>CM070825.1:20078545-21528351 GCA_036326025.1 Chrosomus eos | reverse complement strand
TGTATGCGTAAACAAAGTAACCATTTATTATTTATTACCATTGTCATTACCATCACCACCCCACTCCCCACTACCACCATAATGCCAATATTGTGTTGGTCGATTTTTATTTCCATCCTTCCTCCTATGTAACAATTGCCATTGTCAATCCTGTATAAAATAAAATATGATATAATAAGATAGTATAAGATAACCTTCCCCCATATCTCATCAGTCCCTATCTTTTCCTAATTTTTTTTTTGTATTTTTTTTTGTATGTGTTATGTGCAATGCCTAAAGGGGGTCGCACACCGGACGCGCAGCTCGGCGCCGCGCCACGCAGCGCCAGGTCTTTTAAATTCGAACATATTATTCTCTATGAGAGTACACACACCGTCGGCGCCTTTCGGCGTCTGTCCGTGGCGCCCAGCAATGGCTCTGGACCGTGTTCAAAATCCTGCAGCGCCACACGGCGCCATTTACATAGTTATATATTAAATTTACATTTATGTGTCTCAAATAGTAGTAATGTATATATGAACTTAGCCCTGTGCTGGAATATACATTTAGTTTTATATTTATTTAAAGAAATCAGAAAATTGCTGATGTTATCAGATTTTCAGGTGAGAGTTGTCCTAGACGTGGCGTGGCGTGGCGCTGAGCTGCGCGTTCGGTGTGCGACCAGCTTGAGGTGCATTAAAAGAGTGAGTACAGTGCGTGAGTGTCTCAAATTGGGACAGAGATGCTGTCCCGTTGAAACCACTTCTCGCCTGTCTTGCCTGCCCTGGTGTTTGTGAGGTTTTCCATATATACATATTCCTTTTCTTTTTCTTTTTTTTTTCATTCTATGTTGTGGTGCATTAAAAACCCATGAAGAGATAAGGGGGGAATTATTGCAGTAGTGATGATAATGACATTTAATTCCAATACAGCATTGACAATGGCAATATTGATGATAATAATAATAATGATAATAATAATATTATTAATAAATGATAATGATGATGGCAGTGGTGACCGCAATGGTGAAAGCAAAAGACAGCAACAACAGCAATTACAACAATGAAAATATAAAAGTGAAAAATGGTAATCATAACAATAACAGTGAAGATAGTAATAACAATGATGACATAAACAAGTTCAAACAACTAAAATGCATTACTATTCGTGGGTTGGTTAAGAAGGTGGGAGGAGTCGGAGTTGAAAACAGAGAAAGGATTCATAGCTGTAAGAGGTCAGAAAGTATTGGACGGCAGAGGTCAGTTTCAGATGCGTAATCATGAAGGGGAGATGCGTATTCCATTGCAATGAAGTCTGTAATAAGATTTTTCCAAATGTTAATGTGTAATTTATTTCTAGTTTTCCAGTTCATGAGGATAGTTTTCTTGGCGATGGTTAGAGCTATGAGGAGCATTTTAGAGTTTATAGTTTTATCAGTGATTATTGTCAGGTCCCCCAGCAAGCAAAGAGAAGGCGACAGTGGGATGTGGCAGCCGACTATAGTGGATAGTGACTGTGTGACCTCTTCCCAAAAGTGTTTGATTGGAGTGAGTGCCAGGTTGCATGGATGTATGTATCTGTAGAATTGTGATGTGCAATGTGTGCAAACTTCTGACGTGAAACCCATTTTAGCTAATCTGCTGCCCGTGTAATGTGTTCTGTGAAGTATTTTGTATTGTATTAACTGAAGATTCGCATTTTTGGACATGAGATAGATGTTTTTACAGATTTGGGTCCAGAAGTTGGCATCAGGGGCTATTGAAAGATCGTTTTCCCATTTTATTGTTGGTAAGCATATGGTCTGAAGTTGGTTTGAAATCATTTTGTATATTTTAGAGAGAAGTTTCTTTGTGGAGGAAATGTTGACCAAGTCTGATATTGCCGGTGGAAGTTCTAAATTTGTGTCTCTGATGTTTATTTTTGTCAGAACAGAAGATTTGAGTTGTAGGTATTTTAAAAATCCGTTGCTCCCGATGCCATACTCCTGGGCCAGTTGCGGAAATGGTGTAAATGTGTTAGATTTGAAAATATGCTTAATGTGGGTGATACCCTTTTCCGCCCATGTGTGAAAATTCAATGTTTTTTTATTGCTTATAAAATCACGGTTGTTCCATAGTGGGGTGAGGTTAGATGGAGCTAATGTAGAATTTGTGATTTGGTGAAATTTCCACCAGGCTGTCAGAGTGGTGGCTATAGTTACTGCATTAAAACATGTGTGTTGTTTAATTGATTTGGTAAGGAACGGTATGTCAGCTATATTTAATTCTTTGCATAGTGATTGTTCTATATCTAGCCATATAATATCAGATTGGGTGGGGTGAATCCATTTGTATATGTATTGCAGTTGGTTAGCCATTGAGTAATATTGGAAATTTGGTACTTCTAGTCCTCCTTGAACCTTATTTTTTTGTAGTGTAGTGAGTTTAATCCTTGGTGTTTTATTTTTCCAGTAGAAGCGAGTTATAATGGAGTCTAGTGATTTAAACCAGGTGAGTGTGGGGTGGGTTGGAATCATTGAGAATAAGTAATTAATTTTCGGTAATTTTTGGCTCTTGAGGGATCTGCTTGTGCACACTGTGAAGCACTATCTATGAGAGTGCTGCGCTCCCGCTTGGCTATTTTTAATAAGGGTGGCCAAGTTCGCGATCCCTGCGGTTTGAATCCTGTGTCCGTTGAGGCGGCGCGGAAGCTTAGATCGGGGGGATCACAGAAGGATCTTGCAGATGACAGCGAGACTGCTGAGGCACTTTCTCGTTCATCATCCGCGGATTCAATAACACTCGCTCACGTGCAGAAGCCCGCGCTGCGGCTTCTTCTGCCCGTGACGAGTGCCCGGTGCTGGAAACAATCTGCTTCTGAGGAAGTGGACGGTTGCAGCATCGGGAAAGAGAGAGGGAAATGAGTATGACTCGCCAGCTCATGTTCCCGCATATGAGGTATTGGTAGAGGCTGTTACGCGTGCTGTGGCCATACTAAATAAATAAATAAATAAAATATATCAGCTGGCCACAAAATAAGCAGGAAGATTCTCGTCACAGTAAATCAGACGAGAGATTCCTGTAGCACAGGTCACAGCCTCAACGCCAGGGTTTGCCATTTTTTCCCAGATAAAAGAAGAGATAAAATAAACTCTAGATCCTGGGAAAAACCGCACTCCTCTCGCATCTCATCTTACACTTACACTGATAATCTCATAATTACATGATAATTATAGTAATGTGATGGGTGCGAGGGAGGCGGGTTATGGCAAAATACAGATGGAGAAAGCCTTTACGAGTTTTCTTTCTCCTGAAGCGGCATTTTTGCTTTAACCCCAGCGCTGCCCAGCAAACCATGTATATATATATATATAGAAATATATAAATATCATATATAGAAATTATATAGAAATATCAGCACTGGTTTGTAGGGCATATATGGTGGCTGGTCGGGCTGCTTCGTCCTTGCATTTTATGGCTATATTACAGGCGTACCAGGCCGACCTCCTTAAAGATTTTGTAGTATTAAAAGAGGGATAGATTTTTTCTGATAAACGCGCCGCTTTCGCCTTCTGGCCTGTTTAGCGACGCAGTTATTCACTATCGTCGACGGGTTTCAGGAGGCGAAGAAACTATCTGCGTCGTTTCATCAGTTCCTCCCTTGCCAATCCAAATCTGTTAGGAGGGCTGGTCCTAGCGGCCAGCCACAGCTGTCAACCAACTCCTCATACCGGCAAGAGCAAAAAGAAAGTGTTTCCTCTAGAGCCCCTCCTTCTGGAGCTTGGCAACAGAGGGAACTCGCTCAGCCGAAGCCCACCGGCCAGAAAGGCGACCTGAGGGCAGTCATTCAGGCCAAGAGAACGGGAAAGAGGTCCTAGCCGAAGTGGTAGGATCTCAGAGGGCTGTCTCCCCTGGGAATGGAGACTTCACCCAGATGTGGTGAAGTTAATATGGGAGAATCCCATCCCAGAATCCCTTCACCTGTACGCTTGTCCCCCGATCACTCTGCTTCCTGGGGTCCTGGAGAGGGTACGTCAAGAGGGCATCAGTCTACTTCTGGTTGCCCCAATGTGGCCGACCCGAGTGTGGTTTTCAGACGTGATATCACTCCTGATAGTTCCGCCATGGCAGATTCCTCTGAGGAGGGATCTGTTGTCTCAGGCGGAGGGCACAATTTTCCACCCTCATCCGGAGCTGTGGAATCTGTGGGTCTGGACTCTGAGGGGGCTCAGTACCTAAATGCTGGTTTATCAGCTGGGGTGGTCGAAACCATACTTAGCTCTAGGGCTCCGTCCACTAGGAGATTATATGGCCTCAAGTGGAATGTTTTTGTCACTTGGTGTAGAGAACAGGAGTTAGATCCAGTTAACTGCCCGGTGGCTTCAGTTCTGGATTTTTTTCAAGACCGTTTCTCTGCGGGTATCTCCCCTTCCATGCTTAAAGTGTATGTGGCCGCTATTGCTGTTTTCCACGCACCATTAAGTGATGGGCCTCTGGGGAGGCACCAGTTGGTCATAACGTTTTCTCTGTGGTACTTGGAGGATGAGACCGACAATCAGGTCCAGGGTTCCGGCCTGGGACCTGGCGGTGGTTCTCGAAGGGTTATCCCTGGCCCCCTTCGAACGTCTGCAGTCGGCTTAGCCTAGGGATCTTATGCTAAAAATGGTATTTCTCTTAGCTATTACCTCTCTTAAGAGGGTGGGAGATCTCCAAGCCCTGGCAGTGACACCAGCTTGCTTGGAGTTTGCCCCTGGCAAAGTTAAAGCCTTTTTGCACCCGAGTCCGGGCTACGTGCCTAAGGTTCCTACGAATACGGCTTGGTCCACGGTCCTTCAGGCATTCCATCCTCCACCTCATGTGTCGGCAGAAGAAGAGAAGCTTCATTTGCTCTGCCCCGATCAGAGCTTTGAGCGTGTACCTCGAGAGGTCCTCTTCTTGGAGGAGGTCGGACCAATTATTAGTGTGTTTTGGGTCACCTAAGAAGGGGCTCCCGGCATCCAAGCAAACTATTAGTAATTGGATTGTTCAAGCTATTACTTCAGCCTACAAGGTGCGCGACTTGCCTTCACCTTTAGCTGTTAGGGCTCATTCCACTAGAAGCATGGCTCCCCCTAGGGCCCTCCTTTCGGGAGTGCCCCTCCAGGAGATCTGTGAGGCAGCCGGATGGGCTGCCCCACACACTTTTATTAGGTTCTACAGTTTACACCTCCCTAGTACACCTGGCGCACACGTGCTTTCGTCTTAGTCGAGTGCCTGAGTCAGTTTCACTCCGGGACAGGCCTGTTTTTCGGGGCGTGGCCTAGTGGGTATTCGTTCCCCAAAGAGTCCATTCTCGACAGTGTTGAGTTCCCTCGATAGGGAACGTCTCGGGTTATGACTATAACCCTTGTTCCCTGAGAAGGGAACGAGACACAGTGTCGTTCTGCCACGCCCTTCAAGGCCTTAGAGCGTCTTGCTTCATCGTGAGGCTGGTATGTGTGTGTTTCAGCGTCACTTTTATACTTCCGGGTATGCCGTCACATGTTACGTCATGACGCAATGCCAATCAGGATTGGAATAGTTTCATTCTTACTTCCGAGGCGCACGCTAAGGGAGCGTCCCCAAAGAGTCGATTCTCGACACGGTGTCTCGTTCCCTTCTCAGGGAACAAGGGTTATAGTCATAACCCGAGACGTTTCTACTTTTAAGATGGCAATATTTACAATCATTTATTTTGTTTACAAGAGATACAAGTTATATTTTTACTTTTAAGATGGCAATATTTACAATCATTTATTTTGTTTACAAAAATAACTTTTTAAAATTTCTTTATTTTCAAAAACTTAAATGACTTTAAGACATTTTTATTTCAAGCATTGTATGCTTTGTTTCAATTGTTTGATTTGATTCAATTGTTTGAAATATTTAATAAATTAGCATTTATAGCTATCTGTGTTTTTCCTTATTTTAGAATAAAAAAGATAGAATTAAGCACTCTTTCATTAAAAAAATAACCGTGAACATATTTACAATATAAGCCTTGCCAGTGACATGAGAACGATTTTTTTTAAAATAATCGTTCAATAATCGTAATCGAAGTAACTTGTTCGATTAATCGTGATTCTGATTTTAGACAAAATCATCCAGCCCTACCTCTGACACTGGGTAGTTGCGCCCGTCTCGACCTGACTGCAGTTCGTCGTCGTAACCGACTTGAGTGGGAAAATGCTCACATTCTATGGCGTCTGGCATTTTGGAGAGGTGTTCTCTTCATGGATGAATCCCGGTTTTCACTGTACAGGGCAGATGGCAGACCACATGTATGGCGTTGTGTGGGTGAGCAGTTTGTTGTTTTATTGATGGCATTGAATGCACAGAGATACCGTGACGAGATCATAAGGCCCATTGTTGTGCCATTCATCCACGACCATCACCTCATGTTGCAGCATGATAATGTACGGCCCCATGTTGCAAGGATCTGTACACAATTCCTGGAAGCTGAAAATATCTCAGTTCTTGCATGGCCAGCATACTCCCCAGACATATCACCCATTGAGCATGTTTGGGATGCTCCGGGTATCCGACAGGTGCTCTAGTTTCTCAAACACAATCTAAAGACATGCAGGCTAGGTGGATTGGGAATTCCAAATTGTGTATGGGCATCCGGAGTAAAAAAAAAATCTGTGCCAAATCCTTTGTGTGTGTGGACATTTCCGATGAAGTGGACCCTTCAAATAAGCGGGACCAACACTAGGAAAATATACATTGTGGTGTGATATTGATTTTGATAATATTTTTGGAAATAGTATGTATTTTCCACAATTTTAATTTCTAGTATTTTTCATTGTTATTCTAGAATGAAAGCTGCAGACCTTTGGATTCACAGAGTAAATAACTACTACTAAAGTGCTACTTGTGTCAGCATGACATTTTGTTTTAAGTGGCATACAATGAAGAAAAAAGATACAATGGAATCATTAAATACTTTTGTGTAAATTATATTATCTATAATTTCGCAATTGGTAATAATATCAATAATCAGTTTAGTAGTGACCAAAAATAAACCTCTCATGTAAAAAATGACTTTCATTACAAAGTCCAAAAGTTCAAAGATGAAAATATTAATAAATAATGTTATTTTATTTAGTCAAATATTATGTATGTCAAATTTGTATTCAGGTGTTTTTGCAACAATAAACAAGAATTTACCCACAACAACAATAATTTACCCACTACTAAAAGTAAAAGATGAAAGACTTTTATTTATATTTCATATATGCAAACAATGATTGTTGTCATTTTGAAATCTCTCTAATTGGTGCAGATCTGTTGGTAAGAATTTTTCGCAATAAGTTTTTGATTTCAGCTGTGTTTAAAACATAAATTATGGGATTTAGCATTGGTGGAACAACATATGCCAGAGATGTGCTGATGACTCTGGCATTGGGAGTGAGAGCAAGCAAGAGTTGTGCAAGGTATGTGAAGCATATTGGGAGGAAATAAATCCCTACTAACAACAGGTGAGAAACGCAGGTCTTCAGCGCTCTTAACCGTCTTTCCCAAGTTGTAATTTTGCTTAAAGCAAGAAAAATTCCCAGATATGACAGGAATATAATTATCATTGGTGCTATAAGGTATAAAGATGTGATAACAAATCCCACAGACTTATTAATGTTATAGTCATTACATGCCAACCTATAGACTGGCCCATGGTCACAAAAATAACTCTGTATTACATTGGATTCGCAAATTGAAAGTCGGGTGATCAAAGACACCATCAAGGTCACCATACAAGAATTAAATGCCCATATTGCTGGAAAAACTAAAACCATACTGGTATTGTTCACAATTGCATGATATCTTAATGGCAAACAAATTGCAATGAACCGATCATATGCCAGAACAACAAGAGTAACACTTTGCAAACTACTGAAGAAGAAAACAAAAAACATGTTCGCTAAACAAGCATTGTAGGAGATGTATTGTGAGTCAAACAGAAAAGTCTTCATCATGTTGGGAATTAGTGCATTAGTTTCACCAATATCAGCCAAGGCCAAGTTAAACACACCAATGTACTTTGGACTATGCAGGCTCCGTTCAAGAGCTATAATGAGAAGGACTATAGTGTTCCCAATTATAGTAATAAAATAAATCATAAATAAAAATATATAGAAATAAGTGCTATATGGTATACCTGAAAGTCCAATGATAAAAAAGTATTGAGGATGAACAATGGAGATATTCTGTGAATAACCTGCATTTACAGAGCTCATGGTAGCTTTGAGTTTGATGTTTTGCACAAGCTGAAAATAAAAATTACTATAAGAAAATTACAATTACAATCACAACATTGTAATTTCACACATTTTCAAATACTGGAAATATACATGCATATAAATTTGCTGCGTAACATTTGAATCACAAACCTGTATAAATAAACAAAGCGATAGAGTCAGAGCAAACAGTGACTGTCTGAATGTTTGTGAGCTGCTTTTAAATATACAGTTGTAAATCCAGTGCTTATCCTTATTTTCTCATGCTGCAAAGATAATTGGCTACCCATATCATCTGACTCATCTCGAGAGCTTAGATGAGCTTTGGACACTATGACGTAATCCTTGTATGTTGTAGTAAAAAAAAAAAAAAAAAATCCTGCCACAACAGCAGTTTGAATAGATGTTTTATAGCCTGGAAACAATCTCTACTACAACCCTTTGTGTTCTCATTTGAGCACCATCATTATTACAGTAATTTAAAGATGAACTTAATGTTAGTCTATTGTGTGTCCTGATAACTACGGTATGACATTATCATTTTTTTTATTTGGGGTTTTCACAAAATCAGACAACATAGCCTACTCTTACTAAAATCTGATTTGAGCACCATCATTATTACAGTAATTTAAAGATTAACTTAATGTTAGTCTATTGTGTGTCCTGATAACTACGGTGTGACATTGTCATTTTTTTTATTTGGGGTTTTCACAAAATCAGACAACATAGCCTACTCTTACTAAAATTAAGTCACTAGATCTGGGGTTTTAAACATGTCCAGGAGGTCTCACCCCCAGCGCTGCACATTTATATTTCCCTTATCTGACACACCAAATCGTACTCGGTTACATAATGTAACCTCGGCTCTCTCTAAAAGAGGAAACGAGTATTGCGTAAGTTGCTTACGCTATGGGTAAAGTCATCTTTTCTCGAGATATGAAGCCAAAAATTATCCTTAATTTTGTATTTATTGTCAATGCAGTGCAGCAGCTAGTAGACCTAGAGCAGGCTGTCTAGCGTGCTCATTGGCTGTCCTGTGGCAACTGCAGCAGCCTACCACTGAGCCTGGCATGATGTCACGTCCAATGAGGGCGTGACACACGCCCTCTACGCATCACAGCCCGCCAGAATGGGTGTGGCTTAGCCTATAAAAGTACGGCTCGGAGGCTGCTTCCCTGGTTTTCATTGAATGAAGCGAAAGTCGTTCGTGGCGCGAGCGAATACTCGTTCCCTTTTCTAGAGAGAACCGAGGTTACATTATGTAACCGAGTATGTTCTCTTACGAGAGGTTCTCTCGAATTGCTTACACTACGTATTGCTTAAGTTGCTTACACTATGGGAACCCCTTGCCAATGCCGTGCACGCCAAGCACCCACTTCATGAGTCCCAGGGAATCCCGGGGAACATAGATAAGTGGGAATCAGGCGGCCAGCAACGCAGGCCAGCACATGTACATGAGCACTCTTAGGAGAATACAGAGCATCGTTACCGGTCAATATAAAGCATATCAACCCATATAGTGCAGCTGAACCAGGAGAGACTGGACAGCAGCAAGTGAGTACTCCAAGTATGGTTGGTTCTTCCCGTAGAGCAGGTACAGCAGACTCACGGCTGTAGAAGGGGCGTCGACTGGATAGCAAGTGAGTACTCCAAGTACAGTTAGTTTCTTCCCAGTATAGCAGGCGCAGAAAGCTTACGGCTGTGGGGGGGCGTCGACTAGACAGCAAGTGAGTACTCCAAGTACGGTTGGTTCTTCTCAGTATAGCAGGTGCAGAAAACTTACGGCTGTGGAGAGGCGTCGACTGGACAACAAGTGAGTACTCCAAGTACGGTTGGTTTATCTCAGTGTAGCAGGTGCAGGAAACTTACGGCGGTGAAGAGGCGTCGACTGGACAGCAAGTGAGTACTCCAAGTACGGTTAGTTTCTTCCCAGTATAGCAGGTGTAGAAAGCTTACGGCTGTTGAGGGGGCGGTGACTGGACAGCAAGTGAGTACTCCAAGTGTGGTTGGTTCTTCTCAGTATAGCAGGTGCAGGAAACTTGCGTCTGTGAAGGGAGCAGAGACTGGACAGCAAGTGAGTACTCCCAAGTACAGTTGGTTCTTCCCAGTATAGCAAGTGCAGAAAGCTTACGGCTGTGAAGGGGGCGTCGACTGGACAGCAAGTGAGCACTCCAAGTATAAGTGTTGTTAGATCGTCCATATAGGCTCGAATTGGTGGTAACCTCTGATTACTTTGTAGTCGTTTGAAGTACGTTGATGCCTTCCCTTTCTTCCACTGTCGCCTTTCTCCACAACTTTCTTAGCCGTCGCCTCTCTTTTACAAGTTGTTGGATTTCTTGCAGCCGACGGGACTTGGGGGCGGGGAGAATGTGTTTCGTTGTGACTTGTTCCTTTACTCCACATTTCTCCTCTCCGTAGCTGTAAATAAGGTCGCCCATCATCTCCAGCTTTTTCTCGGCTGACCCTTTGATGTTATTTAGGATAAGGCTTAAGTCTGTGTTGATGGTTTCCCACTCCTTGCTATTAGATTTTGGCCATTTCACCAACGGCTTACGTCCTTGCATGTTTTCTTTTTTGCGGTGGGCTGGTTGTTGTCTTGGACTGGTGGTTCTGCCTGAAGCTTCCTCCTCATTCCCTCTTTTCAAGAGTCTTGCTACTTTCTTCATTCAATGTCATGTTCATTGCAAGGGTCATTACCGGGAGGTCAGTCTGTGAGTCTTCTTCCGCCCCTGCTCTAGACTCTAGGGGTATACTTCTTATTGAACTTTTAGTAGCCGGATGAGGTGGCTCTTGTACCCTAATAGGGTGACGGAGCCTGCTGTAATGGGTAGCTAGCCCATAACAAATCCATTGGGGTCTATTTCCTCCTGTCAGCTGTCTTTCCATGCTGTCACACGGTCTTTCCCATGTCGTCAGCTGCACTTTCACAACCATAGACATAGACACTAGACGTCACCTTGGGGTTCTAAGCATGCGTCAAAACCGCCGCCATCTTGGAACAGGGGTCTTGTCATAGGTATCTAGGTAACGCTGCTATCTCCGCCTGTACTTCAAATTCATGGATGATGCCAGGACTTTTGTGCTGCGTTTGGATGTTCGCGAACGAAATCTGAACTAGGAAGAATGTTTTTTAAAACATTTTTTTTATACATTTCTCTGTACTCGATGATAAATACATGTCTGACTGTTGGAACGAACCAAAAAACTAGAAAATCGCATTCATGCCGATTTATGGTGATTTTATTTCCGTTAGACCTTTGCCTATACATTGACGCTGATGCATAAAGAGGAGGGGCTCCCCTGTTCCAAGATGGCGGCTCTGTTGACGCATTCGTTCCAATGAACTGCTGTAGCCCAGGTGACATCTAGTGTATATATCTATGTTTCACAACCATCACTGGGTATTTCTTCCAGAAGATCAGTAAAGCTAATAGGACTAGATGTTTCAATCCCTTTAGTAGGAAACTCTTGACAATAGCAGTCGGTGTGGAGTTGGGAAAAGGAGAATAAGGTATGTCATTGGACCACCGGTTGGGCACCCTGCTTCATCGACGTTTCGTTGATTGAAGCCCACAACGTCTCCATAAGGCTCAACAGTGTACCCAGCGTCCCAGGTACACCCCCCTCCATGCCATACCCTCCATATTCCTGATGGGCTTCTTTCTTTCAAACTTTTTATTTTCTTTTTAACTTTTCTTTTTCTTTTTTTTCTAACTATGCTTTCTTTCTTTATTTCTTTATTTAAATATTAAATAAATATTCATTCTTTCTAACTATTCATTCTTTCTAACTTTTCTCTTTCTTTCTTTCTTTCTTTCTTTCTTTCTTTCTTCTTTCTTTTTCTTTCTTTCTTCTTCTTTCTAACTAATCTACCTCCTATCTTTCTTTCGCTCTTTCTTTCTTTCTAACTAATATTTCTTTTTTCTACTAACTATATTTCTTTCTTTCTACTTTTTCTTTCTTTCTTCTTTCTTTCTTTCTTTCTTTCTTTCTTTCTTTCTTTCTTTCTTTCTTTCTTTTCTTTCTTTCTTTCTTTTCTTTCTAATCTATCTATCTTTTTTTCTTTCTCTTTCTTTCTAACTAAACTTTCTTTCTTTCAAACTAATCTATTTTTCTTTTTTAACTAATCTTTCTTTGTTTCTAACTATTCTTTCTTTCAAACTTTTTCTTTTTTTGTTTTTAACTTTTCTTGCTCTTTCTGTCTTTCTAACTAAGCTTTCGTTCTTTCTTTCTAACTATTCTTTCTTTCTAATTTTCTTTCTTTCTTTCTTTCTTTTCTTTCTTTCTTTCTTTCTTCTTTCTTTCTTTCTTTCTTTCTTTCTTTCTTTCTAAAGCTTTCTTTCTTTCTAACTAAGCTTTCGTTCTTTCTTTCTAACTATTATTTCTTTCTAACTTTTCTTTCTTTCTTTTTTTCTTTCTTTCTTTCTTTCTCTTTCTTTCTTTCTTTCTTTCTTTCTTTCTTTTTCTCTAGCTAATCTATATATCTTTCTTTCTAACTAATCTATCTATCTTTCTAATTAATCTATCTTTCTTTCTAACAAATCTCTTTCTTTCTAACTAATTTTTCTTTCTTTCTAACTAATCTTTCTATCTATCTATCTTTCTAATATATATTTTTTATTTCTAACTTTTCTAACTAGTCTATCTTTGTTATGAATGAATCTTTCTTTCTTCCTTTGTAATCATTATTTCTAACTTTTCTCTCTTTCTAACTAATCTTTCTTTCTAACTATTCTTTCTTTCTTTCTTTCTTTTTTCTTTCTTTTCTTTCTTTCTTTCTTTCTTTCTTTCTTTCTTTATTGGAAAGATTTTTGTTATTCTTAATGTATATACACCCTATCAATCATATGATCATGTGGATGAGTATGTTAGCAGGCTTGCTTGTATTCAGTCTTTCATCGGAGACAACAGCTCAACATGTATTTATGTCTTAGGTGATTTTAATGCTGACTTGGCAGACAGCAAGTCCTTGTTTTATAAACATATGTTGAGATTTTCCAAAGATAGTAACCTTGTCATCTCCAGTAAAACCTTCCTGCCTGACACTAGTTATACATACATTAGTGAAGCTTGGAATACCACTTCATGGCTAGACCATGTTTTATCTACTGCTGATGCTCATGCCTCCTTACAAAGCATTGGGATTTGTTATGGATTAGCTACCACTGACCACATTCCTATAGCTATGGTGTTGAATGTGCAAAATGTCCCCAAGGTAGTTAAAAATGAAGAGGCTAATGAGGCCAAAATAAATTGGGGAAAACTATCTGAGGGTGATGTTCTTAAATACTGTTTTAATTCTGATGCTGCTATGAGTAAATTGCAGCCACCTATGACTGCCATTTGCTGCACCGATATGAATTGTGCGGACACTTCTCACAGGAATGGTTTATGTGATATGTATAATGACATATTGAAACCCTTAACTGAGGCTAGTGGTTCCTTATTCACGCAGACCAGGAAAACCAGGAATATAAAGCCTGGGTGGAATAATTTTGTGGCAAACCATCATACTGAAGCCAATATGGCTTATAAAGCCTGGGTTTTAGCTGGGCGGCCCAGACAGGGACCTGAGCTTGAGCATAAAAAGAAAATGAATGCCAAATATAAATATGCATTGCGGTATATAACTAAGCATGAGCAGGCGCTAAGTGCTTCCTCAATGGCGGACTACTTGCTTAAAAATAACATAACTAATTTCTGGAATGAGGTGAAAACCCTTAATAGAACCAAGACCGTTCTCCCATGTAACATTGAGGGGGTGACTGCACCAGAGGACATTGTTGACCTCTGGAGGCAGCATTATTCAGCGTTATTCAACTGTATAAAGAGTGAGCCTTATGATGTTGGTGTGATAGAGGACAAATATATCTATTTTCATCCAAATGAAGTTGTTAAGGCCATAGGGCAACTTGCCGACAGAAAAGCTTGTGGCATGGATAACATTACATCTGAGCACCTAAAGCTAGCTGGCCCCAGGTTAGCAGTGCTACTGTCTATTTGTTTCTCTGGGCTGGTGTGCCATGGAATATTGCCTGATTCCATGATGTCAGTCATTCTGGCTCCAGTAATCAAGGACAAAGCTGGTAAGGTTGGTAGTATTGATAATTATAGACCGATAGCCCTTGCCAGCATTATCTCAAAAGTTCTTGAAAGTCTGATTCTTGACAAAATAAGTGACTGTATATCCACCACTGATAATCAGTTTGGCTTTAAGCCCAAACATAGCACTGACCAATGTATCTATGCACTGAAAGAGGTTGTTGAGGCATATAGAAGTCAGGGCTCTACTATGCTTTTAGGTTTTATTGATGCGTCCAAGGCGTTTGACCGCATTAATCATTTTAAATTGTTTAATAAACTCATGCACAGGGATGTCCACAGCAGCCTGGTACGAATCTTAGCCTTTTGGTACTCTAACCAAAGTGTGCGGGTTAAATGGGGGAACACTCTATCTACATCTTTTTATGTTAGTAATGGGGTAAGGCAGGGGGGGATTTTATCTCCAGCCTTATTTAATGCCTACATGGATGACCTGTCCAGGCAGTTGGGGACATGCCAAACCGGCTGTATGGTTGGAGAAATGTTGATTAATCATTTCTTATATGCAGACGACCTAACCATTCTATCACCAAGCAACAGTGGGTTCCAACAGTTAATATCTGTTCTGATTATGGAGTAGAATTCGATATTAAATATAATGCAAAGAAAAGTGTGGTTATGATATGTAGAACAAAAGATGATTTAAACATTAAATTCCCTTCTTTCTATCTATCTGGAGAAGAGCTGGGAGTAGCTAATTCCACAAAATATCTGGGGCACATCCTAACAGATACACTGGAGGATGATGCTGACATGAGCAGACAAAGGAGAGTGCTATATGTCCAAGCCAACATGCTGGCTAGAAAATTCCATCACTGCACTACAGATGTCAAAATCAACCTGTTTCGAACTTACTGCTCCCCTCTTTACACAGCTCCTCTCTGGGTTAGATATAAGAAGGAGAGCCTGCTTAAGCTAAATGTTGCCTATAATGACTGTCTCAGGATTCTCTTGAAGAAACCAAGAAGTACCAGGGCAAGTCAGCTGTTCTGTAGGCTGGGTTTAACTACTTTCATGGCTTTGGTGAGAAATCTCACTTTCAAGTTTATGAACAGGCTGGACCGATCCATGAATGAGCTTATTGTTCAGATAGTAGATCCAAGTCGTAGCTATGTGAGGTACATGTCAAAAATATGGGAACACTGGTATCTGTGCCTTCATTAGCTCTATTCTTCTGTTGTTGCTGTATAGAATGTGTATATATGAATGTGTGATGTTTTATTGATCTGTGTTCAGTATTGTCTTCTGTGGGCCTTGAGCCTGTAATAAAGTTTATATTCTTTCTTTCTTTCTTTCTTTCTTTCTTTCTTTCTTTCTTTCTTTCTTTCTTTCTTTCTTTCTTTCTTTCTTTCTTTCTTTCTTTCTTACTTATGGGGAACGAAATACCCGTGCTGACGGGAGTGCATGCAAAAGCTGCACAGCAAGCGCGCTCATAATTGAAGCGACACGCTTATTTTTTCCAGGCGAGCGAGATGAGAAAATCTTAACTTTCAGAATGCTGAAAGTGCACAGCAGGTCATGTGACAAGAACCAACCAATCATCAGCTTCACCCTTTCCGTAACACAATTGAAAGCTCAGTCAACATGAAGTATTGGGTGTTTTTCTCTTCTCCGTAAATAAATCTTGTAGCAGAGCTACATCAAGCATTTTTCTGTGTTGGAAATCCATAAGCTACTAAAACTTCTTTGTCGTTGTGGAGAGCGAAGTTTATGGTTGCATAGTGTGGCAGCTCAAAGATTTGATAGGGGGAGTGTAGACTGAAACACAAATTCACCCCTCTAAAATGCTCGACTACGCCACCCCGGAGGCAACATTACCAGGGAATCGCCTTTCAGAATAATTTAAAGCACACAAGTTCGGTTACGGCTGAGTCAAGATCAGAAACAGAGGTGTAGTACAAAAAATAAATTTTATTAACAATCATTAAACAGCATGTACCAATAGTCAAGTAAAACAAAAGCGTCACACACCACACACACACACACACACACACACACACACACACACACACACACACACACACACACACACACACACACACACACACACACACCACACACACACACACACACACACACACACACACACACACACACACACACACACACACACACACACACGCACTACTACACCCGCTCCAGGGCTGGGAACCACTCGCCTATCCTCAAGAATCCACAGCAACCACACGTGCACTCACACTGCACCCCAAATGTGAACCACCGCACGCGGAAGGAGACCACCACCAAACTGAGAGGAAGGCTCGTCCACACACATACAGATCTGGGTCCCCGACCCCCCTGGAGAGAGGGAGAAAGCGCGAAAGCTCTAGTTAAACACTTATTTCCTAAAAATTGGTACTCAAAAAGAACAGGCGATCATAAACATACAAAAAAAACTTAAACAGAATTAAATAATAAATGCACAAGTGAATAGATGCACAAACTGAGTCAAAGAGAGATTACTTGATGACTGATTTCAAGTACTGGGTAGGCCATCAACCAGATCACAGAAGACACTACCCCGAGAAAATAATAATCAGAAAAAAAAAGATATACACAGACGTGTTGACCAAAGAAAATACAACAACAAGATAATACACAAAGCGAGCCAACCAAAATCAGGATATAAAATAAACAAATTCACAGAAACTTGGCTAGCAAAAATAATTCACAAGAATGAATCAATCATTTAAATTATACCAGGTCACATTCACAGACATCATAAAGAAACAATATAGAGAAACAAACCAATTAAAGGGAAACATTAAAACACAAAAACACTTTCCCTCTCGACATGGGCTTGTGAGCTAGTGAATGGTCAAACCGTTTCGAGGAGTTGTGGAGGAAGAGAGCGAGTTACGTTGCCGAATCTGCGACACACCAGGCGGCCACTCCAGCAGACGTTTACAGTGTCCAGCTTCGGAACTCACACCTAATATCGGCAAAACGCCACGCAACAGCACGTGAGCACTGTTCACCGGCAAAGTGCAGTCGATCTGACGAGTGATACTGCAGCGCCCTGCTGAGGGAGATTCAGCATGCGTCGAGCGTCGTCGGGCGAGGATTTATCCGCCCAAATCCCAACCATACGAACAGCAACATAGAAAGCAGCACCAGCAACAGGGAGCAGCCAACAGAAAGCCCACTGCAACGTCTCACACTCTGCCATATCACGGAAAGACAAGGAAACAATTAATTAACCCACCCCATAAGAACCCTTACAAAAAATTACTGCAGTTTTTTTCGAAGTAATACTGCAGTTTTTGTTACATGTAGAAAATGCAGTTTTTTGGACATGAAAAAACTGCATATTGCAGTATAGTTGGAGTACAACTGCAGTTACTGCACTGAATAGTACTACAATAATACTGCAATATAACTGCAATAATACTGTAATATAACTGCAATAATACTGTAATATAACTGCGGTAATACTGCAATAATACTGCAATATAACTGCAATAATACTGTGGTAATACTGCAATATAACTGCGGTAGTACTGCAATATAACTGCGGTAGTACTGCAATATAACTGCGGTAGTACTGCAATATAACTGCGGTAGTACTGCAATAATACTGCAATATAACTGCGGTAGTACTGCAATATAACTGTGGTAATACTGCAAATAAACTGCGGTAATACTGCAATATAACTGCGGTAATACTGCAATATAACTGCAATAATACTGCAATATACCTGCGGTAGTACTGCAATAATACTGCAATATAACTGCGGTAATACTGCAATATAACTGCGGTAGTACTGCAATAATACTGCAATATAACTGCGGTAGTACTGCAATAATACTGCAATATAACTGCGGTAGTACTGCAATATAACTGTGGTAATACTGCAATATAACTGCGGTAATACTGCAATATAACTGCGGTAGTACTGCAATATAACTGCAATAATACTGCAATATACCTGCGGTAGTACTGCAATAATACTGCAATATAACTGCGGTAATACTGCAATATAACTGTGGTAGTACTGCAATATAACTGCGGTAGTACTGCAATAATACTGCAATATAACTGCGGTAATACTGCAATAATACTGCAATATAACTGCGGTAATACTGCAATAATACTGCAATATAACTGCGGTAATACTGCAATAATACTGCAATATAACTGCGGTAGTACTGCAATAATACTGCAATATAACTGCGGTAGTACTGCAATAATACTGCGGTAGTACTGCAATAATACTGCAATATAACTGCGGTAGTACTGCAATAATACTGCGGTAGTACTGCAATAATACTGCAATATAACTGCGGTAGTACTGCAATAATACTGCAATATAACTGCGGTAATACTGCAATAATACTGCGGTAATACTGCAATAATACTGCGGTAGTACTGCAATACATATTACGACTAAAGTACAATACTACTGAAATGCAATACTAATAAAATTCTGTAAAATACCATTGAAATACAACCAGATTATCCAAAATAAGTTCACACATCTGCAATAATGAATTAAGGTACAAAACAGTGAATGCCTCAAACTGCAATGCAACAAATAATGTGATTTTACTTTTTATTTTATTTCAAATAACAGGCTGAGAGTTAGACAATGTATTTAAAGTTTTTATTTACAAATCATGCATAAATCTTCCCCCACATTATTCAGAAAAGTTGCGTTTTTTGAAGAGCTTATTCTCATTCCACTTCGTTCTTTTCACTGCCTTCATCTCAGATGTGGAAACACGATTTTGGAAGTAGTCTGTAATAAACAAACAGAAAGAATCAGAGACACTCTTTTCAGTTACTCTTCGCCACAGGCATATATTATGCTTAAAATGAATCTGCAAGTTAATCTCTTGCAGGAACACACCACTGTTTTTTTGAAATAGGGGTTATTCAATGTAATTAATATTTTGCCATAATTAAACAAATCCAGCATTTGTAAACAAACTCGATCTGCTTTGTAAAGGAAAACTCGACTCGTAAACAAAGCAAGCAATGTGCAAGTGAAAAGGTCAATTTGAGCGAAAATGTAGTAGAGTAACACGCATTGTGTTTTGCAAATATAAATAAATGAGCCTAGATAATATTTCACAAATACATACAAACCATTCTACAAATTCCTTGTAACCTTTGAACAAATACCAAGTGTAGTGCATTCAAATGCACATCTGTCTGTTATGATTGTGTGAGACACTTGGTAGGGATGCAAATTATAGGATTTTGGCCGATATGCCGATTTTGCAAACTCATTTTGGCCGATACCGATATTTATACACATTTTCCCCATAATATATATATATATATATATATATATATCAGTGTTTCCCCTACCATTGTTTTGGGGGGGGGGGGGGCGGCCCCCTAAAATGCTGACGAAATCCAGTCATAAAAAAGGAATTAACTGTATAACGCGGAATTTCACGGAATTTGTAATTTTTTTGAGGAATAATTAGAAAGCAGTTCAGTAAACTTGAAATCAAATCGCGATGTAGACTAGTGTGTGTGAATATTAAACCACAAGACTATTTAAAAACGAGTCCTGCATGTTCTGTGTGGAAAAAAACGCGCTGTTTCATTTACCACACACACACTGAAGCACGTGTGACGCTTGCGCAGTTTTTTTTTTTGCTTATATGATAACACAAAAACTCAAAAGGTCTTCACGGCAACCCGTCAAAATAAAAGTTCGGTTTAACTTGACAGAAATATATTACTGTTGTACAGTAGAATTTAGATATGTCCCAATGTAATAATAATACTAACACTAATCCAAATAAATTATCAATTTTTATCAATATTATACATTTAAGGAATAATCCATATTTTACTTTTAACATTAAAGCTCATTGTGCAGCACGTTATTTGACAAAAAGTTTATTTAATTTCATATGATTAAAATTGATGATAAATGATACAATTTGTGTTTTATGTCTTCATTTTATTACCAGAAAAAAACACAACACAGAATTAGTGACATTTTTTTAATATATATTTTTAAATGTTGTATAAGTTTAATGATTCATAATACGTGATTTCAATTAATTAGACATGCTTTTTGATTGCTAAAAAAATTTACACTACGTATCTGTAACACGCCCGCTCCACAACAATAGCAGTTTCATATATATATATATAAACACACACACACACACACACACACACACACATTTTGATTACTGAAGAGAAATCAAATAAAGTCTCTCTCCTGTACTACCGTTACCTTATTACCCTCATGTGTTGTAGATAAGGCAATACAAAAGACAAACAACATTTGATTCTACCATAAATATAATTTTTACAAATGTAGACAGACATTCACACCTGAAAAATTGATAATTTTTTTCTCTTAGAATAAATGAGGAGAATAAAATGACCTGCCTGTGCCACATTTTATTTTTAAGTTCAGACTTCAAACTTCAGTCTTTAGGAGTAGGGATTTCATCCTTCGCAGGGAGTTTGATGCGATCTGACAAATCAAAATCCACCATTTATGTCCGACAAAGCAGTCAGGAGAGTTAGTAGATTAACTTCAGTTAACTTGGCTTTAATTGAGGCAATCTGTCATTACACATTAAAGAGCCACAAAACTGTAGGCCTATTTATTGCTTAATTTTCTTTGACCAAATTTATTTGTCCTGTCTGTCAGCACGTTGTCAGTGTCCTTATAGGCTACGCGAGTTGCACGTATAAAATGAAGTTAAGGAACAAAAACGATCCATCAGGAAAAGCCATAGGTCGCTGAATTTCACTGCGCTTTATGAGAGTTTTCAAGAGTTTTTCTTTTGTGTGAAGAAGCCGTTCGCCGGAGATGTGTAAAAAGATAGGAGTGCATTGATGATTATTAGGCTACCGATGATTATTAGGCTATAATAATCCTCCTGGCTCCAGGTCTGAGTGAGTCATTTACTCTTACCTTTGTTCTTTGATTAACAGTAATGAAACTTTAAGACCAGCCGCTGCTGACAGAGATGCAATCCGACACGCATCCCCATTTTCTCACAAATCTCCACGTTAATTTAAGACTTTATTTAAATCATTTAAGACTGCTCTTATGAGGACACTCGACAAAACGGACAGTTTGGCATAATTTGTGTGCGTGTTATGGTTTGTTCAAGCCTGAAAGAGAACTCGATACTGAAACGCATCTTTTTCCTCCACACAGCTGGAAGTTTAAGTTGCTGGCGCTCATGCTATGTTTACGGTCGTCACGTGCTTATAATTTACTCACCCCCATGTCATCCAAGATGTCCATGTCTGTCTTTCTTCAGTTGAAAAGAAATGAAGGTTTTTGATGAAAACATTCGAGGATTTTTCTTGTAATGTAATACACTGGGTGCCAAACGGCTCAAGGTCCAAATGACAGTTTCAGTGCCGCTTCAAATGACTTTAAACAACACCAGACGATGCATAAGGGTCTTATCTTGCAAAACGATCGGTCATTTCTAAAATAAATAAATAGTAAGTTTTATGCCTTGCTCTGTTCCGTGATGCGCGGTCATGACTCTCATGCCATTTTGTTTGTTGAAAGAACGAAATGATTCGAAAAAAAGATTCGAACAGGAGAGTCATGACCGCGCATCACGGAACAGAGCAAGGCATAAAACTTACTTTTTTATTTATTTTTATTTATTTATTTTAGAAATGACCGATCGTTTTGCAAGATAAGACCCTTATGCATCGTCTGGTGTCGTTTAAAGTCATTTGAAGCTGCACTGAAACTGTCATTTGGACCTTGAACCGTTTGGGTCCCATTGAAGTCCATTATATGGAGAAAAATCCAAAAACCTTCATTTATTTTCGACTGAAGAAAGAAAGACATGGACATCTTGGATGACATGGGGGTGAGTAAATTATCAGCAAAAGTTTTTTAAAAAGTGAACTAATCCTTTAATAAGGAGTTTGAACACTCCAGATAAAAAGTTAAATTACTCACCCTCATGTCATTCCAACCCTGCAAGACACGGGGAACAATTGAAGATCTTTTTGATGAAATCTGAGAGCTTTCTGTCACTCCATTGATAGTCTATGCAATTTGCCAAATAACATTGTGTAATGGGACAGGGTTGGGGCACTACAAGTCCCATCAGCCCCAGCGCTATATAAGGAAGTAGTGAGGTTTGTTTGCTCCCTCACTTCCTTTCCTTGATCGTGTGTTGTGGATGTCGTGTGTGTTGTGGAGGCGGCACATTTAAATCTTCAAAGGTTAGTAAGTAGAGAGATTAGTTTGCTCTTACTACTTTTTGCTGCGATTGAGTTATGTGTGCATGTCATGACAGATTGAGCCCTTCTGAAGGATTGTAGCAGATAAGCAGTTATGTTAACGTCATGGAGAGCTGAGCATATGTTACACACCATTTAGGAGGTAGTAGTTTTATTATTTTATCTAATTGTTTTTTTAGGATTGTGTTTTAATAATTTTATTGTTCTTTGGTTTTTAGTGTTTTTGCCGGATTATTGCCTGACTGATTGTTGCCTGAGTGTCAGTCAGAAATATTGGATGTTTGAGGTACTGTTTTATTAAAGGGAACTTTTAATAATGCTTTTCTATCTGTGCATAATTTATATTGGGTTTTATTTTGTGTTTTTGTATATTGTATATAATTCTCTGTTGTAATTAATTGTGTTTTCCCTTACAGGGATGCACGGTTACCGTTTACTTTAGATTGAATTTTCTTTGGTTTATTTATTATTTTGTCTGATGCTGGACCAAGTGGGAAAACCCTTGACCGTAAAATAAGAGTGATGGTCTAATGGTGCTGACTTGTTTGTCCTACTGGCATTACCCACGGTTAATTTGTTTTTTCTTTCCTTTTGTAGATTTCTTTTTTAACCCAGTGATGGCTGCTTGGTTACCCTCACTGAATGGATGGCGGTGGTGAGGTGGCTGGGATCGCGTGGTGTTGGTCACTTTATTTGTATTTTTACCTTTAGGGTTGCAGTGTGATTGCTGTGAGTTTTGCTGTGGTGAGAGCACTTTCAAGACTACTGCCTTCACGATATAGGTAACCTGTGGCCATCGGTGGGTTTTTGTTTTTGTTTTTGTTTTTGTTTCTAGTTTTCATTTATTATTTTGTGGGTATTTGCTTTTAAGGACTTATTTTCTTTAACTGCTGAATTATTTGAATAAAAAATTTGCCTATTGATGGAAACTGCACAACCGCCTTGCGCCTGATTATTTACCCCTTGTGGGTCATGTTACAATTGGCGTAGTCGGCAGGGTACTTTTGTTTGGCGAAGGTGGTTGTGTTTTCTGGCATATTTGTTTTTTTTGTTTTTTTATATCATTCAAGTAAACGGTAATCGTGTGTGAAGACGAGCATCGCAGTCTCCGTGGGACCATTTTTCACCTTTCTTCGCTTTGAACTTTCTCCATTCATCAACAGACATGGAACAAGAAATAATAGACTTGCGGGAGCAAATACGGAACCTGCAGGCACAAAATGAGCAGCTGACGAGAGAGCGCCCCCCGGCCAGTAGCAGCGCTTCTAACCAACCGCACTCTTCTGTGGCTAATCCCAATGCTTCATCTCCTTTGTCTTTTAGTAGGGTACTTTATGTCCCCCGGGAGCGGAAGTGCCCACGTTTTTATGGGAACATGGACTCTACTTTGAGTATTGAAGACTGGACTGAGGAGGCTGAGGTGTGTATTGAGGGCAGGGGTTGGTCTGATAAAGAAAAGGTGGTGTTTTTGCTTGACCATCTGGGGGGGGGAAGCCAGAATGGAGATAAAACTCCGCTCACCAGCTACTAGAGAATCCCCAAAGTCTGTTTTTGATATTTTGAGAGACTTGTATGGGGGGAGACAGACATTTGTGCAATTACAACAAAGGTTTTATGAACGTAAACAAAAAGAAGGTGAATCTTTTACTGAATTTTCCCATGCTTTAATGTCCTTGATGGACTTGATTCTCAATAGCAACCCAGGCAGTGTTCCAAATTCTGATAGAGTGCTTCGTGATCAGTTTGTTGAACATGTTCGAGATGTGATGCTGAAGCGTGAATTAAAGCGATTGGTAAGGGAGAAGCCAACTTCTACTCTACTAGAGGTTCGAAGTGAAGCTCTTAGGTGGGTGGAAGAGGGGAATAGAGAAGCAGCTGCTTCATATGTTCAGCCATGGTGTAACGTTACTCAAGGCCGGGTAGTTGAGCTTGAACCTAAGGTTAGATTTCATGAGTCTACAGAATTAAAAGAGATTAAAGACATGTTGAGACAGCAACAAACCCAAATCATTGAACTGACCCAGCGTCTTGATAGTCTTATGTCTCAAAAGAATGAACCTTTTGTTAATGCAACTCGGCAAAATAACTCACGACGGTGCCTTCGCTGTAATAGAGTTGGGCATATAGCCAGATATTGTCGACAACCATGGCCCATAGAGTCAAACCCTAGATCCCCTCAGGTGAATGTAAATGAGACATCTGTTGGGGAGCCTGACAGTGTAGCACCTGCAGTATTGAGTCAGGTTATAGGAGATAGTGAAGCTTCACCATTACCTTGTTGCCCTACCATCTTACAGCGTCTTGTGGGCAGATGCCCTGTTGTAAATGTCCAGATAGGGGGGGTGGAGATTTCATGTTTACTAGATACAGGGTCAATGGTGACCACTGTAACCCAGTCATTTTTTGAGAAGCATTTCCGACAGGGAGTAGATGCACTTAAAAAATGTAGTTGGCTTCAATTAAAAGCAGCTAATGGTCTTGAGATTCCATATGTGGGATATTTTGAAACCGATGTGACTGTGTTGGGGCAAACCCTTTTGGGGCAGGGCATTTTGGTTGTTAAGGATCCCGTCGATACGTTGTTCCATCAGAGGAAAGAACTGACTCCTGGCCTTTTAGGTATGAATGTGATTGGACAGTGTTATAATGACCTGTTTGAAAAACATGGCCCAGCACTATTTTCAGCTCCACAGGTCAGGCAGGCTGAGTTAGGATGGAGAGACGCCTTTTCACAGTGTCACCGGGCAGATGGTTCCCCTTTTCCTGGATTCATTGGTTATGTGAAGGTGCAGTCTTGCCATCCTGTGCAGATTCCAGCTGGCACTATGAGGTTAGTACCTGCATTGTGCCCTAAAAACATAAAAAGTTGTACAGTCTGTTTTTTAGAACCCAGGATTTCAGTGAGGGGGGACTGCCTGCTGGAGTGTTAATATCACCTTCCCTACTGCAATGTACACAAGGGGTAGTGCACGTACCGGTAGTTAATGTTGGTACAGAACCTTTGTATTTGCCACCAAGAATTAGACTGGGTAGTTTGGTTGAGGCTGGGGTGGTCATAAGATCAGATCAAGACATTGTGTTTAAGGAAGATCTACCATGTGATCCTAATACTGTGACTGTTCAGTGTCAAGCTATTACATCAATGTCAAACATTGATGTCCAAGGTTTAAAATTGCCTGGGCTTACAGAGGCTGAGAAAGAGAAAGTTGTGAGATTGCTAACAAGATACTCTGACGTCTTTGCTAAGCATGATAGTGACCTGGGGTGCACAAACTTAATAGAGCATCAGATTCCGTTAATAGATGAAACACCGGTACGCCAGCGATATCGTAGAATTCCTCCTAGTCAGTTTGAGGCAGTGAAGGCACACATAAGACAATTGTTGGACAGTCAAGTCATTAGGGAGAGTTGTAGCCCATATGCCTCGCCAATTGTATTGGTGCAGAAGAAGGATGGCTCTCTGAGGATGTGTGTCGACTATCGCCAACTCAATGTCAGAACTCGCAAGGATGCCTATCCCCTACCAAGGATAGAGGAGTCACTGGATGCCTTGACTGGAGCTAAGTGGTTTTCGACTTTAGATCTGGCTAGTGGATATAATCAGGTGCCAGTAGCTGACAATGACCGTGCTAAAACTGCCTTCTGCACCCCATTTGGTCTCTTTGAATTTAATAGGATGCCTTTTGGGTTGTGCAATGCCCCAAGCACATTTCAAAGGTTAATGGAGCGAATTCTTGGGGATCAAAGTTTTCAGTCTTTATTGCTCTATTTGGATGACGTGATTGTCTTCTCAACAACCACTGAGCAACATCTTCAGCGACTTGAGCTGGTGCTGGATCGTCTGAGACAACAGAACTTGAAGATAAAACTCAGTAAATGCTGCTTCTTTCGGCCAGAGGTGCGTTATTTGGGGCATGTGGTCTCTTCTACAGGGGTTAGTACAGACCCAGAAAAGATCTCGGCTGTAGCTAAATGGAATCGTCCGCAAAGCCTTCAAGAACTTCGATCCTTCCTTGGCTTCGCTAGTTATTATCGGCGGTTTGTTAAAAACTTTTCACATATTGCGGGACCTTTGAACACATTGGTGGCAGAAATGATTAGGGGACAGAAAAGTAAACGACCAAAGATTAATCTGGGGACCAATTGGACTGACCCATGTGAAAATGCTTTTCAGACGCTTAAAACGGCTCTAACAAATGCTCCAGTCCTTGCCTATGCTGATTTCAGTAAGCCCTTCATCTTGGATGTTGACGCAAGCCATCAAGGTTTGGGTGCAGTCTTATCTCAAGAACACGGAGGCAAATGTCGACCAGTCGCGTTTGCAAGTCGAGGTCTGCGACCATCTGAACGCAACATGCAGAATTACAGCTCAATGAAGTTGGAGTTTTTGGCTCTTAAATGGGCTGTTTCCGAAAAATTTCGAGAGTATTTGCTGGGTCAGAAATTCCTGGTGTTTACAGACAATAATCCACTCAGTCATTTGCAGACAGCGAAATTGGGAGCGTTGGAACAACGATGGGCTAACCAGCTTGCAGACTTCGATTTAGAGATTAGGTATAAGCCTGGACGTTCTCATGTTAATGCTGATGCTTTGTCTAGAAAAAATGTTGCATCTGTAGCTGAATTGGCTATGACTACTGGTTTACCAAAGGAACTGTATCAGCATGTTCATGATGGTCAACGCGTAGTCGTAAGCGAAACAATTTCTGCCCTCCCCGAACAGCCTAGAGAAAATCTTAGTGTTCTGCAAGCAACTGACCCCATTATTGGGCAATTCCTTGTCTATTGGGATCGTCAAAGGCCACCAGATGCACAGGAGAGGGGATCAGAAACATCAGAAGTGCTGGAGTTGGTGAGACAGTGGGAGAAGTTGGTCAAGATCGAGGGCATACTGTATCGGAGGTTCTGTCCCCAAGAGGAACATCGTGAAACTCGTCAGGTTGTGTTACCAGCTGTTCTCAGGGAAAGAGTCCTTATAGGTTTGCATGATGACCATGGTCACCAAGGAATCGAGCGGACAGCAAGTTTAGTGAGATCTCGATGTTACTGGCCTGGTATGTTCAAATTCATTGAGGAATGGTGTAAGAAATGTCAGCGCTGCACCCTGGCCAAGGTTGTACGACCAAAAGTACGAAGTTTTATGGGGCACCTGATGGCAGAGAGGCCATTGGATATTCTGGCCATTGATTTCACGCTGCTCGAACCTGCATCAAATGGACTTGAAAATGTACTGGTGATGACTGATGTTTTTTCAAAGTTTACACAAGCCATCCCAACTAGAGACCAAACGGCATCAACAGTGGCACGGGTTCTAGTGGAACGTTGGTTCTACCTATTCGGGGTCCCACGACAAATTCATTCGGATCAAGGTCGGTGTTTTGAAAGTAGGCTGATTCAAGAATTATGCCGGCTGTATGGGATTTCAAAATCTCGTACCACGCCCTACCGACCGCAAGGGAACGGTCAATGCGAACGTTTTAACAGAACAATGCATGATTTGCTGCGTACTTTGCCTCCGGAGAAGAAATGTCATTGGCCAGACCATCTTGCTCAGGTAGTATATGCTTACAATACCACAGATCACCAGTCTACGGGATATTCCCCTTACGTCCTGATGTTTGGACAAAAGCCCCATTTACCTGTTGACTTTCTGTTGGGATTAGATAACCATGTCCAGAGTGAAGTAGACTGGGTGGTGGACCATAAAAATAATTTGGAACAAATATTTAGTAAGGCCCGAGCCCGCCTTCAATGTGCCACAGAACACCGTGCCCGATCAAACGACCTTAAGGTACGTCATGGACAATTAAGGGAAGGTCAAGTTGTGTATCAGAGAGCCCATAACATAAAAGGCAGGAATAAGATCCAGGATGCCTGGGATCCAACCCCCTATAAAGTGGTCCGGTGCCCAGATGGACATGGAGCTGTGTATGCTATTGCCCCTGCAGATGGAGGTGGTAATATTAGACACATTCATCGTTGTGAGTTGCGTCCTGCTTATACTCCCTCAAATGATCCTGGACTTCTAGATCTATTTGACCATCAGGAAACTTTAAGAGACGAAGGCATGGTAGTTTTGTCTCTAACGCCTGAGGATGTATCTGCCCAGGACCAAGTCAATACGTCTCCACCTTCACAGGAAGATAATACCAACTTCTGTACTTCAGTAGTAGATCATGCGGAGAACCATCAGCCTCAACAACAGGAGGAAGCTGTAGTAAGGCGTACAGGGAGGGCAACAGCTGGATGTCATTCTAACCCATATCGTCTACCTCGGTCAGTCCCTATTACTGAAGTCCAGATTAATGACCAGGTTGCTCTCCCTATGATGCGGCTGTCCAGCAATGGTTTGAACGTAATGTTCCGCCCCTGGTTGTAGTATTGATGTAATCGACGGGACGTCGATTTTTTTTAATCTGGGGGGTAGATTGTAATGGGACAGGGTTGGGGCACTACAAGTCCCATCAGCCCCAGCGCTATATAAGGAAGTAGTGAGGTTTGTTTGCTCCCTCACTTCCTTTCCTTTATCGTGTGTTGTGGATGTCGTGTGTGTTGTGGAGGCGGCACATTTAAATCTTCAAAGGTTAGTAAGTAGAGAGATTAGTTTGCTCTTACTACTTTTTGCTGCGATTGAGTTATGTGTGCATGTCATGACAGATTGAGCCCTTCTGAAGGATTGTAGCAGATAAGCAGTTATGTTAACGTCATGGAGAGCTGAGCATATGTTACACACCATTTAGGAGGTAGTAGTTTTATTATTTTATCTAATTGTTTTTTTAGGATTGTGTTTTAATAATTTTATTGTTCTTTGGTTTTTAGTGTTTTTGCCGGATTATTGCCTGACTGATTGTTGCCTGAGTGTCAGTCAGAAATATTGGATGTTTGAGGTACTGTTTTATTAAAGGGAACTTTTAATAATGCTTTTCTATCTGTGCATAATTTATATTGGGTTTTATTTTGTGTTTTTGTGTATATTGTATATAATTCTCTGTTGTAATTAATTGTGTTTTCCCTTACAGGGATGCACGGTTACCGTTTACTTTAGATTGAATTTTCTTTGGTTTATTTATTATTTTGTCTGATGCTGGACCAAGTGGGAAAACCCTTGACCGTAAAATAAGAGTGATGGTCTAATGGTGCTGACTTGTTTGTCCTACTGGCATTACCCACGGTTAATTTGTTTTTCTTTCCCTTTTGTAGATTTCTTTTTTAACCCAGTGATGGCTGCTTGGTTACCCTCACTGAATGGATGGCGGTGGTGAGGTGGCTGGGATCGCGTGGTGTTGGTCACTTTATTTGTATTTTTACCTTTAGGGTTGCAGTGTGATTGCTGTGAGTTTTGCTGAGGTGAGAGCACTTTCAAGACTACTGCCTTCACGATATAGGTAACCTGTGGCCATCGGTGGGTTTTTGTTTTTGTTTTTGTTTCTAGTTTTCATTTATTATTTTGTGGGTATTTGCTTTTAAGGACTTATTTTCTTTAACTGCTGAATTATTTGAATAAAAAATGTGCCTATTGATGGAAACTGCACAACCGCCTTGCGCCTGATTATTTACCCCTTGTGGGTCATGTTACAATTGCATTTCTGGAAAAAAGCAGACACACAATTTTTAAAGGCAGTGAGTGCATATTTGTTTCACCGCAGACATTATCTTCTGTTTTTAGTTGTTACCAGTACATTTTCCCGGAAATAGCAATCACACAAAAAAGTAGGTTAGCCTAAAAAATCTTTTTCTGCACATTAATGTCAAACTACTGAACATATTTGCTTGTATTTTCCAGTAAGTTTGTGTCTGATAGTTCAAATATTCCTGATAGGCTATTAAATTGAAACAATTTAAGTCAACATTATGTATAGCACTTTATACAATACAAATAGTTTTTTAAAAAGTGTTAAAAGTGATAAAGACAATAATGCTGCAAAGTTCAAACAGAAGTTACACAATCTGCGGTGACGCAGTTAACACTAAACAGTGTAAAACCGGAGAATGGTAAAACTGCTAACGTTACAGTATGGAAGCGGCGTTTCCTCTTATTTTCCCACCGGGTTGAACAACATATACGTAGTCTTTTTTACACCAATCTAAAATAAAAAATAAAAGAGAGATATGAGGACATTATATGTTATACTCACCTCTAAGCTGAATGACTTGACAAGGCCTCACGCAATGAACTTTTCTTCCAGAAAACGCTTCTCTTCCGTCCCACTTGTGAATGGCCGTCACCACGAGTATTGCTGTCATGTCTTTGTGTTTTAATTGTGATAGTTCATAAATATGAACGTATATGAACGATAATGTCAGTGAGGAAATCAACCAAACCGTATTTTATGGAGCAGACACTTCGCGGAAAGACGCTAACTGACCGTAATGAGCATCAGCTGCTCTCGAGACTCGTTGTCAGGACAACGCCCGCGGCGCGTTCGCGCGAAGGAAGCTCTGGTCACGTGGGCTATGTGTCGCACAATACAGCATAACTGCAGTACAGTGTAAAATTAATGGTAGGCCAAGACTTCAGATGCAAAATCCAAAAAGTTAATCTGCCTTTTTTTTTCATATAAAGCTCCTTTGTTTAGGTTAGTAATTTCACTTTTTAATGACAACTAAAATGATAGCTATCATTGCCTGAGAGCCCAATAAAAACAAAAAGCTAATAAAAAAAAAAAAAATTAGATTAGATTAGAGTTTTTTATAAGTCTATCACTTTTTAAAGTGTATCACTGAACTGCAGTTATTGTATCTATAGGCTACTTCATTATACTGCAAATCTACAGTTGTACTGCAGTTTTACTTCACTATTCTGAAGTTGTACATTTTGTACTGCAGTTTTACTGCAGGTGTACTTCAATGTACTGAAGTCACCTTGAATCTATACTGCAGTTATACTTCGTTAATACTGCAAATCTACAGTTGCACTGCAGTTTTACTTCACTATTCTGAAGTTGTACTTTTTGTACTGCAGTTTTACTTCAATGTACTGAAGTCACATTGTATCTATACTGCAGTTATACTTCTTTAATACTGCAAATCTACAGTTGTACTGCAGTTTTACTTCACTATTCTGAAGTTGTACTTTTTGTACTGCAGTTTTACTGCAGTTGTACTTCAATGTACTGCAGTCACATTGTATCTATACTGCAGTTATACTGCAGTTATACTTCGTTAATACTGCAACTCTACAGTTGTACTTCATTGTACTGCAATTATACTGCTTTGAACTGCAGTTTTACTGCAGTTGTACTTCATTGTACTGCAGTTATTTTTTGTAAGGGAACACGAGTGAAAATAAAAACAACCTACCGGTTTGAACTTGCAGTACTAAAACATCCTATTGCAACGCACGTCGACACACTATAATGTGTCGCCGGAGTCGTCAGTCCACACTATAATGAAAGGAGCCAGATCAGTAATTAAAAACTTTACTCAAGATCAATACGTAGAAATACAGCCACAACTGCAGCTCCTTACCAAACAGACACTTCCGCGACACGCCGGAAGGATAACGTCACTCGTGACGATGGGACGCACATCCCAGAGACACTAACGCGCTGCTTTTATAGTCTAACTAAATCATGCGAAAGACCCACCCCGTCATTATGCCAATGGCAATTACTAACAACTGCTACAATCGCAACAACAGATGCTAGGCAATGCAGCAGAGAGGGTGGCGCTCAGGCACAAATGGGGGCTTTACTCACTTTAATTCATCACAACTTTTAAGCCTCTGAAAACACATACAATGTTCATTTTAATGTAAAATAAAAGTATATCTGTGCAAATTAATGAATTAATATTTAAATGTTGCTAGTAGCCCACTTAGACTTGTCCGGCTATTTACCGGCAAATGATCTCCATAGCAACGCCTAAAAACAAATGCCGCAGCCGGCAGCTGTCAGAATGGTGGAAAGAACGCCACTGAGGACACAGACTCTGAACTCTGCTTCGCGGTTTAAGTTGGGGGCTGGTGGGGGTGGGTGGCTTGGATGCTAATACAATGCAAAATCATATATAGGCCTATGTGTACAATAATGATGTCCAGTAAAGTAGGACATTGGGTTTAATTGGTCGTTTAATGAGATCTAATATTGCAGAGAATTGTCACACGAATAAATACATAGATCCGACGATTAAATACGTAGATCAGACATTATTTAAGAGATTTAACTATTGTATTACATGAGTAGCTCTCAGTCACTTTTATTTTTAAAAAGTAGTTCACAAATGAAAAAAGGTTGCAGACCCCTGATCTAGAGAGAAGAAGCCAACTCACCCAACACACGGATTATCAAGGCGGCCGGACGCATGGCATATCACAATCTGGCTCAGATAAGTGAAGACCTTCTCAAAAAGCTTCAAATGCTTCAAGGGATTGGAACCAACATCTTCACTGGGAAGGGATTCCTTTAAGAGAATATGGCCAGGGGCCTAACAGGAACACTGGCTGGTCACTTTTAGGGGGACAATATGTCAACCCCCATAGCCACCAGGGAGGCTGACCCAGTCTTCCCTGAGACCTAGTCTTGCCAACAACCTGTCTGTTTCCTAAATAGAGCCTCTTTCCATTACCTGCCTCATGAGTGGTAGCCAGATGAAAGAGACTGCAAAAAGGCAGTACCAGCTCACACCAGATAAAGAGATGGGCATCCTGGGAAGCAGGACTCAGCATAGTGCTTTACAAACCCTCGCTTGCTCGACCCAGGATCTACAGAGTGCTATCTTTTTCAAAGCACAGGTTTTCAGGGAGCAGAGTAGTCTTGAGAAAGACACTCTCAAATGAGGGGAGTACTACCAAGCTCAACCGAGTAGCCTGTTCAAGAGGAGCCTGCAACATGATGTGACTCTAGGGAACTAGGACTCTGATTCAGCTAAAAAAGTGCTAAAAAACACAGCACGACCCGGAGGATCGTCTTCAAGGTGGCTTGCTTAAGAGCCAACTACTTGGTAACAAATCTAGAACTCTAAGGCTAGTGTCAGGGAGGCTCCTGTGAGGCCTGCAACTTGATCTCAGTCTACGCCATACTAAGGAGTCAGGACACTCATTACGCAGCCTGGTCTCATTGTTAATACGTAGGTATTAATACGTTATTTTCAAAGATAGAAAACGTACGTTTTCGTACGTTTGGATAGATGCTGAAACGTATAAAATGGACGTATTTGCAACATTTAAACGTATACATTATTACGTTTTTACAGCTACAAAACGTTAACTATTTACGTATATTTTTCATATCATAAAGATATCTGTATATCTTTAAAGATAAACGTAACAAGATCCCTTAATCCTACTCCCAAAACCTAAACATATCCATTTTATACAGAATATAAAAAGGATAAAACGTAATGGACAGAGATGTGTAGGTAAATGGCAGTTTTATTAAAAATATAGCATTAAAATATATTTTGAGCCACTAATCCTACTCCTAACGTTACCTCTAAACCTACCCATAACCATTCCATAAAACTACGTAGGCTAACACAAATGAAGAAAAAAAAACATAACAGACAGACAAGTATACATTTCACAATAATTTATTTATTGCGAAAATGTCAAAACCGGTCACGTTAACATTACCAAAAGTCGTTCACATGATGATGCGTTGCAGTCGCAGTCCTCTCTGGCAGTATTATAGTAGTTGTGTAATGAGGTACAGATCAGAATTTAAGTTATTAACGTTAATCCATGAAAATGTTAATCCGATTCCGGTTCGCTCTCTGAATGCACGCGCGCTTCTCCATTTCAAATGTAGCCTACTACACCGACTGAAACACGGCATGTCGCAATCTGTGACGAAGCAGGCGAGAGCCATGAGCGTTTGATATCACGGCCGTAAAACATGTCGTAACGCTTCTTGAAGGCGCATTTTTTGAATTTGAATTCATCACCAGCGCAGGATACGTTTGCGGTCGCTGCTGAGAAATGAAGATGAAGATCTCTGGATAAAAGGCTAATTTGGATCTGTTTCTTGCAAACAACGCATGGATTCTAGGATTTGGATTACATCAAGCTAATAAAATGTATGTCTTTTGTGAATGTATCAGTATGTTGTGTTTTATTGGAGAAAATGCTTTTGTGTAAATACACTAACGTTAAATACTACAAAATGGTTAAACGATTAAACAAGGTATTTTAAGGTTAAAAGTGTATTCCTTTTTAACACCACGCAGGCTAATCTCCAAAACGAGTTTGTTGCAGAAGGCACGAACAGAGCGAAATGTTAATATTATGAGTAGAACGTTCTTAGGCCTATTATATTAATAAATTCGACTGAAACGTAATTGATAAGACAGTTGAATGCAACAGAGTCAAAACATTAATGCCAAGATTATGCATAAATAGCAACACGTACAAATGTCTACGTCGGTAGATTTGTTCATTCGTTAATAAATTACGTTTTTGTGCTGTCAATACGTAAATATTTGTACGTTTAGTGCTGTAAATACGTCAGTATTAACGTTTCTTCGTATATAAAACGTAAACAAATGTACGTATGATAGAAATACACTTACGTAAAATACACACGTATTCTCATGAGATCACGTGCATTACGCTAAGATCCTAGCTCAACTCGAAGGATTGCCATCAATGTGGCCCGCGACGTACTTAGCTTAGCTCCATTTACCCTTTAAGCAAAGGGAACATAGGTATCATTCAAATTGTTCAAATTGACATGACTTTCAAACAATACAAATGTATTTCACTAAAATAATCTTTATTCCACTAAAAGCTTTCTGAAAATACCCATGACAGTTTACCTATTAAATATTCACATTTAATAAGACACTATAATATATTCACCTCAATGAATCAGAATACAAACTTATCAGTTTGTTTATAAACAATAAACAATAATGTCAATCACTACTAATCACAGATTATACTACACTGTGCAATTTCTATGCGATTTCAGCAAGATTATTCACACTGTACGAGTAGATAGCATGCGATGTAAAGCCAAAGCTCACGTTTTACGTGCTCACACTATACGGTCCGAACGTCAAGCTGCAACTTGACTGCTCACATTATACATGTGAAATATGCGCGATAAACCCCGTGCCGGGTTGCGCCAATAGACCATGATATCATGTATCCAGAGATATTGTCAAAACAAGCATCAGCTATCAATATCAAGAAGATTTAACATTTCCAATGTATGTATACAATTATTATTGGCATTATTTTATTATCATTAGGGAAGGCCTAGTTTTATTAATAAATTGACAGGCTATTAGGCTATAATTAATTTGCCATGCAATAATTTCATAGCACATCACTGCATAACTGACACTCTGCAAGGATAATAAAAGATTAGATAGAAGCTTACTCCTCATTAAAAAATATCTAAAAAACATTTAGGTTGATTATACAATGAATTATAGGCCTACAATTAAAATGATTAACAGTCTACAATGTGTCCGAAAACAGTCATCAATGCAAATTAAAAACAGCTTTATTAAAAAACAGCTAATTTAACACGAAATACTTCTCTTCTCATTTTTCACTACAAGGGCCACAAGAGAAATATTAAGAAAATGAATTAAGGCAGTATAGCCATTATCAGCATATGATTTAGCCTATCTCTTGTCTCTGCGGGAATATGCTCCGCTAGTCAGTTTTTACTTTCACTTGTTGGAGACTTCTTCACCGGCATAACACTCGCACAAAGTTTGCACATTGCTTGTGTTGTGTGATATCAGCTGACTCGTCCACTAGGCTATAGCAACATAAACATTTTCATATCACCAATTGCCAAATGATGGACAGTGGTTCACATTTCCTGTGATAAAAAAAGTATTAAATAAATGGGCAAAAAATAGTTTAACTTCTGTTTTTGCGCAGGCGCAGTGAGGGAGAAAACACAGAGTTTAGGGCAATCGGTTTGTAGCTCTGCTTAAACTGTGCAAAATTTGATCTTGCTAGTCTCCTTGAGATCTCGCCTCACTGTGAAACTGTTACTTCTATTGGCAGGTGTGTGGTCTCTCGGTCCGGACGAATCTTCCAGTGTGTGTAATCGGAGGATTATAATGCTAAGAAATAGGTTGAAACTGTCCTTATGTCTGTGGTCTCCCACAGTTTTAAATTCAGTTAAGATGTAAAAATCATCTGTGTCCCAGGCCTTATCTCTTCCTCACCTGTTATTCACCGATTGTTGTCAACATCATTTATCATCTTGCTATACTCTCTACATCTGTGAATAAAACTTTGTTGTGTGATACTTACCATCTGTCTGAGTCACAGACAATATGAGCTAATTAAACAATAATAAATTACAGTGACAATGAAAGAACACATTATTAGTATAGCCTATTAATATATAACAATGAGAGACTACAACATATTAACTATGAATTAGCGATAAACTAATGGTTTGCAAATGATTTGTAAGTACTTTATTATTCTATAGCCTGCTTATTATAAAGTGTTACCCATACAGACATTACCCCAAAAAAACGAATTGACCCTCAATAACACTGAAAATTTTGAATTAATAACACTTTATTGCTGCTCAGGGGTCAACACGTACTAGTCCGATCAGATTATTTCACTTGCATGCGAGTACTCGGACCAGCCTTGTCCTTTGGTGGTCCGAGCTCACTCGACTAGGAGTATGGCGGCTTCTAAGCCTTACTGTATGGATTTTTTTTATCAAGATGTCTGTGATGCGGTGGGCTTCCTTTCCGCTCACATTCATCAGATTTACAGTTTAGACCTGGATGTTGCCCTAGGTTCTCAAGTGCTTAGTGCTTAGTACAACAGACTGACACTCAGGTACTTGAATTATGGCGCTTTGGGTATTCTCGTTCCCACGGCGTCATCCGACGCATCGGGAGTTCCCTTTCGATAAAGGGAACGTCTCAGGTTACTATTGTAACCATAGTTCCCTGAGAAACAGGGAACGAGACGATGCGTCCCTCTGCCATACTTCCTGCGTCCCTGCGATCGGCTTGCTTCGGCAAATTTCGAAGCTAACTGGCGTTTCGCAGCGGAAGTGCTTTTATCATTTCCTGGTCATGACGTCACCCGCCCGTGACGCTCATTCTCTCTTTCCATTGGACTAAGTTGACATAGATGCTTCAGACGCAGTCACGCTGGAGGCGTTCCCACGGCGTCATCAGACGCATCAACGAACTATGGTTACAATAGTAACCTGAGACGTTTCTATCACGTTGATGTAATTTCACATTGGTGTTTGTTTTTAAAATAAGTTAGTTTTTAGTTAGTTATTTGATGCTATAAAAATGGTGCTGTGACATCATGATTGACAGCTGTGATTGACAGGTTCTCTGTGCGAAGTAGTCACTGAAGTACCAACGGACTTTTTTTCATAATGTTGACTGTGTTTAGTAGTTGTATTTACCTTATTTTAACAAGGTACTGCAATCAGCAGACATTATTGGAGAGGAGCGGAGCAGACAAGGCCACTTAAGAAAAGTGCAGGGCGTGTGCTAGCGATTGATTCAACGAGCGTGAGGGCGGGGCCTTGATTTCGCGGCTTTACTTTCTGGTCACGACTGCGCATGACTGGTCCCGAAAACGCAACTGCACAGACTCAAGTTCCAATATGTCAGCGCCATATCGGGACTCTGGCGGCTTCAGTTCTCTCCAATGGAAAAGAGCGAAGGGGCATCGTCCATCTTTTTTACAGACTACTCTATGGCACACACACACACACACACACATAGATTTGTGGTTTATGGTGACTCTCCATATGCGTAATGGTTTTTCTAATGCACAAACTGTATAATCTACCCCCTACACTAACCCCACCCCTAAACCTACCAATCACAGAAAACGTTGGCATTTTTTGAATTACAAAAAACACCATGTAGTATGTTTTTTTAAGACGTTTGTTTTATGAGGATACATATGTCCTCATAAACTATATTTATGTTGTAATACCCATTATACACACTTGTGTCTTCATAAACCATATAAAAGACCACAAGGGATAGAGTATGAGAAAAGAAAGATTGGTTCCCGCAAGACAGACGGTAAAATTTGCGGGAATGTGAGAGCAGACGGTGGTCGTGCTTGAATTTTGCAACAATGTTGTGACCTTGTGCGGGAACGGCAGGTGCAGAAAACACAAAACTCACTCTCTCACACACACACAAACACACGCATGCACGCACGCACACACACACACACACACACACACACACACACAGACAGGAGTAAAGGTACACAGGACCTACAGTTTCCACACTTTTATTAGCCTTGGGTCCAGTGCATCCGACCCGAACATCCTGTGTGTAATGTAAATGTGTGTGTGGGGGGTTATTGGATATTCAATGGAAGAAAACGCGTCACGGATATTTCCTGCTGCTTAGCCTCTCAACGGCTATAGGTTGCCGCTTCAAGTGGGATAATGTAGATCCAGCCGTTCTATCAAAATAACCCCCATATATCCTCATCACCCTGTCAGGGGTTATTTTGAGAGAACAACCAGCTGGATGTACTACATTATCCCTTACTTGGTGGCGGACATTAAAATTCTCAGGTGTATGAATTGTTTCAGGTTTGTTTTGTGTCTCTCTATTGTGTCACGGGTGTGGAGCTGCAGCTGCTGGACAGCATTACATAAACACAAATGAGCAATTGTTACTTTGCCTATTTATATCCTGTGTTTGCACTGAGTGCTTGTCAAAACATCTTGTCCAGAGGATTGCATTCTTCTGCTACTCACTCATCCTCTCGTCCAGTTGGATTTTATTTTGTTCCTTCTTGCCCCATCACCCTGGAGGCATTGTTTGTAAATGATTGTTTTCTGTATATAGACAATCTGCATTATTCCTTTAGTGGCCTTCTCCCAGCAACAGTTTGTGCATGCGAGCCTGTTTCTTTTATGATTATAGTATACAGAATGTTATAACACTGCTGTCCACATTTGCCTCTTCTGTTTTTACTACATCATCTCTGCCGTGTTTTTGCTGTTGTTAATTGTATTCAATAACTGTTATTAAAACATCATCTTTATCAAACCTCCTCTTTGGTATTCCAGTTATTCCTGACAGAAATACCATATTAACAATAAAATAATTTAAATTTCTTGCTAAAATATTTGCTTTCCAATTTGCTTTTGGGGGCAGTAACTTAAAACAAACACAGTACAGTAAACACAATTGAAATCAGATGGATTAATTCATAAATAAATAAACAAAATTTCACTGCTGTTAACCAACACACGTCTAATGGTTAAGAGTCTAGCAGACTGAATTTATTTTCTGCTTGTACACTTTTATTTTCCACATAATGGATCTAAAAATATTTATGAGATACATAAATGTAATATTTCATATAGGTAATTTAATTCACAATGATTGAAGGACACATAGACAATCATTACAGTCATTTTGAAACGTTCCCTCTAATTGGTGCAGATCTTTTGTTAAGCATTTTTCGGATTAAGTCTTTGATTTTAGCTGTGTTCAAAACATAAATTATGGGATTTAGCATTGGTGGAAGAGTCAATGAAAGAGATACGCTGATGATCATGGCATTAGTAGTAGGTGAAGCAATCAAAATGCATATTATGGGAAGAAAGAATGTTCCAACTACCAAAAGGTGAGAAACACAGGTCTTCAGTGCTTTTAAATGTCCTTCCCAAGTTGTAATTTTACATAAAGCAAGAAAAATGCCCATATATGACAGGACTATAATGAAAGGTGGTGCTACAATAAAGAAAGCTTCAATGAGGATTGCTAATAAATTATTAATGCTATTGTCATTGCATGGCATCCACAGCAATGATGCATAGTCACAATACCAACTCTCTACCACGTTGGAATTACAGAATGAAAGTCTGGTCATCAAAGATGTTGACAGTGTTACCATACAGGTGTTAAATGCCCATATTATTGAAAACACTATAGACATAAACTTAATATTCACTATGGCATGATATCTTAGTGGAAAACAAATAGCAATGAAACGATCAAATGCCAGAACAACAAGAGTGTAAGTTTGCACAGTAACAAAGACATTCACAAAAAACATGTTTGCCAAACAAGCATTGTATGAGATGTACTGTGAGTCAAATAAAAACATCTTCATCATGTTAGGAATCAGTGCATTAGTTTCACCAATATCAGCCAAGGCCAAGTTAAACACACCAATGTACATTGGACTGTGCAGGCTCCGCTCAAGAGCTATAATGAGAAGGACTACCAAGTTCCCAATTACAGTAATAAAATAAATGATAAATAAGAATATATAGTAATAAGTTTTGTATGGTGTACCTGTAAGCCCAGTAATGAAAAAGTATTCAGGATGAACAACCGATATATTCTGGGATAATGTCATGGCAGCTTTGCGTTTGTTGTTTTGCACAGGCTCAAAATAGAAATTACTATAAAGAAATAACCAAAATATGGACTTTACTAAATTGTCATCTCACACTTTTAACATCTATTTTCAAATGTTGAAAATATACCTTTATGAAAACTTTAAGCATAATATTTAAATCACAGACTAAATAATATTAAAGTTTTAGAGCCAGAGCAAACAATGACAGTTTCTGATCGCTTGTAACTTAAGCTGCTTTGAATTAAACTAGTCCTTTGTTTTAAATGCCCATCCTTATTCTCTCATGTCGCAAAGATCATTGGACATCTGCGTCATTGAATCCAAATATATCTACTGATTCATCTCTTGAGAGATTTCATACAACACAATGATGTAATACTTGTATGTTGAAATGCCCTGGCCACTGCTTTAGTTTGATAGACATTTTCTTCACTGTCCACACAATTCCCCTTTGTGAAGTTCTCATTGGTGCACATTATATTACAGTAATTCAAGGATATATTTAATTATATGTAACAGCAACTGCAGTACAACTTATGTCCATGTGTTGGCCTTAACAGCGAGTAGTGGAAATGGTTGAGATTCTGGGAGGTCTATTCAAATATATCTCTATAATGTTTAACGACTTTAATATATAAGAAACTCCATTATATGTAATACTTACTTACACATATTGTCTGCTCTAAATCAGGGGTTTTCAAAATGAGGTTCATGGTTCACCACTAGTGGACCGCAAAACTTGCTTTGGGCCAATATTTATTATGAAACGCTTTATACAAATAGTACAAGGACATCATAAAATGCAAATGATTTAATTCATAATGTATTTATAATATCACACTTATTTTTTTTCCTCAAATGGTATAAATGAGTTATATATGGTATAAATACATAGTTGCCTTAAAATGTTATTTTCAACAGATTTAAAGGACCCCATACAAATAAGGAAAAACAAAACATATGGGAGGACATAATTAACTGCAACCATTGGTGTTCAAAGATCATGGAAGGAGGTCTGAAAGAAGTGGCAGGATTTTGCAATCCTGGCAAAAAGGAAGAGGGCACTGCAGGGGACTGCAATAAAAAAAACATATGCTGGGACCAATAAGTCCTCCCTTCACACAGCAGAGGAAGTAAAGGCTTTGTCTATACTTGGTACAAGTGCTTTTTTGGCATTTGTGGTGGTATTGACATCCATGGAGAAGTAGGGGTAACTCAGCCTGAGCTTGAGTCAGGTCCATCATACTCAGAGGAACTAGGCCTACTAGATTTATCTGCCATCTCCCAGCACCTACCATCTCCTAGCCCTTTAAACACCCTCACAGGTCACAGATAAACATCTTTATCAGTTTTACACCAAATGGGTGCTCCAAATATTCACAACACAACCAAATACAGAAACGCGCTGCAAATAGAACAGAACACAACGGAAATGTTTCCAGGGGACCCCAATAAATTTGCTCACTCCAAAGTCCAGACTTCAAGGGCTCTGCACTTCGAAAGGAGTAGGGCACAGGGATGCTCACGAGCATTAAAGGGTACCTATTATGGCATTTAAAATGTTCCTAATAATGTTCTGGGAGTCCCCAACAACAGTTTTACATGCATGCAATGACAAAAAACACTTTTGTTGTCTTATAATATGCATTTATTTTTACCTGATTTGCTCACCGACTCCCTAATGATTCGTTTGACGACTCATTTGTCCAAACCCCTCCTTTGCGTGACGCTAATCGGCGGTGATTGGTCAGATGACGCAGTCAGTTATATTTTGCGTTAGCCCAAGTCTTAAACATATTGATAAAGCACTGCAGTACTACAATACGCTTCACATAATTTCACATATTTCAAAAAACAAAAAAATGACATTGGAGACCTAGAAGCTGCTGAGCGTAACTCTCACTCTCACACACACACGCACGCACGCACGCACGCACACACACGCACATAAAAGCAACAATTATTAATAGTACTTACAGGTTATGATTCGGAGGAGGAAGCTGATCTAAATAAACTTGGTATTGAACCTTCCTATATCAGCCGACTCGCGAATCCACACTTGAAAGCATTTGTGTTTGTGAAGCGATCATCCCCGTCAAGGTGGCTATACTTGTGTGGTATAGTTGTAAATATAAACTCTAGCCACTGAGTCTTCACATGCTTGTCCCTGGGCAGTGAAAAAAAAAGTTTGCTTTTGATTCGCACTTCAGAACAGAGTCCTGTCGACATGATGTTGTCAGGTTTCTCTGTCTGCTCGGCGCGCGCACTGAGTGGGCGTGTCGAATTCAAATAACTTGTACAAGTGACGTACGAAAGCTAGAGAGAAAGCATCGTTTGTCTATCGATTCATATCAGCGACTCAGAGTCGACTCTTACTTTTGAGAGACAATAACTTTGTATACGGTGAACTTTCATATTTAAAACTTTGCAGGATGTTTTTGTTCACTTAGATCTATGTTACACACTACATGAAAGGTAATTTTCAAAATTCCATGATAGGTACCCTTTAAGCACGTCCCAGCCAGGTTCATTGAGAGTGGAGAGCGGATCAGACAGAGATGATTCATTCAAACAGAATTCCATAGAAATCCGAATCAACACTCTGGAACTTAAATCAGAGGCTTGTAAAAGATGATCATAGCTTAAGGAAGAATGTTTTCAATGATAGGCAATTAACCATCTTTCTATTTTTATAGTCTTGGCTACAGGCAACTAGCCTGACAGATGCTGACCGAAATAATTTGTGATAATTCGTATTATTTTCATTCATAGAGATTTCAGTCAGGGTTAACTCAGCTATTTATCTAGCTGTGATTGGAGATCTTGAATCTTTGCCTCACACATTTGTGCCTCTGCATTTTTAGATTGAACAAGATGGCGGCGCGCACGGACGCAGCGGCCCGAGGCTCCCAGCTACTTTGCACCTTTTTGTGTTTTTTATGTATGTTTTGTCTTTTTCTGACACACTCATGCATTAGCAAGTCGATCTACAACCGTCAAAATCTGATAGGCATCGGATTTCTGGCGAAAATGGAAATTACCAGTGCTTTTGCACGGACTCACAACATCCCGCCGGAGATAGCGAGACCGCCGGGCGCCCAATGGACTGTTGTCGGGCCCGGGAGGCGACGGAGGCGGCGCAAGGAGAGAAAGCAGAAACGGGGATGTCGGGCAGGCCTGCTAGCCCGGCTAAGGAAACAGCCGCACCGACCTCCGCTACCATCTATTCTTCTCATAAATGCTAGATCCCTGGCAAACAAGACGGATGAGCTGCAGTCAAGGATCGCCTACAATCATCTGATCCGTGAGTGTTGTTTGCTGATTGTCAGCGAAACCTGGTTACACCCGCAAATCCCCGATGCTACAATAGAGCTAGTAGGCCGCACCATCCACCGCCATGACCGGACCGAAGCCTCCGGTAAGATCAGAGGAGGTGGAGTCTGTGTTTATGTACTGGAGGATTGGTGCACGGACAGTAGAGTAATCGACACCTATTGCTCACCGGACCTAGAGGCCATGTCTGTCCAGTGCCGACCCTTTTATCTGTCACGGGAGTTAACGGTAGTTATTGTGACTGTTGTTTACATCAATCCAAATGCTAACGTTAGCACGGCACTCGGCCAGCTTCAGCTCATTGTAAATAAACAACAGAGGGCTCATCCGCACGGTCTTCATATCATCGCTGGGGACTTTAATAAAGCACGTCTTAAGTCTCTTCTCCCCAAATTCCATCAGCACATCAAGTGTGCTACTAGGGGAGAAAACACATTAGATCATGTTTATTCCAATATTAAACGTGCCTACAGAGTGTCTCCCCTCCCCATCTTGGACAATCAGACCACCTCTCTCTGCTCCTCTCTCCGGCCTACACCCCCTCAGGAGGCAAACAAAACCAGCCACACAGACCATCACAGCCTGGCCTGAAAATATTCTCACCCAGCTGCAAGACTGCTTTGCCTGTACAGAGTGGAGTATATTTGAAGATCAGGACCTGGACACACACACAGAGTCTGTCCTCTTTTACATCAAGTGCTGTATTGAAAACGTCAAAACGGAGAGACGCATCCGGATCTTTCCTAACAGGAAGCCCTGGATGACAAGTGCAGTCCAGACCCTGATAAGAGCTCGTAACTCTGCCTTCAAGACGGGAGACAGAGCTCTCTACAGCATTGCCAGAGCTGACCTGAGGAGGGGCATTAAACAGGCAAAGGACTGCTACAAGAGGAAAGTAGAGGGACATCTGGTCGACAACAACCCGCGACAGATGTGGAGGGGCATCCAGGCCCTAACCAACTATAAAGGCCGCCCCCCTCCCACATCTTCCAGCAGCAGCACCCTGGCAGAGGAGCTAAACAGCTTCTTTGCCCGGTTCGAGACCACCACCACCACCACCACACACCTGCAATCACTGTCTCCCATCGGCCCCAGCACTCTACCTCTCTCGCTTCAGGAGCATGAGGTGAGGAAGAAACTGAGAGCAGTGAACCCCAGGAAAGCTGCTGGTCCGGACGGCATCCCGGGAGCGGTGGTTAAAGCATGTGCAGACCAGCTGACAGGGATCCTCACCAAACTGTTCAATCTCTCCCTGACACATGCCATCGTCCCCACATGTCTGAAGGCCTCTACCATCATCCCCATCCCCAAAAAACCTGCCATAGACAGTTTGAATGATTACAGACCCATTGCCCTTACATCGATAATCATGAAGTGCCTGGAGCAATCAGTCTCTCAGCACATTAGAGACAGTCTCCCCCCCTCCTTCGACCCCTACCAGTTTGCCTATAGGGCAAACAGGTCCACAGAGGATGCCATCGCACTCACACTTCACACAGCGCTGAGCCACCTGGAAAACAAGAAGAGTTATGTGAGGATGCTCTTCGTGGACTACAGCTCAGCTTTCAACACAATCATTCCAGACATTCTTCACAGTAAACTGATAGAGCTACAGATCCCCCTCACCACCTGCATCTGGATCAAAAACTTTCTTTCTAACCGCCCACAATCTGTGAGACTTGGTCCACTCCACTCCTCCACACTCACACTCAGCACTGGTTCTCCTCAAGGCTGCGTTCTGAGCCCTCTGCTGTACGCACTATACACTCATGACTGCTCACCAAGCCACCCAACCAACCACATAATAAAATATGCGGACGACACCACAGTGATTGGATGTATCTTCGACGGGGACGAGACAGCGTATAGGGCAGAGGTGAAGGATCTGTCGCGTTGGTGCTCAGACAATAACCTGACCCTGAATATCCTAAAAACAAAAGAACTAATTCTGGATTTCAGGAAGCACAGACAGGACTACACTCCCCTCCTCATAAATGGAGATCGGGTGGAAATTGTCACCACCTTTAGGTTTCTGGGCACCCACATCTCTTCTGACCACTTATGGACCTACAACATCAGGGCCCTGGTTAAGAAGGCTCAGCAGCGGCTACACATCCTGCGTGTCCTCAGGAAGAACAATCTGGACACGAAGCTCCTGCTGGCCTTCTATCACTCCTCTGTGGTGAGCGTACTTACACACTGTATAAGTGTGTGGTATGCAGGCTCCACAGCTGCGGACAGGAAGGCAGTGCAGAGGGTCATAAACACTGCTCAAAGGATCATTGGCTGCCCTCTGCCCAGCCTTGAAAACATTTCTACATCCTGCTGCCTCAGGAGAACCAAGGCCATCACAAGAGACCCTTCGCACCCTGCTCACCACCTGTTTGATCTGTTGCCCTCGGGGAGACGCTACAGGTCAACCAAATCGCACACCAGCAGGCTGACAAACAGCTTTTTCCCCTGGGCCATACGAATGGCCAACACCCATGGACACTTACACACATAAGCCCCTACCTCCATGTCTTCTTTCATTACATTCCACTCTGAACAACAGACAATCAGCCCACCTTCAAAATTGCACTACTATAACTATAGTCACTTTTAACATTTTTAACCTCTTAGATTTTATATATATATATATGTGTGTGTATGAGTATGTGTGTATATGTGTGTACGTATTGCATATATTATATTATTTTAATGAGAGAACAATTGCTCGTTTAGCCCATTTGGTCTTTTGTCCAAATGTATTATGTTTTCGTGTTGCTTTTTTTATGTCTGGTGCAAGGGGCGGCTCTGTGAGCACACAAAAATTTCGTTGTACCTCTACAGTGCAATGACAATAAAGGCTATTCTATTCTATTCTATTCTATTCTATTCTATTCTATTCTATTCTATTCTATTCTATTCTATTGCAGTTATTTACCTTTTTCATCTATCCACAACTTTCCCGAACTTTGACCTTTCCATGAATCGCTATGGTAACGTAGAATGCTTAGAACAAGCCGGTAACAAACTTCCTGTTTACATTAGCCTGTAGCTGCTGCTATCAGCTAAACGCTATTAGTATTTAGGAGTAGAAGTGCTATACTCTTACAACAACGCCGCTGGCAAAATGAGCACATCTCACAGATGGTCCCATGGACCTGACTATCTTACGAGAACTGGCGATAGAACAGTTAAAGTGCCCCATCCGTCTACCTTAACGGAATGGGTAGACGATATAAAATTGTGGCCAGACGTTAGCTATGTGGATATCGTTAACTATTTCGTGCTTAGTGAGGGTGTTGATGGTGAGACACTACGAAATTATAAGAGCACAGAGGCTTACAACTATCTACACAGCAACAAAATTGGAAAAATACTGTGTACAAAATACAACGAGTTCATCTTCCTTAAGGCTGAGGTCGAGCCGAGTCAGAGCATCAACAAGCCCAAACAACTTGCTTGGATAATGACGAGGCCGATTGGTATAATCGAAACAGTCGGCTGTTCATGCATTGCAGGGCCAGGAAAATCTTGTAGCCATGCAGCAGCTGTCATTTGGAAGGTAGGTATAGGCTGTTAGAGTGATCTTGCTACACATTAAATCTGTAAATTATTGAAAACAATAAAGAATACCCCTTAAAAAAACAGCTTAACTGCAGTTTTTATTCTAAGTAAAGTGCAGGACAATGTCTGTGTCCGAAATATTGAATTTATGCAGTAGCCTACTGTAGTGTGCAATGCCCTTAATGTACAAAAATGTCATCAACATTATGTTATGGCTGATTCAGGTCCAGAATGCAGTGGTTAGTGGAAAGACAGGGCTTGCATGTACTGACACACAGCGGAGATGGAATGAAGGAACATCCAAGAACCTTCAGCCCAAGCGTCTGACATTGAATGGAGTGCGTAGGGTGCTGGGCAACAGGTCAAGCGGGTCAGTTTATGTTGGAAACAGATCCCGTTCATAAAGTCCTTCAGTTTTCGCGTGTTGTTTGTGCACCCGACAACGGCACACGTTGAGCCACAAGGAGCCATTGCGTAGTCTGTCACAATTAATATTTATAAGTAATCAGTTTTCCTCCTTTTGTTTGTGCCGCGAGTAGTGTCCCTTGTTTGCTAGCTTCATTGCTGTCGTCTGTCTCCCTGCTAAGGCTAAACCGGAACTTAGATACCGGCAACAGGAAGTATCGTGTGTCATGGCGACGCCCAATAAGACTCGCAGGAAAGTTGTGAATACTTGAAGACACCTTATTAACTCATGTAGCCATGTACAACTTATGAAGTTTAAAGCCTCAATTATTTCACCATGTTTTGATTTCTTTTTCTTTTCTTTTGTTTTAAATGTATTTATTTTAGTTTATTTATTTATTTATTTTTGATTTCTTTTTATGCTTGCCAATTATGTCCCACCATTAGAGCATTTCCTCATCTAGACATTTAATCTCAATGTAGGCTACTCTTTCTTGAGTTTACACAAGGTAGGCTCAAATTTTTGCAAGGGATCCCGGGTTTTGAGCAGGACGAGGCCGAGGCACGTGAGAGAACGGCGTGATTAATGATGAACGACACCTGTGAGAAGCACCGGTCTCGTATCTCTCACGGAGGAGCAGAAGCATAAAACGAGGAGCGACGACTGTGAAGATCGAGAGAGGAAAAGGCCTAGTCTTATGTTGTGTTTTGTTTTATTATATTATAACAGCAGTCGTCCGTGAGGGGCTGCTTTCTTTTACTTTCATTTTGTATTTGTGTTACTTTTTGTATTCTCGTGGTTCGCGAGCCCCCTGCGGCTAGCCTAACTTTAATTTATGGCTCGCATGGCGGTAAATAATACAGTGATATGATCATGCAGTCAATACAGAAATTTCAGAAAAACATAAAAAAACTCAAAGTGTCTGCTCTATTACAAATAATTTTGATCGGATTGAAAGGGGTGGTTCATTCCCAAACTAATCTGATCGAGAGAACATTTAAACTCTTGATCAGATTGAAACTGAAACTCAAAAGGACGACGTTATGATGCGTGGAATGAGCTGTTCTTCCTGTTGACTAAAGTGACATATAAATGAGTGTCCCGTCATTCTAAAATTCTCCTTTCACTCAGCGTGAAGTGGAGCAGGACAACAGCCCACCAGTCCTTGTTTCGGATTCTCATCCACAGACGACTGGTTTTGGGCACTTTTACTGTGTGATAAATTTAACCCTTTAAATGTCACCCCCCTTTTTTTGAATATACATGAAAATGCACATTTCAAACTAAAATGGTTGTAATTCAAGAATGCTTTGGAATATAGAAGTAAGATTGGTCTCGTTTCAAAGAAGACATTTGGCAGATTTTTGTAGAAGTGAAATAAATTAAGAAAGTGAAACATAAAAAAAGTTATAGAAGTTTGAGTTTATGAAAATGTACAATGTAAAAAATGTAATTATTCATATTTTATAGAAAATATATATTTTCAAAACCTGGGCGACTCTAAAACTGCAAAAAAATCAAAGTCAAAAATCTGAACAAGTTGTGATTCAAATTTTAGGTTGATATCTCAAAAAATGAGCTTTCAGTAAGATTTTGTTTGGGTGCAGAACCAAACTTTTTCACTAGATGACCATTATTTATTATGAACCATTATTTCCACAATTTTCATACAATTTATGAAGTAGACATCCTATTCAGAAGTAATATGAGAAGTTTGGCAGATTTTGATATGAATTCAACCTCTAAGAAACACAAAAAGAACAAGTATGTGCGTTATAGCTGCCTGCCACATCACAAACGGTGAATCTATAATTTTTTTCTTTATATTTAAAAAAAATAAAATTCAGACCTTTTTTTCTAAAATAATTGAATGGATGCTATCTTTTGAACTCTTGCCATGAAAACAAACTGAGGTTTCTACCTTTCTTTCATGATTTTTCATGTTCATCACTATTTCAAAATAAAGGTCTAAACACGCCTTAGGAGTATGAAAATATTCTTGTTGCAAATTGATAAATTAGGGCTCCTCTGTAATTCATTTTGAAAACCAATCACCAAATATGGAAACTAGAGATTGTAAGCTTTCGAATGATATATAGTTTGTCAAGATTAGTTTAGGTTTAGTATAGAATATTACTGTTTTAAAAATGTAATGAATTTGGGCCCACCGGTGGGCCGGTGACACTTATTAAGCAGCATGGCACAACAGTTCATATGCTCATTGTCTCCAAATTATGACCAGAAATGGATACATATTACGTTGTTTAAAACGAATAAAGAACCAATGTATGAGAATTGGTATTAAGCGCAAATGGTGGGAAACTATATATACCACTGTATATTTTTGCAGTATGTGGACTGTGCACATATCAATAAATTAAATCAGATTTGAAGCTTGTGACATATAAACACGCACATAAACCCGATCACATGTTTAGCATTCATGTAAACACTACATTCGGATTTATCAATCGGAATGAATTCTGTCCAATCACAAAGTAAAATGCACACAAACGTGTCCCTGCTTGATATAAAATACAAAAACATAATAGGTTTTAATGAGGAAAAAAAAATATACGAGTGCGGATTAGACACTTCTTTCTCTTTCTTTCTTTCTAACTAAGCTTTCTTTCTTTCTAACTATTTTTTCTTTCTTTCTATCTATTTTCTTTCTTTCTTTCTTTCTTTCTTTCTTTCTTTCTTTCTTTCTTTCTTTCTTTCTAACTAATCTATATTTATTTCTTTCTTTCTAACTAATCTTTCTTTCTTTCTAACTAATCTATATTTCTTTCTATCTAATCTTTCTTTCTGTCGTAATGTGGGTTTTGTGTCTTGTCTTGTCTCTGCCATGTTCAGTGGTTCCCTGTCTTGTTTATTAGTGATCCCAGGTGTTTCCCATTTCCCACGCCCCCTTGTTATCCTGTTAACTCATTTGTACTCATGATTTAAGCCCTGTGTTTCTGCCCTGTCCTGGTGAGTTGTTAAATGAATGTTTCATGTCTATGTTGGTGTTTCCAGTTTCTAGTTCTTGTATCCTGTTTATGGCTATAGTTTGTTAATAAAGACACACTGCGTTTGGATCCAGCCTCTTCTCAGTTTCATCGCACTTCGTGACAGAACAACTCACCGCAATATGGATCCAGCAGTTGTCAGCAACCGGGCTCTGGGAGAATACCTGTCGACGTTATTGCAAGAGGGCCAGTCCGTCCAAAGGTACACGAAGGATTTTCTGTCCATTTGCCATCTGGGAGTGCTAGATGATATCCAGCTCATGGGCCTGTTTTTGAACGGGCTGGATTACGAGATCGCTCGATGGATGCCGCGGGACCTTACCAACTGGACTCTTGACCGGTATATCGCTCAGGCGTGTTCCTTGGAAGACCTCTTCTCCATTACAGCCTTGTTCTACTCGACGCCTCCCGAATTCACATTACCCGCGAAGCCCTCGTCGTCTTCGCCGCTGGTCCGGTCCAGCCCTGCCGAGCCCGCTCTTCACTGCAGCGCCAACGAACTCACTTCTCACTGCAGCCTTGCCAAACCCGCGACTCACGTATGCCCACTCAAGCCCGTTTTCCGCACTGGTCCTGTTGGATTTGCCAATCCGGAGACCGCGGAGGTTCCGCCTGCCGAGTCAAGTGAGTCAAGTCCGCCTGCCGAGTCAAGTGAGTCAAGTCCGCCTGCCGAGTCAAGTGAGTCAAGTCCGCCTGCCGAGTCAAGTGAGTCAAGTCCGCCTGCCGAGTCAAGTGAGTCAAGCGCCACCGAGTCAAGTGAGTCAAGTGAGTCAAGCGCCACCGAGTCAAGTGAGTCAAGCGCCACCGAGTCAAGTGAGTCAAGCGAGTCAAGCGCCACCGAGTCAAGTGCCATATCAACTGAATCAAGCCCAGTGACTCGACGTCGCAGGAGGAGAAGGAGGACTCGTTCGGCTCGCCAGGCTCCAGTGAGCATACCCATACTCCACGCCCTGCCGGCCCCGCCTCTGCGCCTCGCCCTGCCGGCCCCGCCTCTGCGCCTCGCCCTGCCGGCCCCGCCTCTGCGCCTCGCCCTGCCTACGTCTCACAAGCTCGGGGCGGCTTTTCCTGAGGCCGTTTCCAGCCCAGAGTTTCTACCCGTGGATTTCCCCAAGTATTTTTTGGGGGGGGGGGGGGGGCAGTAGGTACCCTGTGAGGGCCATGGAGGCGACACTGACATGGTTCCCTGCCAAGTGTGCTCCGCCCTGGCCTCTGCCTGGTCCTGCTCCGCCCTGGCCTCTGCCTGGTCCTGCTGCGCCCTGGCCTCTGCCTGGTCCTGCTCCGCCCTGGCCACCTGTTCAGGTACACGAAGGATTTTCTGTCCATTTGCCATCTGGGAGCGCTAGATGATATCCAGCTCATGGGCCTGTTTTTGAACGGGCTGGATTACGAGATCGCTCGATGGATGCCGCGGGACCTTACCAACTGGACTCTTGACCGGTATATCGCTCAGGCGTGTTCCTTGGAAGACCTCTTCTCCATTACAGCCTTGTTCTACTCGACGCCTCCCGAATTCACATTACCCGCGAAGCCCTCGTCGTCTTCGCCGCTGGTCCGGTCCAGCCCTGCCGAGCCCGCTCTTCACTGCAGCGCCAACGAACTCACTTCTCACTGCAGCCTTGCCAAACCCGCGACTCACGTATGCCCACTCAAGCCCGTTTTCCGCACTGGTCCTGTTGGATTTGCCAATCCGGAGACCGCGGAGGTTCCGCCTGCCGAGTCAAGTGAGTCAAGTCCGCCTGCCGAGTCAAGTGAGTCAAGTCCGCCTGCCGAGTCAAGTGAGTCAAGTCCGCCTGCCGAGTCAAGTGAGTCAAGTCCGCCTGCCGAGTCAAGTGAGTCAAGTCCGCCTGCCGAGTCAAGTGAGTCAAGCGCCACCGAGTCAAGTGAGTCAAGTGAGTCAAGCGCCACCGAGTCAAGTGAGTCAAGCGCCACCGAGTCAAGTGAGTCAAGCGAGTCAAGCGCCACCGAGTCAAGTGCCATATCAACTGAATCAAGCCCAGTGACTCGACGTCGCAGGAGGAGAAGGAGGACTTGTTCGGCTCGCCAGGCTCCAGTGAGCATACCCATACTCCACGCCCTGCCGGCCCCGCCTCTGCGCCTCGCCCTGCCGGCCCCGCCTCTGCGCCTCGCCCTGCCGGCCCCGCCTCTGCGCCTCGCCCTGCCTACGTCTCACAAGCTCGGGGCGGCTTTTCCTGAGGCCGTTTCCAGCCCAGAGTTTCTACCCGTGGATTTCCCCAAGTATTTTGGGGGGGCTGGGGGGGGGGGGGGCAGTAGGTACCCTGTGAGGGCCATGGAGGCGACACTGACATGGTTCCCTGCCAAGTGTGCTCCGCCCTGGCCTCTGCCTGGTCCTGCTCCGCCCTGGCCTCTGCCTGGTCCTGCTCCGCCCTGGCCTCTGCCTGGTCCTGCTCCGCCCTGGCCTCTGCCTGGTCCTGCTCCGCCCTGGCCACCTGTTCAGGTACACGAAGGATTTTCTGTCCATTTGCCATCTGGGAGCGCTAGATGATATCCAGCTCATGGGCCTGTTTTTGAACGGGCTGGATTACGAGATCGCTCGATGGATGCCGCGGGACCTTACCAACTGGACTCTTGACCGGTATATCGCTCAGGCGTGTTCCTTGGAAGACCTCTTCTCCATTACAGCCTTGTTCTACTCGACGCCTCCCGAATTCACATTACCCGCGAAGCCCTCGTCGTCTTTGCCGCTGGTCCGGTCCAGCCCTGCCGAGCCCGCTCTTCACTGCAGCGCCAACGAACTCACTTCTCACTGCAGCCTTGCCAAACCCGCGACTCACGTATGCCCACTCAAGCCCGTTTTCCGCACTGGTCCTGTTGGATTTGCCAATCCGGAGACCGCGGAGGTTCCGCCTGCCGAGTCAAGTGAGTCAAGTCCGCCTGCCGAGTCAAGTGAGTCAAGTCCGCCTGCCGAGTCAAGTGAGTCAAGTCCGCCTGCCGAGTCAAGTGAGTCAAGTCCGCCTGCCGAGTCAAGTGAGTCAAGTCCGCCTGCCGAGTCAAGTGAGTCAAGTCCGCCTGCCGAGTCAAGTGAGTCAAGCGCCACCGAGTCAAGTGAGTCAAGTGAGTCAAGCGCCACCGAGTCAAGTGAGTCAAGCGCCACCGAGTCAAGTGAGTCAAGCGAGTCAAGCGCCACCGAGTCAAGTGCCATATCAACTGAATCAAGCCCAGTGACTCGACGTCGCAGGAGGAGAAGGAGGACTCGTTCGGCTCGCCAGGCTCCAGTGAGCATACCCATACTCCACGCCCTGCCGGCCCCGCCTCTGCGCCTCGCCCTGCCGGCCCCGCCTCTGCGCCTCGCCCTGCCGGCCCCGCCTCTGCGCCTCGCCCTGCCTACGTCTCACAAGCTCGGGGCGGCTTTTCCTGAGGCCGTTTCCAGCCCAGAGTTTCTACCCGTGGATTTCCCCAAGTGTTTTTTTTTTGGGGGGGGGGGGGGGGCAGTAGGTACCCTGTGAGGGCCATGGAGGCGACACTGACATGGTTCCCTGCCAAGTGTGCTCCGCCCTGGCCTCTGCCTGGTCCTGCTCCGCCCTGGCCTCTGCCTGGTCCTGCTCCGCCCTGGCCTCTGCCTGGTCCTGCTCCGCCCTGGCCACCTGTTCAGTCAGGCCCGCCTACGCTCCACGGCCCAGGCCCGCCTTGCCTAGGTCCAGGTCCTGTTCCCCTGCATGGGCCTGGCCCCCCATCCCTCCCCCCAAGACCGCCCTCCTGGACTTTTTTGGTGTTATTGGGCGTCAGGAGCCGCCCTTAAGGGGGGAGTTATGTCGTAATGTGGGTTTTGTGTCTTGTCTTTTTTTGTCATGTTCAGTGGTTCCCTGTCTTGTTTATTAGTCATCCCAGGTGTTTCCCATTTCCCACGCCCCCTTGTTATCCTGTTAACTCATTTGTACTCATGATTTAAGCCCTGTGTTTCTGCCCTGTCCTGGTGAGTTGTTAAATGAATATTTCATGTCTATGTTGGTGTTTCCAGTTTCTAGTTCTTGTATCCTGTTTATGGCTATAGTTTGTTAATAAAGACACACTGCGTTTGGATCCAGCCTCTTCTCAGTTTCATCGCACTTCGTGACACTTTCTAACTAATCGTTCTTTCTTTCTTTTTATTTTCTTCAAACTTTTTAACTTTTCTTTCTTTCTTTCTTTCTTTCTTTCTTTCTTTCTTTCTTTCTTTCTTTCTTTCTTTCTTTCCTTATTTCTTTCCTTATTTCTTTCTTTCTTTCGTTCTTTCTAACTATTCTTTCTTTCTAGCTTTTCTTTCTTTCTTTCTTTCTAACTTTCTAACTTAATAACTTTTATTTCTTTCTAACTAATCTGTCTTTCTTTCTCTTTCCTTCTTTCTTTCTTTCTTTCTTTCTTTCTTTCTTTCTTTCTTTCTTTCTTTCTTTCTTTTTCTTTCTAACGAACTAATCTTTCTTTCTTTCAAACTAATTTTTAACTTTTCTTTCTTTCTTTCTTTCTTTCTTTCTTTCTTTCTTTCTTTCTTTCTTTCTTTCTTTCTTTCTTTCTTTCTTTCTTTCTTTCTATGGGGAATGAAATAACCGTGCCGCCATGCTGACGGGAGTGCATGCCAAAACAGTGGCTGAATTGTTCTCACTCACCCCTTCTGGTCTCACACTAGACTGTCAGTGACAATTCTCCCTATGGCCATTGCCCAAGCTATCATGCCTCAATGAGCTCTGTAGAGCGGTGGCTTCAGCTTAGAGAGACTCTCTAGAGCAGGGATCTCCAACACTTGTGGCTTGATTAGAGATAGCTCGCCAAGGGGCCGTTCACATATCACATCTTTTGCGCGCTCGATAATTGAAGCGACACGCTTACTTTTTCCAGGCGCAGCGAGATGAAAAAATTCAACTTTCAGAATACTGCAAGTGCACCGCAGGTCATGTGACAAGAACCAACCAATCAGCTTCACCCTTTCCGTAACACCATTGAAAGCTCAGTCAACATGAAGGATGGGGGTGCACCCAAACACTACGGGTGTTTTTTCTTAAAATTTCTTTATATAAATCTTGTAGCAGAGCTACAGCAAGCATTTTTCAGTGGTAGAAATCTGTTAGCTGCTAACACTTCTTTGTCGTTGTGGAGAGCGCAGTGCATGGTTGCATATCAACGACAGATGCCAAGGGAAAATCGGACTGAAATTTACTATTAATAGTAAATGTAAACAGTAAATGTAAATGTCAGTAAATTATCTTTTTTTCACTCATTCTTTTTATAAAAAAATATTTAAAGCACCGTTTCTCAACAGGGGCAGTAACAATCGCTAGATGGCGCTGCTATCGCGCTGACGCCATTTTGGACTGAACTTTATTTGAAGTGCCTGTATCTGAAAAAACCATAAAGCTGTTTTACAAAAAAAAATAAAAAAATAAAAATCTTTTAGGGTAAGGAGTCACCTTTTAATGTACAGGTGGAACCTTATAAGGTATTATATAGACTCATTACATGCGAAGTGAGATATTTTAAGCCTTTATTTGTTATAATTTTGATGATTATGGCTTACTGCTTATGAAAACCCCAAATTAAAAATTTGAATATTGTGAAAAGGTTTTCACAGTATTGTGAATCTGATTGTGCATCAGTGTTTCAAAGGACCAAGTCACCACTTTAGTTGAGGGGCCACACACATGATGAAGTAATTAAAAGATAATGCTTAGTTAATGATGACTACTGTATTTGAATGTCAAAAGAATTTGTGTGCTATGTGCTGTGATTGGCCAATTTTGGGGTCTGTCCATTTACCTGCAGGCTATGAAGAAGACATGAACATGCTTGTAAACTCAGATCATAATTCAGAAAAACAGTTCTACCGGAAAGACTCGGGAGAATAATGCCGTTACCAAGCATAATATGATATAGTTATTTGGCGTATAGGCCCCGTCCGTAGTTAGCATTCGAGAGTACGGAATCAGCATGTCCTGCCTGAAGACGAAGGCAGTGGCACAGCCGACCCCCTTTATGGGATGGGACCATCCTGGTGGTGGTGTTGGGGAGGGTGGAGGAGAAGGGACATCTTGGTGGTGGAGGGGAGGATGGAGGCAAATGGAAGCGTCAGCATCTGCGAACTCAAACATGTGTAAGTTTCGACCTTTTATACTACGAGTACGATTGGATAAGTGGAGGTAAGCAGTGACGTAATGATTGAGTCTTCCCAGCAGAACTTACGCAAGAGCTACATTTCTCACATTAATTGATATACTGTTCTAGCCTGTATGCATGCATGAGGTAATGTGGATTTTTGTATATTCCTTTAATAATTTGAAGAGTCTTGCATGCATGAATTAATGCTTTTTTTATGCATGAGTTCATGATGATTCAATGATGACCAATTTTTTTGCAAACAAAGAAAACATCATGATCATGCGTAATAAATCATAATTCATGGTGATATAGTCATCTTATGTTTTAATTAAGGTGTTGTTCATCCATGAAGTCATTAATGAAAATGTTGAATTTGTGTTAGTTCCTGATGATTCATGAGATATTAATGCCTAATTCATGCATGAATTTATACATGAATTCATGATAATTCATGTACCCTTACCGTAAAGTGTTACCCAATATTTTGTGTACAGTTATGTAATTATGCCATCCAGTATCGTAGACTCGCTCTCTCTTGTTTCACACAAACAGCTGCTGCTATTTTGTGACTATTGTTTTGTACACTGTTGGATTATAAGATACAAAGATACGATTTTAAAACAGTTTAATTGGAAATCAATATCTCTTATATAATTATTTATGTGGTGAAATGCTGTTTAACAAGTGGTATGACTGTATACCATATCTCTTTAATGTCCGTCAAGTTTGAACTTTCCAGGCTGCAACTGCTCTCTCCGTGGTATTTCTTGCATGCAAGTAGCCATGCAATAAGCGGGGTAATGACGATCCAGCCGTTCTATCAAAATAACCGCCATAATCCTCATCACCCTGTCAGGGGTTATTTTGAGAGACCAACCAGCTGGATGTACTGTACATTATCCCTTGGTGGCTGACATTAAAATTCTAAGGTGTCTGAATTGTTTCAGGTTTGTTTTTTGTCTCTCTATTGTGTCACAGGTGTGGAGCTGCTGGACAGGATTACATAAGCACTAATGAACAATCAGCCACTAATGAGCAATTGTTACTTTGCCTATTTATATCCTGTGTTTGCACTGAGGGCTTGTCAAAACATCTTGTCCAGAGGATTGCATTCTTCTGCTACTCACTCATCCTCTCTTGTCCAGTTGGATTTGCTTTTGTTCCTTCTTGCCCCAGCACCCTGGAGGCAATGTTTGTAAATGATTGTTTTCTGTATATAGACAATCTCCATTATTCCTTTAGTGGCCTTCTCCCGGCAATAGTTTGTGCATGCGAGCCTGTTTCTTTTATGATTATAGTATATACATAATATTGAAACACTGCTGTCCACATCTGGCTCTTCTGTTTTTACCCCGTTCTCATCCCAAGGCGTCATATACTGACGCTTTTGCCATTTCGTCTAAATCGGACGCACATGCCACCCTTTAGCGTCAATATGAGACGCAGAAATGGGCCAGAAGCGCCTCCTAGCGGTCTAAACCTAACCCTACCCCAGACCTAAACCTACCAATATCTATATGCGTCTCATATTGACGCTAAAGGGTGCCATGTGCGTTCGATGTAGACGAAATGGCAAAAGCATCAATTTATGACGCCTTGGGATGAGAATGCGTTGGTTTTTACTACCATCATCTCTGGCGTGTTTTTGCTGTTGTTAATTGTATTCAATAACTGTTATTAAAACATCATCTTTATCAAACCTCCTCTTTGGTATTCCAGTTATTCCTGACAGAAATACCATATTAACAATCAAATAATTCAAATTTCTTGCTAAAATATTTGCTTTTCAATTTCCTTCCGGGGTCAGTAACTAAAAACAAACACAGTACAGTAAACACAATTGAAATCAGATGGATTAATTCATAAATAAATAAACAAAATTTCACTGCTGTTAACCAACACACGTCTAATCTAGGCTACATGTTAAGAGTCTAGCAGACTGAATTTATTTTCTGTTTGTACACTTTTATTTTCCACATAATGGATCTAAAAATATTTATGAAATACATAAATGTAATATTTCATATAGGTAATTTAATTCACAATGATTAAAGAACACATAGACTATCATTACAGTCATTTGGAAATGTTCCGTCTAATTGGTGCAGATCTGTTGTTAAGCATTTTTCGGATTAAGTCTTTGATTTTAGCTGTGTTCAAAACATAAATTATGGGATTTAGCATTGGTGGAAGAGCAAATGAAAGAGATCCGCTGATGATCCTCGCATTAGTAGTAGGTGAAGCAATCAAAATGCATATTATGGGAAGAAAGAATGATCCAACTACCAAAAGGTGAGAAACACAGGTCTTCAGTGCTTTTAAACGTCCTTCCCAAGTTGTAATTTTACATAAAGCAAGAAAAATTCCCACATATGACAGGACTATAATTAAAGGTGGTGCTACAAGGAAAAGAGCTTCACAGAGGATTGCTAATAACTTATTAATGCTATTGTCATTGCATGGCAGCCTCATCAATGTTCCATAGTCACAATACCAACTCTCTACCACGTTGGAATTACAGAATGAAAGTCTGGTCATCAAAGATGTTGAAAGTGTTACCATACAGGTGTTAAATGTCCATATTACTGAAAACACTATAGACATGAACTTTATATTCACTATGGCATGATATCTTAGTGGAAAACAAATAGCAATGAAACGATCGAATGCCAGAACAACAAGAGTGCAAGTTTGCACAGTAATAAAGACATTCACAAAAAACATGTTTGCCAAACAAGCATTGTATGAGATGTACTGTGAGTCTAATAAAAAAATCTTCATCATATTAGGAATCAGTGCATTAGTTTCACCAATATCAGCCAAGGCCAAGTTAAACACACCAATGTACATTGGACTGTGCAGGCTCCGCTCAAGAGCTATAATGAGAAGGACTATTGAGTTCCCAATTACAGTAATAAAATAAATGATAAATAAGAATATATATAAATAAGTTTTATATGGTGTACCTGTAAGCCCAGTAATGAAAAAGTATTCAGGATGAACAATCGATATATTCTGGGATAATGTCATGGCAGCTTTGCGTTTGTTGTTTTGAACAGGCTGAAAATAGAAATTACTATAAAGAAACAACCCAAATATGGACTTAACTAAATTGTCATCTCACACTTTTAACATCTATTTTCAAATGTTGAAAATATACCTTTATGTAAACTTTCAGCATAATATTTGAATCACAGACTAAATAATCTTAAAGTTTTAGAGCCAGAGGAAACAATGACAGATTCTGAACGCTTGTAAGCTGCTTTGAATTAAACTAGTCCTTTGTTTTAAATGCCCATCCTTATTCTCTCATGTCGCAAAGATCATTGGACATCTGCGTCATTGAATCCAAATATATCTACTGATTCAACTCTTGAGAGCTTTCTGAAAACATAATGATGTAATACTTGTATGTTGAAATGCCCTGGCCACTGCTTTAGTTTTGATAGACATTTTCTTCACTGTCCACACAATTCCCCTTTGTGAAGTTCTCATTGGTGCACATTATATTCCAGTAATTCAAGGATATATTTAATTCTATGTGACAGCAACAGCAACTTATGTCCATGTGTTGACCTTAACAGGGAGTAGTGGAAATGGTTGAGATCCTGGGAGGTCTATTCAAATATATCTCTATAATGTTTAACGACTTTAATATATAAGAAACTCCATTATATGTAATACTTACTTACACATATTGTCTGCTCTAAATCAGGGATTTTCAAAATGAGGTTCATGGTTCACCACTAGTGGACCGCAAAACTTGCTTTGGGCCAATATTTATTATGAAACGCTTTATACAAATAGTACAATGACAACATAAAATGCAAATGATTTCATTCATAATGTATTTATAATATCACACATATTATTTTTCCTCAAATGGTATTAAATGAGTTTTAAATACATAGTTGCCTTTACTTTAGGAAGTGAGTCATTTGCTAGGAAATCATATAAGGCGATCATTTGCATCAAATAGTTTGAAAACATATTGTAACTAAATAATATGCTTTTTTGGGACTTCAGACAGACAAAAGATGAAATTAATGTCCTTCTCGAGGAGATAGAGTGAAAAAAATATGATATTGTCAACAGATCTAAAGGACCTCACACAAATAAGGAAAAACAAAACATATGGGAGGACATAATTAACTGCGACCATGGGTGTTCAAAGATCATGGAAGGAGGTCCGCAAGAAGTGGCAGGATTTTGCAATCCTGGCAAAAAAGAAGAGGGCACTGCAGGTGACTGCAATGAAAAAAGCATGTGCTGGGACCAATGAGTCCTCCCTTCACACAGCCGAGGAACTACTAGGTTTATCTGCCATCTCCCAGCACCTACAGTACCATCTCCTAGTCCTATAAACAACCCTTACAGGTTACAGAAAAACATCTTCATCAGTTTTACAACAAATGGGTGCTCCAAATACTCACAGCACAACCAAATACAGAAACGTGCTGCAAAAGTTCACAATACAACCAAATACAGAAACGCGCTGCAAATAGATGTACTGCTAACAACTAGAGGCAGTTGATGTGCCAATGCAGTTGAGGCCCCGTCCACAGACCTGAAGCTGCATGCCAGTTGTACGTGGCTCCCCAGCCGGTGGCATCCGTGAAGCTGCATGCCAGTTGTACGTGGCACCCCAGCCGGAGGCATCCGTGGTGACCACAGAGTGCCTGGACACTTGTTCTAGGGGAACACCTGCCTGTAGGAACGAAGGGTCCGACCACAAGCTGAGAGTTTGGCGAGTTTGAAGTACAGGCAGTAGAAGCCGGTCTTCCTATCTGCTGGAGGGACCGGTTCGATTCCGTCCTTCGCCAGTAGGACTGCAATCTCTGCCTGGATTAAGGCTGGGGGACGCCGGGCGAACTGAATAGCCGAGTCTGATGGTACGGATGAGCCAGTGAGACGGACTGGGAAACTGGGAAGCACTAGCCAGGCTCCCAGACACTGTAAAAGCTGGACCAACGGCACGACAGACGTACATGAGGTGGGGCAGCGCGGCGGAATGCAGGGAGCCGACTCAGACATAATAGCGGCCCGAAGTGGGGTCTGAGTGTGCAACACTAACCTGACTCCACCGATCGGCAGGGGATGAGTGAGACGGCATAGGCGCGGCCTTGAGCACATCAGGCTACCGCTGGCGAAGCAAGAGGGGGCAGAGGGTGGCAAGGCATAGCGTCGCACACCGCCAACCTCGCTCTCTTAGGACCCAGAGATAGAGAAGCTGCTTTTGCTGATAATTTGGTACAGCTGGCTGGCGATGTCTCACACCTCTGCAAGGTTTAGCCAGGGGGCATTTCTGGACCACTAGAGGGGACATCATCTGGCCAAGGGCCTGCACTGTGACTTTAAACATGGTCAGTCACCAGGCGCAGCTCAACCAGAACTACCCTCATGCATTATGACTGTTTTGGCCTTCCACAATTTTTTTTTTTTTTTTTGCAGGGTGGCTGTCACATGCAGGGAAGAGGTGGTCTGCAGTAGCACTGACACCCCATCATTGAGGGTAGTGAGAGAGGAAAAACTTTTTGCAGCTTTTGGGACGAATGGCTTGCCATAAGGGCACCAAAATGCTTCCATACTGCAAAAAGTAGTTCACACACATCCGGGAAGGCATGAGGGCGGGGCAAAGCAATTACGTGTTGCACTGTGCCCCAGTGTAACCCGGGAAAGCATGGCTGTCAAGTCTGAATCTGATTCAGCATGAGCATGCACACCATATAGTGGAAGCTCAGAATCTTCTTTTTAAGGGCGTAACAACCATCTCTCTGATCCAGCGGTCGACATCTAATCCTCCCCTGGAGCCAAGTCAAGTCAAGTCAAGTCAAATATATTTATATAGCGCTTTTCACAATACAGATTGTATCAAAGCTGCTTTACAGTATCAATCAAATCAACTCAACAATGTTTGTTTATTACTGGACATCCAAAAAGGACATCCAAGTTTGGTAGAGCTGATCAATGGTCAAAACTCCATCAAGTGACCCAATGGTGTCCTAAAACTCCATCAGATCACCCAATGGAGAAAAAAAAAACCTTGGGAGAACCCAGGCTCAGTCGGGGCCAGTTCTCCTCTGGCGTTTATGAACTAGAGGCCGAATTTACAGTAACTGTAAGATAAAAATTTATATGAATGCCTGGCTAAATAGATGCGTCTTTAGTCTAGTTTTAAACTGGGAGAGCGAGTCTGAGCAACGAACAATATCAGGAAGGCTATTCCAGAGCTTCGGAGCTAGATGTGAAAATGCTCTCCCTCCTTTGGTGGATCTGGATATCCTAGGAATGACCAGAAGCCTCGAATTTAGTGATCTTAAAGAGCGCGATGGATTGTAAGGCGATAGAAGATCCGTTAAATAGACTGGAGCTAAACCATTTAGAGCTTTATAGGTCAAAAGCAATACCTTGTAATTAATACGGAACTTTATAGGTAACCAATGAAGTGATGATAAAACTGGTGTTATATGATCATATTTTCTTGATCTAGTAAGAACTCTAGCGGCTGCATTTTGGACTAACTGTAGCTTATTTATTGAGGATGCAGGACAACCAGCTAATAAAGCATTACAGTAATCTAGTCTCGAGGTCATGAATGCATGAACTAACTTTTCTGCATCAGAAACAGATAGCATATTACGTAGCTTAGCAATGTTTCTAAGGTGGAAAAAGGCAGTTTTTGTAACATATGAAATATGCTTTTCAAAAGACAGGTTGCAGTCTAATATAACACCCAGGTCTTTTACTGTAGCGGATAAAGTAACAGGGCATCCTACTATGTTAAAGTTGTGTTGTGAGAGGTTTTGTAGACGGTTTTTAGAACCGATAAGTATTACCTCTGTCTTATCTGGATTTAATAAAAGAAAGTTACGCGTCATCCAATCTTTTATATCTTTAACACAATCTGTCAATTTGGATAATTTAGCGTATTCATCTGGCCGTGATGAAATATATATTTGAGTGTCATCAGCATAGCAATGGAAACTAATTCCATGTTTCCTTAGAATATTACCAAGTGGCAGCATATATATTGAGAATAATAAAGGGCCTAACACAGATCCCTGTGGCACTCCATGGTTTGCCGAAGTCATGATCGATTTTTCTCCATTTAAGTAGACGAAATGGTAGCGGTCAGATAAGTATGACCTGAACCAGCTTAATGCTTGTCCTTGAACACCAGTGTAACACCACCCCAAATGAAATACTAGGTCCATCATGAGAATGACCAGCATCCCATCCAGAAGCTGCCAGGCATGAGAGACAGTGAATGTGGCCGTCAACTTGATGGCACACAGCACAATGATCGCTCATCCTTAATTAAAAAGGCAAGACGAATAACGTGCTGACGTGGTCATGTTCTCATAAGAGAATATAACCACCCACAAACAGAGTCTCAACATGTTTGCGATGTTATAGAGGAGTGAGGGGCCCACACGGATTGGTTAACGGGGGGTGGGGAGCCCTCACTATAATCCTTTGGTCACCTTGGTTATAAGCAGAAGTAGCCCTTTTCTGGTGTACCAGAAGTGTACCTCGCATAGGCGAGGGAAATCCACCTCGTTTGAGGCACCACGCATCTAGAGCGCCGAACGATGGCACACTGATCACTTTAAACTTTAAAGTTTCAGCACACTTAAGCCCAGGCATGTGAAACTGTGATCATGGCCGTCACATGAGGATAGGAAACGACCGCATCCAGAAACACACAGTTTGAATGACGTCTTGAAAAAAAACGCAGTGTCAAACTGTGTATGCTCTTTTAGCCTACTGGTTATCTTCGAGGTCTTTTAGTACCCCAAATGACTTTTGCTCAAATAAAATAAATTTTCTTTTTGTCCAAATGGTATGAAACTTTCTACAGCTCTAGACTCTTTCTAAATCAACAAAAAAAAAATTAAATTGGAACGATATCTGTTATTATGATAGTGTGACAAAAATAGTGACGTTAGTTGTCTTCGGGGTCTCTGGAGACCCCGCATAGTAAAAATACAAAATTCATCATCAAAATCAGAAACAAGCATAGACAGAAATAAAGTGTCACACTTCCAACAATGCAAAACACATCCACAATGCAAAATGATCATGCTCGCTGTGATATAAAACAGTTTATATTGTTGTTATAGGTAATGTGTCTTTAGTCCATTAGGTGGCAACCGAGTGTTTGTTAAGAGTCTAGTTGCAGACAACCAAAGTAGAACGCTAGTCTGCAGTTATCTAGAGTAGTCACATTTTGTGTTTGCATGTATGTAAGTAACGGTCAAAAGCTTGATGTTAATAAAGCTCAGACTTTGAGAAACTCAGTTGCTTTATTGGAACATTATATGGTGTCAGAAGTGGAGCGCTGTTAACACCATGGTAAAGTTTCAGCCCCCGGACAGTTTTGATTTTGGTCACCCCGAACGATGGCCAGAATGGCGTCAGAGATTTCGCCGCTACAGGACCGCCACTAAACTTGATAAGGAAGAGGCGGACGTACAGGTCTGTATACTGCTTTATTCACTGGGAAAAGAAGCTAAACAAGTGTAGCAGACATTTACGTTTGGGGAGGAAGAACGAGAGGACTATGAAACTGTGATCGGGAAGCTCGATGACTACTTTGTACCCAAAGTTAATGTTATTCACAAGCGCGCACGATTCCACACGAGGGCTCAAAAGCCAGGTGAAATGGCCGAAGAGTATATTCGTAGCCTCCACGAGCTAGCAAACACGTGTGACTTTGGTGCTGCTAAAGATGAAAATATTCGCGACAGGCTCGTGATCGGGATTCAGGACCGAAAGCTGTCAGAAAAGCTACAATTAATACCCGAATTGACACTCAGAAATGCCGTAGAGCTCGTGAGGCAGTCTGAACAGGTCCGTGGACACGTTAATGAGCAGGCTGCCAGCGTCAGTGCTCAAATCAGCGAGGTCGCCAGCGCGAGGGGGAAATTCCACCAAAGTGAAAGAGGCAGACAGCACCGTGGCTTAAAACGAAACCAAAATGAGCATGTTTCTGACTGGAGATGTAAGAGATGTGGCAGAAATCATGGAAAAGGTGAAATTTGTCCAGCGAAAAGTGCTGAGTGTCGCAAATGCAGGAAAAGTGGTCATTTCGTTGCAGTTTGTAGAACCCGAGAAATCCATGATGTCAGCAGACCACAAGAGGGCAGCAACGTAACACATTTCCTGGGTGAGTTAACTCACATTGATGACAAAAGTGGAGCTTGGATTGTCACACTCCCAATTCAGGGTACTGACATAGACTTTAAAATTGACACAGGCGCTGACATAAGTGTCATTTCTGAGAAAACCTTCTCAGTTTTGAAGTACAAACCAAAACTTAACAAAGTCAATGTGAAACTTGAGAGCCCAGGGGGAATATTGCAATGCAAAGGTCAGTTCAGAGCAAAGACTACCTTTAAAGATGAGCAGTATATTTTTGAAGCATTTGTGGTAACTGGTCCCCATGTAAACAATCTCCTTAGTCGTGATGCAGCAAGTAAAATGGGTATAGTTAAGAGGCTAGAAGAGCTCCAACCCATCTATTTTTCTGAACTGGGCTTAGTGAAAACAAAACCCATTAAAATCTGCCTGAAAGAGGATGCTGTACCATACAGTGTGCACACTGCAAGACGGGTGTCCGTGCCCTTGCTTCCAAAAGTCAACGCGGAGCTAGAGAGAATGGTACAATGTGGTGTTGTTGAGGAGATCACTGAGCCTACTGAGTGGTGCGCCCCTATGGTGGCCGTTCCGAAGAAGACAGGGCAAATATGGATTTGTGTGGATCTAAAACAACTAAATAAAGCTGTAAAAAGAGAGAAATTTGTGCTGCCAACAATTGACGACATCCTTCCTAGGCTAGCACAAGCCGAAGTTTTCTCACTTCTCAATGCAGCTAGTGGCTTCTGGCAGTTTCCTCTGGATATGGACTGTGCTAAACTGACAACGTTCATTACTCCTTTTGGAAGATACTTTTTCCGCAGGCTACCGTTTGGTATCACAAGCACACCTGAAATCCTCCAACGGGAAATGTCTGTAATCCTCAAAGACCTTGAAGGAGTTGCAGTCTTCATGGACGATATTTTAGTATTTAGCAACACTCCAGAGGAACACGAGCAGCGACTGCAGAAGGCTCTGGAAGCCATTGAACGGGCTGGTCTCACGCTGAACACGGAAAAGTGCCTGTTACGTCAGAGTCAACTCAGATACCTGGGACATGTCATAGACAAAGAGGGCATTCGCCCAGACACAGCAAAAATCGAAGCTATCACTCACCTTGAAAAGCCAAAGAACGTCTCAGACCTACGGAGAATGCTAGGAATGATTCATTACCTGGGCAGGTATTTTCCTCATCTCTCAGAGGTCATTCGACCTCTCAACGAGCTGCTGAAATGTGATGTAGTATGGTACTGGGGTGCTGTACAAGAGGAGGCTTTTGAAAATGTGAAACACCTAATCACAAAAGCTCCTGTGCTTGCATTCTATGATGTTGCAAAGCCCACAGTCGTCAGCGCAGATGCGAGCAGCTACGGTCTTGGAGGCGTTTTGCTGCAGGATCATGATGGACAGCTGAAACCAGTGGCTTACTGTTCCAGGGTGCTGACCGATGCTGAAAAAAGGTACGCCCAGATCGAAAAAGAGTGTCTGGCGGCCGTGTGGTCCTGTGAAAAATTTTCACGGTTTCTGTATGGATTGGAAAGTTTCATCCTGCAAACCGAACGTAAGCCACTGATTCCACTGATCAACGCAAAGGATCTTGATTCAGTTCCTCTGAGATGTCAAAGGCTGTTGCTGCGGATTATGCGTTACAATCCTGTCGCACAATATGTACCTGGCAAACAACTGGTGGTCGCTGATACGCTTTCACGACACCCTCAGCCAACCATTTCATCAGTGGTCTCTGAATTAGTTCAAGAAGTGGAAGCCTATGAGAAAGCAGTCAGTGGTGCATGGCCAATTTCTCCCACAAAGCTGGAATCTGTGAAAAGAGGGACAGAGATGGATTTTGAGCTACAAAAGGTGAGGCAGTATGTGACTGATGGCTGGCCCAGGTTTGCAGCTAATGTCCCTCAAGCCTTGAAATCATACTACAGTGCACGCCATCATTTGTCAATTTTCCAGGATCTACTGCTTTATGATGACAGGATCATAATACCCCAAAATATGAGGTCTGACATACTGCAAAGATTGCACAGCGGTCACCAAGGCATTGTGAAATGTAGAGAGAGAGCCAGATGTAGTGTGTGGTGGCCAGGCTTAAGTCAGGAAATCCAGCAGCTAGTTAACAGCTGCAAGGACTGTCTGAAAACAAGACCTACCCAAAGGAAGGAGCCACTTTTAACCACTCCACTGCCAGACCATCCATGGGAGAGAATCGGTGCTGATATCTGTGAGGTGAATAACCACCATTACTTGGTAGTCGTGGACTATTTTTCAAGATATATTGACATTGCTCACCTTAAAAACTTGTCAGGTGAAATAACACGTGCTTGCCTAAAGAACATGTTTGCACGATGGGGCTGTCCCAATGTTCTCTTTACTGACAACGGCCCACAGTTTAGTGGAAGTGCTTTCAAAGACTTCGCTAGAGACTATGATTTTCAGCACATTACTTCGAGTCCTTATTATGCCCAGTCAAATGGAGAAGCTGAAAGGGCTGTGCAAACAGCTAAAAGGATCCTGAAACAGTCTGACCCATTCACAGCTTTGATGAGCTACAGAGCCACACCCATTCAAGATACAGGCGTAAGTCCAGCACAGCTGATGATGGGAAGACAAATAAGAACTACAGTTCCAACATTGGAGTCTCACCTGCGATCTGAATGGCCGGATCTGCGGCAAGTGAGAAAGGCTGATAAAAATGCAAAAAGGACCTACAGGAAGTATTACAACAAAAGAAACGGTATTAGAACATTACCAGAGATTCCACCTGGAACTTCTGTTGCAGTCAAGCTGGATGCTGAAAGAGGTTGGATAAGATCCGGGACTATTCTCAGAAAGTGTGAATCACCACGGTCTTACCTCATCCAATCTGAAACTGGAGTACTTCGACGAAATCGACGACACCTGATGCCTACAGTCAGTGACACTGAACCAGCATCTACTTCAGTTCAACATACTCTGAGGAAAAATGAAGTTCATGGTCAAAATCAACTTGTAACTGAGCCGGATAACGTCCCAGACAGTACAGTGCAGTATGAACAACCAGGAACTGATCTACCTGAGTCTGATTCCAGTCACACTACAGTTAGTTCACCAAAAAGAGTGCAAACAAGGTCTGGACGAATTGTCACAACTCCTAAGAGATTCAAGGACTTTGCAAGATAAAGAAAGACTTTGAGAGAGAGAAAAAAAAACGTAAACAAATGTTGTTTTCTGACTATTGTAGTTTCACAGTTCAATGTTACATTTGTTAAGTAACTCATAGGGAAGGGTGATGTGATATAAAACGTACTCGGTTACTAACGTAACCTCGGTTCTCTCTAGAGAGGGAACGAGTACTGCGTAATAGCTTACGCTACGGGGAAAACTCTTTTCATAGAGATATTGAAGCCAAAAAATTATCCTTAATTTTTAATCAATGTAAAACGCTTTGCAGCAGCAAGCAGACATAGGCGAGACAGCTCGCGCGCCTATTGGCTGTCTTGCGGCAAAAGCAGCAGCCTATCGAGAGAGGCTCTGCGTGACGTCATGACGAATGGGGGCACTTCGTGCCCATATCGTCACGTCCCGCCAGAAAGGGCGTGGTCTCGCCCTATAAATAAACTCGATAAGCTGCCATACACTGATTTTTCATCGCCGAAGCGAACCAGAGCGTATTCCAAGCACGGCAAGATACGCAGTACTCGTTCCCTCTCTAGAGAGAACCGAGGTTACGTTAGTAACCGAGTACGTTCTCTTACGAGAGTATCTCTCGTACTGCGTAATAGCTTACGCTATGGGGAACACAGTGTAACACGCCGTGCGGATAGGGATCCAACACCAAAGACTGGTTTGTCCAGAGCGGAGCTATGAGTAGCACTGGGCATCCCTCCCTCCTGATTCGCTCCAACACCTGAGGCAGGAGTGAGACAGGGGGAAAAGCATATGGGGGGCGGCGGGGCCAAACATGGGCCAGCGCGTCCCGGCTTTTCGAGAAGAATCTCGGGCAATGAGCGTTTTCTTGGGACGCGAACAGGTCCACCTGCGCTTTCCCAAACGTTTCCCACAGCAGCTGGATCGTCTGCAGGTGCAGCGACCATTCTCCTGCTGGGACGTTGTTTCTGGACAGCCTGTCTGGCCCCACATTTAGGTGACCAGGCACATGCGCCGCTCTCAGCGAGAGCAGGTTGTGCTGAGCCCAGACCAGGAGGCATTCCGTCAGCCTATAAAGGTTTCGGGACCTGACGCCGCCCTGGCGATTTATGTACGCCACCACTGACATGTTGTCCGACCGGACCAAGACGTGGTGGCCTTTTATCTGGGGACAGAAGCGCCGTAGCGCTCTGTCGACTGCTATTAATTCCAAGCAGTTTATGTGAAGGAGCTTCTCTCGTACTGACCACAGGCCAGCTAGCGGTCTGCCCTCGAGCAGCGCTCCCCACCCCGATGTGGAGGCGTCCGTAGACACCACCTTCACACTCGAGGCGATCCCCAGACTCACACCTGACTGATACCAGTCGGTCACTTTCCACGGTTTCAGAGCTGAAACGCAGTGAAGGTCGACCCTGAGGCGAAATAGACCCGCGGTCCACGCCCTGGGGGAACTCGTGCTTTTAGCCATAGCTGCAGTGGGCGCATGCGGAGCAGGCCCAACTGGAGTACGGAGGCTGCTGAGGCCATCAGACCCAGCATTTTCTGAAATCTTCTGAGCGGGACTATAGAGCCGTGGCGGAAGGATTCGCGACGTGCTGAATATTTAATCCGCGCTCCGGTAACAGGCGTGCCGTCATGGATAGCGAGTCCAACACTGTTCCCAGAAAGGAAATTTTCCGACTGGGGAGCAGTGAGCTTTTCGCCCAATTGACTGTAAGGCCCAGCTCCTCGAGGTGCTCGAGTAATGCGGCCCTGTGTTCTATGAGCTCTGTTCGTGAACGAGCTAGAATCAGCCAATCGTCCAAGTAGTTCAAAACTCGCATGCCCCGAAGTCTCAGGGGGGCGAGTGCCGCGTCCATGCAATTCGTGAACGTACGGGGTGCTAGGGACAGGCCAAACGGCAGGACTGTGTATTGATATGCCTGGCCCTCAAAGGCGAATCTCAAGAATCGCCTGTGATGGGACGCTATTTATATTTGGAAATAGGCGTCTTTCAGATCTATTGACATGAACCAGTCTCCTTGGCGCACTTGCGCGAGGATTTTCCTGGTCGTAAGCATTTTGAACTGGCACTTCACAAGCGTTCTGTTCAGCAGTCGCAGATCTAGAATGGGTCTGAGCCCTCCATCTTTTTCGGTACCAGAAAATATCTGCTGTATAAGCCCCCTTCGCCCTGAGATAGATGTTCTATAGCCCCTTTTCTCAGTAGTTTCGCTATCTCGGCTCGAAGTAGATGAAACACTTCGCTTTTCACCGTAGTTTCGACGCGCGCCGTATAACGGCGGGGGCGTCGAGCGAACTGTAGCGAATAGCCTCTCGTTATAGTGTTCAAAACCCATTCTGATACCCCGGGAAGCCTTGGCCACGCATCTGCGTGAATAGCTAGGGGTAGAATGAAATCTGGGCTCTGGCCGCGGCAACACGGCGGCTCGAGAGCCCCGGTGTATTGGGAACACAACACCGTGTTTACAGCGTTCAAGGCGGGGGGCGCGCTGATCACAGCGGGCAGCATGGCCGCGCTCAGCTTCTCTATGGCGGGATGCGCAGAGAAAGCGAGCGGGGCGAATCCCGTGGGATTCGGCATGTATGAGAGAATGTGGGCACATTTACTAAATGCGGGCACATTTACTACACTGAGAATACTGTCAGCTCGCGCGACTGAATCACTGTTGTGTTTACAGCGTGCGAGGCGCGCGCTGATCACAGCTGGCAGCCTGGCCGCGGCCAGCTTCTCTGTGACGGGTTGTGCAGAGAAAACGAGCGAGGGCGAATCCCGTGAGATTCGGCGTGTCTGTGAGAAATGCGGGCGCGAGAGAGCGGGCACATTTTCTGCACTGAGAACACTCGGCTCGCGCCGACTGAATCAACGCTGTGTTTATAGCGTGCGAGGCGGGGTGCGCGCTATTCACAGCGGGCAGCCTGCCCGCGCTCAGCTTCTCTGTGACGGGTTGTGCAGAGAAAGCGAGCGGGGGTGAATCCCGTGGGATTCGGCGTGTCAGTGAGGAAATGCGGGCGCGGGACAGCGGGCACATTTACTGCACTGAGAACACTGTCGGCTCGCGCCGACTGAATGTGTGTTAGTTTCGTTTTTACAGAAACCAAGGGACACGCATCGTGTAGTGTAAGCGGGCATTGTATGGGCGCGTTCACTACATTTTCTGCACAACCGACCTGAGTCGGTTTTATTTGTGCTAGCCCTGCACCGTGGCGGGCTGTGTCTGGGTGTGGGAATGGGCACTGGGACGTGGGCATTCTTACAACACTCGTAACACCATCGGCCGTGGCCGGAACACCAGAAAATGCACACTTTATTGGATTTATCTGGGTAGCCATAGAAACGGCTTTTGTGCGCAGGCAAGCGGGCTGAGACACCGGCTGCTTCACTGCGAAATACACTGGGACAGTCACAACGCATGGAACTGAACGAGCGAGAAGTTTTGGTGGAAATCCGGCCGCAGCAGGCTTTACCTCAATCCGGGGGGCCCGCGCTGAGGGGGGCGGCGTCCAGCAGAGCGAGAGCGCGGTGTTTGATCTCGGGCCTGGCGGCGCTGTTGGTTAGCCGAAACGACGGCCTTTGTGCGCAGGCAAGCGGGCTGTGGAACCAGCTTGCTCACTGCGAAATACACTGGAACAGTCACATTGCTTGGAACTGAACGAGCGAGAAGTTTTGGTGGAAATCCGGCCTCAGCGGGAACTGAACACCGTCGCTTTCCTAGAGACTAGGAAGGCCTTGAGACCTCGGGCTTTATCTCAATCCTCGGCCGGGGCCCACGCTGAGGGGGGCGGCGTCCAGCAGAGCGAGAGCGTCGAGGAACACGGAGCGCTCAGCTTCCGTCATCTCGGATAGTGTTAGCCACAAATGTTTCTCACCTTTCAGGGAGGAAGGGTCTCGACTGTGACGGAGCTTCGTCTTTCCCGAGAAAGCGTCCGTCCAGCCTGTTGCGCGGGCGCCTTTCAGTCGAGGCCGATGTAATCCATGGCTTGAGAGAGCGGACGCATCGGCTCAGTTTCAATGCCGGCTCCGGTAGGTTCGTCGAGCTCAAGCGCGGACGCGGCGGCAGACGGCGGCCGTTGTCCGTTTGGAGCGACTCGAGCGAAACCGGCGAAGCTGGCGGGCGAACCGGCGAGCTTTGGCGGGCTGAAGATAGCTCGGGATCGCGCTGGGCGCGGCGCATCTTGCGGCGCGGCATCACGGCGGGCTGGAATGCGGGCTCGGAGAACGACGCCAGGCGAGTCCGCAGAGTCACCATAGGCAGCCGCTCACAATGATGGCATCCGCCGTCAGCGAACGCGATGGCCGCGTGATCCTCACCCAGGCAGGACACGCAGATTACGTGGCGGTCCTCATCCCTGAGTGGGGCTCGGCAAGAGCCAGAGGAAGGCATCTTTAAAAAGACGCAGCTCTTTTAGAGGTAGTGGGAGAAAAATGCAAATATAGCAAACACACACACTCTAAGGCAGAGGAAAGGATATGTACGCCGGAAAGCGCAGCAGGTACGGCAGCTGAAGGCGGCGAGGCCAGCGACTCCAGGCTCAAAGGCACGTCCCGCTGAAGGCTACAGGTCGACGGCGCGGCTTCTCATCCGGATCCAGCGATGCGTGAGCTTCGCTGAAGAGTTGAAAAATCAGTGTATGGCAGCTTATCGAGTTTATTTATAGGGCGAGACCACGCCCTTTCTGGCGGGACGTGACGATATGGGCGCGAAGTGCCCCCATTCGTCATGACGTCACGCAGAGCCTCTCTCGATAGGCTGCTGCTTTTGCCGCAAGACAGCCAATAGGCGCGCGAGCTGTCTCGCCTATGTCTGCTTGCTGCTGCAAAGCGTTTTACATTGATTCAAAATTAAGGATAATTTTTTGGCTTCAATATCTCGATGAAAAGAGTTTTCCCCGTAGCGTACGCTATTACGCAGTACGAGAGATACTCTCGTAAGAGAACAGTTTATATCGTTGTTATAGGTAATGTGTCTTTAGTCCATTAGGTGGCGACCGAGTGTTTGTTAAGAGTCTAGTTGCAGACAACCAAAGTAGAACGCTAGTCTGCAGTTATCTAGAGTAGTCACATTTTGTGTTTGCATGTATGTAAGTAACGGTCAAAAGCTTGATGTTAATAAAGCTCAGACTTTGAGAAACTCAGTTGCTTTATTGGAACATTACACTCGCCACACACAACACACACACACACACACACACACACACACACACACACACACACACACACACACACACACACACACACACACACACACACACACACACACACACACACACATATTTGTAAGGCTATAAAAAAAGTCTTATAATTTGTCCAATAAAATGCACGCGCACACACACACAGGAATACATTTGTGATGGATGAAGAGTCCAGGCAGGGAGTTATGGGAGATGTAGTTTGTGAGGGAATAACAATAATCTGATGTAGAGTGCCCACTGGTGGCTGATGACAGTTACACACACACACACACACACACACACACACACACACACACACACACACACACACACACACACACACACACACACACACACACACACACACACCACAAAATTATAGAATTGTATTAAAAACAGATGATTGAAATAAATGATAAAATCTAAAGACTCTAACATTTCTCTTTGTAACATCTTGATAAGGTTTGATTCTAATCATAATGTAACATTACTGAAAAACTTTTTTCAGTACAAAAAAATTCTAAACTTTGACAAATTATTACATTTTTTTGTTATAATTGTGATTTTATAATATTTAGATTTGAATCCAACTTGTGAAAATATATAATTTAGTTAGTAAAATAGCAAATAGCATATAGTGGAGCTATATAGCCATCTATTGGTTAAAGTGATTTTTATTTTTAAAAAGGCATTTTCCAAAAAATGTGCAATTTGTTTTACATTAAACCTTGTAAAATTATCCATGTTATCCCCATGAAGGAAAGTTTGAAATCTGGGTCTTTTACAAAGTGAATTTTACATAAAATGCTGTTTTTTGTAAAAAAAAGCCTATTTAAATTAATATTTATTTATTTATTTATTTATATAAATTTAAAAGATATCATAAATCCTCCAAAAACTGCACAAATGTTGAGTAAAAACATTAATAAACAAAGTAAAATTAGATTTGTAAAAAAAAAAAAAAAAACCTGTTATTCTGTTACAAAATGCAATGTTATTGTCTGGGGTCTCTGGAGACCCCAAAGATAAGAAGTGTAGACACAAATGAAGATAACCAGAGGGTTAGGAAAAACTGCTCTCACCCAGGGATGACCGTGGCTACACAAACAGGATGATAGTGTACTCCAGTACCACACCCCAGTCCAGCAGGTGGCGGAAATGCATCATTAAAGGGTAACGCTTCCTTTTACAGTACAGTACTTACAGTGTACTTACAGTGTACTTACCTAGAAAGTACTGGCTAATATAAGGTAAGTACATGGAACAGGGGTAAGTTTAGGGGTAGGTTTAGGGTTAGTACCTGTTATTATTACCCAGTGTAGTTACTAAAATAAGTACATAGTATTTACATGGGTAACTGGACTGTAAAAGGAAGCGTTACCCAATAAAGTTAGTTGCCAACCGCCATAAAAAATTGAAAAAAGAAGAGGACTGCTTGTCAAAACACTCAAGCTACACATTTGATTATTCTATTTAAATCTTTACTTTATATGTTACCAGTTCACTAGGAATCTATATCGCTTTGAGGTCCTCGCGCTGGCCTTTTAACGTGGGTCTCAAGATCACAAACTCATCAGTTTTTGGTCACTAAACAGAGGTAATTAGCTAATATCTTAGATGGTCGCATTCACGGTTACTCTAAAATATTTTGTATAGCCCCCATTGATCTGTATACACTTGAATTAAAATAACATTCTCTCTAGTCAAAGGTCATTACCACTACCTACTACAGGAATAAGCCGACCAATATTACTTCTCTGGAAGTAGCTTTGGTTTGGTAATGCCATGGTTTCCCACATACACTTAGCTAGAATAACATTACATTGAAACAGAGGTAAGACTCACGCCGGTTTCACACTGCATGCGTGGGCGTAAGCATTCGTATTTTTTTCGGCGCCCATGTTAACAGGTTAAGGCCAATTTATACTTCTGCGTCGGGTGCGCGCGGTAGGCACGGCGTAGCATACGCACAGACGCGTTCCATGCGCCGCACCCTTCGTCGTAACCTGACGCGCACCTCCTCAAAAATGTAACTACACGTCGCGGCGACGTGGACCGCAAGATCTGTGATTGGTCGGCTTGGTAGCATCGCGTTTTCTCCTACGCATTTCCGGCATGTTCTTCTGCACCGCCCGCCATTTTTAAATTCTAAGTACAGTGAAACTGTTAAAAAAAACTAAAAACTTACTGCTTTTTCACCTCGATAACCTCCAACTCCAACGTGATCCGCTCTCTATCAATCGCCATTGCTTGTAGTAACCTAAACTCAAAACAGTTGCGAGGAATCTTCTTCTTCTCTAGGAACCGCGCGGAATCTAAACACAGTGGAACATTAAAACCCTCCGCCGCCAACTAGTGTTTCGGCGCTGTACTGCAGAGCAACGCAGACCTAAACGCAGAAGTATAAATGCTCACGACGGCATCGCCTACGTGCGTAGCCTACGCCCTACACTATGGCGTACGCTCGACGCAGAAGTATAAATTGGCCTTTAGAGCATTCACACCGCACGCAGAGGCGGCGCGTCAGCGCGTAGCAGGAGCAGAGCAGGAGCAGCAGTGCCGCGATCGTTTCGGCGTCTGGTCTATTTTTGTCGTGCGGCTTACGCTGAATTAAAGTGACAATGCATTGATCATGGCCAAAATACACAGCAGTTTTACCCAAAAGTGCATTGATGATATATATTGTGTTTTAAACAGTCAATCAAATGACCTTCATCAATTTAAAAAGAAAACAAAGTCAGCAAAAACAAAGATGAACCAAAAGTTATATCATATAGCCTATTAATTAATAAAATAAGCTTCTTGACAAGTCTTTTCTCCTTAATGTATTTGAAAACGAAATAAAGTAATGCCAACTTACCCATTATAGAGTACTTTGTCTGTAAACACGCCGCGCGCGTCAAACGCTGTATGAAAGCAAAACGCGCGTGTCCTGCTTCCGCTCACCATATGCACTGCTCCTGCGCTGCTTACGCCCTGCTAACGCGTGCAGTGTGAAACCGGCGTCACCGTGTTGGTTGGTCAATCAATATTTTGCTGTCATAAACAGAAATTCCCCTTTTGGCCTTTACAGTCTTGAATTAGTGCCAAATATTAGCCGGAACTCTAAAATCGCAGTTGGTATGCCCTATGTTCAACTCAAAACTGGACTCTAGTCCGTTACTACCTGACACAGATTTGCAGTAACATAGGCATTCGCTTAAAGGGATACTTCACCTCTGGGAAGATGAATGTGTATTTAATATTGGTCATTTATATAGTAGAAATGTGAAATTATTTTTGAAATTGAAGCATTCTAGACTGAGAAAAGGCAGAAAATGTATTTTTTACTCATGTGGCTGAAAGACAACAACTCCCAGAATGCACTTGCTTTGCTGCCCTTACGAGGCCACTCCCAAACCACGCCTACCGGTTACAGACGGCAGAATCCGAAAAATGGATACAAAAATGCTTGCTTTGATACATCGTGAGTTATTTTATAAATTTCCATCGAAATGGTGCTGAATTGCGTTGTACCGGGATGTACTAGCCTAATGTATATAACACAACTTACACTTTCACATTAAAAATATGATGCAGAGCAGGACCATGTCAACAGAGTAACGTTAGCTTAGTAGCTCTGCATATGAACCGTTTTCCTCCTATTGAAATCACTATTTCTCTAAGCTAATACATTCTCTAGGCTAATACAAACTCTAGTAACACTAAAGGTTTATACAAATAACCACAACCAATGTGAGTTATAACTTTTAATTAAAAAAATTATTAATATTAACACTTTTACACAAAGTTCTGTGGATTCAGCGATCACCTCCAGAAGAAAATGGCATCGCTGAGATTCGTGACAGCAATATAATAGGACTCTATACCTGTTTCCATCGGCGCACAGCGAGAGCACTGACACCGCCAGTCCGCCCCAGCTCGAGTCTGGCCGGGCTCGCGTCTCGCTCCGACCGCGGGCTCGCGTCTCGCTCCGGCCGCGGGCTGAGGTCTCGGCCGCGGTCGCTCGGCCGCCTCAGGTCGCCGCGAGCATAAGATTCTCGCAACAGATCTTCGAAATCCCCTTCTGCCATTTCAACTTCAAAACTATCTTCCGCCGTCGTGATTAGCCTACTATACAAACTTTTTACACAGACCAAGAGGCAAGAGCCTGTTAGCATAGCTTCTACAGAAAGATGGCGGACACTCTCTTTACAGTCTGTGAGTGAGATCCCGCCCCATATGGGCGTGGTGAAAACATGCGGAACACTGGCTGTAGTCTTTAGGCTCTGTCACAAAAATCCTCCGATGACGCAAAATGACGATTTTTGCGTCATCGGAGGATTTTTTCCAGACTAAAAATTAATTTTTCTCTCATATCAGGGGGATATGAGGGGGGGGAAGCACGGTAATTCGAAAATACTATTGGTTTTCTACTAATACAAAGCTTAATGCTAAATCCTGAAGTAACCCTTTAATCTACTTGGGAAAATAATTTCAGAGTAAATCAGCATAAAATCAAATGTAACAATTTATTATGTCAGGTAAATGTATCATGCCAATTATATAATAATTTCAAAGATAATCAATACAAAACATGAAATGCTCAGAGATACAGGGTAAAATATGCATACCTGACATTAGAAAAAACACATAATGCTGAGCGTTGAATGACATTCAGCATTACGAGCTGATCTGGCTACTAAATCGTGCTGAGCCTCTTGAGACATTTCTTTATATACTCAAGCCAAGACAGAAACCTAAACATGTGCTAACAATGAGAATTTGCATTAATCATTAAAAACTTTTGGGGACATTTGCATGTAAGACCCACCCTCCTATATAAGCAAGATATCTCTAAACTCTAAAAAACGTTATTACGTTTTCTTTTTTTCTTTTTGTGGAGACGAACCCATTGTACGAAACCAGTCACACTGAGACAATTCAAATGGTACCAAACATGTATAGTGTTGTATGATAATTGTTCACATTAAACCATATAGATTGTTGGGTGAATTTCAGGTGATCTCAGCATGAGAGAGAGAAGGGATGGGGGAAGTGGGGTCAAAGGAAAGAAATCTAAATTAATACAATATTGAGGTGATTGACTCAGTCTGATTGTGTCTTGGAAGGGGATGCTAGTTTCACGAGTTCAAATGTTAATTTCCAGAAGCCTCCTTTGTCTTCTCTGTGACTATAGTCATTCCTCAACCAGACGACCCGGCATTGTCTAATTTCTACAGTCTTACAGTATATAAAGATTATTAAAACACTGCTGTCCATCTGCCTCTTCTGGTTTTACAACGATTATCTCTGCCATGTTTTTGCTGTTTTTCATTATATTCATTACTGTTATTACATCCTGTTATTCCTGACAAAAATACTATATTAGCAATAAAATAATTACGATTTCTTATATTTGCCTTTTCAATTAGTTTTGTCTTGGGGTCAGTAACTAAAAACAAACACAGTACACACACTTGAAATCAGATGGATTCATTTATAAATAAATAAACAACATTTCACTGCTGTTAACCAACACAAATGTCAAATGTGTCCAATATACATGTTAAGACTGAATTTATTTTCGGCTGGTGCACTTTTATTTTCCACATAATGGATTAAAAAATATTTATGAAATACATAAATGTAATATTTCATATAGGTAATTTAATTCACAATGATTGAAGAACACATACAATCATTACAGTCATTTGGAAATGTTCCCTCTAATTGGTGCAGATCTGTTTTTAAGCATTTTTCGGATTAAGTCTTTGATTTTAGCTGTGTTCAAAACATAAATTATGGGATTTAGCATTGGTGGAAGAGCAAATGAAAGAGATCCGCTGATGATCCTCGCATTAGTAGTAGGTGAAGCAATCAAAATGCACAATATAGGAAGAAAGAATGATCCAACTACCAAAAGGTGAGAAACACAGGTCTTCAGTGCTTTTAAACGTCCTTCCCAAGTTGTAATTTTACATAAAGCAAGAAAAATGCCCACATATGACAGGACAATAATGAAAGGTGGTGCTACAATGAATAAAGCTTGAATGAGGGTTGCTAATAACTTATTAATGCTATTGTCATTGCATGGCAGCCTCAACAATGTTCCATAGTCACAATACCAGCTCTCTACCACGTTGGAATTACAGAATGAAAGTCTGGTCATCAAAGATGTTGACAGTGTTACCATACAAGTGTTAAATGTCCATATTACTGAAAACACTATAGACATGAACTTAATATTCACTATGGCATGATATCTTAGTGGAAAACAAATAGCAATGAAACGATCAAATGCCAGAACAACAAGAGTGTAAGTTTGCACAGTAATAAAGACGTTCACAAAAAACATGTTTGCCAAACAACCATTGTATGAGATGTACTGTGAGTCAAAAAAAAAAATCTTCATCATGTTAGGAATCAGTGCATTAGTTTCACCAATATCAGCCAAGGCCAAGTTAAACACACCAATGTACATTGGACTGTGCAGGCTCCGCTCAAGAGCTATTATGAGAAGGACTATTGTGTTCCCAATTATAGTAATAAAATATATGATAAATAAGAATATATGGTAATAAGTGTTGTACTGTGTACCTGTAAGCCCAGTGATGAAAAAGTATTCAGGATGAACAATCGATATATTCTGGGATAAACTCATGGCAGCTTTGCATTTGTTGTTTTGCACAGACTGAAAATAGAAATCATTATAAAGAAACAACCCAAATATGGACTTTACTAAATTGGCATCTCACACTTTTAACATCATTTTTCAAATGTTGAAAATATACCTTTATGCAAACTTGCTGCATAATATTTGAATCACAGACTTGACTAAATAATCTTAAAGTTTTAGAGCAAGAGCAAACAATGACAGTGTGTGATCGCTTCTGCTCTGAATTAGTCTGTTTTAAATGCCCATCCTTATTCTCTCGTGTCGCAAAGATCATTGGACATATGCGTCATTGAATCCAAATATATCTACTGATTCATCTCTTGAGAGCTTTCAGACAACACAATGATGTAACACTTGTATATTGAAATAAATGTCCTGGCCACTGCTTTAGTTTTGATAAACATTTTCTTCAGTGGCTACACAATTCCTCTTTGTGAAGTTCTCATTAGTGTACATTATATTACAGTAATGCAAGGGTATATTTAATTCTACATAACAGCAGCTGCAGTACAACTTACAGGGGTTGGACAATGAAACTGAAACACCTGGTTTTAGACCACAATAATTTATTAGTATGGTGTAGGGCCTCCTTTTGCGGCCAATACAGCGTCAATTCGTCTTGGGAATGACATATACAAGTCCTGCACAGTGGTCAGAGGGATTTTAAGCCATTCTTCTTGCAGGATAGTGGCCAGGTCACGACGTGATGCTGGTGGAGGAAAATGTTTCCTGACTCGCTCCTCCAAAACACCCCAAAGTGGCTCAATAATATTTAGATCTGGTGACTGTGCAGGCCATGGGAGATGTTCAACTTCACTTTCATGTTCATCAAACCAATCTTTCACCAGTCTTGCTGTGTGTATTGGTGCATTGTCATCCTGATACACGGCACAAAACTGTGCTCTTACCCTGCTAATTGGACCTTCACAGTCTGCTCTTATTGGTTCAATGTGCAATTAATGAAGATTGGCCACCAGGCTGGTCCAATTTAGCCATGAAACCTCCCACACTAAAATGAGAGGATTTTCAGTTTCATTGTCCAACCCCTGTATGTCCATGTGTTGGCCTTAAAGGAGAACTCCGGTTAACAGACACAAAATGCGATTAAAATGTCTGTCCAACATGAACAGGGGCCTTACCTGTGAACAAGATGCGTTTAGCAACTTAGCCATGGTTTAAATACACCTAAATAGTGTTTTAGACGGCAAGATGGAGTCTCGCGCTTAAGTCTCGCTCCTCCCACCTGGACACTATTTACCTTTCCCTGCTCATAGTCCCTGCTACAACTGAGTTTCCACGCGAGTCCAGGTGGGAGGAGCGAGACTTTAGCGCGAGACTGCAGCTTGCCGTCTAAAACACTATGTAGGTGAATTTAAACCATTGCTAAGTTGCTAAACACATCTTGTTCACAGGTAAGGCCCCTGTTCATGTTGGACAGACATTTTAATCGCATTTTGTGTCTGTTAAAAGGCACAAAAATTATGCCTTTATGTTATGCCCCCAGAGCTGCCGTTTTAGCTGAGTGAGAGCTCTGGGCATTCGCGGTCGCAGCTCTGCGTCGCAAGCACCAATCCGGTTCGTTTTTTTTTTCTATAGACAGTACTCACAAAGGTCTAACGATCAAGATTAACTTAAAAATTGCCCGGAGTTCTCCTTTAACAGCGAGTAGTGGAAATGGTTGAGATCCTCTCTGGGAGGTCTATTCAAATAAACCTCTATAATATATAATGACTATAATATAACAACCTGCATAATATGTAATACTTACTTACATTTCTTGTCTGCTCTAAATCAGGTTTTTTTTTTCAAACTGAGGTACATGGTTCACCACTAGTGGACCGCAAAACTTGCTTTAGACCAATATTTATTCTGAAACGCTCTATACAAATAGTAAAATGACAACATAAAATGCAAATCATTTAATTCATATTGTATTTATAATATCACAAATATTATTTTTTCTAAAATGTTATAAATGAGTTTTAAAATACATAGTTGCCTTTATTTTAGGAAGTGAGTCCTTTGCTAGGAAATCATATAAGGGGATCCTTGGTATCAAATAGTTTGAAAGCATATTTGAACTAAATAATATGATTTTTTTGGAACTACAGACAGACTTCAAGACAATACAAGACCAATATAAAAAACTCAGATGCCTATTTATTTGGGGCTACTTAAAGTAATTTGGGGGGAGGGGGAGCGGTTAATATTGATATAATAATAAATTAAAAAAAAAACATTTTTGAACTAATTTAAAATGGTAAACAAAAGTTAAATAAAAATGTTTCCTTTCATAATTTTTTTAACAAATAACTTTTGCTTATTTGTAAAGTTTTATCAAAGGACATTTTCAAATAAAGATTTTGGCACGACGGCGCCCCCTACCATGCAGCACCCCATGCACTGCATATACTGCATACTAGGGGCGTGCCCGAAGCCGAATACCTTATTCGGAAAGGCACTGATAATGGCTTCAAAACGAATAACAAATAATTCTGCAGAAGCACATATCTCAAGGTCCACCAGGAAAAGTCATGGCCTCAGGATGATCGCCCCCTCCAAGGAGGGTTCTAGAGCAGTCCGTTTGGTCGTTCCCTGCCTGTTCGCCGTTACAGGGCGTCGGGCTGATTGCACAACAAAAACCAGAAGCGAGTCTCGAGAGGCTGGTACCACTAGTAGAATTTTTGGCAGCGTGGAAGCTACTGCCAAATGTTTCTCGTTGGGTCCTGCAGACCATAGAAAAGGGTTATCAAATACAGTTCAGGTCTTGCCCGCCCAGGTTTATGAGGATATGAAAACCTTGTGAGAGTAAGGGGCCATAGAATATGTACCTCCCTCCAACAGGGAAACCGGGTTCTACAGCCGGTATTTCATAGTTCCAAAAAAGGATGGGGTTGCGTCCCATGTTGGATCTTCGAGTTCTGAACGAATCAGTCATACAACTAAAGTTCAAAATGTTAACACTGAGACAAATCATGCCACAGATAAGATTTGAGGACTGGTTTGTCACAATAGATCTCAAGGATGCATACTTCCATACATCCATCCTTCCATATCGCAGGAAGTTCCTAAGGTTTGCTTTCGGGGCCAAAGCTTACCAATATCCAGTTCTTCCATTCTGCCTAGCACTATCACCCCAAACTTTCACAAAATGCGTAGATGCAGGTCTGGTGCAATTTGCACCTGGCATGGTTAAAGTGTTCCTTCATCCTAGACCAGGCTATGTTCCAAAGGTCCCCACTAATGTGGCTAGATCTATTATGCTGCATGCCTTTTGTCCTCCCCCTTTCCACAACTCGGACCAGGAAAAGAATACTCTGCTATGCCCAGTAAGGGCGCTAGATGCCTATGGCCACAGAGTTACCCTGTGGTGTAAATCTAAACTGCTGTTTGTATGTTTTGGGCCCCCTAACAAAGGGTCCCCTGCATCTAAGCAGAGAATGAGCAAGTGGGTGATGGAGGCTATCTCACTTGCTCAGGAATCGGTCAGACAGCTTTCACCTATGGCTGTCCGTTCTCACTCAACTAGGAATATGGCGGCCTCCAAGGCCCTTGCTTCAGGAGTTGCTCTCCAAGATGTTTGTGATGCGGCAGGGAGGTCCTCGCCGCACACATTCGTAAGATTCTACTCTTTAAACTTGGAGTCTACACCAGGGTCCCAGGTGCTCTCATCCTAGAGCACCATCCGAGTGCTCATCGCAATTTCACACTGGACAGACACTTGTCGCTATGGTGGCGTTCTCTGGATTTCGTTATGGTGGATTTCGAGTGCACTGCCTCTGAGAACGCGTTAAAAGTTTTCTGTTTTTCAGTTGGGAATGGTGTTGTGACTATCTACTAACGCTCGTGGGCGATCTCTCCCTTAGAAGCACATTAGCACTAAAAAAGCCTGCACTCCTCTCCAGGCTGTACAGGGTAACATCCACGCTGTTGGGGAAAGGTTTTCAGGTGCCAGGTCAGCGGTGTTGCAATGGCGGTGTTGCAGCACTGAAAAATAGGCGCGCTCAACTCCCAATACGTTTTATGGGTGCGAGTTATAAAACAGTAATCAAATTAAAGATGAAAAACCGCACTCTCTAGTAGCATCTCATAAATATTTATTTACCATGTCCACACAGACGCGTTTCGGCCTAAGCCATCATCAGTGAGTGTGGTGTGAAACAAAGAGATTGCTTTTCAACATTACCGGTGAACCCCATTAACATCCAATCAGCAACATCAGGTGCATCAAGTTCCCAACAAAAAACCACGAAGAATAACATGAAAGAGTACCAAGAAAACACATCATAAACAATACTATACAGTTTAACGTCAGTAGCCTACGTTATCAAAACAAATCATAAACAATGCTCAAAAAAAGGAAACAAATATAAAGAAATTAAATAAAAAAAAAAAAAATATATAATATATATATATATATATATACATACATACATATATACATATATATATATATATATATATATATATATATATATATATATATATATATATATATATATATATATATATATACATATATATACATAATAAAAAAACAGAAATAAACAAGTTAAACATAAAAATCAAATCAATAAATTTAAATTGTTTACAAAAAACAGTTTAACGTCAATTCTTCATTTAGACCATTTGGGTATACCGTTTGAAGCGTATAAATCCAAAAAGCCTCTCGTTGAAGGAGATAGCGCTCCCTATCCCCACCCCGTTGGAAAGATTGAACTAACTCGATGCCTTGAAATTTCAACGTACAGATGTCATGCCCAAATTCATTAAAATGTCTAGCCACTGGTGACTTAATGTCGTGATTACGTATGTTACTTTTATGTTCGTGTAGTCTTATTCTCATCTCTCTTTTTGTTTTACCCACATAACAAAGCCCACATGGACATTTAAGTAAATACACAACAAAGGACGTACGGCACGTAATTCTCCCTCTCACAGAGAATTTCTTGCCAGTCCGTGGATGTAGGAAAGAATTACCCGTAATCATCGCATTACAATTTGCGCAACTCCTACAAGGAAAATTACCTGGATCAAGGGCTGTGAGTCAGTTAGTAGGCGGAGTGTAAGAGTCAGCTCTGACCAACATATCTCTCAAATTACGCGACCTCTTATAGGCAAAAAGTGGAGGGTTCTGAAAGGACTGGCCAATCTGTGTATCACTAGATAAAACATGCCAGTGCTTATTTACTATTGATTTAATCTCACCCGAAAGGGGAGAAAAAGTCGTAGACAAGACCACTCGATTGTCTATAGTAGCTGTTTTTTTCTGAAAAAGTGATTTACGTTCAATGCCACGTACCCTATCCAAACTTGAATCTAGATTTACACTGTCGTAACCTTTAGAAAGGAAACGATCATATACTACTTTTACCTGGTTTTGAATTCTTCATCAGTACTACAAATCCTCTTTATACGCAAAAACTGACTATACGGGAGGCTTTTTTTCATAGATGGAGGATGGTAACTTTTTGAATGTAAAAAATTATTCTTATCTGTGGATTTACGAAATACTGTTGTCTGTAAAGACTGTCCAGTAGATCTAAAGATCTTAACGTCAAGAAAGGATATAGAAGACATACTGTGTTCCAAGGAGAATCGTATGGAGTCAAGTCTGGAATTTAGAAATTCATGAAATAGATGCAGCACACCAGTCTGAAATGCTAAAAGAACTGAGCACAAGGGGGTAAAATTTCAGTGAGGATGTGTTTGCTGAGCTGTGCTGCGCCACAGACCTGTCTCTTCGTGCGACCAAGCAAACGGCCCGTGCCATCGGCCATTCCATGGGTGCTATGGTCACACGGAGAGACATCTGTGGCTCAACCTCACCGGCATCAAGGAGAAGGATAAGGTATTTCTCCTTGATGCCCCCTTGTCTCCTTTTGGCCTATTCGGCGACTCTGTCAACGCTGTTGTCTGTAGGTTCCGGCAGGTAAAAAGACACAAGGAGGTGTTTGACAAGTTAATCTCCCACCGTGCTCAAGGGTTGGGCCTTTCGGCTGCCCAGCCCCAACCAGGTCCAGAGATTGACCTGAAGTTGTGCTCCCCCTTGGAAAGACTGGGGACTGACACGCCGCACTCAAACACTGAAGAGGAAGCTTGACCTAAGATCCATGAATCTCAGCTAAAAATAAGAAGTCCTGAAGCTTTTGCAGCCAGGACAGAAGGGCTGTGCCCCCTGGGACAGGGCGAGTAAAAATACAATATCTAAAGCAAGCTCCTTCCCGACACTCACACACTGCTGTTCCATCCCCGCCACCTCCGGTGTTTTTGGGGGTAGCGGTTTCCAGCGAAATGTAACAAGACTTTGCGTCACAAGATGTTGCGTCACGAGACGTTGCATCACGAGTCTTGAGAGGTCATCTTCTCGAGTGGCACATCAATTGCTTCGAATTGATGGCTGTATTTTCTGGCCCTGAAATACTTCTTTCAGCAGTTAAGGGGCTACCACAGTAGTTTGCACTGTATGAACAAACTACCGCAGCAGGTTCTGCTTTGGGCTCAGGACAAGTTCCTGTCCCTCAGGGCGATCCACATTCCTCAAAGCACGAATGTGAGAGCATATTTACTGTCCTGATGGGAGGTGACACAGAGATTGGAAGCTCCATCCCGATGTAGTCAGTCAGATCAGGGAAAGATTTTACGAAGCAGATGTGGACCTCTACGCTTCACCAGAAACACAATGTCCCCTTTACTTCTTGCTGACTCCTCCAGACCCCCTATGGCCCAAGAAGCATCTCTATGCATTTCCACCGATCGCTCAACTCCTTGGAGTCCATGCCAAGATCTGTCGACAAGGTTTTGCCTCTTGCAGTTAGCTCGTCGTTGGCCAACCAGAGTTTGGTTCTCGGAAATAATATCCCATCTCGACTCTCCCTGGGAGATACCGAACCCTGAGGGGGACCAGCAAATAGATACTAGACTTCCAGACAATGTAATAGAGACTATTTTGAGTGCTAGGACTCCCTCCACAAGAAGAATGTAAGTGGTACGTCTTTGAAAAGAGGAGTACTAAACATCATGCTGACCCACTTCACTGCCAGATTGTTTCGGTCCAGTTTGTGCAGGAAAAGTTGTCAGCAGGCAAACACCCTCTGATCGCCGCTTCATTCGTGGAGCTAGGCGACTAAGACCACTCATCAGAGTGAAAGTTCTCATATCCTTGACGGGCTAGTCAACCACCCCTTTGAACCCTTAGAGTCAGCACCAGTCAAACTTCTGACTCTAAAGATGTTTTTTCTTATGGCTACCTTGTTACTAAAGAGAATGGGGAATTTGCAAGCTTTGTTGGTTTTTCCACCCTGTATAGACTTTGATCCAGGACTGGTCAAGCCTATTTTGCACCCTTACCACGACTATCTTCCCAAAGTACAATTTTCGACCGTGCATCCGGTCATTCTTGAATCCTTCTGTTCTCTGCCATTTACTATGCTGGAGCATAAGAAACTCCACGTATTGTGTCCAGTTGGTGCTATTAAGATTTACTCCCACTGCAAGTGGTGTAATTCAGAGCAGCTTTTCCTTTATTATTGGTTCTAACCGGGTGGCCGCCACAAAGAGACAATGTTGCATTGGGTGGGGTTGGGTATTGGTTGGGTTTTATCCGATACCAGTACCTACTCATTATTTTTTAAATGGTTCTGGTGCTTAAACAGTTTTTGAACCGGTACTTAAGAAAACTGTCAGGGTTCTGCCCTGGCAGCTTTGTCTGTGTTGCCTTTGTTTCATGTCTCTATGTTTGTGTTGTGCTTGAACATGTGGTTTTGTTTGTGTTGGCCATGTGCTCCTCTGTTCCTGCCTCCTTGTTTCCCTGTACCACGCCCTCTTGTATAGTTGAGTCCTCATTTGTCTGAGTGTCACCTGTTCCTTGTATGAGTTGTCACCCATTCCCCATGTTCTCTGCTCCCTTGTTTCAATCCTCGTTTACGTGAGTGTGTTCACCTGTTCCATATCTGAGTGTTCTCACCTGTTACTCTTGTTAACTCCTTTTATGTGTGTGCTCTTTCCCTCATGTGTTGCCAGTTCTTTAGATGTTGTACTACTGGGTACATCTGTGCTACATAGTTTGTTTCTTGTTTCTAAAGTCTACAGTGTTTTATTTGTAGAAGTATTTTGTGCTTTAGTTCTGCCATCGGTCCTGTCTGTCTTGTCTTCTGCGTCTCTAGTTCCAGTCCTGTTAGCAGAGCGTCCCTGACTGCTTACACTCTTGGCTTTGGAGGAAGCCTAGTGCTGAGCCTGAGATCCCTGAGTGCCTTGCTGAAGTACTTACAAGTTCCTATCTGGCTACTGCTAGTATTCTGAGGTCTCATTCTGCTCTGCCATTACTACTCTCCAGCTTCCAGTCATCTTGCTAGTTACAACTGCTGCTCGGCTAGTTACTATGGCTGTCATTGTATCTCATCCCTGCCTATTGTCTGGACTGTTCACCTCTCCCACCATCCTGTCATCTGTCTGATGTTTGTCAATAAACCTGTCAACAATCGTTCTGCACTTGAGTCCTCCTTCATAGACCCGTGACAAAAACGAAACCGCACACACTTTGTCAAAAAGAAATCTGAGGAGCAGATGGCGCACGCGCCAATATAATATGATGACGTAAGAGCGTCGCGCCATTAGCCAATGAATTGGCGTGATTCTATATGGGCTTAAGACAATTGGCACACCAAAATGCGTAATTTTACACGTGAAATGCAGCCGAACCTTGGAGCGTTTTGCCTTCGGCATCTTCTTTAATCCCCTCGCTATCAGTTCAACAAGTGTGCAGAGTCCCTGCACTGCCAACCCTCCCAAGCTCCCTGAGTTACCACCACCTCACTGGATCCCTGAACTACTGGCACTTCCCTGGCTTGCCGGTACCACCCTGGAGGCTCCGTCTCCTGCCTTGGCAGGCACCTTGGCCACACCCTTCACCAGCACCTCGTCAGCTTCCAGGGTGCCTACCCCCTCACCCCGTGGACTTATTATGGTGCGAGCCTGCTCCTTCTGGGAGGGGAGTGTACTTTCACATTTTTTGCTACAATCCACTAATCTTACTTACATCCTCTCATTGGATGAAAATGGATATACATTTTCAGTTTGTTTTTGACCTGTTTTACTGTTCTGTTCATGTCTGAGTTTTATTGTTAATCTTTTGTTAGGTCATAATTCATAGGTTTATTCTCTTTAAAAGTTTTTTTTTTGTTGTTGAAAATGTATTTTACATAATTTGATTCTTAAAGAAAACTGACCAAATCAATTTGTAGTTAGTTTGAAACACTCTCAATTTGTGCTGATCTGTTTTTAAGTAATTTTCTAATTAAGTCTTTGATTTCATCTGTGTTTAAAACATAAATTATGGGATTTTAGCATCGGTGGAACCGCATATGCCAGAGACGTACTGATGACGCATTGGGAGTGAATGCACTGCATCGCATAATAATGATATTTGAACCTGCAGAAATTTAATTATCAGCCTTTTAGGAGGCACTTAAAGACAATTAAAATTTAATTACTGTAGGATACTATTTAAATCCAGAGGGAATTCATTTGATGGGTTAATGCAGCTATTCACACAAATGCAAACATAGACACACACACTTAATTAAATGATTTACAAAGAGAAAATAATGAATATCAATAAGTGCTGTAATCAACTAATCTTACTTACACCCTCTCATGGGATGAAAATGGATATAAATTTAAATTCTGATGCTTGAACATTAATGTATTCATTCTGATTTTACATTATTTCATTATTTAGTTACTAAGAGGCCTTTTGAAAACTCCAAGTTTGCGGTGGGTCTTTTGTGTTGGACAATTTGTTTAGGGTCTTGCAACTTCCTGCATAGTTATTTAAATACCTGAGATCTGTAGTATCTGTAATTTTGTTATGTAATATTTATTTTTTAAATTACTATAATTATGTAATATTGTCAAAATAAGTGTTTTTTTGTTTGCATTTGTTTTGTATAGTTAATTGTTAATTATTCTGTAATCATAGTATAAGCAAATATTCATTGTTTTTAATTATACCACGGGCTGTTTAAATTCCTTGATTCTGATTGGCTGGAAGGTGTGCAGTAAAACCGTTTAATGCACAGGTAGTTCCAGTAAGTTTGATTACAGTTCGAAATTAATCCGCTACTATAAACACTGGTAACCATAGTAACACAGTTCCACTTGCAAACAGCGTGAGAGACACCGTTTAACTTATTTAGGTAGGGTAAATGGATGATTTTTGCGTATCGTTTAATTTGTATGGTGAATATGGCAATTTTGAGAAATGGGCCCAGGCACAAGACGAAATAGAAGATTTAGAGACTTGGAGAAGACGTTGAATGACAAAAAGCGGCACAAAGAATTAACACCAACAGAGCTAGATAAGATCGAAGACGACAAAGATGAGGTCAATACAAAAAAAGACAACTAAATGGGCAGTTAACACTTTCAGTGACTTTTTGCACCAAAGACAGAACAACTGTGATTTCGAGACCTAGGCTACTCTGCTTCTCTTTAAAATGAGACATTGCAGGAGTTTTATGCCTCTGTTCAGTCGTTAACGTTACCGCTGGACGCGAATACAGTGTTGCAAGGTTGATTTTTACAAAATATTTTGTCACGTTACAAAATATACAAGATTGCATTGTCACTGTCAATGTTGCCTGTCATTCATAAATAATTTTAATAAATCCATTAAAGAATCATTAAGTTAGCAACGAGGGGACTGTAACTTAGACTTTAAAGAAGAGACGCACATAGGCAACTCGCGCACGCATCCCCCCCCCTCTCTGTTCCTTCTCTTTCAGTTTCTCTTTCTCTCTCTCTCTCTCTCTCTCTCTCTCTCTCTCTCTCTCTCTCTCTCTCTCTCTCTCTCTCTCTCTCTCTCTCTCTCTCTCTCTCTCTCTCTTTTAATAACGAATTTAAATAAATGTGATAATTCATTCAAATAAAAGCAATCCGATGGCTCTACTTTATTTATAGTGGACGGAGTGCTAGAACTAACGAGCCATAACTTAAGAAAATTCATTTTTACACGTCTGTTAAAAAAATACAAACATCAGTTACAGCTTTAACTTCTTTTTAACTTGGCAAATAACCGAGGTATAAGCAGGATAATCCACGGCTAGCCATGCATTAAAGGATTTTAATGCACTACATAGAGGCAACAACCCTTCGCTTCGCGTCGGGTGGTTCTTCGCCTCTACGTCGTGCATTAAAATCCTTTAATGCATGGCTAGCCGTGGATTATCCCTTACATAATTGAGCGTAAAAGGCATATGATTGAATTTCTGGAGCAAATATCAGAAATATTTATGCATATATGTTTTGCAGAAAATCATTAAAGAAGAATAAGTAAATTACAGTATATAGTCTAATGCGGACTTCATTATCAAAAATGATGAAATCATTAATTAATTGTTTTATGCTCCTCAAAATAGAAAGATTTCTGTATTTGTTGTGAAACTTTTAGCAAGGGTTGCATCATCTTTGATTGAAGGTTTAAGAGTGTTTATTGCACAGAATACAGCTACTCTTGTTTGTCAAACTTCACCTGTTAATGAGCAGCAATAGATAACTAATTATGTGTTGATGCATAGGGGGCATCAACAGCTAGAAGGTAGAAACAGCTCTGGCACCTGGGAAGTACTGTACTCTCCCATCACCTTGAGTACTGTAGATCAAAACATCATTAACAAGTTTTGTTGCTAAGGGCAATGACCTCACAAAACAAGTTAATTGGGAAACACCCCCACCCCAGACCACCATTTTTGCCACTCACTCTATCTACATTATGAAAATTGGTTATATATATATTACATATGGTTATATATATATATATATATATATATATATATATATATATATATATATATATATATATATATATATATATATATATATATATATATATTATAGCAGTGGAATTCCAAATAGAAATTCCAATAATTCCAGATTACATTAATATTTCTTTATTACAGCAACAGCAAAAAAATACTTTGTATTTCCAGACAAAGGTTGCAAAACTGCATTTATTCAGCAACCACAATCGCAAACAATATAGTCGAGATCCCTGATTGGATTTATTACAGTTCATCACTGAGAAAGTTTGATCGCATATTTAGTTGCAGTTATTATGATGTTCTCGCTCATTATTTAAATTAGTTCATTTTGAACAAAAAGTTACATAGTGTAGCTTTAAAATAAACTTTTACATGTTTGTTCAGTAATACATATGGAACAGGAACCACAAAATCAATAATTGTTAGGCTTTTAATTAAGCAGTTTTACCAAATAGACATACGCATCTTTGTGGCAATAAAATGTGCAACACTTTACTTTTTATAACCAAATTATATGTAATATCTAATTATTTTAACTTACGCTGGAAAGTTTTCTCGAAATTTCAGGGTACATTTAGCTTGGCCTCAAATATTGCTCCAAAGCGGTATTGTCAATAGTATTGATTTAGTGTTTGTTCAAAGCACTGATTTTGGCATTTTTCAGACCTGGGACAGCTTTGCGCACTTACGTGCTGTCACATGCACACACTCTCAAGTGGCCAAGACCGCAAATGTGGTTATTGGGGCAGTATCAGTGTCGGCACTGATGTGTTTTGTTTGCTTTTGACCCTACACGTAACTCAACAGGATATGATCACTAAATACAGTGATTGAACAGTCAGAATTAGGTTATCCAGACAGCCATTTAACAAATGATGGTATGATTGCTATGCTAAATGATATGCTCTCTGTATTACCGGTAGGTGTTTAACTAATTGTAGCATGTTGCATAGTTTTATGTATGTAGGGTAATGAAAAAAGCACTTAAAAAGCCTTTAAATGGCTGAGAATCCTATCTTATGCAAATATCGTGACACTAAACTGATTTACCTGTTTAGCACAAATAAATTAAAAGTAAATCACACACAATTTCAGTTTCTTTCCTAATAATGATGATTGATTATTCAGTTGTGTTCAGTTTAGAATGCTCTTTGTACGTGTTTTGAAACTTTTGAGCAAGAGTTGCATCATATTTGAAGTGTTTTTTGCTCCAGGGTAACTTCTGTTTTTCAAACTTCACCTGTTAATGAGCTATTTAGAGAAACAGAGACATGTAGAAACAGTCTTATAAACAAAATGTCACTCAGTGATCATGAAGGAGGCTTGTTTGCTGTTTGAATGCTTAGAACTCTTCAGGGACAAAGAACAACAAGTAGCAAATTAACCCTCTGGGGAAAATACACTTTTTATGGCAATGTTACTGACTGTTTATCAGTGACAAAACAGTTGCTATTATGATGTTTACCATTCATTTAATTTAATGTCACCTAGCAATTATACAGTAAGGGTCCTGAGAGACACTGCATACATCTCAATAATGATCCACAATGAGAAGAGAAGAAAAAAACATAGAAGACAGGGGCCTGTTATGATGTTAAAGCAAGATGTCACTGATGGCCTGCTTTATCTGATGCAAGCAGGTCAGTCCTGCTTTGTTAACTGTCATAAAAGCTAAATGATTATTATAGGTTATTAATTCATGTGGACCTCCCCCAAATGTGCTAAATTATTATCTGATTAATCAATTTGGGGCCTAGAGACGTTTAAATAGTCCCAGTGGAGAGATTATTAAAACAAGTAATAGAATTGTGAATCACCGTCATGTGGCCTGCTGTCTGTTGAGTATACTGGGATTACACTTTTATACACTAATCCCTCTAACATAACAGATTGTCTTAAAAGGTACAATATGTAAGATTTCTGTATTAAAATATCCAAAAACCACTTGCACAGTGTTATATATTTCGTTCAATTGTGTACTTACATTATCCTAAATGTTTCAACGAATTTGTAAATTCAGAGAAATTCAGAATTTTAAATTGTGCCTGTCCCTTGTCACTTGTCACCTGTCAATGACGTAATATCTGTGTTATCACTGGTTACTAACCATGGCAACATACGTGGACAACTGCGTAATGTCTAGCAGCATGCTGTTGTTGTTTCATTTAAACATTATGGACCATGGCAAGCAGACTTTCGGCCAAAAGGAGAAATAAAACGAGGATCGATATCGGCATAGCGTTTTCGAGATGCCGAGAGCTTAGCAACTTCCATTTGACAGAGATGCTGCTCTTGCATGTGCTTTATTAGACAGGTGAGCAAATGTACATAAAACAAGTTAATGTTATATAGCACAAAATGATGAAATGTTAATGTTAATGAAAATTAACTTGTTCAAATTTCAATCGCGGTCCTGAACAGTGGTATTTTCTTGGCTTTCATAACAGTGTTGTTACTGCCACATCAAGTGATGAAAGTCTTTAGTGAAATAACCATCCACAAAACTTGCTATGGGCAAAAAATTAAATTGTTTGTGACTGTCGTTATATTATGTAATATAGGCTATATTAAAATAATAATTCTTATATTTTTCACAGCTGCTCATTATTGTTTATTATTTTGTGTTTGTGGATATTTTGATCACATACAAAAGTAGTTTGGTTAAAAAGAAAAGTCATGAACTGAAGAAGTCATGAACTTTCATAAAGCAATGAGAAGTAATTGTTCCACTTACGAGAGGCCTAAAAAAATATCTACAGTTCTGTTAGTTTAAGTTGAAATAATAACCTTACATATTATGGTAAAATCGGATTCTCTCAAGTCATTGTTAAAAAAACAAGCTAACAAATCTTGTTAACTAGCGTTAGTGAAGCTGCCAGTGAAATCGTTTAGCCTCCACCTAAGATAGGTCACAATGTTTACTAACTGAAAAGGGGTCTATATTGTTTTTAAAAACGGCTAATGTCATCATTGCTAGTTCTAACATGATGTTAGTTAGTAAGGAGGCTTGGACACATCTACAGGTATGATGTTTGTAATAAATGATCAATTGCAAAGCAAACTTGCAAAAGGCCATATGCTTTTTGTGACTAAAGCTTGAAAATGTATCTTTGTCATTATAGACTTTATTTAGGATAGTGCCCCTAGTGAAAAATAAATATGGCAAAATGTATTTGAAACACATTCACTTTATGCTAAGTATATACTACAAATATAGTTACATAAATACCCTGCAATTGCATTCATTTGATATACTTAGTCTATTAAATTGTAACAACTAATGTTGTACTTAATACACTTTAGTTATCTGGAAGTAGTGCTGATGTCCAACTAAAAATGGTGGAATAATGGTGAAGCGAGGATTCAAGTGCGAGAAATGAAGGATCTTTAATTAATAATAAAAAGGAAAACAAAATACAAATACAAACTCCCTGTGGGGGAAAACAAAGAAGGCACAGTAGGGGTCCGTTCTTCATACGTTGTTTAAAACACCAAAAATCAAATGAGACATCCAAGATGATATCATCTGCCTAATCATGATCTGGCTACTTAGGTTCTTCGAACACACCTGCCGGTTATGATTAGTATAGCTGGATTGAGATATCTGAGATAATTGCGCGTTCATGCATTGGTTTATGCATATGTGTCGATAGTAGAAACATTGATCAGCAACGCTGCTATTGGCTGATCACCGTGGCCAAAGAGCGCGCTCAGTTTTTCTCCACAGCAAATTAAGAGTTATTGCTTGAAGGTTATTTGAAAGCTTAATTAAAATGCCAGGGAACACCTCAAAGTATGCAAAAGCCAGGAGAGAGGGCTGGAATAAAGTAGCAGACAAATTAAATGTGTAAGTGCTCACCATGTTCTATCACTTATTACAGTATATTCTTGTATTTTATTAATTTCATAATTGCTTAATGTCAGAGCCACTAGAACATTTGAACAAGTAAAAGTGAAGTACAAGAATATTCTTCAAAATGGTAACTGTTATTAGTATCTTTCACAAAAAACACTGTTAAATGATGTGTGTGTCTGTTTATAACAGCAACCAAGAAAAAGGCTGAGCAGAAAAAAGCAGGTGGTGGTCCTGCACCCCCATATTACACCCCGACAGAAGAGCTGGCCCTTGGGTTAAAGGGTACCTATTATGGCATTTAAAATGTTCCTAATAATGTTCTGGGAGTCCCCAACAACAGTTTTACATGCATGCAATGACAAAAAACACTTTTGTTGTCTTATAATATGCATTTATTTTTACCTGATTTGCTCACCGACTCCCTAATGATTCGTTTGACGACTCATTTGTCCAAACCCCTCCTTTGCGTGACGCTAATCAGCGGTGATTGGTCAGATGACGCAGTCAGTTATATTTTGCGTTAGCCCAAAGCTTAAACATATTGATAAAGCACTGCAGTAGGCCTACTACAATACGCTTCACATAATTTCACATATTTCAAAAAACAAAAAAAATGACATTGGAGACCTAGAAGCTGCTGAGCATAACTCTCACTCTCACACACACACACATACACGCACGCACGCACGCACGCACGCACGCACGCACGCACGCACACGCACCACACACACACACACACACACACACACACACACACACACACACACACACACACAAAAGCAACAATTATTAATAGTACTTACAGGTTGTGATTCGGAGGAGGAAGCTGATCTAAATAAACTTGGTATTGAACCTTCCTATATCAGCCGACTCGCGAATCCACACTTGAAAGCATTTGTGTTTGTGAAGCGATCGTCATTAAAATAACGCGAACACAGCACAAGGTGGCTATACTTGTGTGGTATTGTTGTAAATATAAACTCTAGCCACTGAGTCTTCACATGCTTGTCCCTGGGCAGTGAAAAAAAAAGTTTGCTTTTGATTCGCACTTCAGAACAGCGTCTCGTCGACATGATGTTGTCAGGTTTCTCTGTCTGCTCGGCGTGCGCACTGAGTGGGCGTGTCAAATTCAAATAACTTGTACAAGTGACGTACGAAAGCTAGAGAGAAAGCATCGTTTGTCTATCGATTCATATCAGCGACTCAGAGTCGACTCTTACTTTTGAGAGACAATAAATTTGTATACGGTGAACTTTCATATTTAAAACTTTGCAGGATGTTTTTGTTCACTTAGATCTATGTTACACACTACATGAAAGGTAATTTTCAAAATTCCATGATAGGTACCCTTTAAATGTGAATCGAGCCATTATGGAGGGCATCCCTGGGTTCAGCTCTTCCTCAGACCCACAGCCAGGGACCAGTAGCAGCAACACCTTCATTAAAAATGAGTTAAATGAGTTTTAAATTCTCTTGCTATAAAATAATTTGTTGTTGCATTAAATTAAGTAGGCCTATAATCCAAATGGATGGTATTCGTTCGGATCACATGATGTCACTGTTATTTGCGCCGCCATCTTTTCAACTGACGTCTCAGTAATGCTTGCAATATGTTGTGCTGTTGGCTGCAACAACAGCTGAAAGAGGAACCACGAGCTGGTATTTTATTCTATACAAAAGAAAAGGATAGAAGAAAGAAGTGGTTAGCTGTCATTCGAAGAGATCATTGGACACCCACGTCTCATGTCTCATGTCTCATGGTAAATGGTAAATGGACTGCATTTATATAGCGCTTTCACAGACCCAATGGCCACCAAAGCGCTTTACATTTGCCTCACATTCACCCATTCACTCTCATTCATACACCGACGGGCGACGGCAGCCATGCAAGGCGCCATCCAGCTCGTCGGGAGCAGCTGGGGTTAGGTGTCTTGCTCATGGACACCTCGACACTTGGTCAGGTGGAACCGGGGATTGAACCACCAACCTTCCGGTTTGTAGACAACCTACATGAACCACTGAGCCACTGCCGCCCATCCCGCTCATCTTTCTGTGCGCACACACCCGACTCGAAGCGTGCAGCCATAGACCCCTACACAGCACGCAAGTAATGAATTGAGCTCTGTTTTGTGTCTGAATGGACAAATACACACAACATTATGTTTAAATGTCCGTTTTGGAGAGTATTCACGTAAAATATGTCGGTTATGTCTTAAACAGAGTTGTATTGGCAAGCTACCAGCTGTTAGCCACTTAGCTAACTAATAACTCGCTAACTAGTTTTTTAATAATACCTACATTTCCCATTATTAAATATAAATCCTTGGTGGCCAGGTGCCACACTTTTATGTCTTTTATTACATCCAGCCACCACAGCATATTGATATGCATACGAAATATTGCGCGTCGATCAAATCGGTATTCTTGCAACAATTTTTCGTCTTATTTTTGTCCGCGTTACTCTAAGGTTACGATTTCCAAACCTTAAATTATAATTATAAGGGAAATGACCGTTAAGGGGTTTTATGCAACACTTAACGGTTTTTAAGGGATTACTTAAGTGAAAAAACAGCATTTAAGGGAAATTCTAATTTATGACATTTCACTTAAAGGGTACCTATCATGGAATTTTGAAAATTACCTTTCATGTAGTGTGTAACATAGATCTAAGTGAACGAAAACATCCTGCAAAGTTTTAAATATGAAAGTTCACCGTATACAAAGTTATTATCTCTCAAAAGTAAGAGTCGACTCTGAGTCGTTGATATGAATCGATAGACGAACGATGCATTTTCTCTAACTTTCGTACGTCACTTGTACAAGTTATTTGAATAAGATACGCCCACTCATTGCATTAGGAGACACCAGGGAAAACATCATGTCGACGAGACGCTGCTGTGTTTTGAAGTGCGACGCAAAAGCAAACTTTTTTCATCTGCCCAGTGAGGAGCATTTGAAGACTAAGTGGCTACAGTTCATAACTAGGCTATACCACAGAAGTATTATAGCCCGAACTTGTTATGTGTTCGCGTCATTTTGAAGATGATTGCTTCACAAACCTAAATGCTATAAAGTATGGATTTGCGAGCCGGCTGATACTGAAGGAGGGAGGTTCAGTACCGAGTTTATTTGGATCAGCTTCCTTCTCCGAATCACAATCTGTAAGTAGGCTGTTGCTTTTATGTTTGTATCATGTTCTATAATTATTTTGTGTGTTGTGTACGCACAGGCACAGCGCAGCTTCTAGCAGCTAACTTAGGTCTTCAATGTCAATTGTATTGAAATATGTGAAGTGTTTGTCGTTGTTAATGGAGTTGTCACAGGGCTCTCAAGTGTCACGCATCACGCATTGAGCGTGACATGTCACTCATTTCGGTCTTTTGTCACGCTCTCCGGCCACACATTGTATTTCTCACGCTGAAAAACTATTTGTAATATATTTAATATGCCGCAGTGCCCAAAACTCACTCACTGTGGAACCGGCAGGATTCAAGCGCGTCTCCTCAAGTGTTGCCAGGTCCGTATGCCTGCACTGTTTCCGCGGGTTGTTTGTGTAGTGCACGCTGGTTGACGCGATTGTTTTATCCACTGGAACATGATTGTTATTGAGGAAACACCCGGGAACGCTATTTGAATATTTTTGGCCGTGATTGGGTTAGTTTTGATGAGCAATTGGGCTAGTTTTGTTGTGCAGACCTGGCAACCCTGGTCTCCTCTGGTGTTGTTCGTCTGGTGTTGTTAGCCAATCAGAAAATAGACTGTTGTATCTGGGTAAGATCTAGCGCAACAACCAATGACACCCCGTCGGCTGGGTGTCTAACATATCACCACAGATTAGCGTCACGCAAAGGCGGGGTTTGGAAAAATGACTCGCTAAACGATTCATATGTGTCAGGGTTGCTGCAGGTAGCTGAAGACGAGGACACGGGAGTTTCAATATAATAGATTTAATTGACAAAATGAAACTTCCAAAATCAAACATTAACAAAATAACAGACTCCAGGAATTCAGGGTTAACACACAACCATACATTGACGACGATCGACAAACACTCAGGGAAAACACAGGGCTTAAATACACTGAACCAAACAAGATAATTAACTGAAAACAGGTGCAGAAAATTGGACACAAACGAGGAGCGGGAAAACTAACAGGACTAAACCAAAAATCACACAAGACAGGGGAAAACAAGATCTCAAAACATAACTAAATACATCAAAACGTGACAGTGCCTCCCCCCTCCCCGAAGGCGCGTCCTCGCGCCGTATAACATCCAAAGGGGTGGGGGTGGGGCCTGGAGGCTGACGAGGGCATGGGGCGGAGGGGCAGGCTGTGGGACGTGGCCAGGCGGAGCAGGCTGTGGGCGTGGCCAGGGCGGAGCAGGCTGTGGGCGTGGCCACGGCGGGCAGGCTGTGGGCGTGGCCAGGGCGGTGCAGGCTGTGGGCGTGGCCACGACGGTGCAGGCTGTGGGCGTGGCCACGGCGGTGCAGGCTGTGGGCGTGGCCACGGCGGTGCAGGCTGTGGGCGTGGCCACGGCGGTGCAGGCTGTGGGCGTGGCCACGGCGGTGCAGGCTGTGGGCGTGGCCACGGCGGTGCAGGCTGTGGGCGTGGCCAGGGGGAGCTGTGGGACCCTCGGGCGTCCAGGGCGGAGCTGTGGGACCCTCGGGCGTCCAGGGCGGAGCTGTGGGATCCTCGGGCGTCCAGGGCGGAGCTGTGGGACCCTCGGGCGTCCAGGGCGGAGCTGTGGGACCCTCGGGCGTCCAGGGCGGAGCTGTGGGATCCTCGGGCGTCCAGGGCGGAGCTGTGGGACCCTCGGGCGTCCAGGGCGGTGCTGTGGGACCCTCGGTGCGTCCAGGGCGGAGCTGTGAGGACCCCTCGGGTGGCCATGGCGGTGAGGACCCCTCGGGTGGCCATGGCGGTGAAGACCTTCGGGTGGCCACGGCGGTGAAGACCCTTCGGGCGGCCGTGGTGGTGAAGACCCTTCGGGTGGCCATGGCGGTGTTTTTTTTCAGGCCTCCAAGGATCTTTGGCCGGCCACGGCGAAGGCGTATAGCGCCCCCCCAAAATTTTCTTGGGGAGGACAGGCTCAGGATCGGGGACTGACTTGACATCAACGGGCGCTGGGTCAACGGGGTCTGGGTCAACCGGCTCTGGGTCTGGGTCAACGGGCTCTGGCGCTGGGTCAACGGGCTCTGGCGCTGGGTCAACGGCTCGGCTCTGGTCAACGGGCTCTGGCTCTGGGTCAACGGGCTCTGGCTCTGGCGCTGGGTCAACGGGCTCTGGCTCTGGCGCTGGGTCAACGGGCTCTGGCTCTGGCGCTGGGTCAACGGGCTCTGGCTCTGGCGCTGGGTCAACGGGCTCTGGCTCTGGCGCTTCATGGGACTCGGAACTGGACGGGGCGCACATCAGGGACTCGGAACTGGACGGGGCCAGCACATCAGGGGACTCGGAACTGGACGGGGCCAGCACATCATGGGACTCGGAACTGGACGGGGCCAGCACATCAGGGGACTCGGAACTGGACGGGGCCAGCACATCAGGGGACTCGGAACTGGACGGGGCCAAGCACCATCATGGGACTCGGAACTGGACGGGGCCAGCACATCAGGGGACTCGGAACTGGACGGGGCCAACACATCAGGGAGCTTGGGGCTGGATTCATGCTCTGGCGGGCAGGTGACGGTCTCTGGCTGGACGGTCACTGGCTGGACGGTCTCTGGCTGGACGGTTCTGGTGACGGTCTCTGGCTGGACGGTCTCTGGCTGGACGGTCTCTGGCTGGACGGTCTCCAGGGGAAGAAGCTCATGGAAGGTCGTCAAAAGGGTCAGGCTCTGACGGGCATGCAATGGGCTCAGGCCATACAGGACTCGGGACCACCAGAACTCGGTCACATCCCCTACTACGACCTCCACGGGTCCCGCGAAATATGGCCATCCGGGTTCCCACGAAGGCCTGCTTCCAGCTCTCCATCTTTTTTTTTTTTTAAGGTCGATCGTTCTGTCAGGGTTGCTGCAGGTAGCTGAAGACGAGGACACGGGAGTTTCAATATAATAGATTTAATTGACAAAATGAAACTTCCAAAATCAAACAGAAACAAAATAACAGACTCCAGGAATTCAGGGTTAACACACAACCATACATTGACGACGATCGACAAACACTCAGGGAAAACACAGGGCTTAAATACACTGAACCAAACAAGATAATTAACTGAAAACAGGTGCAGAAAATTGGACACAAACGGAGGAGCGGGAAAACTAACAGGACTAAACCAAAAATCACACAAGACAGGGGAAAACAAGATCTCAAAACATAACTAAATACATCAAAACGTGACAATATGGGAGTCGGTGAGCAAATCAGGTAAAAATAAATGCATATTATAAGACAACAAAAGTGTTTCTTGTCATTGCATGCTTGTAAAACTGTTGTTGGGGACTCCCAGAACAATATTAGGAACATTTTAAATGCCATAATAGGTACCCTTTAAAGAAACCCTTAAGTAACACTTAAGGATTTTTTTCTGCAACACAATTAAGGGGCGAAATAGACCTTGGCAACTTAAAAAAAAACTGGCACTAGAGATAGAGTTGCTTCAAAAGGAACTTCAGAGTAAGTGCTATTACATTATTTCACACTGAGTACTATTGCTGGCCTTGCATAACAATATATCTTATTGCAGGCAAAATATGACTTGATCACTGGCTTTTCTTTACAATGAATAATTGAAATAAAACTCAATAAATATGTGACATATTTACCACAAATAATTGAAATAAAATTCAATAAATGTGACAACATATTTACTAATATATCATAAATTCATAATATATGTAATTTTATATTCAGTAATACACTTTATAATAGATGTATAAGTGATCAGATATATTACTGTATGTGTAATAAATTGCAAATATATTTACTCATGCAGCATAAACACAAATATATAGAGAAATATATAGTGTAATATACTTCTTATAGTTTTAGTTACATTATCAATGTTTCATAATGTCAAGCTAGTTAACAAAAGCACAAGCTCACCTGCATGTACTAAAATAGTTAGCCAAGAGACTATCACTGTATCACTGATTAGTGCACAGTCATTACTTATAAAATATAGTAATTATAGTTTTAACTGTGTTTGGCCAATCGTCAGGCTCTACTCTTCAGCACAATTTCTCTGGGGCAGTGCAACAGAAAAGAAAAGAACTCTGGCCAAAGCTGAAGGCCGCGAGGGAAAGGAGCGAAAGAGCATGGCTGAGGTATGACAAGTTAGTAGGGGTGTAACGAGACGCTTATCTCACGAGACGAGACAGACACGAGATTGGGTTCACGAGAACGAGACGAGACGAGATTTTTGCACAATTTTACAGAAATCCTCAATGACAAAATTCATGACTGGAAAAGTATGCAGGTGCATTTTGCAATGTTTAACTAATAATCTTATTAAGTAGACCTGAAATGACATGCATTAGGAGTATGAATTATCAAATGCATTGAAAGAAAACAATATACAACAATATAACCTTTTAATAATAAAAGGTTTTTAATGACTGGCTTTTCTCCTGTATGATTTCACATTAGTCTCTTCAGACCTTACTGTACATTTAAGAGCTTTCAGAACTTCTAGAGTTCAGTTAGGAGGTCACACACAGCCTCAATCAGAAGTCTTATTAAGTGCAAACAATAAGTGCAAGTGCAACCATAATCAAAGTTAGCGCACAGACTCTTTATAATTGTTTTGAAATTGCTGTTTTATTTTGCACCGGCAGTTATAGGGTTAATGCGGTGAGTTCGGGAAAGGCCGGTAGAGAAACAAGCCTGGTGTTTGTCTCCACAGTTGTTCTTGCGTTCCGATTATAAGTTCAGAAACAGAGCCTTGTCTGTTGTCTTTAAGACATTACAGTACTCTCTCAATATTCGAAGTGCAAACTGAGACGATAGCCGCAAATAAACAGTCCAGAGATGGGTATTGGGAGACGGACGATTGTAATGTTCGCGGCCTTATTTGTGCGCAATGCACATCAGCGAGCTTGTGTTTTACTTTCACTATATTGATCGCGCGTACTCTGTGTGTATAGCAGCGGTGCTGAGCGTGCATTATACAACATAAGATCAGACGTTTAGTCTATGTTGCGCAACGAATCCTCCGCCATCCTCACGCGATCAGTGAACTGTGATTCGTGCTGCACTGATTGCAACTGCAACTCGCAGAGCAGACTTTTACATTAGTTTATAATGGTTTTTAATTATTTTTATAAAAACAGCAAAACGATAGTTTAGGCGAATGTGAGTGTAGCGGTGGAATATTCTATGGTAATAGAAATCGCGAGACAGCTTTTTCACTCGACGGGAAATCTCGTCATGTTTTAGTCTCGCGAGATCTCGTGGCACGAGATCTCATTACACCCCTACAAGTTAGTCATTGGGCAAAAAGATGGACATACAGAAAATGCATAACTTAAAGAGCATTTTAGAACTTGAAGCGTGGTATTTTAAATTATCTGTACGTTTTTAAATCTTTAGCTATAAATATAGGCAGAAAGAAAACACAATCATCTTTGTCAAAGTTTGCTAAAAAGGGTCTAGTCCTGGCCCACTTAAACATATGTAGCCTCAGAAACAAAGTTGAAGAAATAATTACACTTTGTCAATCGGAGAATATTCATATCTTAGCATTGACAGAAACTCATTTGGATGACAGTTTTGATAACTCTGTTGTTGCAGTTGATGGCTATAACCTGTACAGAAGAGACCGGGATAAATATGGTGGAAGTGTAGCATTATACATTAAAGATAGTATTTTAGTCTTGCCAAGAAATGATATAATGTGTGCTGATATTGAAATATTATGGATACAGATCCACATCCCTCACTCTAAGCCTTTATTAGTTGGATGCTGTTATCGTCCTCCAAGCGCTCATGCAAGCTACTTAGACGAAATATGTGAAATTGTGGATAGAGTGTCTGATGAAAGTAAAGACACTTTTCTTTTAGGGGATTTTAACATAGATTGGTTCTCCAAATTTTGTCCCTTACGCAAAAAACTGTCCTTAATGGCCAGTCTCTGTAATTTCACCCAGCTTGTTATTCAGCCGACTAGAATCTCTGTAGGTATTGATGGCAGGAATAAATCTAAATGCATTGATCTGATATTCACTAATATACCAGAGTTTTGTTCACAGACAGTTTCTAAAGTTGTGGGATGTAGTGACCATAATCTGATCGCTTTATCAAGAAAAACTAAATTGCCTAAATCTGGAGTTAGAATTGTTCTCCGCAGGTCCTTTAAAAAGTTCAACCCAGAGTCATTTATATTAGACATTAATAATGTGCAATGGTCAGATGTTCTTGAAGAACAGAATGTCAACACTGCTTTAAATATGTTTATGGATAAATTAATGAAATTGGTTAATATGCATGCTCCCCTTAGTAAAAGGTCAATAAGAAGTAACAGTGCTCCGTGGCTGGACAATGAATTGAGATCGTTGATGCTTCAAAGGGATAAAGCCAAAACAGTTGCTCAAAAAACAGGGAAACCTGAAGATAGGAAGACGCACATTAAGAAATAAAGTCACAAAACTAAATCATAGTAAAAAGAAGGGTTATTTTCAACAGAAAATGTATAACTCCGCGAATGATCGGAAAAAACTGTGGAAAATACTGAATGTATTAATGTGTAAGAAGCCAAAGTCATCCCCAAAATTTGTTGAATGTGAGGGGCAGTTCATTACGAAGCCACATGATATTGCAAACTATTTTAACAAGTTTTTTTTACAAGAAAAGTGGATAATTTAAGTTCTACCAGAAAGACTCGGGAGATAAGATACTGAACAATAATCCATTTTATTAAAGGGGTCATATAATGCCATTTTTGTACAAGTTAATATGAATCTTTAGGGTCTAAATGAAAAGTTTGTAATATACTTTTATTAAAAATTCTCATTAGTTTTTTAAGAAAACACTCATTTTACCTGCTCAAAAACAGCTCTGTGTTCAGCACGCCGTTTAAGTGTATGTGCCTTTAAATGATAATGAGCTTCGCTGACTCCGCCCCTCTGTTCTGTGGGCGCTGTAACACAACGCACGTGGAGTGTTAACTTGACAACAGTTGAGGGTTTATTATGGCAGCGGGATTCTCTCTGAGGACACATCTGTGCAACCGTATCAGTTTGAACCGGAGTCGGACCGAAACAAGATGACGGCCCGAAGAAGTTCGACAATAAGGCTCGAACAGGACGTTTCTGAATGGTTGGTTAACAATGTCACTTTGATCTATTTTTGTATGTACTGGCAGGGAGATACAAACGCTATGTGTTTAACGTTACTAATGTAAGTTATAGGTTAGTTCGTTGACAGATTTATGTTGAAAAACTTTTCTTTTTTTTTTTGTAAATGTAGGCTTGTCAGTGATGCGTGACATTATCTCAGTGTTAGGTACAACTCGTGACTGAAACTGACATGAGGTCATGTCAGTAATGATTCTAGCAGTAGTTGAGGATACCTAAGAATTTGTTGTATGTTTAGTGCAGTACGAAAATGTTTTATGTTTTAAGAAAACTTTTAAGTACATCTATAGTTTTGTAACTGCATTGATATTCCTGTTAATATTCCTGTTACGTTAACTGTAACTGCGTGACTTACACAGTTTTTAATAACACAACACCTCTAACGCGTTTTTCATTATAAACGTGGGATTATGAATTATATTGAGAACGTCGTAACGTTACATAGAACACATGCCGTAATGCACCCTGAGTGTAAACATTAACTTAGCCACATTCATCGTGAAGCGTGCAAGGGATTTGCAAAGATTCATATAAAGGTTAATAAATAAAACGTTACACTCACTTCTTCTGGAGGTCCAGCAGGAACACGAACAGTTGGTACCGATTCCTTTTTCAGTAGCAGCTTCTAAGCTAAACCTGATTTATATTGACCCTCGCCTCGTTTAAAAAGCAGTCTGCTGAGAAATGATTTGCGCAAACATGAGCGCATTGACGTTGCTCGTCGTGAATATTTCCTTCATAAACAAAACTCAGCCACTGCGTCTTCAGCGGTTCGGATTTAGGAACATTAAAATGACTGCTGTGTTCGTTATTACACCCAAGAACAAAACACCACAATCGCTTAGACAGCCGCCATTCTGCTCCAGTGTAAACAATGACGAACTATGATTGACATCTCACTCACGAGCGAGGGCGGGTCTGTGTTGAAACGCTGCTGTCAATCAACAGTCGTGGGAGGGGCGTGCGAGCTTGTGACGTCACAGGCTCGAACGGCTTGATTTGAGGCAGGGGAAAACATATAAGGAGATTAAAACAAAACCACTGGATGGATTTGTATCATTATATGATGGCTGTGTACAGGCACTGCCAACACACATTTCAGTACAATCAACTTGTAAAAGTGCAAGTACCATTATATGACCCCTTTAACAGCCCAGCAAGCCATATATTCAATAAAGTTCTTTGGCGTAGGCCCCGTCCGTAACTCGCAATCCGAGGGTACGGATTCTGCATATCCTGCCTGAAGATGAAGGCAGGGGCGCAGCCGACCCCCCCTTGGGGTTTTGGAAGGGACCGACCTGGTGGTGGTGGGGAGGATGGAGCGAAGACCGTCTTGGTGGAGGTGGGGAGGATGGTGGTAAGTGAAAGCGTCAGCATCTGCGAACTCAGACGAGTGTAAGTAAGGATCTTTTATACTTCACGTATTAGAATGCGATTGGATAGATGAGAAGGTAATAGATGACGTAACAATTGAGTCTTCCTGGCGGAACTTACGCTATACGCTTTCATTTCTACCAGAAAGACTCGGGAGATAAGATACTGAACAATAATCCATTTTATTAACAGCCCAGCAAGCCATATATTCAATAAAGTTCTTTGGCGTAGGCCCCGTCCGTAACTCGCAATCCGAGGGTACGGATTCTGCATATCCTGCCTGAAGATGAAGGCAGGGGCGCAGCCGACCCCCAAGAATGGTGGAAGAATAATCCGCTGGACGGAGCCCACCCCCAAAGAACGTAAAAGAAAAGTATACCCACCAGCCGTATGTTAAGAGGTTCCTAAAATAGAAGAAAAGAGTTAGCGAACAGCTGGTAGACATGGATGTATAAATTTCCATAGATAGTAGAGTTCCATCGAATCGTCGTGGGAACGGAACTCTACAATCTAAAAGTGGAGCCTTTTTTTTTTTTTTTTTTTTTTTTTAACGAAACCACGCTGAGCCACGCCGAGACGAGGCAACGCTGAGCCACATAAAACGAGGCCACGCTGAGCCACATAAAATGAGGCCACGCTGAGCCACATAAAAACGAGGCCACGTTGAGCCACATAGACAAGGCTACGATGAGCCACATAAAAACGAGGCCACGCTGAGCCACATAGACAAGGCCACGCTGAGCCACATAGACAAGGCTAAGATGAGCCACATAAAAACGAGGCCACGCTGAGCCACAGAGACAAGGCCACGCTGAGCCACATAGACAAGGCTACGATGAGCCACATAAAAACGAGGCCACGCTGAGCCACAGAGGCAAGGCCACGCTGAGCCACATAGACAAGGCTTCGATGAGCCACATAAAAACGAGGCCACGCTGAGCCACAGAGACAAGGCCACGCTGAGCCACATAGACAAGGCTACGATGAGCCACATAAAACGAGGCCACGCTGAGCCACATAGACAAGGCCACGCTGAGCCACATGGACAAGGCTACGATGAGCCACATAAAAACGAGGCCACGCTGAGCCACAGAGACGAGGCCACGCTGAGCCACATAGACAAGGCCACGCTGAGCCACATAGACAAGGCCACGCTGAGCCACATAGACAAGGCTACGATGAGCCACATAAAAACGAGGCCACGCTGAGCCACGAGACGAGGCCACGCTGAGCCACATAGACAAGGCCACGCTGAGCCACATAAAAACGAGGCCATGCTGAGCCACATAGACAAGGCCACGCTGAGCCACATAGACGAGGCTACGATGAGCCACATAAAAACGAGGCCACGCTGAGCCACAGAGACAAGGCCACGCTGAGCCACATAGACAAGGCTTCGATGAGCCACATAAAAACGAGGCCACGCTGAGCCACATAGACAAGGCCACGCTGAGCCACATGGACAAGGCTACGATGAGCCACATAAAAACGAGGCCACGCTGAGCCACATAGACAAGGCCACGCTGAGCCACATAGACAAGGCTACGATGAGCCACATAAAAACGAGGCCACGCTGAGCCACAGAGACAAGGCCACGCTGAGCCACAGAGACAAGGCTACGATGAGCCACATAAAAACGAGGCCACGCTGAGCCACGGAGACGAGGCCACGCTGAGCCACATAGACAAGGCCACGCTGAGCCACATAAAAACGAGGCCATGCTGAGCCACAGAGACGAGGCCACGCTGAGCCACAGAGACAAGGCTACGATGAGCCACGCATAGATAAGGCCACGCTGAGCCACGCATAGATAAGGCCACGCTGAGCCACGCATAGATAAGGCCACGCTGAGCCACGCATAGATAAGGCCACGCTGAGCCACGCATAGATAAGGCCACGCTGAGCCACGCATAGATAAGGCCACGCTGAGCCACGCATAGATAAGGCCACGCTGAGCCACGCATAGATAAGGCCACGCTGAGCCACGCATAGATAAGGCCACGCTGAGCCACGCATAGATAAGGCCACGCTGAGCCACGCATAGATAAGGCCACGCTGAGCCACGCATAGATAAGGCCACGCTGAGCCACGCATAGATAAGGCCACGCTGAGCCACGCATAGATAAGGCCACGCTGAGCCACGCATAGATAAGGCCACGCTGAGCCACGCATAGATAAGGCCACGCTGAGCCACGCATAGATAGCACTGGCCACGCTAAAAGGACCAGCGCATAGATAAGGCCACGCTGAGCCACACATAGATAAGGCCACACTGAACCAACAGAGACAAGGTCATGCTAAGCCACGCATAGACGAGGTTCGCTGAGCCGCTAGTGCTACGCATGCCGAAATGCGTATAGAAGAGCCACTAGGCTGCGCAAAGCCGGGCCCCTAAGGACCGAATTGCCAGCGAGACGCAATGTCGAATTATTGTAGCTGAAACTATCACCAGATAGATAAAGCATGACACCACCACCAGTAGTTGCGTAGGAATTTACCTGAATCGTTACTGCATAGCTTGCTGAGCTTCGAGAATGATCTTTAGATCGGGTCTTATGTAAGACTCAAATGCAGAGGAAGACCATCTGCCCAGGATCTTGATAGCAGCGGTAGAAACGCCATGTTCAGCTGCTGTCGTGGCTGCACCAATCCTGAATGGAATGACCAGTATACTGGGAGGGAGATAGACTGCGGCTTTTGAGGACAGAACTGATGAGTCCTGAACCAGCTTAGAGAGGAGTGCTCCGTTAGTTAGGCTAAATAGAGGGGAATTTAATCATAGATGAGAAGGGACAGAATTTATTACTAAATTATAAATGATAATGTGACAGAGCCTTGAGAGTCATTCTTAGAGTTCTTGAGAAGCTAGTAAATTAGGTGAAAAACTTAAATCAGAAGAGACCATGGGGGAAATCAGAGTATTTAGCTCCTGGAGTGAATCCCCTGGATGCATGAGCCATGAACGCTGTAACAGACACAGCTACAATCTGAATACGACAATAGGAAAAGAGACCATTGCAGACGGAAGATAGCAAAACGGGGTTGGATGGATTTGCTTTTCTAACTTGCTTAGTGTGTAATGTTGCCGTTTAAGCATAACCAACACCTAAGTTCAAGCAATGGGAGAATTCCATTAAAGGAATTGCTTTTTAAGATTACGACAATGCTGAGAGGAGCTAACGACATTCCTCCTGGGTTAGTACCTCACAACCCTAGTTTTGCATGAATCTGCCCATGGGATATGATTTATAGATTATCGAGACATAAGCCAAACAGTGACTAGTGATAGCTACGCATGAGCTACATAATTCATCAACGACCATTCGGAATATTGTATATATGTTGACGCTTCTTGAGTCTCCATCTTGTATGATTCCTGTTGAACAAAGCGAAACGTTTTAAAATTGACGGTGAGAGGTAATCGAAGCTGCAAAGCGAGCTGTTGAAACTCCAACCCCTGTGCCGGGAGCAGCAGCTCTACCCACATCCAAAGGGATAGACAAAAATTATATGCTTACTCACCCTTGAAATGACGATTCCAGCATGCTATTCAAAATTATCTGTGGGGCATTCCAAGCCAAACCCCACATACACATCGGAGACCCACCACATATCCTGCGAAAAGGGCACAATTATACACCCCTTTTTTTTTTTTTTTTTTTTTTTTTTTGTGTGGTGCAATGTGATTAGCAGGCGTTTATCGGAGGTTTACTATTTACTACAGGACTTGATGAAACTAATATGACTGTTAGTTCTAAGGAGATAGCAGTTTTTTTTTTTTTTGCTAAGTACATGTGGTCTTTGACCAGAGCATCCTTGGTCTGCATTTCTCTGTCCATTAATGTGGAAATACCATCACATAAATTATTTATATCACACATAGTGGATTAGGAGTCACCAGGACAGGTTGAGTACCACAGCAATTGAACACATTTCCAATATTGAAGATCTAATTTTAAGTATTAAGGGACTTCTATGAATTAAGTAGGCCTAAATATGTAAAAAAAAAAAAATAGTTGTTTGTGAATTACAACACTTGTAATTACTGCCACTGTAGAGATATCCACTACATTATGCATAACAGTTCTTAGGTAGGCTACTAATTTATTTATTTATTTTTTCGATCAATTACTCGGTTGTTAGTGGTTATTTGCAAATTTTCCACTATACTGTGGAATATCGGTGACGCAAAACTTACTACGAACATTTCCCCTTTAAGGTGAGCTATCCAGCCCCGTTGCAGTCTGCAGATCAGTAATTAGGAACACGCCACATGATCATCAACCGTGGAGACCAATTTGAACTCTGCCGCTGGTGTAGTAGGAAGCAAAAACGGATAAATAGGCTACTTACCTGGAAGTTTAATCATGATAGAGGGGACATATTAGCAGTGGCTGGTGAAGCGCCTACCAAAAACTTGAAAAACCGAGTTAAAAGCCTTGGAAGTGGATCTTGAACTTGAAACCAGCGAGAGAAGATCGCCTCTCGTGACTTGCAGAGTTGCTGATTCATGTCGGTGGATCGTGATCTGCGGGATAATGGCACCCGTGCAGACAGCGAGGTTCTTTTGCTGGACAAGTTTGTTGAGGATGACATTGCAGTTCTCTTCCTGCCGGATTATCTTGGCTGAGCTGACGCTGTTGAAGAAGCTTTTGATGACGATCGTTGGAACTCGATAATAGTAAACATGCGTGTCTTGAAACATGTTGGCTGCGACTGAACGAGAGCATAAGTGAAAGCGTCAGCATCTGCGAACTCAGACGAGTGTAAGTAAGGATCTTTTATACTTCACGTATTAGAATGCGATTGGATAGATGAGAAGGTAATAGATGACGTAACAATTGAGTCTTCCTGGCGGAACTTACGCTATACGCTTTCATATCTAATAAGAATAAAACTGACAGTGATGCATGCAGGAAATTGGTTGATAACATAATGCAGGGCAAAAACTGCAACTTCCAATTCCATACTGTAACTCAGGATACCGCAAAGAAGCTGCTACAGGGTCTATCTACTCTGAAACATCTGCAGGCATAGATAACTTGGAAGGAAGTATACTTAAAGTAGCTGCGACTTAGCTCTCAAAACCTGTCACATTTTTAATAGGTCTGTCTTGAGTGGCACTTTTCCTGAGCTTTGGAAACAGTCAAAAATTATACCCCTTCTTAAAGATGCAAAAGTGGGCCTTACTGTATCAAATAGTACACCAATCAGTTTACTTCCAGTGTTAAGCAAAATTTTGGAGAAGATCATCTTTAATCAAATAATGGATTATTTCAGAACAAATGAATTGATGACAAAGTTCCAACATGCATAAGACCACAAATACCACTTTTCCACAAATACTGCTCTAGCACAAATGACAGAGGAGTGGCTAACATGTTTAGATGAAGGAAAACTAGTAGGAGCTGCGTTTTTGAAAAAGTGACGTCAACTTACTCAGGTGGACACCACCAACTGCGCTATCACATTCTTTTTATAGGCACGAGGGAGAAGGATACACACAGTGGAGCAATGCGGAGGTTTCATGTATTTTGAGTGTTTGGGGCGAAGAGACAGTGCATGCAAAAATGCAGGGTTGTTACAGAAATAAATCCGTGTTTGAAGACATTTCACGAGATATGGGGAGGCACGGTTTTAAGCGCTCGTGGCTACAGAGCCAACATAAGATAAAAAGCTAAAAAACAAATATACAAAACGAAAGCAAAACACTGGGTAATTTTATTCGCATCTGCATCCATTGTATTTCGTGCTGTTTTACTTCCCTTTCCGGGTCAGAACGTCTACATTTGGTAGTTTCAGCAGTGTATAGTGTAAATGCAAAAATCGGATACGGGTCACTTTTTAAAAGATTTTTTTTTTTTTAAAAGCGGGTCGTCAAAAAAATCGGATATAGTCAGAAAATCGGATTTGGGCATCAAGACCTGCAGTGTAAATGCAGCCTTAAAGGTCACTGAATAGTGCAGCTTGTCTGAGCTGTCCACTGGGGCAGTGGGATGAAAGATCTAAACTTGCTTAATCGACAAATGTCTCACAAATGAATAATTGTCATGCGCAAAAATTGCTTACTATAATCATCTTGGTTATAAGCAAAAGTAGCCCTTTTCTGGTGTACCAGAAGTGCACCTCGCATAGGCGAGGGAAATCCACCTCGTTTGAGGCACCACGCATCTAGAGCGCCGAACGACGGCACACTGATCACTTAAACCTTTATAAGAAAGGCAAGACGAACAACGTGCTGAAGTGGTCATGCTCTCAGAGAGAATATAAACCACCCACAAGCACAGTTTCAGCACACTTAAGCCCAGGCATGTGAAACAGTGATCGTGGACGTCACATGAGGATAGGAAATGACCGCATCCAGAAACACACAGTTTGAATGACGTCTTGAAAAAAAACGCAGTGTCAAACTGTGTATGCTCTTTTAGGAAAAACTGCTCGCTCTGGGGCTGAAGCACCCAGGGATGACCGTGGCTACACTAACAGGATGATAGTGTACTCCAGTACCACACCCCAGTCCAGCAGGTGGCGGTAATGCACCATTAAAGTTAGTTGCCAACCGCCATAAAAAATTGAAAGAAGAAGAGGACTGCTTGTCAAAACCATAGACATAATAGTCAAGTCAAGTCAAGTACCCTTTATTTATATAGCGCTTTTTACAATACAAATTGTTTCAAAGCAGCTTTACAGAGATAACAGGAAAACAATGTTGTAATAGTATTGTTCAATTGAAAATTAAATGTCCCCAACTAAGCAAGCCAAAAGGCGAAGGCAACAGTGGCAAGGAACCAAAACTCCATCAGGTGACAGAATGGAGAAAAAAACCTTGGGAGAACCCAGGCTCAGTCGGGGGGCCAGTCCTCCTTTGGCCAACGAATGAACAGTGTATGATTATGAGTTAGGCAGCATAATGTCAGGAGTCAGATGGGATCAGAACTTTCACGATATTATCCAGTTCATCTGGTTGGGTAGGGTCATCCGGCCGGTGAGGAGATGAGTGGTGAGGTGTCCATGGGCCTTCACAGCCCTGATAATGCGTGTCGTCGTGTCCATGTGATGGTCCTTCATCAGATCTGGATATGCCCTGGATCCGGCGGTCTGCGGTAAACCTCGGGATAAACAGAGAGACTAATATTAGCGTAGACGCCATCCTTCTTATGATGTACAAAGTACATCAGGAATTATGGGAAGTGTTCCCGGTTCCGGCTGATCTAATCTATGCAGCCTAACATTGAATTATAGAAATCTATAATGTGTTATGTGTATGCTAAGCCAAAGAGATGTGTTTTTAGTCTAGATTTAAACTGACAGACTGTATCTGCTTCCCGGACCGTGTTAGGAAGATTGTTCCAAAGTTTTGGTGCTAAATAGGAAAAGGATCTACCGCCAGCAGTCGATTTTGATATTCTAGGTATTATCAACTGGCCAGAATTTTGAGATCGCAATAGACGTGAAGGACTATAATGCGTTAGGAGCTCGCTCAAGTACTGGGGAGCTAAACCATTTAGTGCTTTGTAAGTAATCAGCAATATTTTAAAATTTATACGATGTTTAATAGGCAGCCAATGCAGTGTTGACAGAACCGGGCTAATATGGTCATACTTCCTGGTTCTGGTAAGAACTCTAGCGGCTGCGTTTTGAACTAGCTGTAGTTTGTTTAATAAGCGTGCTGTCACATGTCTGTCCTGTCTTGTTAGCACATGGGTGTTTTGTTATGTTGTGCCATGTGCTGTTGTGATTGTTTGATCCCTCCCCCTTGTTACCTGATTACTGTTTAGTTGTTCCACCTGTCCCCTCTTGATTTGTTCCCTATTTAAGTCTCCTCTTGGTTGCTGTCTTGGTCGGATCTTTGTATTATGTCTCCCATGTTCCTTGTGGTTCTCGATGTGTTTATGGTCAGTGTATTGTGTTTCAGCTCAGTTAAGTTTTATGAAGTATGTTTCCCCCCCTCGTGGGTTTTTGTTTTTGTGTTTATTTTCATTTAGTAATAAATATTCCCCCTTCTGTTGCACTTGAGTCCTCCTCTCCACTTTTTGTAATCCACCCGTGACCGAAAGATCCGACCACTGAGGACTCCGCAAAATGGAGGACGAGGAGTCCAACTGGGATGAGAATTATTTTGACGACGATTATTTGGATTGCCCGGACTATTTCGTCGCCACCTTTGGGGCAACCCAATTTTCATCGGGTTACAGGGACAGCTCGGGACCTACTTGTCACCGTCACAGACGGAGAAGGAGGAGGAAATGCCCGTCTGCCCAGCGAGAGACTGTCCACGTCCCGTCTGCCGAGCGAGAGACTGTCCACGTCCCGTCTGCCTTCCTGAGCTGGGACTATCTGGAGCGTCTGGCCCGGATTTTGGACACGCCTGTTCCAGAGGCGGAGCCCACGCCTGTTCCAGAGGCGGAGCCCACGCCTGTTCCAGAGGCGGAGCCCACGCCTGTTCCAGAGGCGGAGCCCACGCCTGTTCCAGAGGCGGAGCCCACGCCTGTTCCAGAGGCGGAGCCCACGCCTGTTCCAGAGGCGGAGCCCACGCCTGTTCCAGAGGCGGAGCCCACGCCTGTTCCAGAGGCGGAGCCCACGCCTGTTCCAGAGGCGGAGCCCACGCCTGTTCCAGAGGCGGAGCCCACGCCTGTTCCAGAGGCGGAGCCCACGCCTGTTCCAGAGGCGGAGCCCACGCCTGTTCCAGGGGCGGAGCCCACGCCTGTTCCAGGGGCGGAGCCCACGCCTGTTCCAGGGGCGGAGCCCACGCCTGTTCCAGGGCGGAGCCCACGCCTGTTCCAGGGGCGGAGCCCACGCCTGTTCCAGAGGCGGAGCCCACGCCTGTTCCAGAGGCGGAGCCCACGCCTGTTCCAGAGGCGGAGCCCACGCCTGTTCCAGAGGCGGAGCCCACGCCTGTTCCAGAGGCGGAGCCCACGCCTGTTCCAGAGGCGGAGCCCACGCCTGTTCCAGAGGCGGAGCCCACGCCTGTTCCAGAGGCGGAGCCCACGCCTGTTCCAGAGGCGGAGCCCACGCCTGTTCCAGAGGCGGAGCCCACGCCTGTTCCAGAGGCGGAGCCCACGCCTGTTCCAGAGGCGGAGCCCACGCCTGTTCCAGAGGCGGAGCCCACGCCTGTTCCAGAGGCGGAGCCCACGCCTGTTCCAGAGGCGGAGCCCACGCCTGTTCCAGAGGCGGAGCCCACGCCTGTTCCAGAGGCGGAGCCCACGCCGGTTCCGGACCCTGTGTTTGTGTCTGTGTTTTTGTCTGTCCTTGTGACTGTTTCTGTTTTAGTGTATGTTCCCGAGCCGGTGTCTGTTCCCGAGCCGGTGTCTGGTCCTGAGAGGGCTTCACTGCCCTGGCCGCCCGAGGGGTCTTCACCGCCCTGGCCGCCCGAGGGGTCTTCACCGCCCTGGCCGCCCGAGGGGTCTTCACCGCCCTGGCCGCCCGAGGGGTCTTCACCGCCCTGGCCGCCCGAGGGTCCTCACCGCCCTGGCCGCCCGATGGGTCCTCACCGCCCTGGCCGCGCCCGAGGGGGTCTTCACCGCCCTGGCCGCCCGAGGGGTCTTCACCGCCCTGGCCGCCCGATGGGTCCTCACCGCCCTGGCCGCCCGATGGGTCCTCACCGCCCTGGCCGCCCGAGGGGTCTTCACCGCCCTGGCCGCCCGATGGACTCTGTGTTTTTCCCTCACCGTCCTGGCCGCCCGATGGACTCTGTGTTTTTCCCTCACCGTCCAATGAACTCTGTGTTTCTCCCTCACCTCCCTATGGACTTTCTGTTTTGCCTAGGTCGCCTGATGTCTCTGTCCCTCCGTCCCGCCCTGGTCTGTCCCTCCCGTCCCGCCCTGGTTTGTTCCTTCCTGCCCCGCCCTAGCCTGATGGAGCGTCTGGTAGCCGCTCCGTAGGGAGGGGGTTATGTCACATGTCTGTCCTGTCTTGTTAGCACATGGGTGTTTTGTTATGTTGTGCCATGTGCTATTGTGATTGTTTGATCCCTCCCCCTTGTTACCTGATTAGTGTTTAGTTGTTCCACCTGTCCCCTCTTGATTTGTTCCCTATTTAAGTCTCCTCTTGTTTGCTGTCTTGATCGGATCTTTGTATTATGTCTCCCATGTTCCTTGTGGTTCTCGATGTGTTTATGGTCAGTGTATTGTGTTTCAGCTCAGTTTAGTTTTATGAAGTATGTTTTCCCCCCTCGTGGGTTTTTGTTTTTGTGTTTATTTTCATTTAGTAATAAATATTCCCCCTTCTGTTGCACTTGAGTCCTCCTCTCCACTTTTTGTAATCCACCCGTGACACGTGCAGGGCAACCACCCAGTAGAGCATTACAATAATCTAGCCTTGAGGTCATGAAAGCATGAACTAATTGTTCCGCATTTGTCAGTGAGAGCATATGACGTAATTTAGATATCTTTTTAAGATGGAAAAATGCGGTTTTACAGATACTAGACACGTGACTTTCAAATGAAAGATTGGTATCAAAGAGCACACCCAGGTTCCTAACTGACGTCGAAGACTTAACAGAGCAGCCATCAAGTGTTAGACAGTATTCTAGGTTATTAGGTGAGGAAGTTTTTTGTCCAATGATTAGAATCTCTGTTTTTTCAGAATATAGTAATAGGAAATTACCGGTCATCCAATTTTTTATATCAGCTATGCATTCCGTTAATTTTGTGAATTGGTAAGTTTCGTTAGGTTTTGAAGAAATATACAGCTGAGTATCATCAGCATAACAGTGAAAGCTAATTCCATATTTCCTAATGATATCTCCTAATGGTAGCATGTACAGAGTGAAGAGCAGCGGTCCTAGTACTGAGCCTTGTGGTACGCCATACTGAACTTGTGATTGATAAGACATCTCTTCACTTACTGCTACAAACTGAAAATGGTCAGATAGGTATGATTTAAACCATGCTAGTGCAATTCCGTTAATGCCAACATAGTTTTCTAGTCTATTTAAAAGAATGTTGTGGTCGATATTATCAAATGCAGCACTAAGATCAATTAACACTAATAGAGATATACAACCACGATCGGATGATAGGAGCAAATCATTTGTGACTTTAATGAGAGCAGTCTCAGTACTATGGTACGGTCTAAATCCGGACTGAAAATCCTCGCAGATATTATTTCTTTCTAAAAAGGAACACAGTTGTGAGGATACTGCTTTTTCTAGTATCTTTGACAGAAAAGGCAGATTCGAGATTGGCCTGTAATTGACTAATTCTGTAGGATCAAGTTGCGTTTTTTTTAACAAGCGGTTTAATCATAGCCAACTTAAAGGTTTTTGGTACGTATCCTAATGACAAAGATGAATTAATGATATCTAGAAGAGGATCTATGACCTCTGGAAGCATCTCTTTCAGTAGCTTAGTCGGTATAGGGTCTAGCATACAAGTTGTCGATTTAGATGAATTAACAATTTTGCAAAATTCTTCCTCTCCTATAGCAACAAATGAATCAAAATGTTCCTCACAGAGACTACAATATACTGCCTGATGCGATACTGTAGTAGACGGTTGCATAGTTATAATTTTGTCCCTGATATTATCAATCTTATAAGTGAAGAAGTTCATAAAGTCATTACTGCTGTGTTTCTTATAAACTTCTGGGCTTGAAGCTTTCTTTTTCGTTAGTTTAGTCACTTGTTCAAATAAATACCTAGGATTATGTTTATTTTCTTCTAATAGGGTTGAAAAATAATTAGTTCTAGCATCTTTTAAGGCCTCTCTGTAAGCAATCGAGCTCTCCTTCCATGAAATCCGAAATACCTCTAGTTTTGTTTTCTTCCAGTTTCGCTCCATTTTTCTGGCTGCTCTCTTAAGGGCCCGGGTGTGCTCATTGTACCACGGCGTTGGACTATTTTCTTTAATCTTCTTTAAGCGCAGCGGAGCAACTGTGTCTAAAGTGCTGGAAAAGAGAGAGTTAAAAGTTTCTGTTGCAATATCAAGTTCTTCTAAGCTATCTGGGATGCTGAGATTATGAAACTGATTTGGAAGATTATTGATAAAGCAATCTTTAGTGGCAGAAGTGATAGGTCTAACATATTTATAACACGGAGTCGGCTTTGCAGCCTTGGCTAAATGTAATTTACACGAGACTAGATAATGATCGGAGATGTCGTCGCTCTGCTGCAGAATTTCAACGCCATCAACATCTATTCCATGTGATAATATTAGATCTAGAGTATGATTACGACAATGAGTAGGTCCTGACACGTGTTGTCTCACTCCAATTGAGTTTATAATGTCTTTAAATGCCAATCCCAATGCATCTTTTTCATTATCTACATGTATATTAAAATCACCAACAATTAGGACTTTATCTGCAGCCAATACTAATTCTGATAGAAAGTCAGCAAATTCTTTGATAAAATCTTTATGGTGCCCTGGTGGCCTGTATACAGTAGCCAGCAGAATTCTCAAACGTGATTTATTGCTTACACTATAAATTTTTACATTAAGCACCAACACTTCAAAAGAAGTATATTTAAAACTAGATTTCTTAGTGGTTTTGAGAATATTACTATAAATTACAGCAACACCGCCCCCTTTGCCTTTCGGACGAGGCTCATGTTTATAACAATAATCTTGCGGAGTGGACTCATTTAAAGTAATGTAATCGTTTGGTTTTAGCCAGGTTTCGGTCAAACACAGCACATCTAGGTTATAGTCTTTAATCTTATCATTAACTATGAGCGATTTTGAATTAAGGGATCGAATATTCAGCAACCCAAGCTTTATCGTTTGCTCATCTGTATTATATCTGTTTTTTATTTGTTGAACATCAATTAGATTTTTAACCTTAGAAAGGTTTGGCAGTTTTTTGGATTTCCAAATTCGGGGAACAGACACAGTCTCTATATGATGATATCTAGGTGAAAGAGTCTCTATGTGATGGGATTTATCTGACCTTGGTGACGTGAGGCCGCTAGCAGACGGTTGGTTTAGCCAGTTTGTCTGCTTCCTGACCTGAGCCCCAGATTGTCATGTTTTATCTCTAAGACTATGAGCCAAATTACTAGAGAGAAGAGCAGCACCATCCCAGGTGGGATGAATACCATCTCTTTTCAACAGGTCAGGCTTGCCCCAAAAACTTTTCCAATTGTCTATGAATTCTATATTATGTTGCGGACACCAATTAGACAACCAGCCATTGAGTGAACACAATCTACTAACTATCTCATCACTCCGTCGAACAGGAAGGGGGCCAGAGCATATTACAGTGCCTGACATCGTACTTGCGAGTTCAAACACCTCTTTAATATTAATTTTGGTGATCTCCGACTGGCGAAGTCGAACATCATTAGTGCCAACGTGAATAACAATCTTAGAGAATTTACGATTAGCATTAGCCAGCACTTTTAAATTTGATTTGATGTCAGGCGCTCTGGCTCCCGGCAAACATGTGACTATGGTGGCTGGTGTCTCTATTTTCACGTTCCGTGTAATAGAATCGCCAATTACCAGGGCACAATCAACAGCATTCTCAGTGGGTGTTTCACTGAGAGGGGCAAATCGATTTGTTATGGTAACCGGAACAGAAGAGTGGTTTTTTGATCCGCGACTAGAGCGATTTCTCACCGTCACCCATCTGCCTGGCTGCACAGGCAATAATTCAGCCGGAACCGAATCATGTAAATTGTTCACTATGCTAGGCGCATCCAAAGTAGTATCTAAAGCTCGAGCACACTTACTATCCTCAATTAAAGTTTGGATGCGTGTCTCTAATTCTGAAATCTTCTCCGTCAGCCTGACTGTCTCCTTGCATTTATCACATATAAACCCTATGCCGACGGGGAAGGCTATGGTAAACATATGGCATGATGTGCAAGTGACAATAACAGGACAAGACATTACTCACCGTGTTTGTTGACTGATTCTTACTCACCTGGGCTTTTTATGAACTCAGATGCGCGGGCGCGCACGAGAAAAATAAATAAATAACTGAGCGCACGGGTGGCGCCTTAACAGGCTAGCGAGATACTAGCGTGTTGTGCTAACAATAACGGAAGCTAGCGATGTTAGGTAAACTGTAATTAGTAGTATAAACAACTAGAAATGATAGTAAATGATGGTTCAAAACAGAAAGAAATGCGAGGCTTAGACGGAGCTAACAGCCTCGGAGCAAACACACTCACACACAGCAGCAGGCAGCGAGGCAGACCAACAGGCAGCGAGGCAGACCAAGGCAGCGAGGCAGACCCGGACGTAATATATACATAGACGCCCGCTTGGGCGCTTTGGAACGTTGCTGCGATACGTCAACGTGTCCGCTATTTTGAGGAGGTCAAGACTGTGCTGTAAACAAATGCAAGTAAACGGGTGAGCTGCGGGTTTTCTGGATAAAAACAATAATAACGTTTACATTTATCAGCCGATTATAGTGGTTTGTACTTGGTGTACGTTTCTATTACTAATTATATAATGACCAAATACAACCCAAAACAATTTTTCAGTCTTGTTTGTGAAAGGTAATTCCCCGATGTTGTGTATGGATGTGACGTCATCAACGTCATTACGTACAGAGTAAAGATAAAGGACGGATGGAAGTTGAATCTGGTGTCCGTGTGGTTTGATCCGAAATAACTAGATAGGATGTAACATTGGCGACGAGGATGCTACAATAATGTCTGACTCGTTAGTTAAATCTGAAAGTGAGTTAGGTGCGTCACGCCGACTAGTTATCTCAGTTAACTGAAGTCTGGAGATACAGCACGCGTCAAAGATGGACGGTACTGTTCCTAAGTTCGACTGCTACAGTGATCCAGCCACGTTGGGTCCGCGATGGACAAGATGGTTAAATGCATTCGAACTTTTTGCCGATGGAAAGGGTTTGATCCTGACTGACGATGCACCTGACGCTACAAAGCAAAGAAGGCGAGCTTTGCTCTTACATCACGCTGGGACAGATGTGCAGGATATTTTCTCCACACTTGATGACACAGGAGGGCCAACTGGTTACGTGCAGGCAGTAACAGCACTGAACGCATACTTTGTGCCTCAGGTAAACACCGCGTTTGCAAGACAGTCGTTTTATCAGCTAAAGCAGCTAACGGGACAGACTGTGCAACAGTTCACCACATGTTTAAGGCAAGCGGCAAAAGATTGTGACTTTGGAGCTGATAAAGACAATCAAATTAGGGATGCTGTTCTGAGTCGATGCAGCTCTGAATACGTGCGTAGGAAATTGCTGGAGGAGGGAACGGCTTTGACACTTGCTCGCACGCTAGAAATCGCAGCGCGGTGCGAACGTGTTGAACTGCAGATGGCGGCGTTACACGTTTTCCCAGACACTGAAGAGAAAGAGACGGTGAGTCTTGTGTCCAGAAAAGGAGTGAGAGATCAGAAAAAACGAATGCAATATAGTAAAAGTAGTGTTGCTGATTCAAACAAATCCTGCTACAGAAGAGAGAGAGTATAGGGCAGGTACTGTCACTTTGAGTGATTTATGACCTTTGATTGACCACGCCCCTTTTTCCCACGCTTAGCCCCGCCCCTTTTTCCCACGCTTAGCTCCGCCCCCTTTTCCCACGCTTAGTCCCAGCCCCCTTTTCCCACGCTTAGCCCTAGCCCCCTTTTCCCACGCTTAGTCCCGCCCCCCTCCCACCCACTTCTGGAGAGATCATGTGACCGTGGGAATTCCCACGGTACGGAACCCCCTCCCATTCGAACCGACATCGAAACCCATCCCATCGGACCCGGTCCGGACGGAACACCTGCTGTACACCTGTTACGGGTATCTGACTTGATCAATGTAAAAAAGTTCAAAATGATGGAAAAACATTCAAAACAATACATTTTCAATCCTTTTAAGAAGGATGGCAGAAAACAGAGATAGGTTTAGTGTTTTTTATATTAACATGTAGTGATTTAAAACCATTAAATCCATTTATATTCCGCCCCTTTTCCCACGCTTAGTCCCAGCCCCCCTTTTCCCACGCTTAGCCCTAGCCCCCTTTTCCCACGCTTAGTCCCGCCCCCCCTCCCACCCACTTCCGGAGAGATCATGTGACCGTGGGAATTCCCACGGTACGGAACCCCCTCCCATTCGAACCGACATCGAAACCCATCCCATCGGACCCGGTCCGGACGGAACACCTGCTGTACACCTGTTACGGGTATCTGACTTGATCAATGTAAAAAAGTTCAAAATGATGGAAAAACATTCAAAACAATACATTTTCAATCCTTTTAAGAAGAATGGCAGAAAACAGAGATAGGTTTAGTGTTTTTTATATTAACATGTAGTGATTTAAAACCATTAAATCCATTTATATCATTAAAACATAGTAATGTTCCATTTTACATAAAACATCTGTTTTAAAAAAGTGTTTTCAATCACAATAATAACTAAAACAGCGTGTATTAAAATTATATCAAGTAAATAGTTATGTTTTCTTAAAACATCTAACATCGCTTGTATTAAAATTACATCAAACAAATAGATCTAATATGTCTTCAGTGTTCACACACACTTGTAAGTTGTTTAAACTGCATTTCTTAAAGTTATCAAAGTGTTTTAGCTCTTAAAACATCTAACATCGGTTGTATTAAAACTATTTCTATCCAACATTTACAACTATTTTCTATCATACATTTAAAAAAGTTGTGTTTTTTCACAATAACACAGTGTTTAAAACTATTAAAATAACTTATATCATTAAGATACTATTGTCTTTAGTGTTCATACACGGCGCTAATATTAAAATTATATCAAGTAAATAGTTGTTTTCTTAAAACGTCTAAAACCACGTGTATTAAAATTATATTATGCAAATACATCTAAAACAATAGTTCTATTTTTATCACGCATTTAAAAAAGGTGTACTTTTCACATAACACTCAGTGATTAAAAACCATTAAGTCATTTTTATATCATTAAAACACAGTGTAGACCTTTACCTTTACACATTATTTAGTAAAATGTTCCATTTTACATAAACCATATGTTTTAAAAAAAGTGTTTGCAATCACAATAATAACTAAAACAGCGGGTGTTTAAATTATATCATGTAAATAGTTTTTTACTTAAAACATCTAAAGACGGTTGTATTAAAATTACATCAAACAATAGTTCTATCTACATTTAAAGAAGGTGTGTTTTTCACAATAACGCACGGTGCTTAAAACTATTAAAACAATTTATATCATTAAGATACTATTGTCTTTAGTGTTCATACACATGAAAAAAGTTTAAAAGCGTTTTCTTAAAGTTATCAAAATGCGTTAGCATTAAAAACATCTAAAACCGTCTGTATTAAAATTTTCTATCATACATTTAAAAAAGTTGTGTTTTTCACAATAACACACAGTGCTTAAAACTATTAAAACAACTTATATCATTAAGATACTATTGTCTTTAGTGTTCATACACTGTGCTAATATTAAAATTATATCAAGTAAATAGTTGTTTTCTTAAAACGTCTAAAACCATGTGTATTAAAATTATATTATGCAAATACATCTAATTACTATATTTGAAGTTGCACTTTCCACAATTACACATCGTTTAAAAATATTAAAATGTTGTATAAAGTTAAAATACACATATCTTTAGTGTTTCATACACTTGTAAAATGTTAAAACATTAATGAAAAAGTTTAAATTGTATTTTCTTAATGTTATCGAAATTTTCTAGCATTAAAACATCTAAAACAGTGTGTAATGCAATTTTATATCAAACAATAGATCTATTTTCTATCATACGTTTTCTAAAATTAAAACATCAAACAATATTAAAGCATATTAAAACTTTATGTTAAAAATCACAGTATCAAAAACAATGCATATTAAAAAACTGACTTACGTTTTTTTACATCCACACTTTGTTGTTGAAAGAAGAACAAAAGTAATCCTGTTTAAAGATTTAATCCACCAGCAAAGATACAACCAGCACCAGCGGGATTGTCCAAAGGTATTAATCCATCTCCAAAGGTATATCAAACTCCAAAACTTTAGAGATTTTAATTCCAAAAGCTGTGTAAATGTAATTCCCCAGGAGCTCCGCGAAACACGTCTACACTCTTACATCCCGAAAGTTAGACTGACATCCGTGAGGTCTACAAAGCAGCCTGACATAGACTCCACCCCTAGACCCTCCCACAACAGGTGCTGAGGCGAGTTCCCACGCGCACACACGCTCTCTTCCCACGCGCACACACGCACACACATACGTCACACAAGCACTCCCACATAATGAAAGAAGAGACGCCCCGTGCTCCGTTTGAAAAGCCGCAAACTCGACGTAGGCCTACATTCTCTTGGAATTTAGGCTACGCTACTACAGAGTCAGACCCAAAGACTCGCGGGAGATGCCTTTATGAAGCTATGATGGATTTAACTTTAGCTCCGCGAAAATTACAAGGATCATGATTCACAAAATGAACCGGCGGAACATGCGGAATATATTTTTCACTTGTCTGGAGGACGTGCGTGTAGGCGTACATGTGATTTTGACATGGATTTACGTGATGGCAGATTGATCAATGTGGATATAACGATAGAAGGTTTACATGGAATACAACAGAGCACCTTCGATTTGGTTTTCACAGAGCGAGATATTGGATTTTATTTTTTACCACATTATGGATTGGTATGAAAAGACTGAGGAGACGGATTAACAAATGAGGAATATACAGACTGCTCGTGGACCACGTTAATAAATACCCACGTATTAGGTTATAAGGTATATGTATAAATGTAATTAATGTAATAAATAATAAATATAACCTACTTCCTTTGCATATCCTTTGCATCCATCCTTTTTTGTTGGACATCCTGTATCCATTTAAATACACTGAAGCAGAGAAGTTAAATGTGAACCGGAGTTTTTACACGGTCCTTCGAACAGGATAAACATGACATGCACGACATAACACTGTAGTACATATAACACGGGTAGATCACGTAACGATCAACGTGCAAACATAATTAAGATTGTAAACATTAGATGGAATGCCTCATTATCTAAATTCTCTCTTATGAACGTATTATACAATAAAATATGCACATGTGTTTACAATTAGTTGCACGCACACACATATTCCTTAGTTAACAACACTTGATTTGAACTATTATTTACATTGAACAAGCGAAGTTCGCACTCACACACAAACACACTCCTACAATGTATTGTCTGTGGTAAGATCAGGGACTTGTTTTTAATTAAAGAAAGTTTCGTTTTTCACATATATTTGAAAAGTTCACCAACACATTTAAAAGTTTTAAAAAAGTTGTATAAAGTTATGGTTGGTATTCGTACATTTTACTACATTATCAGAACATGTTAGAGAAAGTTGTTACTTCTTTTTTAATTCTGTATTTTTACAGACCTAAAACCATGATGCTTCAAAGTATGGAATATAAGTTTTTGAACATTTATAAGATTTTGAACATTTATAAATTTGTGTATTGCAAAAGCAGAAGTCTATTTTTTATTCTGTATTTTTACAGACCTAAAACCATGATTAGAAGTAGTCAAAGACAAACGATTTTGAACATTTATAAATTTGTGTGTTGCAAAAGCAGAAGTCTATTTTCTTTAAATAAAGATTTAACGTTTTAATTTCTTTAAATCAGTCTGATGACACACATTATTTCTGTGATTAATTGATTAGTAATGTTGCGAGAGGGGTTTCCTCACACGAGTAAAAGCACTTTAGATGTGTTTGTGACAAACACTATATCTTGTTTTAATTTTAACTAAATACATTTGAATGCTCTAAAGGTTTATACCTGAAGTTTAACATATTAATACATGGTAAAAGTTTTTCTTTTACTTCCTATCTACTTTCTAAATGCTTGTTACAACTCTTATTGCGAACAATCCACCCATGCATATGTTTTGATCTTGTAATGTTTAATCAAAATGTTGTAATTGGAGTGAAAATCACTAAGTCACTAAACAATAGTTACACCCTCTGTTTACGACGTCATGACGGATACGCCCCCTCCATCATCTTGCTCAGATAGCAGATGACACCGTTCACGGCTTGTTTCTCGGATTGTACAAGTTTGACATGATGTACCTGTACCATATTATTGTAATGCAAACACATTTGAGGGTTAATGTTACCTGTCCTTGTAAAGGATATGGATAAAATTCAAAGATTATGTTTGCACAAAAGTAAACTCTAGAGGTCAACTTGCTATTACGATTTTTACATCTTGTTTCTTTTTATTTTGCACAGTGTGCAAAACTATAGTCTCCGAGAATGGACAAATATGTTCATATAGGAATCTATGGGGAAAAACACTTACAAATATAGCATAAAGAGAATTAAATGACCGACCTTCTACACGACTTCTACATTTCTTTTACAGCATATTTCTTTTACAACATATTTCTCCTATCTCTACGAAACATCGATATGAAAGATGAGTATCACTGTTTTTCTGTTACCTAAAAAACAATTACACTTCAAACCCGTCTAACTATTACACTTAAAGATGAGCACTTCACAGCACAATCATAGATACACCGTTATTTTGTGTGTGTGTGTGTGTGTGTGTGTGTGTGTGTGTGTGTCACTAAACAACAGTTAAGATAATGAATTCTAAATGATACTTATTTTTAAGTGAAAGGTGGGATAATTAGTTTTAATTCTTTCCATTTAACATAACCATTCTCAATCTATTGCAGCGTGTCTATTCTCCTTTGAAAAACAAACCTTGAAACAACTATGCTTTCTTAGAATGTCATCAGCCGTAGAAATGTCTTGCGTACGTCTCTCTCACAGCTATCGCCGGAATTCCCCTCATCACCTAATGTACACCTAAAGAAAACATTTACAAGGATCGTGAAACATGTCTTAAATTGAAATCTATAAGTGACCCTCAAATTCTGTGCATGCAACAAAACACATCGCAGCCGTGTACGATGATTTATCACAAAATTACTTCTGTCACATTGTTTGAAGAAAAAAACTTTAATCAGCTGGTGCTTAATAACTATTGAAGTTATTAAACAATGAATTCGGTAATGATGTGTTTTATGTGTTATATCTTGTTTTAATTTTAACTAAATACATTTGAATGCTCTAAAGGTTTATACCTGAAGTTTAACATATTAATACATGATAAAAGTTTTTCTTTTACTTCCTATCTACTTTCTAAATGCTTGTTACAACTCTTATTGCGAACAATCCGCCCATGCATATGTTTTGATCTTGTAATGTTTAATCAAAATGTTGTAATTGGAGTGAAAATCACTAAGTCACTAAACAATAGTTACACCCTCTGTTTACGACGTCATGACGGATACGCCCCCTCCAGTGGGGTTATATACCCAAGCTGATAATCTCACAGAGAGACACAGAGCTGGTGACCTTCTGACAGAGCTGACCTAACAGGACAGTACGAGTTCCAGCATAGACATGTATACTACTACAACATCTCACCGATCAAAGGTTGAAGGAACATTGTCTGATTGTTACATGGACAACCAAAGAACGCTTCAACATTCTTATATACCTGAGCATGACACGCATTGTGCTTCTTCGACTGACATCACTATGGAGGATCTGACCCATAACCCATAACTTCAGAATGTTAATGCACAAGACTTGGATGATCGTGCTGCAACGACTCAATCACATGACATTCCAGGAACTATCCGAATCTTTCAACATCGGATAGGAGACAAAGTTTACACCATCCATGAAGTTGAGTTCTAAAAATCTAAAAACTTTGGACTAAAAGCATGATGGAGCATAACTCTCCTTTGAGTTCCGAAGATGCTACGAACAAGCCTATGGTGTTTGACTGTGATCAATATGATTCAAATTATGAGAAATTCTGTGGCGTCTGCGAAATCGTTGAAACTCTACTCAGCTACATCCTAGAGGAAGACAACACAGCCTGCAAAAATTTTATTTTCTGGTTAGACAAACTTTAATGTCATTACTATTGTTTTACTTTTACTTATTGTTTAACATTTCAATGTATGAATATATTGTATAACGTTTCAATGTATGAATATACTGTTTATCTCTCAATATATTGTTTAAATAAATTGTTTTTAAAAAATATTTTGTGGCCATGTCCGAGATCATAAAAACAACATGCAACCCTAATCCAGACCATTAGGAGGTATTAAATAATAATAATTAAATGATCTTCATTCTTTTGTTTAGCTGCATTTAAAAAAAATGGACAAATGGTTTGTATTATACCCATACCTCACAGCATCTTTTGAATAATAGACAAGCTGTTTAAATTGAGTTTCCCATTTTAAAGTATACAGGGCATTTTTATTGGGTTAAATTTTATCTGTAAAAAATGTAGGAGGCCCCAGAAACTTTGTTGTCCATAGGGCCCAGAATTTCTGGAGGCACCCCAGCGTGTAAACACTTGGCATTGTTTAAACTCAATTTAAACAGCTTGTCTATTATTCAAAAGATGCTGTGAGGTATGGGTATAATACAAACCATTTGTCCATTTTTTTTAAATGCAGCTAAACAAAAGAATGAAGATCATTTAATTATTATTATTTAATACCTCCTAATGGTCTGGATTAGGGTTGCATGTTGTTTTTATGATCTCGGACATGGCCACAAAATATTTTTTAAAAACAATTTATTTAAACAATATATTGAGAGATAAACAGTATATTCATACATTGAAACGTTATACAATATATTCATACATTGAAATGTTAAACAATAAGTAAAAGTAAAACAATAGTAATGACATTAAAGTTTGTCTAACCAGAAAATAAAATTTTTGCAGGCTGTGTTGTCTTCCTCTAGGATGTAGCTGAGTAGAGTTTCAACGATTTCGCAGACGCCACAGAATTTCTCATAATTTGAATCATATTGATCACAGTCAAACACCATAGGCTTGTTCGTAGCATCTTCGGAACTCAAAGGAGAGTTATGCTCCATCATGCTTTTAGTCCAAAGTTTTTAGATTTTTAGAACTCAACTTCATGGATGGTGTAAACTTTGTCTCCTATCCGATGTTGAAAGATTCGGATAGTTCCTGGAATGTCATGTGATTGAGTCGTTGCAGCACGATCATCCAAGTCTTGTGCATTAACATTCTGAAGTTATGGGTTATGGGTCAGATCCTCCATAGTGATGTCAGTCGAAGAAGCACAATGCGTGTCATGCTCAGGTATATAAGAATGTTGAAGCGTTCTTTGGTTGTCCATGTAACAATCAGACAATGTTCCTTCAACCTTTGATCGGTGAGATGTTGTAGTAGTATACATGTCTATGCTGGAACTCGTACTGTCCTGTTAGGTCAGCTCTGTCAGAAGGTCACCAGCTCTGTGTCTCTCTGTGAGATTATCAGCTTGGGTATATAACCCCACTGGAGGGGGCGTATCCGTCATGACGTCGTAAACAGAGGGTGTAACTATTGTTTAGTGACTTAGTGATTTTCACTCCAATTACAACATTTTGATTAAACATTACAAGATCAAAACATATGCATGGGGGATTGTTCGCAATAAGAGTTGTAACAAGCATTTAGAAAGTAGATAGGAAGTAAAAGAAAAACTTTTATCATGTATTAATATGTTAAACTTCAGGTATAAACCTTTAGAGCATTCAAATGTATTTAGTTAAAATTAAAACAAGATATAACACATAAAACACATCATTACCGAATTCATTGTTTAATAACTTCAATAGTTATTAAGCACCAGCTGATTAAAGTTTTTTTCTTCAAACAATGTGACAGAAGTAATTTTGTGATAAATCATCGTACACGGCTGCGATGTGTTTTGTTGCATGCACAGAATTTGAGGGTCACTTATAGATTTCAATTTAAGACATGTTTCACGATCCTTGTAAATGTTTTCTTTAGGTGTACATTAGGTGATGAGGGGAATTCCGGCGATAGCTGTGAGAGAGACGTACGCAAGACATTTCTACGGCTGATGACATTCTAAGAAAGCATAGTTGTTTCAAGGTTTGTTTTTCAAAGGAGAATAGACACGCTGCAATAGATTGAGAATGGTTATGTTAAATGGAAAGAATTAAAACTAATTATCCCACCTTTCACTTAAAAATAAGTATCATTTAGAATTCATTATCTTAACTGTTGTTTAGTGACCACACACACACACACACACACACACACACACAAAATAACGGTGTATCTATGATTGTGCTGTGAAGTGCTCATCTTTAAGTGTAATAGTTAGACGGGTTTGAAGTGTAATTGTTTTTTAGGTAACAGAAAAACAGTGATACTCATCTTTCATATCGATGTTTCGTAGAGATAGGAGAAATATGTTGTAAAAGAAATATGCTGTAAAAGAAATGTAGAAGTCGTGTAGAAGGTCGGTCATTTAATTCTCTTTATGCTATATTTGTAAGTGTTTTTCCCCATAGATTCCTATATGAACATATTTGTCCATTCTCGGAGACTATAGTTTTGCACACTGTGCAAAATAAAAAGAAACAAGATGTAAAAATCGTAATAGCAAGTTGACCTCTAGAGTTTACTTTTGTGCAAACATAATCTTTGAATTTTATCCATATCCTTTACAAGGACAGGTAACATTAACCCTCAAATGTGTTTGCATTACAATAATATGGTACAGGTACATCATGTCAAACTTGTACAATCCGAGAAACAAGCCGTGAACGGTGTCATCTGCTATCTGAGCAAGATGATGGAGGGGGCGTATCCGTCATGACGTCGTAAACAGAGGGTGTAACTATTGTTTAGTGACTTAGTGATTTTCACTCCAATTACAACATTTTGATTAAACATTACAAGATCAAAACATATGCATGGGTGGATTGTTCGCAATAAGAGTTGTAACAAGCATTTAGAAAGTAGATAGGAAGTAAAAGAAAAACTTTTACCATGTATTAATATGTTAAACTTCAGGTATAAACCTTTAGAGCATTCAAATGTATTTAGTTAAAATTAAAACAAGATATAGTGTTTGTCACAAACACATCTAAAGTGCTTTTACTCGTGTGAGGAAACCCCTCTCGCAACATTACTAATCAATTAATCACAGAAATAATGTGTGTCATCAGACTGATTTAAAGAAATTAAAACGTTAAATCTTTATTTAAAGAAAATAGACTTCTGCTTTTGCAACACACAAATTTATAAATGTTCAAAATCGTTTGTCTTTGACTACTTCTAATCATGGTTTTAGGTCTGTAAAAATACAGAATAAAAAATAGACTTCTGCTTTTGCAATACACAAATTTATAAATGTTCAAAATCTTATAAATGTTCAAAAACTTATATTCCATACTTTGAAGCATCATGGTTTTAGGTCTGTAAAAATACAGAATTAAAAAAGAAGTAACAACTTTCTCTAACATGTTCTGATAATGTAGTAAAATGTACGAATACCAACCATAACTTTATACAACTTTTTTAAAACTTTTAAATGTGTTGGTGAACTTTTCAAATATATGTGAAAAACGAAACTTTCTTTAATTAAAAACAAGTCCCTGATCTTACCACAGACAATACATTGTAGGAGTGTGTTTGTGTGTGAGTGCGAACTTCGCTTGTTCAATGTAAATAATAGTTCAAATCAAGTGTTGTTAACTAAGGAATATGTGTGTGCGTGCAACTAATTGTAAACACATGTGCATATTTTATTGTATAATACGTTCATAAGAGAGAATTTAGATAATGAGGCATTCCATCTAATGTTTACAATCTTAATTATGTTTGCACGTTGATCGTTACGTGATCTACCCGTGTTATATGTACTAAGTGTTATGTCGTGCATGTCATGTTTATCCTGTTCGAAGGACCGTGTTAAAACTCCGGTTCACATTTAACTTCTCTGCTTCAGTGTATTTAAATGGATACAGGATGTCCAACAAAAAAGGATGGATGCAAAGGATATGCAAAGGAAGTAGGTTATATTTATTATTTATTACATTAATTACATTTATACATATACCTTATAACCTAATACGTGGGTATTTATTAACGTGGTCCACGAGCAGTCTGTATATTCCTCATTTGTTAATCCGTCTCCTCAGTCTTTTCATACCAATCCATAATGTGGTAAAAAATAAAATCCAATATCTCGCTCTGTGAAAACCAAATCGAAGGTGCTCTGTTGTATTCCATGTAAACCTTCTATCGTTATATCCACATTGATCAATCTGCCATCACGTAAATCCATGTCAAAATCACATGTACGCCTACACGCACGTCCTCCAGACAAGTGAAAAATATATTCCGCATGTTCCGCCGGTTCATTTTGTGAATCATGATCCTTGTAATTTTCGCGGAGCTAAAGTTAAATCCATCATAGCTTCATAAAGGCATCTCCCGCGAGTCTTTGGGTCTGACTCTGTAGTAGCGTAGCCTAAATTCCAAGAGAATGTAGGCCTACGTCGAGTTTGCGGCTTTTCAAACGGAGCACGGGGCGTCTCTTCTTTCATTATGTGGGAGTGCTTGTGTGACGTATGTGTGTGCGTGTGTGCGCGTGGGAAGAGAGCGTGTGTGCGCGTGGGAACTCGCCTCAGCACCTGTTGTGGGAGGGTCTAGGGGTGGAGTCTATGTCAGGCTGCTTTGTAGACCTCACGGATGTCAGTCTAACTTTCGGGATGTAAGAGTGTAGACGTGTTTCGCGGAGCTCCTGGGGAATTACATTTACACAGCTTTTGGAATTAAAATCTCTAAAGTTTTGGAGTTTGATATACCTTTGGAGATGGATTAATACCTTTGGACAATCCCGCTGGTGCTGGTTGTATCTTTGCTGGTGGATTAAATCTTTAAACAGGATTACTTTTGTTCTTCTTTCAACAACAAAGTGTGGATGTAAAAAAACGTAAGTCAGTTTTTTAATATGCATGTGTTTTTGATACTGTGATTTTTAACATAAAGTTTTAATATGCTTTAATATTGTTTGATGTTTTAATTTTAGAAAACGTATGATAGAAAATAGATCTATTGTTTGATATAAAATTGCATTACACACTGTTTTAGATGTTTTAATGCTAGAAAATTTCGATAACATTAAGAAAATACAATTTAAACTTTTTCATTAATGTTTTAACATTTTACAAGTGTATGAAACACTAAAGATATGTGTATTTTAACTTTATACAACATTTTAATATTTTTAAACGATGTGTAATTGTGGAAAGTGCAACTTCAAATATAGTAATTAGATGTATTTGCATAATATAATTTTAATACACATGGTTTTAGACGTTTTAAGAAAACAACTATTTACTTGATATAATTTTAATATTAGCACAGTGTATGAACACTAAAGACAATAGTATCTTAATGATATAAGTTGTTTTAATAGTTTTAAGCACTGTGTGTTATTGTGAAAAACACAACTTTTTTAAATGTATGATAGAAAATTTTAATACAGACGGTTTTAGATGTTTTTAATGCTAACGCATTTTGATAACTTTAAGAAAACGCTTTTAAACTTTTTTCATGTGTATGAACACTAAAGACAATAGTATCTTAATGATATAAATTGTTTTAATAGTTTTAAGCACCGTGCGTTATTGTGAAAAACACACCTTCTTTAAATGTAGATAGAACTATTGTTTGATGTAATTTTAATACAACCGTCTTTAGATGTTTTAAGTAAAAAACTATTTACATGATATAATTTAAACACCCGCTGTTTTAGTTATTATTGTGATTGCAAACACTTTTTTTAAAACATATGGTTTATGTAAAATGGAACATTTTACTAAATAATGTGTAAAGGTAAAGGTCTACACTGTGTTTTAATGATATAAAAATGACTTAATGGTTTTTAATCACTGAGTGTTATGTGAAAAGTACACCTTTTTTAAATGCGTGATAAAAATAGAACTATTGTTTTAGATGTATTTGCATAATATAATTTTAATACACGTGGTTTTAGACGTTTTAAGAAAACAACTATTTACTTGATATAATTTTAATATTAGCGCCGTGTATGAACACTAAAGACAATAGTATCTTAATGATATAAGTTATTTTAATAGTTTTAAACACTGTGTTATTGTGAAAAAACACAACTTTTTTAAATGTATGATAGAAAATAGTTGTAAATGTTGGATAGAAATAGTTTTAATACAACCGATGTTAGATGTTTTAAGAGCTAAAACACTTTGATAACTTTAAGAAATGCAGTTTAAACAACTTACAAGTGTGTGTGAACACTGAAGACATATTAGATCTATTTGTTTGATGTAATTTTAATACAAGCGATGTTAGATGTTTTAAGAAAACATAACTATTTACTTGATATAATTTTAATACACGCTGTTTTAGTTATTATTGTGATTGAAAACACTTTTTTAAAACAGATGTTTTATGTAAAATGGAACATTACTATGTTTTAATGATATAAATGGATTTAATGGTTTTAAATCACTACATGTTAATATAAAAAACACTAAACCTATCTCTGTTTTCTGCCATTCTTCTTAAAAGGATTGAAAATGTATTGTTTTGAATGTTTTTCCATCATTTTGAACTTTTTTACATTGATCAAGTCAGATACCCGTAACAGGTGTACAGCAGGTGTTCCGTCCGGACCGGGTCCGATGGGATGGGTTTCGATGTCGGTTCGAATGGGAGGGGGTTCCGTACCGTGGGAATTCCCACGGTCACATGATCTCTCCGGAAGTGGGTGGGAGGGGGGGCGGGACTAAGCGTGGGAAAAGGGGGCTAGGGCTAAGCGTGGGAAAAGGGGGGCTGGGACTAAGCGTGGGAAAAGGGGCGGAATATAAATGGATTTAATGGTTTTAAATCACTACATGTTAATATAAAAAACACTAAACCTATCTCTGTTTTCTGCCATCCTTCTTAAAAGGATTGAAAATGTATTGTTTTGAATGTTTTTCCATCATTTTGAACTTTTTTACATTGATCAAGTCAGATACCCGTAACAGGTGTACAGCAGGTGTTCCGTCCGGACCGGGTCCGATGGGATGGGTTTCGATGTCGGTTCGAATGGGAGGGGGTTCCGTACCGTGGGAATTCCCACGGTCACATGATCTCTCCGGAAGTGGGTGGGAGGGGGGCGGGACTAAGCGTGGGAAAAGGGGGCTAGGGCTAAGCGTGGGAAAAGGGGGCTGGGACTAAGCGTGGGAAAAGGGGGCGGAGCTAAGCGTGGGAAAAAGGGGCGGGGCTAAGCGTGGGAAAAAGGGGCGTGGTCAATCAAAGGTCATAAATCACTCAAAGTGACAGTACCTGCCCTATACTCTCTCTCTTACAGATGTGGACAGACAGGTCATTTTGCAAAAGATTATAAATGTCCCGCACGTGGAAAATCATAGAGAAAGTGCAATGGAAGAGATCATTTTGCAAAAATGTGTAAAACAAAGGAAAGTGTAAGACAGACAGTGAAAAGAGTTGAATCAGGGTGAAAAATCAAGACTTTGCATTTGTTGTAAGAGAAGAGAGCAACATGGACAAAATAACATTTTCGGTGGGAGGTGTCAGATTACCCATGTTAGTTGACTCAGGGGCAACAAGCAACATAGTGGATGAAGGAACGTGGGAGATGCTGAAAGAGAAAAAGATCAAGTGCAGCTCTGCCAAATCAGACAAAAAACTGTATGCATACTCAGCAAGTGAACCCTTACCAGTGAAAGGAGTTTTCTGGTGTGAGGTCGGAATCGGAAAACGCGGCACAACAGCGGAGTTTACAGTTATTTGCGGGAGAGGTGAGCCACTGCTCGGAAAAGACACAGCAGTTAAATTAGGGGTGCTAAAGATTGGTGCTAATGTTGCTGTGGTGAGTGATGTGAACTCCATGATACGACAGAAATACCCCAAATTGTTTTGTGGAGTAGGCAAACTAAACACAAAGCAAATTAGTCTGCACATAGACAGCACCGTGACACCAGTTGCACAGCCTCTTAGGCGTGTCCCATTTCACCTCAGAGTAGCTGTTGAGGAAAAAATAAATGAGCTGCTGCACATGGACATTATTGAAAAAGTCAATGGAGCAACTCCTTGGGTAAACCCAGTTGTCATTGTACCCAAAGCGAACGGGGAAATAAGGATGTGTTTGGACATGAGGCAAGCAAACACTGCAATCATTCGTGGGCGGTTTCCGATCCCCACGGTGGATGAACTGTTGCAAGGTATGAATGGGTCAGTAGTTTTCAGCAAATTAGACCTGAAATGGGGGTACCATCAGCTGGAACTGACCCCGGAATCAAGAGACATCACCACGTTCGCTGTTCATAATGGCATATATAGGTTCAAAAGACTGGTGTTTGGAGTGTCATCAGCAAGTGAGCAGTACCAGCACGAAATAGAGACTGTTCTAGCTGGTATTGAAGGAGTTGAGAACATATCAGACGACATCATCATCCATGCACCTGACAAAGAGGCTCATGAGAAAAGAATGCACGCAGTACTAAAGAGACTGGAAAGTTGCGGCTTGACTCTGAATGTAGAGAAGTGCCAGTTTAACATGGACAAATTGGTGTTTATGGGCATGCTGTTGTCAGTGAAAGGCATTGGCCCGACAGCAGAGAGGGTGAGAGCAGTTGTGGAGGCAAGAGAGCCTGAAAACGTTTCAGAGGTGAGAAGCTTTCTCGGTTTAGCTGGCTATAGTAGTCGCTTCATACCTCAGTTTGCGAGCATCTCAGAACCGCTGCGCAGGCTAACAAAAAAAGACGCCAAATTTCATTTTGGAACTGATCAGAAGCAAGCTTTCAAAACCCTCAAAGAAAAATTGGCCGAGGCCACAACTCTGGCGTACTTTGACAAGGACGCACCAACTAAAGTCATTGCTGATGCTGGACCAAAGGGTGTCGGAGCCGTACTAGTTCAGGAACAAGATGAGGGAATGGTTCCTGTCTGCTATGTGAGCAGGAGCTTGACAGAGTGCGAACAAAGGTATTCGCAGACAGAGCGCGAAGCACTGGCTCTGGTCTGGGCATGTGAGCGATTGCACCCTTACGTTTATGGTCTGAAGTTTGATCTTGTCACGGACCACAAAGCATTGGAAGCGATTTATAGCCCTCGCTCAAAACCATGCGCACGAATCGAAAGGTGGGTCTTGAGATTACAGCCTTATGATTTCCGGGTGATTCACATACCTGGAACACACAACATCGCAGATCCTCTGTCACGTCTGCTGGGCCCATCAGCCAAAGGTGAGATGCACACACATAAAGCAGAGGAATATGTGCGGTTTATAGCAGTTTGTGCCACACCCAGCGTCCTGACCACCAAGGAAGTCGAGCAGGTCTCAGCAAATGATGTGGAATTACAGAGACTGAGAACCGCTATTCAAACAGGGTGTTTTGATGACTGTCCTGCATACAGACATATTGCAGGTGAGCTATGCGTCATTGGCCAAATAATACTCAGAGGAACAAGGATTGTTTTGCCACAATCGCTGCGAGGGAGAGCGCTACAATTGGCACATGAGGGTCATCTTGGTGTGGTAGGAACAAAACAGCACCTGAGAACAAAAGTTTGGTGGCCCGGAATGGACAGGGCTGCAGAGAGACTTGTGAGGACATGTCATGGTTGTTGGTAGCGAGACCAGATGTTCCTGAACCACTGTCGCCCACAGTGATGCCTGAAGGGCCATGGCAAAACTTAGCCACAGATTTACTTGGTCCGTTACCGGATGGACATTCGATTCTGGTCGTTGTCGACTATTACAGCAGGTATTATGAATATGCAATCCTCAAGTCAACAACAGCAGAAAAAGTGATTGACTGTTTGGAAGACATTTTCAGTCGGCACGGACTTCCCTTAACAATCAGGTCAGATTGTGGCCCGCAATTCAAATCCAGTCAGTTTCAGGCTTTTTGTCAGGAGAACGGAATACACCATATCAGAACAACTCCGAAGTGGGCACAAGCAAATGGAGAAGTGGAAAGACAAAACGCGTCACTGATGAAGCGAGTACGGATTGCCCATGCTGAGGGTCAGGACTGGAAAAGAGAGCTACGCAAATATGTGACTGTCTACAGGTCTATACAACATGCCACAACGGGCAAAAGCCCAGCGGAACTTCTTTTTCAGAGGAAGATCAGAGGGAAGTTACCAGACGTCACAACTCCGTGTAGTGATCTTGAAGCTCGAGACAAAGACGCAGAGCAGAAAGGAAAAGCCAAGATATACACAGACCACAGACGAGGCGCTAAGGCCCCATCCACACTACTACGTTTTCGTTTAAAAACGGAGACCTTTTGCTACGTTTGCACCTCCCGTCCACACTAAAACGGCAAAAACGAAGACCTAAAACGGAGAAGTTTAGAAACGCTGCAGACCCGTTTTGCGTTTTGAATCTCCGGAGGGCGTTTTAGTGTAGACGGGTCAAAACGGAGGACTTTAGAAACGATGACGCAAGACGCTCGCGCTCGGCTCTCTGATTGGGTGTCATCAGTCATAGCATATCCTTACCTGGTGCTGTAACGTTAACTGCCTACATGCGCCGGAGGCAAGCTATTATTCCAGCGATCTGTGACAATTCCCGTGCCGTGTGCAGCGGCGGTATCGACCGTACATGGAGCGTCGGTTTTGGGTTAAGCCGGGAAGAACCAGCGCATGCGGGATAATTTTATCAATGAAGTTGTGGTTCCTGAGTAATGGTGTTTACACCGGCACGCGCATGCCCAGTGTAGGTGAATGGTCACGTGATGCGCGTTTTCAGTCGTTTTTATGTGGACGGAGATCGCAGCTAAAACGCTGGTGTGGACGGAGATCGTATTCGTTTTAATTCTCCGTTTTTAAACTAAAACGCAGTAGTGTGGATGGGGCCTAAGACATCAGGCATAGCGGTTGGGGATCAAGTGCTTGTGAGACAGGACAAAACAGACAAATTCACAACAACATTTCACAGCACACCTCACAAGGTTGTACACAGAGAAGGTAACAGCGTTGTTGTTCAGTCAACCACTGGAGCAAAATATGCACGAAATACGACATGTGTCAAGAAGTTTCTGTCTGCGGAAACACCAACATTGGATGGTGAAACAGTATCTGTTCAGGAACCAAGTAATGATACGGAGCAAAAGGGAGGTGCAGAAGAATGCAAAAGGAATGGTGAGACATTTCAGAGAGAGGAACAGATTCCTAAATCTTGTAGGCCCCAGAGACAAATCAAATTGCCTGAAAGGTTTAGAGACTATGTTGTTGAATGACTGATAAAGGTTTGGCTATGTAAGGACGAAAACAAGTGAAAATCAGGTTAAGAATTTTGTTGTGGTGCGATGTATCTGTTCAGAAAGCATTGCTTATGTTCTATCAAGATGTACAGTGTTACATGTACTTTGAATGTTTTAAATAGTCTTAATCTCTAAGAAAATGTGAATGTTTAATTTGGGTAAGTTCATATTCAAGTAAAGGGGGGATGTTGTGTATGGATGTGACGTCATCAACGTCATTATGTACAGAGTAAAGATAAAGGACGGATGGAAGTTGAATTGGTGTCCGTGTGGTTTGATCCGAAATAAATAGATGTGAGCCAATGGATCTATGAAATGCTCATATATAAATAATGTTCCAGTACCAATAGGGCATCTATGTAAATATTATTCTATGTCAAACACTCAGCTAACATTTGATTATTCTATTTAAATCTTTACTTATATGTTACCAGTTCACTAGGAATCTATATCGCTTTGAGGTCCTCGCTCTGGCCTTTTAACGCAGGTCTCACGATCACAAACTCATCAGTTTTTGGTCACTAAACAGAGGTAATTAGCTAATATCTTAGATGGTCGCATTCACGTGTTGTGGCAAAATTTCCGTTAAACACCATCACTGCGTAAGAGACACTCAGAGTCAAATTAATAAAAAGAGAAATATTTATTCTTGCAAGAAGGCCCAGTCGCCAACACAGACGTTACCCTGTGAAGTGAGTGGTGCAAAACAGGAAGACATGAGACAGCTTTTATACTCTTTTCAAGGTTCCTTCTCAGCCGCTGTACTTTTCCCCCACTCAGATAAGGTCCCCACTGCTGTTCAGTTTTTACTTAAGGACACAAAAAAAGACAAATTTTAAGTCATATCATCACACTACTCTTCATCTCTGGTTTTCACATAACTGATCACTCTTCTTAAACATTTGTGAAATTAACATTTTGAAAAGAAAAAGCTTAGGCTTTTTTTTTTTGTAAGGATAGGCCCTTAAATTTTAGCAAGCAAGTAAAGAGCTTTTCTGAAGCTGGGCTGAATGAATAGGCACTGCTATTGCACTCTCGACCTTGATTGAACCCTCAGTCACCTCAGTTAAACAAGAAATAGTGTACAGATTAGTTAGGAAAACAAAACAAAACCATCAATTCACACTGGTTATTTCAACAGGTCATCAAAATACAAAGAATAAAAGTAGAATAAAGTCACTCATTTCAAACCCTCTCCTTGTACCTCATCTCATAGCGGATAAGCACAGCTTTTAACCCTCTGTTTATATCAAAAACATTCATAGGAAGAAAAAGAAAAAGAAAACATACCCCAACAATTAATTCATTTCACTATAGCTCCCACTACTTGTATCATCATCATCATCATCATCATATTTCTTGTCATTGTCATCATCATTTTGATAAACTGTCATTTTTACCAATTTAACAAACATCCCTGCTCTGACCAGTCTCTGTACTGAGCTGGAAACACACAACATCAACAATCCTACCCCCAAAACCCCAACCCCCAGAGGCTAATCAAACAATCCATTCATTTTCCTAAAATACTTTCTATTTAATCAGTGACCAATCAAATCTGTTTGGATCTATATCAGTACTAAGCCCTAGTTTGATTCAATCAAATAAAACCATCAAAAACATTACAAAAACAGATCCTTCTACTAAGCTCAAACCCGTAGTTGGTTCCTCCAGGTGTGTTGATCATCTCGTTCGCCCCACGGACATTCCGTCTTCACCAGGGTGGCTCTTTACGAACCATTGCAATGGGCTTTCCCTCGAAGGCAGGGGAGGTACGTTACCAGCACGTCCTTGATCCCCCACTTTATTCTTCTCGTTGGCGTGTCGGTCTGCTGAGGTTGGTTGGTGTAGTTTAAGGTGAGATGTTTGGATGGCGGTGTTACAATCTCCATCATTGCAACCTTGTTTGTGGAGTGGACCATTTCCTAACTGCTGTCACCTGTGAATGGAGACCCTAAGTATTTTGTTAGTGCTTGCCCAGCCACTCGTTCTTCTGGTGTGACCTATGGAATTTTCACCATTTGTTTACTGATGATATACATTATTAGATCCAAATTTATTCTCAACATCTGGCCAATTCAGCAACCTGAAACATATTATCACTGGATAATTTCTTGCTCACTTAATAGCACTCATTCAACTATTACATTAACATTCAACCCACTTTGCTCATGTCAACAACACAATATTAACCCTTTAAGACCGACCGGAGCGTCGGCGCTCCCATTTGCGTGTGTCTGTTTAAAAGCCTATAGAAACTGAAACCAAACGGCTAGCTCAATCATTCTTTTTGCATACAAAACCAGAGATGTAACATGTTCAGATAAGCCTCCAACATGCCCATGTTGCGTTGTTTTCACCCTCTAATCAGTCTGTACAAACTGCGTAATATGCGTTTACAAAAAACAACAACACAAAAATGCTTTGCACGTCTTTCCACACATGTTCTGTAGATCTGCGATTGATATTTACGTCTTCCGATGACTCATTGACGTATCACGTTCCGTGCACTATGACCCCCGGGTGTGTCACATGTTGTGACGTCACACACTGCGTCATTTGACCATGCGTTTGACTCCCGTTTGACTCCCATTTGCTATATGTTCCTTATATCGTTATTGTCTTTTTACCATCGCTTTATTTTATCATTTCTTTCTCCTTTAGACGTTCACAAATACAAGGACATTCACACACACACACACACACACACACACACACACACACACACACACACACACACACACACACACACACACACACACACACACACACACACACACACACGCGAGCGCGGGCACGCGCACGCACGCAGCGTTATGTCTAAACGAAAGTACACGCCTTTTTTTGAATGAGTGTAAAAATGAGTATATCTTAAAAACTAATTTATGTAAACAGTTCAAATCAATTCTGTATAGTTTTAAATTGTTTTGTGCACGTTTTTCTCATTGACAAGTTTGAAGTTGACATTTATTAATTTTTTGTATTGAAGAAAATATGTAAAAAAAAAAATAATATTTTTTTTTTCTTTTTGTTTATTGCACTTTTGAGATATTTATACAGTTACTATTGATTTATTACAAACATAGCCTTCAAACTGGGAGAGTAAGGATTATTTTGATGTATGGCATATGAAAATGCTCAAAAAAATGACAGCACAGCATGTAAAAATACAAAGATATACTCTGGTGGAATTGTTCTATGGCAGGTCATAAAGGGTTAATTCATTTTAGAACAGAATCAGTTCTGTTTTCTGCAATCCAATCTGACATTCTGTGAAAGGAAAATTTTAAGTTATGCTCCGCTCCATTCTCTGTAAAGAAAACAAAATGTCGAGGTTAATTTCAGATTTAATTTAATTAAAGTACACATAGTTTGTTTTATCTGCTGTGCTGCCGCGTCCTTCGCTGCCACATCTGCCCTGGCGTTTCCTGTTGAAACAGTCCTGCAAATACATTTACAGAAAGCAAATTTTGTTTGGGACGGCCTTTTACCCAATTAAACCCAGTGTCCTCCCAACATATATTGCCCCTTAAATAAACCATATTTTGTCCCCCCTTTTGATGCACGACTCAACTCGTGCATCAATTCAACATAATGGTGTTTTGATAAACAAAGTTAGCCATCAACACTGTCCTTCAGCCAAATTTCCTCCAGACATCTTTCTCTGTCTCTGAAACAAGATATTACATTCTTCCCTTAAAGCCACAATCTCATCTGCTCAACGAAGTATTTGAAGGGCAAAGGCCCTTAGCCTTTTCAGGCCTGTTGTTTTGTCTCTTAATTCAGTCATCTACAAACATTTTCAAAGTCTTCTATGAGTATATTTTAGACAGAATGTAATATTAAATTCATCACTAACCTTTTACCATTAAACTTTGTTATCCAGAGTTTTCTTAAATCAAAAGCTGCCTTCATCTTTAGCCCCCACCATGTCAAACGACCTTCAGGAGTTAAAACTATGTTATAAACATGTTAAAATCAACACTTCTATACATTTTCTTTTTTCTTGCCCATGAGGCAGCCAATACATAAAAAGTTTTGTTCCTGTCTCCACAACAAATAATGGCAATCCCCTCATGTCTCAGCTGGCTCTTGAAAGCCCCTTCCCCTTAGCTCTTTATCTATAATTTTGTCTTCAGGGTCTTGTCCCCTGGCATAATTGCAGATACTTGTCACAATGAAAAACAAGCCATACAATTAATGCGGTTTCTTCTGGTGAGTGGTATGGAGGAGCTCACATTCTCTTGGGTCAGACTGCCGTAACTCCTCACAGCCCATCTCACCTCTCAATGCTCTGCTGACCCCAGTGGCCTCCAGTAGTCAGCGCTCAACTCTCATACCTTTCTCACATATAACACCTCCTTCTGGAGGTGCCCAATGTTCGTGACCCCCTGCGTTAGGCTGTCCCCTGGCCAGGAAAATCATCCCGTCATTGAGTAGCCACGTACACACTGGTGACTGCTCTCTCCCATCACAAAATCAGTTTTCTTCAACAGAACTCAGCTGTTTTCTGGAGCTTAGGAAAGGCACGTTCAAGAGTCACCAGAGCCATTCTGATTGCCTAATAGTGTTCACACAGGGAGACAGGTTAATAAAAGCAGTATTTAATCACTTAAATCCATTAACCATCTTTTAAAATCATCAACCTAGCTGTACATCTGTAGCCGTAGCCTTCGGGCCTGTTTCAATGGTTGAGACTTAAGATAAGACAAAGAAGTTTCTGGTCCTAAAATAAAATAAATTGTCACTTCTATCGTTTAAGATCTGCATTATTATTTTAAAGACTTATTTAAAGTCATTCAGTTTAACATTTAAAACATTTACAAATACAAATTGCCCTCTTAATGGCAATGGTTTCTTTAACATCTCTGTGTCTGATTTTTCAACTGAAACACTGTGCTTTTATTATAAATAGCTTATTATCACTTATGACACAGGCTCAGATAACAGCCTGTTAGCTGACATTGAATGAGAGAGACTCTGAGGCATTCAGGACTGGTACACTGCTCTCTCATATACTTCTAACATCAAACTTTATCTATCATCTTTTATCTATCCCAGCTTAAGGCATCTTTGCCAGAAATTACATGTGTTTCCAAATAAACATAATTTTATAGTTGTCTTTATTTAGACATTACAAATTTCCACTCAGATTGAGTCTCTGTCGTACTGGCCGTTTACAGCCACAGCAGACATCAGATTCAGATAAGGAGCTGTTTCATTACAGCCAATAACAAACTTATCTTTTAAAAAGAAAAACATCAGCTTCTAGTTCTCTCATGGTCAACACTTTTCAAGCTGTTTGTTTAATCAGATGCCTTTCTACATAACACATTTTACATTTATCAACTGTTAATTCAGTAGCCTACTGCTTCTACTTATTTGATCTTAACCCTCAGAGACCTAAGGGTATTTTTACAATAATTTTTCCGTCTGGTGTTATTCACTAAAAAAGCTTGTAAAACATCAACCCTTTTGTGTACAGACAATTGACACACCTCTTTTTTTTTCAGGACAAATTGAACTTTCAGCATATCTGTGTTACATTGATGTCACCTGAATGTAAAATTAGTTATGGGACCATAAAGACAGATGAAAAAAGAAATCGGAAATTGAATCACTCAAATATTTATTGAAATCACACACAAATAAATAAAATCTAAGCAAATTTCCTCTGGAAAACAGTTTGTTCATGTCTTTGGAGTCCTGGAGCACAGGAATAAACATTATAACTTGTACAGAACCAAAACTATTTACATTTTTCCAAAAGAAGTCCAGGCGTTTTCATGAAATTCACTGGTGCCAAGCCTCAAAACAGTTCCTATCAGCAATCACAAAGAGGGCCACATCACAGGCTTTGCATTTATATTTTATTTATTTTATTATTATTTTATTTATTCTATTCTTTTTATACTTTTATACTACATTTATACTTCTATAATACTTTTTTACAGTAAATAAATAAATGGCACTTCAGCTGGGTCTATCCTGGTAATCTAGTTCCTCATCTGTCAAAAAGCTCTGTTCTCCTGAAAATCCATAATTCTGCGCTCGATTTAGATCCATTTCTCTGTGATTCTCTGTGAAACCTGCGTCTCCGTGCTACTCTCTCTCCCTCCCTCCCTTGGAGAGAGCGCAATGACCCAGTGACGCACCCAATGTTTACGACGGATCAGCCTGTAATTGGTCAAAAACCGTCACGTGGATATCCAAAATGGCAGCTAGCATCGAGCTAGCGGCAAATATGACGGAATATTTATAAGTTATGGACTTCAAGTGTATCAAAGTTGGATATAAACGTTTGGATTTATGGCTGAAAAACTCCGAAAGGATGCACAAGTTCCAGGCTGGATAGAAAACCTTCTGTAAAGGCTAGAAAGACACCAAAGACACCCCCGTGATGGCTAGCTCGTTAGCTTTCTGCTGGAAAAAAACGGTAAGAAAATCGATAAATCTGTTGTCGAGTTATATCATAATTTCTCGGAGCTGATTTGTGGCGTCGTCGACGATGCCGTCGGGCTCAGAGGGTTAAATAATTATTCTAGTTCTCAATAACGTTTCACATTTCATCTCAATTTTAGTTGTCAAGTTTTCAATTACCATAGCTTAATATCTGATTTCAAAGTTTTTTCTAGGAGTTTATCAATCTCCAATCAGGATTCACACTAATTTTGACAAGGCTACTCTGCATCTTTTGCAGTTATTATAAATCATCCGTGAGATTTGTCTCTCTATATAACCTGAACCCTTTTAAAATGTTTAATTAAAACACAATCATCCTTTTAGTTACTTTTTCCTTTCTGCAACTCACATTTGTTAACATTATCCATAATTTTACATCAAACCGTATTCACTTATAAAACTTACTATTATAGATATTTTTAAAGGATTCACTTTAAGACTTAAATCTTTTGACCTTGTTTTTTTTATCTCTTATTCTTTCTCAGACGAAAATGTTAATATCGTCTTCACTTAAACACTGATCTACTTTCAAACCCACATTATTACCAGAAATGTGTCACTATCACATTTTCAAACACCTTCTCAGTGGGCATTTACATGTTAAATGGTCCTGCTGACCACAATTAAAACACTCTCCGTCTGCTCTAACTTACTGCACACCCTTCAAGCAGTGTGTCCCATTCAGGAATCCAAACAGAGCCACTGATAAGCAGTTCTCTGTATTCTTTTACAGTCCACCAGTGGCAGATACGACAATAGCCGAATCATAATCTTCATCATTATTATTGGCACAACATTAATTTTCATAAGCTGCATGGAAATGCTCATTATATTCTAATTTGTTTTCAATATCTTTCGCTTCAATGACTTAATATCAACAAAATATCCGACATTATACATTATTGATTTCCAGAATCTTTGGACATAGCTGTCTTTACATTTTACTAATTTGGTATTATCATCAACAACACTGATTACAGAACAAGTGCATATATCAAAAAGCCGGGCTGAATAAGCAAACACTGCTGCTGTACTCCCAGCATATAGCTGGACTCTCAGTCACTCCTCAGATATTAAATACAGACATTGTCTATAATCATGAACACCAGGATATGCATTTTTTTTTTTATAAAACTATAATTTCCAATTCCTTTAATAATAAACGAAGATGGATGGTAAATCCATTCCTTTCACTATCCCCATTATAGACCCATTTAGCTTCAAAACACAATGATTGTCACACTAAAACTAAACATAATTTCATCACATATAGTTTTCTACTATATTTCTTCTCAATCTTCCCCTACGTGCCATTTTCTTCTGTATCCTCTCCTTTCTTTTCTCAAATATGCCAGTTCCTTCATTATCTAACCAGTACATGATTGTTTGCACAATCCCCACATAAACATATCTCACACACCAACCTTCTTGTTTTTTTTTTTTCTTTTTCCTCTTCCCTCTTCCACCAAATCTCTTACTTATCATCACATTTCACACAGACAGCCTTATTGCTGCTTGCTACTTCTGTCATGATTCTGCCATCATGTCCGTGATTTTTTCTAGTATTGTGGCAGGATCATGACAGACCCATGTTTTGTGTACAAGCGCATGGCCAATTGTTTGTGACATGTGATTGTGTTGTCTTGTTACATTACCCTGCCCCCTTGTTATCCCCGTCTTGTCATTATTGTCTAGTCAGTTTCACCTGTCCTCATCATTAGTGTTCCCTATAGAATCCCCTTGTGTTTGCTGTCCTGTGTCGGTTCATTGTTTGATGTTTGATGCTGTTTCTCATTGAATGATTCTCTTGTGAGTACCTTGTTTAAGAAGAAAGTCTTGTATTGTTCTTAAGTCTTGTATTTACTGTCAGTCTAGTCCTGTCAAGTATTTTCTAGTTTAGTTATCTCTAGTTTGTATTGTCTCTGTTTTGCCCCCTCGTGGGTTTTTGTTTTCTGTTTGTTATAATAAACGTTTAGTGTCTACATTTTCGTCTGCGCTTGGGTTCTCCCTCCACATCCATAACAACTTCAATCCATATCATATAAATTTAAGTTCTATAGTCATCTAATGTCATGCATCCATTTACTGGATGAAGAAGTAAAAACTTTATTTCTCCTGGCAGTTCGACATTTTATTTTCAAGCCAACAAAACATTATCTGTTCACATTTTTTTACACACATGTTGAACCCAGCCACAACAACCTTTTGTCCCGCTGCCCTGTTCAACTGATTCTCGCACACTCTTAGTCTAGTTGTGTTCAGTGCTCCCTCCCTGGGGAAATCATGGTACTTTATCAGTAGGTTTTTACAGATTTTATCAGTTTTTTTTTCAATGTCTAACATACATTTTTCACCATTCTTTTCCTAATTCTACAGAAAACCGGTGTATCAAATTTGGCATGCTTACCCTGAGATTTTTCCCATAGTGGCTGTTTCTGTTACTCTGTGGATTTTCCGTTCAACGCTGCGTCTAAAAATCTGATGGACGTCTCCACCAGATCTGATCCCGTCACCCCAGATCAGAGAGGGCGCACTCAGTGCTCCTTGCAGATAGATTAACTCCCAGTAGCCCGCTACGTGAAGATCCCCTGATTTCGCGAAATCGTCACCTTTTGACTTGTTTTGCAAAACGCACTTCACGCAGTTATCCCCACTGCATTAACCCTGACCCGCCCGTAAGTCTCAATTGACCCCAAGATACTGCTGCACGAAGATCCCCTGATTTTACAAAACCGTCACCTTTTGACTTGTTTTGCAAAACGCACTTCGCAGAGTTAGCCCCTATTCAGTGCCGTCGCAGGTGGGGTGCGAGGCCCTGTGCAAACTTGAAATGCGAGGCCCCTCGCTCCCAGGCTCTGAATGTTAGAATAATTGGCTGTGCAGCCTACTTGTAAGCCTTGTCCGCTTAAAATAATTATAAACAAACATAAAAAACGAATAGGCTATTTGCAATAGGCCTATATAAAATCATTTTTGACCTAATTATTTGGCACTGAAATTACACACTCTGTCGGCTCTGCATCACGTGCACCTGCGCAATATAGCCATGATTTCCGAAAATAGTAGCTACTGTCAACTAGTGATATCAGCACAAGAACTGTTGAGGAATTGCTTGCAAACTTTCGACTTTTTCTCCGTTATCTGTTTTCGTAAAATGCTGTCACACTGTCGATGTCTTTGACATGGTAAAGGAGGACTGACAGTAAATTAAACGCCATACCAATGCCTTCTAGTAGCCTACTGTTTTCAATCTGTCTCCAGTGGGTTGGGCTAATCCAAAAAATTGAAAACATGGGGGGTGTTCTGAAGACAGGCTGTTACCTGTGAAACAGGGGTGCTCTGAAAACACCCTCATTAGCAATTAGTGCTTTCCACCTGATGAAATTTTGGTTGATCCAGAACGTGTCGACCAATAAATTAACTAATCGACTGGGAGATTACAACCCGTGAAAAACCCGCTTAATTTGTTGAAAAAAAAAAAAAAGGAAAAAAAAAAAAACCCAGCTGGATTGCGAGGCCCCCTGGTGGCGCGAGGCCCTGTGCGGTCGCACAGTTCGCACAGCCCTTGCGACGGCTCTGCCCCTATTGCATCAGTACTCTTGACTTACGCCACAGAAACGAACAGACAGCCGCTATGGCTTTACTCACAATTTGAAAAATATTTTAACCCCAAAAGAAAATATTTTAGCGTCTCTTACCAGAGATGTCTTGAGTTGCCACGGGTTCGTTTTCATCTGATTCCAGTGGAGTCTCTCCTGGCCCTGATAGCGGTCGGCCCCTCTCTCTGAAACTTACGAGGTAGAGCTGGAACTGCTCAGTCCAGGTGGCCAAACACCGTCCGCTCTCAGGTCCAGAAGGCACTGCCAAGGAATCCCACTCTTCTGACACCAAATTGTTGTGACAAAATTTCCGTTAAACACCATCGTAAGAGACACTCAGAGTCAAATTAATAAAAAGAGAAATATTTATTCTTGCAAGAAGGCCCAGTCGCCAACACAGCCGTTACCCTGTGAAGTGAGTGGCGCAAAACAGGAAGACATGAGACAGCTTTTATACTCTTTTCAAGGTTCTTTCTCAGCCGTACTTTTCCCCCACTCAGATAAGGTCCCAACTGCTGTTCAGTTTTTACTTAAGGACACAAACTGGTACTGGAATAAACCAGCCAAATCTGACCATTCCTAAGATCAAGAGGTCCTGTCCCATATATTCCTGAAACGTCACGCACAAGCACGCACACACATAATATGTAATATACATATTATGTGACCCGTTACAGAAACCAGGGACGCAAGTCGGCAGCACAACTTGCGAGAAAAATGAGAAACAAGCGTTTTTTTCCAAAATTTGTGATTTCCGCTTTTTTGCAGAATCTGTTAGTTGAAATCACGAAGAAGCCTCTCCATGTTTGAGATATCAGTATTCTGCCCTACAAAGGCAAAACGCCGTAACATCATGTTTGGTCAAAAATCAGTTAGTGTCATTTTTGTGGTATTAGAGACCTCCTTTATCATGTGAATAAATATCGTGAGTCAATTTGATTGTTTTAACGAGAAAATAAAGGGCTATGACAACCGTAACATCCAAAACCATGTGAGAAACCACAGCAGAACGCCGTAACAGCTGTTACGGCTCTTTGCCTTTGTTCCAGCACGCTGAAGTTGAGTTAAGGTGTTCTGGCTTTGTTTAGCCAGGCATCAAGAGAGATGTAACGGTGCCACTGTGATGTTACTGTACACTCGGGCTTTGTCATACTGTCAAATGTTGCCGCTCTTTAATTGTTACCAAACCACGTAACATACACACGACGCATCTTTGTTAAGCCTACATTTTCGATTGCATTCTGCTTACATCAGCTAGTTTGCTAAAACAACATACCACCAACTTTGCTGGCCAGACTGCTACGCAATCATAAACAAAGCAATGTGAACAAGCCATACTTAGATGCAAGCTAATAGGTTGTCATAAATTGTTTTTCGTTCAGGGCGATTGGTTCGGATCTGCCAATCAGTGACAGCACGGAGCTAGCTAAATTTAATCTGTGTCACGTAAATTAGCGCTAACGTTCAGAGACGCTAAAAACTAATTACTAAATACACAGGCATCCTACCTTTCCATGCAATCCGATATAATCCATAATCCATAGCAATGCACGTCATCTGCTGTATCCACAACAATTCATACGTGTTTGAGCCATATTCCTTCTTCCAGGTGTTTATCAGATCTTACACAAATCCATATAGCACTAAGCTAGTTATGGCTAACTTACAAAGTAGGCTAACCAAAATGGTAAAAGTAATTCCAGCTGTTTTTCGATTGACTCTGTCTATTATCTCAGAATTAAAAAAGCAGTAATCCAAATCGAGTTCGTGACTGTGCATCTTTAAGCAGTTTGGTGGCCAATCTTCCTTACTGACCATATAAGGACGCCTCCATTTTCATATAAGGTTTGAGACCTGCGTGAAGTTGGCCCCCCACCTAACGCAAAACGTCGTCAAACTATGCTCAATCGTTTGTGCTCCGTTTGTGCTGGTTTGTGCTGTAAAAAGTTTAGTTTGTGCTGTTTCTGTTTTTTAGATATTAAAAGAATATTTTTAGGTCATTCTGAGGTCACTCAGCCCCCCCACATGCTCCAAATTAACCCAAAATAGTCTCGTTCGTTTGTGCTTCGTTTGTGCTGGTTTGTGCCGGTACAATTTTTGTTTGTGCTGCGTTGGGTTTTAAAATATCGGAAATTGAATTATAGACGATGACGTCACCAGCCCCCCCCACATGCTCCAAATTCACCCGAAATAGACGCAATCGTTTGTGCTCCGTTTGTGCTGGTTTGTGCTGTAAAAAGTTTAGTTTGAGCTGCTTCAGTTTTTTAGATAGGTTATTAAAATAATATTAGATGGTCCTTCTGAGGTCACTCAGCCCCCCACATGCTCCAAATTCACCCCAAATAGTCTCGTTCGTTTGTGCTTCGTTTGTGCTGGTTTGTGCTGGTAAAATTTTCGTTTGTGCTGCGTTGGGTTTTAAAATATCAAAAATCGAATTATAGACGATGACATCACCAGCCCCCCCACATGCTCCAAATGTACTCAAAATAGTCTCGTTCGTTTGAGCTCCGTTTGTGCTGGTTTGTGCTGTAAAAAGTTTCGTTTGAGCTGCTTTGGTTTTTTAGATATTAAAATAATATTAGGTGGTCATTCTGAGGTCACTCAGCCCCCCACATGCTCCAAATTCACCCAAAATAGTCTTGTTCGTTTGTGCTGGTTTGTGCCGGTAAAACTTTCGTTTGTGCTGTCTCGGGTTTTAAAATATTAGACATTCAATTATTGTTGATGACGTCACATGCTCCAAATTCACCAAAAATAGTCTCGTTCGTTTGTGCTTCGTTTGTGCTGGTTTGTGCTGGTAAAATTTTCGTTTGTGCTGCTTCGGTTTTTTAGATATTAAAATAATTAATTCTCATTCTGAGGTCACTCAGCCCCTCACATGCTCCAAATTCACCAAAAAATAGTCTCGTTCGTTTGTGCTTCGTTTGTGCTGGTTTGTGCTGGTAAAATTTTCATTTGTGCTGCTTCGGTTTTTTAGATATTAAAATAATTCATTCTCATTCTGAGGTCACTCAGCCCCCCACATGCTCCAAATTCACTCAAAATAGTCTCGTTCGTTTGTGCTTCGTTTGTGCCAGTAACATTTTCGTTTGTGCTGCGTCGGGTTTTAAAATATCAGACACTGAATGAAAGAGAATTATAAACGGTGACTTCACCAGCCCCCTACCTGCTCCAAATTTACCCCAAACAGGCTCAATTCCTTTTTTTATTTTTTATTTTTTTTTTACAGTAGGCTAACTACAGTTGAAGTAACAAGGTAAGACCGAAACGGCAAACCAAATATTTACTGAACTGTTATATGTGCGGTTTCAACTTTTAACGGACACTCCGATGTGTGGAATGTAACACAAACTCCAAGGTAAGTGTTTTTACTGTATACTGTTTTGTTAATAACATAATATGAACATTGTCATAAATACACGCACCACAATCTGTTTGCAGTGTTTATACGCGTATATACACAGTGTTTATACGTATATATATATATATATATATATATATATATATATATATATATAATATATATATATATATATATATATATATATATATATATATATATATATATATATACTGTAGGCTATATTACTTAACCAAAAAAAAAGAATAAAAATAACAATATTAAGCAGCACAACTGTTTTCAGCATTGATAATGATCAGAAATGTTTCTAGAAGCATCAAATTCATAACATCATCATATTAGACTGATTTCTGAAGGATCATGACTTCTTATAAACACTGCAAACAGATTGTGGTGCGTGTATATGACAATGTTCATATTATGGTTATAAACAAAACAATATACAGTAAGTAAAAACAATTAGCCTACCTTGGAGTTTGTGTTACATTCCCTGCACATCCTGTGATCCGCAGTCTCCGTTAAAAGTTGAAACCGCACATAGATAACATATCAGTAAATATTTGGTTTGCCGGTTACTTCAACTGTAGTTAGCCTAATGTAAAAAAGAAAAAAAGAAAAGAAAAAAGAAATTGAGCCTGTTTGGGGTAAATTTGGAGCAGGTAGGGGGCTGGTGAAGTCACCGTTTATAATTCTCTTTCATTCAGTGTCTGATATTTTAAAACCCGACGCAGCACAAACGAAAATGTTACGGGCACAAAGGAAGCACAAACGAACAAGACTATTTTGGGTGAATTTGGAGCATGTGGGGGGCTGAGTGACCTCAGAATGACCACCTAATGTTATTTTAATATCTAAAAAACCGAAGCAGCACAAACGAAATTTTTTCCAGCACAAACCAGCACAAACGAAGCACAAACGAACGAGACTATTTTGGGTGAATTTGGAGCATGTGGGGGGCTGAGTGACCTCAGAATGACCACCTACTATTATTTTAATATCTAAAAAAACAAAGCAGCTCAAACGAAACTTTTTACAGCACAAACCAGCACAAACGGAGCACAAACGAACGAGACTATTTTGGGTGAATTTGGAGCATGTGGGGGGCTGGGTGTCCTCAGAATGACCACCTAATATTATTTTAATATCTAAAAAACTGAAGCAGCTCAAACAAAACTTTTTACAGCACAAACCAGCACAAACGGAGCACAAACGATTGCGTCTATTTCGGGTGAATTTGGAGCATGTGGGGGGGCTGGTGACATCATCGTCTATAATTCAATTTCCAATATTTTAAAACCCAACGCAGCACAAACGAAAATCGTACCGGCACAAACCAGCACAAACAAAGCACAAACGAACGAGACTATTTTGGGTTAATTTGGAGCATGTGGGGGGCTGAGTGACCTCAGAATGACCTAAAAATATTCTTTTAATATCTAAAAAACAGAAACAGCACAAACGAAACTTTTTACAGCACAAACCAGCACAAACGGAGCACAAACGATTGAGCATAGTTTGACGACGTTTTGCGTTGGGTGGGGGACCAACTTCACGCAGGTTGTTTACCGTGATCTGAACCAAGTATTTCCATAATTTGCATACAATTTATGAAGCAGAAATCCTTTTCAGAAGTAGTATGAGTTGTTTGGCAGTATTTGATTTGAATTCAACCTCTAATAAACGCATAAAACGAGCATATATGTGCATTACAGCTGGCAGCTGCATCACAAATCGAGAATCCATCATATTTTTGTTTATAAAAAAGATTTCCTTAATTTTTTTGTATAAAATTGAATTGTGTTATTTTTTTAACTCTTGGTATGAAAACAAACTGAGCTTTCTACCAATTTCATGATTTTTCATGTTTATTGCTTTTTCAATATAAAGGCCAAAGACACCTAATGAATATGAAATATTCTTGTTGCAAATTGATAAATTATGTTTTAATTAATTATTACTCTATATCTTGTATTTCAATAAATATACCTTTGTATTCAATTATAATTAAATTATCTTTATTGTGGAAATATGTATTGTATTTATTCATACTGTACTGCAAAGTAGCTAGCTTATCTGTCATACTGTTTAACTGTGTTAGTGTTGCCGCACTATCATGATCATTATAGCACTAAATGGGAACAACCAAAGGTCTTCTTTATAATTTAAAATACATACCATGATGACTAGACCTAGCCTGGCATGCCAGACCTACATCAAGATGTTAGGTCTGGGAACTCTCCATTGACATACCTCAATCCGAGGGGCGGGATAAACGGTTGTCTTTCAAAATTCCTCTGCACGCAATAGGATAGCGCCACAACCAACCAGAGCAACGAACTGTTGTGGATGTGTGAGTCCCATGCGTTTTTTCCACCAGCGGAGCTAGTTGATATATTAAACTTTTGCCGTATCCGGTCGTCAAAACCCCGAACACATCTTCCTTTTTTAAGAATGACTTCAGTGACGTTCTCTTAACTCCAAGTCCTCCAGAGTCGCGGCCAAAGCCGATTCGAAAGACCGCGGCATCTTCATTGTTTTCAAGTAGCAGGGAAATCACCTATGGAAATCATGCGGAACGTCATGAACTGTGCCGTCATTGTGTTAAGCCCGCCCGCCGACTCTATATACACGATGTGATTGGCCTGACCAGTTTTTGTTTTTTCCAGCTCAAAAGCCTATGGAGAGTTGCTAGACCACACTGGCAGCGAAATGATTTTCGCTGCCGCTAGGGTGCGTCTAGATTTCTAGGCTAGACTAGACCTTGGTTAGGTGTTCTTATAATGGATGTAAGTATGGGGAACAGCAAGCAAATATTGATTATATGTCAGTTACTGCCTTTTGCCTTTGCACGACTCCTTATTTTTGGCACATGATACAAAGGCAGAGTACAGTAACTGCCAAACAAGGGTCAAAGGTCAATTTTGAGCTCAAGATTTTTTGCATACAAACATTTCTTCATTATAGCAACTAGTTGTCAAATTTTGGGAGTCCTACCTATAATACTTTTGTCTGGACAAAACAGAAACTTTAAAGTAATTTTTCTCAGTTTCACACTCTAGCGAGTTAAGGTATTTTGCCTTTGCAGGGCAGTATTGGTATGTTTAAAAGCTTACATTTTGAGGTTGAAATCGGTTTGTTTTCGCAGTAGGGGCGTGGTGTGTTATTGTCTGTGTGTATTTCCATACTGAATATGGCGCTTTTGTCCCCGCCCTCCAAGTGAACCGCATGGCTACTTATTATGCTGTGCTCTGGTCGGCTCAATTCAATTCAATGAAGATGGACGCCGCAAAGATTGTCGCAGACGAGTTGAACCGTGGCAGTTACCAGTACACTGAAAATGTTTTCGTCGCACTTTGTGGGCTTGGGAAACTGAAATCCGCGAGCGCGCGCCCTCGGTGCTTGAATACGGCGGCTCCGCTCGCTGACAACGGTAGCTGGCTGTTTCATATGAGACATCCCGATTGCTTTGAATGGGGAACGTTTTGTGAACAGGGAACAGACTTAATGGAGACTTAATGGACTGGCAACAATCGAATTACAGGATGCAGTTAAGACCTTTGCTGCCATGAAGGCCTGCCGTGCGCGTTTCTGAAACGTAAGTTAAGCTTTATTTGCTCTTTAGTCATTATTTAAGATGCTGAACCTGCTGATGATATAATTTGCTTGCGGACATTTTATTTGTGTGTGTATACGCACATAAGTGATGAAAAGAGATTTGCAACAGAAATTTGAGGAGGTGAAATGTGATTATTTGGAAAATCCCTGTCATGACTGCTTAAAGAAAAATGCCAGCAGGCATTTGCCTCCTGCATAAACTTTAATATTGTTGACATTTTGGGCACACGCACGTTGCGCACTATTTGCGTTATATGTAGGCCTTTGGCATATTGGTCTTTGTGTGTTGTTGCTGGTTTTGCGTTATATCATGGCATATTGGTCTTTGTGTGTTGTTGCTGGTTTTTGTGTTATATGTATGGCATAACGATATTGGTCTTTGTGTGTTGTTGCTGGTTTTGCGTTATATGTATGGCATATTGGGCTTTGTGTGTTGTTGCTGGTTTTGCGTTATGTATGGCATAACGTTATTGGTCTTCGTGTGTTGTTGCTGGTTTTGCGTTATATGTATGGCATATTGGTCTTTGTGTGTTGTTGCTGGTATACGTTTCAAATAGAGGGGCAGCACAATTGTTTTTCGCCTAGAGCGGCAGAAGTGCATTCGCCGGTCCTGGGGGTGAGTTTCCATAAACATTAAAGTTTGTCGTTTTGTGTTCATTCTAAGAACACGTACACGTTATCTCATGTTTAGTCTGCTAACCTACCAACCTACTATTGTTATTAGCTAGCAGGAAAGAAAAAAAAAGCTGTAAAGCACATTGGGGGAGCTTTACAGGGGTATGGCTTATCTAAATGAGATGTAAATGAGCCCTATTGTCACACCCAGATGCAGAGAGAGGTGAGAACTGCAGATCTTTAGAGGGGGTTCTCTTACGAGAGTATCTCTCGTACTGCGTAAAATCTTACGCTATGGGGAAAACTCTTTTCCTTGAGATATTGAAGCCAAAAATTATCCTTAATTTTTCATCAATGTAAAACGCTTTGCAGCAGCAAGCAGACAAGGGCGAGGCAGCTCGCGCGCCCATTGGCTGCCTTGCTGGAAAAGCTGCAGCCTATCGAGTGAGGCACTGCGTGACGTAATGACGAATGGGGGCGCTTCGCGCCCATTTCGTCATGTCCCGCCAGTAAAGGCGTGGTCTCGCCCTATAAATACCCCTCGATAGCTGTATTTCCTCTGATTTTTCTACTCTTCAAGCGAAGCTCACGCATCGCTGGATCCGGATTGAGAAGCCGCGCCGTTGACCTGTAGCCTTCTCAGCGGGACGTGCCATCATCTGAAGTCGCTGGCCCAGCCGCCTTCAGCCGCCGTACCTGCTGCGCTTTCCGGCGTACTATATCCTTTACTCTGCTAAGTGTGTGTTTGCTTACGTGACGCAACACTCATTTCTACTGTTCTAAAAGAGCTGCGTCTTTTTAAAGATGCCTTTCTGTGGCTCGTGCCGCGCCCAACTCAGTGATGAGGACCGTCACGTCATCTGTGTGTCCTGCCTGGGTCATGAGCACGCGGCTATCGCGCTCGCGGATGGTGGATGCCCGCACTGTGAACTTCTGCCCATGGTGACTCTGAGGACTCGCCTGGCGTCGTTCTCTGAGCCCGCGTCCCAGCCTACTGTGCCGCGCCGCAAGAAGCGTCGCGCCCAGCGCGCTCCCGAGCCTTCTCCAGCCCGCCAAAGCTCGCCGGTTCGCCCGCCTGCTTCGCCGGCTTCACTTGAGTCGCTCCCGGACGGACAGCGCCCGCCGTCTGCCGCCGCTTCCGCTCCCGAGTTTGACGAACCTGCTGAGGTATGCTCTCTTGTGGCTTCTGACAGTGAGGATTGGGCGAGCTCTGTGGACCTCCCCCCCGCTGACGTGTCTAGCCAACCCTCTGGGAAGAGACCCGGCATTGAGGCTGAGCTGATGCGTCTGCTCACCCAGGCCGTGGAGTGCATCGGCCTCGAGTGGGAGGCGCCTGCGTTGCCGCCGCGCAACAGACTCGACGGGCGCTTTCTCAGAAAGGACGAAGCCCCGTCTAGGTCTAGGGCCGCCCCTCCCTGAGCTTCACGACGAAGTCGCCAAGTCATGGACCGCCCCTTTCTCCGCCAGGCTGCGCACTTCCACCTCTGCGGCTTTTTCCTCTGTCGTCGGCGCAGGAGATAAAGGATATCTCTCCATTCCTCCTGTGGAGGCGGCGGTTGCGTCGCATCTCTGCCCGCCCTCTGCGGGACGGCGCGTGCAGACGACGCTTCCTTCCAAAGCCTGCCGGGTGACGTCATCGCTGCACGGGCGCGCTTACACAGCCGCTGGACAGGCGGTCTCAGCGCTGCATACTATGGCGGTCTTGCAGATTTACCAGGCTGACCTTCTCCTTAAATTGGACGAGGAAGGGCCCGGGGCTGTCAGTGTGGCGGATTTACGAGGCGCTACGGACCTTGCTCTACGCGCCGCTAAAGCCGCTGCTCAGGCCATGGGGCGGAATATGGCCTCTCTCACCGTTGCTGAGAGACATCTGTGGTTGACGCTGTCTGAGATGACGGAAGCTGAGCGCTCTGTATTCCTCGACGCACCCATCTCCCCTGCGGGCCTCTTCGGATCTGCCGTCAAAGATTTCGCGGACGAAATTATTCTGAGGTGCAGAAGACTTCGCAGGCCATGAAGCACTTCCTCCCGAAGCGCTCGAGCTCCGCTGCAGGTCGCTCTAAGCAGCCGTCTGCTCGCAGCTCTCAGCCTCAGCCTGCATCGCCCGCAGCCGCCGCTACACAGCGCCGCCAGGCCCGGGATCAGACAATGTAGTGGATGCGCCCATACAATGCCCGCTCACACTACACGCCGCGTGTCCCTTGGTTTCTGTAAAAACGAAACCAACACACAGTCTATCGGCTCCGACCGAAAGCGTGTACAGTGCAGTAGATGTGCCCGTAGTTTTGCGCCCACATCCCCCCGCAAACACGCTGAATCCTACGGGATTTGCCCCGCTCACTCTCGCTGTGCGTCCCGCCATAGAGAATTTGAGTGCGGCCAGGCTGCCCGCTGTGATCAGCGCGCCCCCCGCCTCGAACGCTGTAAACACGGCGTTGTGTTCCCAGGGTACCGGGGCTCTCGAGCCGTTGCCTGGTCACGGCCAGAGCCCGGTCTGCATTCTACCTCTAGCTATTCACGCAGAAGCGTGGTCAAAGCTAGCCGGGGTATCAGACTGGGTGCTGAACACTATAAAGAGAGGCTATTCGCTACAATTCGCGCGACGTCCCCGCCGTTATACGGCGCGCGTCGAGACTACGGTGGGAAACGAAGTATCTCATCTACTTCGAGCCGAGATAGCGAAACTGCTGAGCAAAGGGGCCACAGAGCCCCTTTCTCAGGCTCAGAGCGAAGGGGGCTTATACAGCAGATTTTTTTCTGGTACCGAAAAAAGATGGGGGCTTCAGACCCATTCTAGATCTGAGACAGCTGAACAAAGCGCTTGTGAAGCGCCAGTTCAAGATGCTTACGACCAGGAAAATCCTCGCGCAAGTGCGCCAAGGGGACTGGTTTATGTCAATAGATCTGAAAGACGCCTATTTCCAAATACGAATAGCGTCCCATCACAGGCGATTCTTGAGATTCGCGTTCGAGGGCCAGGCATATCAATACACAGTCCTTCCGTTCGGCCTGTCCTTGGCACCCCGTACATTTACGAAGTGCATGGACGCGGCTCTCGCACCCCTGAGACTTCGGGGCATGCGAGTTATGAACTACTTGGACGATTGGCTGATTCTAGCTCGATCGCGGTCAGAGCTTATAGAACACAGGGCCACACTGCTCGAGCACCTCGAGAAACTGGGCCTGACAGTCAACTGGGAAAAGAGCTCGCTGTGTCCCAGCCAGAGAATTTCTTTCCTGGGAACAGTGTTAGACTCGCTATCCATGACGGCACGCCTGTCACCGGAGCGCGTACTAAGTATTCAGCACGTCGCGGAATCCTTCCGCCACGGCTCTATAGTCCCGCTCAGAGGGTTTCAGAAAATGCTGGGCCTGATGGCCTCGGCAGCCTCTGTACTCCAGTTGGGCCTGCTTCGCATGCGCCCACTGCAGAGGTGGCTGAAAGCACGGGTCCCACCCCGGGCATGGACCACGGGCCGGTGTCGCCTCAGGGTCGACCAATGGTGCGTTTCGGCTCTGGAACCCTGGAAAGTAACCAGCTGGTATCAGTCTGGTGTGAGTCTGGGGACCGCCTCAAGGGTGAAAGTGGTGTCTACGGACGCCTCCACCATGGGGTGGGGAGCGCTGCTCGAGGGCAGACCGCTGGCTGGCCTATGGTCAGAGCGGGAGAAGCTCCTTCACATAAACTGCTTGGAAATGATAGCAGTCGACAAAGCGCTACGGCGCTTCTGTCCCCAGATAAAAGGCCACCACGTCTTGGTCCGGTCGGACAACACGTCAGTGGTGGCGTACATAAATCGCCAGGGCGGCGTCGGGTCCAGAAGCCTTTGCAGGCTGACGGAACCCCTCTTGGTCTGGGCCCAGTGCAACCTCCTTTCACTGAAAGCGGCGCACGTGCCTGGTCACCTGAATGTGGGCCCAGACAAGCTGTCCAGAGGCAACGTCCCGACAGGAGAATGGTCGCTGCATCCGCAGACGGTCCAGCTGCTGTGGGAAACGTTTGGCAGAGCGCAGGTGGACCTGTTCGCGTCCCACGAGAACGCTCACTGCCCAGTATTCTTCTCGAAAAGCAGGGACGCACTGGCCCATGTCTGGCCCAGCGGTCCCCTGTATGCTTTTCCCCCCGTCTCGCTCCTGCCTCAGGTGTTGGAGCGGATCAGGGAAAACGGATGCCCAGTGCTGCTTGTAGCTCCGCTCTGGACGAACCAGGCTTGGTTTCCTGTCCTGATGCAGCTGACCAGCACTGCCCCGTGGCCTGTACCATTGAGGAGAGATCTCCTCTCTCAGGCGGAGGGCTCGATTTGGCATCCTCGCCCGGATCTGTGGTCCCTGCACGCATGGGCCATCAACGGGTACCCGCTAGCCTCCCGGAAGGAGTGCTAAACACGATCGCGCAGGCTAGAGCTCCGTCTACCAGACGGCTCTACGCCTCGAAATGGTCGGTGTTCTCTACTTGGTGTCGAGCCCGGGGCTTTTCACCTGTGGACTGCGGGGTTACGGAAGTGCTTGCCTTCCTTCAGGAGCTGATGGATAAGGGCAGGACCCCATCCACGCTCAAAGTTTATGTGGCGGCCATAGCAACGTTTGCTAAACCGGTGTCTGGCCAGTCGCTGGGAAGAAACGACTTAGTCGTGCGTTTCCTACGAGGAGCTCGGAGGTTAAACCCTCCCAGGCCCCCTTCAGTCCCGACTTGGGACCTTTCCACGGTCTTGGAGGCCATGAAAGGCGCCCCGTTCGAGCCGATCCAGCTGTCGGACATGAAGCACCTGTCCCTTAAGACGGTGTTTCTATTGGCTCTCGCTTCAGTGAAGCGTGTAGGGGACTTACAGGCGCTTTCTGTAAGCGCGTCATGTATGGAGTTTGGGCCTAACGACTCAAAGGTCGTACTCAAACCGAAGCACGGCTACGTGCCGAAATCCCTCAATACACCGTTTAGGGCCCAGGTAATTTCCCTGTCTGCCCTTCCGGTTCTCAATGAGGAGAAGGACGCGAGTCTCCTTTGCCCTGTCAGGGCGTTAAGGGCTTATGTGTCCCGCTCGGCTGGGTTCAGACAGACCGAGCAGCTTTTCGTGTTGTTTGGCGGGCGTTCTAAGGGACTTGCCGCTTCAAAACAGAGCCTATCCAGATGGATAGTGGATGCCATAGCGCTGGCTTACACTTCCAAGGGCCTGCAGTGCCCATTGGGTGTCAGAGCGCACTCCACGAGAGGCGTGGCCTCGTCGTGGGCATGGTATAGCGGGGTCTCCCTGCAAGATATCTGTACGGCTGCGGGCTGGGCCTCGCCGTCTACATTTATCAAGTACTATAACCTGGAGGTGCCCGCCTTACAAGCTAAGCTTTTGGCGGTCTGAACTTCGGGCTTATCGGCCGCCATGCGGCTTGTGTGTGGAGTGTTGGCCTGTGCATCGCTCAGTCCGATGCGGCAGCTCCATGAGTGTGGTACCCTTACGGGTCTGATACCCCTACGGGACTATTTATAAAGGAGTGATGCTTCTAGCCTCTCCTCCTCTACTCTGTGAGAGTTGTGGTGATTGTGCACTAAATGCGCCCCGGGCTTCGGCCCTGGGACTCTGGTGTTGGATCCCTGTCCGCACGGCGTGTTACACTGTGTTCCCCATAGCGTAAGATATTACGCAGTACGAGAGATACTCTCGTAAGAGAACGTACTCGGTTACTAACGTAACCTCGGTTCTCTCTAGAGAGGGAACGAGTACTGCGTATCTTGCCGTGCTTGGAATACGCTCTGGTTCGCTTCGGCGTTGAAAAATCAGAGGAAATACAGCTATCGAGGGGTATTTATAGGGCGAGACCACGCCTTTACTGGCGGGACATGACGAAATGGGCGCGAAGCGCCCCCATTCGTCATTACGTCACGCAGTGCCTCACTCGATAGGCTGCAGCTTTTCCAGCAAGGCAGCCAATGGGCGCGCGAGCTGCCTCGCCCTTGTCTGCTTGCTGCTGCAAAGCGTTTTACATTGATAAAAAATTAAGGATAATTTTTGGCTTCAATATCTCGAGGAAAAGAGTTTTCCCCATAGCGTAAGATATTACGCAGTACTCGTTCCCTCTCTAGAGAGAACCAAGGTTACGTTAGTAACCGAGTACGTTTTCTCCGCTTTTAGTTTTTCTGAGTGCCTACCTTCAAATGGCCACAACTTCTCAAAATATTATCAGATTTCCATGTGTTACACATCGTTGGAAAGCTTGGAGACTACACTTTCAGAATCTGTGAATAACTCAAAATGCCCCAGAACCGACTTGTGTCCCTAGTTTCCGTAACTGGTCACATATACTTTTACACATTGAATAGATTAGGAATAAATGACTAATAAAATTTCTACAACACACGCTTACTCTAAAATATTTTGTATAGCCCCCATTAATCTGTATACACTTGAATTAATATAACATTCTCTCTAGTCAGAGGTCATTACCACTACCTACTACAGGAATAAGCCGACCAATATTACTTCTCTGGAAGTAGCTTTGGTTTGGTTATGCCATGGTTTCCCACATACACTTAGGTAGAGGAACATTACATTAAAACAGAGGTAAGACTCACCATGTTGGTTGGTCAATCAATATTTTGCTGTCCTAAACGGAAATTCCCCTTTTGGCCTTTACAGTCTTAGCAGATAAGAAACTCCCGCACACTATCGTTACTTGCAATTTAAAAATAAATGTTTATTCACACACAACGTTTCGGTCACACAACCTTCGTCAGGAGTCTTTAGGAGTCTTTACAGTCTTGAATTAGTGCCAAATAATTAGCACAAAAACGGAACTCTAAAATCGCAGTTGGTATGCCCTATGCTCAACTCAAAACTGGACTCTAGTCCGTTACTACCTGACACGAGATTTGCATTCGCTTAATCTACTTGGGAAAATAATTTCAGAGTAAATCAGCATAAAATCAAATGTAACAATTTATTATGTCAGGTAAATGTATCATGCCAATTATATAATAATTTCAAAGATAATAAATACAAAACATGAAATGCTCAGAGATACAGGGTAAAATATGCATACCTGACATTAGAAAAAACACATAATGCTGAGCGTCCAATGACATTCAGCATTACGAGCTGATCTGGCTACTAAATCGTGCTGAGCCTCTTGAGACATTTCTTTATATACTCAAGCCAAGACAGAAACCTAAACATGTGCTAACAATGAGAATTTGCATTAATCACGGTCTCCAGAGTTTACACCTTTTGAGGACATTTGCATGAAAGACCCACCCTCCTCTTTAAGCAAGATATCTCTAAACTCTAAAAAACGTTATTACGTTTTGGTTTACTTCTGTGGACACGAAACCATACGAAACCAGTCACACTAAGACAATTCAAATGTACCAAACATGTATAGTGTTGTATGTTAATTGTTCACATTAAACCATATAGATTTTTGGGTGAATTTCAGGTGATCTCAGCATGAGAGAGAGGAGGGATGGGGGAAGAGGGGTCAAAGGAAAGAAATCTAAATTAATACAATATTGAGGTGATTGACTCAGTCTGATTGTGTCTTGGATGGGGATGCTAGTTTCACGAGTTCAAATGTTAATTTCCAGAAGCCTTTGTCTTCTCTGTGAGTAGTCATTCCTCAACCAGATGACCCGGCATTGTCTAATTTCTACTGTCTTACAGTATATAAAGATTATTAAAACACTGCTGTCCATCTGCCTCTTCTGGTTTTACTACGATTATCTCTGCCATGTTTTTGCTGTTTTTCATTATATTCATTACTGTTATTACATCCTGTTATTCCTGACAAAAATACTATTAGCAATAAAATAATTACAATTTCTTATATTTGCCTTTTCAGTTAGTTTTGTCTTGGGGTCAGTAACTAAAAACAAACACAGTACACACACTTGAAATCAGATGGATTCATTCATAAATAAATAAACAACATTTCACTGCTGTTAACCAACACAAATGTCAAATGTGTCCAATATACATGTTAAGACTGAATTTATTTTCTGCTGGTACACTTTTATTTTCCACATAATGGATTAAAAAATATTTATGAAATACATAAATGTAATTTTTCATTTAGGTAATTTAATTCACAATGATTGAAGAACACATACAATCATTACAGTCATTTGGAAATATTCCTTCTAATTGGTGCAGATCTGTTTTTAAACATTTTACGGATTAAGTCTTTGATTTTAGCTGTGTTCAAAACATAAATTATGGGATTTAGCATTGGTGGAAGAGCAAATGAAAGAGATACGCTGATGATCCTCGCATTAGCAGTAGATGAAGCAATGAAACTGCACACTATAGGAAGAAAGAATGATCCAACTACCAAAAGGTGAGAAACACAGGTCTTCAGTGCTTTTAAACGTCCTTCCCAAGTTGTAATTTTACTTAAAGCAAGAAAAATGCCCATATATGACAGGACAATAATGAAAGGTGGTGCTACAATGAAGAAATATCGAATGAGGGTTGCTAATAACAAATTAATGCTATTGTCATTGCATGGCAGCCTCAACAATGTTCCGTAGTCACAATAAAAACTCTCTACCACATTGGAATTACAGAATGAAAGTCTGGTCATCAAAGATGTTGACAGTGTTACCATACAGGTGTTAAATGCCCATATTATTGAAAACACTATAGAAATTAATTTAATATTCACTATGGCATGATATCTTAGTGGAAAACAAATAGCAATGAAACGATCAAATGCCAAAACAACAAGAGTGTAAGTTTGCACAGTAATAAAGAAGTTCACAAAAAACATGTTTGCCAAACAACCATTGTATGAGATGTACTGTGAGTCAAAAAAAAAAATCTTCATCATGTTAGGAATCAGTGCATTAGTTTCACCAATATCAGCCAAGGCCAAGTTAAACACACCAATGTACATTGGACTGTGCAGGCTCCGCTCAAGAGCTATTATGAGAAGGACTATTGTGTTCCCAATTATAGTAATAAAATATATGATAAATAAGATTATATGGTAATAAGTGTTGTACTGTGTACCTGTAAGCCCAGTGATGAAAAAGTATTCAGGATGAACAATCGATATATTCTGGGATAAACTCATGGCAGCTTTGCATTTGTTGTTTTGCACAGACTGAAAATAGAAATTACTATAAAGAAACAACCCAAAGATGGATTTTACTAAATTGGCATCTCACACTTTTAACATCAATTTTCAAATGTTGAAAATATACCTTTATGCAAACTTGCTGCATAATATTTGAATCACAGACTTGACTAAATAATCTTAAAGTTTTAGAGCAAGAGCAAACAATGACAGTGTCTGATCGCTTGTAAGCTGCTCTGAATTAGTCTGTTTTAAATGCCCATCCTTATTCTCTTATGTCGCAAAGATCATTGGACATATGCGTCATTGAATCCAAATATATCTACTGATTCATCTCTTGAGAGCTTTCAGACAACACAATGATGTAACACTTGTATATTGAATTAAATGTCCTGGCCACTGCTTTAGTTTTGATAAACATTTTCTTCAGTGGCTGCACAATTCCTCTTTGTGAAGTTCTCATTAGTGTACATTATATTACAGTAATGCAAGGGTATATTTAATTCTAGATAACAGCAGCTGCAGTACAACTTATGTCCATGTGTTGGCCTTAACAGCGATGGTTAAGATCCTCTCTGGGAGGTCTATTCAAATAAACCTCTATAATATATAATGACTATAATATAACAACCTGCATAATATGTAATACTTACTTACATTTCTTGTCTGCTCTAAATCAGGTTTTTTTCAAACTGAGGTACATGGTTCACCACTAGTGGACCGAAAAACTTGCTTTGGACCAATATTTATTCTGAAACGCTCTATACAAATAGTAAAATGACAAAATAAAATGCAAATGATTTAATTCATATTGTATTTATAATATCACACATATTATTTTTTCCTCAAATGGTATAAATGAGTTTTAAAATACATAGTTGCCTTTATTTTAGGAAGTGAGTCCTTTGCTAGGAAATCAATCAGGGGATCCTTGGCATCAAATAGCTTGAAAGCATATTTGAACTAAATAATATGCTTTTTTTGGTACTACAGACAGACATCAAGACAATACAAGAACAATATAAAAAACTCAGATGCCTATTTATTTGGGGCTACTTAGAAAAAAAAAACAGAAGCAAGTCTCGAGAGGCTGGTACCACTACTAGAATTTTTGGCAGCGTGGAAGCTACTGCCAAATGTTTCTCATTGGGTCCTGCAGACCATAGAAAAGGGTTATCAAATACAGTTCAGGTCTTGCCCGCCCAGGTTTATGAGGATATGAAAACCTTGTTAGAGAAAGGGGCCATAGAATATGTAACTCCCTCCAACAGGGAAACCGGGTTCTACAGCCGGTATTTCATAGTTCCAAAAAAGGATGGGGGGGTTGCGTCCCATGTTGGATCTTCGAGTTCTGAACGAGTCAGTCATGCAACTAAAGTTCAAAATGTTAACACTGAGACAAATCATGCCACAGATAAGATCCGAGGACTGGTTTGTCACAATAGATCTCAAGGACGCATACTTCCATATATCCATCCTTCCATATCACAGGAAGTTCCTAAGGGTCGCTTTCGGGGCCAAAGCTTACCAATATCCAGTTCTTCCATTCTGCCTAGCACTATCACCCCGAACTTTCACGAAATGCGTAGATGCAGGTCTGGTGCAATTTGCACCTGGCATGGTTAAAGCGTTCCTTCATCCTAGACCAGGCTATGTTCCAAAGGTCCCCACCAATGTGGCTAGACCTATTATGCTGCAGGCCTTTTGTCCTCCCCCTTTCCACAACTCGGACCAGGAAAAGAATACTCTGCTATGCCCAGTAAGGGCGCTAGATGCCTATGGCCACAGAGTTACCCTGTGGTGTAAATCTAAACTGCTGTTTGTATGTTTTGGGCCCCCTAACAAAGTGTCCCCTGCATCTAAGCAGAGAATGAGCAAGTGGGTGATCGAGGCTATCTCACTTATCTCACAGCGGTGTTGCCATGGCGGTGTTGCAGCACACCAGTCTGAAATGCTAAAAGAACTGAGCACAAGGGGGTAAAACATCAGTGAGGAGGTGTTTGCTGAGCTGTGCTGTGCCACAGACCTGTCTCTTCATGCGACCAAGCAAACGGTCCGTGCCATCGGCCATTCCATGGGTGCTATGGTCACATGGAGAGACATCTGTGGCTCAACCTCACCGGCATCAAGGAGAAGGATAAGGTATTTCTCCTTGATGCCCCCTTGTCTCCTTTCAGCCTATTCGGTGTCTCTGTCAATGCTGTTGTCTGTAGGTTCCGGGAGGTTAACAGACACAAGGAGGTGTTTGACAAGTTCCTCTCCCACCGTGCTCAAGGGTTGGGCCTTTCGGCTGCCCAGCCCCAACCAGGTCCAGAGATTGACCTGAAGTTGTGCTCCCCATTGGAAAGACTGGGGACTGACACGCCGCACTCCAACACCAAAGAGGAAGCTTGACCTGAGATTGATGAATCTCAGTTAAAAAGAAGTCCTGAAGCTTTTGCAGCCAGGACCGAGGGGCTGTGCCCCCTGGGACAGGGCGAGTAAATATACAATATCTAAAGCGAGCTCCTTCCCGACACTCACACACCGCTGTTCCATCCCCGCCACCTCCGGTGTTTTTGGGGGCAGCGCTTGCCAGCGAAATGTCACAAGACTTTGCGTCACAAGACTTTGCGTCAAAAGACTTTGCATCACAAGATGTTGCGTCACGAGACGTTGCATCACGAGTCATTGAGAGGTCATCCTCTCGATTGGCACATCAACTGCTTCGAATTGATGGCTGTATTTTCTGACCCTGAAATACTTCTTCTGGCAGTTAAGGGGCTACCACAGTAGTTTGCGCTGTTTGAACAAACTACCGCAGCAGGTTCTGCTTTGGGCTCAGGACAAGTTCCTGTCCCTGAGGGCGATCCACATTCCTCAAAGCACGAATGTGAGAGCATATTTACTGTCCTGATGGGAGGTGACACAGAGATTGGAAGCTCCATCCCGATGTAGTCAGTCAGATCAGGGAAAGATTTTACGAAGCAGATGTGGACCTCTATGCTTCACCAGAAACACAATGTCCCCTTTACTTCTTGCTGACTCTTCCAGACCCCCTGGGTCTGGAGGCTATGACCCAAGAAGCATCTCTATGTCTCATTTCCACCGATCACTCAACTCCTTGGAGTCCATGCCAAGATCTGTCGACAAGGTTTTGCCTCTTGCAGTTAGCGCCTCGTTGGCCAACCAGAGTTTGGTTCTCGGAAATAATATCCCATCTCGACTCTCCCTGGGAGATATCGAACTCTGAGGGGGACCAGCAAATAGATGCTAGACTTCCAGACAATGTAATAGAGACTATTTTGAGTGCTAGGACTCCCTCCACAAGAAGAATGTAAGTGGTGCGTCTTTGAAAAGAGGAGTACTATACATCATGCTGACCCACTTCACTGACAGATTGTTTTGGTCCAGTTTGTGCAGGAAAAGTTGTCAGCAAGCAAACACCCTCTGATCGCCGCTTCATTCGTGGAGCTAGACGACTAAGACCACTCATCAGAGTGAAAGTTCTCACATCCTTGACGGGCTAGTCAACCACCCCTTTGAACCCTTAGAGTCAGCACCAGTCAAACTTCTGACTCTAAAGATATTTTTTCTTATGGCTACCTTGTTACTAAAGAGAATGGGGAATTTGCAAGCTTTGTTGGTTTTTACACCCTGTATAGACTTTGACCCAGGACTGGTCAAGCCTATTTTGCACCCTTACCAGGACTATCTTCCCAAAGTAAAATTTTCGACCGTGCATCCAGTCATTCTTGAATCCTTCTGTTCTCTGCCATTTACAATGCTGGAGCAGAAGAAATTCCACTTATTGTGTCCAGTTGGTGCTATTAAGATTTACTCCCACTGCACTAGCCAGTGGTGTAATTCAGAGCAGCTTTTCCTTTATTATTGGTTCTAACCGGGTGGCCGCCACAAAGTAGACAATGTTGCATTGGGTAGGGTTGGGTATTGGTTGGGTTTTATCCGATACCAGTACCTACTCAGTATTTTTTAAATTGTTCTGGTGCTTAAACGGTTCTTGAACCGGTACTTAAGAAAACGAAACCGCACACACTTTGTCAAAAAAAAAAAAAAAAATTACAGGGCCAAACTGGACACAATATTAACTTAAATCTTTAAACAATATAAATACAAGTAACATATGGTAATAATAAATAAACCAATATAATATAAAAGATTACATTTACATAATATCAAATAAAACAATATTGTATCAAACAATGTAATAATACTGGTTGCCAAGCTCCTCGCGCTGCCTACAAGCTTCCTTCTTTGGCAGAAAAATCTGAGGAGCAAATGGCATCATATAATATGATGACGTAAGAGCATCGAGGCAGTGCCCGCGCCATTAGCCGATGAATTGGGGCGATTCTATATGGGCTTTAGACAATCGGCACACCATAACGCGTAATTTTACACGTGAAATGCAGCCAAACCTTGGAGCGTTTTGCCTTCGGCATCTTCTTTAATCCCCTCACTATCAGTTCAACAAGTGTGCCGAGTCCCTGCACTGCCAACGCCTCCCTAGCTCCCTGAGTTACCACCGCCTCCCTGGATCCCTGAACTAACGGCACTTCCTTGGCACTTCCCTCCAGGGCTACCACCCTGGAGGCTCCCTCTCCTGCCTAAGGCACCTTGGTCACACCCTTCACCAGCCTCTCGTCAGCTTCCAGGGCGCCTACCCCCTCACCCCGTGGACTTATTACGGCGCGAGACTGCTCCTTCTGGGAGGGGGGTGTACTGTCACTTTTTGCAAACATAGACACACTTAGTTGATGAGCGGCAGGTGTGGAGGGGAGGAGCTAGAGTGGTGATTGGGGTACATGCTCCCAAAGAATAATATAAAAGGCCATTTTGGAAGAGAGACGGGGGGGGGGGGGGGACACAAAAAGGGAGTGAAGACACAGGGAGAGAGGCACAGAAAGGTAGCGGAGGGAAGCCGCGAAAGAAGAGAACTTGTGGTATGTTTATTCCTCACAAAGTCTGGAGAACCCCAAGCCAGCAGCACGAAGGATCCCGGCGGAGATTTGAGTGGAGGCTTAATTCACTGGGAGGTATTGTGGATTGCAGTGGAAACAAGTACATTTGAAGTCTCAAGTGTTTTTCTGATTGCACGAGTGCGGGAAATTCTAAATTCTACTTCCACTCTTAGTCCCAGCTGTTACTGACCCTCTGCTGTTCAGTCTCTGTTGCCAGGAATGAAGAATCACTGAGCCGGTGAGCGAATGAGAAGCTATGAGCTGTTACTGACCCTCTGATGTTCAGAGCTGGAGGAACCATTGAGCCGGTGAGCGAATGAAAAACTAAGAGCTGTTGCTGATCCCTGTTGTTTAGTCTCTGTCACCAGGAATGGAATGAGAAGTTATGAGCTGTTACTGACCCTCTGATGTTCAGAGCTGGAGGAACCATTGAGCCGGTGAGCGTATGAGAAGCTATGAGCTGTTACTGACCTTTTGATGTTCAGAGCTGGAGGAACCATTGAGCCGGTGAGCGAATGAGAAGCTATGAGCTGTTACTGACCCTCTGATGTTCAGAGCTGGAGGAACCATTGAGCCGGTGAGTGAATGAGAAGCTATAGCTGTTGCTGATCCTCTGCTGCTCAGCCACTGTCGCCAGGAAAGAAGAACCACGGAGCCAACTTTTTAAGACTTTTTATAATCCAAAAAAGAAACATTGTTATTATTTTAACCTCCTGTCTGCCTCATGTGTTTCCATGGTCTGCTCCTTGGGGTGGTGTGTCAGTTTGGGGTGGGGGGGGGGGGGGGGGTGCCGCTGGAGCTCCCCCGACCTGTGACAAATAAGTACTATAATCTTACTTACATCCTCTCATTGGATGAAAATTGATATACATTTTCAGTTTGTTTTTGACCTGTTTTACTGTTCAGGGCTGAGTTTCCCGAAACCTTCTTAATGCTACGTCGTTCTTAAGTTACACCTTAAGCTGTACCTTATCATTAATACGTGTTTCCCGAAACGCTCTTAGTTAAGTATACCTTTTGTAAGTCATACTTTCGGAAGGTTGGTCTGGACCACTCTTAGCTTTACCTTATCACTGTTAACGGTCTATATGAATATAATTATGAAGTTTTAATACACCCAGACAGTGTTCAATTAGGCTAATTCAAGTGTTTTCATGCAAATAATAAAATTGTCATTACACTGATTGTTGTTAGAATTTTATATTATTATATATAATAAAATGTTATACATTTATTTTAATTAAAGAGCACTTTTAAAGGCCAGTGAAAGCATAGGCTACTGTCAGTTAAATGCTATTCGGACGCTAATATTGTTTATCATGGGCTCGTACGGTATTTAAAAAATTTACAGGGGTAAGTCGATTATTTTAGTGCCGTCCGAATCCATAATATCAGTGTTTTTTCTCACCCAACCCGCGTAAAAATCTCTGTCCAAATTACCTACTGATTTTTGACAAACAGGTCGTGTGGTAATTTGATTGCCGTCTGAATCCACATCTCTGAGTTTACAAGAAGAGATTCAAAATTCACTTAAATCCTTTTTGATCACTGCTGAGCACCGTAGATACGTGACGTACACTTTTATTACTGAAATGCTTGAAAGTATTTACAAGAACAATATTTCATTGCAGCTCACCTCAGCGAACAAAAATGGGAAAGAGAAGAAAGCACATAAAAATTTAAATGGTTATTATAGCAGCAATATATGATACAATTTTAAAATATGTAGGCAAGGCTATAGGCTGTTATAGTTTGGATTATTTTTTATAATATCCCATGAGTCCTCCTAGTAAATGCAAATTCAACTATTTCTGAAGTGCTTCTTTTATAAAGAACAACGCTTTCTCACATAAACAGCCCCTGCACGAGTGAATAATTGATTCTCGAGTCATCGATATCAACAGATTCAGCACCATCGTCACGGACAGCACCGGTAACATCGCACGTAAGAAGGTATATCTTAAGCAGCTTTCTAAGGTATAGTTCGGGGAACACGCCTAGAAATGGTATACCTTCAGTTAAGTTATACCTTAAGAGTCTTCGTAGCGCGCTAAGAGACAACGTTATCGGGAAACTCAGCCCTGTTCATGTCTGAATTTTATTGTTAATCTTTTGTTAGGTCATAATTCATAGGTTTATTTTCTTTAAAAAAATTTTTTTTTTTTTTTGAAAATGTATTTTACATAATTTGATTCTTAAAGAAAACTGACCAAATCAATTTGTAGTTAGTTTGAAACACTCTCAATTTGTGCTGATCTGTTTTTAAGTAATTTTCTATGTAAGTCTTTGATTTCATCTGTGTTTAAAACATAAATTATGGGATTTTAGCATCGGTGGAACCGCATATGCCAGAGACGTACTGATGACGTATTGGGAGTAAATGCACTGCATCGCTTAATAATGATATTTAAACCTGCAGAAATTTAATTATCAGCCTTTTAGGAGGCACTTAAAGACTATTAATATTTAATTACTGTAGGATACTATTTAAATCCAGAGGGAATTAATTTGATGGGTTAATGCAGCTATTCACACAAATGCAAACATAGACACACACACTAGTTAAATGATTTACAAAGAGAAAATAATGAATATCAATAAGTGCTGTAATCAACTAATCTTACTTACACCCTCTCATGGGATGAAAATGGACAAATTTAAATTCTGATGCTTGAACATTAACATATTAATTCTGATTTTACATTATTTCATTATTTCATAGTTACTAAGAGGCCTTTATGGGTCTTTTGTGTTGGACAATTTGTTTAGGGTCTTGCAACTTCCTGCATAGTGATTTAAATACCTGCAGGTATTTAAGTAATTAAATACCTGCAGGTATAGTATTTAAAGTATTAAGTATTATAAAGTAAAGTATTACAGTATTTTTATAGTAATTTAAAAAATAAATCTTACATAACAAAATTACAGATACTACAGATCTCATGAGATCTGTAGTATCTGTAATTTTGTTATGTAAGATTTATTTTTTTAAATTACTATAATTATGTAATATTGTCAAATTAAGTGGGTTTTTGTTTGCATTTGTTTTGTATAGTCTTAATTGTTATTTTTTCTGTAATCATAGTATGAGCAAATTTTCATTGTTTTTAAATAATTGAGCGTAAAAGGCAAATGATTGAATTTCTGGAGCAAATATCAGAAATATTTATGCATATATGTTTTGCAGAAAATCATTAAAGAAGAAATAAGTTAATTACAGTATGTACTCTAATGCGGACTTCATTATCAAGGATGATGAAATCATTAATTAATTGTTTCATGCTCCTCAAAATTGAAAGAATAGATTTCTGTATTTGTTGTGAAACTTTTAGCAAGGGTTGCATCATCTTTGATTGACGGTTTAAGAGTGTTTATTGCACAGAATACAGTTACACTTGTTTGTCAAACTTCACCTGTTAATGAGCAGCAATAGATAACTAATTATGTGTTGATGCATAGGGGGCATCAACAGCTAGAAGGTAGAAACAGCTCTGGCACCTGGGAAGTACTGTACTCTCCCATCACCTTGAGTACTGTAGATCAAAACATCATTAACACGTTTTGTTGCTAAGGGCAATGACCTCACAAAACAAGTTAATTGGGAAACACCCCCACCCCAGACCACCATTTTTGCCACTCAATCTACGTTATGAAAATTGGTAATATATATATATATATATATATATATATATATATATATATATATATATATATATATATATATATATATATATAATAACAGTGGAATTCCAAATAGAAATTCCAATAATTCCAGATTGCATTAATATTTCTTTATTACAGCAACAGCAAAAAATACTTTGTATTTCCAGACAAAGGTTGCAAACCTGCATTTGTTTAGCAACCACAATCGCAAACAATAAAGTCGAGATCCCTGATTGGATTTATTACAGTTCATCACTGAGAAAGTTTGATCGCTCATTATTTAAATTAGTTAATTTTGAACAAAAAGTTGCATAGTGTAGCTTTAAAATAAACTTTTAAATGTTTGTTCAGTAATACATATGGAACAGGAACCACAAATCAATAATTGTTAGGCTTTTAATTAAGCAGTTTTACCAAATAGACATACGCATCTTTGTGGCAATAAAATATGCAACACTTTACTTTTTATAACCAAATTATATGTAATATCTAATTATTTTATCTTACGCTGGAAAGTTGTCTCCAAATTTCAGGGTACATTTAGCTTGGCCTAAAATATTGCTCCAAAGCTGTATTGTCAATAGTATGGATTTAGTGTTTGTTCAAAGCACTGATTTTGGCATTTTTCAGACCTGGGACAGCTTTGCGCACTTACGTGCTGTCACATGCACACACTCTCAAGTGGCCAAACCATAAATGTGGTTATTGGGGCAGTATCAGTGTCGGCACTGATGTGTTTTGTTTGCTTTTGACCCTACACGTAACTCAACAGGATATGATCACTAAATGCAGTGATTGAACAGTCAGAATCAGTTTATCCAGACAGACATTTAACAAATGATGGTATGATTGCTATGCTAAATTACGTATGCTCTCTGTATTACCGGTATGTGTTTAACTAATTGTAGCATGTTGCATAGTTTTATGTATGTAGGGTAATGAAAAAAGCACTTAAAAAGCCTTTGAATGGCTGAGAATCCTATCTTATGCAAATATCGTGACACTAAAACTGATTTACCTGTTTAGCACAAATAAATTAAAAGTAAATCACACACAATTTCAGTTTCTTTCCTAATAATGATGATTGATTATTCAGTTGTGTTCAGTTTAGAATGCTCTTTGTAAGTGTTTTGAAACTTTTGAGCAAGATTTGCATCATATTTGAAGTCTTTTTTGCTCCAGGGTAACTTCTGTTTTTCAAACTTCACCTGTTAATGAGCTATTTAGAGAAACGGAGACACATAGAAACAATTTTATAAACAAAATGTCACTCAGTGATCATGAAGGAGGCTTGTTTGCTGTTTGAATGCTTAGAACTCTTCAGGGACAAAGAACAACAAGTAGCAAATTAACCCTCTGGGGAAAATACACTTTTTATGGCAATGTTACTGACTGTTTATCAGTGACAAAACAGTTGCTATTATGATGTTTACCATTCATTTCATTTAATGTCACCTAGCAATTATGTAAGGGTCCAGAGAGACACTTCATACATCTTAATAATGATCAACAACGAGAAGGGAAGGAAAAAACCTAGAAGACAGGGGCCTGTTATGATGTTAAAGCAAGATGTCACTGATGGCCTGCTTTATCTGATGCAAGCAGGGGAAACCATGCAAGAAAATGTCAGTCCTGCTTTGCTACCTGTCATAAAAGCTAAATGATTATTATAGGTTATTAATTCATGTGGACCTCCCCCAAATGTGCTAAATTATTATCTGATTAATCAATTTGGGGCCTAGAGACGTTTCAATAGTCCCAGTGGAGAGATTATTAAAATAAGCGATAGAATTGTGAATCACCGTCATGTGGCCTGCTGTCTGTTGAGTATACTGGGATTACACTTTTATACACCAATCCCTCTAACATAACAGATTATCTTAAAAGGTACAATATGTAAGATTTCTGTATTCAAATATCCAAAAACCACTTGCACACTGTTATATATTTCGTTCAATTGTGTACTTACATTATCCTAAATGTTTCAACGAATTTGTAAATTCAGAGAAATTCAGAATTTTAAATTGTGCTTGTCACTTGTCACCTGTCAATGACGTAATATCTGTGTTATCACTGGTTACTAACCATGGCAACATACGTGGACAACTGCGTAATGTCTAGCAGCATGCTGTTGTTGTTTTGTTTAAACATTATGGACCATGGCAAGCAAACTTTCGGCCAAAAGGAGAAATAAAACGAGGATCAATATCGGCATAGCGTTTTCGAGATGCTGAGAGCTTAGCAACTTCCATTTGACAGAGATGCTGCTCTTGCATGTGCTTTATTAGACAGGTGAACAAATGTACATAAAACAAATTAATGTTATATAGCACAAAATGATGAAATGTTAATGTTAATGTTAACTTGAAAAATTAACTTGTTCAAATTTCAATCGCGGTCCTGAACAGTGGTATTTTCTTGGCTTTCATAACAGTGTTGTTACTGCTACATCAAGTGATTATATTTTTCACAGCTGCTCATTATTGCTTATTATTTTGTGTTTGTGGATATTTTGATCACATACAAAAGTAGTTTGGTTTAAAAAGAAAAGTCATGAACTGAAGAAGACTCATGAATTGTTCCACTTATAATGAGAGGCTTAAAAAAATATCTAGCAGTACTGTTCTGTTCAGCGCAGTCACATCCCAAGAAGTCATATATTGACGTCTTGGGACGTCTTTTGACCATACGTCAATATCCGCCTTTTTAGGGTACCCTTAAACGTCGGTTAGATGACGTTATCAGATCCTAACTCTACCCCAGACCTAAACCTACCCCTAAACCTACCCCATCACCTAACTGACGTTAAAGGTAAAGCGTCAGTTGTATGACGTCCCAGGATCGTTAAATAACCGACGTTTAAGGGTACCCTAAAAAGGCGGATATTGACGTATGGTCAAAAGACGTCCCAAGACGTCAATAAATGACTTCTCGGGATGAGACTGTGTTATTCTGTTAGTTTAAGTTGAAATAATGACCTTCCATATTCGGATTCTCTCAAGTCATTGTTAAAAAAACAAGCTAACAAAACTTGCTAACTAGCATTAGTGAAGCTGCCAGTGAAATCGTTTAGCCTCCACCTAAGATAGGTCACAATCATGGTTCGAATTACGTGGGAGCCAGTGGGAGCTGAGCTCCCATAGAGAGAGGATGAGCTCCCATGAAAGCAGTAAAATCCTACACCTGTGGGGGCTCTAAAAATCATCAGCACCATCATTTTAAATTACATATAAAGCACTTTTTCCTTCAATAATCGAGGCATATTTGTTAACCCTTTCGCACGTACGTTCACAGCGGTGTGATTAGAACAGTCAGTGCATCACGTGATCAACTGCTAAATTCAAAAGTGCTTTCGCGCGTGCCAACACTGCAGCCAACGCGCGAAATATATCACAAATATATCGCATATTGCCGATAGTGCTGCGCGGGTCGGGCGAGCCAAATAATAAAAAAATTAGCCTACATTCAAATTAATCGAGGATGGATGACAGATAAATCATTAGGCCTATAATGTGTTGATTTTAATAAAGACACGGAACTCTCATCATGGTAAAACGCAATGAGCGTCACTCTTTTACTTTCGTTTTCAACAACGTAATTCTCTTTAGAGAAAATCAATCAAGGAAAACATATCAGGGCATTTGGGCTACTACAGTTGTAATTTTTCAATGTAAATTATTTAATTTGATTGGTAACAGCCTACTGTCTTATTATTCTTATTTAATGTATTGATCAAATTAAGGAATGTTTTAAAAGAAAGATGGAGCATAGGCTACATAAAATTAGAGTGGAAAATGCCTTTTTTTAAAGGTAAAAAAAAATATTCTGATAAGAGTGTTTGCCAATGATGTAAAGAAACATTGTCAATTTAACTTTGAAGGGAGTAAAAAACCTCTGTTTAGGGTATTAAGGAAATGTAATTTTGGCCAAAGAATAACTTTTAATTTTAATAAATGTTAATTTTAAATCAGCCCACTTCAGTGTGATATTTTACCATATGCTTAACATTGAGAATTTAAAAAATTGTAATGATGATCAGATGCAGATCTAAATCAAAGAATATCATATGTTTGGGCAGTTGGATTATTTTTAACAGCGGATTTGGGTGACTCAAAGTGCACCAGATTAATGAATTTATCTTTTAAAATGTACAAAATTTTCTTCCTGGGGGGGCATGCCCCCAGACCCCCCTCGAGGTAACAAACTACACCCAAATATTCTCTATTCCTGTATTAATAAACGTACGTTGAACTCAAAATAATGAAGTGTGCAGTATTTAGCTATTTATTTATCACATACACCACGCCTGCTCATGGGTTACTTTTTTTTTTTTGCTTTTTTTAAAGAGACCCCGACAAAGATGAAATCATAATTCGAACCCTGGTCACAATGTTTACTAACTGAAAAGGGGTCTATATTGTTTTTAAAAGCAATGTCACATTGGTGCTTTGTTATTCCAATAACTTATCAAAAACTGCTAAAGTCATCATTGCTAGTTCTAACATGATGTTTTCTAGTTAGTAAGGAGGCTTGGACACATCTACAGGTATGATGTTTGTAATAAATGATGAATTGCAAAGCACACTTGCAAAAGGCCACCATTATGCTTTTTGTGACTAAAGCTTGAAACTGTATCTTTGTCATTATAGACTTTATTTAGGATAGTGCCCCTAGTGAAAAATAAATATGCCAAAATGTATTTCAAACACATTCCCTTTTTGCTAAGTATATACTACAAATAGTTACATAAATACCCTGCAATTGCATTAATTTGATACACTTAGTCTATTAAATTGTAACAACTAATGTTGTACTTAATACACTTTAGTTATCTGGAAGTAGTGCTGATGTCCAACTAAAAATGGTGGAATAATGGTGAAGCGAGGATTCAAGTGCGAGAAATGAAGGATCTTTAATTAATAGTAAAAAGGAAACAAAATACAAACAAAATCTCCCTGTGGGGGAAAACAAAGCAGGCATCAAAATACACCAGGGGTCCGTTCTTCATACGTTGTTTAAAACACCAAAAATCAAATGAGACATCCAAGATGATATCATCGGCCTAATCATGATCTGGCTACTTAGGTTCTTCGAACACACCTGCCGGTTATGATTAGTATAGCTGGATTGAGATATCTATGTATCGATAGTAGAAACATTGATCAGCAATGCTGCTATTGGCTGATCACCGTGGCCAAAGAGCGTGCTCAGTTTTTCTCCGCAGCAAATTAAGAGTTATTGAAGGTTATTTCAAAGCTTACTTAAAACGCCAGAGAACCCCTTAAAGTATGCAAAAGCCAGGAGAGAGGGCTGGAATAAAGTAGCAGACAAATTAAATGTGTAAGTGCTCACCATGTTCTATCACTTATTACAGTCTATTCTTGTATTTTATTAATTTCATAATTGCTTAATGTCAGAGCCACTAACATGGGAACAAGTAAAAGTGAAGTACAAGAATATTCTTCAAAATGGTAATCTTTTCTACTTATACTAGTATCTTTCACAAAAAACACTGTTAAAAACACTGTTTTGACACTGTTGACCACCCTACTCTGTTGGCTAGACTTGAGACTGGGGTGGGCCTAAAAGCCTCTGTTCTGTCATGGTTTCAGTCGTACCTTTCTGACAGAAAGTTTTTAGTTAAAATGGGTAATTTTTCCAGCTCCATGGCACCTCTAACCTGTGGTCTTCCACAGGGCTCCATTTTGGCTCCCTCTCTATTTTCTCTATACATGCTACTGTTGGGCGCTATCTTAAGGAAACACAGTGTATCATTTCATCTTTATGCAGACGACACCCAAATTTACATTCCATTTAAAAGAAATAACCCTGCAGCGTTAAACTCTCTTCTATTATGCCTAGAGGAGGTAAAGGCATGGCTGGCTCAAAATTTCCTCTCTCTAAATGATGATAAGACCGGGGTCATTGTCTTCAGCCCGAGTGAAAGGTCCCAGTGTACAAGCCCAGACTTGGGGAGTCTATTTCCCTTTAAATCTACAGGAGTGCGGAACTTAGGTTTTCTTGTTGACCAGTCTTTAAAATTTGACAAACATATTTAATCTGTCATCAGTTCCGGTTTCTACCAACTTCGCTTACTTTCTAAAATCAAAGGCTTTCTTACTCCAATAACTTTGGAAATGGCAGTTCATGCATTCATCACGTGTCGGCTAGACTATTGCAATTCACTTTACTGTGGGATATCAGTTTATATAATATGAAAGAATATAATATGAAAAGTTGGTACGTTTTACAGTGCTTTTAAGCACTTCCCTCCCTTCCACTAGGCTGGGCGTGACGTCATAACAGGTACTCCAAGCTTTTACTGTCTATGCTCAGCTGGAGTCAGGTTTATTGGAGACCTAGCTAGCACAAATGGTTAACTATTGTGTTTGTGCGGAATGTACAAATACATCAAAAACGGGGGAGAGGCTCCACAAGTTCCCCAAGGACAAACGGCTGATTCGTGACTGTAAGTGTTAGCATAACTTACCCGAGGTAGAGCTTAGATCGGCCCAAAAAAATCAATCCCGAGCCCACTGTGTCCGAGCCCGGTCCGCCCCTGCCCGACACATTAACTGTAATTATGATGAGCCCGAGCCCGGTTTAAACCCGACTATTTTTTAATACGTGGGTCGTTATAACTGACGTGCTCAACTACTTTCTTATATTACTTTCTCCCGACCGCAACATTTATGTTTTGTCCCGCTCCCGCCCGCAAAAATACTTTTTTTCTGCACCTCCAAATACTTTCAAGTTAGCCTACGTGTCGCCACCATACACATCAGCATACATGCTCCTGATCAATTATTTGTAATAAAGCATTAACACACAAACCACTGTTATAACATAAAGCAAGCGGGCTACTGCGTGCATAGTTTGGCATGACTGCGTGCAAAGTGCGATCCCATAATAATTCCTAAAAAACTGACATCAGTTCACAGAGATCTTGCACATCTCTGTTATTATCAATGAAGCTTTCATAATATATACACTATGTTTGTTATAATTAGAGGATTTGCCAGCAAACAGAATTCAGCACTGAACAAAAAATCAGTTTTGAGCAGTGAGGGGAGTCCATCGTAAATGCTTCTGATTGGCCATTATTGCGTTCAAGAAATCAACACACATGGCTGTGATTGGCTACATCGCTCCTTGCTGCAGACATTTTAGAAATAGAAACTCTGCCTGTAAACCGTTTCTATTTTGTTTTAGTTGTTCTTGCTTTTCTGCAACAGATGAAGAGTGCATTACTGCCCGCAGCTCCCTGTTATGACGTCATCACACAGTTATGGTAAAAAACACGCTACCTTTGAAGAAACCCCAATAAATGTTATTTTAACGCATTTTAAGACAGAAATTTTTAAATATATATGTTGTACCCCTGAAAAGGGGAAGAAGATTAAAACAGAAAACTCGCACTCGCTGTTTCTCCACTGCAAGCTTTATGTAGAATCATATTTGTAATAAATTGACATTAAACAATTCTTTTGAAATTAACCTCATTGACATGTTTTTTTTTAACATACATTCAACAATTTGTCACGAACACATTTAATTACATGAGTACACTTCTTTATAATAGGCTATTTGAAACTCCATAACACTATACAAAGAAATACAATAAGCATTTAAAGCATTTTACCATTACCTGAGAATCAACTCTTTTAAATCTTTCTCTTTTTAGTCATAAATGCATGTCAACTATAAGGCAAATCAGTCACAAGCACGTAAATGTACTATTTCAGCTTATTATTTTAGCTAAAAATGCATCTGACATTCTCAATCCACTTTTCATACTCTATACATTCATCTTTGTTCAGTAAGTCAGCAAATCAGCACTAAATAAACAGAATTACACATTCAGTACACAAATATCGAACATACTCGAGCTTTGCGCCATTATATAGGCCTAACGCTATGACCAATGTGCTTAAAATGGAGTCTTGAGCTCGCGCATTTCTGAACTATTTCAACATTTCAAACACACAATCAATCTAATATTCGCGTCTGCATACTCTTAAACATATTACAACATTATATAAAAGTATTTTGAGTCATATTTATACTTCATACCTGAAAAGGGGAAGAAGATTAAAACAGAAAACTCGCACTCGCTGTTTCTCCACTGCAAGCTTTATGTAGAATGGAGAAATCCCGCGAGCTCTCCCCCTAGTGTTCACGCAGACCAGAACAATCGATCGTCCAACTTATCGTCCCAATTAACTGATCACAGATCACAGAAACTCAGAATAACTATAAACTACACAATTATATTTTATCAACTTTTCTACATATTCAAAATAGTGAATATATAATTATATATTACAGTGTACACAGACTTATGCATTTTTAAAATACACATGTTCCTTTTTAATCTGTCACATATACATATTGTGCACTTTAATTTACACATTAATTGGTTGTGGTGGTTAACCTGCAATTTACACTTTAATATAACAGCTTCAAAGTCATTAGATTAGATTAGATTCAACTTTATTGTCATTACACAAGTACAGGTACAAGGCAACAAAATGCAGTTTGGGTCTAACCAGAAGTGCAATAGCAGCAAGTGCAGGATATACAGTGGTTCCATAAGTGCAGTACATGGATATGTACTGAATAAATATAGAGTTGAATACTATTATAAACAGATTTTTTTTTCAGATAGAATAGTCCTATGAATATAAAATACAGATAACTATTATTGTGAACAGAATTTACAGCTAGATATGTACTGAATATAATATACAGATGGATATTACTATAAACAGAATTTTTACAGATATGTACAATGAACATAATATACAGATGGTTATTACTATAAGCAGAGTTTACAGGTGAATATGTACTATGAATATATATACAGATGGATTTAAAGTAGTGCAAATTAAGTTGGACAAAATCTATCCGAGTAAAAGTGCAGTGGAAAGTAATTGCATATTACAGTTAAAGTACGGTATTGCAATGTATATGTAAACAATTGGTACAGTAAATAAACAGTCGGCAGTGCAAATTGATATTCCAGTCAGGTAAGTAGTGCAAGATGCATATGTAAACAGTTGTTGCTATAATAATAGTCAGCAGTGCAAATTAACATTATAGCATTGATAATAACAAATAACAGAATGGAGGCAGGTGTGAGGAGGGAGAGGAGAGTTTATCAGTATATGAGGGGAGTGGGATCAGTGAGGGTTGGAGTTCAGTAAAGAGACAGCTCTGGGGAAAAAGCTGTTCTATAGTCTGCTGGTCCTGGTCCGGAGGCAACTGAAACGCCTGCCGGAGGGCAGGAGAGAAAACAGTCTGTGGGCTGGATGAGAGGTGTCCTTACAGATGCTGCGAGCTCGGTGCAGACAGCGTTTCCTCTGGATGTGCTCGATGGCAGGTAGTTGAGTCCCAGTGATGCGCTGGGCGGTTTTCACCACCCGCTGCAATGCCTTGCGCTCTGCAACAGAACAGCTCCCATACGACACTGTAGCACAGTTGGTCAGGATGCTTTCTATTGCACAGCGATAGAAGTTCACCAGGATAGTCAAGGAAAGCTGATTCTTCCTCAGTGTCCTCAGGAAGAAAAGGCGCTGGTGAGCCTTCTTGACCAGGCAGGAGGTGTTGGTTGTCCAGGACATGTCCGCAGAGATGTGGATTCCCAAGAACTTGAAACTGGAGACACGCTCAACAGCCATTCCATTGATGTGTACTGGTGTACTCTTTTCTGAAGTCCACGATGAGCTCCTTCGTTTTTGTGGTGTTGAGGAGCTGGTTATTTTCAGTGCACCATGTGGCCAGGTGCTTGATCTCCTCCCTATAGGCAGTCTCATCGTTGTTGCTGATGAGACCAATCACCGTAGTGTCGTCCGCAAACTTGATGATGGAATTAGATTCGTACACAGGTTTGCAGTCGGGTGTGAAGAGGGAGTAGAGAAACGGGCTTAGCACACAGCCCTGTGGTACACCAGTGTTGAGTGTGATGGATGTGGAGCAGGTGGAGCCAGATTGAACATTCTGGGGTCTGTTAGTCAAAAAGTCCAAAATCCAGTTGCACATGGAGGTGTTGATGCCCATGTCTCCAAGTTTGGCTATTAGCTTAGTTGGGATGACCGTGTTGAATGCTGAGCTGAAGTCAACAAACAGCATGCGTGCATAGGTGTTCTTTTTGTCCAGATGTGTGAGCACAGAGTGCAGTGCCATGGAAACTGCATCCTCTCTGCTCCTATTGCTACGGTAGGCAAACTGATGTGAGTCCAATGTGGATGGTAGAGAGTCTTTTAGGTGTGCCAGGACCAGCCGCTCAAAGCACTTCATTACGATGGGTGTGTGTGAAGTCAAACACGTATTTATGTGACTGTAAATATTACTTGAGAAATTAATGAAGAAAAGAGTTTATGCTGAATTGACTGTCATAGATGGTGTTACGGAAAATCACGAAGAGCGCAGTCTTCCGGGTGACGTCATCCGCCATCTGTCGGAAAAAGCCGAACTCTAATTGCGAGCGCACCTGATAGAGATTAACGCGCTCTTATAATGAATCAAAGACCAAACACTGACAGAAACGAGACGGGTGAGAACAACGCTTGTCCTGCGGGGTTTCCACTTTTCTTTGTAACCAGAAGTTATGAAGTATGAGTAAGAAATGCAACAGAAATCGGATGTACATCAGTGATTAATCAACCCGAGACGCTGCTGGTAGGATGACTGCTTGAGGCTTGATTAACTCATATTCTGAGAGACATTTTCATTCAAATTTAATTCAATGATTAAAAGTAGCCTATATACGATGTATATATGAATTTAAATCTCTAGTAAAATGTGAATATTGTTGCATTGCAATGTCAAGATGTCTGATTGTAATTAGTTTTTGTATTCTTTTTTCTCTTCCTGTGTGTTTTAAAAGGTTATCAACCTAATTTGAGCTTTAACATTTCTACTGAAGAAATTACTGTTTGAAGAAAATCTAACTGCAAATGAAGTTCATCTGTTCCAATGTATTTTTGTGACATGAATGGAAAGTAAAAGACTGCAAGTCAAGATTGTAACAACTTTAATGAAGAGTGAAAGTAAAAGCCATTTTTGAGATGATTCCTGTGTCCGTGGTTGACTAAGCAATTTTTCAAGTTAAATGCAGAACTGATGTGTAAAACCCGAGGAGAAACTTGACAGTTGATAACCACAGCTGACAGCCCCAGCTTGAAAACACAGTTTGGCGATCAGCATAACAGCAGTGGACTTTACATTTGGGACAGTGCAGAACGGCCAAGCTCAGACGGTGCGTCATTGGAGCAAGAAGGTGAAAGACAGGAAGGTTGCTGTTGCTGTCGGAGTGTTAAGTGAATAAGTTGAGCATGGCTGAAGAAGCAGTGGGGAAACCAATTGAGCAACTTAAAAAAGAAAGGACTGCTGCAAAAATTAGTTTCACAAGACAAGTCAATTTCCTTAACAGAGAAGCTCACAGGCTCTTGGAAGATGAGCTCAAGGAAGAGTTCAAGAGGCTCTCACTCTTCACACGGAAGGTTTTCGAGACAAACGATGATTACAGATCTGGACTTCTCGCTGATATGGAGGCTGATGAGAGCAAAGATGAAGAGCCATTGCAGCAGGAAGCTGATATTAAGAAGACGGCAAGTGAGTGCGATGGGAAGTTTAATGAAGTTGAAAGAATTGTTCAAATTAATCTTTGGTCAAGATATGGACTGCACGAAGTGACTGGTGCAATATCTGCAGCAGAGAAAACTTGTAATCGAGTAGCAAACATGGCTATTGATAGCAGTGAGTATGAAAACTATGAAGTGCAACTCGACTTTCTTGAAAAACTTGTTAAAGAGGCACTGAAAGCTTTGTCAAGCTGGGAGAAATGGACCCCTGATGACGAAAAGAAAGCTTTGGAAGGACGTGTGAGGAGGCTAAAGGAAGACAGCAATGACCTCGAAGCAAGGAAGGGTGAGTTTGCTAGAGCACGGAGGGTCGCTGAAGATGCATTAGTCGCAAACCCCACTATGGCATACGCACCGCCTTTTGTAGCTCAAAGCAACCCCATTGTGAGATTCAGACCAGCAAGTTTGCCTGTGTTCGATGGAAACAAGAGAAACTTCTATCGTTGGAGGAAGGACTGGGAAAAACTTCAACAACAGGGAGAACCTTTTTTCTCCCTGTTGTAATAAATTCAGTTATTAGACAGTATAGATGCCAGGATTGTGAAAGAACTTCGTTTGTCCTCTTACAACACTGCTGTAGAGATTTTCAGAGTGCTTCAAAATCGATACGGGAACAATTATGCGATTACAATGGAAATTGTGGAGGAATTAGAGAGAATTCCTGCGATGAGAGGAAACCAGCCACGCAAAATGATCGAACTCGTCCAAAAGGTAGAAAAGGCTTAAGTGGATCTTACTGACCTTGGAGACATGGGGGTCATAAAAAATCCTCTTGTAATTAAATCCATAGAAAGTAAACTTCCTGAGTTCATGAAGAGGGACTGGCTTGCTTTGGTGACGGCTCCGGAAAGTGAGGTCACATCAGAAAACCACTTTGATAAACTTCTCGAGTTTTTGAAGAAGGAGGAAGGAATCTTTGAGCGACTTGAGCAGCTAAGAGTCACGGAAAAAGTGGAAAGGCAGGACAGAAAGCCAGAGAGAAGTTACACATTCACTAAATCAACAAAGACAACTCCGTTTGAAGGTGTGTGCATTGTGTGTGGATCTGAGAAGCACAAAGGTAAAATCTTCTTTTGTGATAAATTCAAGGAGCTGCAATTTACAGAAAAGAAGGTAATCCTGAGAAAGCTCGGGTTATGCAGAAGGTGCTTGGGGTATCATGAAGATGACAGCAAGTGTAGAGATGTGTTTCTGTGCAGGAGAAGGGAATGCAAAGGAGGAGGCTCTGCAGATAATCATTACCTTTTCTGTCCCAAAGGGGAGACCAGATCTGAACATCAAAACAAAGTTGCCATCAAAGAGGGGAAGAAAGGAGGTAGACTAACTGTGGAACAAGAGAAATTTCTCTCTGAACTTTCTCCTGAAATGGTGGAAAGGTGTATGAAAGCGTTTACCAACAGAGCTATGAGGGAAAGTTCCAAAGAAGGAAAACTAGGATTGTTGGAGGGAAATGAACTTCAGGAGCTTCCAGTCATCATGATGCTCAAAGAGGTGACGACCAATGCAGGACAAACAATTGGAACTCTAATTGATCTGGCATCTGATACAAATTATATAACTCACAAGGCTGCCGATAGGCTCGGATTGAGTGGAGAAGAAATCAACCTGGTTGTTCATGGAGTGGGTAAGATGGCTATCCGTGTAAGAACCAAAAGGTATCTCCTCAGAATTCGAGTAAGAACACCAGCAGGAACAGAGAAATCCCATCAACTTGTCTGTTATGGTTTAGAAGAGATTGCAAGAATGCATAAGAGTGTGAGTCCGCAGCAACTGAAAAAGTTCTTTCCAGACGTCGACTTGGCAGAACTAAAGAGGCCTGAAAAAATAGAACTTCTGCTCAGTCATCGGGAAGGAAAGCTTGTGCCACAAAGGGTAAAGATTGTAGGAGATCTTGTCCTTTGGGACAGCCCACTTGGAAAAATGGTAGGTGGGGCACACCCAGACTTGTTTGAAGAGATACGTATGACAGCTTATGAGTCGAAGACGCATTTTGCAAGATCAATGAGAACTGCTGTGGCCAGGTATAGAGAAGTCCGTGGTGAAAGTGAGCCACTGTGTACCTCCAAAACCTCAAAGGAAATTGCCTGTATTGATGGAAAAAGCACATTTACAAGTGGTAAGGAATTCCTTCAATGATGGAGCTGGGATAGTATCGGAGCTGCATGCGAGCCAAAGTGTGGAGGTTGCCGCTGCGGGAGCTGTCAGCCGGGAGGGAAAGAGATGACTTTGGCGGAGGAGAAAGAGCTAGAAATCATAAAAAGTGGCCTTACTTATGTGCAAGTGGATTCTCATAGCGATCGACCTCATTGGGATGCAAGGTACCCATGGATCCAAGAACCTGTTTCTCTTCCTTACAACCAGAGAGGCGTGGAATCGACATTCCTGAGAACCGAAAAGCAGCTTGGGAAGGTGCCTGAGTGGAAGAAAGTTTACACTGCACAGGTTCATGAGATGGTTAAAAGAGAAGCTGCAGTAAAACTAACAAAGGAAGTGCTTGACAAGTGGGCAGGTCCGGTCTGGTACGTAAGTCATCTAGTTGCACCAAACCCACATTCAGTCACCACACCTGTGCGTCTTGTGTGGAATAGCAGCCAGAAGTTCAGGGGACTGAGCATGAACGACCTTCTGTTAAAAGGTCCTGATGTGTTGAATTCTATCAGAGCCGTCCTGCTCAGATTCAGGAAAGGAGTGTTTGGAGTGTTGGGAGACATCAGAAAGATGTATAATTCGGTATGGCTGGAAGAACGAGAAATGCATCTTCACAGATTTCTTTGGCGAGACACACCTGAGGAAGAAATAGGAGAGTATGCCATAACCAGGGTTAACATTGGAGATCGTCCGGCAGGTTGTATCGCGCAGTTAGCAATGAGGGAGACCGCTGGTTTGGCAGCTTTTGCTCACTTGAAAGAGGAGCGAAGAGTCCTAGAAGAAGACTGCTACGTGGATGATATGCTCACATCTCAAAACGATCGCAAGAGGCTGGTTGAGATTGTGAAGGGCATTGAGGAAATCCTAGAAGCTGGTGGATTCGCATTGAAGGAATGGGTCTGGTCTGGTCGAAGTGGGAGGTCCGGATCTGAAAAGACAAGGAAAGTTTCAAGCCTGATTCCTGAGAAAACTGTAATGCTTCCTAATCAGCTGGTAGAGGGGGATGAGAAGGCCCTGGGAATTGGATACCTGGCGGAGGAGGATAGATTGTATATAATGACTTCTGTAAATTTTTCCAAAAAGAAAAGGAAAGTGAGAACTGAGCAGGATCTCCTCGAAGAGGAAGTTAGGTTGAAGACACCAAATCCATTCACGAGGAGGAACCTTTTGAGTCAAATAGCAGGACTCTATGATCCACTTGGTCTAGTCACACCAGTGAAACAAAAGGGTGCGATTCTCGTTAGGCGAGCATTCCAGGAAGGCGGAAGTGGATGTCTAACAAGACATACATGGGACACTGCGCTTTCTGAGGGAATCCGAAGAGAAGCTATTGATTTGTTTGAAGAGTATGTGCGACTCCAGAAAATAAAGTTCCACAGAAGTCTCACGCCTGAGAACTGGAAAGGAAAACCATGGGGAGTCACATTCTCGGACGGGAATGACACAACCTATGGTGCAGTACTATACCTCAGGTGGGATACCAGTCAAGGAGTGGATGTTCGCCTAGTTGAGTCTAAATCCAAACTAACACCACTAGAACTGAAGGGAGATCCAGTGAAAGCTGAAGTTTGTGGCGCAGTCTTTGCAATACGTCTGAGGAAATACTAAAATGGTACACAATACTAACAATAAAAACATGGACGAATCAAAGTGGAGAAATGGTTTCATCTTGTGGATAGTCCGATGGTGCTGGGAGCCATTCAGGGTGACAGCTATGGGTTTCAAACTTTCTTTGCAAACAGGATCGGAGAGATTCAGAAGACAGGGGCAATTGACGACTGGTGGTGGATTCCAGGGAAAGTGAACATCGCTGATATTATCACACGAGGGGCGAGCTCTAAAGATCTTGATGAAGACTCCATGTGGCAAAATGGACCAGAGTTCCTTAAAGATTCAGTGGACAAATGGCCTAAAAGATCAGCAGCTGAAATTGCTGATAATGCTAGAGAAAGTGTTAACAAGCTCCAGAGGAAAGTCTTCTCGGCAGCAGTGACTAGAGCCCAAATGGAGAAGATAACTGAAGGGAAGAAAGTATCAGTACCTGAGGAGTCGTTTTGCTGTAAGATACTGAGCAGACTAATTACTGGAGGACTAGTAGATGTCGAAAGATTCAGTAGTCTGTCAAGGTTGGCAAGAGTCATCGGCTGGGTGTGGCGCAGCGTGAGAAAATGGCTGGGAAAAAGGACTAGAAGGTCAGTAGCTGCGAAAGAAGATAGAGTTGGAATCCGTGGAATTGTGCTGACAGTGGAGGAAAGAGAGGATGCTTTAAAGGCACTCTTTTTGGCGGCACAAAAGAGTACAAAATTCCCTGAGACTACACTGTGCAGACTAGTTGTGGTTAAAGAAGAAGGCACAGGACTTCTTGTGTGCAGAGGAAGATCTGAAGCTTTTGGAAGAGATAGACTCACCATTCCACTATTACCTATGGAAGCACGAGTATCATTGCTACTGGCTCATGAGGCGCATAATGTAAACCATGAAGAGATTGCTGGAACACTTCTGAGGATGAGAAAAGTAGCATGGGTGGTGAAAGGTCGGAGATTGGCCAAAAAAGTGGTGGAAAGTTGTGTCATCTGCAGGAAAGCACGGGCAAAGAAATGCAAGCAGATTATGAGTGATCTCCCACCTGAAAGGAGTGGACCAGCTGCACCCTTTGAGTTTGTTACGGTGGACCTATTCGGCCCTTATGAAGTGAAGGATGAAGTGAAGAAAAGGGTGCGATTGAAGGTTTGGGGCATTGTGTATTGTTGCATGGCTTCAAGGGCTGTTCACACAGATGTTGTAAGCGACCAATCCACTGAAAGTTTCTTGCTGTCGTACAAGAGGTTCACTGCTTTGAGAGGACATCCCAGAAAAGTGTGGTCAGACCTAGGCTTGAACTTTGTGGGAGCACAGTCAGCCCTGAAAGATCTGTACGAATTCTTGGAGCGAGTAAGGAAGCCAGAATTTGAAGAGGAAGCCGGGAAACATGGAACTGAGTGGGTTTGGAAGTTTCATCCAGCTAACTCACCCCATAGGAATGGAGCGACTGAGGCTGCTGTTCGTGTGGTGAAAAGAGCTCTTCTCAATCTAGGTGGCGATGGTATCTTCACGTGGGGGGAATTTCAGACTTTTCTGTATATGGCTGCAAATCTGTCAAATGAAAGGCCGATAGACGCACGAACTCAAAGTCGTGAGTTTTGTTTGGAATATGTCACACCGAACTCCCTGTTGCTTGGAAGAGCAAACCCAAGAGGAGATCCAGGTGATTTCGATTTTGCTGGATACCCATACAAGAGATTAAGGGTGATCCAAGGAGAAATTAACAAGTTCTGGGAAAGGTGGAGCCACTTAGCAGGACCAAACCTGTTCATAAGGAGTAAGTGACACACAAGGGAAAGGAATGTAACCGAAGGGGACATTGTCTGGGTTGCAGACCAAAATGCTCTGAGAAGTCAATACAAGTTAGGAAGAGTCACCAAGGCAAATGCTGATCCTAAAGGTATTGTGAGAGATGTTGAAGTAAGAGTTTCCTCAAGTCACCCAGTCTTTTGTTCAGGACCAGAGAAATCGGGCACGAGGAAAATCACCAAATGTGAAGTCACTAAAATTCCATCAACCATTATTCGTAGGGATGTTCGGCGATTAGTTGTATTGATCCCAGTGGAAGAACAGTACAAGGACTTGGAAGGAAAAGTGTGACCTCTTGGATTCAAGAATCAAGTAGGTCAAGTGGGAGGTGTGAAGTCAAACACGTATTTATGTGACTGTAAATATTACTTGAGAAATTAATGAAGAAAAGAGTTTATGCTGAATTGACTGTCATAGATGGTGTTACGGAAAATCACGAAGAGCGCAGTCTTCCGGGTGACGTCATCCGCCATCTGTCGGAAAAAGCCGAACTCTAATTGCGAGCGCACCTGATAGAGATTAATGCGCTCTTATAATGAATCAAAGACCAAACACTGACAGAAACGAGACGGGTGAGAACAACGCTTGTCCTGCGGGGTTTCCAGTTTTCTTTGTAACCAGAAGTTATGAAGTACGAGTAAGAAATGCAACAGAAATCGGATGTACATCAGTGATTAATCAACCCGAGACGCTGCTGGTAGGATGACTGCTTGAGGCTTGATTAACTCATATTCTGAGAGATATTTTCATTCAATTTTAATTCAATGATTAAAAGTAGCCTATATACGATGTATATATGAATTTAAATCTCTAGTAAAATGTGAATATTGTTGCATTGCAATGTCAAGATGTCTGATTGTAATTAGTTTTTGTATTCTTTTTCTCTTCCTGTGTGTTTTAAAAGGTTATCAACCTAATTTGAGCTTTAACATTTCTACTGAAGAAATTACTGTTTGAAGAAAATCTAACTGCAAATGAAGTTCATCTGTTCCAATGTATTGTGACATGAAGGGAAAGTAAAAGACTGCAAGTCAAGATTGTAACAACTTTAATGAAGAGTGAAAGTAAAAGCCATTTTTGAGATGATTCCTGTGTCCGTGGTTGACTAATCAATTTTTCAAGTTAAATGCAGAACTGATGTGTAAAACCCGAGGAGAAACTTGACAGTGTGAGTACTACAGGGCGGTAGTCGTTAAGGCACTTTGGGCTGGAGTGTTTTGGCACTGGCACAATGGAAGTGCATTTAAAGCATGTTGGTACAGCTGCTTGGGCAAGAGACAGGTTGAAAATGTCTGTAAAAACCCCAGCGAGCTGCTCCGCACATGCCCTGAGTACGCGTCCAGGGATGTTGTCTGGTCCCTCTATCTTAAGCTTGTAGCAGTGCTTGGCCTCTTTGATGCCCCTTTTCAGATTTAAAAAGCCCCATTTCGGTGGTAAACAAACTCATAGTAGAGCGAATCATCCTGGTAGTAAAGCTCGGGGGGGACGCCGCTGGAAAAACAGAAATGCAAGTTTGAGAGGAGCGCCCCCGACAAATCTCGCAAGAATCACGACATGCTTTACGGCAGTGGTTCTCATCCTTTTTTTTTCAGTGGGCCGCACTATGTCTAAGTTCAAGTTTCACGGGCCGCATATCATTTATATTTGGCATCACCAATGCAAACTAACCAGATATTAAGCATTAATGTATGTAAATGATTACAGTTAGATTTATTATTAGAGAGTATAATTCTACTTACCATTAATGGGACACCTGATGTTGTCGGGAGCAGACCAATTTGGTGAAATTTGGTTCAAAAGGAGTAACAGCACAATGAAGTTGCGACTGTAAGTTACTGTCTGTAAGACGCGCACGGTAACATGACTTGATGCGCGTCATTGCAGAAAATGTGAGTTCGCAAATGTATGTCGACCCAAATATGGAAAGCACTTTTGAACTTAATAATCTGAGGTTTTTTCCAGAGATGTTTCACCACATTTCTGTAACTGAGGATGACTGTTGCGCGGTATGGCTATGTCCTCTTGCCTGAACATCCATCAGGTTATCTTCGAGTGCGTGGCGGGACAAACCGAAAGTTGCAGCCAAGTCCTTGATTTTTTCCACAGGGAACGTCAATGGCTCTCTGATGAAATGTCCTGCAGATTTTATTCTCTCAAAATCAGAAAAACGAGAGGTGAATTTTTCCTGCATTTGACTGACAGTTTTAACGAATCGTTCTTTCTGTTGTATGTCCAGTACACCCTCGCACACGTCATTCAGAAGTGGAAAGTGAGTTAAATCATCATCTTTGAGTTGTGCAGTGTACAGCCCTAGCTTCATTTTGAAACCCTCAACACAGCCCAACAGGTCATCAACATGTTTTTCGTCACCTTGGAGTTGTAAGTTCAGCTTGTTTAGGTGAGCTGTGACGTCTGAAAGAAAAGCAACGTTTGTTTTCCACTCATTGTCTCTCAAGACTGGAAAACTTTCTCCCTCGCCGATGTCATTAAGAAAGTTTACTATCTCGGGGAGTACAGCCAGAAATCGATGCAAGACTTTCCCACGACTTAGCCATCTCACTTCACTGTGCAGAATGAGGTCTCCGTAAGCACTGTCCAGTTCGCCCGACAACGTAATAAAACGCAGGTGTATTAGAGGCCGCGCTCGAATGAAGATGACCACCTTGACCACAGTGTTCATAACCTCCATGAAGTATCCATCAACTAACTTGCTGCATAGTGCTTGTTGATGCACAATACAGTGAAATGCCAACAAGTCAGGGGAGATTTTTCGCATTTCAGCTACGAGACCCTTGTGTTTTCCCGTCATTGAGGGCGCACCGTCAGTAGTGATGGAGACAAATGAGGATTCCGGTACGTTCATGTCTTTGCAGGCTTCACTAAGTGCTCTATAAATGTCCTCGCCCCTTGTTCGTTCATGTAGCGATTTCAATGCCAATAAATCTTCTGTAACCTCAAAAGTCTCTGAATTCACACATCTCACCCAAATGCAAAGCTGAGCAACATCTCCGATGTCTGTCAATTCATCCGCAGCCAAACTGCTGAAGCAGTGGCTAGCTTAGTTTTTAGTTGTTCTGTCAAATTCTCAGACATTTCAGAAATTCGACGAGTAACTGTGTCATTGCTGAGCTGTAAACTTTTTATCCTGCAAATTATCTCGCTCTTGTTGCTCAGGTCATCAAACAGACATTGTGATTCCAGATAACAGTTCTTAACTAGCTCTCCATCACTGAATGGTTTGCCGTGTTTGGCAAGGAGCCAGGAAATTTTGAACGTTGCTAATGTCACGGCCTGAGACATTTTTAAGCTAGCTTGCATTGTATTCTGTTCAACAATGGCATTTTTTTCAAGACTAGTTATCTTGAAAGCTCTTTCCTGAGATCCAGGTGGATATTTCGTGTCAAAAGTTGCATGGGTGGTATCGAAATGCCTTTTGAGATTGTAAGTTTTGCATACGCCGAGTATTTTATTACAGAGCAAGCAGAAAGGCTGTCCATCTCGCTCGTTGACAGCAAACTGATTCTTCCATTCTTCAAGCACTTTCCTACCTTCACTGCTGATGCTACGACTCTTCTTGTTTGTATGTGTTCCTTTATCAGTATTTTCCTCGCATCTTTTTTCTCCTCTAATAACAAATTTGTCCATTTTGATCGTTAAATGCTGCGTTATAAATCTGCCAGAGCGCGCGCTTGTAATTGTGTGCGTTAACTGTGTCAGTTCATAGTTGCGTCAGTACTGCGCATATGTGAAACATGATCACCAAAATTATTTTATGACAAAAAAATAAATATTGTTCAAACTTTTATTGGTTTAATGAATTAAAAATAAAATAACAATAATGAAATATGAATTGTAAAACTATAAGTTATAAATATTTATTTTTAAATTGATTTATTTTTATGTGGTCAGCATCATGGGCCGCATCAGCATTTGTGACGGGCCGCATGCGGCCCGCGGGCCGCAGGTTGAGAACCGCTGCTTTACGGCAACGACGTCACACACACATCAACAACAACATAGGAAGCACGAAGACACTTGCGCGCAATTCAGGGGCCCATTCTTCGTACGTTGCTTAAAACATCTGAGATCAAACGAGACATCCAAGATAATATCATCGTGCTCATCATGATCCGGCTAATTAGGTTCTTCGAACACTCCTGCCGGTTATGATTAGTATAGCTGGATTGGGTTATCTGAGATAATTGCGCGTTCATGCGCTGGATTAAAAGGGGATATGTATCGATAGTAGAAACATTGATCAGCAACGCTGCTATTGGCTGCTCACCGTGGCCAAAGAGAGCACTGCAGTTTTTCTCTGCAGCAGAGCAAGAGTTATTGCTTGAAGGATATGCTGAATTTGAAAACTTAATTAAAACGCCAGGGAACACCTTAAAGTGTGCAAAAGCCAGGAGAGAGGGCTGGCAAAAAGTAGCAGACAAATTAAGTTTGTAGTTAGATGTTTTTATCACTTATTACAGTATATATTTTTATATTTTAATAATTTCTAAATAATTAATAACTTTGTTCATTCTAATGTCAGAGTCATCACCACCTACTACTAGAACATAGGAACAAGTAAAAGTGAAGTACTAGAATATTCTACATAATAGTAACGTCTCAGGTTACTATTGTAACCATAGTTCCCTGAGAACAGGGAACGAGACGATGCGTCGAAACGCTGCGGGAACGCCTTCTGCGTGATTGCGTCTGAAGCATCTATGCCAACTAGTCCAATGGAAAAAGGGAATGAGCGTCACGGGCGGGTGACGTCATGACCAGGAAAGGATAAGAGCACTTCCGCTGCTCGCCGGCATTCATGCTTCGACAGTGCCGAAGCAAGCCGATCGCAGGGACGCCAGAAGTATGGCAGGGGGACGCATCGTCTCGTTCCCTGTTCTCAGGGAACTATGGTTACAATAGTAACCTGAGACGTTCCCTTATCGAAAAGGGAACTTCGAGATGCGTCGAAACGCTGCGGGAACGAGAATACCCAATGCGCCATAATTCAAGTACCTGAGTGTCAGACTGTTCAGCTAAGCACTAAGCACCTGAGAACCTGGGGCAGCATCCAGGTCCAAACTGTAAAATCTCACGAATGTGAGCGGAGAGGACCAGCCCGCCGCATCACAAACATCTTGGAGAGAAACCCCATGCAACAAGGCTTTAGAAGCCGCCATACTCCTGGTGGAATGAGCTCGGACCGCCAAAGGACAAGGCTGGCCCGAGTACTCATAAGCAAGTGAAATAGCCTCGACTATCCACTTACTGACTGTCTGTTTTGAAGCAGGAAGACCTTTTTTAGGTGATCCAAAGCAAATAAATAGTTGATCGGACTTCCTGATTGAGGATGTCCGATGTACATATGTGTCCAATGCTCGCACTGGACACGACAAGTGCAGTCTTTCCTGGTCCGCAGTTGCAAACGGAGGAGGACAGAAAGCCTGCAGCACAATAGGCCTCGGAGTCAAGGTCGGCACCTTAGGGACGTATCCCTGTTTTGGATAAAGGAACGCCTTGACCATCCCCGGAGCAAATTCAAGGCAGGTGGGGGAGACCGAAAGAGCCTGAAGGTCACCAACTCTCTTGAGGGACGAAATAGCTAGGAGAAAGACGGTCTTAAGAGTAAGGAACTTCTCTGAGACTGATTCTAAGGGCTCGAATGGAGCCCTAGACAGGCCTTCTAGAACTACAGTCAAATCCAAGCTGGCACCTTAGTGCGAGTTGCAGGCCTCAGCCTCAAAGTGCCACGAAGGAAACGTGTAATCAGGGGGTCTCGACCCAAAGATAAACCTCCCACCATGGTATGATAAGCCGCAATGGCTGCCACGTAAACTTTTAGTGTGGAAGGACATAGACCTGACACAAAGCGCTCCTGCAGGAACTCGATTACTGTGTTGACAGAACAATTAACCGGATCCCACTGATGTCGGTGACACCATAAGGAGAAAACTCTCCATTTAAGCGCATAGAGTTTCCTCGTAGCTGGAGCTCTGGAGCTTAAGATGGTCTCAACAGCCTCAGCTGAAAGACCACTATCTACAAGTTGGGCCCCCTCAGAGGCCAAACCCAAAGATTCCATATCTCTGGCCGAGGGTGAAATATTGTGCCCCCGGCCTGAGACAGAAGGTCCCTCCTCAAAGGGATCTCCAATGGAGGCCCGTCTAACAGAAGGATCAGGTCCGCAAACCAGATCCGACTTGGCCAGCGTGGTGCTACTAGCAGTAGGCTTATCCCACACTGACGGACCCGCTCCAGAACTCCTGGGAGCAGAGCAACAGGGGGAAAGGCGTACAGACGTAGCCTCGGCCACGTCTGCACCATGGCATCCAGCCCCAGGGGGGCCGGGTGAGTAAGTGAATACCAGAGGGGACAGTGCGTCGTGTTGTGAGACGCGAACAGGTCCACCTCTGCTCTGCCATATGCCTCCCAGATTTTCTCCACCGCCTCGGGGTGGAGTCTCCAGTCCCCTGGCCTCAGCTCCTGCCTCGACAGGATGTCTGCTCCTATATTCTGGTCCCCAGGAATATACACTGCCCTCAGGGAGAGTACCTTCCCCAGGGACCACAGGAGGATCCGGTGCGCCAGTTTGCAAAGCGGACGCGACCTCAGACCCCCCTGGCGGTTCAGATAAGAGACCACAGATGTGTTGTCTGTTCGAACGAGCACATGATGGCCTCTTAGGTCCGGAAGGAAATGTCTCAACGCATTGAAGACAGCCATCATCTCCAGGCAATTGATGTGCCACGAAAGATGATGGCTTTTCCACAGACCCTGAACCGAGCGGCCTTCCATTACCGCTCCCCAGCCGGTGAGGGAAGCATCTGTCGAGATAGTAGCTCGATGGCAAAGAGCTCCCAACACCGGGCCCTGGGTTAAGAACCAGTGTTTCTTCCATATCTCTAAGGCACGAAGGCATCGCCGCGTAACCTTGATCATACGGAAAGGGCTTCCCCTCGGGGAGAACCCTCTGGTCCTGAGCCACCACTGTAAAGGCCTCATGTACAGCAGGCCAAAAGGTATCACGTTGGACGCTGCTGCCAGTAGACCCAACAGTTTCTCGAACTGTTTTACAGTGCGTGACTGACCTAGCTTTAGCTCTTTGGTGGCTGCCAGGATAACAGCTACACGAACGGGCGATAGGCTGGCCCTCATCGTCACTGAATCCCATACCACACCAAGGAAAGTGGTTCTCTGTATTGGAGAAAGAACACTCTTCTTGGCATTGAGCCTCAACCCCAACATCTGCATATGGGCGAGAACGACACCTCGGTGCCGAACCGCCAACTGCTCTGATTCCGCTAGAATCAGCCAGTCGTCGATATAATTGAGAATGCGAATGCCCTGAAGCCTGAGAGGGGCTAAAGCTGCATCCATGCATTTCGTGAATGTGCGGGGTGACAAAGCTAGGCCGAAAGGAAGAACCCGATACTGGTATTCTTTGCCCCTGAAAGAAAACCTTAGGAACTTCCTGTGCTGAGGGAGGATGGAGATATGGAAGTATGCATCCTTCAGATCTATCGTGACGAACCAGTCCTCGGATCTGATTTGAGTCACGATCTGCTTGAGGGTCAGCATCTTGAACTTGAGTTTCTGAACTGACCGATTCAACAGGCGAAGATCTAAAATGGGACGCAACCCTCCATCCTTTTTTGGAACAATGAAGTAACGGCTGTAAAAACCCGACTCTCTGTCGGGTGAGTACACCTGTTCTATAGCCTCTTTTGCTAACAGGGCCCTTACTTCTTGCTCCATTACCAGAGCCTGCTCGGGACGTACCACTGTGGGTAACACCCCGCTGTAACGAGGAGGACGAGAGCCAAACTGGATTCTGTATCCTTCCTCTACAATCTGCAGGACCCAATGAGAAATATTCGGCAGAAGCTTCCACGCTGCCAGAAAATTTACTAAGGGAACCAGCCTCTCGAGGCTGGTCTCTGGTGTTACTGAGAGAGCCAAATCTGGAGCCTGAAACATACCGGCAGGAACTACCTGACCTGACTGCTCTAAAACCCCCCTCAGAGGGCGCGAAACCGATGCTGTGCCGCAGCACAGCACCAGCGACTCGCTGGAGACCACTGCGCCCTGAAGCACCAGAGGTGGCAGGGTTGGCAGGAGGGTCTCGTGAGGACCCCGAAGTGGAACGGGCACCGTGTACTGAGGTGAACACCGCTCCACCTCGGTCGGGGCTGTCCTCACAGGTCTGATGCCTAAGCATCAGGACCTTTTTTTTTTTTTGAACCGAAGCTTTCTTTGCCTGAAGAACGGTCCTCAGATCCGGCTTAGGCTTAGTCGACTTCGGTTGAGAGGGCTGCGTCTGTCTCCAGTATCTTCGTGGAGGAGCACGAGACGCAACACTCTCTTTCTGTTGCACATGATATGATGAGCTAGATGGCTGGGGCTGCTCACGCCCAGCAGCCCCAGGGGGCTGGACACGGCGAGGGATAAACTTTTTAAAAGCGTCCGACTGCTTTTTAGCATCCTGGAATCTTTCAACTACAGCGTGAACTGCGTCACCAAAGAGACCAGACGGTTCAAGCGGAGCATCTAACAAAAAAGTGCGATCTTTCTCTTTAATATCAGATAAATTGAGCCATAAATGTCTCTCAGTGGCTACCAAAGCAGCCATAGACCGCCCAATTGCTCTGGCGGTCTCTTTAGTAGCCCTGAGAGAAAGATCAGTCGCCCTACGAAGTTCTCGAACATCGTCATGACTTATTCCCTCACTATTATCCAGATCCCCCAGCAGATCAGCCTGATAAGCCTGAAGCAGTGCCATAGTGTGCAGGCACGCTCCGGCTTGACCTGCTGCCGAATAAGCTTTGCCCACTAAACTAGATGTATTTCTTAGTGGTCTAGTGGGCAAAACTGGGGCTTTAATAGAAGATGCGGGACCAGGCGCGAGATAACTCGCTAGATTTTGTTCAACCTGGGGCATCGAACTATAGCCGTAATCTTTAGACCCTCTTATTTTAGAATATATATTAGATTGAGGGATAAAGACACGAGATGAGAACGGCTTTTTCCATGATTTAGATAATTCATCGTGTAAATCAGGAAAAAAAGGAAGCCCTCGCGGTGGAGATAGTGTGGCTGAAGAAAGATAACGCTCGTCTAATCTGCTTTTGGGACGAGTGTTTTTAGTTTCAGATGGCCAGTCAATATTTAATCTTTCTACAGCTCGTGACATGACATCCACCAGCTCATCATACGCTGGGGAAATAAATTGTAATTCCCTTTCCCCCGTGTGTGCATTATCACTGTCCATACTGACAACATCAACTTCCTCAGAAGAAGAGCACAGTAATAAAGGGCTCTCTCCCCGGGCGGAAGAAACCGCAAAGCGTGCTTCCGACACCGGGGGAGGAGAGCTGGATCTCCCGGGTAAGGAAGGAGAAAGGGCCCTCGGACCCGTCTCGATCCCCTCCGAAAGATCCAATTGCGATCCCCAGGAATGCATTCTCCGCGTTGCCTCGGCAGACGCGGGTCCTGATCCCTGAGGATCGCGAGCCTGCCCACTCTGTTTGTCGAAGAGTGACAGGCGGGATCTGAGCATGCGAAGCGGTAGCTTCTCACAGTGCTGGCACTCAGCCCCCTCGAAGGCTGAGGCTGCATGCTCAAATCCCAAACAAATCACACAAAGCTCGTGTGTGTCCCCACCCGTTAAATAACGCGGGCAGGGAGGAACACACTGTTTGTAGACTTGTTTCGCCATCGATACCAACAATATTGACAGACAACAATAAATAGACGAGGACAGTTTAGACACAGATCGCTTGCTGAGGCACAGAAGCATGAATGCCGGCGAGCAGCGGAAGTGCTCTTATCCTTTCCTGGTCATGACGTCACCCGCCCGTGACGCTCATTCCCTTTTTCCATTGGACTAGTTGGCATAGATGCTTCAGACGCAATCACGCAGAAGGCGTTCCCGCAGCGTTTCGACGCATCTCGAAGTTCCCTTTTCGATAAGGGAACTTGTACTACTAATCTCTTTTAAAAAGGCACTGTTAATCAATGTTTGCCTGTTTATAAAAGCAACCAAGAAAAAGACTGAGAAATAAAAAGAAAAGAAAAACAAACAGGTGGTGGTCCTGCACCCCCACAGTATACCCAGGCAGAAGAGCTGGCCCTTGGGTTAAATGTGAACCTTGTAGAGGGCATCCCTGGGTTCAGCTCTTCCTCAGACACACAGCCAGGAGCAGCAACACCTTCACTGCTGGTAAATGAACTTTAAATGATCCTAGAACACTGTAAACTAATTTGTTGCTGCATTAAATTAAGCAAGCCTATAATCCAAATGGCTGTCCAGTCATATCAGCTGTTAAACCTAGTAATGAATTGCTTTGACTTGTGAAAGTCTACATGTGTGGCTGTGAAACTACATAGATAATGTAAAAGAAAATAGCCATGAGTTATTGATCACATTTCCCCCAGTGTACTTCATTGTAATGCAATTGTGTTTTCCTCTTTTGTGCAGTTTTAAACAATACACCAACACGTTTACCTGTTCCCAAGCAAGTGGCTGAAGCATGTGCAGTAAGACTTTTTCTAGAGTTATAACAAAAGGGAAGAAAGTGCAACACTTTGTAATGCCCCAATGCACAGGACTGTGAAGAAACCCTCTCAGGTATCTTTAAGTGCATAAATAACTTTACTTAATTTACACTTGAGTGGGCCCTCTGAAATCAATATGAGTTGCAGGAGTCCACATCTACAGAAGAGTCTGCACAAAGCAGTGATGCAGAGGTGTTGTACTTTTCCTTTTAATTTTTGATGCATAAGCCATGTGTTTGACAGGTTTACCCCTACCCCTAGAAAACAGAGTATTTTGAAAATACTTGACAATTTAAAGAAAAAAAAACTGGCACTAGAGATAGAGTTGCTTCATAGGAACTTCAGAGTAAGTGCTAATATACAATATATATTATTTGCCGGCAAAAGATGACTTGATCACTGGCTTTTCTTTACAAAGAACTATTAAAATAAAACTCAAAGAACTAAGCATATTTGTCTTGTCTTTTATTAAACATTAATTCAATGTTTAATATTTTTTCTGATGGTGCAATGTTGTGTAATATGTCACAGCCCCTGCAGGTGCAACCCTCAGACTTTTCAGATACTTTAGTTGGCTAAAGTTCACTTCATTGTGTGCCCTTGTCCTGGCTAGAGCTGCATTGTAATTTGTCTGGGGTTTGGGTCAGGGAATGGGGTCATAAAACACCTGTCTCCAAGCAGGATCATGCTGTAATCACCTAATGGAAAAATTCAGTTCTGTTAGGATAAGCATACGTGTATGTAATACAGTGAGCTTGATATTTATAATTTTCCTTACCACGTTCAAATAATGTGCATAAATCTCTGAAAATTCATTCATGCACAGAGTCATGCACAGATCCTGGTCATATTTGTGATATGGAACATAGATCACCATCTAAGAGATTTTAGTCAGTTAACTGCCTTTTAAAAATTTGATATAATACCGGTTTACTAATCTGGATAAGAATCGCAATAGTAACTTGCCTTGCCTGCACTGATTAAAGCCCGACTCCGACGAGTCGAACATTTATGCGTTTCCAACAAATTAATGATGTAAACGACATCCTCACGAGTCATGAGAAAAACGATATCTCTCAAAAAGTACACTATCGCGCTGCTCTAAAAGACTTCCCGTATCAGCTCCGCTTATGAAGCCGCGATCTAATCCTGTTAACATGAAATAAGCCTGCTCGCGAGCAGGTTCAAGCTAGCTCACCTGTTGCTATGACAGCAAGTCCAGGATGAGCGTCGAAGAAACCAAACAATCCAAGATCATGCCAAATCGCCAACAATCAAATCCAGCTAAGTGAGTTAGCGACGTACGAAGAACGGGCCCCAGAAGTGATACATGCGTGATACTCGACGATGGAAAAAGCAAAGTAAACGCGGTCGGAAGAGACTAGGAAAGGAAAAGAGAATCTGACCGCGTGAGTAACCGGACAAGAGTCCCACTTTCACTCGTTGGCGCGAGCTAAAAAGCAGCACTGTGTGCAAAGTGATGCTGACCTGGCGATCTTGTTGATGAACTAGTAAGTAAATCTCTTATTTGTAAACTTGTTTGCGTTCTAGGTTGTATATGTTGCGCTTGCTTGTAGTATGCCATTTTTACGATGCTGTTCATTCATCCATACGATTATCTTGAAGACAGTTTTCAATATCTCACATAATTATCAGGACATATATAAGCCTAGAGGTTGTAAATAGTGTAACGAGCACAATTTGCAAACTATTATGATAAATTGCAATAATCGTGTCTAATGACGACATCATTAACGGCCAATGTTATGAAATAATGCGACGTACTTTATTGATGTCATCTGGCATTTTGTAATGTTTACATTACAATCAAAAAACACAAATTAAATTATACAGTAGGCCTATAGGCTATTGTGATTTAGCAGCAATCGTGTAAAACGTTATAAGCCAGCAAACGCGGTAGAGTAGGCTACTTTATTATTATAAAGTAGTATAACACTTGACATATAGTCAAAGAACGTATATTTACAAGAAGTGAAAGCCAATAGAACGTTCCATTGCAACACCAGCGCCCAGCAGCAGCGCTACGCTTCCGCCATTTTGGGGTGAAAGCCACTCGGCAGTCATATATTATACATATATTTAGTCTAGTGCAGAGGTAATTTAGGTTGAAATAATTATGTAAAAAGAGGGGGCAGCGCCAGATAATTTTTAACGCAGGTACCGAGGGGGTGCTAGATCATTGACAGGGGGAGCTGCCACTTATAGCCTATATTGTATACTATTATTAAATGAGCAAAACTTCAATATATAATATTCAATAATTTTAATTATCACAACTAAAGTTTTAATTTTACTAAATCGAATAAGCACAACATTCAGCATTCAATCAAATATATTTAAAGATTTATTATTTATTATGTTATTTCGACATAATATCTCGTTATTTCGACATACATATGTGAGCGTGCAACATAATCAGAGAGTAGCCTATTTCTTTTCGTTTGGGATAGTTTCATTTAAAGATTTAGTTGCAAGCTTTCTATATTTCTCATGTCTGAGGCATATTTCGGTTAATTTATGATGAGATTCGCTCAAGTTCACGAGCACTGCAAGTGACCGCGCCGTATGTCATGATTATATGGTCTGCTATATTTGCTTATTTATTAAATCCAGGTAATTGGTTGATTTTTTAAAAAAAATTAAGATACAATTTACACAAAACGAAATTAATTTTAAAGAAAGGCTTTCTACAAAACACAACGTAGGCTAATGAGTCAAAATCATATATAACCCACTTCATGTCTCCCGATATCATATCCTAGCCTACTCATGCTGTTCACTTTTCATAATCAACATGGGGAAAAAAACATTATAATATTTGAACAAATATGAAACTAAATGCGCTTATTTAATGGCTACAACAACACGTATACAGTAGTAGTACAGACTCTCTATTTGTACAACTATTAGGCCATATAACAGCAATAGAAATAGCTTTACAGTAAACTTCTTTTATCGTATATTAATGACCGTTAAAGCAAGAGTATGTAAACAAAAACACACAGCCACTGTACAAAATTGTGGCAATTATAGGATAACGGACATGCAGCAATGCATCATGTTAAGATCATCATGTTTGTAGCATGATCCAGGGGATTAAAACGTACAAAATATATTTCAGGCCAAGTGGAGTTGGTAACTAATAATAGTAGTAAATGTGTAAAGTTGCATAAAATGGAAATATTCAATAATGCAAGAAAAAACTACCTCAAAAAACTGTTATCTGTGCTGTTGTCCAGTAACTCCCGTTGGAATCTTCATCCCCGCTCCCGAAGGCTGTTACCAGAAAAGCATCAGAGTTTCGCCTCTTGTGCTTCTATACTCTTTGATATAGTTGAGTTTGAGTTTCTTTATTTAAAGGTGCTATGTGGAACTTTTCTTCTAAAACGAATCCTTTTTTTATTGCCTGTGTGTGAAGGGGTTGTAATCACACATTACAATGATCCACTTATCTGGTTTTGATATTACCTCTGAAGGCCAATATTCATATTTATATGTGAAGTCTCCGGGTCGGATTTACCGCGAAATCCACCGGAAGTGACGTGCATGTGCGCTCCCGAGCCTCTCTCCTTATATACCATCTATGCGACCTACGGAACTTCAGCTAACGACATGAGTCTGATAACACCCCAAAACGACCTGCCTCCAGCGCAACACAGACTCCAACACAAACTCCAAAAAAATATAAAAAACAAAAAAAAGTTTTATCTGCTGAAGCTCGTCGGGCCAAACTTGATTCGGATCGACTCAGGACGAAAACACGGATTAACATCGGCAGAGCTTTTAAATTGTGGAGAGACCTCCGCTTTGTTTTAGGTATAAAAACAGATCCTGAGTTGGCTTTCCTCCTTTTGGACAGGTAAGCTAACATTACTTTAAAGCATGTAAAATATATTGTGATTTTGTGCTTTAGTTGGCTCAAGATAGCATTAGTTCGCCGGCTAACGCCGACCAGTTGCTAACGTTATCTGATGTGAAATACTACAGTTGTAACGTTATGGCTTTCCACATTACATAACCAGCTAAGTGTTGGTTCTGCAAGAAATTATGACTTGGTACAAAGCAACGGTTTCGTAACGTTAGGTTAGATTTATTGTCGTTAGACCGATAGATAGTCATGCACACACTTGCACGCCGGAACATGACAGATAGTAAGGATGTTTTACATGTGATTGTAATTAATTTTCAGACATTTTATGATAAAATAAATATTAGTAAACTCTAATGAAATAGCAAGGTAAACTACATGAGACATGAAATGAATACAAAAGACTGTTCTAGGATAACAAAAAGTTGGTGCTTTAGGATGTAACTTATTTTATGTACTAGATCTACTGTCTAACGTTACATCCCACTACTAGCATTGTTTATAATAAACATTTCCAGACACGTTCAGTACAGTAATGCTACTTCCTACTGTCTTACTGTTACACTGAAATTGTTCAGTCTAGTTCACCGTTTTCGTTATCATATTACCGTAATTCCTCAAATAAAAACCGGTATTCAAATAAACGCCGGGCCTCTGATAGTGGCCGGGTGCGTGGTCAACGCGGACAAATAAAGGCCGGTCTCAAATTAAGGCCGGGGAAAAATATAGTGTAGGCCAGTGGTTTTCAAACCCTGGGTCGCGACCCTCGGGTGGGTCGTGAGAATTAAAAAATGGGTCGCCAGTGATTTAAAAAAAAAATAATAATAAATGATTCCGTTTTCTAATAAAATTATTATTAATAATAATGAAACAACGAAACAAACTGAATGCTTCTCCTGACATGCGTGTTGCCCTCTCATCATGCGAACCGGCTTGGGACCAGATTATGCATTACCCTTCTCATTAATACAAAACACGCACTCGTTCGCTCCATCCGCAACACACACACACGTTCGCTCAATCTGCAGCAACACACAAACACTCGTCGTTCCTTCCTATGGCTGTCAAAATTACTCAAAAATGACGTTCAAATATTCTCTCTAAATAAAACACACATATTCTAACTATTCGAACATCTAGTTGTGCATTTTGTCAATGACGCGCATTACGTCAATAACAGGACAAATTAATACAAAGAGACATAAACTACTCTCGCACTCGCAGACACTCTTTCTCTCTCTCGCCCTCACGATCACGCTCTCTGCGCATTACTGTTTAAATTAACAATAACAATAAACAAATGTTGAGTGATGATCAAGAGTTTTGCGCAAGCAATTTAAGGTTGCGACTCTTGTCCCAAATATAGCAGGCTTCATTCAGTGATTGAAACAAATAATATTAACATTAATTGAAGTTTTACAGTAGCTAGAACCGACATTGAACGCTCCGAGCGAGCTGTGCTGTGGTGAACATGGAACTTCTCCTTGACATGAAACGGTAAATAATCAAACCAGTGGAAGCATGCAGTGCATGGAACTGCTGTATCTAACCTTACCATACCTTATTCATGCAATAAATAAGAATAAGAAAACCTTTCAGCAGTCCTGTGCCAGTGCAGCTCCTGTGACCTGTCCCTGATCCCTCAGGCGCACTCGCAAAGCAGACATCCGCGCCTCTGATACCGCCGGCGTGCTTTTCCACACTCCAAAATTAATTTTCACCTTCGAAATTCCGTTTTTTTTAAACTATTCGAATATATATTTGAGTTTAGAATATTAGTACAATTCGTACCATTCAGTGTAAGCACCGCTCAACTGTGATGTTTCCAAGCACATTTTTGCGCATGTGAAAAGGATGATTTTTTTCCTGTCGATATTGCAACGAGAGTGAAGTTGCTACAAAGCAATGTTGAAACATTTTTATTCTAATGAGAAAGTTACGTGAGCATAATGCCCCTTTTACTTTCGCTTTAAATTATTTCGTTTTGGCTTGTTTATAGTTATTATTTGTTATAATTCTTGTTCTGTTCTGTATATAATGAATATTACATCTAAAGAGTTTGTTGTGGAATATGTTGTGTATTTTTTAAGCATGCAGCAAATGCCTATTAATTGGTTAAAATTCCTGTATGTAGGCCTATAGCTTCATCAAATTATTTCAGAATCGACTTTGCGTTGCAATCGCGTCAAGGATCAGCAAGTGCACGTGTATTCTCTTAAGTGGTAAAAAAAGTGCTGTTTTTTTTTGCGCACAAGCCTATGGGTCGCGTCAAAAAAAAAAGAAAAAAAAGGGTCCCTCTTGAAAAAGTTTGAAAACCACTGGTGTAGGCTACACTCAAAGACGGACGCGGTCAGCGCTTGTCATATATCGCAACTATTCAGTGTTTTTAACCACATGTTTATTTTAGGTTTCAGACATTTAAATAGATAAGATTTATAGCAAAACAATACATTTATATTTTGTAAAATACACAATGGTGTCTATGGAAGCAGCAATAACAATCCATTCAAATATATTTGGCGACGTGTTTTATTCATATCAGATACACAGTGTAAGTATAAAGTTTACTCTATTCTTCTCCCAGTTCACCGGTCACTTACTTTCATGCATTTCGGGAGAAACTGAAGAATTCACGCGCGGTGTAACGTACAAATCCAACAGACAGGAATCTCTGAACTGCGGTGCCCATCTCACGTTACAGATCAGGATCAATTATAAAGGGTTTTAAAAGACAAAACAAACTCACTTACACTGATTTGAGAGTCAGAATAGAAGATAGTTGATGACATGGTAAGCAAGTTTGTTAATATTTAGAAATAAAAGTGCTACATCTGTCATACAGCGCTATTTTGGCTGTGGTGAACACGTGCCAAGCATGATGCGTCACCATGGAAACTTGGCTGGCGGGCGGGGCGGGATCGCGAATTAGAAATAAAGGCCTGCCTCTAATAAAAGCCTGCTTCAAATAAAAGCCGGCTACCATCTGGAGTTCAGGTAAATAAAGGCCCCGGTCTTTATTTGAGGAATTACGGTATACATTCACCTATGTTGACATTGCTGATTGTGAAAAAAGATACACGAATAGTTAGTGAAATGCATTATGCTAGATAACACCACAGATGTAACGTTATCATGGTACGAGCATGGAGCATTAGTTCAACGTCAAGCTGATAAAAGTAGCCTATTATTGTAAAGTTGCAGTGGGAGTTTACATGAGTTTCCAGCATGTTGTGTGATGCTTTCTCTGTTGCGTTGAAAGTCTCCGTGTGGCCGGTAGTGAATGCTCACTCTTGAGATCAACCACGCACACGAGCACGAGCGCTCTTGTTGCAATCTGAAACATCACCGCTAGTGGCCGCTAGAAATTACACAGAGCACCTTTAAAGGGACAATGCACATTAATTAACATGAGTACAAGGTCCAACATGTAAATGTGCCAGATTTAGCCACACAGGCTAATTTTTATCTGCAGTCCCTAGCAGGTTAAATATTAAAACAAGAAATACACTACTGCAATACAATAAAAATAAAAACATGATAAATAAACACATTATTCAGGGCCTGAATTTCGTTTTGGAAAATGGGGGGGAAATCCCCCCTTAGATGATTCTCATGGGGGGGATTTTTTTTGTTTGAGGGGGAGAAAGGGAAAAGCATTTTTTTTCAAACAAAATTATTACATTTATCTTGCCTAAATGTTTGCGCTCATTGCATTTTTACAATGGGGTTGTAAATTTACACAACACAAGGAAGCTTGATTTAAATTGTTTAATTAAATTGAAAAAAAAAAGCACAAATAAATACAATAGAATAAAGATACAAATAAAGAGAAAAGTTTTTGAATATGTCTATACAGAAACTGAATAAAGTAATCCAATGGAAAATAACACTGGGTAGTATTTTAGTATTTAAGTAGGCCTAGTATTTTAATTAGAATAAATTAAATACATATGCTATTAATCCTGATTCCTTTAACTTAAAGCTATCTTTTGTTGTTTTGACAACAAATTAATGACACACATATGGCTGCCGTCACTTTAAGAGCTAGTGCACGAATCCTGTTCATTATACTGACATGCGTTTTATGCTTATTAAAGACAAAAGCGACTATGTTTAGAGTATACTCACGCAGACCGGAATATAATCCGCGAAAAATAACTTTTGTTACTGGCCAGCTGTTTTTGAGACGGATTTTCTATGAATGTGCGCATAGAAAATAATCTCTCGGAGAGCGTGCGAGCACTGATTAGTTTAAAATCGCTTGAATGTTTAAACTGGTAAGACTTAAAAAGACGGGCAAATGGTAAACTTCAGTCACGATGGACTGCTGGCCCGATTGTGCAAGTGAATATTCCGTCATGTCCCGACTCCTAAACGCGAGTGTGTCGCAGCAGCGCTTGATGGCTGCCTTGCACAACACATTTTGAGAGAAGAGAAGACGCGGCACCGCTGAACACTCACGCTGTTTGTGAAATTGCGTCTGGCAGATAGTTGTTAAAAGAATGATTTGATTTTATAATCTGTGTGGATTACGATTGCGGGAATTTCCCGCATTATAAATGGGAGACCTGCGGGAATGATTAGAATTATGCGCAATACCCGCAATCCCGCACCAAAATTCGAGCCCTGTTATTCTATATTATGACAACATATTTGATTTGTTAATAACCAATGTTTTATGGATTTGGAAAATGATTTGATAGACGTGATATTCCTTAGTTCTGTGGGTATGGTATTCCATGCATGAGCTGCTCGAAAAGAGAAAGCCGACTTTCCAAAGCTACTTTTTTTACATGATATTTTACAATCCCTTCTTGTAGATGCTCTGGTGGATGAGTTTAAATTTTGTTGGACGAATTTATTGAGCGGAGGGGGAGCCATACCATGAAAAATTTTATATACAAGTAAAATATCTGCAAACTTAATCATGTTTTCCCAATTTAACAGGTCATATTTAATTAAAAGTTTACAATGGTGATATGAATTTGACTTTTTATCTAACGTTTTTAAGGCCCGTTTGTAAAGTATTTCAACTGATCGTAATGTGGTCCGACTTGTCTGTGTCCAGCTGGTAAGACAGTAATTAATGTGTGATATGATCATAGCATTAATATATAATTATTAATATCCTATTACCATCATCAGTAGTTCAGTAAACTATGCAGTGGCCTAATATTTGTATGAAATTGTGAAACATTACCTGGTCAATATCTTTGGAGTCTATCTGTGTCTGTTGCATGCCCGACGCTTCTATAGCATGTTCTATAGCCGCGGGTATACAGCTATTTACGTATTCCACAGCGACTCTAGGGGTCGCTGTTTGACAAAAACACAATTGCTGCATAGTGTGCCTTTAAATGTGAACCGAGCCATTATGGAGGGCATCCCTGGGTTCAGCTCTTCAGACCCCAGTAGCAGCAAAACCTTCATTAAAATGAGTTAAATGAGTTTTAAATTCTCTTGCTACACTGTAAAATAATTTGTTGTTGCATTAAATTAAGTAGGCCTATAATCCAAATGGCTGGTATTCATTCGGGTCACATGACGTCACTGTAGCTTTGCGCCGCCATCTTTTCGACTGACGGTCTCAGTAATGCTTGCAATATGTTGTGCAGTTGGCTGCAACAACAGCCGAAAGTGGAACCACGAGCTGGTATTTTATTCTATACCAAAAGAAAAGGATAGAAGAAAGACGTGGTTAGCTGTCATTCGAAGAGATCATTGGACACCCACCTCTCATATTGTATCATGTCTCATCTTTCTGTGCGCACACACCCGACCCGAAGCGTGCAGCCATAGACCCCTATACAGCGCGCGGAGTAATGAATTGAGCTCTGTTTTGTGTCTGAACAAATACACACAACATTATGTTTAAATGTCCGTTTTGGAGAGTATTCACGTAAAATATGTCGGTTATGTCTTAAACAGAGTTGTCTTGGCAGGCTACCAGCTGTTAGCCACTTAGCTAACTAATAACTCGCTACCTAGTCAGAGCAAACTACCACCAAAATCGTACATTTGTATTTTTTTTATTAATACCTACATTTCCCATTATTAAATATAAATCCTTAGTGGCCAGGTGCCACACTTTTACGTATTTTACCCATCCAGCCACCATAGCATAGTGACTGTGTTTACATGCAGCCAATAACCCGTTCAAAACCGAGATATTAGCAATAACCCGGTCGTGAACGGCCATGTAAACACCGGCAAAAACCCGGATATGCTCATAAGTAAAGACACTTTTCTTTTAGTGGTTTTTAACATAGATTGGTTCTCCAAATTCTGTCCCTTACGCAAAAAACTGTCCTTAATGGCCAGTCTCTGTAATTTCACCCAGCTTGTTATTCAGCCGACTAGAATCTCTGTAGGTATTGATGGCAGGAATAAATCTACATGCATTGATTTGATATTCACTAATATACCAGAGTTTTGTTTACAGACAGTTTCTAAAGCTGTGGGATGTAGTGACCACAATCTGATCGCTTTATCAAGAAAAACAAAATTGCCTAAATCTGGAGTTAGAATTGTTCTCCGCAGGTCCTTCAAAAAGTTCAACCCAGAGTCATTTATATTATACATTAATAATATGCAATGGTCAGATGTTCTTGAAGAACAGAATGTCAACACTGCTTTAAATATGTTTATGGATAAATTAATGAAATTGGTTAATATGCATGCTCCCCTTAGGAAAAGGTCAATAAGAAGTAAAAGTGCTCCGTGGCTGGACAATGAATTGAGATCGTTGATGCTTCAAAGGGATAAAGCCAAAACAGTTGCTCAAAAAACAGGGAAACCTGAAGATAGGAAGGAAGACGTACTGCACATTAAGAAATAAAGTCACAAAACTAAATCATAGTAATAAGAAGGGTTATTTTAAACAGAAAATGTATAACTCCGCGAATGATGGGAAAAAACTGTGGAAAATACTGAATGTATTAATGTGTAAGAAGCCAAAGTCATCCCCAAAATTTGTTGAATGTGAGGGGCAGTTCATTACAAAGCCACATGATATTGCAAACTATTTTAACAAGTTTTTTTTACAAGAAAATTGGATAATTTAAGATCTAAAATGAATAAAACTGACAGTAATGCATGCAGGAAATTGGTTGATAACATAATGCAGGGCAAAGACTGCAACTTCCAATTCCATACTGTAACTCAGGATACCGTAGAGAAGCTGCTACAGGGTCTATCTACTCTGAAACATCTGCATAGATAACTTGGAAGGAAGTATACTTAAAGTAGCTGCGACTTAGCTCTCAAAACGTCTCAGGTTAGTATTGTAACCATAGTTCCCTGAGAAACAGGGAACGAGATGATGCGTCGATGACGCCATGGGAACGCCTCCAGCGTGACTGCGTCTGAAGCATCTATGCCAACTAGTCCAATGGAAAGCGAGAATGAGCGTCACGGGCGGGTGACGTCATGACCAGGAAATGTTAAAAGCACTTCCGCTGCGAAACGCCAGTTAGCTTCGAAATTTGCCGAAGCAAGCCGATCGCAGGGATGCAGGAAGTATGGCAGAGGGACGCATCGTCTCGTTCCCTGTTTCTCAGGGAACTATGGTTACAATAGTAACCTGAGACGTTCCCTTTATCGAAAAAGGGAACTCGCGATGCGTCGATGATGCCATGGGAACGAGAATACCCAAAGCGCCATAATTCCAAGTACCTGAGTGTCAGTCTGTTGTACTAAGCACTAAGCACCTGAAAACCTGGGGCAGCATCCAGGTCCAAACTGTAAAACTTCACGAATGTGAGCGGAGAGGACCAGCCCGCCGCATCACAAACATCTTGGAGAGAAACTCCATACAATAAGGCTTTAGAAGCCGCCATACTCCTGGTTGAGTGATCTCGGACCACCAAAGGACAAGGCTGGCCCGAGTACTCGTAAGCAAGTGAAATAGCCTCGACTATCCACTTACTGACTGTCTGTTTGGAGGCAGGAAGACCTTTCTTAGGTGATCCAAAGCAAATCAGTAATTGGTCGGACTTCCTGATTGAGGATGTCCGACGTACATGTCCAATACTCGCACTGGACACAAGAGGTGCAGTCTTTCCTGGTCCGCAGTTGTAAAAGGAGGAGGACAGAAAGCCTGCAGCACAATAGGCCTCGGAGTCAAGGTCGGCACCTTAGGGACGTATCCCTGTTTTGGATATAGGAACGCCTTGACCATCCCGGTGCAAATTCAAGGCAAGTGGGGGAGACCGAAAGGGCCTGAAGGTCACCAACTCTCTTGAGGGACGAAATAGCTAGCAGAAAGATAGTCTTAAGAGTAAGAAACTTATCTGAGACCGAATCTAAGGGTTCGAATGGAGCCCTAGACAGGCCTTCTAGAACTATAGTCAAATCCCAAGCTGGCACCCTAGTGCGAGTTGCAGGCCTTAGCCTCAAAGGGCCACGAAGGAAATGTGTAATCAGGGGGTCTCGACCCAAAGATGTACCCCCTACCAGGGTGTGGTAAGCTGCAATGGCTGCCACGTAGACTTTTAGCGTGGAAGGGCATAGACCTGACACAAAGCGCTCCTGCAGGAACTCGAGTCCTGTGTTCACAGAACAGTTAACTGGATCCCAATGATGTCGGTGAGTGAAATATAATTCCCTAGTAGCTGGAGCTCTGGAGCTTAGGATGGTCTCAGCAGACTCGGCTGAAAGACCACTCTCTATGAGTTGGGCCCCCTCAGAGGTCAAACCCACAGGTTCCAAATCTCTGGACGAGGGTGAAATATTGTGCCCCCGGCCTGAGACAGAAGGTCTCTCCTGATCGGGATCTCCAATGGAGGCCCGTCTAGAAGATGCATCAGGTCCGAAAACCAGATCCGACTTGGCCATCGTGGTGCTACTAGCAGTAGGCTTATTCCAAACCGACGGAACCGCTCCAGAACTCCTGGGAGCAGAGCAACAGGGGGAAAGGCGTACAGACGTAGCCTCGGCCACGTCTGCACCATAGCATCCAGCCCCAGAGGGGCTGGGTGCGTAAGGGAATACCAGAGAGGACAGTGCGTCGTGTTCTGAGACGCAAACAGATCCACTTCTGCTGGCCCATATGCCTCCCAGATTTTTTCCACCGCCTCGGGGTGGAGTCTCCAGTCCCCTGGCCTAAGCTCCTGCCTCGACAGGATGTCTGCTCCTACATTCTGGTCCCCAGGAATATACACTGCCCTCAGGGAGAGTACCTTCCCCAGAGACCACAGGAGGATCTGGTGCGCCAATTTGCAAAGCGGACGCGACCGCAGACCCCCCTGGCGGTTCAGATAAGAGACCACTGATGTGTTGTCTGTTCGAACGAGCACATGATTTTGTGTGATCATGATTTGACGAGCCCAGGCAATTTATGTGCCACGAAAGATGATGGCTTTTCCACAGACCCTGAACCGAGCGGCCTTCCATTACCGCCCCCCAGCCGGTGAGGGAAGCATCTGTCGAGATAGTAGCTCGATGGCAAAGAGCTCCCAACACCGGACCCTGGGTTAAGAACCAGTGCTTCCTCCATATCTCTAAGGCCCGAAGGCATCGCCGCGTGACCTTGATCATACGGAGTGGGTTTCCCCTCGGGGAGAGCCCTCTGGTCCTGAGCCACCACTGTAAAGGCCTCATGTACAACAGGCCAAAAGGTATCACGTTGGACGCTGCTGCCAGTAGACCCAACAGTTTCTCGAACTGTTTTACAGTGCGTGACTGACCTAGCTTTAGCTCTTTGATGGCTACCAGGATAGCAGCTACACGAATGGGCTATAGGTTGGCCCTCATCGTCACTGAATCCCATACCACACCAAGGAAAGTGGTCCTCTGTACTGGAGAAAGTACACTTTTCTTGGTATTGAGCCTCAACCCCAACATCTGCATTTGAGCGAGAACGACACCTCGGTGCCGAACCGCCTACTGCTCTGATTCCGCTAGAATCAGCCAGTCGTCGATATAATCCAGAATGCGTATGCCCTGAAGCCTGAGAGGGGCTAAAGCTGCATCCATGCATTTCGTGAACGTGCGGGGTGACAAAGCTAGGCCGAAAGGAAGAACCCGATATTGGTATTCTTTGCCCCTGAAAGAAAACCTTAGGAACTTCCTGTGCTAAGGAAGGATGGAGATATGGAAGTATGCATCCTTTAGATCTATCGTGACAAACCAGTCCTCGGACCTGATTTGGGTCACGATCTGTTTGAGGGTCAGCATCTTGAACTTTAGTTTCTGAACTGACCGATTTAACAGGCGAAGATATAAAATGGGACGCAACCCTCCATCCTTTTTTTGGAACAATGAAATAACAGCTGTAAAAACCCGACTCTCTGTCTGGTGAGTACACCTGTTCTATAGCTTCTTTTGCTAACAGGGCCTTTACTTCTTGCTCCATTACCAGAGCCTGCTCGGGATGCACCATTGTGGGCAGCACCCCGCTGTAATGATGAGGACGAGAACCAAACTGGATTCTGTATCCTTTCTCTACAATCTGCAGGACCCACTGAGAAATATTCGGCAGAAGCTTCCACGCTGCCAGAAAATTTACTAAGGGAACCAGCCTCTCGAGGCTGGTCTCTGGTGTTACTGAGAGAGCCAAATCTGAAGCCTGAAACATAATGGCAGGAGCTACCTGACCTGACTGCTCTAAAGCCCCCCTCAGAGGGTGCGAAACCGATGCTGTGCCGCAGCATAGCATCAGCGACTCGCTGGAGACCGCTGCGCCCTGAAGCACCAGAGGTGGCAGGAGGCTCTCGTGAGGACCCCGAAATGGAACGGGCACCGTGTAATGAGGTGTACACCGCTTCACTTCGGTCGGGGCTGTCCTCACAGGCCTGACGCCTAAACATCAGGACCCTTTTTTTTTTAGCCGAAGCCTTCTTTGCCTGAAGAACGGTCCTCAGATCCACCTTAGGCTTAGACGACTTCGGTTGAGAGGGTTGCGTCTGTCTCCAGTATCTACGTGGAGGAGCACGAGACGCAACACTCTCTTTTTGCTGCACACGATATGATGAGCTAGACGGCTGGGGCTGCTCACGCCCAGCAGCCCCAGGGGGCTGGACACGCCGAGGGATTAACTTTTTAAAAACATCAGACTGCTTTTTAGACTCCTGGAACCTTTCCACGGCCGCGTGAACTGCGTCCCCGAAGAGACCAGAGGGTTCAAATGGAGCGTCTAATAAAAAAGTTCGATATTTTTCTTTAATCTCAGAAAGATTCAACCAAAGGTGCCTCTCAGTGGCTACCAAGGCTGCCATAGACCGCCCAACTGCTCTGGCGGTCTCCTTAGTAGCCCTGAGAGCAAGATCAGTAGCCCGACGAAGTTCTCGAACATCGTCCTGACTAATTCCCTCGCTATTATCCAAATCCCCCAGCAGATCAGCTTGATAAGCCTGGAGCAGTGCCATAGTGTGCAAACACGCTCCGGCTTGACCTGCTGCCGAATAAGCTTTGCCCACTAAATTAGATGTGGTTTTTAGCGGTCTAGTGGGCAAAACTGGGGCTTTCATGGCAGATGCAGGACCAGGCGCCAGATAACTGGCTAAATTTTGTTCAGCCTGGGGCATCGAACCATAACCGTACTCTCTTAACCCTCTAATTTTTGAATATAAATTAGTCTGAGGGTTAAAGACACGAGATGAAAACGGTTTATTCCACGATTTAGACAACTCGTTATGTAAATCAGGAAAAAAAAAAAGGAAGCCCTCATGGTGGAGACAATGTGGCTGAAGAGAGAAAGCGCTCATCTAGTTTGCTTTTGGGGCGAGCGCCCTGAATTTCAAATGGCCATTCAATATTTAATTTCTCTACAGCTCGTTACATGACATCCACCAGCTCATCATATGCCGGGGAAATAAATTGTGAATCCCTTTCCCCCATGTGTGCATTTTCACTCTCCAAACTCATAACATCAACTTCCTCGGAAGAAGAGCATTGGAGAAAAGGAGGGCTTTTTCCCCGGGCGGAAGAAACCGCAAAGCGTGCTTCCGACACCGGGGGAGGAGAGCTGGATCTCCCGGGTAAGGAAGGAGAAAAGGCCCTCGGACCTGTCTCCAACCCCTCCGAAAGATCCAATTGCGATCCCCAGGAATGCATTCTCTGCGTTGCCTCGGCAGACGTGGGTCCTGATCCCTGAGGATCGCGAGCCTGTCCACTCTGTTTGTCGAAGAGTGACAGGCGGGATCGGAGCATGCGAAGCGGTAGCTTCTCACAGTGTTGGCACTCAGCCCCCTCGAAGGCTGAGACCGCATGCTCCACTCCCAAACAAATCACACAAAACTCGTGTGTGTCCCCACCCGTTAAATAAGGCGGGCAGGGAGGAACACACTGTTTGTAGATTTGTTTCGCCATAACGTTTCCAACAATATTGCAACAGACAACAATAAATAGACAGAGACAGTTTGACACAGATCGCTTGCTGAGGCAACAGAAGCTAACTGGCGTTTCGCAGCGGAAGTGCTTTTAACATTTCCTGGTCATGACGTCACCCGCCCGTGACGCTCATTCTCGCTTTCCATTGGACTAGTTGGTATAGATGCTTCAGACGCAGTCACGCTGGAGGCGTTCCCATGGCGTCATCGACGCATCGCGAGTTCCCTTTTTCGATAAAGGGAACCTATAAGTCACATTTTTAATAGGTCTGTCTTGAGTGGCACTTTTCCTGAGCTTTGGAAACAGTCAAAAATTATACCCCTTCTTAAAGATGCAAAAGTTGGCTTTACTGGATCAAATAGTAGACCAATCAGTTTATTTCCAGTGTTAAGCAAAATCTTGGAGAAGATCATCTTTAATCAAATAATGGATTATTTCAGAACAAATGAATTGATGACAAAGTTCCAACATGCATATAGACCACAAATACTACTTTTCCACAAATACTGCTCTAGCACAAATGACAGAGGAGTGGCTAACATGTTTAGATGAAGGGAAACTAGTAGGAGCTGCGTTTTTGGATTTTACAGCAGCTTTTGGTGTAATAGATCATAGTCTTCTCATAGCCAAACTCAAAGCATATGCTTACATCATGCGGCATAGTACAAGGAAGTTGTCTGGGTCCACTTTTATTTTCAATATTTATAAACGATTTTCCATATGTTTTTAGAAAGGCTAGTGTTGTTATGTATGCTGATGATGTAACTTTATTCAATGCAGCATCAACATTGTCTGAACTTAATGAGAATCTTCAGCATGAGTTAAATACAGTAGTGGATTGGGTGAAAAAGAATAAGTTAGTACTGAATATTTCTAAAACTAAATGTATGATATTTGGCAAATAGATACATGTTACATCCCACTTAATCTGCATATAGAGAACAATGTGGTCGAGCAGGTTACTAGATTCACACTGCTGGGTGTTAGACTTGATAATTTATTAGTTAGTTTGGAGTAGTGCAGCCCAAAAACATCTAAGAAAACTTCAAATTGCACAGAATAGAGCAGCCAGAGTAGTTCTGCAATGTTCTTTTTGCGCTAGTGTGCGTGAGATGCATATTAAATTATCTTGGTTAACAGTAGAGGCAAAAGTAAAATATAATCTTTTGTTACTTATGCACAAAGTCATGGCTAATGAAGCATATAACTTTATAAAAGAAAAAATATTGTTTAGTGGATATGGTCATGAGCACGTGACACGCTCAGTCAGCAACAGGATAATGATTACTCCCAGTCCAAGGTATAATTTTATGAAGAAAACTATTGTATACAGAGGGGCTGTAGAGTGGAACTCACTTCCACCCAGCGTTAGGGAACTTAAAAGCAAATTTTCTTTTAAGAAAACAATAAAACAGAGATTACAGGTGTGAAAGTATTACCTATTTTATTTTATTTTCGCATGTTATTTTTTGTTTTAAATTATTTTGAATTACATGTTGAATAGATGTTGCTTTTGCATAACTGTATAATTCGTACTCATTTTAAATGTGTGTATTGTAGCTAATATATCATATAGCTCTTATAGATCTTATTGATGTATTGATTAATTGAATTTTTGTATTTTTTGTATTGTGATTTCTGTGGACCCCAGGGAGACTAGCGACCACCATAGTGGGAGCTAATGGGGATCCAAATAAAACAACAATACAATGACCCCAAAAACTCACATATATCAGAAAACATTTTAAATTCCAAAAATAATAGAACATTAAACACTAACAGATCTCCTCCTATATTAATATTGAGCAAAACACATTACATAACTCTTAATTTTAACATTTGCTCTAACAGTTTAGCAGAAACTTTAACAGTCAGAAGCAAAGCATGGAACTAGAAATCCGTTCACATAGAAATTCACATTTATCTGGGAACATGTACAGCAATATATGTACACAATAAAGGATAACACGTTTTGAATATATCATGTAATGCTATTTTTGTCTTCATGTATACATATTTTATGTGTATTAATATATAGCCATACATGGTCAATGCATATATTGCAGTATATTGAATAATATAAGCACTAGTTTCCCATTTATGGAAATTGATAATGTAATATATCGCATTATATTTTGAATATATCTCTCAAAAAGTACACTATCGTGCTGCGCGAAAGGACTTCCCGTATCATATAAAGCCGCATTCTAATCTTGTTTACATGAAATAAGCCTGCTCCCGAGCAGGGCCCTCTAGACTGACTACGTCAGACTTCGTACTTCGATATAAACGACCGCGGATATGGAGATGCGGATGCAATTCGTCTGTTGTGGAGAATATTCCCGGCATTAGCAAACTGAAGCCCGAACAAGAAGAGTGTGTATTAAACATTTTGAATGGAGGTGATGTTGTGGCCCTACTCCCTTTGGGAAAATTTTAATTTATCAACTATTACCGATCGTCTGCGAGAAACTGGGGAGCCTTTTGATAGGTCAGTGTCTCCTTTCTTTTCCAGGTATTAAATACCGTAAAACTTCAAATAATAGCCCGGGCTTTTATTTGCCCAAATTGTCGAACTGCACCAGCTTGTATTTGAGACAGGCGTCTATATGAGGCAGGCCTTTATAATTTAGTGTTGAGATGTTGTTCATTGAGATGTTGTTCCTAGAGTCTCTAATCTCTAAAAATCTCCAAATGCTTCACGTGAAACCCCGATCTTCCGACCTTTTAATATCTTGTCGATTGATTTTGATTAATATGCGCGAGGGAGAGAGAGAGCAAGACAGCGCTCGTGTTGTTTGAAGACCTGAGAGTGCGCGCACGCGCGGCCGTCTCTCTCTCTCTCTCTCTCTCTCTCTCTCTCTCTCTCTCTCTCTCTCTCTCTCTCTCTCTGTCAAGCGCAGCAGTCATTCTATTACATAACTCACCGATCAAAAAAGTCGTTTACAGCCATGTTCACTCCGGTATTTCGCTCGCATCATCAAGTGTTTACAGCAGGTTTACAGTGGAAGTTCGATCATAGATTTGAGTTCGATGCATGATGTCTGTGGTTCGATGCGGCTGTGTCTGCGCATAACATACGTCATAAATAAACTTATCTGATTGGCTTACGGGTAACCAATGATTTTAAACTTCAGAAATCGCCCCCTAGCGAGAGAGAAAACACTTCTCTATTATGCTATACCAGAGAATGTCTAATAAGGGCTTTGGCTATACACAAGTTATTGAGCCTTTTCCGCTCTACATCCTAAACTCCTCCCGTCAATGCAATCCACTTCTGTTCTGGCGGGCTGGGTTTGTTTTGCTAGTTAGCTCTGTTGTGTCGACAAAGCACTAATATCGCAGTGACAAAGAATATAACAATTACAACATGAAGTAAAGTGGTTGGGGAATGACGTGTTCGGTAGTTGGTTGCAAACAATAAAGCACCTGAACGAGTGGTTAGATATAGAGTGCTACGACCACAATCCAGCTACGAAGAGGCAATGTCCATGCGCTCTTTTGTTTACATTTTTCGCAAGCCTGATACCGACTCGGAATCAAGGACTGAGCGTGCCTTGTGAGGTTTAGAATCTTGCCTTGTGTTCCTGTCTACCAACACCCAGCCATGATGTTCATTAAATACAGATAAACACAACAAATACTGCATGCATTGTATTTTTTAATATGATATATGAAAAATTTCATAGTGATGTAATTGTGTGGGCTGCTTTTGTATTTTACTTTTTAATACCTGTTAGGATTAAATACGCAATCTTTCTTATTGAAGCCATTTGTTTGGTTTCCTCAAAACAATTAATTCATCTAGTGTTATTTATGTACAGCATATGAGCTTACTATGAATGATGAACCGTGTTAAAAGAAATTGTAGCACTCTAAATAAGTTAGCATAAAAACTTAAACCTACGTTACATATGTTTAAATAATATGTTTTTTTATTTATTTAATTCATCTATGTTGATTATATGAAAAGGGAACCGCATCGAAAAACATTTCGAGTGTGTCAGAAATAATTTTGACCACTTACTTTTTGTTTTGTAGAAAGCCTTTCTTTAAAGTGAATTTTGTTTTGTATAAATTGTATCTTCATTTTAATCAACAAATTGCCTGGATTATTAGGCCTAAATAAAAAGCAAATATAGTAGACAATATAATTACAACACGGAGGCCCAGCGCGTGAACTGGAGCTCGTCTCATATTAACCGAAAACTGACAGAAAACACTAGTTTAATAAACAATTCAAATGTTTAATGCATAATCCTTTCTTTGGCCGTTTTTTTGTGGCAAGCTTTATGCGTGCGTTGAGATGCTGAATAGGCAATATAAAAATGCTGTCATTATAAGAGGTTTCTAGTGTCAATGTATTGCTTGTTTTTTTGTTGACATTTCATGTTGTGACACTTCTCTTCTCTCGAACATAATGAGCTACGCCAGAGCGTCAACAAGCTTCCCCGTACTTTTTAACAAGCGTCCTAGACAGGGCGGCCAGAGCTTCGGCAGCGGTGTGAACGTACAGTAAGGAACATAAGGCCTATCTTTCATGATCATAGTTCATTGCAATAATTAAATGAAATGAAATTACATCAAACTTTATTTTCACTCAAACAGTACAGGCACACTAATATATAGCACAGCATAAAGAGATAATGTAAATTATGCATTATGTAAACAATGGACATCGGTTGGCATTATCTAAATAAGGCTAGGCTCTACATTTGCTTTCGGAAACAAAACGATAATGTGTGTATGACATGACACAACCGACTTTGCTGTGCAGATATTGATTTGCCTCGGAGGCTTTCAGATTGTCCATTGCCATGGATTGCACGAAGTAGGAGCAAATCTTGCTTTACGTTATGCTGGGCCACGTCGTCATGTTATCCTCCCAGTTCTGCACTGAATTCGGGTGGGGGATAGTAACGCCATCTCCAGTCAAGTAGTATAACCGTGTTCCCAAGCTAGCATCTTAATCGCTGTGTTTACACCGGCAGACGATGTGCAAACCACTTCCGGCGGAAATGAAGTGCATTTGTATAGAGTAATGGTGCCGCCCATGATTTGGCGTGTAAACTTGTGTATTCCAGACTCTGTCTACGAAGCAAAGTGAAGTATCAGAGTCTGGTAGTACCAGGGCCCTCGGCATAGGCGGAATAGGCAAATGTTAAAGGCATCACTCACCCATAGGGGCGCCAAAATGAGCGACTGGGTGACATTTGATTGTACTAATACTTTTTTTTAAACCATTAATTCCTAACACTAGCCTACAAAATAAAGCAAAAAAAAAAAAAAAAACCTGACTAAGTCCTCCGACTCCGGTTTGGCGCAGCAGTCTTCCCCCGCCCAGCGAGTGAAGTGAGTCAGAAACAGAGCGTGCGCGCGCGATCAGTTTCTGTTGGTAATGTGTGTAGCATTGCCCCTCGCCGCATCCAATGTGGACAGCATTGGTTTCGTTTGTGGGCGCTTAACACACTCAAGCACTCCCGTAGAGCCGGGCCGGGCCGCTCGCGCCGGCTCAAAACACGGTGAAAGTTCCTGATTGTGACGGATGGATGAATTTACATGACACGTCATAAAATAGCAAAAATAGATGGGTGCCAAAAATAAGAGAAGAGGATAAAGACAGAGGTAAAGTGATGTAATGAATGAACAATTTCTCTAATTGCCTAGTTGTAAGGTACTATTTAATGGCAGTTATTTTTAGCTTAAACTTTATGCTAAACGTTTTTCTGAGTTGTCCAGATGCTCCAGAAAGTGTTTGTAACAATCATGTCAGTTTTTTAGACGCACGCATATCACTTTATATTATATGGCATTTTTTAAAGTTTGCCAAAATTAGTAATGATATTTTTATAATGGTTTATTAAAAATAGCAACGTTTACGTAAAATTCACATTCAAGAAGACATTTCAAAGTTTCATTCATGGTGAAAACATGAAACGTGCCCTAGTTTTGTCAGGGTTCTGTCACTTCTGTAGTCTATTTCTTGGTTTTGTGACAGAGCCCTGACACTCCTGTTTTGTCTTTGTTTGTGTGCTTTCATTTCTTGTCTTGTGCTGCACACAGCTTGTGTTTTACACTAGCTGTGTGCTTTCATGTTGTCATGTTTTGTGTGAACACATGGCTTATGAGTGTTTTCATTGGCTGGAGGAGGCCATCCCTGAGCAGCCTGCTCCCCCTGTCTGTCCTATCAAGGTCGAAGAGGCTACCCTCTCCCTTTATGTTGCCGCTGTTATGTGTGTCTGGGCAACACATGCCTCCATGGCTACCTCAGCTGCATCCTATCCTGAGCCAACCGTTTCCTCCATCAGTCCTGGCTGTCCTGCGTGCTTGGAATATGCACAAGAATTCTATTGTCCCAGAGCCCGTTGCCAGCCTGGAGACGGTACTCGTCACGTCTGCCCAGCCAGAGACGGTACTCGTCACGTCTGCCCAGCCAGAGACGGTACTCGTCACGTCTGCCCAGCCAGAGACGGTACTCGTCACGCCTGCCCAGCCAAAGACGGTACTCGTCACGTCTGCCCAGCCAGAGACGGTACTCGTCACGTCTGCCTTCACGTCAAGCCTCCCGATCCAGAGACTGTTCTCGCCAGCTCAGCCGTGCCTGTGTCTTCGGACAAGATGGCTCCATCTCCTGTCCCGGATCTAGTGAGTGTCCCAGTCAAGGATCCAGACACACCTGACCCACCCTGGCCGTCTGCCAGGGATCCTGACCCTCCTGACCAACCCTGGCCCTTAGCCGGGACTCCTGATCCGCTGGAGCCCGCCTGGTCTGTCCCCCCAGCGCCGTCCTGGCCTTCTGCCGGGATTCCTGAGCCCCTGGAGCCCGCCTGGTCTGTCCCGCCATGGCCCTCTGCTGGAACTCCAGACCCGCCTGAGCCTCCTTGGCTCAACCCTCCCGTCCCTCCCTGGTCCCTTATAGAGACTTCCTGGACTGTCATGCTGGCTCTGTCTTGGCTCCCCTCCCTCCCCACTTTTTCTCTGTGTTTTGATCTACCCGTCTTGTGTTGTCTGTTGGTGAGTTTTTATGTCATGTTCCTGTCTTGTTTTTTGGTGTTCCTCCTTAGGGACGCCAGGTGGCGTCCTTTAGAGGAGGGGTAGTGTCAGGGTTCTGTCACTTCTGTAGTCTATTTCTTGGTTTTGTGACAGAGCCCTGACACTCCTGTTTTGTTTTTTTGTTTTGTCTGCTTTCATTTCTTGCCTTGTGCTGCACACAGCTTGTGTTTTACACTAGCTCTGTGCTTTCATGTCATGTTTTGTGTGAACACGTGGCTTATGAGTGTTTTCATTGGCTGCGTGTTCATGTCTCGTTTTGTGTGAGCACATGGCTGGTGATTGGTTTTACTGGCCATGTGCTTGTGTTCTAGTCATGTTTGGTGTGAGCACATGGCTTGTCATGTTTCCTTGTGCCATGTGCTCTCCTGTTGATTGTCTAGCCCTTCCCTTCTTGTTACCTGATTATTGATTCATTTTCCCCACCTGTCCTCCCTCGTTACCTCCTTTGTTTGGTCTCCCTATTTATTCTCCCTATGTTTGCAGTCCTGTGCTGTTTCGTCGTCGTATGTACCTGGTGTGTTACCCCTTAAGTCAAGTCTTCTGTTTTCCCCTACGGGGTAGTTTTGTTTGTTTTTATCATTAAAAAAGCCTATTGTTTCCTGCACTTGAGTCCTCGTCTCATCTCCTCAACCCCACACCTGACAAGTTTAGAGGAAGATTGCGGCCATAAACTGGAAAAGAAGCTAGTAGGCTATTGAGCTAGTGCTCAATGAATGAATAGTTTGTGCATGAATGATATTTGGACGATGACATCACTGTTTTATTCAGGGAGGCTATATAAATTAACTAAATTAATAACTTTTTTTACAACAAAAATAAACCATCACTGAACTTAAGCTGGACTATGACACCTTCTATATATTATATATAATATATATATATAGGCTAAATAATCATGAACACAATGACGGGGTGAAATGGGCTGTGATGCATGGGGCACCAGGTAAAATCTTGCCTAGGGCAGCAAATTGGTCAGGGCTGACCCTGCTCCCGAGCAGGTTTAATTTTTTTAAATTATATTCAGTGAAATCGACACTATAATCCGACAGAACAACATAAGTAGTTTTAGAAAAAAAAGCGAGCTTCTAACTCCACCTCGAGCGTGTTATTTGTTTTGCAAAAATCCACCGCTCCCGGATCATCGGGTCCAATCAGCGCAGGGGGGGTGTGAGATATGACTGTCAATCACAGATCGGGTGCACGTTACAATCACATGCACACGCCTGAAGTTCGCACAGTAACTAAGAGTGATGACGGAAAATCAAGTAAGCTCATTTAGAGTATAAATGACGTTAGCAATTGCAATCTATCGGTAGATTAGCCAGGGCAGCATACCTCCAAATACTCCATAGTGTTGATGAATGCTGATGAGACAGGCGCGTTCACAGAAAATCTGGTGCACACGCACTGACGAGCACGAACTCGGTGGGAGGGTATTCGTTGGTAGTGGGGGAGGGGCATGAGAGTTGTAAACATTCAAAATTTTGCCTAAGGCCCCATCCACACTACTGCATTTTAGTTTAGAAACGGAGAATTAAAATGAATACGATCTCCGTCCACACCAGCGTTTTAGCTGTGATCTCCGTCACCATTAAAACGACTGAAAACGAGCCAGAAAGTCCTCCGTTTCTAAAGTCCTCCGTTTTGTCCCGTCTTCACTAAAACGCCCTCCGGAGATTCAAAACGCAAAACGGGTCTGCAGCGTTTCTAAACTTCTCCGGTTTAGGTCTTCGTTTTTGCCGTTTTAGTCTGGACGAGAGGTGCAAACGTAGCAAAAGGTCTCCGTTTCTAAACGAAAACGTAGTAGTGTGGATGGGGCCTAAGTCCACTCAATCTGCCAGACTTGCCGACTGCAGCTTTAAGCTTACGGAACTGTTGCTATGACAGCAAGTCCACGATGAGCGTCGAAGAACTAAACAATCCAAGATCATGCCAAATCGACAACTATCAAATCCAGCTAACTGAGTTTGGGACGTACGAACTCTGTCACTCTGTCACTCTGTCAGAGCTCTGTCACCAAGCCAAAATTTAAACCAGACAGAAGTGACAGAACCCTGACAAATGATATATTTGATTGTACTAAAGTGGAACTACTGCAAGTATAGGCCTACTTTAGGTACACTTTAATATGTTGCATTTAAAAACTGCCTTATACAGTGATCATATATCCTTACCAATAGTGATATTAAAACACAGTTGTCACAGTCACTAGCTAGTCACCACCTCCTCACTACATTTCCCATCATCCCCCCTGGCCCTCACCTGCATGCACTTCCCAATCACAGAGTCACCTGTCAACAATCTTCACTGGTCACCATTCAACACTATAACCCCGAACCTAAAGCGGGGTTAAATGTAACACGGACATTTTACATAGTTAGTCAGGATCAAGCTGGTTGTGTTTCCACTCTTATTCTCTCGCTGCCAGAATACGCTCTCCCGTGAATTTGTGGAAAGTTTTGATAATATTTTCTGAAGATACTGGACAAAGAGTGTTTTGACACCATGCAAGTACTGTATATACCCGACTATAAGACGAGGTTTTTGTCCTAAAAATAGGCTGAAAAATGAGGGGTCGTCTTATATTCGCGATATATACAAAATCACGGGGGAAAAGGGAGAAAGCAGGGAGAAACAGTAGAGCGTGCCAACACAAGCTAAATGTAGTGTGGGGCAGGCTGCGCGGTGCGCTTCATAAGAAGAGAAGTACCGGTATGCTCGTTTTGGATGCATCCCGCGGACACTTGACGGAGCCCGTCAGGCGTTCACTCACTGACGTGACGCCTACTAGAAACGCAAGGTCTCTCGCTCTCTCCCTCTCTGCCTCGCACGCGCCACACGGTTTGGTTTGGAGCACATACAGACGGCTAAGTTCTGTCTCACATGTTCGGCTCATGTTCATTTTTGTGAAAAGGACGGTTATTCATTTGTGTCTACTGTTTATTTTGTGACAAATTAATCCAAATATTTAATGAATGGTGTTAAAATGTTTTTTTTTTCCAATGATTTATCACTAGAATTTTCAAATAAAAATTATTTTCTGTTGAAAACCAGATTTTTTTAAACAAAAGTCTCTTTCCCCCAAAAATAAGTCTAGAAAATGGGGGGTCGTCTTATATTCAGGGTCGTCTTATATTCTGGTATATACAAAAAATTTTCATCAATTTTCTTTTTTCGGTTTCTGGGTTGTATGAAAGACCTTTTCCGCCACAGTTGAGTAAAAAAAAAAAGATTATCTAAGTCATAATAATGAGAAACTTTCTCATAATTATGAGGGTTGGGTGTATACCAGTGGCGGAGCCAGAGGGCTAGTTGGGGTGGCAATTGCCACCCCAGACGAAGTCCTTGCCACCCCTGTTGCCACCCCGCTGAAAAAAATTACACTTTGATTTTTACGAACATTTCCCAAATCTCAATGCATCTTACGCAGCACGCACAAGCGTGCAGCGCGTGCTGTTGCTGCTACACTTTTCATTGGTTAAGCTGACACGCAGCGGCAGCTCCTCCTTCGTCCTCCAAAACAAAACATAACGCGGCAGCACACACATGATCGATGAAGAGCGTTTTGCTGGTATGTATGGCTTTAAAGGTGCCCTAGAATGTGAAATTGAATTTATGTTGGCATAGTTAAATAACAAGAGTTCAGTACATGGACATGACATACAGTGAGTTTCAAACACCATTGTTTTCTCCTTATTTAAATCTCGTTTTTAAAAAACACCCCTGAAAAACAGGCGAATCTCCACATAATACCGACTGTGACGCAACAGTCGGGGATCACGCCTCCAAAGATTTGCATATCCCAGCCCTCACTGACAAGCACTGCACAGCCGAACCATCGGAACAAGCGAGGATCAGAGAGAAAATGGCAGATCATGGAAATAAATGCTATGTTCCAGGCTGTGCAGGGAATGTGAGGTCTTTTCATACCCTTCCCACAGAAAAGAAATGTCAACAGGCGTGGATGATGTTTATATATAATCAGATACCGCAACAGTTTAATTCGAAGTTGTTAGTTTGCTCTGCCCATTTCACCACGGACTTATTTTCGAACCTTGGACAATATCAAGCTTCTCTCAGCGCCCCAAACAGAAGAAGGGGGTAATTCCAACTATATTCCCGCAACCGGTAAGTAGTGATTTTATTAAAGATAATTTACACTGTGTTAGATCCAGCGCAAGATCTTAGTACAGTAATAGCAAACTCCAAGTAACAAGCATACATAACTAACGTTAAATAGGCTAATTCTCAGTGAATAAACTATAGCCTACCGAAAGCGGTCAAAGAACAAATCAATAACGCTGTGACACTGCACAATGAAGCTCTTACTGTATGTCATCGTTTGCATTTGTGAAAGCATGAGAGAGAGAAACTGCGTTGTCTCGCGATCAGTGATGCCGGTAACGCGTTACTTAGTAACGCATTACTCTAATTTGACCACTTTTTTCAGTAACGACTAATCTAACGCGTTACTATTTCAAAACCAGTAATCAGATTAAAATTACTTATCCAAGTCACTGTGCGTTACTATTTTTGTCATTTTCCTTAGTAAAAATATAGATTTATTTCTTCTTGCATCTTGGGGAGTGTGCGCGACAAGTCACGTTTTCAGCATGAGGTTCACGTCACGTGTACGTACCACGCAGCGACACAAACGTAAACAACAATGGAGGGAGGAGAAAGATGCGCTTTTTCTAGCTGGAAATACAGTCACTATTGTTTCATGTTCATAAAGGAGTCTCGAGATGGGTCAAACACTAGCTTTTATTCAGCTCGCTTCACATAGCTATTCTCGTGTCATACAATGTTTTTCTGCCCTCTTCTCCTTGTCTCGCCCCCATCCTAAGATAGCTCACTGGTGCCCTCTATTGGCTGACCTATATCGTAACATCTCCCTTCACATAACAAAGGAAAGTTCTTGAAATTGAACAACAGAACACATAACCCCACTTAATCAGAAACCCCCCTGTACAGATTAACAGGTTTAACAAAACTATCTGTTATTCTGTGAATAGCTTAATGAATAGTTCAGTAAGTATGACTTTTTTTTTTTTTTTTTTTTTTTTTTTTTTTACATAACATAGTCCTTAGAGTATCTAGCAGGCATTTTTATGTTGGACCTGGTTCTTGTGTGTCTTAGAATTGGGACTGTGGGTGGTACGGTATCTTCTTTGTTTGTTATTTGCTGTGCGGTGCTCTCAGAAGGCTCTCCTGTCCCCCAGTAGTCATCATTTATGGTGAGTTGGTCTGCTGGTAAGGTGACGTTGAGCTGTTCAGGCACGGGACGAATGTCTTTTCTGTTGCGACGGTATTTCTTGCCTTTCACTAGCAGTATGTAGGAGCGGTCACTGAGCTGATCGATGCAGATGCCAAGCGCCCATGTACAGGCTGGGTTATTGGGGTGAAGAAGGACCCGCACTGTCTGCCCTTGAATTATGCTTGGCATGTTGCGTGCTGTAGTGTCATAGCGTTGCTTCACTGCTGCTCCCTTGGCTGTTTTTCTTGTGACAACTTCTTGCACCACTTTAGGATGCAGAAGGGCCTCTCCAGTAGGCAGTGTGGTGCGTGTTCTCCGTGACATGAGCCTTTGAGTTGGAGAGCTATCAAGGCCTTCTGTTGGGGTGTTTCTCCATGCCAGAACTGCTTTCCAGAGGTCTCCCCCTTCCAAGGTGGACTTTTTTATCAGTGATTTTGCTATTTTTACAGCTGACTCTGCTTTACCATTGCTTTGGCTGTGATATGGTGATGATGTGACATGGTTAAAGTCCCATTCCTCTGCAAATTTTTGAAAGTCCATGCCACTGAAAGGCGGTCCGTTGTCTGTGAAAACCTCAAGGGGAATGCCGTGTCTGCTGAACTGTCTTTTGCAGCACTCAATGACTGTGGATGATGTGTAATCTGGCATGCGGTTTATCTCCCAGTAGTCAGAATAGTAATCCACCATAATTAGGAACATGGAGTCGTTTGCAGTAAATAGATCCATTCCTATTTTAGACCATGGAAGGTGAGGTATCTTGTGTGGAATCAATGTTTCTTTTTGCTGTTTCACATGGATAGTGTTGCATGTGGCACAACTGCTGACAAAGTTTTTGACTTCATCTGTGATGCCAGGCCAGAAAACTGCCTCACGAGCCTTTCTCAGGCTAGCCTCAATTCCAGAGTGTCCAGTGTGGATTTTTTCTAAAAAGGCAGGCCGCAGAGTTTCAGGAATGAGAATCCTCTGTCCTTTAAATATCAGGCCACTGTCACTGGCTAGTTCCTCTTTGAAAGTCCAGAATGGTCGCAGTAAGCCGTTGACAGCACATTTGTGGTTGGGCCAACCAGTTTTAATGCAGGCATGTAGTTTTTGGAATAGCGTGTCTTTGGCAGAGTGTATTTTGATGGTTTCCAATGTCTTTGTGGAGATGTTGATACCGCTGGAATGGCTAACTTGTTCAAAGTCCTGTGAGGTAAGACCCATTGTGTATACTGAGGCTGGTGTCTGCATTTGTGAGTGTGTCATGCTCGTCTGAGGCGCTCTAGAGAGGAAGTCGGCGACGTGCAAATCCTTGCCTGGTTTGTACTGCAGGTGTATCTGATATCTCTGTAGCCTCAATAGCATCCTCTGTAACCGCTTGGGTGCTGTCAGTAAGGGTTTTTTGAAGATTGCTTCAAGTGGTCTGTGATCGCTATGTACAGTGATGTGCTCTCTTCCATGTACAGTAGGTAGCCAACCAGAATGCCTATTGCCGCCGCGGCGTCTGCCGCGGTGAATTCACCGCGGCAAAAAAAACCCAGTCGCATTTCTAAGTCATTCGCGAAATGACCGCCAGGTGGCGCAAAGGGACATTTAGCGAAAGCAAAACGTATGTAAAAGTAGCCTATATTTTAAATAGAATATAGCAAACTTTTAGAGCAGAACATTTTATGAATCAAAATTTAAAAGAGGCCTATCTCGCAGTCAGTGAAAATAAATTAGGTGCAATCAATGATGCTAAACTATTGAGGAATGAGAAGATTGAAGAGTGCATCAGTCGTTTGTGGGCACACTGACGCTTAAACAGCCGAACTTGTGGTCGAGTGGTAGAGCTGAAGGTTTAAGCAGTACAAAAACACGGGTTCGAAACCCGAATAAATATGTTTTTTATATAATTACCATGCATTTCCATTTTACACTAAGGAACAAATCTCATCCAACAGATTGACTAAATTTACGTCTTCAAAAACAGTTCTGTTAAAAAATAAACAAACAAACAAACAAACAAAAAACTTCACGGACAGGACAGCAGACAGCAGGACTGGAATTCTTTCAGAAATAATTTTAAAAAACATGGTTAAGCAAGGTGCGATTTGCCGGTGGGTGATTTCCCCCCTCCACACTAGGCTATAGCGAATAGGTCTACCCTAAATAGACCTTATCAAATATAGTATATATATTTTTAAATATAGCCTAAAACACGCACGTTTAAACAACAAACAATAAAATCTGAACCAGCGCTTCTGCTCCTGTATTGAGAGATAACATGCTGCGTATTTCAGTTACGATCCTGGTTCCAGTGGCATTAATACATTCACGGCTTTTTAAAATGTCACAAAGCGTTTTGATGTGGTTTTGAACGAAATATTGAAGTTTATAATTAAGTATTTTGACACACCACGCCTAGTGCGTATTCTAAAATGGGGTTTTCTTCTGCCACTGAATTAAGTTCGACAAACGCAGCAGCGCGTTCACTTGAATTTATTTTTCTGCTAAAATAACAGGCTATAGCCTACTTCGTTATTTTTGGTCATACAGATAGGATATCATATTTTAAAACTGTAAAAGGTCTATTTTATTCATGTAAAGTAGGCTACACTCACAGTAGGCTAACAACAAAACGTTCTCACTCATTTGAGCGAACACACACTGGTGAAATAAATGTGTGGGCTTTTCTTAGTGAGCTTCGACATGGCCGAGTGGTAGAGCTGACGGTTCATCAATCGGCAGACCTGCGTTCAAATCCCGAACAAACATGGACTTCTGTAAAAAATCTATATATTTTTAGGCTATTAATGCAGATTTGTTTAGTTCTAAAACTCTGTTACACCACATATTTTTTTGCTTATATTTATAAAATAATATTACCATGCATTTCCATTTTACACTAAGGAACAAATAGGCTATCCAACAGAACGACTTTAGATCTGTAGCTAATAATACCAATTGTTCAAAAGCAGTTTTGTATAAAAAAAAGATATATAGGCCTATATATATCTATATTTGTTTTATTCCCTATAACCTACATAGAGTTTTTAAAAACATGGTTTTAAGTAAAGTTTTCGACAAACGAGGCAGCGCGTTCATTTGATTTATTTTTCTCATAACAGCTAAAATAACTTAATAGGCTATAGGCCTACGTGATTTTTTTTTTTGGTCATACAGATAAGAGTACAGTAGCCTACATCGTTCAAAACTGTAAACTTTTTTTAGGCTAATGACAAAAGTTTATATGTCGTCTCTCTCGGTCTTCGGGAACTGCGCGTCACAAAAATTAACCGAAAGCCACTTGCCTCAGTCAAGATAGGAAATCGGCTATGTCTAAAGCCTTTAAATGTCTAAATATTTAGGTTAATAAATGTTATCTGATTATGTAATCCATATGAAAACGAGAGATACAGAGAATCTGCTCAAATATGTTTATGATGTGATTGTGAGCGCCTCGCAATGAGAAAATGACAAGGTGAAAATCTCGTTTAATTAAATGTAGAGACTAAATCGCCCTGAATTAAAATGTAAAAACAGATCAAATCATTTATTCGTCGAAGTGTTGCTATATTGTTTCATTTAAAGTTCATAATTATTATCTAAATGTTATTTAGTTTATCAGCAGTAGGCTACCACGAAGCACCGATATTTATTGAATAATAATAATTTAAAAAATAACTAATTCACATTTTGCATGCCTGGACCCAAAGATCCCTGTAGAATTTAATATTGAGTTGAGCATTTTGTTCATGACAACAAAATGAACATGCGTTTGAAGATTAGGCTATATTTAGTTTTGCTTGGAAAAAGCTGGCCCAAACCAGTTTTATTTCTTAAATTATTTAAATAATGAAATATTTAGTAATAAACTTTTATGACAGAAATACCACATGTAGCTTAAATCATTTAATTCTTTCATTATCAACACTTTAATAGCCTAATGCTAGAAGAGCGATTTAAGTGTGAATTGCGACTTCTCTTTATTTTAAGTCAGACTCAGACTCAGAGAGCCTGTGGGGGGGTTGGAGGGACAGACAATAGGTGTTAATGTTCCTCATTCATATGGAGAGTGTCGGATAGCCAGCCCGATGGCAAAGGCAAAATTATTTTAAGGATAGGCTACATCTCTCGATGTGTCCCCATATTTGATTAAATTATAAATATTGTTGTTTATTTATTGTAGCCTATTTAAAGTGTTTTCACACACAAATTTAAATTGAAGTGTTCAATCCAGTTGTTCAACTGGTTCTGTAGAGTTTAAGAATGTTTGAGCAAGGGAGAATAAATAAACTTGCTGAGATCCAGCGCGAGAGAGGCAAAACACATCTTTAATTTATGTTGCTTTGGACTATTTTCGATTTGTACCGTTTCGTTTAATTTAGCTGCAATTTCTTTGGCAAAACAAATTTAAAATGTAGCAAGAATAAGATTGTGTGTTTCTTTTTTGCATGAAATAAAGTCTAAATGCAAGTTAGGTTGCCACCGGTCCCGGTTTTACCGGGATTGTCCTTCTTTTTAATAACCTGTCCCGGGAAATTTAAGCACTCTCCCGGGACAATGAATGTCCCTGTTTTCGAAAGGCTACGTGAATATGTAAGTTCAAACCATAGACTGTAGGTTCAAACTGTGTAGCGCGCGGCCGCTTGCACGGCAGAGAGAGGGAGAGACAGAACACCGGCTAGATCCCCCCTAACTACAGATGGTAGTTGCCGCTCAAAGTGTGGGGCGCGCCCCTCTATGGGTGGGAAATAGCCTAGAGAAGTGACAGGTTGGGCGCGCCAACGGGAGGAACTTTTCCTTTTTATGCCTTTATATCTTTATTCGTTCATGGCGAGTCTACATCGCATCTTCATCTTTGCAGCGACGCAGAAAACACCAGTTTATTAATAAACAATTAAATGTCTCCTTGCTATTTTTGTCTCCGGCTCGTGCGCTTGAGTGCAGCTTTATAACACTCACTCATTACCCTGTATAGCCTATTTAAGTTATTAAATCAATATAAAGGGGTGATTTGTCCACTGATGGCTTAAATAAACAACCAGGCTACTAGTTGACTAGAAAAAAACTAGTCGGAGACAGCCTGAGCGCGCGACCCTGAGCGGAATGAGCGAGCCGAGGAATATCCAGAAATGCTCTGATCGGAACAAAGGAATTTTGACATAATTAATCATTAGTTTATATCTCATGCACTGCCCATAATTTTAATCCCATATCAAACACATTAGCCTATGTTATGTCTGTTTGAATTTTTTAATTTTTTTTGTCTTGCCAAATGGATTTCTCTTCTTTTCTTTTTTAACATTTTGACACAGCAGCACTTTTATTTTCTCTATTTTTGTTTTTGTTTGTTTAGTTTGTATTTAGATACTAGCCTACTTGTTACTTCAATAAATTGGAACATTTTAAGCTTGTTGCGTATTTCATTAGCATTGCGTTGGGGCGATGGGGGCAGTGGGGCTTGAAAAGTATGAGTCTATCCATCGGGTGCAGAAAAAAGATAGCATGTGTGTGCTAGTGTGCGTGTGTTTATGAAGCGAATGTAAGAAGCCCCCCCTTACAACCCCCCAGCTCTACTGTAGCAATGTTGTAATATGCCATTGATTATTAAAAAAAAACGCTTGACTTTAAATATATAAACAGTTAATAAACTCGCAAATAAACAGTCAACTATTTAAGCATCAAGAACGGTTAAAGATTAATGCTGTCGGCCAACATGGTGTTAAATTGAGATTCGATCTCGGGCCTCTCGGATCTCCGTGTCGTTGCGTTAACCACAGAGCCACCGCCTGAACGTTTACGTCAACGTCTTATACTCTTCCAAAGCCTTGATGTAGCCTAATATGTTTCTATTGCAATGTTTTATATTGAAATGTTTTCATTATTTATTCAATTTAATTTAAGTATTGTGATGAATTATTTTAACTACATTTCACTTAAATGCATCTGCTACCAGCTTTCAATCGCTCTGAATGAGCCGCGACGCAGCGGCAGATTACGCAATAGAGAGAATAAACGGACACTTTTCAAAGTCTGTGATTGTAGCGCCTCTTAGCGGTTAAAGGCAGAAACACACCCCGAATTTCACCGCCGCGGCAAAGCGGCGGCGTTGAAAGTATTATTCTGGTTGGTAACCTACTGTAGATACTGGTCAAATTTATCACACGCAAAGACAATGGCAAGGCATTCTTTTTCAATCTGAGCATATTGTTGCTCTGTTGGGGTCAGTGTCCTGGACGCAAATGCAACAGGTTGTCCTTTCTGTAGGAGGGCTGCCCCTAAGCCTTTCTCACTGGCATCACATTGCAGTGTGACCTCCTCTTTGATGTCATAGTATTTTAGTACAGGGTAGTGAGTGACTAAATCTTTGATCTTCTCCAGAGCAGCATCATGCTTTTGTAGCCATGTCCAGTCAACGTCCTTGTCTGTCAGCCGTCTGAGAGGTTCACATATGTCTGACAGACGTGGCAGGAACTTTGACAAGTAGTTTACAAACCCCAAAAGCCTTTGGAGGGATTTTACATCAGTCGGTGTTTGCATGTTCTGGATTGCAGTTATTTTCTGCGGGTCCGGGCGTAAGCCTTCATTTGTGAGGAGGTGACCCATGTACGTCACACTAGGGAGCTTCAGCCGAAGTTTCTTTCTGTTCAGCTTCAAATTGACTTCCCTAGCTCTCTGTAGTAGGGCTGAGATGTTCTTGTCATGATCTGCCATTGCCTCTTTTGTAGTGTTGCCACACCCATAGACAAGAATGTCATCTGCAATCACACTGACTCCTCTAAGACCCTGCAATGCTTCATGCTGTCTCCTTTGGTACTCTTCAGCTGCCGGTTTTATTCCGAATGGCATCCGAAGCCACCTGTATCTTCCTTCAGGCGTCCAAAATGTGGTGAGGTAGCTGCTGGCTTCATCCAGCTTGATTTGCCAATAGCCATCCTTAGCATCGAGAACTGTGAATATTTTTGCATTGGTTATTTCTGGAAGGATTTCTTCAATTGTGGGAATCTGGAAGTGTGATCTGAGCAAAGCTTTGTTCAATGGGGTAGGATCGATGCATATGCGCAGCTTGTCATTCTTTTCTATAACCACCATGTTGCTTATCCACGGAGTCGGTTCCGTAACTTTAGCGATGACCCCCTTTTGTTCCATTTACTGAATGGCTTTGATAATTTTTGATTTGATGGGAATAGGAATCCGTCTTGGTAACTGCTGTACCGGCTGGACTGTGGGGTCAATCTCAAGGTGTAGTTCCCCTGGGAGGCATCCTAATCCATCAAACACATCTTCATACATGGAGATGATTTCATCCGTTGTGTTGGGTGCGCCTAACACCTCTTTCGTGTCAATATTGTGTATTACGTGGTTGGTGTTTATTTGAAGTAGATTGAGTTTCTGGCAGGTTTCAGCTGAAAGCAGTGGTATGTGCGATGTCTCCATTACTTGAAATCTGAGGATGTATTTGTGCCCTTCATGGTCTGTTTTGAAGTCACATTCACCCTTAGGCTTGATTAGCGTGCCATCATACAGCTTGAGTGTGGCTGTGCTGGGCATTAAAGCTGGATTGCCGTCTTGCAGTAAGCGTTGGAGGTCACGAAAACCGATTACATTGACTGTGGAGCCTGTGTCTAGCTGGCACTTCAGGGTATAATGGGATTCGTTACTGAATGACTTTACGTTGTGTGGGGTCAGCTTCAGATTTATAAACCATTTGCTTTGGTTGGCTTGCATACAGTTTACATGTGAGATGTACCACATTGCATCTGCTTGTTCTTCAGACTGGACGTCTGCCTCTACTAAGTTCAGCTGTGGTTTGTGTTGTCTTTGTTTGCAAACACGTGCAAAATGATTTCGTTTGCCACATGTTTTACAGATTACACCATAAGCGGGGCATTTGGCTTTTGCATGCAGTGATCCACAGTACTGGCATGGGTTGTTATGTTGCCTTTTTTTGTGATCCTCAGATACGTTTGTCTGTCTGTACCCCTGCCTGCCGCGTTCAGAATAGTTTTCTCGGGACGTGAAGTTGATGACGTCATCCCGCTCCGCTCCGCTTATTTTCTGTATTTGCAGTTGCGCCTGTTCACTCGCGCGACACATGTCTATAGCCGTGTTCAATGTGAGCTTTGGTTCGCGCAACATCCGTGCTTGTGCACTTGAATCCTTTGTGCCTATGACCAGCCGGTCACGGATCAACTCTTCTCTTAATTCACCAAATTCACATGTGTCTGCTAACTTCCTTAGCTTTGCAATGAACTGTTCTGCTGTCTCACACTGAGTTTGTTTACAGTCATTAAACACAAACCTTTCGTAGATCACGTTCTTGCATGGTTCGAAATGTGACTGTAATGCATCTAGTATCTTAGTCGGATCCTCCCTGTCTGCCGACGGCATGTGTAGATGGCGTTGAAGTTGGTGGCACTCTTTACCCATCACTGTCAATAGTGTAGCAACTCGAATATTTTTGTCTTTTTTATCCAGGCCCGTGGCAATCTCATAATTCTCCCATTGTGCACGGAAAAACGCCCAGTTGCTGTATGCGTCACCTTTTATGTCCATGGGTTCTGGAACCGGGATGCTGTATGCCATGGCTGCTAGCTGTTGATCTGACTTGACTGAACGAGTAACTTAATTAACAAATACGTTATCCGTCAGTATGTCTACTATGTACTTGCTTGTTCGGCTTGAGCAGTCTTTGTTGGTTCTGACTTCTGACACCATGTTTCATGTTCATAAAGGAGTCTCGAGATGGGTCAAACACTAGCTTTTATTCAGCTCGCTTCACATAGCTATTCTCGTGTCATACAATGTTTTTCTGCCCTCTTCTCCTTGTCTCGCCCCCATCCTAAGATAGCTCACTGGTGCCCTCTATTGGCTGACCTATATCGTAACAACTATTTTGAGTTTGTGTCTGTCAGCTAAAGATGGCAACATTATGGTCCGTTGTAAACTCTGTGCTGGTGGCGACAAAGTGTTATCTACCTACAGAAACACACTGAAAAAAACATTTGGAGTCGCAGCACCGCACAGTCAAACTTACGCCCATTTCACACATACTCCGTCTGCAGTGCGGTTGCGGTGCGTATTTTTTCCCGTACCCATGTTAACAGGTTAGAGCTTTACTCTGCACGCGGGTGCAGTCCATCGATCCGTTCCAGGTGCGGTGCTTATACAGCAGTGCAGAGATCGTTTCCGCACCGAGTCTATTTTTGATGTGTTACACCGCGCAGTACAAAGTGGCAGCACTCTGTTAACATTAAAATAGACATAAATTGACAAGAAACTGTATTAATTTCATCATATACGCAAAATTACAGTTAACGTGTTCTACAGTTACTAAATTACAGGGTCAAGATAAACAAAAAAACAATATATATTTTATAGAAAGTATTTATATTAAGTGAAGTCAAGAAAGACTGTTTTTTCAGGAAATAGTTTTTAAGTTCAACTTTAAATGTCAGGAGATAGATTGTTGATGTTAATGTTAAAAATACACTTCCAATAAAGTGAGTGTTGGCAAAACCGGTTGTCATTTTTATGTTGAGGTGGCGGGGGTGTTGTCGGCAACTGCTGAATGTAACTAATAAAAGTAACTTATAAAGTAACTTAGTTACTTTTAAAATCAAGTAACTTGTAAAGTAACTTAGTTACTTTTAAAATCAAGTAACTTGTAAAGTAACTTAGTTACTTTTTCAAAGTAACTGTGGCAACACTGCTCGCGATCAACAACAGTCATCTGCTTGCTCAATGCTCATCACAGCAACATTTTATGTGATGGAAATAGATTTAAATACTTTAAAAACATCTCACGATTCGTTAATCTTGATAGCTGTAATAGTTAAAACGTATATAAAAGCTGTAGTAAAAGTATTCGAGAGAGTTTCACATGTCATATTTCATATGCAAGCAGGTTAATTGGTATTAAATTAAACGAAGTACTGTTTTAACGGGAAGTAAGGGAGACGTTGCACTGTAGTGCTTAGCATTAATACTTAAATGAGCATTACTAGTCTCGTGAAACTGACTGACTGTCACGCCTGCGTGAAGATGCTTAAAACATGTCATTAGCAAATAGGGTTGCCAACTGTTCCGTAAAATACGGAAACGTTCCGTATTTGACACAAAGAAGGCTTGTTTCTTATCGTATTGAACTGATACTAAACGCACTTTGTTCCGTATTTTTGAAAATCAATTCAGTGTAAATCCATGACAGACGCATACCTTCTGATATACATGTCTTCACAGACAGACTATGAACGAAGACCCGCTGCTATAATGGCAAATTCGGGGACTTGGCGCCATAGAAATCATATAGAGACTAGAAGCCCTATTGGCCGCTGAAAACCGAGAAATCCGGCCGCCATCTTGAACCGGTCGTATTCCTAGTTACGTTGTGTGGCAGCAGATAAGATGCCAGAGTGGAGCAGTTTCCTGTTCTAATAGCCGGACCATCGAAAATGGGGCTTTTTTTTCACAAGTAAGTCTTAACATTACCGTACTATTGGTTGTATTTTGTGAATAGAATATTACCAGATAATCGAGAAGGAGCAAGGATAATTGCTATTACTGTACTGAAATCGTTGTGAAATGCTGTTTACTGCATCAGCCGGTGTTCACCCAGCATGGAGAGAGGTGGGGTAACTGTTAAAGTAATAATTAGAAGAGCTTCTAGGTTAGCAGATAAGCATTCAACTGCCCTGTTATAGGTTATTTGTGTTTGCGCACATGATATCAGGAAGCAATGCAATATACGCATGACAGCGATGCTTATTTGAGTTACCCCTCCAACTTCTAGTTTTATTGATAACCTATATCTTATCACATGCGATTTGGCTATTGATATTACAGAAGTCCTGTGGTAAAATTACATTACTCCATCTACCCTTGTAAAGTTAATCCGAATAGGGCTTTAGTCTCGACATTTTCCCCTCCCACATCCACATACAATAAAAAAGGTATAGGCTTAGGCCTAATGTAGGCTTAATGTTGTCCGAATTTAATTTTTAGAAATTACTGATGCAAACACGTTGAAAAGCTTTTTCTCACTTTTTATTACAGGTGGCTGCGTTCGGTGGAGGAGTCTGTTCGTGTGTATGTACGTGTAACAAATCATAAATTGTTTCTTCAACTTATTAAAATATCTTACTTTACTGCAATACAATACATTATATCCTTCATCACACATATTGTGTCTGGTCACTTTATATCTTATAGCAGAATATTATATTACTGTTAAGCGTACTATAGGATATTAAAATACGCCGAACCATGTGTCCTGTATCATAGCTACATGAATGACCTTTGCAGCAAAAAAAACGCGTGAAAATCAGTTCAGTATTCAGTGAGATATGATTAATTTAATGCGCTGACAGCTCATTTCACCTGCCATTCGGATTACACTGAGCGGAGCGGATGACCGGTTTAAGATGGCGGCTCCAATTCTCGTCCGTGCCAATAGGCAGTAGTGGTCGATAGGGCGTCTACCTATATGATGTCTATGCTTGGCGCCCCCTTGACGGGCTCTGACGTGTAATGACGTAGAGTTGGCTCATTGGTCGCATGTCAGTGGCGCCCCCGCGCCATTGGATATGCAATTGCCGCAGCGCAGCCTATGAGCGAGCCAGACGCTCTGCAGCATAGTTACACACACGGCTGTGCAGCTGCAAATGCGTTTTACAGGCTTCAGTAAATCGAGGAAAATTAGACATTTGTAGGCTATGATAAGAAAAACTACTACATTAAAAATATATTTTTTTGCACTGGAAAGAACATTCTAGAAGTCTAATTCTATTGAATAAGTTTGCACAAGGCTACAGAAAATTGATGTGTTTATTTTTCTTCAAATGCAGTCTAAGCCGATGAGTTTTGAATGTTATATGTTGTATTTGTTTAAGTTAAAAATAAAACGTATTATGAACTAAACAAATACATGGTTCATTTTTGGCAAAATGATCATGATAGCCTTTATATATCTGAGTGGTTATTTCTTGTATATTGATTAAGCCTACTTTGCTATTCAAATTTTTGTGCAACTTATAAAAATATAAAAAAATAAATAATGCAACTTTGCCTAATAAGTTGCATTATAATGTGCTATAAACTGTATGACATTCAGCGGTTATTTTTCAAAATTTTCTTCCGTGGGGGCATGTCACTAAATGTCACTATGCACTTTGCGCGCAGTCATGCCAAACCATGCACGCAGCTTGCTTTTATGTTATAACACAAACAGTGGTTTGTCTTGTTGGCCAAAACATAGCACCATTTTGAAACATATCAGCAACTGTTAGCTAGGCTTAAAATATGTTTTACACAGCAGGGTTAGTTGTAGCACAGTGTTACAACTAAGCCGCCAAGTGTACAACGATAATGAAATGAAAACAGGGAGCCACAAAACATTTCAGGTTTGAGTACTTATTTATATATTTAACTTTGTTGGACTTTCACAAGCAATGTTGGAATTTATTTTTATTATTATTATTATTATGTTGATGCATTGATCACTTGTTTATTTATTTAAATATAGCCTGTTTTTCATGCAATAAACCCTTTAAAATGTGATTTTAAGCTTGTTTTATTATTATTACAGTTAGTATTATTATTATTATTAATAATAATAATAATAATTGTGCATGCAGCTGCCACACACAATTAAAATTCAATTGCAATTACAATAGTTGATGATTTTATTTATTTATTGCAAAACTGTACTGCCCTTTCCTATATCTCTATGCATGATATTGATCCATAACAGAAGGATGATTGGATGAGAGATGTATGTATGGATATCTGTCTATACAGATGCACAAACAATATCAAACGATATACAGATAAAATTGTACTGATAAATGTGTGTTACACACAAGTGTTACAACTAACCCCTCTGTCTGTTACAATTAACCCCGCATATGGGGTAAGTTGTAACATTTGCACTTCTGTCACTTTCAGTGCAACTGTACGAAAATGGTAGGTCCTAGAAAAAAACTTTAAGTGTTCATTTGTAGCAAAGATGTGTATGTTGCTTGTGTAAAAAACGATGAATCTAACTTAATTATTTTTTTAATAATAGAGCCTAAACCAAAATGTGTTAGTTTGTGCCCCGCTCTCCCATACATCCCTAAGGTCACTGCTTATTAGCCTATAAGAAATGTGAGGTATACGGTCGGTGTCATCAACCAACCACAAAATGTCCCGCCTTGATGAAAAAAAAATAGACTTAAATATCTTTGACTCACACATTTTTGGAGTGTAGAAAGACGTATATTGTAAGTAAATGATTCTATTGACATTCCAGAGATAAATCAGATGCTTTTCCAGTTTGTTAATAAACTTTAGTCAATATTTTTAGATGATAATGTGCTTCTGTATTGTGCTTAATTTCCTTTATTTAAAAAAAATGCTAAAATACAATTTCATATTTTAACTGGTTGTTATGACTCTGTGATCAAATATTATTGTTATTTATTATTATATATATATATATATATATATAATATTATTATATAATTTGTGCTATATATGATTCATGCCAGATGAGCAGTATAACAATGCATAAAAGAAAATGCATCTCATTGTACTTTAATCTATTTTTTCATCCAGCCATCAGGTCGTCATGTCAGCCGGAAACATCAGCTTTGTTAAGGAATTTTTCATTGTTGGTTTTCCTGGGCTTCAAACAGAATACTATGGCGCGGTAGCTGCTCTGCTATTTTTTGTCTATGTGTGTATCTTAGTGGGGAATGGAATATTTCTAGTAATTTTTGCTTTAGAAAAATCCCTACATAAACCTATGTATTATGTAATCTTAAACCTGGTTGTAAGTGATATATTATTCAGCACTACTACCTTACCAAAAATTATTACTAGGTATTGGTTCCAAGCTGGTAGTATTTCATTTAGTGGTTGCTTCATTCAAATGTATTGTGTTCATTATTTTGGTTCAATCAATGCTTTCATTCTGGCAGTAATGGCCTTTGATCGGTATGTAGCCATCTGTAATCCTCTAAGATATCCTAATATACTCACAAAATCAAACATTTTATATATTTGTCTCATTGTATGGGTGCTAGGACATGCAATCCCTTTAATGGCGGCAATAAGGGCATACCCTCTTCCTTACTGTGCAGAAAACACCATTATGCACTGTTACTGTGATCACATTTCTATCACATCACTTGCATGCACTAACAGGGCACTGTACAGTGTTCCAGCCTTTGCAGCTGCTTTGGTTGTGTTGCTCTGTCCTCTGACCTTCATTGTTTTCTCTTATTGCATCATCATTGTGGCAGTTCTGCGTATATCAAGCACGCAAGGAAGAATGAAGACTTTTTCCACCTGCAGTCCTCAGCTCATCATAATAGCTCTCTATTTTCTACCCAGGTGTTTCATTTATGTGGCTAGCAATATTGGTATCAACTTCAGCACTGATTTACGATTAGTCATTATTATGATGTATAGTCTGCTTCCACCCATGATCAACCCCCTCATATACTGTTTAAGGACAAAATATGTCAAGGAAAGCTTACTTAAAAGACTAAAAAATTACCAAATTAATCCAACAAAAATTAATGTATCCACTGTGTGTACTTAAATTATTACAGCAGTCATACATTATAAAAAAAACTACAAAAACAAAATAGTATTCTTTGAATGTCATGCAGCATACTGACTAGAGCAACTTGAAGAACATAGGATGTGCACAACATTTGTATCATAGGAAATATATATTTTGTCTTTTGCTTATATTCCAGTTCTCACATTTTAATGCTCTGCTTTTTGAAACCAGGAAACACAACTGCTGTATCGTTTACTGTATAAAATAAACTTGAAACTGTATTTTAAAGCAAAGGCAAAGATTTGTGTTTGTACACAACCTAATCTAACATAATGTGTTATTGTAACTTTATTTTCTTAAATAAAGTTTACTTACAAATTCATTGCATTTATAATGATAAAAGTTAATACATTCATTGTGTACATTCTGTGGTCATTAAACATTATGTCAGGAGCTGAATAATGGACATTATGGAACATTTAACGACTACAATACATTCCTAAGTGTACCCATTTTGTGTACTCCTGTGTGTCACCTATCTAATTGTTTTGATAGCATTTTATTTTTTAGATTCAGAATATATTTCAAAATTGTATTACTCAAGAAATGCAGCAAATTGGTGTCTTGTTAAATTTTTGATTAAGTTACCTTCCTGTTTAACGATTTTAAAAAGAGCATGTAAATGTTCAAATTGTCCAGGATGTATATAGAGTTTTGGCGGTGGTTGTTTACGTAGGTGAGAAATGAATGAATGTAATTTGAAAGATGTAGTCATTGAATGCATTTTGTGCCAAATGAATGATAAATGACCCACAGTTTGGTCCACAAAGACTGATGTTGCACTCACTGTGTGAAGTTGTGAAATGCGTCCTAGCGATTGTAAAAAACATATAATGGTTGAAAAAGTTAAATTTGTCTGATCTTAGTGGAATAATTTGCCCCTCTCTTTTCGGAAAGAAGACAAGTCAATAGCTGTTCTTTTGTACAATTGATTTACATTTTGTTGTCTTAAAGTTTTTCACAATTGCTAAAGCACATTTCTTGAAACCTTCACCTATTTTATCACAACATTAAATAAAATCAAAACCTAGTGTTCAAACTATATTAACAAAACCCTGACCCTTCTGACAAAATCAAACAAATGCCTCAAAAGCTTTTGACCTGTTTTCAAAATCAAACAAATCTTTCAGATCAGTCAATATATAAACACTATAGAGCATTCATTAGCCTTGATGACGTAAGCTGAGCAGAAATTGTTTCGCTTGGTCTTCTCAAAGTTGCTTTTGATTTTTTACTTAGTGTAAAAGTTGAGAGGTCCATCTATCAGTTCTCTTACGAGAGTATCTCTCGTACTGCGTAATATCTTACGCTATGGGGAAAACTCTTTTCCACGAGATATTGAAGCCAAAAATTATCCTTAATTTTTTATTAATGTAAAACGCTTTGCAGCAGCAAGCAGACATAGGCGAGACAGCTCGCGCGCCTATTGGCTGCCCTGCGGCAATAGCAGCAGCCTATCGAGAGAGGCTCTGCGTGACGTCACGACGAATGGGGGCCTTTCGCGCCCATATCGTCACGTCCCGCCTGAAAGGGCGTGGTCTCGCCCTATATCTAGGCTCGATAGCTGCTCTTACGTCGATTTTCATCTCTTCAGCGAAGCCTCCCGCATCGCTGGATCCAGAGTGAGAAGCCGCGCCGTCGACCTGTAGCCTTCAGCGGGACGTGCCATTGAGCCTGGAGTCGCTGGCCTCGCCGCCTTCAGCCGCCGTACCTGCTGCGCTTTCCGGCGTACATATCCTTTCCTCTGCCTAGAGTGTGTGTGTGATTGCATTTCTGCCTTTTTTTCCCACCCCTCTAAAAGAGCGGCGTCTTTTTAAAGATGCCTTCCTGTGGTTCTTGCCGAGCCCCACTCAGCGATGAGGACCGCCATGTCATCTGCGTGTCCTGCCTGAGTGAGGATCACGCGGCCATCGCGCTCGCTGACGGCGGATGCCATCATTGTGAACGTTTGCCTATGGTGACTCTGCGGACTCGCCTAGCTTCGTTCTCCGAGCCCGCATCCCAGCCTGCCGTGACGCCGCGCCGCAAGAAGCGCCGGGCCCAGCGCGCGCCCGAGCTATCTCCAGCCCGCCAAAGCTCGCCGGTTCGCCCGCCAGCTTCGCCGGCTTCGCTCGAGTCGCTCACGGACGGACAGCGGCCGCCGTCTGCCGCCGCGTCCGCCATCGAGTTGGACGATAACACCGAGGCATGTTCTCTCTTGGCTTCGGATAGCGAGGATTGGGCGAGCTCCGTGGCTCTCCCCTTCGCTAACGTTTCCCGCCAACCCTCTGGGAAGAGAGCCGGCATTGAGGCTGAGCTGATGCGTCTGCTCACCAAGGCCGTGGAAAGCATCGGCCTCGATTGGGAGGCACCCACGCTGCCGCCGCGCAACAGATTAGACGGGCGCTTTCTCGGGAAAGACGAGGCTCCGTCAAAATCTAGGCCCGCGCCCTTCCTCCCGGAACTTCACGAGGAGGTTGCAAAGTCGTGGAAGGCCCCCTTTTCCGCCAGGATGCGTACCTCTACCTCCGCGGCATTCTCCGCTGTCGACGGTGCGGGAAGTAGAGGATACCTCGCCATTCCTCCGGTGGAGACGGCTGTCGCGTCGCATCTCTGCCCGCCCTCCGCTGGACGGCGTGTTCAGACGACGCTCCCGTCCAAAGCCTGTCGAGTGACATCATCGCTGCACGGACGCGCTTACACCGCAGCCGGGCAGGCAGTCTCAGCGCTGCACACGATGTCTATTCTGCAGATCTACCAGGCAGACCTCCTCCTCAAGCTGGACGAGGAGGGACCCGGTGCTATCTGCGTGGCGGACCTGAGGAGCGCTACGGACCTCGCTCTACGCGCTTCTAAAGCCGCTGCACAAGCCATGGGGCGGAACATGGCCTCTCTCGCCGTTGCCGAGAGACACTTATGGTTGACGCTGTCAGAGATGACGGAAGCCGAGCGCTCTGTGTTCCTCGACGCGCCCATTTCCCCGGAGGGCCTTTTCGGAACGGCCGTCAAAGACTTCGCGGACAGGTTTGTTGAGGTGCAGAAGACTTCTCAGGCTATGAAGCACTTCCTGCCGAAGCGCTCGAGCTCCGCTACAGGCCGCACCAAGCCGCCTGCTCGCAGCTCTCAGCCCCAGCCTGCACCGCCCGCCGCCGCCGCCGCCTCACAGCGCCGCCAGGCCCGGGATCAGAGACCGCGGTCTCGCTCCGCCGGACGCCGCCCCCCTCACCGCGGGCCCCGGCCGAGGATTGAGATCAAGCCCGAGGCCTCAAAGTCTTCCTAGCCGCCCTAGGAAAACGACGGTGTTCAGATCCCGCTGCAGCCGGATTTCCACCAAAACTTCTCGCTCGTTCAGTCCCATGCGTTGCGACTGTCCCAGTGTATTTTGCAGTGAAGCAGCCGGTGTCTCAGCCCGCTTGCCTGCACACAAAAGCTGTTTTTACGGCTACCCAGATAAATCCAATAAAGAGTGTATTTTCTGGTGTTCCGGCCTCGGCCGATGGTGTTATGAGTGTTGTAAGAATGCCCACGTCCCAGTGCCCATTCCCACACCCAGACACAGCCCGCCACGGTGCAGGGCTCGCACAAATAAAATCGACTCCGGTCGATTGTGCAAACAATGTAGTGAACGCGCCCATATCCCTATGCCCGCTTACACTACACGCTGCGTGTCCCTCGGTTTCTGTAAAAACGAAACCAACACACATTCAGTCGGCCCTAAACGACAGTGTTTTCAGTGCAGCAAATGTGCCCGCGGCCCCGCGCCCACATTTCCTCACAGACACGCTGAATCCCACGGGATTCGCCCGCTCGCTCTCTCGGCGCCACCCGCCTTAGAGGAGCTGAGCGCGGCCAGGCTGCCCGCTGTGATCAGCGCGCCCCCCGCCTCGAACGCTGTAAACACGGCGCTGTGTTCCCAGCACACAGGGACTCTCGTGCCGCCGCTTTCCCGCGGCCAGAGCCCAGATTTCATTCTACCCCTAGCTATTCGCGCGGATGCGTGGTCAAGGCTTCCCGGGGTATCAGAGTGGGTGCTGAACACTATAAAGAGAGGCTATTCGCTACAATTCGCTCGACGCCCTCGCCGTTACACGGCGCGCGTCGAAACTACGGTGAAAAGCGAAGTATCTCATCTACTTCGAGCCGAGATAGCGAAACTACTGAGGAAAGGGGCTATAGAACCTTTATCTCAGGCTCAGAGCGAAGGGGGCTTATACAGCAGATATTTTCTGGTACCGAAAAAAGATGGTGGGCTCAGACCCATTCTAGATCTGAGGCTGCTGAACAGAGCGCTCGTGAAGCGCCAGTTCAGAATGCTTACGACCAGGAAAATCCTCGCGCAAGTGCGCCAAGGAGACTGGTTCATGTCAATAGATCTGAAAGACGCATATTTTCAAATACAAATAGCGTGCCATCACAGGCGATTCTTGAGATTCGCCCTTTGAGGGCCAGGCATATCAATACACAGTCCTGCCGTTCGGCCTGTCCCTAGCACCCCGTACGTTCACGAAGTGCATGGACGCGGCCCTCGCCCCCCTGAGACTTCGGGGCATGCGAGTTTTGAACTACTTGGACGATTGGCTGATTCTAGCTCGTTCACGAACGGAGCTCTTAGAACACAGGGCCACATTACTCGAGCACCTCGAGGAGCTGGGCCTTACAGTCAATTGGGCGAAAAGCTCACTGCTCCCCAGTCGGAGGGTTTCCTTTCTGGGAACAGTGCTAGACTCGCTATCCATGACGGCACGCCTGTCACCAGAGCGCGGATTGAATATTCAGCACGTCGCGAAATCCTTCCGCCACGGCTCTATAGTCCCGCTCAGAAGGTTTCAGAAAATGCTGGGTCTCATGGCCTCAGCAGCCTCCGTACTCCAGTTGGGCCTGCTCCGCATGCCCCCACTGCAGCTATGGCTAAAAGCACGAGTTCCCCCCAGGGCGTGGACCGCAGGTCTATTTCGCCTCAGGGTCGACCTTCAGTGCATTACGGCTCTGAAACCATGGAAAGCAACCGACTGGTATCAGTCAGGTGTGAGTCTGGGGATCCCCTCGAGTGTGAAGGTGGTGTCTACGGACGCCTCCACTTCGGGGTGGGGAGCGCTGCTCGAGGGCAGACCGCTAGCTGGCCTATGGTCAGTGCGGGAGAAGCTCCTTCACATAAACTGCTTGGAATTAATAGCAGTCGACAAAGCGCTAAGGCGCTTCTGTCCCCAGATAATAGGCCACCACGTATAGGGGAATTATCACACTACGTCACACTGACGTCACGCAGGTGCAACTGCGCATGTCGGCAGCAGAAGCTGGGCGCTGGGCGCTGAAACAAACCCGGGAAAATGTCGTGTTGTGCAGTGGGTTGCCAGAATCGACCATCTGTAAACAAAGGTCTGAAGTTTTACCGAATAGACCCCTTATCAGCCGACGTCACAGTTACGTCACGGCGCTAGCTGGAGGCAAAACAAACGGAAAACTGCAGGCGGCTAATACAAACCAGCACAGATTCGGCTACATAATAAGCAGCTTAAATTATTATTATTATTATTATTATTATTAAATGTCATCTTGATGTGTTGTTGGGTGCAAGAATCAATGAAAAATGAGTATCCTGTATCTGGAATTTTTATTTCTCGAAAATATTCACATCATTAACATTGCACGTACTGTCACTGTTTATATTGTCGTCTTCTCGGCGCTGGCTCGGCAGAACTGCGGATCGTACACACAAGTCTTGTACATGACCAGTCAGCACTTAGTTATAGGCATCTAAAGATTTATATGCCCTCAGTTTCTCTTTACGCTCGGTTTCTCTATCAGGTAGGTGTAGAAGTCAGGCCACTCGACCGAGGTAGCGTTAATCCTGTCAGATCGTCCATTGAGTGAGCGTGTACGGGTCAGCCGTAAAACGTTTTTTACGTCTGGTTCCGTCCGTTAAAATTAACTTTTGCAAATAAAAATCGCGGTCCTGGACACTGAGTGACCTTACACATTAAGATAAAACCGGATTTTCTCCAGTCATTGTTAAAAAAACAAGCTAACAAAACTTGCAAAATAACGTTAGGGAAGCGGCCAGAGGGATCGTTCTGCAGCCAACTAAGCTCCGCCCACAGAAAAACGTCACCATGCTTACCAACTGATAAGGGGTCTATTGGTCCGGTCAGACAACATGTCAGTGGTGGCGTACATAAATCGCCAGGGCGGCGTCAGGTCCCGAAACCTTTACAGGCTGACGGAACGCCTCCTGGTCTGGGCTCAGCACAACCTGCTCTCGCTGAGAGCGGCGCATGTGCCTGGTCACCTAAATGTGGGGCCAGACAGGCTGTCCAGAAACAACGTCCCAGCAGGAGAATGGTCTCTGCACCCGCAGACGATCCAGCTGCTGTGGGAAACGTTTGGCAAAGCGCAGGTGGACCTGTTTGCGTCCCAAGAAAACGCTCACTGCCCGAGATTCTTCTCGAAAAGCCGGGACACGCTGGCCCATGTTTGGCCCCGCCGCCCCCTATATGCTTTTCCCCCTGTCTCACTCCTGCCTCAGGTGTTGGAGCGAATCAGGAGGGAGGGATGCCCAGTGCTACTCATAGCTCCGCTCTGGACAAACCAGTCGTGGTTCCCTGTCCTGATGCAGCTGACCAGCGCTGCCCCATGGCCTTTACCGTTGAGGAGAGACCTCCTCTCTCAGGCGGAAGGCTCGATTTGGCATCCTCGCCCGGATTTGTGGTCCCTGCACGCATGGGCCATCAACGGGTACCCGCTGACCTCCCAGAGGGAGTGTTAAACACGATCGCGCAGGCTAGAGCCCCGTCTACCAGACGGCTCTACTCCTCGAAGTGGTCTGTGTTCTCTGCTTGGTGTCAAGCGCAGGGCTTTTCACCTGTAGACTGCGGGGTTACGGAAGTGCTTTCCTTCCTTCAGGAGCTACTGGATAAGGGCAGGTCCCCTTCCACGCTCAAAGTATACGTGGCGGCCATAGCAACGTTTGCAAAACCGGTGTCTGGCCAGTCACTAGGAAAGAGCGACTTAGTCGTGCGTTTCCTTAGAGGAGCTCGGAGGCTAAACCCTCCCAGGCCCCCTTCAGTTCCGACATGGGACCTTTCCACGGTCTTGGAGGCCATGAAAGGTGCCCCATTCGAGCCAATCCAGTCGTCAGACATGAAACACTTGTCTTTCAAGACAGCGTTTCTTATGGCTCTCGCTTCAGTGAAGCGCGTAGGGGACTTGCAAGCGCTCTCAGTAAGCGCGTCATGCATGGAGTTTGGACCTAATGACTCAAAGGTCATACTCAAACCGAAGCACGGCTACGTGCCGAAATCCCTCAACACACCGTTCAGGGCCCAGGTGATTTCCCTGTCTGCCCTTCTGGTTCTCAATGAGGAGAAGGACGCGAGTCTCCTTTGCCCTGTCAGGGCACTAAGGGCTTATGTGTCCCGCTCGTCTGGTTTCAGACAGACTGAGCAGCTTTTCGTTTCGTTTGGCGGCCGTGCTAAGGGACTTGCCGCTTCGAAACAGAGCCTATCCAGATGGATAGTCGGTGCCATAGCGCTGGCTTACACTTCTAAGGGCCTACAGTGCCCTTTGGGTGTTAGAGCGCACTCCACAAGAGGCATGGCCTCCTCGTGGGCATGGTCTAGCGGGGTTACCCTGCAAGATATTTGTATGGCCGCGGGCTGGGCCTCGCCGTCTACATTTATAAAATACTATAACCTGGAGGTTCCCGCCTTGCAAGCTAAGCTTTTGGCGGTATAAAGTTCAGTGCTATCTGCCCGCTGTGCGGCTCAGATACTGAGTTTGACCTGCGTATCGCTCACTGACCGGTACAGCAGCTCATTAAAATATCGACACACTTGTGGCCACCCAGTTCAGGCTGAATGTTCACCCTGACGGTGTGGTCTATTTGTCGCATGATCAGCTCCTTCGGATGCTATTTAAAGGGAATGTTGCTTCTAGCCTCTCTTCCCTCACTCTCTGTGAGTTTATGGTGATTATGCACTATATGCGCCCCGGGCTTCGGCCCCTGGGACTTTGGTGTTGGATCCCTACCAGCACGGCGTGTTGCATTGTGTTCCCCATAGCGTAAGATATTACGCAGTACGAGAGATACTCTCGTAAGAGAACGTACTCGGTTACTAACGTAACCTCGGTTCTCTCTAGAGAGGGAACGAGTACTGCGTATCTTGCCGTGCTTGGAATACGCTCTGGTTCGCTTCGGCGATGAAAACCGACGTAAGACAGCTATCGAGCCTAGATATAGGGCGACACCACGCCCTTTCTGGCGGGACGTGACGATATGGGCGCGAAAGGCCCCCATTCGTCGTGACGTCACGCAGAGCCTCTCTCGATAGGCTGCTGCTATTGCCGCAGGGCAGCCAATAGGCGCGCGAGCTGTCTCGCCTATGTCTGCTTGCTGCTGCAAAGCGTTTTACATTAATAAAAAATTAAGGATAATTTTTGGCTTCAATATCTCGTGGAAAAGAGTTTTCCCCATAGCGTAAGATATTACGCAGTACTCGTTCCCTCTCTAGAGAGAACCGAGGTTACGTTAGTAACCGAGTACGTTTTACATTTACGTAGAGTTATTTCATGGAATAAATATATACTGTAGGCTATAATCTGTGTGAGTAGGCCTACACAGCTTTTTTTTTTTTTAAATGGTTGGTACCAGTGTTTCACATGTGTACATTTACGTCACCAGTACTTAAACCCTTAAAACCCTTTCTCTGAAGTAAGAGCTAATTTATTTCCCTCAAAAGGGGTTCCTAAAACTAAAATCGCTCCCACTTCCTGCGGTGCGAACACGCCAAAAAGTGGGTATTTCAGCCTTTATTTCTATCAAAAGGTTCTTCTGGTGTGAACACCCCTATAGTTAAAGGTCACGTTCTTCATGTTTTTTGAAGCTTTGATTGTGTTTACAGTGTGCAATATAACATGTGTTCATGTTTCGCGTGTAAAAAAACACTGTATTTTTCACACAATTTACTTATCTGTGTACTGCTGTTTTCACTGTCCAAAAGACGGCCCGATGACTTCCTTGTTCTATGAAGTCCCTCCTTCAGAAAGACATAACGAGTTCTGATTGTGCCAGCGGTTCCTGTGTTGTCATTCGACAGCAGTTTATCGCACGTTGCACGGAAAGGTCCCGCCTCTTACCATAAATTGGAGATGCATGCGCAGCTGAAGTGCTTCTTCGTGGGAATCGCGACCTTTAATTAAGTACTACCTCCCTCAGGTCACTGGTTAGTAGCCTATAAGAAATGTAAGGTATAGGCCTATATGGTCAGTGTCATCAACGAACCACAAAATGTCTCGCCTTGATGAGAAGAAAAATGTTACTTAAATATCTTTGACTCAAGACAAATTTTTGGAGTGTAGAAAGATGTATATTTTAAGTAAATGATTCTACACTGTAAGAATTTTTTTAAATTTACAGGTAAAGGTCTGTATTTTTTTACAGAATTTTGCCGTTTTGTCATTATACAGTTATACTGTTATTTTGCTGATATTTGCTGTAATTTAAAGGTCCGCCATTCAATGTACAGGTAATTGCTTGTATTTTGGTTTTACATCAATTTTACGTGTTTTTTTTTTTTTTAAAGGAAATTGTCTGTATTTTTACAGGGTTATGTGTAATTTTACATAAAATATTAAGTAATATTTTTCAGATTTTTTCTGTGAAATTAGAAAACAAAGAAAAGAAGGTATAACTGCAGAAATCAGCAGTCATTTAACATGTTTTCCTTGAAGATCATTAAGCATGTGGGGGTTAAAGTGAGTTTTAAGGTTAAATAATAACAAGATTAAAAGACTATAATGATTCAATATGCTAGTGTTTGTACAGTAGGCTATTCCATAGTTAGATCAGATGCTTTTCTAGTTTAAAGTTGATCGCAGACGGCCCTAGATTATTGTTCTTCAACATTCATACCCGTTAAAACATCACACTCATTCTTGATCTGGACAAACTGAGCTTCATTAGAATGATTTAACTCCAGCTTCGATATTTGACCACTGTTTATGACAAAACTAGTTTGCAGTGACATTAATTTATTAATTTATGCCGGGAGTGCAAAATAATTAATCTGTAACGTTCGTTAATTTGAATAAAAATCATCACTCATTAAGCAGTCAGTCTCCGGTTTATTTGTGTTCACATGCAATATACAGCATCCGCCAGGGCTCTTAGTCCAATGGTCCGCATATCTGGAGAAATAATGATTTATCATCACATGTTTGCAAAGTATTTCGTCATACAGAATAACATTTCTACAGGGGGGCGACAGGGGGGACGTATCCCCTCCGATATTGGAGACAGTGACAGAGAGCGCCTATAAATTAAACCCGAATTCGATCATTATAGCAGATTTTCTCTTCTTCAGCGACACTTTACGTCTCGGTGTCCTCCAGAAGAATTTAAGCCATTGCCGTCGAAACAAGCCCTTCTGGAAGAAGCGCCTCAGCCAGCGGAAGCCTGAGGTCATGGATGTAAGCGGGCCCAAGCTGGGCCCCAACGCTGATGCGGAGATGCTGAGAATCCTCACCACAGCTGTTGAGGACCTTGGGCTTGAGTGGGCCTAGTATTCAGAGATAAATTCATTTCACAAATAAATACAAACCATCCTACAAATTGCTTGTAAACTTTGAACAAATACCAAATCTAGTGCATTTCACTACTCCTGGCTCCTCAGGATACGGGCAGAAGGCAGGAATCCCCCGTTCCCTGCTCCTTCCCATCATGGCGGATGGCAGTAGGCTCCGGCCTCAGGCAAACGGCGGCAACTCTTCTGCTCCCTCGCAGACTGCAGCTGCCCCTCCAGAACACAGGCAACCGGCAGTGCACGGATAGAGCGTTCCTCCTTCTAGCCAGGTTTCAGCACCAGTGTAACGCAGTTAGATGTTGTGGGAAGAAGGAGGTGGGAACCGGCGAACACTCAACGTACTTTAATAACAAAATAAAACAAATACAAAATGAAAGTAAAGACGGCAGTCCCTTGCGTACGACTGTCGCCTCACATAGTAAAACGTCTCGGTTACCTGATAGGGAACGAGACACTGCGTCAAACGCTGTGGGAACGCCCCTGCGTGAGTGCATCCTGAAACACGTATGGAATCAGTCCAATGGCGAGATGGAACGTCATAGGCGGGTGACGTCATCGACCAGGAAACTATAAAACACCCCAGAAAAACAAACGCGTCAGCTTCTGATAGCCTGAAGCAAGTCGATCACAGGTATGCCGGGAGTATGGCAGGGAGACGCAGCGTCTTGTTCCCTATCAGGGAACTTTGGTTACATACGTAACCGAGACATTCCCTTTCAAGGGAACTCGAGCTGTGTCAAACGCTGTGGGAATGCTAATATCGACGTCGCCATAAGAGCAAGTGTCCGTAGTGTGAAGTCAAAGCGCACATTCAGATGAAAGCACCTGCGCCCCAGGAGTGGAGCTGAAGTCAAGGTCATAAAAAACCCAATGTGTGCGGTGAGAACCAGCCTGCCGCATCACAAACATCATGGAGGGAAACTCCTGACAATAGAGCTTTAGAAGCAGCCATATTCCTGGTAGAGTGAGCTCGAACAACCAATGGTGAAGGCTGACCAGCCGACTCGTAAGCAAGTGAGATGGCCTCGACCACCCACTTGCTCATCCTCTGCTTAAAAGCGGGACACCCTTTCCTGGGTGGCCCGAAACATACAAACAGTTGTTCAGATTTCCTCCACAGGGCAGCTCTGTGGACATAAGCATCTAGGGCCCTCACAGGGCAGAGCAGATTAAGTTTCTCCTGGTCCGATGTCAGAAAGGGAGGAGGACAGAAGGCCTGCAGAACTATAGGTCTAACAATATTAGTAGGAACCTTAGGAACGTAGCACGGTCTAGGGTGAAGAAAAGCCTTTACCATACCAGGTGAAAATTCCAGGCACGAGGGAGAAACTGAGAGTGCTTGAATGTCTCTAATTCTCTTGAGAGACGAAATAGCAAGAATAAAGATAGTTCGAAGAGTGATGAATTTCTCAGAAACTTTTTCAATGGGCTCAAAGGGAGCCAGGGAGAGACCTTCTAATACGATGACCAGATCTCAGGTTGGCATCCTCGTTCGAACTGTTGGCCTCAGCCTCAAAGTGCTCTGGAGTCCTCAGTTGAGAGACCTGAACTTATGAGTTGGGCCCCCTCAGAGGCCAAGCCCACAGTTTCCACAACTCTGGACGGGGGTCCTGACATGACCAGAGCACGAAGGCAGTGCCGCGTGACTTTGATCATGTGGACCGGGTTTCCCCTCGGGGAGAACCCCTTGGTCCTGAGCCACCACTGTAACAGTTTCATGTACAGCAGGCCGCAAGGTATAACGTTGGACGCTGCTGCCATCAGACCTAACAGCCACTGAAACTGCTTTACAGTGAGCAGCTGGCCTAGCTTCACTTGCTTTACGGCTGAGAGAATCGAAGCGATACGAGCAGGCGGCAGGTGCGCCTGCATTGTCGTCGAATCCCATATAACACCCAGAAAAGAGGTCCTCTGTGATGAAGATAACACGTTTTTCTTGGTATTCAGCCTCAACCCCAACTTCCTGATGTGTTGATGCCTCAACCCCAACTATATCGACCAATTGTCGATATAGTTCAGGATATATGCCCTGGAGGCGCAGTGGAACTAACGCTGCATCCATGCACTTTGTGAATGTGCGGGGTGACAAGGGTAGACCGAATGGAAGAACACGATATTATCGCTATGTCCAGAAAATGCTCTGTATATTGTCCATCTGCTATATTGAAAAACGTCGTCCAAAGTCTTGTCCTGTCTCACTTATATTATTGTCCAGTAGTTTGGAGTAGTGTGCCCCCCCCCCCCCCCCCCCCCAAAAAAAAAAGAAAACTTCAAATTGCACAGAATAGAGCAGCCAGAGTAGTTCTGCAATGTTCTTTTCGAGCTATTGTGCGTTAGATGCATATTAAATTATCTTGGTTAAGAGTAGAGGCAGAAGTAAAATATAATCTTTTGTTACTTATGCACAAAGTCATGGCTAATGAAGCATATAACTTTATAAAAGAAAAAAATATTGTTTAGTGGATATGGTCATGAGCATGTGACACGCTCAGTCAGCAACAGGATAATGATTACTCCCAGTCCAAGGTGTAATTTTATGAAGAAAACTATTGTATACAGAGGGGCTGTAGAGTGGAACTCACTTCCACCCAGCGTTAGGGAACTTAAAAGCAAATTTTCTTTTAAGAAAACAATAAAACAGAGGTGTGAAAAGGTGTGAAAGTATTACCTATTTTATTTTATTTTCGCATGTTATTTTTTGTTTTAAATTGTTTTGAATGCGCTACTTGCACAACTACTTCCGCGTTCTATTTATTACATATCGGGAGTTTCCGGTTAGAGTGTTCAGCGCACCTCCATACATGAGAATGCAGATTATCACTAAGTTTTATGGATGCCAATTGATTAAAACAATGAATAATGATCTCTATATTAATTATATTGAGCCTGCTGAAATGTGCTTATAAATATATTTTCTTTCCAACTGTTCATTCTGAATAATAAATAGGCTACATATATTTATCCACTAACCTGCAGCACTCCTGTCTTCTCATTAACAGTGTTTTTCTTTTAACCTACTTATATTTTATACCTGTTGAGTTTACATTTTTTTAAATGAATTTGACTAATAAGGATTGCTTGTGTGCATTGGTGCTTTATTCCAGTCTTTTTAAAATAGTTGAATGAATGAATGCTCGTGAGGTGCCTGTAACATAAAAATAGGCTAGGCCAGGGGTTCTCAAAGTATATATTCAAAGGTCCAAATCAGAATTTTCGTCAATGTCAAAGGTCCGAAACTGTTGGGGGGGGGGGGGTCTAGTGACATGCCCCCACGGAAGAAAATTTTGAAAAATAACCCCTGAAATTCATACGTTTTATAGCACATTATAAATGCAACTTATTAGGCAAAGTTGCATTATATATTTTTTTATATTTTTATAAGTTGCACAATTTTTTATAGCAAAGTAGGCTCAATCTATATACAAGACTTAACCACTCAGATATATAAAGGCTATCATGATCATTTTGCCAAAAATGAACCATATATTTGTTTAGTTCATAATACGTTTTATTTTTAACTTAAACAAATACGTATTATACGGAACGGTTGGCAACCCATGAGGCACATTTGCGCACACACGTAAGGTCGCTCTCTCCCTCTCTGCCGGTTTGGAGCTTGCGAGCTCTAGATTGCAGGAGATTTGAACTAATTTGCGGGCATCAAGGAGCCGCTATCAATATGCGGGAGACTCCTGGAACTTCCGGGAGACTTGGGATATCTGTGAACGCATACCTCTCATCCCAATCATCTTTGAAAACTCTATTTTCTTCATCAACTTTTCTTTTCCTGGACAATGACATCCTCCACACCCATTCAAACGCTTACTGCGGTGAAGTGTCGCGTACTCGCGTTGCGCCCCTTTTTTCAGTCTATGGTTGCGCCTGATTACGTCAAAAGTCATACGCTTACTGGATGTCATGGCAACTAAATCACGGAGGAAAACATTAAATATCTCGCCTTCGTTTTAATTTCGGACCATCTCAAAAAATAAACAAATGATTTTAACATGCGTTTATCAAAGTAGGAAATCCACACTTTTAATCCCTTACACACAATTAGTGCTCTTGAAATACGAAATGGAGGCGGGTCCGGATTGAATTCCCTCCGGGTCCGGATCCGGACCGGAGTCCGGACTTTGAGAAGTACTGGGCTAGGCTATTTAATTAATCTTCCAACAGTAACGCACACAGCGTAGAGGAGAATGATAGTCAACCTCTTTGAATATTAATTAAGCATTTTGGGCATGAATAGTAAAAAGATCGACATTGAAAAATTACACAGAATGATTAAAATATTTAATCCAAATAAATAAAGGTTCATGGTTCGTATGTTATTCATTTCACACACTTCAGCGTCGCGGTCACTAGTGTAGACGAACATTGACACCCTGTGGCGAAATAATGCGTATTTTTAACAGCCGCAGCTTTCTCAGATTGGCTTGGTTTGGATTCAAATTTCATGTTCCGATGAGACTGGAAAATTCTGCCCACAGTAAACATCAGAATATCCCTTCTTCTGTCAATAAAAATGTCCAAAATATTAAATCTTATTGCAGACACTCATTTTAGGTGGCGTTTGTTCAACTCATTGACCACAGTACATTGAAAGTAAACATAACCGGAAATAAGTGATATGTATTGTTTCCAAACGGAAGTGCGTCACGAGGCTCAGTGCAAGTAGTCCATTACATGTTGAATAGATGTTGCTTTTGCATAACGTACTCGGTTACTAACGTAACCTCGGTTCTCTCTAGAGAGGGAACGAGTACTGCGTAATATCTTACGCTATGGGGAAAACTCTTTTCCACGAGATATTGAAGCCAAAAATTATCCTTAATTTTTTATTAATGTAAAACGCTTTGCGGCAGCAAGCAGACATAGGCGAGACAGCTCGCACGCCTATTGGCTGCCCTACGGCAAAAGCAGCAGCCTATCGAGAGACGTCACGACGAATGGGGGCCTTTTGCGCCCATATCGTCACGTCCCGCCAGAAAGGGCGTGGTCTCGCCCTCTAAATAGGCTCGATAGCTGCTCTTACGTTGGTTTTCATCGCCGAAGCGAACCAGAGCGTATTCCAAGCACGGCAAGATACGCAGTACTCGTTCCCTCTCTAGAGAGAACCGAGGTTACGTTAGTAACCGAGTACGTTCTCTTACGAGAGTATCTCTCGTACTGCGTAATATCTTACGCTATGGGGAACACAATGCAACACGCCGTGCTGGTAGGGATCCAACACCAAAGTCCCAGGGGCCGAAGCCCGGGGCGCATATAGTGCATAATCACCATAAACTCACAGAGAGTGAGGGAAGAGAGGCTAGAAGCATCATTCCCTGTAAAATAGCATCCGAAAGGAGCTAATCATGTGACAAATAGACCATACCGTCAGGGTGAACATTCAACCTGAACTGGGTGGCCACATGTGTGTCAACATTTTAATGAGCTGCTGTACCGGTCAGTGAGCAATACGCAGGTCAAACTCAGTATCCGGACCGCACAGCGGGAAGATAGCACTAAATTTTATACTGCCAAAAGCTTAGCTTGTAGGGCGGGAACCTCCAGGTTATAGTATTTTATAAATGTAGACGGCGAGGCCCAGCCCGCGGCCGTACAAATATCTTGCAGGGTAACCCCGCTAGACCATGCCCACGAGGAGGCCATGCCTCTTGTGGAGTGCGCTCTAACACCCAAAGGGCACTGTAGGCCCTTAGAAGTGTAAGCCAGCGCTATGGCACCGACTATCCATCTGGATAGGCTCTGTTTCGAAGCGGCAAGTCCCTTAGCACGTCCGCCAAACGAAACGAAAAGCTGCTCAGTCTGTCTGAAACCAGACGAGCGGGACACATAAGCCCTTAGTGCCCTGACAGGGCAAAGGAGACTCGCGTCCTTCCCCTCATTGAGAACCGGAAGGGCAGACAGGGAAATCACCTGGGCCCTGAACGGTGTGTTGAGGGATTTTGGCACGTAGCCGTGCTTCGGTTTGAGTATGACCTTTGAGTCATTAGGTCCAAACTCCATGCATGACGCACTTACTGAAAGCGCTTGCAAGTCCCGTACGCGCTTCACTGAAGCGAGAGCCATAAGAAACGCTGTCTTGAAAGACAAGTGTTTCATGTCTGACGACTGGATTGGCTCGAATGGGGCACCTTTCATGGCCTCCAAGACTGTGGAAAGGTCCATGTCGGACTGAAGGGGGCCTGGGAGGGTTTAGCCTCCGAGCTCCTCTAAGGAAACGCACGACTAAGTCGTTCTTTCCCAGTGACTGGCCAGACACCGGTTTTGCAAACGTTGCTATGGCCGCCACGTATACTTTGAGCGTGGAAGGGGTCCTGCCCTTATCCAGTAGCTCCTGAAGGAAGGAAAGCACTTCCGTAACCCCGCAGTCTACAGGTGAAAAGCCCTGCGCTTGACACCAAGCAGAGAACACAGACCACTTCGAGGAGTAGAGCCGTCTGGTAGACGGGGCTCTAGCCTGCGCGATCGTGTTTAACACTCCCTCTGGGAGGTCAGCGGGTACCCGTTGATGGCCCATGCGTGCAGGGATCACAAATCCGGGCGAGGATGCCAAATCGAGCCTTCCGCCTGAGAGAAGAGGTCTCTCCTCAACGGTAAAGGCCATGGGGCAGCGCTGGTCAGCTACATCAGGACAGGGAACCATGACTGGTTTGTCCAGAGCGGAGCTATGAGTAGCACTGGGCATCCCTCCCTCCTGATTCGCTCCAACACCTGAGGCAGGAGTGAGACAGGGGGAAAAGCATATAGGGGGCGGCGGGGCCAAACATGGGCCAGCGCGTCCCGGCTTTTCGAGAAGAATCTCGGGCAGTGAGCGTTTTCTTGGGACGCGAACAGGTCCACCTGCGCTTTGCCAAACGTTTCCCACAGCAGCTGGATCATCTGCGGGTGCAGAGACCATTCTCCTGCTGGGACTCCTGTCTGGTCCCACGTTTAGGTGACCAGGCACATGCGCCGCTCTCAGCGAGAGCAGGTTGTGCTGAGCCCAGACCAGGAGGCGTTCCGTCAGCCTGTAAATGTTTCGGGACCTGACGCCCCCCTGGCGATTTATGTACGCCATACATGTTGTCCGACCGGACCAATACGTGGTGGCCTTTTATCTGGGGACAGAAGCGCCGTAGCGCTTTGTCGACTGCTATTAATTCCAAGCAGTTTATGTGAAGGAGCTTCTCCCGTACTGACCACATGCCAGCTAGCGGTCTGCCCTCGAGCAGTGCTCCCCACCCCTTTGTGGAGGCGTCCGTAGACACCACATTCACACTCGCGGGGATCCCCAGACTCACACCTGACTGATACCAGTCGGTTACTTTCCATGGTTTCAGAGCCGAAATGCACTGAAGGTCGACCCTGAGGCGAAATAGACCCGCGGTCCACGCCCTGGGGGGAACTCGTGCTTTTAGCCATAGCTGCAGTGGGCGCATGCGGAGCAGGCCCAACTGGAGTATGGAGGCTGCTGAGGCCATCAGACCCAGCATTTTCTGAAACCGTCTGAGCGGGACTATAAGCCGTGGCGGAAGGATTTCGCGACGTGCTGAATATTCAATCCGCGCTCCGGTGACAGACGTGCCGTCATGGATAGCGAGTCCAACGCTGTTCCCAGAAAGGAAATTCTCCGACTGGGGAGCAGTGAGCTTTTCACCCAATTGACTGTAAGGCCCAGCTCCTCGAGGTGCTCGAGTAATGCGGCCCTGTGTTCTATGAGCTCCGTTCGTGAACGAGCTAGAATCAGCCAATCGTCCAAGTAGTTCAAAACTCGCATGCCCCGAAGTCTCAGGGGGGCGAGTGTCGCGTCCATGCACTTTGTGAGCGTACGGTGTGCTAGGGACAGGCAGAACGGCAGGACTGTGTATTGATATGCCTGGCCCTCGAAGGCGAATCTCAAGAATCGCCTGTGATGGGACGCTATTTATATTTGAAAATAGGCGTCTTTCAGATCTATTGACATGAACCAGTCTCCTTGGCGCACTTGCGCGAGGATTTTCCTGGTCGTAAGCATTCTGAACTGGCGCTTCACAAGCGTTCTGTTCAGCAGTCGCAGATCTAGAATGGGTCTGAGCCCACCATCTTTTTTCGGTACCAGAAAATATCTGCTGTATAAGACCCTTCGCCCTGAGATAGAGGTTCTATAGCCCCTTTTCTCAGTAGTTTCGCTATCTCGGCTCGAAGTAGATGAAACACTTTGCTTTTCACCGTAGTTTCGACGCGCGCCGTATAACGGCTGGGGCGTCGAGCGAACTGTAGCGAATAGCCTCTCGTTATAGTGTTCAACACCCATTCTGATACCCCGGGAAGCCTTGACCACGCATCTTCGTGAATAGCTAGAGGTAGAATGAAATCTGGGCTCTGGCCGCGGCAGGACGGCGGCTCGAGAGCCCCTGTGTACTGGGAACACAACACCGTGTTTACAGCGTTCGAGGCGGGGGGCGCGCTGATCACAGCGGGCAGCCTGGCCGCGCTCAGCTTCTCTATGGCGGGACGCGCAGAGAAAGCGAGCGTGGCGAATCCCGTGGGATTCGGCGTGTGTGAGGGAATGTGGGCACATTTACTAAATGCGGGCACATTTACTACACTGAGAATACCGGTACTGTCAGCTCGCGCCGACTGAATCACTGCTGTGTTTACAGCGTGCGAGGCGCGCGCTGATCACAGCTGGCAGCCTGGCCGCGCTCAGCTTCTCTGTGACGGGTTGTGCAGAGAAAACGAGCGGGGACGAATCCCATGAGATTCGGCGTGTCTGTGAGAAATGCGGGCGCGAGGCAGCGGGCACATTTTCTGCACGGAGAACACTCGGCTCGCGCCGACTGATTTAACGCTGTGTTTACAGCGTGCGAGGTGCGCGCTAATCACAGCGGGCAGCCTGGCCGCGCTCAGCTTCTCTGTGACGGGTTGTGCATAGAAAGCGAGGGGGGGTGAATCCCGTGGGATTCGGCGTGTCAGTGAGGAAATGCGGGACAGCGGGCACATTTACTGCACTGAGAACACTGTCGGCTCGCGCCGACTAAATGTGTGTTAGTTTCGTTTTTACAGAAACCAAGGGACACGCATCGTGTAGTGTAAGCGGGCATTGTATGGGTGCGTTCACTACATTTTCTGCACAACTGACATGAGTCGGTTTTATTTGTGCTAGCCCTGCACCGTGGCGGGCGGTGTCTGGGTGTGGGAATGGGCACTGGGACGTGGGCATTCTTACAACACTCGTAACACCATCGGCCGTGGCCGGAACACCAGAAAATGCACTCTTTATTGGATTTATCTGGGTAGCCATAGAAACGGCTTTTGTGCACAGGCAAGCGGGCTGAGAAGCGGACGCATCGGCTCAGTTTCAATGCCGTCTCAGGTAAGTTCGTCGAGCTCAAGTGCGGACGCGGCGGTAGACGGCGGCCGCTGTCCGTCCGGGAGCGACTCGAGCGAAGCCGGCGAAGCCGGCGAAGCTGGCGGGCGAACCGGCGAGCTTTGGCGGGCTGGAGATAGCTCGGGCGCGCGCTGGGCGCGGCGCTTCTTGCGGCGCGGCATCATGGCGGGCTGGGATGCGGGCTCGGAGAACGAAGCTAGGCGAGTCCGCAGAGTCACCATAGGCAAGCGTTCACAATGATGGCATCCGCCGTCAGCGAGCGCGGTGGCCGAGTGATCCTCACCCAGGCAGGACACGCAGATGACATGGCGGTCCTCATCGCTGAGTGGGGCTCGGCAAGAACCACAGGAAGGCATCTTTAAAAAGACGCCGCTCTTTTAGAGGGGTGGGAAAAAAAGGCAAATAATGCAACACACACACTCTAAGCAGAGGAAAGGATATGTACGCCGGAAAGCGCAGCAGGTACGGCGGCTGAAGGCGGCGAGGCCAGCGACTCCAGACTCGATGGCACGTCCCGCTGAAGGCTACAGGTCGACGGCGCGGCTTCTCACTCTGGATCCAGCGATGCGGGAGGCTTCGCTGAAGAGATGAAAATCAACGTAAGAGCAGCTATCGAGTCTATTTAGAGGGCGAGACCACGCCCTTTCTGGCGGACGTGACGATATGGGCGCGAAAGGCCCCCATTCGTTGTGACGTCACGCAGAGCCTCTCTCGATAGGCTGCTGCTTTTGCCGCAGGGCAGCCAATAGGCGCGCGAGCTGTCTCGCCTATGTCTGCTTGCTGCCGCAAAGCGTTTTACATTAATAAAAAATTAAGGATAATTTTTGGCTTCAATATCTTGTGGAAAAGAGTTTTTCCCATAGCGTAAGATATTACGCAGTACGAGAGATACTCTCGTAAGAGAACTGTATAATTCGTACTCATATTAAATGTGTGTATAGTAGCTAATATATCATACAGCTCTTATAGATCTTATTGATGTATTGATTAATTGAATTTTTGTATTTTTTGTATTGTGATTTCTGTGGACCCCAGGGAGACTAGCGACCACCATAGTGGGAGCTAATGGGGATCCAAATAAAACAACAATACAATGACCCCAAAAACTCACACATATCAGAAAACATTTTAAATTTCAAAAATAATAGAACAATAAACACTAACAGATCTCCCCCTATATTAATATTGAGCAAAACACATTACATAACTCTTAATTTTAACATTTGCTCTAGCAGTTTAGCAGAAACTTTAACAGTCAGAAGCAAAGCATGGAACTAGAAATCCGTTCACATAGAAATTCACATTTATCTGGGAACATGTATGTGCAATATATGTACACAATAAAGGATAACACGTTTTGAATATATCATGTAATGCTATTTTTGTCTTCATGTATACATATTTTATGTGTATTATATATAGCCATACATGGTCAATGCATATATTGCAGTATATTGAATAATATAAGCACTAGTTTCCCATTTATGGAAATTTATTATGTAATATATTGCATTATATTTTGAATATATCTCTCAAAAAGTACACTATCGTGCTGCGCGAAAGGACTTCCCGTATCATATAAAGCCGCAATCTAATCTTGTTTACATGAAATAAGCCTGCTCCCGAGCAGGGCCCTCTAGCCTGACTACGTCAGACTTCGTACTTCCGCTCAATTTCATTTCGCTTCTGTACTCAGTCTGAGATAGCGGCCTATCTTTCTGTTTTCCTCCGGCCTGAAAACAGCCGGGCCAATCAACGAACAGAGGGCGGGCTGAAAGCTGTGACGAAAACGTCTCGGGTTATGACTATAACCCTTGTTCCCTGAGAGGGGAACGAGACAATGCATCGAGAAATCGATACTTTGGGGACGCTCCCTAAGCGTGCGCCTCTGAAGTAAAATGAAACTAGTCCAATCCTGATTGGTGTTGCGTCGTGACGTAACATGTGACGGCATACCCGGAAGTATAAAGGTCACGCTGATGCATAGCATGCCAGCCTCGCGATGAAGCAAGACGCTCTAAGGCCTGGAGGGGCGTGGCAGAACGATGCATTGTCTCGTTCCCCTCTCAGGGAACAAGGGTTATAGTCATAACCCGAGACGTTCCCTTTATCGAGGGAAACTCGACAATGCATCGAGAAATCGATACTTTGGGGAACGAATGCCCACTAGGCCACGCACTGAATAGGCCTGTCCCGGAGTGAAGCTGATTCAGGCACCCAACTAGGACGAAAGGACATGTGCACCAGGTGTACTAGGGAGGTGTAAACTGTAGAATTTAATAAAAGTGTGTGGGGTAGCCCATCCGGCTGCCTCACAGATCTCCTGGAGGGGAACTCCCGAAAGGAGGGCCCTAGAGGAAGCCATGCCTCTAGTCGAATGAGCCCTAACAGCTAAAGGTGAAGGCAAGTCGCGCACCTTGTAGGCTAAAGTAATAGTTTGAACAATCCAATTACTAATAGTTTGCTTGGATGCAGGGAGCCCCTTCTTAGGTGACCCAAAACACACTAATAACTGTTCCGACCTCCTCCAGGAAGAGGACCTCTCAAGGTACACGCTCAAAGCTCTGACAGGACAGAGCAAATGAAGCTTCTCTTCCTCAGCCGACACATGAGGCGGAGGATGAAATGCCTGAAGGACCGTGGACCGAGCCGTATTCATAGGAACCTTAGGAATGTAGCCCGGCCTCGGGTGCAAAAAGGCTTTAACTCTGCCAGGGGCAAACTCCAAGCAAGCTGGTGTTACTGCCAGGTCTTGGAGATCTCCCACCCTCTTAAGAGAGGTAGTAGCTAAGAGAAACACCATTTTTAACGTAAGATCCCTAGGCGAAGCCGACTGAAGGGGTTCGAAGGGGGCCAGGGATAACCCTTCGAGAACCACTGCCAGGTCCCAGGTAGGAACCCTCGACCTGGTTGTCGGTCTCATCCTCCAGGTACCACGGAGAAAACGAATAACCAGGTGGTGCCTCCCCAGAGGCCCATCACTTAATGGTGCGTGGAAAGCCGCAATGGCAGCCACATACACCTTAAGCGTGGAAGGGGAGAGACCCGCAGAGAAACGATTTTGAAGGAACTCCAGAACTGAAGCCAACGGGCAGTTGACTGGATCTAACTCCTGTTCTCTACACCAAGTGACAAACACATTCCACTTGAGGCCATATAGTCTCCTTGTAGATGGAGCCCTAGAGCTAAGTATGGTTTCAACCACCCCAGCTGATAGACCAGCATTTAGGTACTGAACCCCCTCAGAGGCCAGACCCACAGTTTCCACAGCTCTGGGTGAGGGTGGAAGATTGTGCCCTCCGCCTGAGACAACAGATCCCTCCTCAGAGGAATCTGCCACGGCGGAGCTATCAGGAGTGATATCACGTCTGAAAACCACACTCGGGTCGGCCACATTGGGGCAACCAGAAGTAGACTGATGCCCTCTTGACGGACCCTCTCCAGGACTCCCGGGAGCAGAGCGATCGGGGGAAAAGCGTAACGGCGAAGCTTCGACCAGGCCTGTACCATGGCATCCAACCCCAGTGGGGCTGGATGTGAGAGGGAGAACCAAAGTGGGCAGTGGGACGTCTCTCGAGACGCGAATAGATCCACTTCAGCTGGCCCAAACCTCTCCCATATCAACTTCACCAAATCTGGATGAAGTCTCCATTCCCCGGGCCTCAGCCCCTGCCTCGACAGGATGTCTGCTCCCTGGTTCTGAACCCCCGGAATATACATTGCTCTGATAGATAGTATTTTCCCCTGGGACCAAAGAATAATCTGATGCGCCAATCTGCACAGAGGGCGCGATCTGAGTCCCCCCTGTCGGTTCAGATAGGCTACCACTGATGTATTGTCCGAACGTACTAGGACATGATAACCTTTGATGTCTGGAAGGAAGCTCCTCAGAGCCCTGAACACAGCCAACATCTCTAGGCAGTTTATGTGCCAAGAGTGATGATGGTCCTGCCACAGACCCCTGGAAAAGCGGCCGTCCATGACCGCGCCCCAGCCAGTGAGAGAGGCGTCTGTCGAAACGGTTTTCCGGCGACATGACGCTCCCAACACTGGCCCTTGGGACAGAAACCAAGTTTTCTTCCATATTTTTAGAGAACGAAGGCATCTGCGCGTTACTCTGATCATACGAAACGGATTCCCCTTGGGGGAAAACCCCTTGGCTTTCAGCCACCACTGGAGGGGCCTCATGTGAAGAAGGCCCAAAGGTATAATGTTGGATGCCGCTGCCATGAGGCCCAGCAATCTTTGAAATTGTTTTACAGTGATGGCCTGGCCTAGCTTTAACCTGGACACCATCGCCAGAATGGACTCGATACGTGCAGGAGACATGCGTGCCCGCATCGTAATCGAATTCCACACGACGCCCAGAAACGTTGTGCACTGGGACGGTTCTAACACACTCTTTTTTGTGTTGAGTCTCAACCCCAAATTCCGAATGTGGCCAAGGACGACATCTCGATGCCGAACCGCCATCTCTCGAGACTGAGCCAGAATGAGCCAGTCGTCGATATAATTTAGTATGCGGATGCCCTGAAGTCTCAGTGGAGCAAGAGCTGCATCCATACATTTGGTGAATGTGCGGGGAGAGAGTGCTAGGCCGAACGGAAGAACCCGATATTGGTAAGCTTCGCCCCCGAAAGCGAACCTCAGGAACCTCCTGTGACATGGAAGGATGGATACATGAAAATAAGCGTCTTTTAGATCTATTGTGACAAACCAGTCCTCGGATCTGATCTGATTCACGATAACAGGGATTGTAAGCATTTTGAACCTGAACCTCCTCAAAGACCGGTTCAAAACTCTGAAATCTAAAATCGGCCTCAACCCCCCATCCTTCTTTGGAACTATAAAGTACCGGCTGTAAAATCCGGACTCCCTGTCTGAGAGAGGAACACGTTCTATGGCCTCCTTTAACAGCAGAGATTGCACTTCTTGTTCCATCACCTGAGCCTGCTCTGGAACCACCGTAGTCTGCACCACCCCAGAAAATTTGGGGGGGCGGTGCCCGAACTGCAGTCTGTACCCTGATTTTATTATACGCAGGACCCATGCAGATATGTTGGGAAGATGATACCATGCCTCTACAAAATCTACTAAGGGAACCAGCCTCTCGAGGCTGGCCTCGGGTGTTTTTCGAGCACTGTTCTCGACCTCCTGAAGCGAGAGACCGGCAGGATTTAATCGAAATGGTTTTTGTGACCATAACAGACACTCGTTTTTTATTTTCTGACTCGAACGGTACGATGTGCGTTCGCTGGAAATTGATGTGGCCCGAAGCGTCAGAGACGGCGGGAAACCTACATCGATTTCGTGAGGACTCCGCTGTGAGAACAACCTCGGTTGCTCTGCAGCGGGGGGGCAGTCCTCAGAGGTCCTACCACTTCGGTTAGGACCTCTTTCCAGAAGCCCTCCTAGCCTGGATGACGTCTCTCAAGTCGCCCCTCTGGCTGGAGGGCTTCTGCTGAGAACGTTTCCTCTGTTGCCAAGCTCCCGGGGGAGGGGCTCTAGAGGAAACGCTCTCTTTCTGCTCTGAGCGGTGAGATGAACTGGCTGACGGCTGGGGCTGATTTGCTTGCCCCACCCTACTCGATTTAGACTTGGCCTTAGCCTTACGGGGGAGAAACTGCTGAAACGCTGCAGACTGTTTTTTAGTCTCCTGAAATCTGTCGACGACCGAATTAACAGCGTCGCCGAACAGACCAGAGGGCGAAAGTGGTGCATCAAGCAAAAAAGATTTATCTTTCTCCTTAATACCTGACAAATTTAACCATAGGTGCCTCTCCGTGGCCACCATTGCTGCCATAGAGCGGCCAATAGCGCGGGCCGTCTCTTTGGTAGCCCGGAGAGACAGATCTGTAGCCCTACGTAACTCAGCCACATCTTCAGGAGTTGGCCCCTCCCCCTCGTCTAAATCTTTCAGGAGGTCTGCCTGGTATGCTTGCAAAATAGACATCGTGTGCAAGCATGAACCAGCTCGACCTGCCGCCATGTAAGCCCTGCTTATTAAATTAGACGTGTCTCTGCAGGGCTTACTAGGTAGCACCGGGGTTTTCAAGGAAGATGCTAAATCTGGAGATAAATAGCTAGCTAAAGCTTCCTCGACAATGGGCATCTTCCCATAACCCATATCCCATGCCCCCAGAACATTACTATAATCCACCACAGTGGGGCTGGAGATACGGGACGAATATGGTTTATCCCACGATCTCGAAATCTCATTATGGAGATCGGGGAAAAAAGGCAAACCCCGGCGCTGAGGCTGTGACCTATGCTTCAGGAAACGCTCGTCTAATTTACTCTTTACTTGCGTTTCCTGATCATCTTGTGGCCAGCTGATGTTAAGTCTGGCCACAGCACGAGTCACCACCTCGACCAGTTCATCATATGCATGTGTGGGTGTGTTTAACTCATGGTCGTCCGATTCGATACTGAGCACGTCCACTTCCTCGGAAGCAGACAGCTCAAGCATCGGGACCTGATCGCGGGCAGAAGAAGCCGCAACGCGGGCTTCTGCACCACTCACAGTAGGCTCAGGATCCTCAGACGAAGAATGAGAAAGTGCCTCAGCAGTCTCATTCTCATCTGCAAGATCCCGCTGCGAACCCCATGATCTCAAACGTCGCGCTGCCTCAGCAGACGCGGGACCAGAACCATGGGGAACGCGAGCCTGACCATGCTCATTGAAACATGCCAGCCGGGAGCGCAGCACTCTCATAGGCAGTGCTTCACAGTCTGCACAAGCAGCTCCCTCAAGAGCTGCTTGTGCATGCTGCGCTCCCAAACAGCTCACACATAAAACATGCGTGTCCCCACCCGTGATGAAACGAGGGCAGGGGTGCACACATCTCCTGAACTGTTCACTGGCCATAGTTTTTGATATAATATAATACTGAATCACAAACAACACCAAATAAGACAGACAGTCAAAACACAGAGCGCTTGCTGAAGAGCGAAAGCTGGCATGCTATGCATCAGCGTGACCTTTATACTTCCGGGTATGCCGTCACATGTTACGTCACGACGCAACACCAATCAGGATTGGACTAGTTTCATTTTACTTCAGAGGCGCACGCTTAGGGAGCGTCCCCAAAGTATCGATTTCTCGATGCATTGTCGAGTTTCCCTCGATAAAGGGAACCTAATTTCACTTCAATACAGCAATGGTGGGATATTGGGAAATTAAAGATAGAAAAACTATGTTATCAGTATACTTCTAATGTCACAGGGGACCAGGGCCGTCGCCAGAACATATAGAATGGGGGGGCATTTCATTTTCATGGGGGGGCACACTTTTTATTATCTACAAAACAGACAGTCACAAAAACAATAACATCCCCTATTTAGTCTAATATAACTGAAATAGACCAAATTCTATATTTAAACAACACCAAAACACAAAATATTATGTTTCTGATCATAGGCGGAGGGTGAACCAAAACCACGAGGATATGCGCTTCCCTTTAAAAACATTTACTAGCTATATGCAGGATTTGGCATGGCAGCAAGCGCCTATTTTATATACAACTTCATCGCGATCTCACAAAGTTCCTAGGCTATCAGTAAAGCTGATACACAATAATGCCTTATTTACATAGCCTAACTGCTTATTAACGAGAGGATTTGCACGCGCGTAATCCACTCACCGCTCAAAACACCGGAGTTTAGCCAATATTCTTTTATTACGGAGAAAACTGATCCTAGACCAGCATTTGGACAGTTTTTACCTCTAAAAGCAATCAGACGTATATGGAAGCTTGTTTTCGCCACGTAATTAAAAAAATTAAAAGATAATTGCGACTTTTTATCTCACAATTCTCACATGGATTTCTCTCAATTTCAGAGTTTTTCTCACAATTCTGACTTTATAACACGCAAATGTGACTGTATATCACTCAACTCTGACTTTATAACTTGCCATTTTGATTTTATATCACGCAATTCTGAGAAAAATTACCTTTTTTTACGTGGAAACAGTAGGCTGTTTTTAGCAGGCAAATGAATCAGAAAATTCGACAAGGCCGCTTGGCCAGGGGAAGGTAAGCCTTGCGCAGAGCCACACGCTCCGACTAATTTTCATATTTCTGAAGACAATGTGTTATTTAAAGTTACAGAGATTAGTGCACCTGAGTGCTAAATGCTGCTGTGCTGACGACATTTCGTTATGGAATATGTGGATACGTTTTTTTGCTCTCAATAGTAAGTTTGCTCAATGACCATATGATTAGGGGGGCACGTTGTGTCATCTGGGGGGGCACGGCCCCCTAATGCCCCCCCCTTGGCGACGGCCCTGCAGGGGACACTCTTCAAAATATTAGGAATTTGGAAATGGATATTTTGGAGCTCCAAGGGTTGTGTGGAGGTCATGGAGATCCGGGCCATATTCAGACCCTTAAGGATAAAAAAGTTGCACTAGCTGATCTGTTGGACACTAGAGCTCAAGGAGCTTTAGTTAGGTCCAGATTTCAGAGTATTCCTGAAATGGATGCCCCGTCCCGATTCTTCTTTAGTATGGAAAAGAAAAATGGTCAAAAAAAAAGAGTATTCAATGTTTTATGGTCTGTGGATGGGAAAGATCTGACTGGGGACTCTGACATTCGGAAAAGGGCTGTTAGCTTCTATAGGGAGCTGTATGCCTGTGAATGTGTGGAGGATCAGTCAACAAATCACCTCCTTTCGGATCTCCCACAGATGACTGAGGAGTCGTGTGTTGGTCTGGTGCATCTTTTGACAGCAGATGAACTTTTTAAGGCACTGCAAAGCATGAAAAATGGCAAAGCACCAGGTCTAGATGGGCTGCCTGTGGAATTTTATAAGGCAAACTGGCACTTCCTTGGAGAAGACCTGCTTGCAGTGTTAAGTTGCAGTCTGTCTGAAGGGCAACTGCCAATAAGCTGCAGGAGAGCAGTCTGAACTCTGCTTCCGAAGAAAGGTGACCTTGTCACAGTGGGGCACTGAGACTAGAGACTTTTTTTTATTATTACACTGGACTAAGAACACACTACATACACTTTTTATACAAACATAACATTTGTTTTGCGCAATACTATAACACCAGTTAACACCAGATATGTGGGTGTCAGTAATTGTGTACTGTTTGAGTGTTGTTCCTGTCCACACCATGTGCTTTTTCTTTAGTTAAATATTTTCTGAGTCATTAATTTTGTTACTTTGATTCGTGTGGTGCAGTAAGAATTCAAACAAGACCGGTTACCGGGTTAAATATTTATTGTGTACGAACATTCACTTAAATCAAATAAATTGTCATACTTACGTACTGGAACATTTTCACATTGCAAACAGAAGAAACCCGGTCACAGTAACTGCCACCATTTTAAAATGACTATTTCCCGCCAATAGAAGGCATAGTTAATTGGTCTCCTGTCTGAGGGGGAGATTGGTGTTTGTTTGATTCTGTGATAAATATGATTAATGAATTTGGTTTGTTCTGTTTCAAATGTTTGTATATTTGTTTTTTGTTTTATTCTAACAGTTATTTCTTTGTTACTGTTAGATCTTTATTTTTTTTTTATTTTTTTTTTTAATTAAATTTCTTTGTCACTTTCAATTACTTAGTGGTTTAGTCCAAGTGGGAGGGGCTTATACTTTTTAAGAGGTCCTCTCAGTGTTGTAAGGAGGCTCGTAGAGTGAGTTTGTTGGAAGTTGCTTGCTTGATTTTTTGGGTCAAATTACTGACATAGCCAAAAGTTTGTTTGTGCATTTAACTTTGAACAGTTTATTTTATTTTTGTTACTTTTGAGACTTTTTGGATTTTCACTGTAAATATCACAGGCACTCTTTTGGAAAATCTTTGTTTTTCACTTTTTTGGATTAAACGCTGAACTTTTGACTTCATCATCACGTCACTTCAATTTTTTTCTCGCCTCCATTAGCCGGTACATCCAGAGCAGTGGTGCTGCTACTGCTTGAACAACATTGGGGTCCTTTGTAGCAGCTGGCACACCCCTGTCTCTGTTACAGACCTTAAAGAGGTTAAGAATTGGAGACCAGTGTCTTTGTTATGCACCGATTACAAGATTCTGTCAAAAACTTTGGCCAATAGACTGAGGGAGGTTTTGGGGCAGGTCATCCATATAGATCAGTCTTATTGTGTACCCAACAGATCAATAGTGGACAACATATCTTTGATTCGAGATGTTCTGGAAGTCTCTAGACTCTTTGATAAAAAGGTTGGGCTGATTTCTCTGGACCAGGAAAAGGCTTTTGACCGGGTGGAACATCAGTTTTTATGGCATACTCTTAAGGCATTTGGTTTCCCACCTGAGTTTATTGCTATGATTAAAGTGCTCTATTGTGACATTGAAAGTATACTGAAAGTCAATGGTGGCTTAGGTAGTCCTTTTAAAATTCAAAGAGGTATAAGACAAGGTTGTACCCTATCAGGTATGCTGTATTCAATAGCTTTAGAACCAATGTTAAGTAAAATCAGAGCAGAATTAATTGTGAAAATCTCTTTCCACCGATAAAACTGTCAGCAGCTGATGATATAATGGTTTTGATTAGTGGGCAGAATGATATTAATAAGCTAGTGGATATTGTTAATAGCTATGGGAAATTTTTCTTCTGCAAAGGTGAATTGGGCCAAAAGTGCAGCGTATTTAGTTGGAGAATGGAAGGAGGAAAGTCTGTTTTTGCCAGGTGGAATGAGCTGGTCACAGAGTGGTTTAAAATACCTTGGAATTTTCCTAGGCGATAAATCAACAAATAAGAAAAATTGGGAGAATGTGTGTGAAAATGTTGAAGGAAGATTAGAAAGGTGGAAATGGATATTGCCTAAAATGTCTTTTAGGGGAAGGGCTCTGATCATTAACAATCTGGTAGCCTCCTCTTTATGGCACAAATTATCTGTTTCAGAGCCTCCTGTTGGGATTCTTGAAAAAATACAAGTCAAAATGACAAAGTTTTTTGGGGATAAATTGCATTGGGTGCCTAGGGCTGTGTTGTATCTTCCGAAGGAAGAAGTTGGTCAAGGTATTGTAGACCTCAAGAGTAGAAAAGAAACCTTTAGGCTGCAAAATTTTTTCAGAGATTCTTATATAAACCAAATGTATTGTGGCTGGATTAACTTATTGCCTTTTAGGTAAGGTTGGTGAGTGGGGTTTTGCAAAAAATATTTTTTGGACGGACTGCACTAAATTTGACTTTGGGTTTATTTCTCCTTTTTTATGAAAGTGTGAGGAAAGCTTGGTGTGTGGTGCAAATCAGAAGATCCTTGCCATGCAAGTCTTTACAATGGTTTCTAGAAGAACCGCTGATTAATGGTGCACGTTTCGATTTATGTGATGATACAACACCGTGGTTAAAACAGGTTTTGACAAATGCTAAGATTGTGAAAATGAAGAGCCTAATTGAAGTGGCTGGTAAGACTGGAAAATACTGATGCATTTGCACAGAAATTGGGCATAAGATCAACAAGGACAATTTATCTTCTGTTGAAAAAATTTCGAGCGACAAGGACTAAAGAAGATTGGACTTTTTTATCGCTACGAACTGTCCCAAATGAAATGGATCGCTTTCCAATATGGTTATACCTAAGACTGTTTTAGAAATGGAGAATTCTTCAGCCACTTCAAAGATTTTAAGAGATATTGTCTTTGATACAATGGGGGGCAAGAGTTTATATTTCAAATGTGTGTACGAGTGATAAATAAAAACAAATTACAACGTGTGGGTACGCCATGGAGAGACCACTTAAAGGTTGAGGATGGGCTTAAGCCTGTTTGGGGTTTTTTTTACAAGCCACCATTGACTAAAAAAGTTGGAGATCTGCAGTGACGAGTATTACATGGCATTATTGCAGTTAATGCTTTTGTTTCAATCTTGAACCCAACTGTGCAAGATAAATGCCCTTTTTGTACTGACAGAGAAACAATTTTTCACTGTTTTACGCATTGTGAGAGATTGAAATCTCTTTTTGTTTTATTGGAAAATTTGTTTTCTTCTGTGAATGAAATGTTTACAACGTCTGTGTTTATTTTTGGTTTTGAATATTGTAAAAAAAAGAAGAGGAAAGGACAGTTGCTAAACTTCATTTTAGGACAGGCAAAGATGGCTACATATGTTACTAGAAGATATAAGATTCTTTATGATTCAAATTGTATAGTTGAATTGTGTTTTAAAAGGCTCATAAAAGCAAGGGTAAGGCATGATTTTATGTTTTATTTATCTATGAAGAATGTGGAAAAGTTTGAAGACATTTGGAGTGTCTTCTCTCTCTCTCTCTCTCTCTCTCTCTCTCTCTCTCTCTCTCTCTCTCTCTCTCTCTCTCTCTCTCTCTCTCTCTCTCTCTCTCTTCTCTCTCTCCTCTCCTCTCTCTCTCTCTCTCTGTCAAGCGCAGCAGTCATTCTATTACATCACTCACCGATCAAAAAAGTCGTTTACAGCCATGTTCACTCCGGTATTTCGCTCGCATCAGGGTTCCAGAGAGAATGTGCGAGTTAAAAATGTATGTGGTCGCACTCGTGCGAGTGGACGCTCGCGCAACAGAACGCCGTTGTATCAGCAGCTGCTGCAGTCCGTAACGTAACTTATGTTCAATCATCATGATTGATACAATACATTACAATACAATACATCATGAATCCATTTTCCAAACCGTGTTTTTGACTTATCCCGAATCACTACGGCACGCCCAGTGGTGTAGTCTAGTTTTTTGTAGTGAGTATACTGTGATATACAGACCCCCCCCCCCCCCCCGGGTTTTATCAGCTGACAATTAAAAGATGTGATATTCCTTTAAAATTATTTAAAATATTTCATTATTGTTATTTTAAAATGTACATCTTACTATGCAATTTCTTTCATAATTCCCTCGAGTTACTTTATTTATCTCTACAATCTTTTATTTTGGTGGGTTGTAAATTAAAGACATTTGAGCTTCTGTGTGTTTTAATAAACTATTATTATTAGGCCTACTTGAAGTATACTCTACTGTGCAATAATAATATATTTCTGTTATATTTTCTTCAAGTTAGCCTATACAAAACTTTGATTTTGACAGGTTGTCATGAAGACTTTAAAGTTTGTGAGTGTGTATATGGTACGAATGAATGACGATAGTTTTATCAAATGAAATGGTAAAATTCGTGTGAAGTGACTCTCATAAAAGCTCTGCGATGAAGTTCAAATGTGTGCATGTCCTCCTCATAGACGCTGAAAACACCACGAGTGTCGCGCGCGCGTCAGTGTGTAGTAGCCTATAGCACACATTGAGCGCTCATTCACAGAAACACGCAGAACATGCCGAGTTTATTTCAATAGCAGTCTTTCTGAGCTTTAATATTCATAGACACTTAATACATATCAAGATTTGATTCATTGTATCATTACTTTTGATTTATTCATCCAAAATGGCCAAATTGCGTGACGTTCCGCTTTACAGTAGGCTGTTACATTTGTTGCTGGATTCCGCGATTCGATCCATGTCGCTGCGCAAACACAGACGTCACGGCGGGGTGAATTTATGAATGAAAATTCTTTCACAAAACGATGTTGTTACGAATCCTCGCGCTTTTTAAAGTGGGTATACGGAAATCTTTGACATTTCCTAGTGGGTATACGGAAATCCTTGACATTTTCTAGTGGGTATACGGCGTATACCTGCGTATCACGTAGACTACACCACTGGGTACGCCTATAATAAGTGTTTATATTCGGACTATTTTATCCCGGGCTCGGCTCGGTTGCGGAGTTGCCCAGTGCCTGTGTGACTCGCCATTGACATTAACGGAGAGAAGTAGCTCCGGCTACAGTGTTCTTCCGCAAGACACGTGCAGTTTATTTATTGACGAACGTAGACGTCACGCACATTGCACACTGATGGTGAAACGCGCCAATTACGAATTCACGAATTAAAGGCATATAAAATGAAAAGGTCTCACGAAACACCGTGCCCCTTCCTACGTCTTCTCAGCGGTTAGATGAGAGTAATCGCTCGACAGAGGAAAAGGAAAAGATTATAAAATCCAGAAGGTAAGAGTGAGATTTCTGATTCAACTATAAACTTTGATAACGAAAAATCTGTATCAGCGTATTATAATTCTCTCATCTTTTAAAATCCAATGCATACATTTGAATGTTTAATGATTTTCTAAGATAGAAAGATGATGCTGATAGAAAGATGATAATAGACAGACAGATAGAATATGATTCAAATGTAAATAAATAGATTGTATATAATTCAAATGTAGAATGCTTAAAATTACAGAATAAAATTACTGTCCAAAATCCATGAAAATCCTGAAATTTGGAAATTTGTGCTTTTATTAGGGGTGTAACAATATATCGCGCCACAATATATCGCAATACAAAACTGCAACATTACGTATCGTGGATAGTTCCCCCGCCCCAAAAAAATTACTGTGTGAGAAAAAAAAATCAAGTTTTCATAGTTTTAGTGTCAGTACTACATTACAATAATGCAATAGGGGAATATTTGTCCTGATAATACCAAATGTCTTATGTTACCTGACCAGTAAAAAGTGTCCAATATTATTTTAAATATATCTAGTCAGTGAAAAAGTGCCAGACTATTCGTCTAAAATAATTCTGTTTTTTCAGCTTCAGATTCATGAATATAGTTATTCTGGTGTCTCTATTGTCCTTGGGTTAAAAGCACAGTTTCCAAGCCTATTCATTTAAACCCACAATGTAATATCAAAATGTAACATTTTAATCAACAGTACATTTTTTGATAACCTTTTATCATATGTCTTGGAGTATCGCAATAATATCGTATCGTGAGTTCAGTATCGTGATATGTATCGAATCGTGACATGAGGGTATCGTTACACCCCTAGTTTTTATATAATATATTACAGGTATTTATTCTGTAACCCAGAAAGCCTTTGCTAGCCTTGGTCCATTAAGACCACTATTCATGAGCATGCATTGATTAATCCCATGGCATGTAGCAAAAAAAAACAAAAAAGGTGCGACCAAATCGTATGCTGGTGCGACCAACTGAGAAAGTTGGTAGCACCAGTGCGACCAGTGGAAAAGTTAGTCTGGAGCCCTGCGCATCATCAAGTGTTTACAGCAGGTTTACAGTGGAAGTTCGATCATAGATTTGAGTTCGATGCATGATGTCTGTGGTTCGATGCGGCTGTGTCGGCGCATAACATACTTCATAAACAAACTTATCTGATTGGCTTACGGGTAACCAATGATTTTAAACTTCAGAAATCACCCCCTAGCGAGAGAGAAAACACTTCTCTATTATGCTATAGACCTTATGCACGAGAGAAACGTGGGCGCCGTCATCTTTAGAATATTGTCTTTGAACTTCCGTTTCTGCGGTCGCTCTGTGTATCTCTATGGCATCGCTGTCCAGGAGTAATTAGCTGGTGAAGTTGATTTACTTACTTTAGAGTTAACGAAAGTTATCATGAGCATTGTAATGTTTATCATAAGCATTGTAAAGCAGATGTCTTAACAAATGTCGACCGGTAACTTTTTTAAACGAGCCGTTCATTCATCTATGAAAGATCGCTGTGAAAATACAGACCGGAAGTCAAAAGACAACGAGCTCAGCGCTGAAAAGGGGCGTGGCTACATGTGACCCTGGATGACAAAACCAGTCTTATGGGTCATTTTTTTGAAATTGAGATTTATGCATCACATGAAAGCTGAATAAATAAGCTTTCCATTGATGTATGGTTTGTTAGGATAGGACAATATTTGTCCGAGATACAACTATTGAAAATCTGGAATCTGAGGTGCAAAAAAATCGAAACATTGAGAAAATCTCCTTTAAAGTTGTGCATTTATGTTCGCAATTGTGCAGCATTCACTCACAAAAACAAATGTTTTGTACATTTACGGTAGGAAATTTACAAATTATCTTCATGGAACATGATCTTTACATAATATCCTAATGATTTTTGGCATAAAAGAAAAATTGATAATTTTGACCCATACAATGTATTGTTGGCTATTCCCACAAATATACTCGTGCTACTTAAGACTGGTTTTGTGATCCAGGTCACACATAAGGTCTATACCAGAGAATGTCTAATAAGGGCTTTGGCTATACACAAGTTTTTGAGCCATTTCCACTCTACATCCTAAACTCCTCCCGTCAATGCAATCCACTTCTATTCTGGCGGGCTGGGTTTGTTTTGCTAGCTAGCTCTGTTGTGTCGACAAAGCACTAATATCGCAGTGACAAAGGATATAACAATTACAACATGAAGAAAAGTGGTTCGGGAACGACGTGTTCGGTAGTTGGTTGCAAACAAGAAAGCACCTGAACGAGTGGTTAGATATAGAGTGCTACGACCACAATCCAGCTACGAAGAGGCAATGTCCATGCGCTCCTTTGTTTACATTTTTCGCAAGCCTGATACCGACTCGGAATCAAGGACTGAGCGTGCCTTGTGAGGTTTAGAATCTTGCCTTGTGTTCCTGTCTACCAACACCCAGCTATGATGTTAATTAAATACAGATAAACACAACAAATACTGCATGCATTGTATTTTTTAATATGATATATGAACATTTTCATAGTGATGTAATTGTGTGGGCTGCTTTTGTATTTTACTTTTTAATACCTGTTAGGATTAAATAATCTTTCTTATTGAAGCCATTTGTTTGGTTTCCTCAAAACAATTAATTCATCCAGTGTTATTTATGTACAGCATATGAGCTTACTATGAATGATGAACCATGTTAAAAGAAATTGTAGCACTCTAAATAAGTTAGCATAAAAACTTAAACCTACGTTGCATATGTTTAATTAATATGTTTTTTTTTTTTTTTTATCTATGTTGATTATATGAAAAGGGAACTGCATCGAAAAACATTTGGAGTGTGTCAGACATAATTTTGACCACTTAATTTTTGTTTTGTTGAAAGCCTTTCTTTAAAGTGAATTTCGTTTTGTATAAATTGTATCTTCATTTTAATCAACAAATTGCCTGGATTAATAGGCCTAAATAAAAAGCAAATATAGTAGACAATATACACAAAGACTTAACTAAGTCCCCCGAGTGAGTGAAGTGCGTCAGAAACAGAGCGCGCGCGTGATCAGTTTCTGTTGGTAGGGGGGTTCCAATATGGCAGCCGAGTAAGTTTGTAATTACTGAGCTCCCGCACAAAAGTTAATTCGGTGGTAATTCAAGAAAAATTGCATTCCTTGGATGTCGGTTTATCTCCTATTTCATTGAGAACTACATAATGTCACTGCCTGAGAGGAAAAGGGTGCACAAGAGCAAGAAGAACATAATCCCTGATGCACAGCTAAGTAACGCTCTGATAGCCTCGTGTCACTAGTATGCTAGCAATATGTCGACAGTAGAGGTTTCCACGTCGGAGGAAAACTTTCCCCCGCTACCCGTGACTCCGATTCCCCAGCGGCAAAAAAGGCTATCTATAATGAAAAACACGAATCCACTTCTCAAGATAACATCGTCATTACTACCCTTTCCCAGCTTATTAAGGAGCAGGCTGACTCTATAAAAATTTTGGTGAGTGAAAACTCCAAGAAAATTGATGGAAACGCAATGAAAATTGAAGGGCTAAAGAAAACTGTGGACTTTGTATGCAGTGAAATAAAAGAAACACAGAATGTTGATGGCCGCCTTAAAGAGGAAGAAAAAAAAGTGACGGCACTCCTGACTCGCGTGTGTGAACTGGAGACTTACTCAAGAAGGTGGAACTTAAAGGTCTATGGAATAGCCGAAAACACGGCAGAAAACGTGAAGGAAAAGGTTACAGAGCTCTGTTGGAGTATTCTGCCAGATGACAAAGTGACACCAGCGATCGACGTCGCACATCGCATTGGTAAACTAACACCAGCCAGCTCTCGGCCGAGAGCAATCATCATCCGATTTTCCCAGAGATCCTACAGAGATGCTCTATGGAAAGCGGCAAAAAATCACCCTGTCATGCGTGATAACAAGCTTCGCTTTGTCGAAGATCTCCCTCAACCTGTTAAGGAGGCCAGGCTGAAGATGTGGCCGTTGGTGAGTAAAGCACGTAGTGAAGGAAAATCTGCCTACTTTGTTGGTGCACGGGCTTTTGTCGATGGAAAGGAAATCACTTGAAGAACTGAACTCTTATGGCTCTAAATTTCTGCAGTAATGAACATGAGACGAATTTCTCGTTCCTCATATTTTTTTTTATATTTTGAGACTTATTCTTTTATATTTTGAGACTTTACACAATGTTCTTCAGGCTCTTGCCCTTTATACTACCTTGTTTTGAAACCTGATCCTTAATTTTGATTAGTGAAGAAGGTTTATGTGGGATGTAGCATAATAAAAGTTTATACTTATTGACCAACAATTTAAAAGACTTTATCATATTTTGATTAATACGTTAGTCGTCTTTCCTTTTTCTGAATCACAACAAATATGCTCTTAAGTTTCCACCATATAACTCTATTTTTATTTGAAGGTGCATTGGTGCTCAGTATAACATTTGTTTGTTGATTGTTCCGTTGTACTTTATAATTCTTTATTCTTGAAAATCTCATTGTCTATAGTTTCTTTAAATGCCAGGGGGTTAAGAAATATAACTAAACGTAAAGCCTTATTTTTATTTGTTAAACAGCTGAACACAGAATTCTCATTTTGTCAGGAATCTCACTCAATCTCAAATGACGAGAATTTTTGGAGATCTCAGTGGGGGAATGATTTTGGTTCTCTCACGGTTCAGAAAGATCAGCTGGTGTCTTAACGTTGAAGAATAAATATAGTGGTGACATTTTACACACATATACAGATCCAAAAGGGCATTTTATCTGCCGAAGTGGTTGGTTATAACAAGATTGTTTTAATTATCTTCAACATTTACGGGTACAATTCTAATTTAGAAAACATCCAATTATTTGCTAATATAGAAAATAGACTCAAGTTTTGGCTAACAAAATTCCCAAACTCGCACATTTTACTGGGAGGAGACTTTAATGTTACGCTTAATTCTGAAATTGACAGATGGCCACCTACACGGGATAATAATAGAAATGCATATTTTAAGCTCTTTATGGACAGGTATGAGTTAACTGACATATGGAGAGTTAAATTCCCAGATGTTGCTTCGTTTACTTGGAGTAACAAAGACAACACTAGACTTTCTCGTATAGACTTCTGGTTAGTGTCAAAAAGTATTAAAGAGCAGGATATCTCAGTTGACATTCTTCCCTGTCCATTAAGCGATCATAAAGCAATATTCATCTCTATTAAAGGGTACCTATTATGGCATTTAAAATGTTCCTAATAATGTTCTGGGAGTCCCCAACAACAGTTTTACATGCATGCAATGACAAAAAACACTTTTGTTGTCTTATAATATGCATTTATTTTTACCTGATTTGCTCACCGACTCCCTAATGATTCGTTTGACGACTCATTTGTCCAAACCCCTCTTTTGCGTGACGCTAATCGGCAGTGATTGGTCAGATGACGCAGTCAGTTATATTTTGCGTTAGCCCAAAGCTTAAACATATTGATAAAGCACTGCAGTACTACAATACGCTTCACATAATTTCACATATTTCAAAAAACAAAAAAAATGACATTGGAGACCTAGAAGCTGCTGAGCGTAACTCTCACTCTCTCACACACACACGCACGCACGGACACAGACACACACACACACACACACACACACACACATAAAAGCAACAATTATTAATAGTACTTACAGGTTGTGATTCGGAGGAGGAAGCTGATCCAAATAAACTTGGTATTGAACGTTCCTTCAGTATCAGGCGACTCGCGAATCCACACGTGAAAGCATTTGTGTTTGTGAAGCGATCGTCATTAAAATAACGCGAACACAGCTCAAGGTGGCTATACTTGTGTGGTATAGTTGTAAATATAAACTCTAGCCACTGAGTCTTCACATGCTTGTCCCTGGGCAGTGAAAAAAAAAGTTTGCTTTTGATTCGCACTTCAGAACAGAGTCTCGTCGACATGTTGTTATCAGGTTTCTCTGTCTGCTCGGCGCGCGCACTGAGTGGGCGTGTCGAATTCAAATAACTTGTACAAGTGACGTACGAAAGTGCATCGTTCGTCTATCGATTCATATCAGCGACTCAGAGTCGACTCTTACATTTGAGAGACAATAACTTTGTATACGGTGAACTTTCATATTTAAAACTTTGCAGGATATTTTTGTTCACTTAGATCTATGTTACACACTACATGAAAGGTAATTTTCAAAATTCCATGATAGGTACCCTTTAAATATGAATCAGCAAAATACTTTAGGAAGCTTGGTAGTAAACTTGCTAAAATTAGAAAGTTGGAGGAACAAAGAGTTATCACAGGCATTTCGGTATTGTCTCAAATATCACCAGATGTATTAACAGAAGAGGAAAAAGTAGAAATGCTTAATCTACAAGAGAGTCTGGATCAAATATATAAAAAGAAGGCAGAAGGAGCTTTTATAAGGTCTCGGAAACGGTGGTTAGAGGAAGGGGAACAAAATTCCTCATACTTCTTCAAACTGGAAAAATATTATATAAAGATGAATACCATTAATGAATTAAAAATTGGCAACTCTATAAGTGATGATCAACAATTAATATCTGATTTTTGTTCCTCATTTTATAAAAACTTATATACCTCAGAATACGATGACGATTGTTCTTCGATATTCCTTGATTCTCTACATAATACCCCTAAGCTCGACAACTCGGAAAGGAAGTTATGTGACCTTCCCTTATCCCTGACAGAAGTCAGTCAGTGTTTAGATCTGTTAAAAGACAACAAGTCACCTGGGACAGATGGTCTGTCGTCTGAGTTTTACAAGTTGTTTTCCCAGCAGATGGCGCCCTTCTTACTGCAGGTGTTTAATGAAAGTATAATAGCCAAAACCTTACCATGGAGTATGACTCAGGGTTTGATTACGTTACTCCCTAAGCCTCGCAAAGATTTGTTATATATTGATAATTGGCGTCCTATTAGCCTCTTGAACAATGATTATAAAATTTTGGCTTTGATATTTGCTAGAAGAATAAAAAAAGTATTAGATACTATAATTGATGAAACCCAATCAGGCCAAAATCTCCAATAACATTAGATTAGTTTTAGACTTAGTTGATTATTCATATTTAATTTCAGATGACAGCTTTATATTTTTCTTAGACTTTTTTAAGGCTTTTGATACTGTCGAACATAATTTTCTTTATTCTTCTCTCAAGAAATTTGGCTTTGGGAATTTCTTTTGTGATGCAATCAAAACTTTATATAGTTATTTTTTGTTATGTTGTTGTTATTTGTTTATTTAAGTGTCAAACACCTTTTATGGTGCCCAGCCCTCATGGGCTTATTAGACACAACAGCTTCACACATATCACCAAAATAGCCACGTGATATAAGACAGAATCTCCAACATAGTATAACTAAACCACAAAGATAAATACACATACAAATAGAGATGACATACGGGATATCATACGGGATACAGAATACTTTGCCGTAAACACCAGGCTTTTTCTATAAATTTTGCCAAAGCAAAAACATGATTATCAAACAGCCAGCACAAAATCCCCTTAATATTTCCAAAATATATCAGGATTTTTTAACTGAACTAATTCAAAAAGAGAGTTCCTTAAATCATAGTATAAAGGGCAATAAAAAACAAAGTGAAATTCATCTTCCACAACCTTGAGATCACAGAATTCACACAAACGTAGATGTTCAGGTATACCCTTAAATCGACCCACTTCCACTGCCAGAGGTAAGGTACTAGTTCTCAATTGCGCACAGAGGGACCTCTGCCTTCTCTTTAAATTAAAGAAAATATAAGGTTCTGTTACAAAATCATTCTTAAACTGAACATAATTTCTGAGTTTTGGCTTCTTCCATATATCTTGTTTCCACTGATTTTCATATTTACTTAACAGTCTTTGTCTGACATCCTTTATATTACATTGAAGCTTATTGTAGTATATGCAAGTCAGACACAGACAATATTGTCAAAAGTTCTCCAGACCAGGGGTGATGATTTGCTCTGTCCCAGTTAAAAATTTTCTTGGTTAGCCTCTCCTCTGGCAGACTAACAAGACGGTTCCACAATCGCTCCATTTCACACCTTTGTTTTACAATACATGGATCCCATCCTGCATCTCCATTCACAGCTACCTTCGCTGCATATTTATGTACCCCAAGAAAACATCTTAAAGCACGATTTTGAACAGAATTACAATCAAAAACCTCTTCAAATCCCCAAACTCCTGCAGCATAAAACAAAACTGAGTCAACCAAAGATTTATATAGTTGTGTAAATGTCAAAAAACCAAGATCTGTACATAGTTTCATTTTACTCAACACAGAACCTAATGCCCTTCCAGCAGACTCTGCTAGTATTTTTCTTCCCTCTGTAAACTTCATATTTTCATCAAAAACAAAACCAAGGTATTTATAATGACAAGTATATTTTAAGGACACAGGCCCAAACTGAAATATATAAGTACTCTGTAATTAACTTTTTTCCCTAAATTGAACAACTTGTGTTTTTCCATTATTAATAGTAAGACGCCATTTCCTACACCAGGAAGGAACTCATAATATTCAACATATTTTGTAAATTTACTTAATTTTCAGCTATCAAAACAATGTCATCTGCGTAAAGCAGAATACTTAGATTAATGTCCTCAATTTGTACACCCAGATTTCCCTGCTTAATTTCTTGGGCTAAATCATTTATGTAGAAAGCAAACAGGGAAGGGGAGAGTAGGTATCCCTGCTTCACCCCAAAAGGTGTTGGAAACCAGTCTGTTCTCAAATTATGTATCTGTACACAAGCAATGGGGTCTCTGTAAAGGAGTTTTATAGCATTATAAAATTTCCCATTAATACCAAATGAAAGTAATTTAAACAGTAAAAGGTCTCGATTAACACAATCAAACACCTTTTTGAAATCAACAAAGCAGGCAAAAGTACTTTTACCCCTATCCAAACGCGCTCTCACCACCGAGGATAGCACATAAATATGATCAATACAGGACCTGTTTTTCCTAAAACGTACTCGGTTACTAACGTAACCTCGGTTCTCTCTAGAGAGGGAACGAGTACTGCGTAATATCTTACGCTATGGGGAAAACTCTTTTCCACGAGATATTGAAGCCAAAAATTATCCTTAATTTTTTATTAATGTAAAACGCTTTGCGGCAGCAAGCAGACATAGGCGAGACAGCTCGCGCGCCTATTGGCTGCCCTGCGGCAACAGCAGCAGCCTATCGAGAGTGGCTCTGCGTGACGTCACGACGAATGGGGGCCTTTCGCGCCCATATAGTCACGTCCCGCCAGAAAGGGCGTGGTCTCGCCCTATAACCAGGCTCGATAGCTGCTCTTACGTTGGTTTTCATCGCCGAAGCGAACCAGAGCGTATTCCAAGCACGGCAAGATACGCAGTACTCGTTCCCTCTCTAGAGAGAACCGAGGTTACGTTAGTAACCGAGTACGTTCTCTTACGAGAGTATCTCTCGTACTGCGTAATATCTTACGCTATGGGGAACACAATGCAACACGCCGTGCTGGTAGGGATCCAACACCAAAGTCCCAGGGGCCGAAGCCCGGGGCGCATATAGTGCATAATCACCATACACTCACAGAGAGTGAGGGAAGAGAGGCTAGAAGCATCATTCCCTGTAAATAGCATCCGAAAGGAGCTAATCATGTGACAAATAGACCATACCGTCAGGGTGAACATTCAGCCTGAACTGGGTGGCCACAAGTGTGTCAACATTTTAATGAGCTGCTGTACCGGTCAGTGAGCAATACGCAGGTCAAACTCAGTATCCGAGCCGCACAGCGGGCAGATAGCACTGAATTTTATACCGCCAAAAGCTTAGCTTGTAAGGCGGGAACCTCCAAGTTATAGTATTTTATAAATGTAGACGGCGAGGCCCAGCCCGCGGCCATACAAATATCTTGCAGGGTAACCCCGCTAGACCATGCCCACGAGGAGGCCATGCCTCTTGTGGAGTGCGCTCTAACACCCAAAGGGCACTGTAGGCCCTTAGAAGTGTAAGCCAGCGCTATGGCACCGACTATCCATCTGGATAGGCTCTGTTTCGAAGCGGCAAGTCCCTTAGCACGGCCGCCAAACGAAACGAAAAGCTGCTCAGTCTGTCTGAAACCAGACGAGCGGGACACATAAGCCCTTAGTGCCCTGACAGGGCAAAGGAGACTCGCGTCCTTCTCCTCATTGAGAACCGGAAGGGCAGACAGGGAAATCACCTGGGCCCTGAACGGTGTGTTGAGGGATTTCGGCACATAGCCGTGCTTCGGTTTGAGTATGACCTTTGAGTCATTAGGTCCAAACTCCATGCATGACGCGCTTACTGAGAGCGCTTGCAAGTCCCCTACGCGCTTCACTGAAGCGAGAGCCATAAGAAACGCTGTCTTGAAAGACAAGTGTTTCATGTCTGACGACTGGATTGGCTCGAATGGGGCACCTTTCATGGCCTCTAAGACCGTGGAAAGGTCCCATGTCGGGACTGAAGGGGGCCTGGGAGGGTTTAGCCTCCGAGCTCCTCTAAGGAAACGCACGACTAAGTCGCTCTTTCCTAGTGACTGGCCAGACACCGGTTTTGCAAACGTTGCTATGGCCGCCACGTATACTTTGAGCGTGGAAGGGGACCTGCCCTTATCCAGCAGCTCCTGAAGGAAGGAAAGCACTTCCGTAACCCCGCAGTCTACAGGTGAAAAGCCCTGCGCTTGACACCAAGCAGAGAACACAGACCACTTCGAGGAGTAGAGCCGTCTGGTAGACGGGGCTCTAGCCTGCGCGATCGTGTTTAACACTCCCTCTGGGAGGTCAGCGGGTACCCGTTGATGGCCCATGCGTGCAGGGACCACAAATCCGGGCGAGGATGCCAAATCGAGCCTTCCGCCTGAGAGAGGAGGTCTCTCCTCAACGGTAAAGGCCATGGGGCAGCGCTGGTCAGCTGCATCAGGACAGGGAACCACGACTGGTTTGTCCAGAGCGGAGCTATGAGTAGCACTGGGCATCCCTCCCTCCTGATTCGCTCCAACACCTGAGGCAGGAGTGAGACAGGGGGAAAAGCATATAGGGGGCGGCGGGGCCAAACATGGGCCAGCGCGTCCTGGCTTTTCGAGAAGAATCTCGGGCAGTGAGCGTTTTCTTGGGACGCGAACAGGTCCACCTGCGCTTTGCCAAACGTTTCCCACAGCAGCTGGATCGTCTGCGTGTGCAGAGACCATTCTCCTGCTGGGACGTTATTTCTGGACAGCCTGTCTGGCCCCACATTTAGGTGACCAGGCACATGCGCCGCTCTCAGCGAGAGCAGGTTGTGCTGAGCCCAGACCAGGAGGCGTTCCGTCAGCCTGTAAAGGTTTCGGGACCTGACGCCGCCCTGGCGATTTATGTACGCCACCACTGACATGTTGTCCGACCGGACCAATACGTGGTGGCCTATTATCTGGGGACAGAAGCGCCTTAGCGCTTTGTCGACTGCTATTAATTCCAAGCAGTTTATGTGAAGGAGCTTCTCCCGCGCTGACCATAGGCCAGCTAGCGGTCTGCCCTCGAGCAGCGCTCCCCACCCCGAAGTGGAGGTGTCCGTAGACACCACCTTCACACTCGAGGGGATCCCCAGACTCACACCTGACTGATACCAGTCGGTTGCTTTCCATGGTTTCAGAGCCGAAATGCACTGAAGGTCGACCCTGAGGCGAAATAGACCTGCGGTCCACGCCCTGGGGGGAACTCGTGCTTTTAGCCATAGCTGCAGTGGGCGCATGCGGAGCAGGCCCAACTGGAGTACGGAGGCTGCTGTGGCCATCAGACCCAGCATTTTCTGAAACCTTCTGAGCGGGACTATAGAGCCGTGGCGGAAGGATCTCGCGACGTGCTGAATATTCCATCCGCGCTCCGGTGACAGGCGTGCTGTCATGGATAGCGAGTCTAACACTGTTCCCAGAAAGGAAATTCTCCGACTGGGGAGCAGTGAGCTTTTCGCCCAATTGACTGTAAGGCCCAGCTCCTCGAGGTGCTCGAGTAATGCGGCCCTGTGTTCTATGAGCTCCGTTCGTGAACGAGCTAGAATCAGCCAATCGTCCAAGTAGTTCAAAACTCGCATGCCCCGAAGTCTCAGGGGGGCGAGGGCCGCGTCCATGCACTACGTGAACGTACGGGGTGCTATGGACAGGCCGAACGGCAGGACTGTGTATTGATATGCCTGGCCCTCGAAGGCGAATCTCAAGAATCGCCTGTGATGGGACGCTATTTGTATTTGAAAATAGGCGTCTTTCAGATCTATTGACATGAACCAGTCTCCTTGGCGCACTTGCGCGAGGATTTCCTGGTCGTAAGCATTCTGAACTGGCGCTTCACGAGCGTTCTGTTCAGCAGTCGCAGATCTAGAATGGGTCTGAGCCCACCATCTTTTTTCGGTACCAGAAAATATCTGCTGTATAAGCCCCCTTCGCCCTGAGATAGAGGTTCTATAGCCCCTTTTCTCAGTAGTTTCGCTATCTCGGCTCGAAGTAGATGAAACACTTCGCTTTACACCGTAGTTTCGACTCGCGCCGTATAACGGCGGGGGCGTCGAGCGAACTGTAGCGAACAGCCTCTCGTTATAGTGTTCAACACCCATTCTGATACCCCGGGAAGCCTTGACCACGCATCTGCGTGAATAGCTAGGGGTAGAATGAAATCTGGGCTCTGGCCGCGGCAGGACGGCGGCTCGAGAGCCCCTGTGTACTGGGAACACAACACCGTGTTTACAGCGTTCGAGGCGGGGGGCGCGCTGATCACAGCGGGCAGCCTGGCCGCGCTCAGCTTCTCTATGGCGGGACGCGCAGAGAAAGCGAGCGGGGCGAATCCTGTGGGATTCGGCGCGTGTGAGGGAATGTGGGCACATTTACTAAATGCGGGCACATTTACTACACTGAGAATACTGTCAGCTCGCGCCGACTAAATCACTGCTGTGTTTACAGCGTGCGAGGCGCGCGCTGATCACAGCTGGCAGCCTGGCCACGCTCAGCTTCTCTGTGACGGGTTGTGCAGAGAAAACGAGCGGGGGCGAATCCCGTGAGATTCGGAGTGTCTGTGAGAAATGCGGGCGCGAGACAGCGGGCACATTTTCTGCACGGAGAACACTCGGCTCGCGCCGACTGAATCAACGCTGTGTTCACAGCGTGCGAGGTGCGCGCTAATCACAGCGGGCAGCCTGGCCGCGCTCAGCTTCTCTGTGACGGGTTGTGCATAGAAAGCGAGCGGGGGTGAATCCCGTGGGATTCGGCGTGTCAGTGAGGAAATGCGGGACAGCGGGCACATTTTCTGCACTGAGAACACTGTCGGCTCGCGCCGACTAAATGTGTGTTAGTTTCGTTTTTACAGAAACCAAGGGACACGCATAGTGTAGTGTAAGCGGGCATGTATGGGCGCGTTCACTACATTTTCTGCACAACCAACATGAGTTGGTTTTATTTGTGCTAGCCCTGCACCGTGGCGGGCTGTGTCTGGGTGTGGGAATGGGCACTGGGACGTGGGCATTCTTACAACACTCATAACACCATCGGCCGTGGCCGGAACACCAGAAAATGCACTCTTTATTGGATTTATCTGGGTAGCCATAGAAACGGCTTTTGTGCGCAGGCAAGCGGGCTGAGACACCGGCTGCTTCACTGCGAAATACACTGGGACAGTCACAACGCATGGAACTGAACGAGCGAGAAGTTTTGGTGGAAATCCGGCCGCAGCGGGATCTGAACACCGTCACTTTCCTAGAGAGACTAGGAAGGCCTTGAGACCTCGGGCTTTACCTCAATCCTCGGCCGGGGCCCGCGCTGAGGGGGGCGGCGTCCAGCAGAGCGAGAGCGCGGTGTTTGATCTCGGGCCTGGCGGCGCTGCTAGTTAGCCGAAACGACGGCCTTTGTGCGCAGGCAAGCGGGCTGTGGAACCAGCTTGCTCACTGCGAAATACACTGGAACAGTCACATTGCTTGGAACTGAACGAGCGAGAAGTTTTGGTGTAAATCCGGCCGCAGCGGGAACTGAACACCGTCGCTTTCCTAGAGAGACTAGGAAGGCCTTGAGACCTCGGGCTTTATCTCAATCCTCGGCCGGGGCCCGCGCTGAGGGGGGCGGCGTCCAGCAGAGCGAGAACGTCGAGGAACACGGAGCGCTCGGCTTCCGTCATCTCGGATAGCGTTAACCACAAATGTCTCTCACCATTCAGGGGGGAAAGGCGCGGGTCTCGACTGTGACGGAGCTTCGTCTTTCCCGAGAAAGCGTCCGTCCAGCCCATTGCGCGTTAGTTGCGCGAGCGCCTTTCAGTCGAGGCCGATGTAATCCACGGCTTGAGAGAGCGGACGCATCGGCTCAGTTTCAATGCCGTCTCCGGTAAGTTCGTCGAGCTCAAGTGCGGACGCGGCGGCAGACGGCGGCCGCTGTCCGTCTGGGAGCGACTCGAGCGAAGCCGGCGAAGCTGGCGGGCGAACCGGCGAGCTTTGGCGGGCTGGAAATAGCTCGGGCGCGCGCGCTGGGCGCGGCGCTTCTTGCGGCGCGGCATCACGGCGGGCTGGGATGCGGGCTCGGAGAACGAAGCTAGGCGAGTCCGCAGAGTCACCATAGGCAAGCGTTCACAATGATGGCATCCGCCGTCAGCGAGCGCGATGTCCGCGTGATCCTCACCCAGGCAGGACACGCAGATGACATGTCGGTCCTCGTCGCTGAGTGGGGCTCGGCAAGAACCGCAGGAAGGCATCTTTAAAAAGACGCCGCTCTTTTAGAGGGGGTGGGAAAAAAGCAGATATGCAAGCACACACACACACTCTATGCAGAGGAAAGGATATAACGCCGGAAAGCACAGCAGGTACGGCGGCTGAAGGCGGCGAGGCCAGCGACTCCAGGCTCAATGGCACGTCCCGCTGAAGGCTACAGGTCGACGGCGCGGCTTCTCACTCTGGATCCAGCGATGCGTGAGGCTTCGCTGAAGAGATGAAAATCAACGTAAGAGCAGCTATCGAGCCTGGTTATAGGGCGAGACCACGCCCTTTCTGGCGGGACGTGACTATATGGGCGCGAAAGGCCCCCATTCGTCGTGACGTCACGCAGAGCCACTCTCGATAGGCTGCTGCTGTTGCCGCAGGGCAGCCAATAGGCGCGCGAGCTGTCTCGCCTATGTCTGCTTGCTGCCGCAAAGCGTTTTACATTAATAAAAAATTAAGGATAATTTTTGGCTTCAATATCTCGTGGAAAAGAGTTTTCCCCATAGCGTAAGATATTACGCAGTACGAGAGATACTCTCGTAAGAGAACCATTCTGTTCATCTACTAATCCCCCATAAGCCTCCAAAAAAGCATTAAGTCTGTTGTTAAGGACTCCTGAGTAAATTTTATAGACTGTACTAATCAAACTAATCCCTCTATAATTCAGCGGGACCCTAGGGTCATCTTTTATGGATTTCGGGATAGGTTTGATAATTGATCGATTCCACACAGATGGTATAATACCATTCTGAAAACATATACGACATAAACAATGTAGAACATTACACAAGCTAGGGTTCCTAAGTACCTCGTTAGGGAGATCTTCAATGCCCACAGCTTTATTTACCTTAGCTTTATCTAGTACTTTAAGTACTTCCTCTAACGTAATATCACTGTTCAGTATATCATTTTGATAGTATATTGTGTTCATCCCGGTTTCCAACTCCAATTTTACTTTACAAGTTTCTTCTAAGAAATGATCATCAAATAAAGAGAAACTACTATAGGAATATAATTCACGATAATCCTTTTCCCACTTTTTTAATATTTGTCCGCATTCAAATAAGATTCGCCAGTTTCAAATAAAACCTCCATAGGAATTAATGTTTTCTTTTTTGGGCCTAACTTATGTAATTCCCTCCAGAATTGCTGAGGGTTACCAGTTTGTAACTGTTCTAATTTGAGGGCCTGGCCTCTATTAAACCTTCTCTATAGTAATGCAAATGGCTCAATTAAGCTTAAAAATGGGTCCTCTCCTAGATTTGAAATCAGGCGTGGAATTCGACAGGGATGCCCTATTTCTCCCTATCTTTTCTTACTTTCAGTCCAACTTTTATGTGAACATATTAAAAATAGTAGTTTGCAGGGCATTTCCATTGCTGGGAAGACGGTTATCATTAGTCAGTTGGCAGATGACACAACTCTGTTTTTAAAAGACAGCTCCCAGGTTCCTCTTGCTATTGAAATAATAGAAGTCTTTAGTAAAGCCTCTGGTCTCCGTTTAAACCTTAAAAAATGTGAATTGCTGGCTCTTAAAGATTGTGATGTTGATTTAATTGCTAATATTCCTGTGAAAAGCTCTATTTCTTACTTGGGTATTGTAATTGATAAAAGTGAACCCCAAAGAAGCAAGAATAACCTCACTCCCATTTTTGAAAAAATGAAGAAGAAATTTAACATGTGGCTATTACGTGACTTATCTTTGAAAGGCAGGATTTTACTTTCGAAAGCAGAAGGAATATCAAGGGTAACATACGCTGCTCTATCTTTATATATAGATCAACACATGTGTAAAACCATAGATAAAATCCTTTATGATTTTGTATGGAAAAATCGTAATCATTATCTGAAAAAGTCTGTTATGGTGAATGAGTACAGTAAAGGTGGCCTTAGTTTTCTTGATTTTACTACTTTAAATTACACGTTCAAGATTAATTGGATTAAGCGGTATTTAAAGTGCCCAACCAGTCTGTGGAATTTTATTCCCCATTATGTCTTCTCTTTAGTTGGTGGGCTCCAGTTCTTGTTGGTATGCACTTACAATATTGAAAAACTTCCTCTCAAACTTTCTTCATTTCATAAGCAAATGCTACTGTCTTGGTTCCTAATCTACAAGCACAACTTCACTCCTCATAGGTTTTATATTTGGAACAACAGATATATTTTGTAAAAAAACAAATCCATCTTCTTTCAACAGTTGTATGACAATAATATTTTGCTTGTAACTCAATTATTCAACCAACGTGGTCAACTCTATAACTATAGTGAATTTATTCATCACTATGGGATCCCTATTTCACCAAAGGACTTCTCTATCGTCTTCGATGCGATACCTTCATCTGTCATCACACTTTTTAAAGGTACTATTGGACTTGTTGATCCCCCTACGATGTGAAGGAAACGACTGTTGGAAAGATCTGTTTTTCACTGCAACCTACGAGTAAGAATAAGGCAGTTCGTCAACTGTTTCAACAGGATATTAGGACTACACCCGCTGCTGTATCATATTGGTCCTCATTTGTTGGAGATATTTGTTGGGAAAAAGTGTGGCTTTTGCCACACAAGTTTTTCTTAACCAACAAAATAAAAGAGATCTCATTCAAAATGCTTCACAGGTTTTACCCCACTAACTATTACCTGCAAAAACTGAAAAAAGACTTGGATATCAGCCGTACTTTTTGCGAAGAGTTAAACGAAACACTGGTGCATTTATTTTGGTCTTGCCCACATACCAAGAAACTTTGGAGCAAAGTGTCTCCATTTATTGTTGTCCATATTTACCCTCAATTTGAATTGCGGTGGGAAAATGTATTGTTTGGATTCATTCAATATGACAAAAATTTATGTTCTGAGTATTATGTGGTTAATCTGCTTATTTTTTGGACCAAATTTTATTTGCACAAATCAAAATTCTTAAAAAAAACCCCAAGCTTTTTGGAGCTTACTGCTAACATTAAGCACAGTAACAGTTTTTCTGAGTTGTCCAGATGCTCCAGAAAGTGTGAGTGTTTGTAACAATCATGTCAGTTTTTTAGATGCACACATATCACTTTATATTATATGGCATTTTTTTTAATGTATTTGCCAAAATTAGTAATGATATTTTTATAATGGTTTATTAAAAATAGCAACGTTTACGTAAAATTCACATTCAAGAAGACATTTCAAAGTTTCATTCATGGTGAAAACATGAAACGTGCCCTAGTTTAGAGGAAGATTGCGGCCATAAACTGGAAAAGAAGCTAGTAGGCTATTGAGCTAGTGCTCAATGAATGAATAGATTGTGCATGAATGATATTTGGACGATGACATCACTGTTTTACATCACTGAACTTAAGCTGGACAATGACACCTTCTCTCTCTCTCTCTCTCTCTCTCTCTTCTCTCTCTCTCTCTCTCTCTCTCTCTCTATCTATATCTATATCTATATATATATATATAATATATATATATATATATATATATATATATATATATACATATACACTACCGTTCAAAAGTTTGGGGTCGTACGATTTTTAATGTTTTTAAAAGAAGTATCTACTGCTCACCAAGGCTGCATTTATTTGATTAAAAATACAAAACAAACCCAGTACAAGCAGCATTGAAAGGGCCCTCGCACCCGTGCCATCGCCACCCGGTGGCTTTAGGAAGACAGACCACGGTGGGCAATGTGCATTTAAGTAGATAAATATAGTGGGAGTATGTCAAAGTCAGTTACAAAAATGTCCTTTATTATGGGTATAATAGCATGCTGTTAAACATGTCACTTCCTGTTGCCAGCAGGTGGCGCTATGACTGTAACTGAATATGAGCATGCACATGTGTTCAGGACAGAACTCTTATCAAACATGTGAAGTTTGGGGCAGATTGAACTTTGCCGCCTTAAGTAAAAACAACTTCCTGTTTCATAGCATTAGCATGCTTTAGCACTTAGCTAAGAATTGCTAGCATGTTTAACATGTTTATAACATGTTTATAACTCAATGGCATATTTACTATGTTGCCAGTACTGCATCACACTGTTAAACATGTCACTTCCTGTTGCCAGTAGGTGGCGCTATTACTATAACTGAATATTGTCATGTAGATGTGTTCAGGGCAGGACTCTTATCAAATGTGTGAAGTTTGGGGCAGATTGGACATTGTCTTCTTAAGTAACAACAACTTCCTGTTTCATTTCATTAGCATGCTTTAGCACTTAGCTAAGAATTGCTAGCATGTTTTAACATGTTTATAACATGTTTATAATTCAATGGCATATTTACTATGTTGCTAGTACTGCATCACAGTGTTAAACATGTCACTTCGTGTTGCCAGTAGGTGGCGCTATTACTATAACTGAATATTCTCATGTAGATGTGTTCAGGGCATGACTCTTATCAAATGTGTGAAGTTTGGGGCAGATTGGACATTGCCTTCTTAAGTAACAACAACTTCCTGTTTCATTTCATTAGCATGCTTTAGCACTTAGCTAAGAATTGCTAGCATGTTTTAACATGTTTATAACATGTTTATATAACTCAATGGCATATTTACTATGTTGCCAGTACTGCATCACACTGTTAAACATGTCACTTCCTGTTGCCAGTAGGTGGCGCTATTACTATAACTGAATATTGTCATGTAGATGTGTTCAGGGCAGGACTCTTATCAAATGTGTGAAGTTTGGGGCAGATTGGACATTGGCTTCTTAAGTAACAACAACTTCCTGTTTCATTTCATTAGCATGCTTTAGCACTTAGCTAAGAATTGCTAGCATGTTTTAACATGTTTATAACATGTTTATAATTCAATGGCATATTTACTATGTTGCTAGTACTGCATCACAGTGTTAAACATGTCACTTCGTGTTGCCAGTAGGTGGCGCTATTACTATAACTGAATATTCTCATGTAGATGTGTTCAGGGCAGGACCCTTATCACATGTGTGAAGTTTGGGGCAGATTGGACATTCCATGCCTGAGTTACAGCAAATTACTATTTAATTGCAGTAATAGCATGCTTTAGCACTTAGCTAAGTGTTTGCTAGCATGTTTTAGCATCTTTCAAGTATGTTGATAGCATGTTTAGCACTTGCTGGCACTTTTTTATATGTTATTAGGAGTCCACAACAGTGTTAAACATGTCACTTCCGGTTGCCAGCAGGTGGCGCTGTGACTGTAACTGATTATGTGCATGGACATGTGTTCAGGACAGAACTCTTATCAAACGTGTGAAGTTTGGGGCAGATTGGACATTCCATACCTGAGTTACAGCAAATTCCTATTGAATTGCAGTAATAGCATGCTTTAGCACTTAGCTAAGTGCTTGCTAGCATGTTTTAGCATGTTTCAAGTATGTTGTTAGCATGTTTAACACTTGCTGGCACTTTTTTATATGTTATCAGGAGTCCACAACAGTGTTAAACATGTCACTTCCTGTTGCCAGCAGGTGGCGCTTTGACTGTAACTGAATATGAGCATGCACATGTGTTCAGGACAGAACTCTTATCAAACATGTGAAGTTTGGGGCAGATTGAACTTTGCCTTCTTAAGTAAAAACAACTTCCTGTTTCATAGCATTAGCATGCTTTAGCACTTAGCTAAGAATTTCTAGCATGTTTAACATGTTGATAACATGTTTATAACTCAATGGCATATTTTCTATGTTGCCAGTACTGCATCACACTGTTAAACATGTCACTTCCTGTTGCCAGTAGGTGGCGCTATTACTATAACTGAATATTGTCATGTAGATGTGTTCAGGGCAGGACTCTTATCAAACGTGTGAAGTTTGGGGCAGATTGGACATTGCCTTCTTAAGTAACAACAACTTCCTGTTTCATTTCATTAGCATGCTTTAGCACTTAGCTAAGAATTGCTAGCATGTTTTAACATGTTTATAACATGTTTATAACTCAATGGCATATTTAATATGTTGCTAGTACTGCATCACAGTGTTAAACATGTCACTTCCTGTTGCCAGTAGGTGGCGCTATTACTATAACTGAATATTGTCATGTAGATGTGTTCAGGGCAGGACTCTTATCAAATGTGTGAAGTTTGGGGCAGATTGGACATTGCCTTCTTAAGTAACAACAACTTCCTGTTTCATTTCATTAGCATGCTTTAGCACTTAGCTAAGAATTTCTAGCATGTTTTAACATGTTTATAACATGTTTATAATTCAATGGCATATTTACTATGTTGTCAGTACTGCATCACAATGTTAAACATGTCACTTCCTGTTGCCAGTAGGTGGCGCTATTACTATAGCTGAAAATTGTCATGTAGATGTGTTCAGGGCAGGACTCTTATCAAATGTGTGAAGTTTGGGGCAGATTGGACATTGCCTTCTTAAGTAACAACAACTTCCTGTTTCATTGCATTAGCATGCTTTAGCACTTAGCTAAGTGTTTGCTAGCATGTTTTAGCATGTTTCTATTATGTTGCTAGGATGTTTAGCACTTGCTGGCACTTTTTTATATGTTATTAGTAGTCCACAACAGTGTTAAACATGTCACTTCCTGTTGCCAGCAGGTGGCGCTATGACTGTAACTGAATTTGAGGATGGATATGTGTTCGGGACAGGACTCTTATCAAACGTGTGAAGTTTGGGGCAGATTGGACATTGTTTGCCTGAGTTACAGCAACTTCCTGTTTCATGGCGAAACATCTAAATTTGTCAGGCCGCCGAGGACACGCCCTTCGACGAAAACTCAAGATCTTCGCAATTTAACGTCGCAAAGGCCTTAAGATTACACTCACCAAATTTGAAGATGATCAGATTAAAACTGTAGGAGGAGTTCGTCAAAGTACGAGGCCTGAAAATGGCAAAAACTGCACAAAAATGTGAGAGGAAGTTCAAAATGGCTGACTTCCTGTTGTGTTTAGGGCTACGCTCCAAGAGACTTTTTTGTAGGTATTGGGCCATTACATGTATGTACCGAATTTCGTACACGTACGTGAAACGTAACGCGAGGCGCACTCCGTTGAACCTTTATAGGTGGCGCTATCGAGCCATTTTGCCCCGCCCAATTTTGAAACGCATATCAGATGTAAATTTTCGCCAGTTCTGACGCGTGTGCAAATTTTCGTGAGTTTTCGTGCATGTTTAGGCCCTCAAAAATGCGATTCATTGCGGAGAAGAAGAAGAATAATAATAATAATAATAATAAACAGAGCAATTCCAAGAGGGTCCTCACACCATCGGTGCTCGGGCCCTAAATATTGTAAAATATTATTATAATGTAAATCAGCTGTTTTCTATGTGAATATATAGTAAAGTGTAATTTATTCCTGTGATCAAAGCTGAATTTTCAGCATCATTACTCCAGTCTTCAATGTCACATGATCCTTCAGAAATCACTATAATATGATGATTTGATGCTCAAAAAACATTTATGATTATTATCACAGTTGAAAACGGTTTTGCTGCTTTATATTTTTGTGCAAACCGTGATTCATTTTTTGCAGGATTCTTTGAAAGTTCAAGAGAAAAGTATTTAATTAAAAAAGAAATATTTTGCATTATTATAAATGTCTCTACTGTCACTTTTGATCAATTGAATGCATCCTTTCTGAAGAAAAGTATTAATTTCTTAAAAAAAAAAAACGTATTGACCCCAAACTTTTGAACGGTAGTGTATATATACATATATATATATAGATATTGGCTAAATAATCATGAACACAATGACGGGGTGAAATGGGCTGTGATGCATGGGGTACCAGGTAAAATCTTGCCTAGGGCAGCAAATTGGTCAGGGCCGACCCTGCTCCCGAGCAGGTTTAAAGCTGCCGTCGGCAATTTTTTTTTAATCATATTCAGTGAAATCGACACTATAATCCGACAGAACAACATAAATAAAGTGGTTTTAGGAAAAAAAAAGCCGAGCTTCTAACTCCACCTCGAGCGTGTTATTTGTTTTGCAAAAATCCAGCGCTCCCGGATCATCGGGTCCAATCAGCGCAGGGGGGGGTGTGAGATCTGACTGTCAATCACAGATCGGGTGCACGTTACAATCACATGCACACGCCTGAAGTTCGCACAGTATAACGAAGAGTGATGACGGAAAATCAAGTAAGCTCATTTAGAGTATAAATGACGTTAGCAATTGCAATCTATCGGTAGATTAGCCAGGGCAGCATACCTCCAAATACTCCATAGTGTTGATGAATGCTGATGAAACAGGCGTGTTCACAGAAAATCTGGTGCACACGCACTGACGAGCACGAACTCGGTGGGAGGGTATTCGTTGATAGTGGGGGAGGGGCATGAGAGTTGTAAACATTCAAAATTTTGCCTAAGGCCCCATCCACACTACTGCGTTTTAGTTTAGAAACGGAGAATTAAAACGAATACGATCTCCGTCCACACCAGCGTTTTAGCTGTGATCTCCGTCCACATAAAAACGACTGAAAACGCGGATCACGTGACCATTCACCTACACTGGGCGTGCGCGTGCCGGTGTAAACACCATTCCCCAGGAACCACATCTTCATTGATAAAATTATCCCACCATGCGCTGGTTCTTCCCGGCTTAAACCATAACCGACGCTCCATGCACGGTCGATACCGCCGCTGCACAGGAATTGTCACAGATCGCTGAAATAATAGCCTGCCTCCGGCACATGTAGGCAGTTAACGTTACAGCATCAGGGAAGGATGAACCCCAATCAGAGAGCCGAGCACGAGCGTCTGCGTCATCGTTTCTAAAGTCCTCCGTTTTGTCCCGTCTTCACTAAAACGCCCTCCGGAGATTCAAAACGCAAAAAGGGTCTGCAGCGTTTCTAAACTTCTCCGGTTTAGGTCTTCGTTTTTGCCGTTTTAGTCTGGACGAGAGGTGCAAACGTAGCAAAAGGTCTCCGTTTCTAAACGAAAACGTAGTAGTGTGGATGGGGTCTAAGTCCACTCAATCTGCCAGACTTGCCGACTGCAGCTTTAAGCTTACGGAACTGTTGCTATGACAGCAAGTCCACGATGAGACTAACTCGAAGAACTAAACAATCCAAGATCATGCCAAAACAACAACTATCTAATCCAGCTAACTGAGTTTGCGACGTACGAAGAACGGACACTGGGAGTGTCAGAGCTCTGTCACCAAGCCAAAATTTAAACCAGACAGAAGTGATAGAACCCTGACAAAAGATATATTTAATTGTACTAAAGTGGAACTACTGCAAGTATAGGCCTACTTTAGGTACACTTTAATATGTTGCATTTAAAAACTGCCTTATACAGTGATCATACTATCCTTACCAATAGTGATGTTAAAACACATTTTAGGCTAATATAAAAAATGTGCATTTGTCACAGTCACCAGCTAGTCACCACCTCCTCACTACATTTCCCATCATCCTCCCTGGCCCTCACCTGCATGCACTTCCCAATCACACATTCAACACTATAACTCTTGCAGTTCACCATTGTCTACTCTGGTCTCATCGTTCCCTCAAAGAACACTTACCTGACTCCTTTCCTCCACGATACCTACCAGAACTACTTGTCTTCAGTCATCTGCCTACATCTCCATTTCAGAACCTGCAATAGATAAGACCATTACTCATCCAGATATCCATCATGAACACTATATTCTTCAGTTACTCACCTGCTCCCATCGTTGCGATCACATACTTCTGCAAATAAACCTGTTGATCACTTTACCTGTGAATCTTCTGTTTCATGACCGTTCGTGTAATAAAGTTAATTTTAATTATAATATTTATAACAGTAAGTCTCAAGCGATATGGCAGTAAATATGTATATGGATTTGTAGTATAATTAGTACAGAATAAATGTGTTTTAAATACATTTTGGCATACTTTTTCACTAGGGCCATATTTAATTTTTGACACGAATGAAAGTGAGGCTTTGAGGGATATAATTACAGTGCATTCAATGGATTGTACGATTTAACAACATCAAAAATGTTCAGCTAAAGAATCATCTTCTAAACTTTCTGTAGACAAAAACTCAATAAATAGTTGTAAAGTTCTGAGTTGTGAAATATGTATACAGAACACCAGAGCCCGATCACACAACAATCTTATTCTCGGTCTTCATTATTTACGATCTGATTAACAGCCTTGTCAAATACGTTATTGGATAGAACTGATATACAAAGAAAGTAGACAGTATATAAGAAAAAGTATTAGCGTTTGTGTCACCGGGGTGACAAAGTTAGGCGGAACCTTTGATCACGGTCGGGTGTCGGAAGGGAAGGATTTCCGTGTGGGACCCGGAAGGCGCCAACCCGGAAGCGCCGGGAAGAGACGGAGAATTATTATTAAAAGATTCAAAACAGGTGCGGGAGAGCGCGAACAGGATGGCGATTGGGACACGTTGTCCATGGAGAAGGATAAAAGGGCATTTCATCTGCAGTTCGATGTCGAGGAGGAAGGGAAAGGAAAGCTGTGGGCATTCGGGCGAATCTGGAGATGCAGAGAGGAGAATTGCGGTGGACAAGTTATAAGTGCTGTTAATGTTTGGCTTGTGACATGAGGAATCGTATGGAGGGTGTGTTGATACTCCAGGATGTGTAAAATTGTCTTTTTGGAGAAGGTTTGAAAGCCCCACTTCATTGGAAGTCGAGGAGGTTGTAGTGACGCATAGTGGACCAGTCCCCTTGTCTACGCCCTAAATCTGTGAGTGACGAGACTTTGCAGTGTTATACATTAATATATTCACGTGTATGGAGTTGTGTGGGTTGTAGTGGAACACGAGTGGAAGTGTAATGCAGTGACATTGGGGAGTTGGTCCTGGCTGTGGAACCATCGTCTGCATCTCGTCGGGTTGAGGCCCATGAAGAAGCCATCTAGTGGTGAATTTCCCTTCTTCCCTCTATTTTCCACGTGAGTTGTGAAGTGTCCGGTTGCATGTGAATCCTCATCTTCTCTCTGTCTGTCTGAGGCCTGTGAGTAGAGTCAGCTTTACTGTGGAAATCTAATCTTCTGTCTGCCTGAGCCCTGTGGAAAGAGCCAGCTTCGCTGTGGAAATCCAATCTTCTGTCTGCCTGAGCCCTGTGGAAAGAGCCAGCTTCGCTATGGAAACCTCATCTTCTGTCTGCCTGAGCCCTGTGAGTAGAGCCAGCTTTACTGTTGAATCCTCATCTTCTCTGTCTGTCTGAGCCCTGTGAACAGAGCCAGTTTCACTGTGAATCGTCATCTTCGCTGTCTGCCTGAGCCCTGTGGGAAGAAAGCCAGCTTCGCTGTTTCTTCATCTTCTCTCTGTCTGCCTGAGCCCTGTGGAGAAAGCCAGCTTCGCTGTTGAATCCTCATCTTCTCTCTGTCTGTCCGAGGCCTGTGAGTAGAGTCAACTTTACTGTGGAAATCCAATCTTCTGTCTGCCTGAGCCCTGTGGAAAGAGCCAGCTTTGCTGTGGAAACCTCATCTTCTGTCTGCCTGAGCCCTGTGAGTAGAGCCAGCTTTACTGTTGAATCCTCATCTTCTCTGTCTGTCTGAGCCCTGTGAACAGAGCCAGTTTCACTGTGAATCGTCATCTTCGCTGTCTGCCTGAGCCCTGTGGAGAAAGCCAGCTTCGCTGTTGAATCCTCATCTTCTCTCTGTCTGTCCGAGGCCTGTGAGTAGAGTCAGCTTTACTGTGGAAATCTAATCCTCTGTCTGCCTGAGCCCTGTGAGTAGAGCCAGCTTTACTGTTGAATCCTCATCTTCTCTGTCTGTCTGAGCCCTGTGAACAGAGCCAGTTTCACTGTGAATCGTCATCTTCGCTGTCTGCCTGAGCCCTGTGGGAAGAAAGCCAGCTTCGCTGTTTCTTCATCTTCTGTCTGCCTGAGCCCTGTGGAGAAAGCCAGCTTCGCTGTTGAATCCTCATCTTCTCTCTGTCTGTCCGAGGCCTGTGAGTAGAGTCAACTTTACTGTGGAAATCCAATCTTCTGTCTGCCTGAGCCCTGTGGAAAGAGCCAGCTTTGCTGTGGAAACCTCATCTTCTGTCTGCCTGAGCCCTGTGAGTAGAGCCAGCTTTACTGTTGAATCCTCATCTTCTCTGTCTGTCTGAGCCCTGTGAACAGAGCCAGTTTCACTGTGAATCGTCATCTTCGCTGTCTGCCTGAGCCCTGTGGAGAAAGCCAGCTTCGCTGTTGAATCCTCATCTTCTCTCTGTCTGTCCGAGGCCTGTGAGTAGAGTCAGCTTTACTGTGGAAATCTAATCCTCTGTCTGCCTGAGCCCTGTGGAGAAAGCCAGCTTCGCTGTGGAAACCTCATCTTCTGTCTGCCTGAGCCCTGTGGAGAAAGCCAGCTTCGCTGTTGAATCCTCATCTTCTCTCTGTCTGTCTGAGGCCTGTGAGTAGAGTCAGCTTTACTGTGGAAATCTAATCCTCTGTCTGCCTGAGCCCTGTGGAGAAAGCCAGCTTCGCTGTGGAAACCTCATCTTCTGTCTGCCTGAGCCCTGTGGAGAAAGCCAGCTTCGCTGTTGAATCCTCATCTTCTCTCTGTCTGAGGCCTGTGAGTAGAGTCAGCTTTACTGTGGAAATCTAATCCTCTGTCTGCCTGAGCCCTGTGGAGAAAGCCAGCTTCGCTGTTGAATCCTCGTCTTCTCTCTGTCTGTCTGAGGCCTGTGAGTAGAGTCAGCTTTACTGTGGAAATCTAATCCTCTGTCTGCCTGAGCCCTGTGGAGAAAGCCAGCTTCGCTGTTGAATCCTCGTCTTCTCTCTGTCTGTCCGAGGCCTGTGAGTAGAGTCAGCTTTACTGTGGAAATCTAATCTTCTGTCTGCCTGAGCCCTGTGGAAAGAGCCAGCTTCGCTGTGGAAACCTCATCTTCTGTCTGCCTGAGCCCTGCCTGTGAGTAGAGTCAGCTTTACTGTGGAAATCTAATCTTCTGTCTGCCTGAGCCCTGTGGAAAGAGCCAGCTTCGCTGTGGAAACCTCATCTTCTGTCTGCCTGAGCCCTGCCTGTGAGTAGAGTCAGCTTTACTGTGGAAATCTAATCTTCTGTCTGCCTGAGCCCTGTGGAAAGAGCCAGCTTCGCTGTGGAAACCTCATCTTCTGTCTGCCTGAGCCCTGTGAGTAGAGCCAGCTTCACTGTGGAATCCTCTTCTCTCTGTCTGCCTGTACCCTGTGAGAAAGCCAGCTTCACTGTTGAATCCTCATCTCTGTCTGCCTGAGCCCTGTGAGTAAAGCCAGCTTCGCTGTTGAATCCCCATCTTCTGTCTGCCTGTACTCTGTGAGAAAGCCAGCTTCGCTGTTGAATCCTCATCTCTCTGTCTGCTTGAGCCCTGTGGAAAGAGCCAGCTTCGCTGTGGAATCCTCATCTTCTCTCTGTCTGCCTGAGGCCTGTGAGTAGAGCCAGCTTCGCTGTTGAATCCTCATCTTCTGTCCGCCTGTACCCTGTGAGAAAGCCAGCTTCGCTGTTGAATCCTCATCTCTCTGTCTGCTTGAGCCCTGTGGAAAGAGCCAGCTTCGCTGTGGAGTCCTCATCTTCTCTCTGTCCGCCTGAGGCCTGTGAGTAGAGCCAGCTTCGCTGTTGAATCCTCATCTTCTGTCTGCCTGTACCCTGTAAGAAAGCCAGCTTCGCTGTTGAATCCTCATCTCTCTGTCTGCCTGAGCCCTGTGAAGAGAGCCAGCTTTGCTGTTGAAACTTCACCCTCTCTCTCTGTCTGCCTGAGCCTGTGAAGAGAGCCAGCTCCGCTGTGGAATTCTCATCGTCTCGCTGTCTGTCTGAGCCCTGCGAATAGAGCCAGCTTCGCCGTTGAATCCTCATCTTGCCTTGCCTGCCTGGGCCCTGTAAGGAAGGCCAGCCCTGCTGTGAAATTCTCATCGTCTCTCTCTGTCTGGCTGAGCCCCGCGGAACGGGCTAGCGACATTGACCATTCACCTCCTCTTGGCCTGCTGGGGTCCGTTCTAACATTTTATTCAATAAAGATCTTGTTTTAACTTCCAAATTGCTGTTGCCTCTGTGTCCTCTGTGGTGTTGGCTCCTCGCAGTGGTACGTGAGTCGGGGGTTGAAGCGGCCGGTCATCTGGCGTTCACCCTCGACCGGTGACATTTGCCTTTCGGTTGATTCCCAATGTCGCTGAGCACAAATCTTGCTTCCCTCAAAGTTTCATTTGAATTTCTCCATGAGAAAAAATTGAGAGGTCCATCTATCGATGTTTGCCATGTTCGTAGAGTTAGTTTGTTGAGTAAATACACTGTAAAAAAAGTTAACTCATTATTTTGAGTTATCTTTTTGCATGGGTTTTTTTTTAGTTATTTCGATAAGTTGAGGACAAGAAAACTTAAAATGTCTTGTTGTCTGGACAATCTAGTTAAAAAAATAAGTTGAAATAACTAAATTGCTAAAATATTTTTTACAGTGTATAGGCTATAATCTGTGTACACCATTTTTAAAAATGGTGGGTGCCAGTGTTTTGCATGTGTTTGCCAATCAGCTTACACTTATGTCACTGGTAGTTCCTATTTTCCTGGGTTAGACCCTACTCTGAAGTAAGAGCTAATTTATTTCCCCCAAAAGGCATTCTTAGAACTAAAATTGTTCCCAGTTCCTGCGGTGTGAACATGCCAAAAAGCGGCTATATCTGCCAATAGGTCTAGCAAAAGGTTCCTCCACTGCAAAATCCCCTATAGTTAGGTAGGGGAGCGCGGGGCACAACCTAACGCTGGGTTAAATGTAACATGGACATTTTACATAGTTAGTCAGGATCAAGCTGGTTGTGTTTCCACTCTTTTTCTCTCGCTGCCAGAATACGCTCTCCCGTGAATTTGTGGAAAGTTTTGATAATATTTTGTGAAGATACTGGACAAAGTGTTTTGACACCATGCAAGTAAATTTTTTCATTTTTCTTTTTCGGTTTCTGGGTTGGGTGTGTACGTCACCAAATCTAACTTTATATTACCTTAATCACTGTCTTGTTGGCCAAAACATAGGATCATTTTGAAACATATCAGCAACTTCTAGCAACTGTTAGCTAGGCTTAAAATATGTTTTACACAGCGGGGTTAGTTGTAGCACAGTGTTACAACTAAGCCGCCAAGTGTACAACAATAATGAAATGAAAACAGGGAGCCGCCACGTGTACAATAATGAAATGAAAACAGGGAGCCACAAAACATGTCAGGTTTGAGAACTTATTTATATATTTAACTTTGTTGGACTTTCACAAACAATGTTGGAATTTATTATTAGTATTATTATTATATTATTATGTTACTATGCATTAATCACTTGTTTATTTATTTAAATATAGCCTGTTTTTCATGCAAGAAACCCTTTAAAATGTGATTTTAAGCTTGTTTTATTATTATTACAGTTAGTATTATTAATAATAATAATTGTGCATGCAGCTGCCACACACAAATATAATTCAATTGCAATTACAATAGTTGATGATTTTATTTATTTATTTGCAAAACTGTACTGCACTTTCCTCTATCTCTATCCATGATATTGATCCATAACAGAAGGATGATTGGATGAGAGATGTATGTATGGATATCTATCTATACAGATGCACAAACAATATCAAACTATATACAGATAAAATAGTACTGATAAATGTGTGTTGCACACAAGTGTTACAACTAACCCCTCTGTCTGTTACAATTAACCCCGCATATGGGGTAAGTTGTAACATTTGCACTTCTGTCACTTTCAGTGCAACTGTACGAAAATGGTAGGTCCTAGAAAAAAACTTTAAGTGTTCATTTGTAGCAAAGATGTGTGTTGCTTGTGTAAAAAAAAAGATAAATCTAACTTAATTATTTTTTTAATAATAGAGCCTAAACCAAAATGTGTTAGTTTGTGCCCCGCTCTCCCATACATCCCTAAGGTCTCTGCTTATTAGCCTATAAGAAATGTGAGGTATACGGTCATTGTCATCAACCAACCACAAAATGTCCCGCCTTGATGAGATGAAAAAAATAGACTTAAATATCTTTGACTCGGACACATTTTTGGAGTGTAGAAAGACGTATATTGTAAGTAAATGATTCTATTGACATTCCAGAGATAAATCAGATGCTTTTCCAGTTTGTTGAAAAACTTTAGTCAATATTCTTAGATGATAATGTGCTTCTGTATTGTGCTTAATTTCCTTTATTTAAAAAATGCTAAAATACAATTTCATATTTTAACTGTTTGTTATGACTCTGTGATCAAATATTATTGTATATATATATATATATATATATATATATATATTGAGTAATGTGTGCTATATATGATTCATGCCAAACGAGCAGTATAACAATGCATAAACGAAAATGCATCTCATTGTACCTTAATCTATTTTTTCATCCAGCCATCAGGTCGTCATGTCAGCCGGAAACATCAGCTTTGTTAAGGAATTTTTCATTGTTGGTTTTCCTGGGCTTCAAACAGAATACTATGGCACGGTAGCTGCTCTGCTATTTTTTGTCTATGTGTGTATCTTAGTGGGGAATGGAATATTTCTAGTAGTTTTTGCTTTAGAAAAATCCCTACATAAACCTATGTATTATGTAATCTTTAACCTGGTTGTAAGTGATATATTATTCAGCACTACTACCTTACCAAAAATTATTACTAGGTATTGGTTCCAAGCTGGTAGTATTTCATTTAGTGGTTGCTTCATTCAAATGTATTGTGTGCATTATTTTGGTTCAATCAATGCTTTCATTCTGGCAGTAATGGCCTTTGATCGGTATGTAGCCATCTGTAATCCTCTAAGATATCCTAATATACTCACAAAAGCAAACATTTTATATCTTTGTCTCATTGTATGGGTGCTAGGACATGCAATCCCTTTAATGATGGCAATAAGGGCATACCCTCTTCCTTACTGTGCAGAAAACACCATTATGCACTGTTACTGTGATCACATTTCTATCACATCACTTGCATGCACTAACAGGGCACTGTACAGTGTTCCAGCCTTTGCAGCTGCTTTGGTTGTGTTGCTCTGTCCTCTGACCTTCATTGTTTTCTCTTATTGCACCATCATTGTGGCAGTTCTGCGTATATCGAGCACTCAAGGAAGAATGAAGACTTTATCCACCTGCAGTCCTCAGCTTATCATAATAGCTCTCTATTTTCTACCCAGGTGTTTTATTTATGTGGCTAGCAATATTGGTATCAACTTTAGCACTGATTTACGATTAGTCATTATTATGATGTATAGTCTGTTTCCACCCATGATCAACCCCCTCATATACTGTTTAAGGACAAAATATGTCAAGGAAAGCTTACTTAAAAGACTAAAAAATTACCAAATTAATCCAACAAAAATTAATGTATCCACTGTGTGTACATAAATTATTACAGCAGTCATACATTATAAAAAACTACAAAAACAAAATAGTATTTTTTGAATGTCATGCAGCATACTGAACTAGAGCAACTGTAAGAACATAGGATGTCCACAACATTTGTATCATAGGAAATATATATTTTGTCTTTTGCTTATATTCCAGTTCTCACATTTTAATGCTCTGCTTTTTGAAACCAGGAAACACAACTGCTGTATCGTTTACTGTATAAAATAAACTTGAAACTATATTTTAAAGCAAAGGCAAAGATTTGTGTTTGCACACAACCTAATCTAACATAATGTGTTATTGTAACTTTATTTTCTTAAATAAAGTTTACTTACAAATTGCATTTAGACTGATAAAAGTTAATACATTCATTGTGTACATTGTGTGGTCATTCAACATTATGTCAGGAGCTGAATAATGGACATTATGGAACATTTAACAACTACAATACATTCCTAAGTGTACCCATTTTGTGTACTCCTGTGTGTCACCTATCTAATTGTTTTGATAGCATTTTATTTTTTAGATTCAGAATATATTTCAAAATTCTATTACTCTAGAAATGTAGCAAATTGGTGTCTTGTTAATTTTTTTATTAAGTTACCTTCCTGTTTAACGATTTTAAAAAGAGTATATGTAAATGTTCAAATTGTCCAGGATGTATATAGAGTTTTGGCTGTGGTTGTTTACATAGGTGAGAAATGAATGAATGTAATTTGAAAGATGTAGTCATTGAATGCATTTTGTGCCAAAGGAATGATAAATGACCCACAGTTTGGTCTACAAAGACTGATGTTGCACTCACTGTATGAAGTTGTGAAATGTGTCCTAGCGATTGTAAAAAACACATAATGGTTGAAAATTTGTTAAAGGTTAAATTTGTCTGATCCTAGTGGAATAATTTGCCCCTCTCTATTCGGAAAGAAGTCAATAGCTGTTCTTTTGTACAATTGATTTACATTTTGTTGTCTTAAAGTTTTTCACAATTGCTAAAGCACATTTCTTGAAACCTTCAACTATTTATCACAACATTAAATAAAATCAAAACCTAGTGTTCAAACTATATTAACAAAACCCTGACCCTTCTGACAAAATCAAACAAATGCCTCAAAACCATTTGACCTGTTTTCAAAATCAAACAAATCTTTCAGAGCAGTCAATATATAAACACTACAGAGCATTGATTAGCCTTGGTTGATGACATTAGCTGAGCAGAAATTGTTTTGCTTGGTCTTCTCAAAGTTGCTTTTGATTTTTTTCTTAGTGTAAAGTTGAGAGGTCCATCTATCACCTTTTTACATTTACGTAGAGTTATTTCGTGGAATAAATACTGTAGGCTATAATCTGTGTCAGTTTTTTTTTTTTTTAAATGGTTGTTACCAGTGTTTCACATGTGTTCGCCATTCAGTGTATATTTACGTCAACAGTACTATTGTCCTGAGTTAAACCCTTTCTCTGAAGTAAGAGCTAATTTAGTTCCCCCAAAAGGCGTTCCTAAAACTAAAGTCACTCCCACTTCCTGTGGTGCGAACACGCCAAAAAGTGTGCACATTTATTATCATTAGCCTATAAATCATCTCTCTGAATGGGAGCTCCTTCAGCACTGCGGGAAAAATATATTTCCAGGTTCTAATTTGGCCTTAGAAAACCAGTAAAATCGAATTTTTTTTCCATATGAATTTGTAAGTATTTTACTGTTAAGTTACATGTTAAATAAAGCGGCAAAAAGTCATAAACAATTTTTATTTTTTAGTGCAGCAAATTTGTGTAGCCAGTTCAAATTCAAATTTTGGTGTTCAACTTTGAGTTTTAAAAATAGCTACAACAACTGTTCGTTTTTGTTTTTCAATTACGGGTTAAAAAACGAAAAACGAATGGACGCAAAAGTAGGCTATGGACCTTATTAAATATTTCAAATGGCCTAATGTATTTGTAGAAAACTTTGATAGTTGGGTCCGTGTACATTTGTGTCCATTAGTGTTTCTTTTTTTAACCCGTAATTGAAAAACGAAAAACGAACGGTTGTTGTATTTTTAAAACGCAAAAGTTGAAAATTTGAATTTGAACTGTAGGCTACACACCAAATGCTGCACTAAAAATGCTGTCGTCACCGGCGCGCAATGAATTATGGGGTAGGATCAGGGTAGGATAGGCCGTTAAGGATCCATTTATGTATCCTTCCTTTCACGGGGAAACCAAGGGTGCATTTGGCGTCGCTTGTGTATCAGGGTAGCCTTCGTCGCACCGCGATGACGCAACCGGCCTTCGAATACGGCCTTCGAAGGATGCAGAATTGAATTGGGACAGCCTTCATCACGCCGCGGTGACGCAATCGGCCTTCAAATGCGGCCAATCGGCCTTCAAATGCGGCCTTCGGAGGATGCAGCCTTCACATTGGGACACAGCTATTCTCTGGATACATGCGCAGCTGAAGTGCTTCTTCTCCGTGGGAGCGCAACAAGACCACGCCCCCTATTTGTGTGTATTCCTAGTTACGTCATTAAAAAAGGAAGTAGAGGGATGAAGTCCAAACCGGCCGTTTGCTGTATGCTTTGAAAGGGGACTTCTGTTAAATAAAATATCTCGCTAGGCATTGAACTTTAAGCTTTGTAATTTTACAGGTATTATTTATGCTCTAACAGCAACATTACACACTAACTAAAGTTTGAAAAATGGAATCGCGAAGAACGGGACCTTTAATTAAGTACTACCTCCCTTAAGTCACTGGTTAGTAGCCTATAAGAAATGTGAGGTATAGGCCTATACGGTCAGCGTCATCAATGAACCACAAAATGTCTCGCCTTGATGAGAAGAAAAATATTACTTAAATATCTTTGACTCAAGACAAATTTTTGGAGTGTAGAAAGATGTATATTTTAAATAATGATTCTACACTGTAAGAATTTTTTTTTAATTTACAGGTAAAGGTCTGTATTTTTTTACAGAATTTTGCCATTTTGTCATTACAGTTATACTGTTATTTTGCTGATATTTGCTGTAATTTAAAGGTCTACCAATCAATTTACAGGTAATTGCTTGTATTTTGGTTTTAGATCAAATTTACGTTTTTGCGTAATTTTACAAAATTGCCTGTATTTTTACAGGGTTATGTGTAATTTTACATAAAATATTAAGTAATATTCGAAAGCGAACCTCAGGAACTTCCTGTGTTGTGGAAGGATGGAAATGTGGAAGTACGAGTCCTTTAGATCTATCGTGACAACCAGTCCTCGGATCTGATTTGTGACACGATCTGCTTGAGAGTGAACATCTTGAAGGGTACCCTGAGGGCACCGAGAGAGAATGGCACCATGTGATGCGGTGAACTCCTTCCTCTCGCGGTGGGGACAACCCACAGCATCCTGACGCCAGTGGCGTCAGAACTAATATATATATATATATATATATTTTTTTTTAGATGAAGCCACTTGGCTATAAAAACTGTCCTCAGATCAGTATTACCCCCTGAACACTTCATCTGAGAGTGTCACGTCTGGTCCCACTGTTTTGCAGGGGGAGCAAGCGACGCACCGATTTTATTGCGCACGGTGTGAGGAGCTTTTCGAGAGCCGGGACTGCCCCCGCCCAGCAGTCCCTGTTTTTTGTGTAACGCCGGTGCCTAAAAAAACCCATAACCCCATAACCGAGAATTTTAGCCCCAGGAATATTGGTAATATGTGGAGGTCTGAGGACTAAAAAATACAGTATGAAACCGGTTTCTTCCAGGACTTTAACACCTTAGTGTGGGGGTCCTGAAAAAATGGCAGGCACCGTCGTGGAGGTTGCAATCGGGAAGGCAAAAATCGTTCATACAATTTATTTTATATATAAGCTCCTGCCTAACTGGTGGCCACTCAATGCTCAATTTTTCTACAGCACGAGTAAGCACCTCCATAAGCTCCTCGTGTTCAGGGGAATGAGGTGGCGAGTCCTTATTATCCCCTTTATTTATAAAATAATTTATATAATAATAATTTATTTATTATTATTATTTTTTTCAATACTAACAACGTCCAGCTCCTCAGAACTAGATAGTTGCAATATTGAGGCCTCAGCTTGGGCAGAAGAAACCGCAGAGCGTGCTTCCAAACCCTGAACTGAGGCACTGGACCTGGCAGAAGAAGGCTGAGAAAGGGCTGAGCCCGTTACAAACCCAGCTGTCAGATCCATTTTGCGTTCCCCACGATTGACGTCGCCGCTCTGCCTCGGCAGCAGCGGGACCGAACCACTCTCCTCAAAGAGTGCCCGACGGGAGTGGAGCGTTCTATTTTTTCTCTTATTTTTACTGAGAAACGCTCACAATGGTCACAATCAGCCCCCTCGAGAACTGACTGGGCATGCTGCACTCCCAAACAAACAACACATAGTTGGTGTGTATCCCCACCCGTAAAATAGCAAGTGCAGAGAGGAACACACTTCCTATATAGTTGTTCGCTCGCCACAGTAAAAAAATATATATATATATATATATATATATATATATATATATATATATATATTTGACGCAGCTCGAGTTCCCTTGAAAGGGAAAACATCAAATAAAACAGTCAAGGCCTGGTCCTCTCTTGAACTTCACTGTGTAGAGAATTTACTGATGAACCAAACACAAATTAATCTTTCTAATCTCTCATGGGCTTCATTCAAATGTGATTCAGCATTCCGGATTTTAACACCACATTCCTAAGTCACAAAAGACTGGCTCCAAATTGTCTAGAACCCCCCCCCCCAGAGAAGATTTTATGGCCCCGCAGGGACCAAGGAAGCTGACCATCTTTGACCTGTTTAACAGACTCGTCTTTCTTAAGGAGCAAGGTCCCATGAGAAGATGAACAGAGCAGACTTCAGCAGGGACCTTGCCGTGACCTCAGATTGGAATGTCTTTCTTAAACCCCAGAAACTTTACACACCAACACACTTTACATATCAAACCACATTAATTCTGCACATTCTGCAGAGAACAACTCACACAGAACAATGCTCAGTGGACTCATAATCAAACATCATAATTCTTGTTGTTCCAACAATTCATGTTTGTACTATGCTTAGATTACATATAAATCTTAGATTCCATATAAATCATGTAATGGTGATTATAACTGTGTGTATGAATGAACGAGTATCGTGCTTCCAATCAAAATAATCGTATGCCCTTAATTCATAAGATGGCTTGTTTGAAATCTGTGTAAAATGCTTTGTATGATTATAATAATCTATAATGTTTAAACTGTGATCTCTTGTTCTCTCTGCTTAGTGCTGGGAGACAAGGAGATCCCAGATAACGATTTATGATAAGTAGTAACTGGTCCACCTCCTAAAATGATGCCATTGTCTCATTGGTCGGAATTCTCCAAAAGAGGTTGGACTAACTTTAAGTTAAAGACCCGAACAAGGCAGTTCAGTTCAGTTCAGAGAGCAGTTCAGTTTTCGGTTCGGTTCAGTTCGGTTTTGAGTCGGTTCTGTGGTAAATTAAGTTGTGTCTCTCTCTATTGAACAAACAGCCAGAGAGTGTTCATGTTCGTACGCTTCTACATCGACCAGACCAACTTTAGACCAGCAGACAAATAACCCATCAAGATCGGGGTTAAAACAGCTCATTCAAGCCACCTTACTCGTCTTACTTTCCTTTCTTCCTTTATTTTCTTTTTCGTAAAAGTCTCGGTTCTAAGTTAAGTTTTGCTGCAAAGTTGCGTTTAACGTTTCGGCTGCAAAACCCGCTTCCAACTTCAAAGACTTTCATTCATCCGCGCCAACACACCACGTGACTGGCCGTCCAACTTCCATACAGACAAAGACAACCAGCCACGCGGACCCAGCCGGGAAACCCCTCTGACGAAGCACCTCAAATAGGGAATTCCCTGGCCTAAGCAACGCAAAGGACAAGCAAGTAACCTCCAGACTCTAGCTGAACTGGTGTTTTTTAATTTAAATTGAATAACCTGTCTAAGAAACGAAGGTTTAAATTAATGCTTGGTGGTTCGTTCAGGTTTATGTCTTGCAAAGCGCATCTCACTCTGAAAACTCACTCTTTCTCTCTCTTTCTCTCTCTTCCTCTGCGCCTCGTATGAATGTGTGTGTGTGATTGTGTTTAGACCTTAGTTTTATGTGTTTAGAATAATCAATAAAGTCTTGTTTATATTTGAAAAGATATTTGTCTTGTGTTGTGCTTACACATTTAATGTCTTGTACTGTCGATCTAAAGTTACCTTGCTAATACATAGTGTTTCACTATAGATTGGATAAATATCTGTTGCCAAGGTTAAAATTACGGCCCGTTCAAATGAACTCTAAACGAGTCATTTGCTCGGTTCCATAGTGATTCGGTCAATGATTCATTGCAAATCGACGAATCATTCCCTTTGAGCTAAATTGGCCTTCCGGCCCCCTTAAATACATTTTATGTATATTATTATTATGTAGGTTCGCTACAACTGTCATCGCTACTCCTTTTATGCTTCCGCTCCTCTGTGAGAAATACAAGACCAATGCATCGCGTAGGTGTTTTGCTCATCATCAATCAAGCCACCAGCCTCGCACCATTCTCTCACGGCCCTCTGCCTCGTCCTGCTTGCCACAATATTGTTGTCCTACTGTTAGTTTAACTGCTTCTATTCTCCGCCACAAGTATCGGGCTTGTGTGGAACTTCCGCCATGTCCCGAGCACTTACAGTATTTCACAATTGCTAAAACACTAAACCCCATTCTCTGAACCCAATGCTCAGTGGCCTAAACCCATTTGTCGAATCAGTCACTCTGTAGGCAAAACCTTAAACAAGTTCAGGTAGTTAAGACACTGTTTGCAAATCTCATCCATTTTTTTTGCAAAACTCTAAACACATTCTCACTCACAAAAACACATTTTGCACTGTGTTGCAAAATGGTAAATACATGTGGCAAAAGTTAAACACAACTACAACACTGCTGTCATCGTCTACACACAACAACTCAAAATTGTTTACACTTGTTTCTAATGATGTGATCAAATCAATTGTCTAGAATATAAGCCAGTTCAGAGTACACAGGTGGCTCAGGTATGTTGAATGTTGATACCAACATTGGATGGAAACAATGTGAGAGGCAGAGGAGGAAGAGTTTGTGTAAGAGGTGGTGGACGAGGAGAAAGAGTACAAGGACAACGAAGAGCAAGACCAAGAATAGTAATTTCAGATCAAATTCGGGCAACTGTGAAATACCATGTTCTTGTTCATGGAATGAAAATGAGGGAAGCAGGACAAAGAGTACAACACAATTTGAGCAGATTCTCTGTGGCCATAATCACGACATTCAGAGAAGAGAACAGATAAATGTATAGTTTTTCTAATTTGTGCGACTGAAAGTTTACTGTATACATTTGATACAGTACATCAGTTTGTCAATAGAAAGGGGACTGGGGAAAAAAAAGAAAAAAAGATTTACAATACATTTTACATATGAATGTGATGTCCATTATTATTGTTACTGTATGTATACATTTGTAAGAGCATTTTCCCTTTTGTAGAATCGCAAGACTACTAAATGAGGGTGGAAGGACTTTTTTCTCCCAACAGCAAGAGGCTCTCATTGACTTTGATTTTGTAATTGCACACTATTTTTTTGTAATACACTTTTCATTAGAGTTGTCTTTGTTCTTTGGGCTAACTTTATTTTTATACTGAAAATTCAGACATTCAATACTGTATTACTTGCAGTACTTACAGTATGCAATATATTTGCTGTACTGAGTTGTGAATTATTTACTTTTATTTATGGCAAAAGGATTTTCTATATGCAATAAAAAAAGATTTCTCTGTAACCCTGTAACCGTGGAATGCTGGTCCTTCCCTGGCCTTCTCTGTCAGGATGCGGCATATGACCGTGCCCCCACATTGGGATCTCTGCCTCCCACGTCTGGGCTGGTCATTCCGCCATCATGGGTACATCTGTGGTTCACATGACCCCGCTGTTTCAGTTTTGGAGCATGGTCAGTCCGCACTGTGTTCCCCCCCACTTCCGGGGAATCCACTATACCGTGGTGGGTGGCAATGCCCCTGCCATATGTGCGGAGGTCGTCACCCTACTGGGGAAGGATACGATCGAGACCACCCCTCCAGCCGAAATGAAGTCCGGCTTCTTCAGCCCCGACTTCATTGTACCCTAGAAAACCAGTGGGTTCAGCCAATCCTGGACCTGCGCGTCTTGAACCAATCCCTTCACAGACTTCCGTTCTAGATGCTCACGGCCAAGCACATTTTCGAATGTGTGCAGCCACAAGATTGGTTTCCAGCGATCGACTATTTCAGAGGCTCCTGAGGCATATGGCATCTGCAGCCGTGGCAACACTGATCAGATTGCTTCATATGAGACCACTTCAGCTTTGGCAACAAGGCACGCTGCGAGTACAAGCTGCTCCGACCTGCCGACAGACCTTCACCCCGTGGACAAACCTCAGCTTTCTACGGGCCGGAGCGCCCTTAGAACAAGTTTCCAGGCATGTTGTTGTCTCAACAGATGCCTCCACCACGGGCTGAGATGCCATGTGCAATGACATGCCGTGTGCAAGATCAGAGAGGACAAGGAGCAGGTCATTTTGGTTGCGCCTCATTGGCCCAACCGGACCTGGGTCTTCGAACTTGTACTCCTCGTGACAGCACCTCCCTGGCCTATTCTTCTGAGGAAAGACCTTCGCTCTCAGAGACGAGGCACCCTATGGCACCCCCATCCCGATCTTTGGAACCTCCACGTGTGGCTCCGAGATGGGACGAGGCAGGTTTGAGTACCCTACCACCAGCGGTGGTGGCTACCATCACTTCTACCAGAAAGATTCGGGAGATATAATGATGTAACAAAGCATTAATTTATTGACAGCCCAGCAAGCAATTATTTATAAAGTTCTTTGTCATACGCCCCGTCCGTAGTTCGTAATCCGAGGGTAGCAAATCTGCATTTCCTGCCTGAAGATGAAGGCAGGGGCGCAGCCGACCCCCAAAAGTAGGTGGATTATGGATCCACCAGGGTGGGGCCAGCCCACCCCCAAAAAATGGTAACGGAACGTATACCCACCAGTTGTGAATCTTGTAGTTCCTGAAAAATAGGAAAGGGAGTTACCATAAAATAGCTGTTTTTATAATAATTATTATTATTTTATTTTAGCCGGGCTTACGTAGAATTTGATGTACTTTTTACGTGATTATCAGTTCCACTCCTAAGGACACGCAGAGACAAGGCCACCTTGGACCTTACATGACAGTGCCACGTTGAGTCATACATAGACAGGCCTCATTGGACCACACAGAACAGTGCCACATTGGGCTATACATAGACAGGCCATATTGGACCACACGGAGCAGCCCTCATTGGACAGCAACACTGGCCGCATTGGACTGCACAGCCATGATAGACCACAGAGACAAGGCCCCGATTAGCCACACGGCCATGATAGACCACAGAGACAAGGCCCCGATAAGCCACACGACCATGATGGACCACAGAGACAAGGTCCCGATGAGCCAAACGGCCATGATATACCACAGAGACAAGGCCCCAATGAGCCACACGGCCATGATGGACCACAGAGACAAGGCCCCGATGACCCACACGACCATGATGGACCACAGAGACAAGGCCCCGATGAGCCACATGGCCATGATAGACCACAGAGACAAGGCCCCAATGAGCCAAACGGCCATGATAGACCACAGAGACAAGGCCCCAATGAGCCACACGGCCATGATGGACCACAGAGACAAGGCCCAGATGACCCACACGACCATGATGGAGCACAGAGACAAGCCCCCGATGAGCCACATGGCCATGATAGACCACAGAGACAAGGCCCCAATGAGCCACACGGCCATGATAGACCACAGAGACAAGGCCCAGATGAGCCACACGGCCATGATAGACCACAGAGACAAGGCCCTGATGAGCCACATGACCATGATGGACCACAGAGACAAGGCCCCGATGAGCCAGACGGCCATAATAGACCACAGAGACAAGGCCCCAATGAGCCACACGGCCAAGATGGACCACAGAGACAAGGCCCAGATGACCCACACGACCATGATGGAGCACAGAGACAAGCCCCCGATGAGCCACATGGCCATGATAGACCACAGAGACAAGGCCCCGATTAGCCACACGGCCATGATAGACCACAGAGACAAGGCCCCGATAAGCCACACGACCATGATGGACCACAGAGACAAGGTCCCGATGAGCCAAACGGCCATGATATACCACAGAGACAAGGCCCCAATGAGCCACACGGCCATGATGGACCACAGAGACAAGGCCCCGATGACCCACACGACCATGATGGACCACAGAGACAAGGCCCCGATAAGCCACACGGCCATGATGGACCACAGAGACAAGGTCCCGATGAGCCAAACGGCCATGATAGACCACAGAGACAAGGCCCCAATGAGCCACACGGCCATGATGGACCACAGAGACAAGGCCCAGATGACCCACACGACCATGATGGAGCACAGAGACAAGCCCCCGATGAGCCACATGGCCATGATAGACCACAGAGACAAGGCCCCAATGAGCCACACGGCCATGATAGACCACAGAGACAAGGCCCCGATGAGCCACACGGCCATGATAGACCACAGAGACAAGGCCCTGATGAGCCACATGACCATGATGGACCACAGAGACAAGGCCCCGATGAGCCAGACGGCCATAATAGACCACAGAGACAAGGCCCCAATGAGCCACACGGCCAAGATGGACCACAGAGACAAGGCCCCGATGAGCCACACGACCACGATGGACCACAGAGACAAGGCCCCGATGAGCCACACATCCATGATAGACCACAGAGACAAGACCCCAATGAGCCACACGGCCATGATTGACCACAGAGACAAGCCCCCGATGAGCCATGATTGAGCACAGCCCCCGATGAGCCATGATGAGCCATGATTGAGCACAGAGACAAGTTCCCGATGAGCCACACGGCCATGATAGACCACATACCTATTGCCTATTACCGCCGCGACAACTGCTATAAACCGCGACAAAAATAAACCAGTCGTATTTCAAAGTCGTTCGCGAAATGACCGCCAGGTGGCTTAAAGGGACATTTAGCAAAACAGCAGCAATTGCCGCATTTTGAAACGTAAGCGGGGTTAATGTAAATTAACAGTTAATTAACAGAATGAAATACTACAACCACTGGCGTAGGAACCGGGGACGGGGGGATGTGTCCCCCAATATTGGAGACAGTCGCATTTGTCCCACCCAAAAATGACACCGCGGAAGACAAAAATATTTGCCAACTCTCACGCATTGGCCATGAGACACGTATTTGATTGGTTTCCCTATCAAATGTCGAGAGCGCATTATTGTAGTAGCGCGAAAGTACATTAATATAATGCGCGAGCGTGAATCTCTCTTCGCACGCGCGGAATATGATGTGCCGAGCGTGAATCTCTCTGCTCGCGCGCGGAATATGATGTGCCGAGCGTGAATCTCTCTGCTCGCGCGCGGAATATGATGTGCCGAGCGTGAATCTCTCTGTTCGCACGCGGAATATGATGTGCTGAGCGCGAATCTCTCTGCTCGCGTGTGCCGAGCGCGAATCTCCCGCGCGCGCTCTCAGACACACTTCTCTTGTAAGAATTCTCTCTCTGGGCTCGCTCAGAGAATATGCCTGCACTTACAGTTTTTCTCAATTGCTTAAACACTATAACCAGGCTTTTGAACTAAAATTTCAAAACCATAATGCCATTTATCAAAAAGCACACCCATTTCACTAAACTATAAACACTATTCCCTGTTTTGACACATGAGTCAGAATTGTTGAACTGTCACTGCAAAACTCTACACACAAATCCCTTAATATTTCATTGCCTAGACCATGTGGTCATTTAGAAAGCACTACCATTCAATATTGTTCACTCAAGTCAGCATAGTTTCAGCTCAAATAGCACACAATTACCCAGGTGAAAACACTAAGAGTCACAATTTAACACACATCAATCAGAACTTTCAAGATACATAAAAGTGCCAGAGTCAGTTCATTTGAGTTTTGGAACAATGGATCCACAAAGAAATGAAGGAAGAGGTCGAGGAGGGAGCGGAAGAGGACGTGGTGAAGGAGGAGGAAGAGGACGTGGTGAAGGAGGAGGAAGAGGATGTGGTGAAGGAGGAGGAAGAGGATGTGGTGAAGGAGGAGGAAGAGGATGTGGTGAAGGAGGAGGAAGAGGACATGGTGAAGGAGAAGGGAGAAGAGGAGGAAGAAGAGGAAGAGGAGGATGTGGTTAAGGACGAGGTAGATGAGGTGGAGGTGGAGAGGAGGAGGAGGAGGAGAGGAGGAGGAGGAGGAGGAAGGGCAAGGAGACAAGCAGTCTCGGATGAAATTAGAGCCACTTTAGTTGATCATGTCCTTAGCCATGGCATGACTATGAGGGAGGCTGGGCAACGAGTACAGCCTAATTTGAGTCGCTTCACCGTCGCCTCCATCATCAGAACTTTCAGGGAGGAAAACAGGTAGGTGTACTTACAGTAAGACTGCTCTGTACAGTAACTTGTGCTGTACTCTGTGCTTTGACATCACATCTACTGTTGCACTATGTAATATGTACTACTGTAATAAAGAAATGCATCAAATTGCCTCGCATACAGATATTTTCAGTATGTTTCCATTTTTTCCTGTAAAAAGGATGTGTGAGAGTTACAGTAAAAAGTAAAGTACTTTTTTGTGTGTGTGTGTTTTGTACTGTGTAGTACATGAATGAATAAAAATGTGCCAATGTATCCATTGGTTGTATCTTTTGTTCATCATGTGAAAAGGTTTGTGAGGAGGGGAACCACAAGTAACATAACTTACCAGTTTTGGAAATGTTGTTTTGAATTTATTGCACCAGTGTGTTAAGGCCTGTTCACACCAGGACGAATTTTGCGCGCGTTATTCGCCGACGTTTAACGCCTCGTGACTAAACAAAGGGTGCCAATGTGAGTGTTCACACCGACGCGTAAAACGCCACGCGTAAAAGCATCATTTTTAAAAAAACGCCTCGGGTTCGTTTTTTTTTGTTTGACGCGCCGCGTCAAAAACTATCCGACCAATTTGATTGGCGCTTTTGCTCACGTGTCTGGAGCTTCTGAAGTTACAGTAAAACACAACTTGGGGGCGCTCAAACACAAAACGGTCTTGGCGAGCACACATACGTAATGGCGAAGAAGATACACAGCGTCCGTCTACTACACTCTGCCGGGAAGAAATAAGACGAGGAAGATGCAAGGCCAGATGAATGTAGAGCTGCTGGTCTTGTTGGTGTCTATATAAAGAGACACCAATGAGAATAAAGAACTGTATGACAAACGCGACAAACTTGCTCTCTTCTTCTGAGTGACAAGCGAGTGTCAGAAGCACTTTGTGGACCGGGGTATTTCTGTACATTAAGCGCCATCTAATGTCAGGGAATGAATTTGCATGTTGACTCAGCTCATCGTCAGCGAAAAACGCTTGGGTGTGAACACAAAAAACGCGTTGAAAAACGCTGACGAATAACGCGAGCCGATATTCGTCCCGGTGTGTACAGGCCTTTAGACTATGTTGTAGTGTGTGTTATTTTGAGGGCTTGTGTGTCCTGTCTGAGGGCAAAGTTTGGTTTTTCAGCAAGAGTGAATGGTTTTGAGTGTAGAGCTTCATTTTGACCTGAAAATAGGTTGTTTGGGAAACTGGTTGAGAAGTTATGGATTTGTGTTTACTGTTTTGAGAATACGAGGCATAGTTTCAAGAAACGTGTTTAAGCAATTGAGAAAAACTGTAAAACGTGTTCAGTGCAATCGCGAATCTCTCCTCTTCCCCAGCTAACAATTTTAGGTTATTAAGAACGTTTTCATAACGTTCCCATTAAGTTATAAAAACGTTATTTCTGAATTTTTTAGGGAATTTCAAAACGTCCAGTTTTTAGAAGTTGTATTAACGTTATTTCTTGGTTATAAGAATGTTCAATTCTCCTGTTATATCAACGTTGTATTAACGTTATTTCCTGGTTATAATAACGTTAGATCGTTCAATTCTCCCTTTATATAAACGTTGTATTAACGTTCTTGCTTGGTTATAAGAACGTTATTCAAACGTTCAATTCTCCCATTAGGCTATATAAATGTTCTCTTAATGTTTTTCTAAGATAATGAAAAACGTTTAATTCACTTATTAAAACCTTTCTTAATGTTTTTTTATATAACAAGTTATCCTATATAATAGGCATACGAAGAACCTAAAACAAGAACTTTCAGATTTTAAAATTAAGACAAAAAATATATAGAAAGATAATTTTAAAAAAGACCCATGAATCATGTCTATAATATGTGTAATGTAGTCCACTGAAGTCGAGTTGAATCGAACCCAAGTAGTTTATTTCAAATAAACCGATTTGGCTTGAAGTGACAATATGATGCAGAAAAAAATTAGATGCAGATATCTAAATCAGAGAATTCATAGGTTCGTTGATTGGCGGGTGGATTATTTATTTTCAACAGTGGATTTGGATGACTCAAAGTGCACCAGATTAATGAATTTATCTTTAAAATGTACAAAATTTTCTTACGGGGGGGGCATGCCCCCAGACCCCCCTAGAGGGACTGGGCTACATCAACAAAAATACTGTGGGAATAACAGCCTATATGGTCTGTGAAAAATAAAATTCTAATTATCTTATAAATACGTACATGATCAGGATTTCATGTCTTTCTCCTTGTTTTGAGCCAAGAAAAACCCCTCCGCATTCACATTGGTGACTGAACCTCCCTAAAATTAAAATCCTAAAATCACCCCTGGTCCCCCCTATGTTAAACTCATTCCTACGTCCCTGACTACAACTATGGTTATTTCCAAATAAGCCTACAACAAACATGAAAAATCTAAATGGTTTTGACATTTGCTGTACAATAATAAAACAAAAGAATTTTGGTGGAGTAGAAACTGCATGTTACAGTTTTTCTCGATTGTTTACACACATTTTCTGAAAGAATGCATCATATTCTCAGAACTCTACACACAAATCAAAAAACACACACACAATGGGCAAAACCCCTCAATTCTCCTGCAAAATGAAACTTTACATTCAAAACAATGTTATTTCTTCTCAAAATGGTATGTTGTTTTCAAATGACACACACAAACCATCATATGAATAGACATTTATAAGAAGCAGTTGAACACTGATGTGCTCAATGTAAAACACTGTGATGAATGGAAAACACTTCTTCTCCATTCATCATAATGACTCAGGCCTTTTTTGTTCAGTGTTACACTTACTACAGACAGTACATACATAAGTGTGTTGTAAAATATTTGAGAATATTGTTTTTATACCCAGAACACACAAATACACGGCAACAAATATATTTTATTTTTCCCACAAAAACAATGGGAGATAGATCACACATTTCGTACATCCCAACCAACACAAAGTTGCACATACAGTGGTCTACATACAAAACAACAGAAAAATGTACTGTATGCAGTTACAGTAAAAAAAAAAAAATAAAATAACTATGCTGCATCTTCTCTTCTGCTTCGGTCTTTTACGCTAAAGCTCTGATTGCTAATTGTAAAACTGTGTGACATGTGTTTGCCCATGTGGCGAGTCAGTGTGCAGATCTGAATGGCAGTGTGTTCCTTGTGAAAACAAGAGATTTTGTGCATGAAAAGTGTGCCAAATGCAGAGAATTGTGTGTAGTGTTTTGAAAAACGTGTGTTTTAGAACTGCAATTTGAGTGTAAAGCAGGAATTGTGCTTGTAGTTTAGGAGAATTGGTTCAGGGGGTTGGTGAATGAGTTACATGTTGTGGTCATTGTGTCTCAAGTACCAGAATTGAGAAACAATTGAGAAAAACTGTAAAGTAATAATTGTATTATTATTTAAAGAAAGACAATTTGGTTAATGTTATTTAAACAAACGATCATACAATTTATAGTATACATAGTATACATGTAGTACACATAGGCTATACTTTTATTTGTAACGAACAGTGAACTATTATATGGCTCTGTTTGTAGGCTATCTGTTTATTACAGTTTTTTCTGATTGCTTAAGCACATTTTTTGTAACTATTGGCTATTTTTGCAAAACTCTACACACAAATAAGAAAATCTTTCCCCCAATTATCAAAACATTGTAGTTCTCTTGCAAAAGCGAACACAGCTAGATTAACTCTTCACATCCTTGTAAAAATGGTGTTTTCGTATCAAACAGTAAACACAAGCCATCATCTACTAAGCACACAATGTGCCAACTACACACTGATGATATGAATACAAAACACATCTAGCTTTTGCTTTCTTCGTGTACAGATGTCAAATTTGAGGTCATTTTGTCATAGTGTCATGTAAACATACAAGGATCCAAACTTCAAGTATTGGTGTTTATTCACACTCATCAAACCCAAGATAAAGTCAGAACACAAAATAGTAATTTCACAAAAAAAACAACAAAAAAAAAAAAACAATCAGCCTACATCATGTCGTCTTTCTGGGTCCGGCCACAAAATTTCGTCCACATTGCATGCGATATCCTCCAGTCCAAGGCACCGGGGAAAATATCTCCTTGAATGCCGTATCCAGGCCTGACATGATGCCTGGTCAATATCTCCACATGCCTCCTCCATTGCCTGTAAAAGGGCTAACTGTTGATGAGGATGACGGTCGTACACTTTCCAGCGCCAGGCAGAGAAGAACTCCTCGATGGGATTTAAGAATGGAGAGTATGGAGGGAGGTTGAGTGCCATGAAGAATGGGTGGTCTGTAAACCAGTTGCGGACCAAAGCAGCCCTATGGAAACTAACATTGTCCCATATGATGACATATCGGGTATGCTCTGGTCTCTGAACAGTGAGCATGTCATGTAAGGTGTCCAGGAATGCAATAATGTGTGCAGTGTTGTATGGGCCTATGGTTGCATGATGGTGAACAACACCATTTTGGCTTATAGCTGCACACATGGTTATGTTACCACCACGTTGTCCTGGGACATTGATGATGGCACAGTGTCCAATCATGTTCCTGCCACGTCTCCTGGTTTTACTGAGGTTAAAACCGGCCTCATCTACAAAAAGTAGCTCATGTCACATGGCATCTGCTTCTAGTTTCATCAGTCTCTGGACAAGACAAAACAAATGTAACACATCAGGCCCATGCACAGCACTACAGTATGCACTTCCAAATTCAGGAACAATGACACTATAGCTTACCTGCACATAGTCATATCGCAGTTGCTTTACACGTTCTGTGTTTCTCTCGAAAGGAACTCTGTAAATTTGCTTCATTCTTATTCTGTGGCGCGCAAGTACACTCTTGCTTCTTCAACTCCACGTCCTCTCCCTTGGCCTCCTCATCCTCTTCTTGCTCCTCCTTGTCCTCTTGCTCTAACTTCCTCTAACCCTCTCGCTTCTTCACCTCCACGTCCTCTTCCTCCAACTTCTTCACCTCCACGTCCTCTTCCTCCAACTTCTTCACCTCCACGTCCTCTTCCTCCAACTTCTTCACCTCCACGTCCTCTTCCTCCAACTTCTTCACCTCCACGTCCTCTTCCTCCAACTTCTCTACCTCCACGTCCTCTCCCTCGGCCTCCTCTGATTCTCACTCTTCTCACTCTTACTGCTCCTTCCATTGTGTACTCCACACAGACAGCTTACCTGTGGCTTATTTATAGTGCCTAGGCTGATTGCAAAGTGAACTAATTATCTAAAACAGTTTTCACGTGTGAAAGTGTGCCAGACAGTTGGCAAAATTGTGTTAATGATAGCCATACATGTGTATAATTTTTCTAGTAGTGTGTTGGAAATTTGGTAATTGAGTGTAAGCAGTGAGTTGTGTTTAAAGTCCTTCAAAAAGAGTGTTGTGCAGTGAATTGTGCCTACAGTTTTGCAAAGTGTGTGTTACAAAATTGCAAACTGAGTGCAAAGCAGTGTTTGTGCTTTTAGTTTTGCAAACTCAGTGAGTGGTTTTGCTATACGTATTAATAGTTTTAGAAATTGTGCTACAAGAATCACAATTAGCGCTTAAGCATTCAGAAAAAACTGTAAAAAACAGCAAAAGGTCTTGTAAAAAAAACAAGAATCAGACTGATTGAATATGTAAAAAATCCATATATCCATATATGCAGAAAGAATTTTTAAAAACATCAGCGTGTTTCAGTTATCCTGGTTCCAGTAGCCTTAATACATTGATTCGCAGCTTTTTAAAATGTCACAAAGCGTTTTGAGGTGGTTTTGAACGAAATATTGAAGTTTATAATTAAGTATTTTGACACACCACGCCGAGTGCGTATTCTAAAATCGGGTTTTATTCTGGCATTGAATTAGAGTTCGACAAACGCGGCGGCATGTTCACTTGAATTTATTTTTCTCAACAGCTAAAATAACTAAATAGGCTATAGCCTAGGCCTACTTCGTAATTTTTGCTCATGCAGATAAGATATCATCTTTTAAAACTGTAAAAGGTCTACTTTTATTCATGTAAAATAGGCCTACACTCACAATAGGCTATCCACAAAACGTTGTCTCGCTCATGTGAGAAACAAACGTTTGGGCTTTTTTCAGAGAGTCATGGCTGAGCGGTAGAACTTACGGTTCGGTCATTACAGTTTTTTCCAATTGCTAACACACTAAAATGACATGGACATCTCAATTATTTAAACTGACACACAGAGAGCAAAACCTCTTCTCAAGTCTCCAAAACTCTAAACACATTTTCTGCTTTACACACATTTTGCAATTCAAAATGGCACTTTTTTAAATGCACTGAACACTGTTCTCTGCATAAGACACAACAATCTGACATAAAGTCACATGTTTGCCATTTCAAAACACTGCCATTTAAAATGACAATACATGAGCTAATTGGTTAATACATGTGCCAGCTGGCCAAACACTTCACTGGTTAATGGTTAACACTTCAATCAGGATGTAAGCACTATAAAAAGACCACTGGTGAGCACCTTTTTTTTTACAACAACAATGGAAGACGAGGAAGAGGAAGAGGGGGAGGAAGAGAAAGAGGAGAAAGAGGAAAAGTAAGAAGAGGAAGAGGAGGAGGAGGAAGAGAAAGAGGAGGAAGAGAAAGAGGAAAAGTAAGAAGAGGAAGAGTAAGAGGAGGAGGAGGAGAAAGAGGAAAAGTAAGAAGAGGAAGAGAAAGAGGAGGAAGAGAAAGAGAAAGAGGAAAAGTAAGAAGAGGAAGAGGAGGAGGAAGAGAAAGAGGAAAAGAAGAGGATCGAGTAGGAGCCCCTAGAAGAGTTATTTTCAGCATGGCGGTGGAAGGTATAGGACCGGCAGCCCTGTGTGCGCATGCCTCTTTTGCAGGCTATGGAAGAGGCATGAGGAGATTGATGTGTGTGTGATTCAGGGATGGATGTGTGTGTGATTCAGGGATGGATAAGGCACTCAAGGCGCTTCTTCCTTCGATGTCTGGCAAGGGAAGATATTGCCTGTGATGTGGCCTGACCCAGCTGTCCGGCAAGATGCTGCCTAATTATTTTCTTGCCTCTTTTTCTTATACATTTATTTATTCTGCAATTTTGTTTTTCAGTTTACTGTTTTTTTGTGAGCATATTTTTGTTCAGGCCAATGTAAATATATCTGCTGTGCTTATGTTGCACTGACTTGTTTGGTGAAAAATAAAAAAAATAAATGTTTAAACAGCATGTGTGTGTATCTACAAATATTTCTGTCATGTGAACAATCTGAAGAATTTTCTACAGTTTTTCAAACTATTTTAGTATTATAGCAAAGCATACTAAAGATGAGAGTGCGTTTCATAATGCCCAACAGTGTGTAGTTCGTTAGACAAAAATCTGGTAATACACTCAAAAAAATAAATTGTTGAATGAACGTGATTTAATCGTAGCACCCATTATGCATCTAATCAAATCAAGTAAACTTGGAGTGATTTGAATATTTTACATGAACACACTATACATTTGTAGATTTAACATGATTGTAATATGTCAATGTAACTTCTTTACAACTAATTGAATCAAAATGTTTGTATTGTGTTAGTCTAATCAAATTTATTCTTATCCACTCAACGTCAGTAAAGCACTTCAATTCAACAAGATTCTGCCTTGTTACATAAACTAGTTAATGTCTTGTTTTGGTAGTTTAATGAATATCTATATTGTTGTTTCATTACATTTGTTTTAGATGACAGCACTAAGAAGCATGACATTACCAAAACTAAGTAATCTACTAGAAAAAAGCACAGAAAACATGCAAACAATTTAAACATTTTTTTTTTAATTGGGCTTTCACATGCACCAATCAAGTTTAAACTGCTTTCTTTACTTTAAGTCTCCTATCCATTTGAGTGTTTGTAACAATGTAAAAGAGACATTTAGCTAACAACATCTTGGCTCTTGAAACTGATCCCCAAGCAACGCTTGTAGAACTTTAAACCATTTTTAATTAAGCCATTTTAACACTCCCCTTTTTGAGAATTTGTGAGGTAAACCATGGCCTGATACAGAAAAAAAATTGAATTTGTAAAAAAGCATGAATGAACATGAATAATTTGTAAGGTAAACCATGGCCTGACACAGAATTTTTTTTTTTGTAAATAATCATGAATGAACATGAATAATTTGTAAGGTAAACCATGGCCTGATACAGAAAAATAAATTTGTAAATAAGCATGAATGAACATGAATAATTTGTATGGTAAACCATGGCCTGATACAGAAAAATAAATACATTTGTAAATAAGCATGAATGAACATGAATAATTTGTAAGGTAAACCATGGCCTGATACAGAAAAAAAATTGAATTTGTAAAAAAGCATGAATAATTTGTATGGTAATAAACCATGGCCTGACACAGAAAAAAAAAATAATTTGTAAAAAAGCATGAATGAACATGAATAATTTGTATGGTAAACCATGGCCTGACACAGAAAAAAATTGATTTTGTAAATAAGCATGAATTAACATGAATAATTTGTATGGTAAACCATGGCCTGATACAGAAAAAAATTGTAAATAAGCATGAATGAACATGAATAATTTGTAAGGTAAACCATGGCCTGATACAGAAAAAAATTGTAAATAAGCATGAATGAACATGAATAATTTGTATGGTAAACCATGGCCTGACACAGAAAAAAAAAATTGATTTTGTAAATAAGCATGAATGAACATGAATAATTTGTAAGGTAAACCATGGCCTGACAGAAAAAAATTGTAAATAAGCATGAATGAACATGAATAATTTGTAAGGTAAACCATGGCCTGATACAGAAATTTTTTTTTGTAAATAAGCATGAATGAACATGAATAATTTGTATGGTAAACCATGGCCTGATACAGAAAAATAAATAAATTTGTAAATAAGCATGAATGAACATGAATAATTTGTAAGGTAAACCATGGCCTGACACAGAAAAATAATTAAATTTGTAAATAAGCATGAATTTAACAAAAACAATTTGAGCTGTAAAATAAAAATGCAATACTATTTAAAAAAATAATAATAATAATTTGTTAGTTAAACCGTGGCCTGACACAAACAAATTTTAAGATTTAAACAAACATGAATGAACATGAATTTATAACATAAAAACAAACATTTGTGACTAACAATTTTTTGAGCTGTAAAATAATAATAAAAAAAAAAGAGTCTGATGCACTACTATAAAAAAATTAAAATAAAAACACTTGCAGCAACTTGCTGATATCGCATGAAAATGTTGTTAATTATAAATTCCCGGTGTAGATATAATGCTTCACATCTGAAAATTAACAACCTAATACTGTGCATTAGTGACTGCTCCACTCCCAGAAAATATTCTTAAGTGTGTAACAACTGCTTCAGCCAGTTGTCCCTTTGGTAAAACACTGTTTTAGTCTCAGTCCATTTAAAAGCTCAATTACTCAGCCAGTTGTTCCTTTGGTAAAACACTGTTTTAGTCTCAGTACATTTAAAAGCTCAATTACTCCAGCACCATATACATTTGCCTATAAAAGTGCTTCTATCAAACTGAAAATGTGCATCTTTCTGAAGTACACCAGTCTATTTCAAGCTCACATGCTGCAGTAGCTTTGTTTGGAGGAACTGTGCCAAAAATAAGTTGTCCATATACATAAACTCCAAGTGCATTTTGTTTGACTTAAGTCTTGTTCAAGGTTACTTGCTCCAGAAGCTTGTTTTAGAGAAATTGTGCCATTAATAACAGTTGTCCACATATCTCCGGAACATCAGAACTGCAGAACTCCAAAAGTGCTTTTTGATTGACTTTGTCTTTTTCAAGCTCACTTACTCCAAAAGCTTGTTTTTGAGGAATTGTGCCTTGGATGACAACATCTGTCCATTTAGATTTAGAAAGATCTTCTGCAAGACTTCAAAAGTGCATTTGAGCTCTTGTGGGTAGCTCAGGTTCAAACAGTATATCAGTCCAAATAACAGAGCACAAGCCTGTGCAATGCTATTCAAGTCATTGAGGACTTCCACACCTTCAATTAGGACACCAATGTCTGCTGGGTCATCGTCAGGCAGCGCTCCCTCCTTCAGTATGACATACACTCCCATCACAGTTTGCTCCATGGTACTTTGTAACTCAAAGTCTGAATCCTGTGGGACGAAATACATGAAAGATCACAAACAAAAATTAGCTCAAATATTTATTACAATAATTGCACACTTATACACTCACTGACCACTTTATTAGGTACACTTGCAAAGTAGACATCAATCCAATACAGGAGCTCTGCTGTGAATTCTACATCTACAAAGTTATAATTTCTCAGTTTTTAACCTGTAACAGTCAGAAAGGTGATATTTCTACTATGTTTATTATTGAGGTGACAGTGGTTGCTGGAGTGTTATTGTAGTGCTTTATATTATAAGATTGTTATATTTTAACTGGCCATTAACGAGGTGGCTAAACATTAGAAACATCTAAGAATATAATGCACAGCAATAAAACAAAAAGCATGCAGTTTCTGATGCCATTTATTTTATGTAAATTAGGCCCCAAAAGAGCTCAACCAATATGAATAAAAATTTGATTGGTTTAGAACATCAACCAATTCACATATAAATTCATTTGTCCAGCTCAGTAATTTGACAGTTATGTGTTCTCTCATGTCACATGTTTGTTGCAGCAAATAGGGAAAAACATGGCCCAAGTACAGATTCAATGGGCCTTTGAAACTGTATTTTCTCATCAACTCACCAAATATGCCTTCACCAGTTTTTCAGGGTCTTCATTCAAGTAGGTGCACAGAGACTTGATGACACAGGCTCTTCGGGTATGTATAGTATCATCCTGTGGGGTGTAGAAGATTTACTCAAACTTCAGTGGTGGCACAGCTAAAGAGTACTGTTTGGGAAGAAAATGCCAAACTGCATCCGTCTTTCCATCTACATTGAGAATGACTATTACAGCCATTTATCAATACAAACCTTGGAGATGGCATCCATGATCTGTGTGATTTTCTTTCCTGCTTGCCCGCCTTTTCTACTGAAGATCTCCATCAATCGTGGGGAGTACCGGTCAAGCTCAGCAAAGAATGTAGAAAGCAGTGGTACAGTAGAAATCCGCAAGAACTCCCTATCAATCTGAAGTTAAAAAAAACATTGATAATACATTTGTTAACTCTCATCATAACAGAAGAATAAAACAAAAAAAAACTGTTTTAACATCTCTATCAGCAACAAGATAGTTAATAAGACATTTACACAGCAATCTAAATATGGCCTACTCTTTTTTAAATTAAAAGTATAAGAGCTGAATTTTCATTATCTTTCTGTTCTCGTAAATGTGTTTCAGTCTGTATGTGTATATATACACATATATACACATACATATACGATGGGGCATATATAAACCTGATGTGATGAGATACACACCTCTTTCACATTGAAGAGAGCTGGCCATCTGTTTTTAAAGTCTGCAACCATAGGCTCTGCTTGAAGAACTTCTTGTCTTCTGTAAGAGAAAGTCTTTTCCATTTTCTCAATCACTATGTGGTCATTGTTTCTCTTTTTAATCTCTGAAAGCATTGCGATTCTCTCCTGCTCCAGACTGTCAACAGTTTCTCCTTTTGGATGCTGTGGACAGTAATTAACTTCGGCTCGTTTTGGTTTCTTCACATTCAATGCTGCTAGACTTTTTTTGTCAGTGGCCTTGTTCTTCAGTGAATTTATCTCCACCTCAGCACATCCCAGGCCTCTTAGTTTGGTCCTCAGGTTTGCCATTTTATACTTCAGGCTAATCTTCCAGCCATAAAAGCCATTGAAAGACCCCTGTTCTCTTAGACAAGGATGTGTTTTGACAAGAGCTTCTGCAACATCATTCAGATTATTGTCACTAGGGTAGGCTTTGAACTTAATTATTTCTTCTGCAAGTCTCTCCAAAATGTGTGATTTTAGTTTGGGTGAAGGTTTCAAAAGAGTTGCATTTGTTTTGTAGTCAGCATTAGCCTTCTCAAGTTCAAGTTCTGCGTCATATTTGAATTGCGGGATAGTAAAAACACTTGGCCAGACCCACTGCCTTGTAGATGGAGCTGAACCTTGAGATGTAACCGGTTGTGTTTCACCCGAAGAGATGAATGAGCATTCTGTTGGGCCCTGTACTTCTTGGGGGAGTTCTTGTGTTCTTGCATCATCTTCTGGTGCATTAATTTGCAAGTAGATCACTTTAAGGGTGTATTCACACCTGCCTTGTTTGGTTCGATTGAATCGAACTCTAGTTCGTTTACCCCCTTGGTGCGGACCTTTTGGGCAGGTGTGAATACAACAATCGAACTCGGGTGCGGACCAAACAACCGAACCGAGACCCAGCTGAAGAGGTGGTCTCGGTACGGTTCCAAACGAACTCTGGTACGGTTCGTTTACGGTGTGAACATGAACCGACCCAATTGCAAGAAAGATCTGTTGTAGCCTACTACATTCCATTCCGGCGCGCTGTCTGGCCACACGATACTGTTGCGCGTCTTTCTGTGTGTCGTGTGTGCATCATTGGAATGGAATGAATGAATGAGTGTGCATTAGGACATTCACATACAGAGCGTTCTCTTTAGTTTAATCGTGCATAGATGCAAACAAAGCTTTTGCAGTTCATATAATGCGATAGTTACAATACAAGGATGATGCTGCGTTAAACTGGACAAACTATCGCAAGCGTTAACATTGACAGCACTCGTTAGCAGTATTAAGAATCTCATATTTGAATCTGTGAACATAGCCCCTCTCCATGAATGAAAACTTTATACCTTATCCGTCTTCTGCGCTGTGTTCTGAACCTATTCACTGCTCCATCAATGTTTCATGCCAAATCGCTATATTTCCTTGTTTAAAATGTACTGCAAGATGCAGTTCTTTTCCAAACCGCGATAAGCGCCAAACCTATTTTTAGCCTAAACGCGATAAATCCTATAGACAAATCAGACTTCAGTGAGCGTTATACGCAATCCAACATCGGCGCGCTGAACAGAGGTTTGTTTATGTTCATTCATTCCTCAAAATGAGTGCTTTAAACGGTGATAATACTTTTGATGGCCTTGATGAGCCAGTGAGACCTACATGGGGGTAGATGCTGCTGCCAAAGGTTTCTGTCTATATTATAATTTCTGCCATTCGACGATCAAAGAGCAAAAGTCGAATATCGTTCGAAAATCGAATTTTTTGTTTTATTTTTTATTAATCAACTGTTTTCTGTGTGTCAGTGTCTGCAAAGATGAAACTGACGATCAGCATCTCTGTACGCGCCTATAGAGAGAAATGCGTGTAATGGATTGCATAATCAGAGAGTAGGCTATTTATTTTCGTTTTTAATTGTTTCGTTTAAAGACATTTCAATCTTTCTATATAGATAAATTTCTCATGTCTGCTGTGAAGCATAGGTTACGCTGAATTTCGGTTAATTTATGATGAGATGCGCTCCAGCTCGCGTGCAATGCAAGTGCCGGCGGCGACGCCTCCATGTCATGATTATATTGTCTATTTGCTGCTTATTTATTGAATTCAGGCAATTGGTTAATGAAAACATTATTAAAATTAAGATACAATTTATACAAAACGAAATCCACTTTAAAGAAAGGCTTTCTACAAAACAAAACTTAATTAAGTGGGCAAAATCATCACCATTTTTTGTGTGGATTTATAGCGTTTTGAAGAAAAAAAAATTAACTTTGAATTTATCATCAACAATATTGTTGTTTAATTTAATAATCATTGTTCAACATGTTCAGACTGAGGAAAAAAAACATTATTAACAAGATAAATTGAATATTCACAAGATGTGTGGGTCTAGGTAAAAAATGTAATTTTCCTGAAAACTATTGAAATGGATTTATCGCGTTTTGGAAAAGAGCTCCTCAAATATTGCAGTACGAAATATCTCCATGCTGAGCCTTTTTTGCACTTCCTGATTTCCCTACTTGAGAATCCTTGTCCAATGAATGGACGACCTTAGCACACGTGTGGTTTTGTTTACAAATTTTGGTTCACTTGCAAAAAGAGCAGTGTGAAAGCGAACCGTACCAAAAGAAAAGAAAAAAAAATTATTTGGTCCGGACCAAAGCAAGTGAACTATCGGACTTTCCTGGTGTGAATACACCCTAAGACTGGCTTTATCTTGTATTTCACAGATTTCTGACAGATTTAGGTATTCATTTCCAAAATCTGCATCTTGATATTGAAGACGAATATCTTGCTGTAATCCAAAACTTGTCTTTATTATCTGGCACAATTCCTCTATGGACTCTGGAAGACCCCTTGGCAGAACAAGCTTCCTGGCATCATCTTCACCAACGATGATTCTCAGTCTAATAGGCTGGGTCATTGTGTAGATCTAAATATTAAAAGAGACAATAGAAAAAAAAACTGGAATCTTTACATTTAGACAGAAGTGTGTGTTTTATATCTCAAATATAAAATTGTGTCTGGTCAAACAAACAAAGAAAAATTTTTTTTCAATTATTTTGCAACTATGTAGTTTAAGGACCTGATTCGACAGAACACTACTTGCAGGTGTAAAAATGTAAGGCTCATTACGTTGCCATAGAAGACACAGACTGAACAAAAATGCAAATGATGTTGGCCGTTTTTGTTGGTTCTGAGTCAGGGTTTTGTGCAACTGTAGAACTTCAGGGGACTCCCGCAAAATATGTTTGGGGCATAGAGCAGAAAAATGCAGCAAGGAAAATGCTTCACTCAATGACTACGTTTACATGCAGCCAATTTTCGGGTTATGGTCGGGTTAAGGTCACTATTCGGGTTTCTGAAACATTAGGAATAACCCGTTTACATGCGTGAGCAGAGAGAGTTACTCCTGTATACATGGAATTGCAATATCCCAATGGAAACATCGACACACGGTTAGCGTCTCGACATACGGACAACCTTAAGACACAATATGCGTCATTTCCGATTCTTCTTCCTGTATCCAAAAACAACAACAACAGCAGCATGCGGATAATGAATAGTTCCGGGCAGATAGCGATCGCCTTTGTTTGCGCTTTGATGCTGGTAACGTTACCTACTGACCTCGCTCCAAAAGTATGCTGTGCTGCGTCTCGCCATGTTTACTTCCGGTATACTGCACGCAGGTTTTTGTATGCGCCGAGAAGTTTCTCTACTCAAAAGACCAAGATTCCTTGAACAGAACATGCGCAGAACACAAATCACTATGGGGATATCCCGATACGCGTTTACATGACCAAAAATTCAGGTTAGAAAAGGGGTACCCCAGGTATAATATCCCGGTTTTTAAAATCCGGGATATGAGCATATCCGGGTTTTTGCCGGTGTTTACATTGCCTTTCACTACCGGGTTATTGCTAATATCCTGGTTTTGAACGGGTTATTGACTGCATGTAAACGCAGTAAATGTAAAATTAATTTTATTTTATTTTTTTTAACACTGACCGGGCTGCTTAAAAGTTCTGTCAGACCAGCCCCTAGTTTTTTTTTTGTATTAATAGCCCTAGTGCAAATTCTTATGGATATCTACTTTGCCATGTGATGTATTGTGGAAAGATACTCACAAACAGTTCTTAATGTTTTCCCAGCCACTCAACGTGTCTCTTCAGTGTGACAAGACGCATTCCTGCTACTGAATAAGCTGCTAATGGGTAGTCATCCAAGAGTTCCCCATGCTCAATGAGAACCATCTCTTTTACATGTGACATACTCAACTCAAAAGCTCTGAAGTGCTCCCTGTACCAAGCAGCCAACTTTTTCACTACAAAATGGATCTTGCCTTGCAAAATACAGATCTGCAATATTTCTGCAAACTCAGGCAGACCAAATAAATGCCCATGGACAACAATCATTCCTTTGCTGTAGTTCATTCCATGGTATGACACATTTGATGTCAAATGGGCATTGGTCTCATCTGGTAACCTTTGCTTGATTGCGACTGCAATGTCAGATTTCAGTAAATCAACTGGCACTGGTGAGGTATTAGTTACCACAAGAGATGTTCTTTGGTCAGAGGAGTGCAAATGAGACACAATCATGAGCTGATGTTTTCTGGCAAGTGTAAGAGGTATATTTTTAAAACAATTGGTATGGCGAGCAACCGGTTTAAAAAAACTATGCTTCGCCTCAAACCTCATTGTCCACCTATGAACAAGAGGTCCAAAGAGGCGAATCATAAGAGGGTAATGTTCTAAATAGTGATGCTTCGGAAGAAGGTTAACATTTGGAAAGAGCTCTTGGTATCTCTGGCGATGTTCACTGATTTTACATTCAAGATATGATATTGATTCATCAGAAAGGACAGGGGCTACAACAAGCTCCACTATGTCCTTAAGATCCAAAATAACATGCCAGGCAGGTTCAGTCTCAGGAACAAGAGGACCAACAATGAAAGGCAACAATCTAAGCAGACCCCAGTTTTCGTGGGCATTCCCTCCGATACTTTTCTTTACTGAGAAAGTTTTTGGTATCTGGTGAGGACGATTAGTTTTATCTCCCCATTTGTACTCAAAATTTTGGATTAAGCTGTTTAGTTTCTCAAGAGTAAAATATTTCTTTGAGATAAAAAGAGCTAAACAAAGAGCTAGCTCCACTGGTATAACACCCTCAAACAAATCATGTACTACATCTGGGGGATAGCCTGCAGTCACATGAAAATGATTAAGATTCTTACTTAAAACACAATCTCGCTTAACACCATAATACGCCTTTTCAGTTTCCAGGGCAGATTTTAAATGTGCTTCGTGAAGTCCCTGTGTTCGACACTCAAAAGCACCAGCAGTCAATGACTGAATTTCTGATTTCTTAGCAATGCAAAACCTGCATATATATTCAGCAGAAAAACTTTCTATAAAACCTCCAAGTCCATGAGCTCCTAGGTTGTCAGCTATTACAGAAGTGACAGTGCCTTTAACACATTCATTTAACTGAGCAATATACACACCATGTTGCTCCAAGATGACCAAATCTTTCAACAGCGGTTCCAACACTTTTTCAAACCCAAAAGTTTTTATATCTTCACTTTTGCAAAGCGCTGCTAAATAAATGGATGAAAGAGCCGAATGAGAGCCTGGTGGTAAATTGTCTAAGATCCAATATACACCACAAAGTTTGTGTTTTTTGCGCGAGGTCCCGAGAGGATTGCAAACCTCAAAATCATCAATGTATAGCGTAATTAAGATCCTTAGTTCTTGAGCAGCTAGAAAGTCATTAGTAGTGTAATGCTTGCCGTCTCGAAAAGACTTGTACACACTTTGACCACCACACAAGTCCTCAGTATATTCTTTAGCTGTTTGTTCCTTTATCACTCTATCCAATATGTGACTGTGACTTAATATTTCCTGCAATAACTCTAGTATTGAAATATACTGAAATGATCTCCTTTGATGTACAGAATCAGATAGAAAATACTCTGCAGGCTCTACAACTTTAAAATTTAGTTTGTAGTATTGTTTTCGGTAACACTTTATTTGAAGGGGTGTGCATAAGACTGACATGACACTGTCATAAACATGACATAACACCTGTCATGAACATGAAGGAGTCTTTATGAATGTTTATGACTGTTGTCATTAAGTGTCATTCGGTAAATTATGACACTTTTAATGCAAAATTGACATTGTTTAAAATGTCTTTGTTATGACAACTTGACATTACCCAAGACAAAAATGTCTTGATTATGACAACTTGACATTAACAAAGACAGAAATGTCTTTGTTATGACAACTTGACATTAACCAAGAAATCATAACCTGTCAACCTGGCCGTCATGACACCATTATAACTGTGTCATGAATATTTTACCTGTCCTCAAGTAAAGTGGAACACATTGTACTAGTTATTAAGATGTCATTAAGGGTTATTACACAGCGAAATGGTTTAAGTTTGATAATTAGACCTGTTATGACATATTTGTGACAGGTTGACAGGTTATGATTTCTTGGTTAATGTCAAGTTGTCATAACAAAGACATTTCTGTCTTTGTTAATGTCAAGTTGTCATAATCAAGACATTTTTGTCTTTGTTAATGTCAAGTTGTCATAACAAAGACATTTTTGTCTTGGGTAATGTCAAGTTGTCATAACAAAGACATTTTAAACAATGTCAACTTTGCATTAAAAGTGTCATAATTTACCGAATGACACTTAATGACAACAGTCATAAACATTCATAAAGACTCCTTTATGTTCATGACAGGTGTTATGTCATGTTTATGACAGTGTCATGTCAGTCTTATGCACACCCCTTCAAATAAAGTGTTACCCTGTTTTCTTTTAAAGGAGGTAGCAAGTGGTCCATACTTCCCTACAATTTGAGCCACAGGGTTAGCAACACAAACTGATTTGGCAAGATCTTCAATTACAGCTTGAGTGATATGGAGGTTATGGCTTTTGAAAATGTCTGTAAGAGTACGTTTTGTGAGTGGCGTACAAGCATCGCTTAACAAAAAATGCAATTCTTCCAACAATTCGTCTAAAACTCTGGCAGGAATATGATATATATGTTCCAATTTCAACAATATTACAGCTACTTTCTGCTCAATTAATTTGGGCAAATTGACAACAGCAAGATCATCACTTTCTGACACTGACTCAGTACCAACTTCAGGATATGACACATCAGTGGAACATCCAGCATTTACATCTTCAGAGCTATGTGCTGAGTCTGCAAACACAGTTAAACCTGCTTTAAAATCTTTTTGTGAGTGTAAATTATGCTTTCTTTTTTTGTGTGAATAAAATGTACTTAAAATGTTTGTCTTGAAAGAGCAACCTAAAAATACACAACTTACGGTCTCATTATTTTTCAAATGTGTTCCAATGTGTAGAAAAAAATCTTTTTCTGTGGAAAGGTTAGAACGCTCACATATCTCACATCGAAAAGTGCATGAACATGTTGCTGTCTGTGTAGAATGTAATGGGTGAACTCTATACACGTGGGTTTTAAGTCCTGCCCATGTCTTAAATGTGCATGGACAATTTAAATATACACAAACATAATGATTGCCGCTTCCTAAACAATGGTGTAGTTTATAATGCTTAAGTAATTTGTACCTACAACTCTCCTTTGCAACACACTGCCTGCACTGCCACATTCACGTCACTGAAAGAGAAAGAAAAGGAAAGTTCAGTAAATCAATATTAGTTAGTTATACATTACTGTATGTGTTACAAAAAAAAAAAAAAAAAAACTTACCATGTAATAAAGGTGAGGTTCACACCAGAAGAGCATGGGGATAGCTTTATATATTCTTTTTTTGTATAAAGAAAAGGAACAATTTCGCTGTGAAAAAAAAGAAGTGTATAAAAGTTAATTGCAAAACGTAACTAATCTGTAAAACTAAATTATCTGTAACTAATTTACTCTAATGTGTATGCTAAGGCCAGAAAACAGAAAAACACACAAGCAGTAAGTTTATTCTCCTAATTTCAAAGACTGACTTTAAAAAATGGGCCAAAGAAAATATGCTGCTGTTACTAAATATCAAGAGTTTTACTTATATTAATAACTAACGTTATATTCCCTGAATTAAACTGTGCATACCTATACAATCATAACTTTTACTGCAATTTGTTAGGACACTACATCTGCATCATAGATTTTACTTGACATTTTTTGCATTCTGTATTCATTAAGATTGGTAAGTTGGCATTATGTGGCATTTTGGAACTAAGTTAGAAATGATTGGTTACAAAACGCTTAAAGTAATATTTTGCTGACACACATTAGCATTAGTTCATTCAGATAATAAAAACAGTCGGCACCGTTGGCACACTCAGCAAACACTCAAAAGAGAAAAAAAAATTAAATAAAGCTCTTAAGGTCAGCTAGACTGAAAAGAGCGACGAGAAGTGCACATTGTTTCAACATTAACTTCTGTGGTTTCGGAGATAACCGATAGGCCAAGCTACGTAGGCCTACATGTACCCAGGGGTAACGTTATATCGTAAAAAAATGGCACATTATGTAGGTTAATTAATAGTTAGGTGTAGCTAACATTGAATTGTGACAGAAATGCACCATTTGTAGCGGATATATTAACGTTAAGGTGAAACTCGTATCGACGAGGTCACATAATTGAACTCAACACATATGCTTCAAGTCTGTGAAAATAAGCCTGCTTAAAACATCGAAACAGTGTCTAATAACTTATTTTTTATCTATAATCCAGCAGTACTAATAACAAACAGGTAAATATAAAAGTACCTACCCCTCAATATCAAGGATGCAGAACGATAAGACCACACCAAAAACTTCCAGCCGCCTAGAGTGGAGTGGACCCGCGTGGCGCGTGCTCCCGAACTTCCCGCCGCAGTGCTGAGCATGCGCAGTGGCTCACCAGAGAGAATTGTTGATATGAAGCGGCTCAGTCTCGTTGAATCAACAAGTGCTGATCTAATTCATTTAATTATTTCTTAATTTAGTTACAAACAACAAGAATAAATCATTTAACAGAAGTAAACTCGTTATATTCTTATTACTTAGACATATTTGTATTTGCAAATCCAGCAAGTGGCTAGTTGACTTTTTTGAGTGTATGAATGAAGTGTGTACCATTTCGTGCAAAAGTTTGATTTTGATAATGCTATATGTAGTTTTGGTTGCAGTGCTTCATTTTGCAGGAGATATGAGGTATTTTGCAGTTTGGGTGTGTGTGTTTTGTGAATTGTGTTAAGTATTTTGATAAAACCACACTAGTTTGCAAAATTGTGTGTTAGCAATTGGAAAAAACTGTAAGATGACACGGGTTCAAATCCCGAACAAACATGGATTTTTGTAAATTTTATACACTCACCTAAAGTATTATTAGGAACACCTGTTCAATTTCTCATTAATGCAAATATCTAATCAACCAATCACATGGCAGTTGCTTCAATATATTTAGGGGTGTGGTCCTGGCCAAGACAATCTCCTGAACTCTACACTGAATGTCAGAATGGGAAAGAAAGGTGATTTAAGCAATTTTGAGCGTGGCATGGTTGTTGGTGCCAGACGGGCCGGTCTGAGTATTTCACAATCTGCTCAGTTACTGGGATTTTCACGCACAACTATTTCTAGAGTTTACAAAGAATGGTGAGAAAAGGGAAAAACATCCAGTATGCGGCAGTCCTGTGGGCGAAAATGCCTTGTTGATGCTAGAGGTCAGAGGAGAATGGGCCGACTGATTCAAGCTGATAGAAGAGCAACTTTGACTGAAATAACCACTCGTTACAACTGAGGTATGCAGCAAAGCATTTGTGAAGCCACAACACGCACAACCTTGAGGCGGATGGGCTACAACAGCAGAAGACCCCACCGGGTACCACTCATCTCCACTACAAATAGGAAAAAGAGGCTACAATTTGCAAGAGCTCACCAAAATTGGAAGACTGGGAAAATGTTGCCTGGTCTGATGTGTCTCGATTTCTGTTGAGACATTCAGATGGTAGAGTCAGAATTTGTCGTAAACAGAATGAGAACATGGATCCATCATGCCTTGTTACCACTGTGCAGGCTGGTGGTGGTGGTGTAATGGTGTGGGGGATGTTTTCTTGGCACACTTTAGGCCCCTTAGTGCCAATTGGGCATCGTTTAAATGCCACAGCCTACCTGAGCATTGTTTCTGACCATGTCCATCCCTTTATGGCCACCTGGACCCATCCTCTGATGGCTACTTCCAGCAGGATAATGCACCATGTCACAAAGCTCGAATCATTTCAAATTGGTTTCTTGAACATGACAACGAGTTCACTGTACTAAAATGGCCCCCACAGTCACCAGATCTCAACCCAATAGAGCATCTTTGGGATGTGGTGGAACGGGAGCTTCGTGCCCTGAATGTGCATCCCACAAATCTCCATCAACTGCAAGATGCTATCCTATCAATATGGGCAAACATTTCTAATGAATGCTTTCAGCACCTTGTTGAATCAATGCCATGTAGAATTAAGGCAGTTCTGGAGGCGAAAGGGGTCAAACACAGTATTAGTATGGTGTTCCTAATAATCCTTTAGGTGAGTGTATTTATTAATGCAGAAAGATTTGTCTAGTTCTAAAACTCTGTTACACCATGAAGTTGTTTGCTTATAAGCTATTTATAAAATAAAATTACCATGCATTTCCATTTTACAAGGAACAAATAGTATCCAACAGAACGCATTTAGCCTACATCTCTATAATACCAATCGTAATTTCAAAAGCAGTTCTGTAAAAATAATTATATATGATAATTATATATGGCCTATATATATATATATATATATATATATATATATATATATATATATATATATATATATATATATATATATATATATATATAGGCCATATATAATTAAGTGGAGCTTAAGTTCCTGTCAGTTAAGACAGTGCTCCTGGTTCCATTGGCCTCCATTAAGAGGGTAGGGGACATGCACGCATTTTCCGTTGACGATGTGTGGAATTCGAGTCTGCCTTTTCTCACGTGATCCTGAGACCCCGGCCTGGATATGTGCCCAGGGCTCCCACCACTCCCTTTCAAGATCAGGTGGTGAACCTGCAAGCGCTGCCCCTGGAGGAGGCAGACCCAGCCTTGGCACTGCTCTGTCCAGTAAGCGCCCTCCGTGCCTACGTAGACAGAATGCAGAAGGGAAAGGCTGTCTCCAAGCAAAGGTTGTCTCACGGGATAGTGGACACCATTGCATTGGCATACCAGCAGCAAGGTCGACCATGCCCCCTTGGTGTGAAGGCTCACTCCACCCAGAGTGTGGCCTCCTCTTGGGCTCTAGCGCATGGCGCCTCGCTAACAGACATCTGTTGAGCTCCGAGTTTAGCCAGTTTCCTCTCATGTACTCGCTTCAACCAGTCGGCACTAGGATCTGCTCAGGTGTCTTCGCTTGCTCGCCATTATACTCCACGTACTGGATACATGCAATATTTTCCTCAGGTAGCTTCCCCGCAAGCCTTGAGTTCCTCCAGCACTGCTGACGTTAATGCCAGAGTTATGCCACCAGCAGCTTTCGCGTTGGCCAGGTGACACTATGTGCATGGTTTCTACTCTGGGCGACCCCCACATGTGTATTTCCACTGTAAGCCTCTCTGAGCATGTGTCTTTCCCTTGACAAGCCACCTTGCCCCCCCTGGGGTTGAAACATTCCACCCTGCGGGCTGTACACCCCAGTGTTTTTCCGTATGCAGCCCCCTCCCGGGTCATACGTGTATTCTTAAGTCCCCCCACTTGGGTTGGCACTGACTGCATATTTCCGCTGAGATATGCTTCCCAGTGTACCTTGGTATTCCTGTGTTAAGTAGGAGTCCTTCGTCCGTGCTAGTCTTACGACAGGGAGCTCAGACTTACGCAGGGCACTGGAAGACAGCCCAGAAGGTGGCGTGAATAGACTGGAACCCCATTCGTCGTCACAACGGAACCCCTAGTGTTCCGTCTTCCTGCCACTTCCGTTGTACCGCTGGAAACGCCTGAGTTCAGTCTCGGCTAACTTATCTGAATGTTTCCAGCATACCTCTTTATATACCCACGAGGTGGGGCGAAGTTATGCTATGCAAATCCGCAGAATGGCAAAGAAATGCCATTGGCTCTTTTTGTAATACTCGAAGTTGATAGGCTTTCTAAGCGAAACCCCATTCGTCGTCACGACGGTTGCTTCAAAACTATCTGAAAATCATCCTGCCTACTCATTCACATAAAACAATACATTGATTTAAATTTTGTAAGACACTTTTTGTTTAGAAAGGCAATATGCGTGGGGGTATGAATGACCATGAATAATGCTGTGATTCACACCTGAGAAGACAATAGCCGCGTTTCCACTGCCGGGCCAGGGCCGGGCCAGAGCTAACAGCGAGCCGAGCCGAGCCAGTGGCCTCGGGCCTCCAGCACCGGGCTCGCGTTTCCACTGCCGGGCCAGTAGCCCATACAATACAACCCAACCCATTTCAACGGGTATTATGAATTTATTTATAATAGGAAGATAGCATGTATATTAACTCACCGGCCGTGGCTGCAATAGTGTCCCGATTGTCTCGCGAGTGGACGGTGACCCAGCACACCGTACATCAAGTTGAAGCATGGAAAGTCCCTTCTCTGAGCTTCGCTTTGTCCATTGTGCGTTTTAATCGCCTTGTACAATATACTGCGCCCGTGACTTTTTTATTTATTCCCGAACTTGAAGCGTTGCTCGCTGAATGCTTAACTTAGAAAGTTCAGCATCGATGCATTTTATAACGTCCTCGTTTCTTCACACGCCGTCATTCTTCTGCCCAAATACTCAGAAGAGCTTTGGTATCTTCCACAGACCAGTACAGGCGATTCTCCATTTCAAACAGCGATTATTTTTCGCGATATAAAACAGTGAAATGTGCATCTTGCTTCAGATCATAACGTTCCATAACACAGATAAACTCCGCCTTTTACCTCTTGCATGCCTCTAGCCCGAGCTGGCCCGCTTTGGCCCAAGGTTTTCGACGGGCCAGAAATCCTGGCCGTTGGCCCAGAGGAAGCCCCGCTCAAGCCCCGGAAGTGACAGTGGAAACGCGACAGGCCCTGGCACGCACCAGCACGGCTCGGCCCTGGCCCGGCAGTGGAAACGCGGCTACTGATCCACATAATGAGCCGCAAAATTAGCCTTTCAGTCAGGCATGTCACTGAGAGGGAACTAATAGAAAGAATGTGAGGACAAAATACATTTTGTATGCATGCAAATTGTATAATATCCAAGGTACACATTTCTAGTAATTGTGCAGTTAATTCTCATACGGTATTTTTGGAAAGTTTTGGAATTTGTATCCTCTCCCCAAATTTGTCACTAATGAAACACAATAATTAAACATTTAATGAGAAGGCTTATATTGACCTATTAGAATTTTGTTTACAGCTACCTGGTAAATATATTGTTTTATAATAATGTAAGACATGGGGTTTAGCTGCCCGTGGATTGGTTTCATTAAAGAGGAGGGACTTGAAATATTGACGGCTAATAACTTTTTATTGAGCAGAGTCTTAGGAAAGCAGAGCAACACAATATTCCTTGCATGCACACGCTCTACTCCTCCCCTTTTTGCACTCCCGCTTCTCATTACATCATCCTCTCTCTGAGGATTCAACACCAAAATAAAAGTCATTAAAGGGTACCTATTATGGCATTTAAAATGTTCCTAATAATGTTCTGGGAGTCCCCAACAACAGTTTTACATGCATGCAATGACAAAAAACACTTTTGTTGTCTTATAATATGCATTTATTTTTAGCTGATTTGCTCACCGACTCCCTAATGATTCATTTGACGACTCATTTGTCCAAACCCCTCCTTTGCGTGACGCTAATCGGCGGTGATTGGTCAGATGACGCAGTCAGTTATATTTTGCGTTAGCCCAAAGCTTAAACATATTGATAAAGCACTGCAGTACTACAATACGCTTCACATAATTTCACATATTTCAAAAAACAAAAAAAATGACATTGGAGACCTAGAAGCTGCTGAGCGTAACTCTCACTCTCTCACACACACACACACACACACGCACGCACGCACGCACACACACACACACACACACACACACACACACACACACACACACACACACACACACACATAAAAGCAACAATTATTAATAGTACTTACAGGTTGTGATTCGGAGGAGGAAGCTGATCCAAATAAACTTGGTATTGAACGTTCCTTCAGTATCAGGCGACTCGCGAATCCACACGTGAAGCATTTGTGTTTGTGAAGCGATCGTCATTAAAATAACGCGAACACAGCTCAATGTGGCTATACTTGTGTGGTATAGTTGTAAATATAAACTCTAGCCACTGAGTCTTCACATGCTTGTCCCTGGGCAGTGAAAAAAAAAGTTTGCTTTTGATTCGCACTTCAGAACAGAGTCTGGTCGACATGATGTTGTCAGGTTTCTCGTCTGCTCGGCGCGCGCACTGAGTGGGCGTGTCGAATTCAAATAACTTGTACAAGTGATGTACGAAAGTTAGAGAAAATGCATCGTTCGTCTATCGATTCATATCAGCGACTCAGAGTCGACTCTTACTTTTGAGAGACAATAACTTTGTATACGGTGAACTTTCATATTTAAAACTTTGCAGGATGTTTTTGTTCACTTAGATCTATGTTACACACTACATGAAAGGTAATTTTCAAAATTCCATGATAGGTACCCTTTAACAAAATAATGTAAAAATAAAATACCTACTTTATTTTTGACAAAATATCCCATAAAATATATTTAACATATGAGCAGAAATTGGCTAACTTAATTGATGTCAGTAGTCTATTTTACAGTAAACTTTATAATCTATCCAAAACTAGTCAAAATATTGTCTAAACATTCATATTTCGTCAGTAACATATCGTTCCCTTTATCGAAAAAGGGAACTTCGAGATGCGTCGAACGACACGGTGGGAACGCCTCTTGCGTGATTGCGTCTGAAGCATCTATGCCAACTAGTCCAATGGAATGAGAGAATGAGCGTCACGGGCGGGTGACGTCATGAACCAGGAAAGGATAAGAGCACTTCCGCTGCTCGCCGGCATTTAGCTTCTGTTGCCTCAGCAAGCGATCTGTGTCAAACTGTCTCTGTCTATTTATTGTTGTCTGTTACAATATTGTCGGAAACGTTATGGCGAAACAAATGTACAAACAGTGTGTTCCTCCCTGCCCGCGTTTATTTAAACGGGTGGGGACACACACAGCTTTGTGTCATTTTGTTTGAGAGTAATAGCATGTTGAGTGCTAACATTGTGAAAGTGAAACTACCAGTTTTGCATGCTCTGCTCTCGCCTGTCACTATGATAGTGGCAGGCTCGCGATTCTCACGGGATGCAGGACCCGCGTTTGCCGAGGCGGCGCGGAGAATGCATTCCTGGGGATCGCAAAAGGATCTTTTGGAGGGGTGGGAGAACGGTCCGAGGGCCTTTTCTTCTTCCTTGCCCGGAAGATCCAGCTCTATCTCCCCGGTGTTGGAAGCACGCTCTGCGGTTTCTTCCGCTCGGGGAGAGAGAGCCCTTTTTCCTTCATATTCTTCCTCCGAGGAGGTTTGTGTTTGAGAATGTTGAAAGTGAAAGCAAGCACACACACTGTTGAATTAGATTCGCCATCTATTTTTCCAGTATATGATGAACTGGTGGAGGTTTTGTCCCGTGCTGTTAGTAAATTAAATATTTAATGGCCAGCTGAGAAAAAGGAACGCTCGTCCTAAGAAACTTGACGAGCGTTTTCTTATTTCTATCACATTATCTCCACCACGAGGCTTCCATTTTTTCCCTGATTTACACACTGAATATTTAAATTATGGAATAAACCGTATTTATCACTACTTTCAGCCCTCGTGTTAAATGTTTATTCAAGATTAGAGGGTTGAAAGATTACGGTTATGATATGATGCCCCAGGCTGAACAGAAATAAAAATAGGAAAATGCTATTTTTTCACCTGGTCCAGTATCATCATTTAAGCCTCTGCTTTGCTCATAAGCCTATACTAAAGAATCTCGCGTTTGCCGAGGCAGCGTGTAGGTTTAATGTTGTAATCAGAATCTAGCTCGGATCTCGCGTTTGCCGAGGCACCGCTTAGATTTCGAGTGTATTTTGCAAAAATAAGATTCTGTGGCTGGGATCTCGCGTTTGCCGAGGCAGCGCGTAGGTTTAAGCAGAACTACTTTGGTTTTATGGGTAAAGCTTATACGGCAGCAGGTCAGCTGGAGAATGTTTATAGAAATCTATATTATAATGCTCCAGGCTTATCAGGCCGATCTGCTGGGGTTCTGGATATAGCGAAATTTGAGCCTTCGGGTCTCTTCGGCGACGCATTCCATGCGTTCGTTGTTAGGTGATACAAGATATATATATATATATATAAAAATATATATATAATAAGGTTTCTCCCTCGCTGTGTCCAGCCCCCCTGGGGCTGCTGGGCGTGAGCAGCCCCCAGCCGTCGAGTTCATCATATTATGTGCACAGAAAGAGAGTGCTGCGTCTCGTGTTCCTCCATGTAGATACTGGAGACAGACGCAACCCTCTCAACCGAAGTCGTCTAAGCCTAAGCCGGATCTGAGGACCGTTCTTCAGGCGAAGAAAATTTCGGTTCAAGGGTCTTGACGTTTAGGCGTCAGGCCTGTGAGGACAGCCCCGACCGAAGTAGAGTGGTGTACACCTCATTTTACGGTGCCCGTTCCATTTCAGGGTCCTCACGAGACCCTCCTGCCAACCCTGCCACCTCCGGTGCTTCAGGGCGCAGCGGTCTCCAGCGAGTCGCTGATGCTATGCTGCGGTACAGCATTGGTTTCGCGCCCTCTGAGGGGGGCTTTTGAGTAGTCAGGTCAGGTAGTTCCTGCCATTATGTTTCAGGCTCCAGATTTGGCTCCCTCAGTAACACCAGAGACCAGCCTCGAGGGGCTGGTTCCCTTAGTAAATTTTCTGGCAGCGTGGATGCTTCTGCCGAATATTTCTCATTGGGTCCTGCAGTTTGTAGAGAAGGGATACAGAATCCAGTTTGGCTCTCGTCCTCCTCATTACAGCGGGGTGTTGCCCACAGTGGTGCATCCCGAGCAGGCTCTGGTAATGGGACAAGAAGTAAAGGCCCTGTTAGCAAAGAAGCTATAGAACAGGTGTACTCACCCGTCAGAGAGTCGGGTTTTTACAGCCATTATTTCATTGTTCCAAAAAAGGATGGAGGGTTGCGTCCCTTTTAGATCTTCGCCTGTTTATTCGGTCAGTTCAGAAACTAAAGTTCAAGTTAGCTGACCCTCAAACAGATCGTGACCCAAATCAGATCCGAGGACTGGTTCGTCACGATAGATCTAAAGGATGCATACTTCCATATCTCCATCCTCCCTCAGCACAGGAAGTTCCTGAGGTTTTCTTTCAGGGGCAAAGAATACCAATATCGGGTTCTTCCTTTCGGCCTAGCTTTGTCACCCCGCACGTTCACGAAATGCATGGATGCAGCTTTAGCCCCTCTCAGGCTTCAGGGCATACGCATTCTGAATTATATCGACTGGCTGATTCTAGCGGAATCAGAGCAGTTGGCGGTTCGGCACTGAGGTGTCGTTCTCGCTCATATAGAGATGTTGGGGTTGAGGCTCAATGCCAAGAAGAGTGTACTTTCTCCAGTACAGAGAACCACTTTCCTTGGTGTGGTATGGGATTTATTATCCTAACAGCCACAGAAGAGCTGAGGCTAGGCCAGTCACGCACTGTAAAACAGTTCGAGAGACTGTTGGGTCTACTGGCAGCAGCGTCCAACGGAATTCCTTTTGGCATGCTGTACATGAGACCTTTACAGTGCTGGCTCAGGACCAGAAGGTTCTTCCCGAGGGGAAACCCACTTTGCATATCAAGGCACGCGGCGATGCTTTCGTGCCTTAGTTATATGTAAATTCTGGTTCTTAACCCAGGGTCCGGTGTTGGGAGCTCTTTGCCATCGAGTAGTGATCTCGACAGATGCTTCTCTCACCGGCTGGGGAGCGGTAATGGAAGGCCGCTCGGTTCAGGGTCTGTGGAAAAGCCATCATCTTTCTTGGCACATAAATTGCCTGGAGATGATGGCCGTCTTCAATGCGTTGAGACATTTCCTTCCGGACCTAAGAGGCTATCATGTGCTCGTTCGAACAGACAACACATCAGTGGTCTCTTATCTGAACCGCCAGGGGGGTCTGCGCTCGCGTCCGCTTTGCAAACTGGCGCACCAGATCCTCCTGTGGTCTCTGGGGAAGGTACTCTCTCTGAGGGCAGTGTATTTCCTGGGGACCAGAATATAGGAGCAGACATCCTGTCGAGGCAGGAGCTGAGGCCAGGGGATTGGAGACTCCACCCCGAGGCGGTGGAGAAAATCTGGGAGGCATATGGTCAGGCAGAGGTGGATCTGTTCGCGTCTCAGAACACGACGCACTGTCCTCTCTGGTATTCTCTCTGACGCCATGGTGCAGACGTGGCCGAGGCTACGTCTGTACGCCTTTCCCCCTGTTGCTCTGCTCCCAGGAGTTCTGGAGAGGGTCCGTCGGTATGGAATAAGCCTACTGCTAGTAGCACCACGCTGGCCAAGTCGGATCTGGTTTGCGGACCTGATCCTTCTGCTAGACGGGCCTCCATTGGAGATCCCTTTGAGGAGGGACCTTCTGTCTCAGGCCGGGGGCACAATATTTCACCCTCGGCCAGACATTTGGAATCTTTGGGTTTGGCCTCTGAGGGGGCCCAACTTATAGATAGTGGTCTTTCAGCTGAGGCTGTTGAGACCATCCTAAGCTCCAGAGCTCCAGCTACGAGGAAACTGTATGCGCTTAAATGGAGAGTTTTCTCCTTATGGTGTCACCGACATCAGTGGGATCCGGTTAATTGTTCTGTCAAAACAGTAATCGAGTTCCTGCAGGAGCGCTTTGTGTCAGGTCTATGTCCTTCCACACTAAAAGTTTACGTGGCAGCCATTGCGGCTTACCATACCATGGTGGGAGGTATATCTTTGGGTCGAGACCCCCTGATTACACGTTTCCTTCGTGGCACTTTGAGGCTGAGGCCTGCAATTCGCACTAAGGTGCCAGCTTGGGATTTGACTGTAGTTCTAGTAGGCCTGTCTAGGGCTCCATTCGAGCCCTTAGATTCGGTCTCAGAAAAGTTCCTTACTTTCAAGACTATCTTTCTGCTAGCTATTTCGTCCCTAAAGAGAGTTGGTGACCTTCAGGCTCTTTCGGTCTCCCCCACCTGCCTTGAATTTGCACCGGGGATGGTCAAGGCGTTCCTATATCCAAAACAGGGATACGTCCCTAAGGTTCCAACCTTGACTCCGAGGCCTATTGTGCTGCAGGCTTTCTGTCCTCCTCCTTTTGCAACTGCGGACCAGGAAAGACTGCACCTTTTGTGTCCAGTGCGAGCACTGGACACTTATGTACGGCGGACTTCCTCAATCAGAAAGTCCGACCAATTACTGATTTGCTTTGGATCACCTAAGAAAGGTCTTCCTGCTTCAAAACAGACAGTCAGTAAGTGGATAGTCGAGGCTATTTCACTGGCATACGAGTACTCGGGCCAGCCTTGTCCTTTGGTGGTCCGAGCTCACTCGACCAGGAGTATGGCGGCTTCTAAAGCCATATTGCAGGGGGTATCTCTTCAAGATGTTTGTGATGCGGCGGGCTGGTCCTCTCCGCTCACATTCGTGAGATTTTACAGTTTGGACCTGGATGCTGCCCCAGGTTCTCAGGTGCTGAGTGCTTAGATCAACAGACTGACACTCAGGTACTTGTAATTATGGCGGGTTGGGTATTCTCGTTCCCACCGTGTCGTTCAACGCATCTCGAAGTTCCCTTTTTCGATAAAGGGAACGTCTCAGGTTACTATTGTAACCATAGTTCCCTGAGAAACAGGGAACGAGACGATGCGTCCCCCTGCCATACTTCCTGCGTCCCTGCGATCGGCTTGCTTCGGCAACTGTCGAAGCTAAATGCCGGCGAGCAGCGGAAGTGCTCTTATCCTTTCCTGGTTCATGACGTCACCCGCCCGTGACGCTCATTTTCTCATTCCATTGGACTAGTTGGCATAGATGCTTCAGACGCAATCACGCAAGAGGCGTTCCCACCGTGTCGTTCGACGCATCGTCTCGTTCCCTGTTTCTCAGGGAACTATGGTTACAATAGTAACCTGAGACGTTTTTATGATATATCAATATAAGACATATAAATGTTAATTTGCAGTTTAATGCGTTGCTAATACAAAATCATGACATGCATTGCAGTGCAAAATGTGTTTTAGTAAGTGAGAATGTGTTAGAGTTCTGCACAAAAGAGTGCATGACATTTGCAAATTGTGTACAACTACATTAACTTGTTTAAAGGGGAACTGAAATGAAATAGGAAATAAATGTGACATAACAGATGTGTTATCATTGTTATTTGTGGTAGTACACTTAAAACTACTGAAGCAGTTACAAGGGGGGGAAACAGTGATGTTAGTTTGTTTTTTGTTAGGGTTAGGAGTTAGGGTTAGGGTTAGAGCGCAGCCATCTTGAGCTTCAACGGGTCTGTGACGTCACTGGTATGGTAGGCTACCTTGACAGCTCCAGCAAAATAGCATCTCAAGAGCATAACAGATCGAGAGGGGAGTCTTATTGCATTGTGATCTGTCCAACAAGCGAATATAACACCTCCGATGCCATCAAGGACCGGATAACTTGCTTCCAAAATGACTGTGGCATAAATGTGATGCCGGCGGGTCCTGTAAACAAGTTCCACTCACCTTTTAGGCTAGTTGTTATTGTGATGTTCACCTTCACCGTAGATCACCTTGCTAAATGAATCCGGCATCGAGGATGCTATCCAATATAAGCAATTTACATCGATGACACCCGCTGCCCGCAAGATACTTATTACTGTGATTTCAGCCACTTTCAAACTGTGTATGAGAGACGTGGTGGCGCACATTGGCAGTTTAAATTTGACAAGCATACACACCTAAACACAATGCACAGACAGCCAGCTGTCACAGCGTATGCACTAAACTAAATTCTCTTTATCGTCATATTGCATTTAAAGTGTCAAAAACACAAGGTTCTATGTGTATCAGTATATTCTAGATCCCTGCATTACTGTAGTTCTTAAAGTGACAGCAAGAAGCTGTATAGCCTACGTTTCATTCATACAGTGAAGAATATGCAGTTCCCTTTCGTTGTCACTCCGAGTTACGTCGGATGACGACGAATGGGGTTTCGCTTAGAAAGCCTATCAACTTTGAGTATTACAAAACGAGCCAATGGCAAAGAAATGCCATGGGTCTGCAGAATTTGCATGACGTAACTCAGCCCCACCTTGTGGGTATAAAAGGAGGATGCCGGCAACATGCAGATATGTTTTCGCTTCGGAGCCAAATTTATCCTTCTCTCCACAAGCCATCTCTGAATTGTCAGCTTTACAAACGAGTACCTCAGGTGTTGGTGTGATGGCGATCTCCAGCGAGCGCACACTTCCTGCTTATCTGTGCAGTGGTTTGCCAGAGAGTGCGTGTCTCCCTGGGCGCTTCAACACTTTGAGTTTTCTCTCACAAAAGAGCTTGCACGCGGCACGTCTTTTTAAAGATGCCTCGCCCATGTACTTCTATTTGCCAGAGTGGTATCGGACTCTGATGGGCACGAGCATTGTCTAGTATGTTTGGGCATTGATCATGCTAGAGCAGCGCTCGTGAATGACTCATGTTCTCTATGTGGGAACATGACCATCGCATCATTAAGGTCGAGACTCAGTGAACTCGCAAGAGTAAGAGAGACCCCCCATCCACACCCCAATCTAGTGCCCCCCCGAGGGGTGCTACTTCGGCTGGTGGCCAGGGTGACCTGAGGGTGACCGCAACCCCCGCCCCCCTCTTCAATGATGGTGCCCGCTAGTGAACAGGTGATTCCCACGGGTCTACCCTCGGGTGGCCCGCGTGTTTCAGCTGAAGCTACAGAGGATGATGCTATGTCTGTAGCAGCATCACAAGGTGGGTTTGAGTCTTCAAACTTTTTGAGTCGGTGTGCATACGGCTGTGCCTGAGTCCTATCCAGAGATGATGGCCATGCTTTCCCGGGCATTTGCGAGTATCGGGCTTGAGTGGAGGCCTCCACCCTGTCCTGAGCGCCCACGGCTGGACGATTGGTTTTTGGGTAAGGCCGCCGACCCTCGTCCACGGCAAACCCCAATACCTTTCTTCCCGGATGTGCATGATGAGATCTCGAAGTCCTGGAATACTCCCGTGTCTTCTCGGGACCGCTCAATGGTCTCATCCGCCTTTCCTCCCCTCGATGGAGCAGTTGTCTGTGGGTACACTGGGTTACCCCCGGTTGAACACTCTGTTGCGATGCAACTGTGTCCTCAGAGTGCTTCTTCTCGTGGCGAGTCTAAGCACCCATCCAAAGCCTGTAGATTCTCATCCACTCTGGTGGCGAAGTCTTACAGAGCGGCGGGACAGGCAGCTGCTTCACTGCATGCTATGGCCACTCTGCAGGTCTACCAGGACCAGATACTCAGAGACATGCAGGGCAGGACAGACCCAGGGCTCTTTGATGAGCTACGCGCCGCTACCGACCTTGCCCTCCGGGCGACTAAGGTGACCACGCGCTCCCTGGGTCTGGTGATGTCCACTGCGGTGGTCCAGGAGAGACACCTTTGGCTGAACCTGGCTGACATGCGGGATTCCGAGCGGACTCGTCTGCTCAATGCGCCCCTGTCCCAGGCCGGCCTCTTCGGCGGAGCGGTGGAGGACTTTGCCCAACAGTTCTCCACTGCGCAGAAACAGACTGAGGCCATTAAACACATTCTGCCACGCCGGCCCGCTGCTGCCCCCACCCGCCCGGCCAGGCAGACACCTCAGCCTGTTCACCACCGAGGGTGCCCTCCTGCGGCTCCCGTCCCTCCCGCCCGGCCTACGCAGCAGCCTCCACCCAGGCCCGGCCGCGGAGGAAGCCGCAGGAAGGCGCCACAGCCCTCTCCCGCCCCGCCCCCGCTAAACGCCAGGCCAAGTGGCGCTCCTGAGACGGGCTGCTCAGGGATGATGGTCGTTTCTCAGGAGATGGTAGCAGGACCACTCCTTCCCCCGGGGGAGAATCTTTTGTTCTCCGCTCCCCGCTGCTCACCCACGGGTGGGCAGCACCCTAAAGTGGTTAAAGAAATAAACGATCCCCAATTCCCTGAGCTCACAGAGTTCTCGGATGACACAGAGTGCCGCCCACAAGCCGTGCTCTCCTCGTCCCCCTCTGTCCCAGAGGCGGTTGACATGGCGTGCCGTCCACGGGCCGCTTCGCCCTTGTCCCCCTCTGTCGCCAGACCCCTGGCAGAGCAGGCCCCCGTGGGAAGACCGTCCTGGTCCTTCCCTGGCCCCCTCTGTCAGGGCGCGGTTGTTAACTGTTCCCCCACACCTGGCTGCTATGCCGTCCACGTCTGGGCCAGTTACTCCGCTTCGCTGCCCCTCCGGGGGACGTCTGTCGTTCGCATGACCCCGCTGGTTCAGTTCCTGGGAGCCTGGCTAGAGCTTCCCTGTCTGTCCCGCTGGGTCGCCCGAACCGTCAGGCTTGGCTATGCGATTCAGTTCGCACGTCTCCTCCCCGCTTCAGGGGAGTCCGCTCCACTTTGTTCGGTGGCAATGCCCCCATCATGAGATGAGTGGTGAGGTGTCCATGGGCCTTCACAGCCCTGATAATGCGTGTCGTCGTGTCCATGTGATGGTCCTTCATCAGATCTGGATATGCCCTGGATCCGGCGGTCTGCGGTAAACCTCGGGATAAACAGAGAGACTAATATTAGCGTAGACGCCATCCTTCTTATGATGTACAAAGTACATCAGGAATTATGGGAAGTGTTCCCGGTTGCGGCTGATCTAATCTATGCAGCCTAACATTGAATTATAGAAATCTATAATGTGTTATGTGTATGCTAAGCCAAAGAGATGTGTTTTTAGTCTAGATTTAAACTGACAGACTGTATCTGCTTCCCGGACCGTGTTAGGAAGATTGTTCCAAAGTTTTGGTGCTAAATAGGAAAAGGATCTACCGCCAGCAGTCGATTTTGATATTCTAGGTATTATCAACTGGCCAGAATTTTGAGATCGCAATAGACGTGAAGGACTATAATGCGTTAAGAGCTCGCTCAAGTACTGGGGAGCTAAACCATTTAGTGCTTTGTAAGTAATCAGCAATATTTTAAAATTTATACGATGTTTAATAGGCAGCCAATGCAGTGTTGACAGAACCGGGCTAATATGGTCATACTTCCTGGTTCTGGTAAGAACTCTAGCGGCTGCATTTTGAACTAGCTGTAGTTTGTTTAATAAGCGTGCAGGGCAACCACCCAGTAGAGCATTACAATAATCTAGCCTTGAGGTCATGAAAGCATGAACTAATTGTTCCGCATTTGTCAGTGAGAGCATATGACGTAATTTAGATATATTTTTAAGATGGAAAAATGCGGTTTTACAGATACTAGACACGTGACTTTCAAATGAAAGATTGGTATCAAAAGATTGGTATGGAGAGTGATACTAGCTCACTCTCGACCAGGTTTGCGAACACAGGGACCTCGTGCTCCGGCACCAAGCTCGCTTGGGCCTTCGGTTCAACTGGGAGTAGAGCAAACTTTGCCCCATGCAGAGGATCTCTTTTCTCGGTATGGACATCGACTCTGTCAACTTTTTCAGAGACTCCTGGGGCATATGGCATCTGCAGCCGCGGCAACGCCACTCGGATTGGCAACAAGGCACGCTCTGAGTACCAGTTACTCCGACCTGCTGTCAGACCTCCTGTCGAACCTCAGTTTTCTCAGGGCGGGTGTCCCCCTGGAACGAGCTTCCCGGCATGTTGTTGTATAAACAGATGCCTCCACCACGGGCTGGGGTGCCATGTTCAATGGACATGATGCCGCGGGCTCTGGACAGGACCCCAGCGCCTATGTCAATTGCCTCGAGTTGCTGGCAGTACGCCTTGCCCTGCACCGCTTTCGAGTGCTGCTCAGGGGTCAACACGTACTAGTCCGATCAGACAATACCGCCACTGTAGCGTACATCACCCGTCAAGGTGGTCTACGCTCCTGCCGTATGTTGTAACTCGCTCGCCACCTCCTCTTATGGAGTCAGAAGCATCTGAGGTCGCTTCGAGCCATTTATATTCCCGGAGTCCTAAACTGTGCAGCTGACGAGCTCTCACGGCTTCAGCCCCTCCCTGGAGAATGGCGACTCCATCCCCAGTCGGTTCAGCTGATTTGGGACCAGTTCGGGGACGCACAGATAGATCTGTTTGCCTCTCACGACTCGACCAATTGCAACCTGTATTATTCCCTGACCGAGGGCATGCTCGGCACGGATGCACTGGTGCACAGCTGGCCGCGGGGCTGCAAGTATGCATTTCCCCCAGTGAGCCTTCTTGCGCAGACCTTGCGCAAGGTCAAGGAGGACGAGGAGCAGGTCCTTCTGGTTGTGCCGTACTGGCCCACCCGGACCTGGTTCTCCGAACTTGTACTCCTCGCGACAGCACCTCCTTGGCCAATTCCTCTGAGGAAGGACCTCCTTTCTCAGGGACGGGGCAGCCTGTGGTGCCCTCGTCCCGATCTTTGGAGCCTCCACATGTGGCTCCTGGACGGGACCAGGCAGGTTTGAGTACCCTACCACCAGCGGTGGTGGCTACCATCACTTCCGCTAGAGCGTCGTCCACGAGACACGTCTACGCGTTGAAGTGGAACCTCTTCGTCAGCTGGTGCTCTTCTCGCCGAGAAGACCCCCGGAGATGCTCGATCGGTGTTGTGCTTTCCAGCCTTTCGGGACCAGGTGGTGAACCTGCAAGCGCTGCCCTCGGAGGAGGCAGATCCAGCCTTGGCACTGCTCTGTCCAGTACGCGCTCTCCGCGCTTATGTAGACAGAACGCAGTGTTTCAGGACTTCAGACCAGCTCTTTGTCTGTTATGGTGGGAAGCTGAAGGAAAAGGCTCTCTCCAAGCAAAGGCTGTCTCACTGGATAGTGGACACCATTGCTTTGGCATACCAGCAGCAATGTCGACCGTGCCCCCTTGGTGTGACTGCCCACTCCACCCGGAGTGTGGCATCCTCTTGGGCTCTAGCGCATGGCGCCTCGCTAACAGACATCTGCAGAGCTGCAGGCTGGGCGACACCTAACACATTCGCCAGATTCTACAATCTCCGAGTGGAGCCAGTGTCCTCTCATGTACTCGCTTCAACCAGCTAGTATTGGACCCGCTCAGGTGTCTTTGCTTGCTCGCCATTCCACTCCACGGACTGGATACGTGCGAGATGAGCTTACGATATGAGCTTACCTCAGGTGAGCTTCCCCGAAAGCCCTGAGTTCCTCCTGCACTCCTGACGTTGGCGCCAGTGTCTCTTGCCTGTGTGTCGGCTAGGTGCCTCCCGTGTGCATGGTCACTCTCCGGAGCTAGCCCCACATGTGTATTCCCACTGTAAGCCTCTCTGAGCATGTGTCTTTCCCTTGGCAAGCCACCTTGCCACCCCTGGGGTTGAAATATTCCACCTGCGGCTGGACATCCCAGTGTTCTCCATATGCTTCCTTCGGGTCATATGTGTATTCTCTAAGTTCCCCCCCTCTGGGTTGGCAATAATTGCATATTTCCTCTAACTATGGGATATGCTCCCCAGTGTACTTTGGTATTCCTTTGTTAAATAGGAGTCCTTAGTCCGTGCTAGTCTCACAACAGGGATCTCAGATTTACACAGGGCACTGGAAGACAGCTGTGAAGGTGGCGTGATTGGACTGGTAACCCCATTCGTCGTCATCTGACGTAACTCGGAGTAACAACGTAAAGGAACGTCTCGGTTACGGATGTAACCCTCGTTCCCTGAGTAGGGAACGGAGACGTTACGTCTGCCTGCCACTTCCGCTGTACCGCGGGGATCGCCTGATTTCAGTCTTGGCTCCTCAGCGAAGAAACATATCTGCATGTTGCCGGCGTCCTCCTTTTATACCCACGAGGTGGTGCGGAGTTACGTCATGCAAATTCCGCAGACCCATGGCATTTCTTTGCCATTGGCTCGTTTTGTAATACTCAAAGTTGATAGGCTTTCTAAGTGAAACCCCATTTGTCGTCATCCGACGTAACGTCTCTGTTCCCTACTCAGGGAACGAGGGTTACATCCGTAACCGAGACGTTTTATTATTTCATTTGATGATTCAATTTCTTACTTAAACGCTGGTTTTAGTGTTAACTTGTACAGTTCTACCAGAAAGACTTGGGAGAAAGATTAAACAACAAGCGTATATTTATTGACAGCTCAGCAAGCGCAAATTAATAAAGTTCTTTGGCGTAGGCCCCGTCCTTAGCGAGCAAAGCGAGGGTAGCCGAATCTGCATGTCCTGCCTGAAGATGAAGGCAGGGGCGCAGCCGACCCCCTTGGAGGTAAAGGAAGGGACCATCCTGGTGGTGGTGGGGAGGATGAAGGGGAAGGTACCATCTTGGTGGTGGTTGGGGAGAATGGAGGTAATTGGCAGCATCAGTATCTGCGAACTCAGACAAGTGTAAGTACCAATCTTTTATACTGCAGTGTTAGCACCTGATTGGTTAGAAGTGAGGTAATACGCGACGTGCTAATTGAGTCTTCCTGACAGAACTTACGCTAAAGCTTTGTTCCCTATCGAGGGAACTCAACAATGCATCGAGAATCGACACTTTGGGGACGCTCCCTTAGCGTGCGCCTCTGAAGTAAAAATGAAACTAATCCAATCCTGATTGGTGTTGCGTCGTGACGTTACATGTGACGGCATAACCGGAAGCATAAAGGTGACGCTGACGCATAGAATGCCAGCTATCGCTCTTCAGCAAGCGCTCTCTGTGAAACTGTCTGTCTTATTTGATGTTGTTTGTCTGTGATAAGCTCTATATTATGGTGAGTGAACAATACACTAAGTGTGTGCACCCCTGCCCAAGATTATATGCCACGGGTGGGGACACGCATCTGCTGTGTGTGTGTATTGTTTAGGGGCGCAGCACGCACAGTCAGCGCCTCGAGAGGGCTGCCTGTGATACTGTGAAGCACTTCCTATTAGAGTGCTGCGCTCCCGCTTGGTTATATTATTTCACTGATGATGGCCAGGCTCGCGATCCCAGGAGATCACAGAAGGATCTCGCGGATGAGAACGAGACTGCTGAGGCACCTTTTCTCTCATCATCCGCAGATTCTATGACACTCGTTCACGACACAGACGCCCGCGATGCGGCTTCTTCTGCCCGTGACGAGTGCCCAGTGCTCGAGCTATCTGTTTATAAGGAAGTAGATGTGCTCAGCATCGGGAACGAGCAACATGAGTCACACTCGCCGGCTTATGTTTCTGCTTATGTAGAGCTTGTGTTGTTGTGATGAGTGCTGTGGCCAGTATTAAATAAATAAATAAATATATTTAAATATATAAGCTGGCCACAAAATAAGCAGGATGATCCCCATCAAAATGAACTAGACGAGAGATACCTGCAGCACCGTTCACAAACTCAGAGCCGGGGCTTACTGTTTTTCCCAGATCTTTATAAAAATATATATATATGTGTAGATCCTGGGAGAAACCCCACACTTTACGTATCTCACCACATTCATTATATGTTTATTCGAATGTGGTGGGTGCGAGAGAGTCGGGTTATGGCAAGATGCCACAGATGGAGGAAGCTTTAGTGAGTTATCTTTCTCCTGATCTGGCATCTTCGCTTTAAGCCCCGGTGCTGCCCGACAAACCGTGCAGGGACACCTCTGCACTGGTTGGCTGGGCTTATATGGTGCAGGAAATCGATGTTCCTCTTCCCCTGTTAAAAACGTTTCGGGACACACCGGTTTCAGGCGAACGCAGGCTGCACTGTCCGCCCCACAGGCTTGCGGCCAGGCAGCTTTCGCGTTCGCTGGTCTATCATCTGGGGTGGTCGAAACCATACTTATCTCTAGGGCTCCGTCTACTAGGAGATTACATGGCCTCAAGTGGAATGTTTTTCCACTTGGTGTAGAGAACTTGAGTAAGGCCCAGTTAACTGCCCAATGGCTTCAGTTCTGGAGTTTCTTCAAGATCATTTCTCTGCGAATCTCTCCCCATCCGCACGTAGGGTGTACGTGGCTGCCATTGCGGCATTCCATGCACCACTAAATGTTGGGCCTTTGGGGAGGCACCAACTGGTCATACGATTTCTCCATGGTATTGGAGGATGAGACCGACAGTCAGGTCCAGGGTTCCTTCCTGGGACCTGGCGGTGGTTCTCGAAGGGCTATTCCTGGCTCCCTTCAAATACCTCCAGTCGGCTTCGCCTAGGACCTCACGTTCAAGATAGCCTTTCTCTTAGCTATTTCTTTACAGAGACTGGGAGATCTCCAAGCCCTGGCATTATCGCCAGCTTGCTTGGGATGAGCCCCCGGCGGAGTTAAGACCATCCTGTATCCGAGACCCAGCTATGTGCCTTAAGTGCAATTTATCATGGCTAGGTCCATGGTCCTGCAAGTATTTCATCCTCCACCTCATGTGTCGGCAGAAAAGGAGAGGTTCCTTGCTCTGCCAGTCAGAGTTCCAAGTATTTACCTTGAGAGGTCCTCTTCTTGGAGGAGGTCGGACCTACTGTAATGTGTTTTGGATCACCTATTAGGGGCTCCCGGCTTTACAAACCATAAGTAGGCCTACAAGGTGCGCAATTTGTCTTCACCTTTGGCCGTTAGGGCTCTTTCTACTAGAGGCATGGTGTCCTCTAGGGCCCTCCTTTCGGGAGTTCCCATCCAGGAGATCTGTGAGGCAGCCGGTTGGGCCACACACTTTTGTTAGGTTCTATATTCTGCACCTCCCTAGTACGCCTGGCGCACATGTGCTCTCGTCCTAGCTGAGTTTCAGTTTCACTCCGGGGCAGGCCTGTTTTCGGTGCGTGGCCTAGTGGGCATTCGTTCCCCAAAGTGTCGATTCTCGATGCATTGTTGAGTTCCCTCGATAGGGAACGTCTCGGGTTATGACTATAACCCTTGTTCCCTGAGAAGGGAATGAGACAATGCATCGCTCTGCCACGCCCCTCGAGGCCTTAGAGCGTCTTGCTTCATTGTGAGGCTGGCATTCTATGCGTCAGCGTCACCTTTATGCTTCCGGTTATGCCGTCACATGTTACGTCACGACGCAACACCAATCAGGATTGGATTAGTTTCATTTTTACTTCAGAGGCGCACGCTAAGGGAGCGTCCCCAAAGTGTCGATTCTCGATGCATTGTCTCGTTCCCTTCTCAGGGAACAAGGGTTATAGTCATAACCCGAGACGTTTTCTCTGTCCATACTGTCAAAATCAGTCAGAGTAGTAGCCTGACATAAAGTTAGCCTACAGTGGTACCATGCCAGAGACATCATCGAACATGGCTGCGCTCTAATAAAAACAAATGCTCATTTCAGTATTGGGAAAAACTTCATATATGTTTTGTTTTTAACATTATTTTTTTAATTAAATTGTTTACAATTTTAATAACCAACATGTTATCGAATTATATTTTGTTAGTTTCAGTTCCCATTTAAGGTTTTGCCAAAAGAGTGGTTTATTTGACAAATATGTTTAGGCCACTGAGCATTTGATTCAGAGAATTGAGTTTAGTGTTCTAGCAATTGAGAAAAATAAAAGCTCTAGCGTAAAGGTCTGCCAGGAAGACTCAAATGTTATGTCACTCATTACTTTTTGGTCTATCCAATCACTATTTAATACTTGGAATATAAAAGATTGTTACTTATACATGTTTGAGTTCGCAGATGATGACGCAAACATTCACCTCCACCACCACCAGGATGGTCCCTGTCCATACCTCCCCGGGGTCGTCTGTGCCCCTTGCATTCATCTTCAGGCAGGATATGCAAAGTCCACTACCCTCCGAATGTAAACTACGGACGGGGCCTGTGCCAAAAACTTTACCATCCAATATTTTTGTTTTAATTTTCTGGTCTATTAATTAATAAATGTCATTGTGATATCATCTTGCCTTCTGAGTCTTTCTGGTAGAACTGTAATGTAATGTTTTAGAGGTTAAGAACTACGTGGCAATTTTGTCACTGTCCCTGGAGCAACTCTGTCATCTGTTTTTCAGGCCATAGACTTTTAACAATGCACATGTCAGATATATAAAACAAACTGTGACCAGCATATCTGTGAGAATCGCAGAAATATGTGCAGGAGACAGACGTGCTTGCATTGTTGTCGAATCCCATATTACACCTAGAAACGTGGTCCTCTGAGCTGGGAGGAGTACACTCTTTTTGGTGTTGAGCCGCAACCCCAAAAAGATCCATCATATGTAAGGAGCAGAATGCACTTTAACAGTAGCCTGTGAGACAGGTTTGTTTCTTTTCATTCTTTATTATAATTTGTTAAACTATCCAGCTATTGCTATTATTACAGTTAAAGTGTATTCTATAGCAAGTTCATTATAAAGTCAAAACATACATATATAGTGATTGATAATATTTATATATATATAATATATAATTATATATATTACTCATATTAAATATATATTTACATACAGAAGAGACCATAAAAAGATTTCTCTAAGGACTAATATTCATCTTGTCAATGGAAAACATCAGCTTTGTAAAAGATTTTGTCATAGTCGGCTTTCCTGGACTTCAGCCTCATTACAATGGCCTTGTATCAGCACTTCTGTTTTTTGTTTATGCATTTACTTTGGTGGGAAATGCTGTATTTTTTACATTGTTTGTAATGACTAAGAGCCTTCAGAAGCCTGTTTATTATTGTATTATAAATCTTGTTGTGTGTGATGTATTATTCAGCACCACAACACTCCCAAAGATAATTAGCAGGTATTGGTTCCAAGATGGGACCATTTCATTCTTGGGTTGCTTTGTTCAGATGTTCTTTGTACATTATTTAGGTAGTGTCTGTTCACTTGTTCTGGCAATAATTGCTATAGATCGTTATGTAGCAATATGTTACCCACTTCAATATCATAGTATCATGACAAACAGAAATGTGCTCTTTCTTTTTTTTGGCTCTTGGATTCTGGGCTCCTTTAGGCTCCGTTGGCAATGGTCATTCGAGCTTACCCTCTCCCTTATTGTACAGAAAACACCATTATACACTGTTACTGTGATCATTTTTCTATCACAACACTGGCATGCACAGACAGAACACTATATAGTGTTCCAGCTCTCATCTATGCCTTTGCAATACTGTTGGGGCCCTTTGCTCTCATTATTTTTTCATACTGCTCCATCTTTGCAGCAGTTATGCAAATTTCAGGTACTCAAGGAAGACTGAAGACTTTTTCCACCTGTAGTCCTCAGCTCATCATAATTTCTCTCTTTTTCCTACCCAGGTTATTTAATTATTTGTCTGGCAATATCGGTGTAAAATTTAGCACTGATTTGAGATTAGTCATTATTATGATATATAGTCTGCTACCACCCATGATCAACCCCCTTATTTATTGTTTACGAACAGAAGAGGTAAAAAAGATATTTAGAAGTCATTTTCAAAAGAAACAAATTGGTTTTTTTTTTACTTTCAGCAATTAAAAAACTTTTGGTACCTTTGATTCCAACATTATTTACAGTGCTTATAATATATTCTGCTTACAGTTTACAGTGCTTAGATTATATAAATTGAGTATGTTTGTCATGAGATGGAACATAAAACTCTCCAATTTGTTATATTTTCATCTTAGTTCCTGATAATATTGCAGAGGAACTTTACGTATGTTGTTGAACCTATTGTGTGTAGTTTATATTGTTATAGTTTGGGAACTTGCATACTGCATACTGGATGTAAACATGTGATGTAAATAAACCAGAAAGAGTAATGAGTGAGTAATGAAAAGAGTTATTTATGTGCATAGAAAATTGTAGACAGAAAATGGCAGACAGGAACATAACAGCTCTTTTCCTATAATCATTAAAAAGGTCTAAAGCTTTATTATAAAATATTAATTTATAATTTATTCATTTTTGTCAGGAAAGCTTATGCATCTGTAACTGGTCCTAATCGAAGGTTTACACTCATAGCTCTTGCTGGCCTATGTCCGTTACACTCACCCCTCTAAACCATTCAGGTAAACAGCACCAACTGTAACCAGTCCTACTCGTCCCGCTCCCAGCAGGATTTAAACTGAGGTCTCTGGCATGTGGGAGGCAGGCCAAGGAACGCTAAAGACCGCAGCCATGTAGGTCAGTCGCTAGCACGCCTCTTGAGGCCAAATTGTACCACATATACCAAATTTGATCTGAATCCAATAAAGCATTGTGGAGATCCAGCCATAAGTCTGTTTTACGTCTGAGCTAGGGAATCATATGAAAAATAATTTTGTTTCTAGCCCTTATGGTTCAAAAGTTATTAGCATAAACTTGAGTTCTACCAGAAAGGGAGAATGAATACTGTAACAATAAATACATTTATTGATAGCCCAGCAAGCAATAAAGTTCTTTGGCGTAGGCCCCGTCCATAGCTCGCAATCCGAGGGTCCGGACGAATGCAGGGGTGCAGCCGACCCCCTGAGGTATAGGAAGGGACCGACCTCGTGGTGGTGGGGAGGATGGAGGGGAAGAAACCATCTTGGACATAGTGGGGAGGATGGAGGTGAATGGAAGCGTCAGCATCTGCAAACTCAAACATGTGTATGTACCGGTCTTTTATACCGCAAGTATTAGACACGATTGGATAGATGAGAAGGTAATCAGTGACGTAGCAATTGAGTCTTCCTGGCAGAACTTAAGGCTAAAGCTTCCAGTTCAACTTTGGACAGTTGGTGGCATTAGAGGGATTGAGTTAGAGACGCCAAATTTCATAACTTTCCCGCAAGCGGTTCTATGGACTCCCAGAGCAGAATAATAATAATAATAATAATAATGGAATGCCAACAGATAATATAGTTGCCTCTGCACTTTCGGTGCTTGGCCCCTAATAATAAGAACGCCAACGGATACAATAGGTGCCACCGCACCTTCAGTGCTTGGCCCCTAATTATTTTAAAGTAATGCCCTACAAATGAGATTGCTAGTATCAAAGTCCCTTTAGATCTTTTTGAAACCTGTGAAAGTTACCTTACTCAAGCTGCTGAAGTTCAATTTTCTTTCCTCATGACGACACTATATTAAAATGTTTTAATACTTTTCCTTTCGGTGGTGCTATAAGCTCTATTATACTACTTTATGCATAAGTTATATGATTTAGTTTTAAGCTTTGTATTCTGTATCCATTTACAAGTTAAATACTCAAAAATAAACCAAATACATGCGAACATAATACACTAACCCTAAAGGTGTCTGGAGTGTGTGGGTATTTCTCTACAGTGCGGTACTCATATTCAGACAACATATTTTTCAGATATACCTGCAATTTGCTTCTTTCAAAACCCATCTGGAATCTGCTACATAATACCACCATCATTTCCAGACGATTTATGTGCCAGGAACATTGATGGTCCTGCCATAGTCCTCTCTACGAGTGGCCACTCATAACCGCCCCCCATCCCGTGAGGGAAGCATCCGTCGATAGCGTAACGCGTCGACAAGAAGCCCCCAGCACTGGGCCCTGGGCCCTGGGCGAGGAACCATGGTTACTTCCACATGACCAAGGCACGTAGGCATTGCTGCGTGACCTTGATCGTGCGAAACGGATTTCCCCTCAGAGAAAACCCCTTGGTCCTGAGCCACCACTGCAGGGGTCTCATGTATAGAAGGCCAAAAGTAATTACGTTGGACCCAGCTGCCATGAGCCCCAATAGTCTCTGAAACTGTTTCACAGTGAGTGACTGGCCTAGTTTTACATTCTTTACGCCTGTGAGAATCGTAGAAATACGTGCAGGAGACAGACATGCTTGCATTGTTTTTCGAATCCCATATTACACCTAGAAACGTGGTCCTCTGAGCTGGGAGGAGTACACTCTTTTTGGTGTTGAGCCGCAACCCCAACCTTTTTATGTGGGACAGAACGACATCTCGATGTCGAACTGCCAAAAGCTCGGCCAGAGCTGCATCCACGCATTTTGAAAAGGTGCGGGGTGATAAACCTTGGTCGAAGGGACGAACTCGATACTTGTATGCTTCGCCCCCGAAAGCGAACCTCAGGAACTTCCTGTGATGAGGATGGATGGATACATGGAAGTACGCGTCCTTCAAGTCTATTGTGACAAACCAGTCCTCGGACTGAACCTGTGATACAATCTGTTTGAGTGTAAGCATTCTGAACTTGAGTTTCTGAACTCTGCTGTTTAAATGACGCAAATCTAGAATAGGACGCAGCCCTCCATCCTTCTTTGGGACAATGAAGTAACGGCAGTAAAACCCTGACTCTCTGCTGGGAGGAGATACCCTTTCTATAGCCCCTTTTTGCAGAAGTGTCAGTACTTCCTGCTCCATAACCAGAGCCTGCTGGGAGTCCACCACTGTGGGAAGAACCCCTTGAAATCTGGGCGGACGAGAACCGAACTGAATTCTGTTATCCTTTTCTATTAAATGCAGTGCCCTGAAGCGGTGAACCGGCAGGGAACTACCGAACTGATCGCTCTACAACCCTCCTTGGAGGATCGTATGGGGACGCTGACACCTCGGTGCCCTGAAACGGCGAACCAGCAGGGAACAACCGAAGTGGCAGCGCTGCGACTCTCGTCGCAAGCTCTCTTGGTGATGACAGTCCTCAGATCTTGTCTTCCCCTAACAGGCTTGGACTGCGACTGCCACCCAGGATCCCCAGATTGAGGAGGAGCCCAAGCAGATGACGGCCCGGAGAGATAGATCTGTTGTGCGAAGCAATTCTCGAATTGCGTGAGCACTAACTTCCTCACAATCGTCCATGCCCCTCAGCAGGTCAGCCTGGTATGCTTGGAGAATCGACATAGTGTGTAAGCATGCCGCAGCTTGACCTGCTGCCGAATACACTTTACCCACCAGCAAAGATGTATTTTTTAATGGTCTGGTGGGTAACGTCGGGGCTTTCAGTGATGACGCCGCTGACTCGGGGAGAGATAGCTCGCAAGCGTCTCTTCCGCACAAGGCATTGTCATATAACCATAGTGTGAAATACATTTAACATTACTATAGTTAAGTGTCTGTTGATTACGCACTCAATAAAATGCCGGTTTATTATAAAAAGAGTCTTTTAGTTGAACGATATTTGCCATCTAGGTCACGACCTCCTCGTCGGGAACTCCCGCTTTTTACCGATCTCCACACTGAGGTGCCACCAAAAAAAAGTTCCCGGGAATAAAAAGAGTTCCCGACGAGGAGGTCGTGATCTAGATGGCAAATATCGTTCATCTAAAATACTCTTTCTAGATTCAGTTTCAACATCATCTGCTGGCCAGTCAATATTTAATTTAGCTACAGCACGAGTCAAGACCTCCATAAGCTCCTCAACAACAGGGGTATGAGCTGGTGAAAACTCAAAATCCCCTGCATCAACACTAACGACATCCAGTTCCTCAGAACTGGATAGCCGCAGCATTGGTACCTCAACCTGGGGAGGAGAAACCGCAGGACGGGCTCCTTCCTGGGCAGAGGCACTGGATCCAGCAGGTAAAGGCTGAGAAAGGGCGGGGCCCGTCTCAAGCCCCGCTACTAGATCCATATGCAAACCCCAAGATGAAAGCTGCCGATGACCCTCGGTAACAGCGGGACCCGCACCTCGGGGAGCGCGAACCGAACCGTCCTCCTCAAAGAATGGCTGGCGGGAACAGAGCGTCCTCACGGACAGCTTCTCGCAATGCTCACAGTCAGCCCTCTCGAGGACTGACTGGGAATGCTCCACTCCCAAACAAGCAACACAAATCTGATGTGTGTCCCCACCTGTGATGTAATGAGGGCAGGGAACAACACAACACTTAAAATCTTGCTTGCTCGCCATAATAAAGATAAATATATATATATATATATATATATATATATAAATATATATATATATATATATTGAGCTTGACAGACAACAATAAATATGACAAGGACAGATATACAGAGAGCGCTTGCTGAAGACACAGAAGCTGACGCGGTCTGTTTTCAGGGGTGCTTTATAGCTTCCTGGTCTATGAAGTCATCTATGACGTTTCGTCTTTCCATTGGACTGATTATACATGTGTTTCACGATGCAATCACACAGGGCGTTCCCACCGCGTCTCAACACAGCTTGAGTTCCCTTGATTTACAGCACTTAGATTGGCGAGTTTGGTATTTCGTTCCCACTGCGTCTTATGGCGCTTTTCCACTGCATGGTACGGTACGGCACGGTTCGATACGGCACACTTTGGCGCTTTTCCACTGTATGGTACGGTACGGCTTGGCTCGTTATGGCTCACTTTGTGGCTCTTTTCCACTGCATGGTACGGTACGGTACGGCTCGCTTCAGCTCGCTTTAAATGGCACCACCTCTGTTGAGGTTCCGAGCGTACCGTACAGATACTAAAATGTGACGTGTCACAATTCATGTGACAATGAATTGGCGTGATTCTATAAGGGCTTCAGACAATCGGCACACCCAGAGGATGTTCTGACGCATAATTTTTATTTTTCAAATGCGGCGGTGAGGTCTAAAAGCAATGAAAGCGTAGCGTAAGTTCCGCCAGGAAGACTCAATTGTTACGTCATCTATTACCTTCTCATCTATCCAATAGCATTCTAATATGTGAAGTATAAAAGATCCTTACTTACACTCGTCTGAGTTCACAGATGCTGACGCTTTCACTTACCACCATCCTCCCCACCTCCACCAAGACGGTCTTCGCTCCATCCACCCCACCACCACCAGGTCGGTCCCTTCCAATACCCCAAGGGGGGGTCGGCTGCGCCCCTGCCTCCATCTTCAGGCAGGATATGCAGAATCCGTACCCTCGGATCGCGAGTTACGGAAGGGGCCTACGCCAAAGAACTTTATCGAATATATGGCTTGCTGGGCTGTTAATAAAATGCATTATTGTACAGTATCTTATCTCCCGAGTCTTTCTGGTAGAACTAGTATGGCAGAACGTCCAGAGTCAGTGGCTAATAAGAGGTAATTAAAAACTCTTAAAAGTGCAGTTTCAGTGCTATGAAGTGCTTTAAAACCAGATTGCAAAATCTCAAAAATACCATGTACATCTGAAAAAGACTGCAGCTGTAGAGGTACAGTCTTCTCTAAAATTTTTGAGATAAAAGGATGCTTCGAGATAGGTCTGTAGTTGGATAAAACCAAGGAATACAGATTTCTTTTTTAAAATCAGGGGTTCCACAACTGCTTCTTTAAAATATGTGACCCGTTACAGAAACCAGGGACGCAAGTCGGCAGCACAACTTGCGAGAAAAATGAGAAACAAGCGTTTTTTTCCAAAATTTGTGATTTCCGCTTTTTTGCAGAATCTGTTAGTTGAAATCACGAAGAAGCCTCTCCATGTTTGAGATAGCAGTATTGGTATATTTAAAAGCTTACATTTTGAGGTTGAAATCGGCTTGTTTTCGTAGATTCTAGCACGCAGTAGGGGCGTGGCGTGTTATTGTCTGTGTGTATTTCCATACTGAATATGGTGCTTTTGTCCCCGCCCTGTGAACCGCATGGCTACTTATTATGCTGTGCTCTGGTCGGCTCAATTCAATTCAATGAAGATGGACGCCGCAAAGTTATGTATGGCATAACGTTATTGGTCTTCGTGTGTTGTTGCTGGTTTTGCGTTATATGTATGGCATATTGGTCTTGGTGTGTTGTTGCTGGTTTTGCGTTATATGTATGGCATATTGGTCTTTGTGTGTTGTTGCTGGTTTTGCGTTATATGTATGGCATATTGGTCTTTGTGTGTTGTTGCTGGTATACGTTTCAAATAGAGGGGCAGCACAATTGTTCCCCTTCAGACGCTCACGTTCGACGTGACGTCGACGTGACGACGTTAGGGGATCACTTCAGGGAGCCCTATCAACTTCGAGTGTCTACAGAACAAGCCAATGAACGTTGGCGTGCGTGAAACGCGTCACGCGCCCCGCCCCGCAGCGCGGGTATAAACAGGAAGCGGACGCACGCACTCATTGTCTTTCGCTTCGGAGCCGAGCTTTCGTTTTGACTCTGAGTTTCTGCAGACTGCTGCATCGATCGTTGAAGACTTCAAAGAGAATACTCTGTTCCAGTGCTGGTGTGACGGCGCGATCAGCGGTGGCCACGAGCATTACAGCTCACAACTGCTGTTTTCACAGCATTGCTTGTGTGTGTGTGTGTCTGTATGTGTCGGTCTCGGTGGGCGTTCTCTCTCGTGAGTGTGTACCCCGATTACACCGCGGCTATCCCTGGGTGCTTCAGCACTGAGAGAGTTATTTTTTCTCTTTATATGTTTTGTTTTCAACTAAAAGAGCAACACAAGCGTGACGCTGCGTCCTTTTCAGGATGACATTCCGCTTGTGCGTTTCTGGGTGCGGTTGTTCCCTGGCGCCAGCAGACGGCCACAATTGTTGCCTCTCGTGTTTGGGCATTCAGCACGCTGAAGCAGCTTTTGTGAATAGTTCATGTTCTCATTGCGGGAATATGACTATGGCAGCGCTTAGATCAAGACTCGCTTACCTCAAGGGAGGTGCAGTCCCCTCGCCTATGCCCAGATCTAGTGTTTATTCTGGACCTCAGAATGGACCTACTTTTGCGCATGGTCAGGGTGATCTGAGGATTACCGTGAGGGCTTCCCCGCCGAGGCAATCTCCGTGGGCCCCTCACGCCTCTCAAGCGCTGCCGCCGTTGGAGCCCCCAAACGAACGCACTGGCCCCTCTCGTTGTCGGCCAGCCGTGTCCTTTGGGGCCCCACCTGACGATCAGATGTCGATCGCAGCATCGGAGGGGGAGCTCAGTCCTCTGGAGATGAGGATTCGGCTGCGTTACCCCTCTCTGGGAGTGTGGCGTTGCCCGAGTCAGATCCAGAATGGGCGGCTATGCTTTCCCGGGCCGCCGAGAAGGTCGGGCTTGTGTGGAACCCTCCACCACGTCCCGAGCCTTCTCGGTTGGACGATTGGTATCTCGGAGCGGGCCGTGCTGGTTCTCAGCGCTCCGCCCCAGTGCCATTCTTTCCGGAAGTGCATTAGGAGCTTACTAGGACGTGGAAGGCACCGTATAGTGCCAGAAGCTGTCCTAGTGGCTCCTCCCTCCTCACCACCCTCGACGGCGGGGCGGCTAAGGGGTATGTGGATGTTCCCCCGGTGGAGCGTGCCGTCTCGATGCAATTGTGTCCGGCGTCCGCTTCCTCCTGGCGGGGCAATCCACGCCTCCCGTCCAAGGCTGCAGAGCCTGTGGACAGGCTGCTTCTGCCCTCCATGCCATAGCGCTTCTACAGGTCCATCAGGCCCAGGCGCTCATTGACATGAACGAGGGTGGTTCTGACCCAGAGCTCCTCCGGGAGCTCCGTGTGGCAACCGACCTCGCTCTCCGAGCGACGAAGGAAACTGCACGTTCAGTCGGTCAGGCGATGTCCACCTTGGTGGTCCAGGAGCGCCACCTCTGGCTCAACCTCGCGGATATGAGGGACACCGATAAATGTCGGTTCCTGGATGCCCCTCTTCCCAGGTTGGGTTATTCGGCGACGCGGTCGAGAGCTTCGCCCAACAGTTCTCAGCCGCCCAGAAGCAGACGGAGGCCATCCGACACATCCTGCCCCTGCGGACCGCTGCTGCTCCCTCCGTCCGCCGGCCGCAGCTCCTCCGTCCGCTCGTCGCCGAGGTCGACCTCCTGCGGCGTCCTCCGCCCCCGCTAAGCCTTAGCAGCAGCAGCCACCATCCAGGCCTCGGCGTGGGGCAGGCCGCAGGAAGTTGACCATGCCCGTCCAGCCCGCTGCCAAACCAGGAGGCAAGCGCAGGTTCTAACGACCCTGAGACGGGCGACCCAGAGTGAATCAAGTTGCTCTTCAGGAGGTGGTGAAGGCACCGCTCCTTCCCCCGGTGGAGGGCCGGGTGGAGAATCTTTGTTTCCTTTTCTGTTCCGCCACTGACCCACGGGCCAGTGGTACCCTCATTTTCAACTAAAGAGCAATTCTGAAACCTCTGGGTCCCAAGAGGGCGCGCTTGGCGGTCGACGACGCTATGCCTTGTCACCCTCGAGCCCCTCTTCTTCGCCAGCGAGCAGCAGTGGCTGTGTTCTGGACGCACTGACGCTTCCGCACACTCACTCTGCCATTCGACGGAAGCAGGTACGTGTTGCACCACACACTCAGACCCCACTCCGGGCCGCTGTGCCGTCCGAGTCGGGTCCCTGCATTCCGCCGCGCTGCCCCACCCCGGGTACGTCTGTGGTGCCGTTGATTCCGCTTGCGCGGTGTCTGGGAGCCTGGCTAGCGCTTCCCAGCCCGTCTCGCTGGCTCATCCGTACTGTCAGACTCGGCTATGCGATTCAGTTCGCCCGGCATCCCCCTGTATTCAGGGGCGTTCTGTTCACCCGTGTTCTGGCGGACAGTGCCCCTGTGCTCAGGGCAGAGATCGCAGTCCTACTGGCGAAGGACGCGATCGAGCCGGTCCCTCCAGCCGATATGAAGACCGGCCTCTACAGCCCGTACTTCATTGTACCCAAGAAAGGCGGTGGGTTACGGCCAATCTTGGACCTGCGTGTCTTGAACCGGTCCCTTCAACAGACTGCCCGTTCAAGATGCTTACGCAGAAACGCATTTACAAATGCATCCGTCCCCAAGATTGGTTTGCAGCGATCGACCTGAAGGACGCGTACTTTCATGTCTCGATTCTCCCTTGACACAGACCGTTTCTTCGCTTTGCGTTCGAGGGACGGGCATATCAGTACAAAGTCTTACCCTTCGGGCTGGCCCTGTCACAACTGGCTTATTCTCGCTCAGTCGAGAGAGCAGTTGTGCGAACACAGGGACATGGTGCTCAGTCACCTCAGCCATAGGGCTTCGGGTCAACTGGGAAAAGAGCAAACTCACCCCCGGGCAGAGGATCTCTTTTCCCAGTGTGGAGTTGGACTCGATCAACATGACAGCGCGCCTCACCAAGGCCCGCGTCCAGTCAGTGTTGAACTGCGTGAGCACGCTCAGACGCAGAACAGCGGCTCCACTGAAACTGTTTCAGAGGCTCCTGGGGCATATGGCATCTGCAGCCGCGGTACGCCGCTCGGATTGCTTCATATGAGGCCGCTCCAACACTGGCTCCACGGTCGAGTCCCGAGATGGGCGTGGCAGAGCGGCTCGTGCCGGGTCCAAGTGACTCCGCACTGTCGCCAAACTCTCAGCTTGTGGCAGGTGTTCCCTAGAACAAGTGTCCAGGCACTCTGTGGTCACCACGGATGCCTCTGCCACCGGCTGGGGGGCCACGTACAACGGGCATGCAGCTTCAGGTCTGTGGACGGGGCCTCAACTGCATTGGCACATCAATTGCCTCGAGTTGTTAGCAGTACATCTTGCATTGGGCCGCTTCGAAACGCCGCTTCGTGGCAAGCATGTACTGGTCCGTACGGACAGCACTGCGACCGTTGCGTACATCAACCGTCAGGGTGGTCTACGCTCCCGCCGCATGTCACAACTCGCCCGCCATCTCCTCCTTTGGAGTCAGAAGCATCTGAGGTCGCTTCGTGCCATTTATATTCCTGGCCTGCTCAACCGTGCAGCCGACGAGCTCTCACGGCAGCAGGTGCTACCGGGAGAATGGCGACTCCATCCCCAGGTGGTCCAGCTGATTTTCAGGCGCTTCGGGACCGCACAGGTAGATCTGTTTGCCGCCCCGGACACGTCTCACTGCCAGTTGTTCTATTCCCTGACCGAGGGGACCCTCGGCACGGATGCTCTGGCACACAGCTGGCCCCCGGGCCTACGCAAGTATGCGTTTCCCCCAGTGAGCCTTCTTGCACAGACTTTGTGCAAAGTCAGGGAGGACGAGGAGCAGGTCTTGTTAGTTGCACCGTATTGGCCCAACCGGACCTGGTTCCCCGAACTTGTGCTCCTCGCGACAGCCCTCCCTGGCCCATTCCTCTGAGAGAGGACCTGCTCTCTCAGAGACGGGGCACCCTGTGGCACCCGCGTCCAGACCTCTGGAAACTCCATGTCTGGTCCCTGGACGGGACGCGGAGGTTCTAGGTGACCTACCCCCAGCGGTAGTTGACAGCATCACTTCCGCTAGAGCCCCCTCTACGAGGCGCCTCTATGCTGAAGTGGAACCTATTCGTTGACTGGTGTTCTTCTCACGAGGAGAACCCCGAACTTGCTCGGTCAGAACCGTGCTTTTCTTCCTGCAGGACGGGTTGGAGCGAAGGCTGTCTCCCTCCACCCTTAAAGTGTATGTTGCCGCCATTGCCGCACATCACCATGCAGTTGAAGGTAAGTCGTTGGGAAAGCACGACCTGATCGTCAGATTCCTGAGGGGAGCAAGGAGACTATATCCTCCTCGCCCACTCTCTATACCCTCTTGGGGTTTGTCTCTGGTCCTTTCGGCACTTCAGAGACCACCTTTGAGCCTTGCAGTCAGCTGAGTTAAAAATTCTGTCCTGTAAAACAGTACTCCTGGTTGCATTGGCCTCCATCAAGAGGGTAGGGGACCTGCATGCATTTTCGGTCGACGAATCGTGCCTGGAATTCGGCCCGGAAAAACTCACGTGATCCTGAGACCCCGGCCCGAATACGTGCCCAAGGTTCCTACCACTCCCTTCCGGGACCAGGTGGTGAACCTGCAAGCGCTGCCTTCGGAGGAGGCAGACCCAGCCCTGGCTTTTCTCTGTCCCGTACGTGGACAGAACGCAAAGCCTCAGGACCTCAGATCAGCTCTTCTTCTGTTACGGAGGCCAGCAGAAGGGAAAGGCTGTCTCCAAGCAGAGGATGGCCCACTGGATAGTGGATGCCATCGCCTTGGCTTACGAAGCCCAAGGCGTGCCTTGCCCGCCCGGGTTGAGAGCCCACTCCACTAGGGGTGTCGCTTCTTCTTGGGCGCTGGCACACGGCGCCTCGCTGACAGATATCTGTAGAGCTGCGGGCTGGGCGACACCTAACACGTTCGCTAGATTTTATAGCCTACGTGTTGAGCCGGTTTCTTCCTGTGTGCTCGCTTCAACCAGCCGGTAACACCGAAGTTTCCGCTCTTGTGTCGGCTTGCTGCGCCACTCCCCTCCACATGGAGCGGATACGTGCGCTTTTTTGCTCCAGTCGAGTTCCCCACTCTGGCGAACCCTGTGAGTTCCTCCGCACCCCTCCGGCAGTCGGACGTTGCGGAGCGTCCGACGCCAGGCCTAGTGCTCGTATGCCTGTGTAACTTGTGCTAGGCTGGGGTCCATATGTGGTGATTCCGAGGATCACGTGATGAGGTAACAAGTGAGGCACGCTGCGTCTCGCGCTCTTGCAAATGTTTGTTCATTAAATCTCACCGATTGTAACCTAACTCGCTCCTAAAACTATCTTGCTGATTGGATTTACTCTTGGATCCACTTGGATTACTCTTTGCTCTTGGATTTACTATCTTGCTGATTTGCTGCAACTATGCCGAAGGCTAAAGCGGTGCAAACTGACTCAAACGCCGAGGCGGTCACCATGGCGTCACTCACCCATCTGCTTGAGTCTCATCGAACCGCCATCTCCGAGGACTTCAAACGAACTCTCTCAGCTCTTGAGAGCAAACTGAACTGTGTCATCACTACAGTGACAGAACACGCCGAGAAACTTGAAATTCTTGAGAGCGAAGGTGACGCGCGAGAGATATGCCTGAAAGCTGCCAATGAAGCTATTGTCAAGCTCCAGACGGACCATGCCAAACTAGCAACTAAAGTTGTCGACCTCGAATCAAGAAGCCGTCGTAACAACATTAGGGTAATCGGTGTACCTGAATCCGTGGAGGGGATACAACCGACAGTTTTCTTTACTAAGATGCTCGAGGAGGTCTTTGGAGCGGTCCTTGATTCGCCTGTGGAGTGTGAACGGGCTCATAGAGCCCTGGCACTAAAACCTCCACCCAACCAGCGGCCAAGACCGGTCATCATCCGTCTCCTCAGGTTCCAGGTAAAGGACAAGATCATCCGTCATGCCCGGACCATGAGGGGTAGGCTGAAATTCCGGGACTATTCCATTCTTGTGTTTGAGGATTATCCTCCAGAGGTTGTGCAGCAGCGGAACGAGTTCAAGGTGGTCATGTCGGAGTTGTACAAGCGAGGGTTCAAGCCGGCCCTGCTGTACCCGGCTAGGCTTTACATCAAAATGGAGTCGGGAGGTAGGAAACACTTTCCAACAGTAGCTGAGGCTGAAGCCTTTATTGTCTCCTTGCCCTCACGGAACGCATAAGATCTTGGTTGTCGTTTGAAGTAGAGTTCCTATTTTGCATTCTCCAATGACAACAGTGGTTGGCATTCACTTTCGCTGATTATGGGAGACAGTGTCTCTATCCTGACTCAATCATGACTTAATGCTTCCAATAGACTACTCCTTTTCACGGGAGGTTGGACTATGTTTTCCAGGATGAAAAGGTGAGAGACATCTTTACATTCTATTTTGAGGTTTTCTCTTCTTTCTTTTCGATTCGTTTTTCTTTTTCTTTCGCAAGTTGGCGCGGATGACAGCGGCGTGGTACAAGTTCTACACAATGGCACTACAATGTTTTTTTATGTGTGTTCTGTGTGTATGCATGTGCGTTTGGTTGCTATGTTTGTGTTTGCGGCTACTGCCGTATCAATGTTTCAATGTAATTCCAGATAATTCCATGATTAATTTGTACTGTCTATATGGGTTTTGATGATCATAATATCGTTGGAGATTCTCAACACTGCATTGACATGGGTAGCAATATAACTTGTAATGTTTTTGACCCTGAAAATTTAAAACCATTAAATTCTATATATAAATATTCACTGTTACATTTAAATATTAGAAGCTTAAACAAACATCACACTGATTTAGCCTTCCTATTATCTAATTTAAGCTGTCATTTCGATATTATTGGATGTAGTGAAACCTGGCTCAAGGATTTTTCAAATGCCGATTTACTTAACCTTGAGGGGTACAATCTACACATTAAGAACAGACCAAATAGAACAGGTGGAGGAGTCTGCCTTTATGTTAAGAGCAGTCTTCAAGTTAATATTTGTGATTATTATTTAGAGGATGACCACTGTGAGTCTCTATTCATCGAGATTAAAAATTCTGACAAAACATTTATTGTAGGTGTTATTTATCGTCCACCAGACTCGAAAAAAAATCCTTCACAATATGGTTTTAGAAAAAAGAGCACAACTTGTATGGCAATACTTGACTTAGTAGAACAAATTAACGACTGTACTGAAGAGGGAAAATACGGTGTTGGTGTCTTCTTGGACCTATCAAAGGCATTTGACACAATTGACTTTGATATCCTATTGTATAAATTAAATCACTATGGTATCAGAGGTCTCGCACTTAAATGGTTCAGAAATTATCTAAATGAGAGGGAACAGTATGTCCATATCAGTGATCAAAACTCTACCTATAAGCCTATAATCTGTGGGGTCCCCCAGGGTTCAATCTTGGGGCCACTCTTATTCATTCTATACATAAATGATTTTATAAATTCCTCTGAAATATTTCATAAAATAATTTTTGCTGACGACACAAATTTATTTACATCACACAGGAACTTACACATGCTACAAGACATAGTAAACTCAGAGTTAACCAAAGTTGACTCCTGGTTTAAATGCAACAAACTGTCATTAAATATCAGCAAAACAAACTTCATTTTATTTAATTCGAACAAAAAATCGTCTTTTTTAAAAAATACTTCTCACTGCCAGATTAAAATTAATGGGCAGGTGATAAAAAGAGTGTACTCAACTAAATTTCTGGGGGTCCTCATTGACGATTCTCTTAGCTTTAAATGTCATATTGACTACCTTGTAAATAAATTATCAAAGTATGTTGGCTTGTTTTATAAGATCAGACATTTTCTTCCTCTGTCTGCCCTTATGATGTTGTATAAAACTTTCTTTGAACCACATCTCAATTACTGTAATGTGATATGGGGCAACACCTTCAAAAGTCATCTTAAAAAACTCAAATCCCTGCAAAAGAAAGCCATACGGGCATTGTCCTGGTCAGAGATAAATTCCCCGACTCGCCCTCTATTCTATCGTTTTAATTTATTAAGACTAGCTGAGCTAAATGAATATCACAATGCTTGTTTAATGTTCCAAATTGTAAATAGCCTGAACCCTAGACTGAGTAACCTTGTTCCTATCTCCAGCCCCCAGCATGCATACCAAACAAGAATCAAACCACTTATATTTGGAAAATATCGCAGACATGTGCGCACCAGTATGAGTGTTGTTTGTAGGGGTCCGCAGATCTGGAACAAGCTTGATGATGGTATTAAGGTGTTGCCCTCTATCTCCAACTTCAAAAGACAATTGAAACATAATTTCATCTTAACCTATATCTAATAATTCAAAACTTGCTTTCATGGATTTACTGGGACGTATGTTTGTATGAGTGAGTATGTTGTTGTAACATGTCATGGTATATTTTTTTTTTTTTTTTTTTTTTGTGTGTATTTATTGTGTCTCACTGTACCTTGTCAGTATACCTACCCACTTAAGAACTATGGGCTCCTACCTATAAGCTTTTGTGCTTCTTGGGAGACCCATTTCACTGTACCCAATCTACTCTGTACCTTTAAAAATGTATTATTGTAATGCTTGAAGAGGTATTGTGAATAAACTGAAAAACTGAAACTGATTCCTGCGGCGATCCCATATGAGTATTCTTCCACGACCAGCTCCCTGCGGTGAGCCCGTGTCTTTCCCTTGGCAGAGTCCGCTCTGCCGTCACTGTCTGGTGTAGCCTCCCCCTTCTCAGGCTGGAGCCACCCCAGTGACATTCCATATGTCGCACTGCCCTCTGGCCAGTCCATATGTGTATCCTCCACATGTTACCTCCCTTCGGGCAGGATGTGGCTTCCGCAGCGTCCCTCTCCCCTGGAAAGGCACGCTTTCCCAGTGTTATCCAAGAGTTCACGGTGTGGGTATATGGAACAGCAGTTGAACTCCCTCTACGCAGATCTTCCGCCCCAGCAGTTGGGGGTCTGAGAGTCTTGCGTAGGGCGCTGGATGTGGCAGCAACCGATGGCGTTTTCCATGGGATCCCCTAACGTCGTCACGTCGACGTCACGTCGAACGTGAGCGACTGAAGGGGAACCTCTCGGTTACTGATGTAACCCTCGTTCCCCGAAGGAGGGAACGGGAGACGTGACGTCCCGCCGCCACAGTTGCTGACCATCGCTGTACGGCCGTCTCTATCTCGGCTCCTCAGCGAAAAACAATGAGTGCGTGCGTCCGCTTCCTGTTTATACCCGCGCTGCGGGGCGGGGCGCGTGACGCGTTTCACGCACGCCAACGTTCATTGACTTGTTCTGTAGAGACTCGAAGTTGATAGGGCTCCCTGAAGTGATCCCCTAACGTCGTCACGTCGACGTCACGTCTCCCGTTCCCTCCTTCGGGGAACGAGGGTTACATCAGTAACCGAGACGTTTTTCGCCTAGAGCGGCAGAAGTGCATTCGCCGGTCCTGGGGGTGAGTTTCCATAAACATTAAAGTTTGTCGTTTTGTGTTCATTCTAAGAACACGTACACGTTATCTCATGTTTAGTCTGTTTAGACCTTCCCATACCTACTATTGTTATTAGCTAGCAGGAAAGAAAAAAAAAAGCTGTAAAGCACAGGGGGGGAGCTTTACAGAGGGTATGGCTTATCTAAATGAGATGTAAATGAGCCCTATTGTCACTCCCAGCAGCAGAGAGAGGTGAGAACTGCAGATCTTTAAAAGGCTGTTATCTTAACTTTTAGTTATTTTGAGTGGCTACCTTCAAATGGAAACAACTTCTCCAAATATTATCAGATTTCCATGTGTTACACATCGTTGGAAAGCTTGGAGACTACAGTTTCAGAATCTATGAATAACTCAAAATGCCCCAGAACCGACTTGTGTCCCTACTTTCCGTGTTTGGTCACATATGTTGGCACGACACCTGCTGCCAGACTACTATTTATGATTTTTTTGAACATTCGGGCCAATTGTCTCCCAGGCTTCCTTAAAGAGGCGAGGGGGCACAATGTCAGTGGAACAATATGAGGATTTTAGTTGGGTAACTATTTTAGGGAGATTTGTGAGTGACACAGGCTCAAACTGGTTGAGGACAGTTGAGCAAGTGCTAACTAAGACCCCATTTACACCTGGTATTAAAATGCGATCTGTATCCAGATAAGTTATCCGGATAATAAAAAACGCATGTTAATGCAAGGTGTAAATGCGTTGTGATCGGATTGTGATCTGCCTGACCACATCTGGAGGTAGTCTGGCTCGCATTGTGTTCGGATCTTTACTAGGTGTAAACGCAATCCGTACGACGTGATCGCATTCGTACATCTTCATACCTGCCAAACATCATCCTTCCGTCCTGTACCCAGACCCTGTGGCATAATACCAAAGCGCAGCTGCTACTCTCTTCTCCACAGACACCGACGATCGCAGCATGACAGCAGAGGCCGCAACTTCTCGCAGATGTAGTCGAACAAATGTCGGTTCATTCTGACCCCATTTACACCTGGTATTAAAATGCGATGTGTATCCAGATAAGTTATCCGGATAATAAAAAATGCATGTTAATGCAAGGTGTAAATGCGTCGTGATCGGATTGTGATCGGATCTGCCTGACCACATCTGGAGGTAGTCTGGCTCGCATTGTGTTCGGATCTTTACTAGGTGTAAACGCAATCCGTACGACGTGATCGCATTCGTACATCTTCGTACCTGCCAAACGTCATCCTTCCGTCCTGTACCCAGACCCTGTGGCATAATACCAAAGCGCAGCTGCTACTCTCTTCTCCACAGACACAGACGACCGCAGCATGACAGCAGAGGCCGCAACTTCTCGCAGATGTAGTCGAACAAATGTCGGTTCATTCTGAAGTTTGCCATCCAGTCATCTTCGCCAAAAGACCCCAAGACAATACGTTCCCACCACTCATTACTCCGTTCTCTCATCCACAGAGACCGGTTCACTGTCGTAGCATTCACAGTAGCCGCAAAAACAACAGCTGCAAACAGAGCCTGTCGTCTTTTCTGTTCGCTTCTAATAGAAAAACGTTGAAAATGACAAACTACAGCTGATTTCCCGTGCTCACGTGCATGTGTCACTCTGGAGGACAGAGATCCGATCTCAATGTCGATAACGAGAACGCATTCAAAATACAAGGTGTAAACGCAAAGGTAAGATCAGAACGGATAACTTATCTGGATACAGGTCGCATTTTAATACCAGGTGTAAATGGGGCCTAAGGGTCAAAAGCAGGGGGTGATATATGGGCTCTGATAGTGGCAACCTTGCCTAAAAAGAAGATTAGGCTTTCACAGACTTCAAACGAAGCTTCCAGACAAGAGGATTGTGGAGAATTTAATAAATAATCAATAGATTTAAAAAGGATACGAGGTTTATTAACATTTTGAGAGATAATATCAGAAAAATATCTATTTTTTTTTCGGCTTTGGCAATTTTCTGATATTTTTTCAAGCTGTCTAGTTCACCCCAAAATGAAAATTCTGTCAGTAATTACTCACCTTCATGTTGATCCAACCCCGTAAGACTTTTGTTCATCTTCAGAACACAAATTAAGATATTTTTTATTAAATATGAGAGCTGGATCACTCCTCTATAGGCTTCTAAGGGATTGAAACTTGCCAGCCCCGAAAAGATATTAAAGAAATTGTTAAAATAGTCCAAGTGACTACAGTGGTTCAATCTTAAGTTTATCAAGCTACGAGAATACTGTTTGAGCGCAAAAACCAAAAATTTGTTATAAACAACGGAGTTGGAACAACATGAGGATGAGTAATTACTGAAAGAATTTTTATTTTGGAGTGAACAATCCCTTTAAGGACTTCATATGACACATGGAGCCTGTCCCTTTTCCACCTGTACTCAGCTCTCCTGCACACTCGCCTAGCCTCACGGGTGGAGTCATTAAGCCAGGCTCAGATTTAGATCTGAGACACCTAACTTCTTGCGGTGCAACAGTATTAAGAATGTCAGCACAGGTGGAAAGGAAGGAAGAAGGTAATTGCTCTGTGTCAAGGTTAGCCAGATAAATGGAAGATTTAGCGTTAAGTTCTGCCAGGAAGACTCTATTGCTACATCACTTATTACCTTCTCATCTATCCAATCGTGTTTAATACTTGCGGTATAAAATTACTTACACATGTCTGATGCTTCCATTTACCTCCATCCTCCCCACCACCTCCAAGATGGTGCCATCCCCTCCATCTTCCCCACCACCACCAGGATGATCCCTTCCTATACCTCCCAGTGGGTCGGCTGTGCCCCTGACTTCGTCTTCAGGCAGGAAATGCAGAGTCCGGACCCTCGGATTGCAAGCTATGGATGGGGCCTACACCAAGGAACTTTATTGCTTGCTGGGCTATCAATAAATGTATTTATTGTTACAGTATTTATTCTCCCAAGTCTTTCTGGTAGAACTATTACCAGACTGAGTTACATTAATAAAAGCAGAAGTAAACTGAGCAGCAGTGGAGGGCTTATACACATTACCCAGGCGCTTAGGAGCAGGCAGGTTGGGACTATGAGAGAGCAGAGTAAGATCAAATAAGACAGGCATGTGATCAGAAAAAACAGCATCATGTACTTGGATGTTAGAAATAGGCAACCCATAAGATAAAACAAGATCTAAGGTGTGGTCGTATTCCTGTGTCGGTCCAGTAACATGTTGTGAAAGATTAAAAGCATCAATCATATCTAAAAAGTCTTTAGCAAGTGGGTTTGAAGGACAGCAGATGTGTATGTTAAAATCACCAGGAATTAAAATATTGTCATAATATGTCATGATCCCAGCCAGGAAATCAGAAAAGTCTTTTATAAAATGTTTGTTATATTTAGGCTGGCGGTAGATTTCTACACATAGTATTGGATATGACTGACCTAATACAAACAAACTGAGTTCAAAAGAAGAAGAACAAGAAGAAGGTGACAAGGACCTACAAACTAAGCTATTCTTAAAAACTGTTGCTATTCCTCCTCCACGTCCAGTAATCCTAGGGGAGTTGAAGAATGTACAGTTTGGAGGTGAAAGCTCAATGAGAGCATCGGACTCACCAGTATTTATCCAGGTTTCCGTCAACAGGAGTAAATCCACAGCATGTGAAGTGAAGAAATCCTTGAGGATGAATGTCTTGTTAATGACAGACCTAGCGTGTATCAACGCACATCTAGTCGGCGAAATCGGGTTATCAGCCGAGCTAGCTGATCGTGTCAGCATTCGGCCGGGATTTTTCCAGTTTTGGCCACTAGAGGTCCCCATAATGACTTTTGTCTGATCCAGTTATTTCTCATCCATTTGCACCTGTGTCTCGTTTCCCTTGTATGTATTTAAACCCTTAGTTTTCCTTAGTTTTTTGCTCTGCGTTTGAATGTTAGCACCCAGCCTCAGTGAAGCTGTGAACGTTTGTGGCTCCAGTTGGATTCTCTTGTGGTACTCATTTATTTTTTGGTATTATCTTTTGAGGCTTTTTTCTGCGTTACCTTCTTACCTTGTGGATTTATCTTTTGACGTTGTGGATTACCTTTTTTTTTTCTTGGAATGACTTTTGACGTTGTGGATTTATATTTTTTGCCTGAAGATCTTTGCTTTTTACATTATTAAAACACTGTCTCTAGTACAGCTGTGTCTGCCTCATCTTCTGGGTTCTGCCGACTAAGTGGCCCAGTTTGCTAAGCGACTGTTTTTCACATCAGAGACCCGAGTTCGTGACCAGGTCCTGACAGATCGGGCCAGCGGTTGAAGGTTGTGGAGGTTTACTCCACCAGGATGCCGTAGTAGTCAAAGCGAAGGGCGGAGGGCCTGACGTTCCTCATGCGGGCCAACAACATGTAGCTAGTCCATTCAGGGCTTTTAAAACAAACAGCAGAATCTTAAAATCAATCCTAAGATTAACTGGGAGCCAGTGGAGAGAGGCAAGGACAGGGGTGATGTGATCTCGTTTCCGAGTTCCAGTAAGGAGACGAGCGGCAGCATTTTGAACTAGTTGTAGACGAGAGAGGGAGGCCTGGCTGACACCTACATACAGAGCATTACAGTAGTCAAGGCGTGTTGTAATAAAAGCATGTATGACCCTATCAAGGTCTGTAAAAAATAAAAAGGGCTTAAGCTTAGTAAGAAGCCTAAGCTGAAAAAAGTTAGCCTTTACAACCGAATTAATCTGCTTCTCCATTTTAAAATCGCAGTCCATTTTAACGCCCAGGTTTGTTATAGTAGACTTAACGTAAGGTTGCAAAGTGCCCAGGTCTATTTGTGAGACATCAGAGGTGCCACTGGGTCTAAAAACCATAACTTCCGTTTTGCTTTTGTGGCGTGCAGTACGCGAGAGTGAGGACAGAGAGAGAGTTAGAGAGAGAGAGACAGAAAGGACAAAAATCGACTACGCCACCCTGGTCGCTAAGCCAGGGAAGTGTCCTTTTAAAGACACACAGGTTCGGTGTTTCCCTTACATAAATACTCTGAGACGTGGATATGGAAAAATACAAAAATATATTCTTTATTTAGACAAAGATAAAATACTGGCGTGCCAGCCAGTTAGGTTCAATTATACCATCACACAATAAACAGCTCACAGGACTCGTGATCACCCGAAGCAGGACGAGCCAGTGCCAGACGTCGCTAGTCTCAGCGATGATAAAAGAGCACCCACACGTGCACTACACGTCACACTCAAAATCACGTCAACCAAGACCAATCACTATGGATTGCAGACCACACACTGTGTCTCATCAGGACCCGCCACACAAATTGGACAACTAGCCCTCCTGCTCCGGGCTCACAGTGCCTGAAATACAAGAAATAAAGAATTACAAAAAAACATAAATCAAACGAAATAAATCGAACAATTATCCTCACCTATGGGTACCCAATGTACAGGACACAACATACGAGACATACAATAATATACATAACTAAAAGGAAAACACTCCGTAATCCACTCAAACCTGCACTCAGTGATTGTGAATGGATCGCTACGGGCCAACAGGAACAATCTCGCCAGGCAGGTCACCACTCACAATCCCTCTTTTCCTTGGGACCAGTCGGGGATAATCTCAGTGAGCAAAGAAAATAAACAGTATTTATAATACAAATAAAGCACAAAACAGCACCCAAAACTAAGAAAACAAAACACCAATTACCAATTAAATCAACAAGCAAACCCAAAAAAAAACACAAAAGGTAAATTACACAGAAAAACAAAACAAAATTAATTACACACACAAGCAAAATAACTCAAACAAAACATCAATACATCAATACATCAGCAGTGCGAAGCACGCTCACACGTGAGCAACTACACTGAACATGCTGATGAGAAAAAAAACAAAACAAAAACATTAATAGGAACAGAACAGCAGCGACGACGACAAGTCCTAGAGCAGGCAAGTGTAGTCTTCAAGTGCCCTTAAAACGGCAGATCAATTCACCTGCAAAAGCCGGACTATGAGCTAAAATATGCATAGCACTAATTTACTGTTGTACAATTGATCGCACATACCAAACATGCGGAGATCACGCCACTCGTCCAGTCGGGAAGAGATGAAAAAGCCCAATGATACGCTGGAATACACAGACCCCATAATATTAACTATTCGCTCATTAATTAAATACAGCCGAAAGGGCCAAAGAGAGACCTACCAGGAAGTCAAGCAGCAATACATCCCCGATGCTGAATGCAATTCATACCGAAACGGTGGTATCCGGAAAACAGCGCGTGTTGCCAGGCATGCAACCCTCAGCACAACGTGTGCTTTTCTGCGAACAGCCCAGAACCTGACAAGAGTAACACTCATTCTAATGTTCATTAGGCTAAAGCACAACGAAAACCAGCCGCCACACTCACCTCAGCCAGAGCACCAGACAGTCGCAACAATAATGACGTGCTAGAACGCGGTCGCACATTCACGCAATCTCCGGTGACAACACCGCCACCTTAATATACCCCTTGGAAGGATTTTACCTTAATTATCATCAATGAATTGAATGCTGATCACCTGCGTGCATCTAGGGCGGAGTCTCACTCTACAGGGAGGACGTCAACAAACAGCGGCACTTCACTACAATCTACCCCCCCCTTTTGCATCGTCGCCCCGACGATGAATAATCCAACAATCACGTTATTCAGAGCCAAGGTCTGAACACCACGGTTACAGAATGGGACACTGGAGATGCTACATTCAACAGAGACCTAGGGAGATGGTGAAGATTTGCATGTCGGCCGGCAGTCACTCTTCCAGTCCGTCGCTGCCCCACCTCAGTCCTCCCAGCCTCCCTACCCCCTCCAATGGATTCCACCACCGAACTAGTTTCGTCACTACTAGTCTCATCAGGGATAACCACTCGTCCCATGGGGACGGGGTCTGAAGACCCTGCTGCCAGTGGTGGAGCAATTTGCTTAGGTGAAGCTAGCCGTACACAACCAGGGCCACCAGAGAGACTCTCAGTAGACACCATCACCAGATCCATTTCCTCTTCTTCCTCTTCCTGCAGTGACACGGGGACCAAGGGATCACCCGCATCACTGGGGGGGATAGAACCCGAGGGCTCCCTCTGAATCCGACTCTTAAGCAGTGAGCGGTGTACAGTTTTTACTGAATTAAGATCTTCCACTGGTGCTATAGTGTAAACCGCACCTCCCTCTCGAGGTGCTCTCACTACCTGGTAGACAACTGGACTCCATAGATCGTGAATCTTATGACGACCCCTTACCCCATAGTCACGGAGGTACACCAATTGGCCCTCAACCAGAGGTTCATTCTTAACATGCTGGTCGTGCCTTTCCTTACGCCTTGCAGCTACTATCTGTAAACGTTCCCGTGCTCCTTCAAAGGCCACTTGCAGCCTGGTTTGGTGTTCGAGGACCCATTCATGCACCCTCCCCGCCACTGGTTCCTGCACTCTACCCAACAAGAAATCAACTGGCAAACGGGGTTCTTGGCCGAACATTAAAAAATGTGGAGACTCCCCGGTGACTTGATGAGGGTGGTATTATAGGAAAAGAGAAGTTGTGGAAGACAAGACACCCAGTCCCTCTTTCTGGAAACGGGCAGTGTGCGCAACAGATTGTGCAAGGTTCGATTAACGCGCTCACACTGGCCATTACCAGCTGGGTGGTAGGGTGTGGTGCGAGACTTGTCCACATCATACAGGCTGCAAAGCTGGCGAAGCAAGAGAGATTCAAAATTTCGCCCTTGGTCAGAGTGGAGACGACTGGGCACCCCAAACTTATAGAACCACTCAGTTACCAGGGTCTGGGCCACCGTTTCCGCTCTCTGGTCCCTAGTCGGCACAGCAAGGGTGTATTTGCTAAACACGTCTGTCATTACCAACACATTCTCTACTCCTGACCTAGAAGGTTCCAACACTGTAAAGTCTATGGCCAAGATTTCGTTAGGCCTAGAGGCCAACAAATGACCCATGAAGCTTTGAGCCAAAGGATGCAAATCTTTAGCTACCTGACATCTCTCACATTCTTGGCACCACCGCTCCACATCTGATGACAAGCCAGGCCAGTAACATCGCTGTCTAATCAGTGCAGTGGTGCGCTCAATGCCCTGATGTCCGTGTTGTTGATGTAACTGGATGAGGACATCAGACCTCAACACAGCGGGCAATAATAATTGACAAATCTCTTCTCCCCCACTCGGAGCTCTAACCCTACGATAGAGTACCCCCTCCCTCTATAACAGGCGATCCCACTGACGGAGAAGTACCACGGCGGGAGTAGACATGCGTCGTAGCTCCTCAGGCCCAGGACGTGCCTTACGTCTCCAAAAAGTCAAAACCTCAGAAATCACAGGGTCTTCTTCCTGTAACAAGCTCAAATCAACAGGTGAGTAACCAGGCATTGTGGTGATCACCCGCTGTACTGCCTCAACAACTGGCTGTAGCCCCACAGCTTGCTGCAATGATACCGGTACCACAGTCCCTGGGAATAAGTCACCTACGGCCCCTTGCTCGGGTGGGTTCTGCCTGGAAAGGGCATCAGCATTCTTATTACTCCTTCCGGATCTATACCAGATCTCGAAGTCAAAAGCCGCCAACTGGGAAGCTCAGCGCTGCTCCACCGCCCCGAGTTTTGCCGAGGTCAGATGACTGAGAGGATTATTATCCGTAAAGACCACACACTTATTACCCAACAGATATTCACGAAATTTCTCAGTCATGGCCCACTTGAGCGCAAGAAACTCCAACTTCATGGAGCTGTAATTGTCCATATTGCGCTCAGTGGGCCTAAGACTGCGACTCGCATATGCAATGGGCCGTACCCTACCCTCGTATTCCTGTGAGAGGACAGCTCCCAACCCTCCATGACTAGCGTCCACCTCCAGGATGAAGGGCAGGGAAAAATCAGCGTATGCAAGCACTGGGGCTGAGGTTAGTCTCCTTTTTAATTGCTCAAAACCTGACTGGCACTGCTCATCCCAGGCGCCCTCCAAACTTAAACCGTTTCGTTTCTTAGACTTCGGTTTGTCCCGAGAAAACTCAGCCACTAGCCTATGCAGGGGGGCTGCCAACCTAGCAAACCCCTCAACAAAGCGCCGGTAGTAACTGGCAAACCCAAGAAACGAGCGTAATTCGGTGACCGTAGTTGGACGACGCCACTGAGCCACCACTTTAGTTTTACTAGGGTCGGTTGCCACACCCTGGGCGGATATAACATGGCCCAAATACCTCACCTCGGTCTTGAAAAACGCACACTTCTCCATCTTAACCTTCAGGCACTCATGCTCCAATCGGCTCAAGACCACCTCCAGCCTCTCCAAGTGCTGCTCTACAGAGGAAGAAAACACAACAATGTCATCCAAGTATAAAAGTAATGATTGGCACTGCTGGTCACCAAATAGTCGCTGCATAAGTCGCTGGAATGTGCTGGGGGCGTTGCAGGCCCAAACGGCATTCGATTCCACTCGAATAACCCGAATGGGGTGCAAAACGCAGTCTTTGGCTTATCCCCCTCTGACATGGGAACCTGATTGTACCCGCTGGTTAAATCCAAAGTGGAGAACCAGCGGGCACCAGTCAGGGCGTCCAGTGACTCCTCGATCCGAGGCAATGGAAATGCGTCTTTCCTCGTCTTAGAATTTAATTGACGGTAGTCACACACCATGCGTAGACTACCGTCCTTTTTCTTTACAAGCACAATTGGAGAGGCATAGGGGCTACAACTCTCCCGTACCACCTGGGTATCCAACAGCTGATTAATGTGTGCTCTTACCACTTCATACTCCGATGGGGGGATTCGCCGATACCATTGTCAAACCGGGGTGTCATCTAAAAGTGGAATATCATGTGCAATGATATTAGTACACCCCAAATCCCCCTCAAAAGCAGAAAACACCGACTGATACTTCACCAAGAGAGCCCTAACCTGACATTGCTCATCGCTGGAAAGGAGGGACAAGTCCAACGCATCAATTTGGCCGGGGACCGTTGGAATACTCACTTGCGGGGCGATGGACCATACCCTACAAGAAGTAGACTTCACTTCAGTGACACCTGGGGGCAAACTGACCACATTCACGTTCGTTAAAGTGCCTATTACTCGGCAAGGGAAAAGCAAAACATCAGCACTCCCTACATTAACCACTGGAACATAAACAGTGCCCCTAACCACTCGAACCAAAGCAGGAGAGACCAATAACCCCATAGGGAGCCCAAATTCTGGAGGTTCGAGGAGCGCAGTAACGTTAGAATAATGCTCCGAACAAGTTGCGGCTACCAGCTTAATGGTGCCACCGGGTATGCGGTATGCCCGAGGGCCGCGGGTCTTAACCTGACCTGTTTCTAAAACTGCAGGACAAGCGCTGGTTTGGTGGTAATGTTGCAATGCCCGGACAACAGAGCAGGGAGCACTCGCTACTGACGGAAATTCAAAGAGGGAGGGGCCATGTTGTCCCAAGAGCCCCTGGTAACACCTGCCCAGTACATTCATCCCCAAAACTCCAGGGACCTTAGCACACATGCCACCTGGAGGGTCTTTGACTACTAGCACACCACATTGCTGTATTAATTTCCCGCAAAGCTCAACATCCAATTCCATATATCCTAATATATGGAATGGAAAGTCCATTTGCAGCCTTAACCCTTCAAGGCCTAAGGGGTTTTATGCCCGCCTGGCACTATGTTGATTTTTTGGCTTCTGGAATGGTCAATTTTCATAGCAGAGTGAAGAGAGTCATATTTCTGGATTCTATAGACTCTCAGCTACAATGTGGATGCATTTACAATACACTTTTTGAGACACTTGTATGTGTTTTTGCTGTGATATATCACCAAGAAATACAAAAACAGAAGTTCAATTTTTTTGTTTTTATTATAGAAAAATATTAAAACGTAGATGAATAAGGGATTTTACAACAAATATTGATTCGTCAAAGGCTTTAGAAAAAAATAAAAAAAAAATGGGTGAAAAAAATTTAAGAAACAAATTAACTATTTAGATTTTGGCGAATGTAGTCACCATACGTTTTTTTTTTTTTAAAAACACAGCAATTATAAGATGTAGGGAACAATGTTAATTTTGAATTGAATATTCTATCAATTTACCAAACACATCCAAAAACAACCTCTAGATGTCACTGTGCACTGCATTTGCACATCAGTCCACACAAGGGCGCGCACGCGTGGGTTGCGCGATGATGCAATCGGCTGTTCTTGGGCTGTTCTAAAACACAAAAATGTGGTAAATAAAGATTAGCTATTCATCATCATGTGTGTATTTTTAAATCCAAGTCATAGAACTTCTAACTACAATAATCTAACTATTATTACTGGAGCGTTCATCATTACGCACCGAGTATAGTACGTCTTACAAACCCCCATGTAGACAAATACAAGTCTTAGGCTTACTGCACCATTATTTCTGAAAAGCTACTATACAATTTTACTAAAATAAAAACAGTACAATAAAATAGACAAGCAAAGCAAAGTAAACGAAATAGCTTGTAAATAAAGGGAAGGACACATGGGCCAAAACGCGCACATTATTTGATGGCGCACATTAGCCTATTTGATTACTGCTACCGTTATTTCTGAAAGCTACAAAATAATTTTGCTAAAAAATCATACAATATATATTAGAAAATGCATTATCAGCAATATTGCATTCATTACTTACTCTTCAAATGGATCGATTCCGTCCAGAATTTGATCATCTTCATCCGAATCAAATCGATATTGATCAGATCCGCTCTCGGCAAAAATCATTTCAGCAGCTTGCTCGGCAGTGAATCTTCGTTTGGCCATGTTTTCTTTGAAAAGAATCTAGTACAATACGTGTATCTCCAATGTGTTGTGTAAAGACCGTGTATAAGACGAAACCATTTTGCGAATCCCACGTGGGATTGATTCCAAACCCCTCCCCTTTCTTACGTACGTGACGACGTCATTTTTTGTTTTTGGTCTGTGATTGGTTCACACACAGGTCTGTCATTGGTTCACACACACAGATCTGTCATTGGATCCACACACACACCACACACACACACACACACACACCCAGACAACAGCACTTTATATCAATAGATAGGGTTAAGTACATTTCTCTCTGTTTTGCGGTAAAATGCTATAGATTTGCACTCAAATACGGAAGGCTTATCATTCGCGGAACTCAACAAAGTCAGACTCCTTTTACGCAGACGAATGTCAGCTTTTTAATAAAAAAAAAGTAAGTTAATACCTTGATGCATTCCGAAGTTATTAGTAGATTTGTAAGGGGAGTGCATTTTGACGCTCTAGAGCGTCAATCGGGTTTGGAGGGTTAAGTTGCAACCATTGACAGGTCCGAAGGCGTTCCTGTCCCCATGGCTCAAAATACTTAAAAAGCAACTCTCCGTAAGAGTAGATACCATTGACCCAGTATCTATCAAACATGGTACTGAAATGCCACCCATAAGAGCATTAATATGAGGGCAAGGTGACATCAACTTTAACATGGGGTCAGGAATATGCAACACGTCTGAGCCGATGTCCCCTCCCACCGAGCTGTGGCTCTGCAACTCAGCGGGGGCTAGTTTTCCGACAACGGGCCCTGAAGGATGCAACTCCCCCTCACTGGCCCCCGGGTCATCTCAGTAGCAGCGGGAGCCCGAAATGGAACACGTTCCCCATCACACTCCCTCGCGAAATGCCCCGGTTTTTGACACCTTCTACAGATAACCGAACTGTTGCGAAAAGGACGAGGTTGACTACGAGAACGCTGAAAAGGGTCCTGTAACCGAGCTAGATTTTGTGTGAGTTGAGTTAACTGCTGTTGCTGCAGTTTTAACATCTCTCTTAACTCACCCATCTCAGACCGCTGAGGAGAGTCACAACTACCCGGACGAACACCCTGTACACCGTATTGAAAACCATGTGCCGAGGGGAGAGAATGACTGCGGCCTCTTGCCCCACCCATCATGCCCTCCTGCTCCCACCTAATAGCTTCCCTGCGAACCTCCAACAGAGTGGCACTAGGTTGACGACGAACCAACTGTTTAAGCTCGCGGCGAAGAGCACTATCGACCACATGCTCCAAAAATTGATCACGAAGCAAGGTTTCGGTATTTGACATGACAGTAGGCGATTGCTGCTTGACTTGCTCCAAAAGGCTCATTAAAGCAAGCGAAAACTCCAACAGAGTCTCACCATCATGTTGCCTCCTGGAGAAAAAGGCCTCCTGCAAGGCAACATATGATTTGGAGCAGCCATATACTTCTTTCAAAGCCGTGATAATCTTTTCGGGATCTTCCCGCTCCCCAACAGGCCTATACTTTATCTCATCACGTGCCTCCCCCTCTAAATGGTCGAAAAGGAAGAAAGCCTTGTCGGCTGTGGACAAATGACGGGACCGCATGCAGGCATGTGCCTCCTCAGCCCATTCATTAATTCCTATACCAGACCTACCATTAAATTTAGGGCACCTTCGGTCCCTCGGTATAAAAACGTACCTCTCCATAGGAATGGCACCCGCATCAACAGCCTGAGGAGGAGCGATTGACGGACTAGGTACGTTGGAACCATGGCCCAGATCTAAAGGCCCTGCAAGAGCTTGATCTTGCCGCAACTTTGTATTATCAGCTCGTAATTGGGCCACAAGCTCCCTCAATTCTTGCAACTCATCCTCCATTTCTACAAAACCCAATGGAAGGAAAACCAGCCAAGAATCACCAAATAGAGTTACCTGTGGTCACTGTCCCCGCTGCTGCTCTGTTCCCAACAACTAAGAAAAAAAACAACAAGAACACATATATCCACGCCTCAGATCTAAACAAGAAAAAAAAAAGGAAACCCTGCCGACTACGCCAAATGTGGCGTGCAGTACGCGAGAGTGAGGACAGAGAGAGAGTTAGAGAGAGAGAGACAGAAAGGACAAAAATCGACTACGCCACCCTGGTCGCTAAGCCAGGGAAGTGTCCTTTTAAAGACACACAGGTTCGGTGTTTCCCTTACATAAATACTCTGAGACGTGGATATGGAAAAATACAAAAATATATTCTTTATTTAGACAAAGATAAAATACTGGCGTGCCAGCCAGTTAGGTTCAATTATACCATCACACAATAAACAGCTCACAGGACTCGTAATCACCCGAAGCAGGACGAGCCAGTGCCAGACGTCGCTAGTCTCAGCGATGATAAAAGAGCACCCACACGTGCACTACACGTCACACTCAAAATCACGTCAACCAAGACCAATCACTATGGATTGCAGACCACACACTGTGTCTCATCAGGACCCGACACCAAAATTGGACAACTAGCCCTCCTGCTCCGGGCTCACAGTGCCTGAAATACAAGAAATAAAGAATTACAAAAAAACATAAATCAAACGAAATAAATCGAACAATTATCCTCACCTATGGGTACCCAATGTACAGGACACAACATACGAGACATACAATAATATACATAACTAAAAGGAAAACACTCCGTAATCCACTCAAACCTGCACTCAGTGATTGTGAATGGATCGCTACGGGCCAACAGGAACAATCTCCCCAGGCCGGTCACCACTCACAATCCCTCTTTTCCTTGGGACCAGTCGGGGATAATCTCAGTGAGCAAAGAAAATAAACCGTATTTATAATACAAATAAAGCACAAAACAGCACCCAAAACTAAGAAAACAAAACACCAATTACCGAGCAAACGGATAAATCAACAAGCAAACCCAAAAAAAACACAAAAGGTAAATTACACAGAAAAACAAAACAAAATTAATTACACACACAAGCAAAATAACTCAAACAAAAGCAAAATACATCAGCAGTGCGGAAGCACGCTCACACGTGAGCAACTACACTGAAACATGCTGATGAGAAAAAAAACAAAACAAAAACATTAATAGGAACAGAACAGCAGCGACGACGACAAGTCCTAGAGCAGGCAAGTGTAGTCTTCAAGTGCCCTTAAAACGGCAGATCAATTCACCTGCAAAAGCCGGACTATGAGCTAAAATATGCATAGCACTAATTTACTGTTGTACAATTGATCGCACATACCAAACATGCGGAGATCGCGCCACTACGTCCAGTCGGGAAGAGATGAAAAAGCCCAATGATACGCTGGAATACACAGACCCCATAATATTAACTATTCGCTCATTAATTAAATACAGCCGAAAGGGCCAAAGAGAGACCTACCAGGAAGTCAAGCAGCAATACATCCCCGATGCTGAATGCAATTCATACCGAAACGGTGGTATCCGGAAAACAGCGCGTGTTGCCAGGCATGCAACCCTCAGCACAACGTGTGCTTTTCTGCGAACAGCCCAGAACCTGACAAAGGTAACACTCATTCTAATGTTCATTAGGCTAAAGCACAACGAAAACCAGCCGCCACACTCACCTCAGCCAGAGCACCAGACAGTCGCAACAATAATGACGTGCTAGAACGCGGTCGCACATTCACGCAATCTCCGGTGACAACACCGCCACCTTAATATACCCCTTGGAAGGATTTTACCTTAATTATCATCAATGAATTGAATGCTGATCACCTGCGTGCATCTAGGGCGGAGTCTCACTCTACAGGGAGGACGTCAACAAACAGCGGCACTTCACTACACTTTCATTGAAATGTAAAAAATTTAACCCTCTGAGCCCGACGGCATCGTCGACGACGCCACAAATCAGCTCCGAGAAATTATGATATAACTCGACAACAGATTTATCGATTTTCTTACCGTTTTTTCCAGCAGAAAGCTAACGAGCTAGCCATCACGGGGGTGTCTTTGGTGTCTTTCTAGCCTTTACAGAAGGTTTTCTATCCAGCCTGGAACTTGTGCATCCTTTCGGAGTTTTTCAGCCATAAATCCAAACGTTTATATCCAACTTTGATACACTTGAAGTCCATAACTTATAAATATTCCGTCATATTTGCCGCTAGCTCGATGCTAGCTGCCATTTTGGATATCCACGTGATGGTTTTTGACCAATTACAGGCTGATCCGTCGTAAACATTGGGTGCGTCATTGGGTCATTACGCACACACCAAGGGAGGGAGGGAGAGAGAGTAGCACGGAGACGCAGGTTTCACAGAGAATCACAGAGAAATGGATCTAAATCGAGCGCAGAATTATGGATTTTCAGGAGAACAGAGCTTTTTGACAGATGAGGAACTAGATTACCAGGATAGACCCAGCTGAAGTGCCATTTATTTATTTACTGTAAAAAAGTATTATAGAAGTATAAATGTAATATAAAAGTATAAAAAGAATAGAATAAATAAAATAATAAATAAAATAAATAAAATATAAATGCAAAGCCTGTGATGTGGCCCTCTTTGTGATTGCTGATAGGAACTGTTTTGAGGCTTGGCACCAGTGAATTTCATGAAAACGCCTGGACTTCTTTTGGAAAAATGTAAATAGTTTTGGTTCTGTACAAGTTATAATGTTTATTCCTGTGCTCCAGGACTCCAAAGACATGAACAAACTGTTTTCCAGAGGAAATTTGCTTAGCTTTTATTTATTTGTGTGTGATTTCAATAAATATTTGAGTGATTCAATTTCCGATTTCTTTTTTCATCTGTCTTTATGGTCCCATAACTTATTTTACATTCAGGTGACATCAATGTAACACAGATATGCTGAAAGTTCAATTTGTCCTGAAAAAAAAGAGGTGTGTCAATTGTCTGTACACAAAAGGGTTGATGTTTTACAAGCTTTTTTAGTGAATAACACCAGACGGAAAAATTATTGTAAAAATACCCTTAGGTCTCTGAGGGTTAAGGCCAGCCAGGCTTTAATATCATTAAAACAGTCAATTAATCTTGATAAGGAGCTACCATCTTTTCTTTTGATAGGCAGGTAGATTTAGGAGTCATCTGCATAAAGATGGAAACTAATATTATGTTTTTTGAAGATTGATCCAAGGGGAAGTAAATAAAGTGAAAAAAGAATTGGCCCAAGAATAGAACCCTGGGGAACTCCACTTGTGAGGCACACAGAGGGGGAAATAGAGCCACCATAACTGATTCTAAAATCTCTGTCTGACAAGTATGATATAAACCATTCTAAGGCAGTACCCTTAATCCCCACGCCATGCTCGAGGCGAGAGATAAGGATGCTGTGATCAACTGTGTCAAATGCTGCTGTAAGATCCAAAAGCATAAGAATTGCATAGTCTCCAGAATCAGTTGAGATTAAAAGATCATTAAATACTCTTAAAAGTGCAGATTCAGTGCTATGAAATATTTTAAAACCAGACTGGAACACCTCAAGAACACCATGTGTGTCTAAAAAGGTCTGCAACTGTAAAAGAACTGTCTTCTCTAAAATCTTTGAGACAAAGGGGAGTTTAGAGATAGGGCGATAGTTTGAAAGTGTTTATGTGTCCAAATTTGTTTTTTTGATGAGGGGATGCACCACTGCTTGTTTAAAATAGGCCGGTACAGAACCTGTAGTAAGGCTGCTATTTATAATTTCTTGGATACTAGGTCCAATAGTGTCCCACACATCTTTAAAAAAGATTTCCATCTCCGCAACAGTAAAGCCTCAGCTGGACATCTGCCCATTCCATCTGAATGGTTCTTGGGTTTTGGGTAAATTTTGCCACAAAATCCACAGTGTTTTTTATTTTTAGTAGATCCTGACGATCATACGCAGCAGAGAGTTAATGTTTTTTACGATAAACGCCAGAAACAGTATAAACAACACAAAAGTAGTCAGGGTAAAGAGGCGAGCCAGACATCTTGAATCGGTAATCAGGCCTATATCCTATATGTATAAATACACCCATTTGAATTACACAAAATGAAATTAACTAATAAAAATGTGATTCATATTTGTGAGCAATACATAGCTGAAACAGGGAAGAAAGAGGTAAAATTAGTTTATTATTAACTATTTGCATCTATTTGACTTTATTTAAATAATCATATTTTTAAAATTAAATTAAAATTGCTTAGCAAAAATCTGTTCACTGTGACAAATAAATTTACTCAGTTAAAAGATATGAACATGATTAAAATGTGGCGAGCTGTGAAACAAATAATTTTCAATTCGTTAAAATACATTAGATAATGCATGCTGAACATACAAGTGAAAGAGTGACATAGTGCATGTACATTGTAATTTTTTTCTTTATTTCCTGATGATATTTGGCTCATTTGGTAATGGTGATTAGAGGATTTCATGGAACATTCAGGTGAATTTTTTCGATGGACCTGAATAGTCTGACTGAAAATGAGTATTGTGATAGTGGAATAATAGAGTCATGTCAATGAATTACTAATGTACTCATTAAAACTAATTAATACTGAGTTGTTAAATTTGTAATTTAATTTTAAACCGTTTTGGCCTAGTCTCAAATGTATCTCAGCTATATGCTAATTTATTATAGCTCTTGTCACCAATTGTGGTCAGTCAATAAAGCATGTCATTTAAGGGATTATGAGGGTTTATTTCAAACTACAGAAAGACTCCAGCATGTTAGGGTTGTCAAAGAAATCAAACTGTTTCCATGAAAAAAAGAAAACCATGAGGCAATGAGACAGGAGAAATTCCAAACAACACGTCATCCTGTGGGGAGGTGTCTTTGGTTTTGGAGAGTGATGATAAACAGTGTCTTTGTCGTTGTCAGAGACAGACATTTTTATGTATGTCATACCTATGGCATATGCACATGACAGATTATTTTTTTGTTTGTGCATTAATACAATTGGTGATTCAGTGAAACTTTTCCAGTTTGGTGATCAAAGTCAATCAAAGTCAAATTAATGCAAATTTAATAGATTATGCTATTCACATCTAAATAGTTTCCACAGAGGTATGTACTGTATGTGAACCATAGCTGATAAATATAATCTGTACGTTATAAAGTCAGTAAGTGTTAAAAATGTTTGTATGTTGCTTTATTTCGCCTTGACAGTCAAATGCTTTTGTAAAAGTCCATGCTTTTTTACATTTTTGCTGTATGAGGTAATTGTGAAGCCGTATAGAGTCATGATCTACACCAATGTCACTGTCTTTACTGAATTCTACCTGCTGGGATTTCCAGGACTCCATCCACAGTATTATGAAGCTGTGGGAACCCTTTTGTTCTTTGTCTACTTGACACTGGCAGGAGGAAATATCTTTATTATTTATTTTATTTCTTATGAGAGAAGCCTTCAGAAACCCACCTATTTAATCTTCTGTAATCTTGCTGTATGTGATCTTGCTTTTGGAACTGTCACGCTGCCTAAAGCCATTGCAAAATATCTTTTTAATAGCAGTGAGATATCATTTTATAGTTGCTTAGGGCAGATGTTTTTTGTTCACTACTTGGGGAGTATTAACTCTTTCCTAATGTTATTAATGGCCATTGATCGGTTTGTTGCAGTGTGTAACCCACTGAGATACGGTGTCCTTATTACAAACAAAACTATTTTTATGGCATGTGCTGTGATTTGGGCAATCTGTATATCGTGGATGTCAATCATTGTTTTGAATGCCTTCAATGAACCCTACTGCTCTTCTAATGTAATAACCCACAATTACTGTGACCACAATTCAATTATTAATCTGTCTTGTGGAGATGTAAGGCAGAAAATTTTTGTTACATTTTCATGTGCTATGTTTACTCTTTTGGGCCCTTTAATTTTCATTATATTTTCTTTTATTGCCATCATCACATCTGTTTTCAAAATCTCAGACATTCGGGCCCGATATAAAACATTCTCAACTTGCACTCCTCAGCTTCTTATCATTTGTCTGTACTATGTGCCCAGATGTGTTGTATATGTGCATGATGTGATAAATGTGAGAATCTCACTTGGCATCCGAGTTATGTTAGTAATGTGGTACAGTCTGCTCCCACCTGTTGTCAATCCCATGATATACTGCTTCAAAACCAAGGATATCAAAGATGCATTAAAGAAAAAAATTAGAAATATGAAAGTGAGCATATGAATATGAGAACAACCTATGAAAAAATTGAGAGAGAAAAAAAAAACAGATTGAAATTTCTTTATTACAGTAATACTGTTATTTTGGCGGTGCTAGCCCTTTCAAGCCGAATCAATTATGTATTTGTGAAATTATTTTATTTAATAATATGTTAAATGTAATTTTAATTTTCCTGATGTATAAACTCATTTATTCAATAAGTATATTTTATTGCCCTCTAAATGAGCATCAAAACACATCAAACTGTTTTCTTTTTTGCATATAAGGTTTAGCAAATGTTATTTCAATAGACTGTACTGTTTTTATATATATATCTGTGTTCACCTGTTCTAATTAAGATTCACCTGTTCAGAATTTAATTGTTCAGAATTTAATTGTGTGGTTTGGTTATATATATATTATATTCCAAATGTGAATTTACCTTTTTAAAAATAGTACATTACATGAAATATCAAAAATGTTATCTTAAATTTTAATAGTCCACAAGGCTCAAGCCATTATCTGGTATTATACAGTACACTTTAGTACAAGAGAAAGTAATTGTACTCATGAGGGTGAAAATATGTAAATGGAAATTAAATATAACAGCTATAATATAAACAATATTAAACATATTAATATATGATAGGATTTCTAATTCTGCCTTGTGATATGCATAAAAATAGTGTGGGCCTACTGATTCTGTAAATATTCTGTTATGTGACTTGCATAGGCTATATCCATTTAACAGAGACACATCAAATGTAGTCTAATAGGTTCAGTAGGTTTAATGAAAACAGTAGGATGATTTTGTTAAACATAAGATAACTTATCATCATTTCATCATATTGATTCTGATTCAAACAATGCAGAAAGTGCAAAAAATTCTAGACGAGTGAAACAGATCCTCTGTGTCTTTGTTCATGAACTCTTATTTTGACATTGCCTGCATTCTTTTCCTGTATGTTTAGTTCCTGTTTTTGTGGTTATTATAGCTATTCATTCTTTAATTGATTAGTGTCTTACCTGTTACTCATAATCCTGTGGATTTATACCCTCAGTTATCTTCATTTCTTTGTCTTATGTTAACTTTTCATGCAGGTGTTTCTCGCTAATGTTCCTTGTGTTTATTAAACTAGTGCAAAGTGCCCGTGCAAAATCAGTTTTTGTGTGTGTTTTTAGTAATTTTTGGTTTGGTGTGTTGGTGGGACAGTTTGTGAATAGGTTACTACAAATCATGGCCGTGAATAAAATATAATTGTGATGAGGTTCAGTGTGTGTGGAAGGAAGAAGACGGGGTCGGCGTGACTGGGACTCGTACTTTTATTAAAATAAACAACTGTTACTACAATTGTTGCTACAGCAACGAACATAAAACACTTCTCCCTGAATCAGCTCTCAGTTCACTTTATACGAACACTCTTCCCGCTGTATCAGCTTTCAGTTCACGTGAGACGATCACTCTTCCTAGCCTCGTGAGACCATCCTGATCTCGCGAGCTTTCAAGGTTTCACTCGCAGATCAGTCTGGATACTTTCCGTTAAAGAAAATTTGGGAGCAGTTCACCAAACGAACGTCCAATCAGCGTTGGCTTTGAGGCGGGTTGAGGTGTGACGCAACGAGAAGCGCGACAGTTCAGCCTGAAATGGTGCCTTTTATTCGCAAATTGTAGTTACATAAACGGCAAATATCCTTTGCCGACATGTTGCTTATTTGCTGAGCTAACGAGCCTTTACCTGCCTGCAGCAGCAAGAGTAGCCTGCCTGGCTTGTGGTTGTGTTTTCGTCATCGCTCTGTTAGTACGTCATATGCTTCGTTGATCTGATTGGTTGATTTGGCCCGTCTATCACCAACATAGGCCAATCAGCTAACCAGTATTTTCGCCCCTTACCAAAACTACTTCAACGGAAGGTTTCCAGATGGATATGCGGAGCAAATCCATCTGGCGGAGTCAGGTTACACTCTTCCCGCTGTAACAGCTTTCAGGTCACGTGCTGCGTACAAGTCCAGAGTCCTTTTGCTTGTTTGAGATGCGCCTTGCCTCGCCTGAAATGTGGGTGAGAGTAGGCGGCTGCAGTCAGGGGAGGAGTGAAAAAAAGTGCAGGCAAGACAGACAGATCCTCTCGCAGTCTGACACCTGTGAGATCAAAGGCGGATGTTGCGGGATTCATGGGTTACAGTTCAGTGGATTACTTTTATTTTTGAAGGGAATGCCTATTCTTTCATACTCAATGGACTGTTACTAAGTAGGCTACAAAGTTAAAACAGCTAATTTCAGATTTATTTTGAAAACATGACGATACTACATTTATTTTTACCATAGATATTAAAGGGGACTAGAGCGATTACATTACATAGCGATTATCATTTGTGCAGCTATTTTGAGACTTTGGTTTATTATTTAATAATTTGACCATTTTAATTGATCATTTGAGCAGTTGTTTTGAGACTTTGATTTTTTATTAGATTTTTAAGCATTTGAATTTTAATTTTAATTGTGTTAGGAAAAAACTTCCATACCAAGGAAAAAGGCAGTAACTACAGATTCTCCAAAAACTATTTTGCCACAACTTGGGCTCTTGGTGTGTTAGATACAACTAATTTGACCATTTTAGGTCAATATTTTCCACCTGGAAGCTGTTCTGGTGCTGAAACAGCTGCTTAAATTCTCACATTTCTAAGCTGTATCAAGATCCAAATGGGGACAATTTATTTTGCAGCAGCCATATCACCCTGTAGCCCAAGACTGGTTGCCCACTGAAGCTAAGCAGGGCTGAGCCTGGTTAGTACCTGGATGGGAGACCTTCTAAGAAAACCAGGTTGCTGCTGGAAGTGGTGTTAGAGAGGCCAGCAGGGGGTGCTCATGCTGTGGTCTGTGTGGGTCCTAACGCCCCAGTATAGTGACGGGGACACTGTACTGTCAAAGAGCACCGTCCTTCGGATGAGACGTTAAACCGAGGCCCTGACTCTCTGCGGTCATTAAAAATCCCATGGCACTTCTCGCAAAAGAGTAGGGGTGTAACCCCGGTGTCCTGGCCACATTCCACCCATTGGCCCCTGCCAATCATGGCCTCGTAATTATCCCCATCCACTGAATTGGCTCTATCACTCTCTCTTGTTGAGGGAGAGAGGAGAGAACCCCTGATATGATTGTAAAGTGCTTTGGGTGTACAGAAGTACATATGAAAGCGCTATATAAATGCCTCATTCATTCATTCATTCATTCATTCATTCATTCATTTTGAATATGACCACATTATTATGTGTGAGTTTTAGATTAAAGGTTGTATCAGCGATTTCAGGCCCAAAAAAGGCCCAAACATAAATGTGATGCGATCTGGGAAAACCCACCACATGGTGAAATTTGACATATTACAGGTTTTGCGATCATATTAAAGCTTGGTTCAAGCCCTTTCCAAATCTGTTTTTATTTCTTTTATAGTTTGTCTGTAACAAAAGTTATGGTTATCTGAAGTCGGCTGATCGATGTGATTTTCAGAAATGGAATTTTGAGAAAAACAGGTTTAAATAACTGTCACGTCCTGCTAGCGGGACGACGGACGCTCTTTTTTTATTGCCTTTTTTTCATATCACATATTTTAGTAATCATCATAGATTAGGTATCATTCGAAAGCTTACAAACTCAAAATTCATCCTGTGAAAACCGTTTTGAAATTGGGCGATTGAGAGGCGAGCAAGGTCTTTTAAACGAGCGGCTTCAGACTCTGTTGTTCTCTTGTGCTCCGCATCACATAACGCTGGATAAAAATAAATAAATAAAAACTTGCGTGCCGTTGTAGTTTACACAGGACTGGCGGGACCTTTATTCTGTTATGTGGTTTATTTTGATAGGAGAAACTGTCTTTGTAGTGTTAAGAGAAGGAGAACTAAATAGCCGTTGTTGTTGTTTTTTTGCACCTCTGCTCCGCGCGTGTTCTTAAAGAGAAAGACACGTCTTTTCAGCTTGCCACTATAAACCGCTATTTTTCTGCACTAATCTAGTGAATTTTCACTAGATATACTCAGAGATGATAAACAAGATGTTATAGAATAATAATTTATTGAAAACCCAAATTTAACAATAAACTGACATTCAATCTATTTTTAGACTTTACTGAAAATGTACAAGCGCGACATCCGACGGGTTTTCCCAGATCGCATCACAAATGATCATCTAATCTTTCCTAACGATCCGCTAGCTGCCCGCCCCATAAGCAGGCCGTCAAAAAAACGCTGTAGGCAGCCTAGGCTCTGAGATCTGCACACAAAAACAATTGGTCTCACCAACCACTCAAAATCAAAATAAATAGTGTTCCAACTTCCAACAAATCACGACAGGGGAGTGGGTGTTGTAAGGTTTTGCGCTCGTGCACGGCTGCACGCGAAGTCGGAGCTGAAGACGGAGGAGGTAGGGGCGAGCTAACTTGGGCCCGGTTCCCCAAAACGTTCTTATCGCTAAGTAGTTCTTAACCTATTCCTTAACCTCCTAACGTTATGGCACGATTCCCGACACGATCGTACGCTAAGTATATCTTCTGTAATTCACACTTTCGTAAGGTTGGTCTGGACCATTCGTAAGCTCTCTCTTAGCGTTGTTTGAGCTCAAGACGCTAGTCGCCGCGAAATCAGCGGAGCGCATGTTGACAATGTTGTTGCTCAACAATGATTTTATGTTATGGACATTTTAAGACTAATAATAAAATATGTTCGCAATGGATACAGGCCTATTTATGAAGTGAACTTTATTTGGTATCAGAACTAATATGGTGGTAATTAGCCTAGGCTATTTCGTAATGTCATTAATGCGTTTAAATTGGCAATCACTTTTGATAATTAAAATCTGGCAAACAATTTGGCTCTAAATGACTAAGATCTATAAGCATGGTGGTGTCCAGTAAGCGACCAACTATGGCAGCGATCCAACGTGTCCTTGTATTGAATCAAAGATGCAGCCGGCCACGGAAAGGCTCCATAGCTCTTTTTTGTTGCTGTTGCACAAGTTATTCCGAAAGCTACAGTGTCACCTTGTGCAAGCTCACTTCGTCCAGCAAAACTTCAAGTTCCTCTGACGAGAAGCTTGGTGCCCTTTTTTTACTTTGCGGATTCAACCAACCTTGTACAAACAAACTGAGTTCAAAAGAAGAAGAAAAAGAAGAAAAAGATGACCAGGACCTACAAAATAAGCTATTCTTAAAAACTGTTGCTATTCCTCCTCCACGTCCAGTAATCCTAGGGGAGTTGAAGAATGTACAGTTTGGAGGTGAAAGTTCAACGAGAGCATCGGACTCACCAGTATTTATCCAAGTTTCCGTCAACAGGAGTATATCCTGTAGTGGAAATTTTAATATTGGCTGATTTATAATGAACATTGCATTGAAATACTATATCATCTCTGTATTCCTGAGCACGAGAACAGAGAGCCTTGTGTTCTATTGTTATGTTAATACAGCTAGAGGGTGTGTGTGAGACATGCAGCAAGCAGAGAGCAAGTGGACTGTATGGTTGGACTGGGAACTTCTTGCAAGAATAAATACCTTTAAAATACAATTTGGATTATGATGTCTTTTACCATGATGCTGTTTGTTTAATAATTGATTTTGCCACAACGTCCACAGCATGTGAAGTGAAGAAATCCTTGAGGATGAATGTCTTGTTAATGACAGACCTAGCATTGATCAACGCACATCTAGTCGGCGAAATCGGCTTATCAGCCAAGCTAGCTGATCGGGCCAACGGCTGAAGGTTGCGGAGGTTTACTCCACCAGGATGCCGTAGTAGGCAAAGCAAAGGGCACAGGGCCTGACGTTCCTCAACCGGGCCAACAACCAGTACTAGCCAACTAGCCGGCCGCTGCGGGACCTTCTGAGTTTGCGTCTCCGCTACAGAAAAGCCTCAGCTCGGAACAGGGTAGCTGGGACACCTGCCAAGAGTGGAGGGGGAATGGTTCTTGATCCATTCTGGGTACATTTTGCCACACAATCCTCAGTGTTTTTTATTTTTAGTAGCTCCTGACGATCATACGCAGCAAAGAGTTAATGTTGTTTACGATAAACGCCAGAAACAGTATAAACAACACAAAAGTAACGAGGGTAAAGCGGTGAATCAGTAATCAGGCCTATATCCTATATGTTTAAATACACCCATTTGAATTACACAACAAAATGAAATTAACTAATAAAAATGTGATGCATATTTGTGAGTAATACATAGCTGAAACAGGGAAGAAAGAGGCAAAAATTCATGGCATAGTTTATTATTAACTATTTGCATCTATTTGACTTTATTTAAATAATCATATTTTTAAAATGAAATTATTAAAATTGCTTAGCAAAAATCTGTTCACTGTGACAAATAAATTTACTCAGTTAAAAGATATGAATATGATTAAAATGTGGCGAGCTGTGGAACAAACAATATCCAATTAGGTAAAATATATTAGATAGTGCATGCTGAATATACAAGTGAAAGAGTAATATTGTGCATGTACATTGTAGTAGGCTACATTGTAATTTTTTCTTTATTTCCTGATGATGTTTGGCTCATTTGGTAATGGATTAGAGGATTCCATGGAACATTCAGGTGATTTTTTTTTCGATGGACCTGAATAGTCTGACTAAAAATGAGTATTGTGATAGTGGAATCAGAATCATGTCAATGAATTATTAATGCACTCGTTAAAAATAATAATTAAAACTGAGTTGTTAAATATGTAATTTTATTTTAAACTGTTTTGGCCCAGTCTCAAATGTATCTCAGCTATATGCTAATTTATAGCTCTTCAACAATTGTGGTCACTCAAAAAAGCATGCCATTTAAGTGATTATGAGGGTTTATTTCAAACTACAGAACTACAGACTCAAGCATGTTAGTGTTGTCAAAGAAATCAAACTGTTTCCATGAAAAAAAAAGAAAACCATGCGGCAATGAGACAGGAGAAATTCCAAACAACACGTCATCCTGTGGGGAGGTGTCTTTGGTTTTGGAGAGTGATGATAAACAGTGTCTTTGTCGTTGTCAGAGACAGACATTTTTATGTATGTCATACCTATGGCATATGCACATGACAGATTTTTTTTTTTTTTTTGTGCATTAATAAAATTGGTGATTCAGAGAAACTTCTCCATTTTGGTGGTCAAAGTCAATCAAATTATGCTATTCACATCTAAATAGTTTCAACAGAGGTATGTACTGTATGTGAACTATAGCTTATCAATATAATCTGTACTTTATAAAGTCAGTAATTGTTAAAAAAATTTGTATGTTGCTTTTTTTTTGCCTTGACAGTCAAATGCTTTTGTAAAAGTCCATGCTTTTTTTTTTTTTTTACATTTTTGCTGTATGAGGTAATTGTGAAGCCGTATAGAGTCATGATCTACACCAATGTCACTGTCTTTACTGAATTCTACCTGCTGGGATTTCCAGGACTACATCCACAGTATTATGATGCTGTGGGAACCCTTTTGTTCTTTGTCTACTTGACACTGGCAGGAGGAAATATCTTTATTATTTATTTTATTTCTTATGAGAGAAGCCTTCAGAAACCCACCTATTTAATCTTCTGTAATCTTGCTGTATGTGATCTTGCTTTTGGAACTGTCACGCTGCCTAAAGCCATTGCAAAATACCTTTTTAATAGCAGTGAGATATCATTTTATAGTTGCTTAGTGCAGATGTTTTTTATTCACTACTTAGGGAGTATTAACTCTTTCCTAATGTTATTAATGGCCATTGATCGGTTTGTTGCAGTGTGTAACCCACTGAGATACGGTGTCCTTATTACAAACAAAACTATTTTTATGGCATGTGCTGTGATTTGGGCAATCTGTATATCGTGGATGTCAATCATTGTTTTGAATGCCTTCAATGAACCCTACTGCTCTTCTAATGTAATAACCCAAAATTACTGTGACCAAAATTCAATTATTAATCTGTCTTGTGGAGATGTAAGGCAGAAAAAGTTTGTTTCATTTTCATGTGCTATGTTTGTTCTTTTGGGCCCTTTAATTTTCATTATATTTTCTTTTATTGCCATCATCACATCTGTTTTCAAAATCTCAGACATTCGGGCCCGATATAAAACATTCTCAACTTGCACTCCTCAGCTTCTTATCATTTGTCTGTACTATGTGCCCAGATGTGTTGTATATGTGCATGATGTGATAAATGTGAGAATCTCACTTGGCATCCGAGTTATGTTAGTAATGTGGTACAGTCTGCTCCCACCTGTTGTCAATCCCATGATATACTGCTTCAAAACCAAGGATATCAAAGATGCATTAAAGAAAAAAATTAGAAATATGAAAGTGAGCATATGAATAGAGAACAACATATGAAAAAATGATCATATGTGAAAATATTTTATTTAATAAAATATGTTAAATGTAATTTTAATTTTCCTGATGTATAAACTCATTTATTCAATAAGTATATTTTTTTGCCCGCTAAATGAGCATCAAAACACATCAAACTGTTTTCTTTTTTGCATATAAGGTTTAGCAAATGTTATTTTAATAGACTGTACTGTTTTTTTATATCTGTGTTCACCTGTTCTAATTAAGATTCACCTGTTCAGAATTTATTATATATATATATATATATATATATATATATATATATATATATTATATTTATATATATATATGTATGTATATGTATGTATATGTATGTATATGTACCCTATTCGATTTGATGTGTTCAGTAGGTTCAGCAGGTTTAATAAAAACAGGATGACAAGATTATTTTCTTAAACATAAGATAACTTATTTACCATCATTTCCTCATATTGATTCCTATTAAAATGCAGAAATTGCAAAAATTTGTAGACGAGTGAAACAGATCCTCTGTGTCTTTGTTCATGAACTCTTATTTTGACATTGCCTGCATTCAGTTCTTGTATGTTTAGTTCTTGTTTTCCGGAAAGGAAGCCGAGTTGGGAGTTGAGACTCTGGGCGTGGGGGGGGGGGGGGTGTGGGTGCTCAGGATGGAGCCCAGACTCTGCTCGGTTCCCGAGATACGGTCACTTTCTGTCCAGATTTAGACATCATAGAAATGCGGCCGCCAAAAGTCGCACTTATGTGCAGAAAAAAAACAAAAATAACGACTTTATTCGACTATTCCATTGCTTCCATGTGGGCCTGAGACGAGAGTTCAAGAGATTTCCACGACGCATGCGCGAGAACTGACGTTCTTCTTCTACAACTATGTACAGCGCGCGTCTTCCTCTGCTTGTAAGACGCGCGCTGTGTAGTAGAAGAAGACGTTAGTTCTCGCGCATGCGTCGTGGAAATCTCTTGAACTCTCGTCTCAGGCCCACATGGAAGCAATGGAATAGTCGAATAAAGTCGTTATTTTTGTTTTGTTTTTCGCACAAAAAGTATTCTGGTCGCTTGATAAACTTATAGTGGAGGCACTGTAGGCACATGAAATACTTAAACATTTTCTTCAATGACTTTCTGGGCCGTCAAGTTTCAATTGCTGAGGGAGCCTATGTAGCAGTGAACCAGCTCTCTGATTTAATCAAATATATCTTCATTTGTGTTCCGAAGATGAACGAAGGTCTTACGAGGTTGGTACAGCATGGGGGTGAGTAATTAATGTCTTAATTTTCATTTTTGGGTGAACTATCCCTTTAAGACGCAATATGCGTCATTTCCGATTCTTGTTCCTGTATCCAAAGACAACAACAGCAGCATGCGGATAATGAATAGTTTGGGGCAGATAGCGATTGCCTTTGTTTGCGCTTTGATGCTGGTAACGTTACTGACCTCGCTCCAGAAGTTTGCTGTGCTGCGTCTCGCCATGTTTACTTCCGGTATACTGCAAGCAGGTTTTTGTATGCGCCGAGAAGTTCCTCTACTCAAAAGACCAAGATTCCTTGCGAATAGAACATGCGCAGAACACAAATCACTATGGGGATATGCTGATACGCGTTTAAATGACCAAAAATTCAGGTCAGAAAAGGGGTACCCCAGGTATAATATCCCGGCTTTTTAAAATCCGGGATATGAGCATATCCGGGTTTTTGCCTGTGTTTACATGACCGTTCACGACCGGGTTATTGCTAATATCCCGGTTTTGAACGGGTTATTGGCTGCATGTAAACGCAGTAAATGACAATTTATGTATTCTCTTATGTAAAAAAGGGGGAATGCATTAGATAGATAGATAGCACTTTATTGTCCGTGTACACGGAAATTTGTCTTGCAATACAAGCTCCAACAATTATAACACACACAAGGTAAAAACATAGAGTCATCAATAAAAAAATATAAATAGATACTTAATTAATATTATGGGTACTCCGCCCTGCAAGAGTGTTCTTCAATAGCCATAAATATATATATTAAAGTGCAATTGGGGGGAAACTATCACTTCTTTACTCTCATGTGTTGATTCAGCAGCGATATTGACAGAGGAACAAATGAGTGTTTATATTTGTTCTTCCTGCACTCTGGGACCCTATAGCGTCTCCCAGAGGGCAGGAGTTGATACTCCTGATTCAACACATGGGAAGAATCTTGAAAGATTTTGTCAGCCAGCCTAACAGTATGCAGTACATGGCTTTCAGTAAATGCCTTCTCAACTGAGTGTCCCACCAATTTGGAACAAATTCCCAGGAGCCGAAGAATCCTGGCCTTCAAATGAGCTGAGAGGCCCCCAAACCACACTGCGCCTCCATACTGCAGAATGCTTTGAATTGTTGACACAAAGAAAAGAGACAGGATTTCGCTACTCGCTCCGAATGACCTAAGTCTCCTTAAAAAGTAGATTCTGTCAATTCTGCTGTACCTTGCTGCAGATGTAGTCTACATGATAAGTTCAGGAAAGGTCACTGTCCACATGCACTCCAAGATATTTGAATGATGATTTTTGTTTTATGATTTGATTGTGAAAGATTATTGGTGTAATGTGGCACTCATGAGAGGTGCCGAAGATAATCTCCTCCGTTTTCTGTGTATTGAGGATGAGGGCATTTTGATCACACCACATTACAAGACCATTCACTGTTTGCACATAAAGTTCAGCCCCTTCCACCTCCTTCATCAAAGCTACCAGTGCAGTATCATCAGAAAATTTGATGATATGATGGTTGGGTGCAAAGGTAACACAGTCGTTGGTATAGAGTGTGAAGAGCAAAGGAGAGCTAACACATCCTTGAGGGGCACCACAGCTGGTTGAGACCATGGGTGAATAGGTGTTATGGACCCTAACCAGCTGCTGCATGTTAGTGAGGAAGGAACAGTACCAATGAATGAGATATGGGTTCGTAACCATTAGAGCCATTTTAGATAACAATATGTCCGGTTTTATTGCATTGAATGCAGAGGAAAAGTCAATCGAACAGCACCCTGGAAAATGGCTTTATTTTCGGAGTGTCCAGGTGTTTTGAGACCAGATGCGTAAGAGTGCCAACAGCATCCTCCGTGCTGCGCTGTTGCCTGGATGCGAACTGGAATAGATCCAGTATGTCCTGTACAGACTGAGAGAGTTCATATGCTATGATTTTTTCCAATGACTTCATTAATACAGATGTTAGTGCCACAGGTCTGAAGTCATTACACTCCTTGGGGCATGATTTCTTTGGTAGGGGAAAAATATGTGATGTTTTCCAGGCCATGGGGACAGTGTGTGTATCCATGGATTGTTAGAAGATGGGTTGCCACACTGGTGCTAGCTCCTTGCTGTAAGTTTTCAGGATAGAGGCACTGATGTTGTCCGGGCCGGTGGCTTTACGTGAATTAAGCTGACAAAATAATTTTTCCACCTGACCCACTGTAATTTTCACTCTATCCTCAGAGCCCATCGTGACTGACTCCAACACCTTCCTCCATACTCCCAGAGGTTTCAAACCTAGTAAAAAAGGTGTTCAATTCCATAGCAGAGGTTATCTCATCACTTGTCACAAATGGTATCCTGTTTTTACCTGGCACGCCTGTCATACTTTTCATTGTATCCCACGTTTTACGTGGGTTGCCAGCCTTGAAAGCTTCCTCCAGGTGTTTCTTTTGACTTCCTCAATTTTTTCCTCAGTTCGTTGTTTGTTTTTTGTAGCTCTCTTCTATCTTTATTTTTAAAAGCTAATTTCCTCAAATTCATTACTTGTTTAATGTCTTTAGTTACATACATTTTATTATTGGGGTACACCTTAACTGTTTTTGTGGATATGATAGACTGTACACAGAATGTGTCACGATTCTATGTGTTTAATTATCTTTTGTGATCTTGTTTTCCCCTGTCTTGTGTGATTTTTGGTTTAGTCCTGTTAAGTTTTCCCGCTCCTCGTTTGTGTTCAGTTTTATCACCTGTGTTCTGTTAATTATTCAATCATTCCTTGTGTATTTAAACCCTGTGTTTTCCCTCAGTGTTTGTCGATCGTCGTCAATGTATGGTTGTATGTTAACCCTGAATTCCTGGAGTCTGTTATTTTGTTTCTGTTTGATTTTGGAAGTTTCATTTTGTTAATTAAATCTATTATATTGAAACTCCCGTGTCCTCGTCTTCAGCTACCTGCAGCAACCCTGACAGAACGATCGACCATAAAAAAGGAAAAGAACGTGAGCCTCATGGAAATACCAATTCTTCTCCAACAAGAGCGCTCACTTGAAGAATATGCAGGACTTTATATAAAGCTGTATGATGACGAGACTCAGGATGAGGAGGAGCTAAAACGGAGTTTCTGGGGTGGTCTGAAGGACCCGCGAGTCCAGATATTTCTAGTAAGGGACCTCCATCTATCCTTCCTGGAGTTCGTGGATCACACGCTGTGGTCGTGTGGATCTGAATACTTCGTGGAAGATCTTCCACTCCAATCAGTTACAAGCCCGCCAGCCCCTAAGCCCATCACCTGCACGCCAGCGCCTAAGCCCATCACCTGCACGCTAACGCCAGAGCCTGAGTCTGACCCTTATGACAACCTTCCTGAGCTTCTTCCCCCGGAGACCTTCCAGCCAAAGCCCGTCGCCTGCCCGCCAGAGCCTGAGCCCATTGCATGCCCGCCAGAGCCTGAGTCTGACCCTTATGATGATCTTCCTGAGCTTCTTCCCCCAGAGACCGTCCAGCCAGAGACCGTCCAGCCAGAGACCGTCCAGCCAGAGACCGTCGCCTGCCCGCCAGAGCATGAATCCAGCCCCAAGCTCCCTGATGTGCTGACCCCGTCCAGTTCCGAGTCCCCTGATGTGCTGGCCCCGTCCAGTTCCGAGTCCCATGATGTGCTGGCCCCGTCCAGTTCCGAGTCCCATGATGTGCTGGCCCCGTCCAGCTCCGAATCCCATGATGTGCTGGCCCCGTCCAGTTCCGAGTCCCATGATGCGCCAGAGCCAGAGCCCGTTGACCCAGCGCCAGAGCCAGAGCCCGTTGACCCAGAGCCAGAGCCCGTTGACCCAGCGCCAGAGCCAGAGCCCGTTGACCCAGCACCAGAGCCAGAGCCCGTTGACCCAGCACCAGAGCCAGAGCCCGTTGACCCAGCGCCAGAGCCAGAGCCCGTTGACCCAGCGCCAGAGCCAGAGCCCGTTGACCCAGCGCCAGAGCCAGAGCCCGTTGACCCAGCGCCAGAGCCCGTTGACCCAGCGCCAGAGCCCGTTGACCCAGCGCCAGAGCCCGTTGACCCAGCGCCAGAGCCCGTTGACCCAGCGCCAGAGCCCGTTGACCCAGCGCCAGAGCCCGTTGACCCAGCGCCAGAGCCCGTTGACCCAGCGCCAGAGCCCGTTGACCCAGCGCCAGAGCCCGTTGACCAGCGCAGAGCCCATTGACCCAGACCAGAGCCCGTTGACCCAGACCAGAGCCCGTTGACCCAGACCCAGAGGCCCGTTGACCCAGACCAGACCCGTTGACCAGACCCAGAGCCCGTTGACCCAGACCTTGTTGACCAGCGCCTTGATGTCAAGTCTGTTTCCGTTCCTGAACCTGTCCTTCTCCCCAAGAAAATTTTGGGGGGGGGCTATACGCCTTCGCCGTGGCCGGCCAAAGATCCATGGAGACCTGAAAAAATAACACCGCCATGGCCACCCGAAGGGTCCTCACCACCATGGCCACCCGAAGGGTCTTCACCACCACGGCCGCCTGAAAGGTCTTCACCGCCGTGGCCACCCGAAGGGTCTTCACCGCCGTGGCCACCTGAAGAGCCTGCACCGCCATGGCCACCCGAAGGGTCTTCACCACCACGGCCGCCTGAAGGGTCTTCACCACCATGGCCACCCGAAGGGTCTTCACCACCACGGCCGCCTGAAAGGTCTTCACCGCCGTGGCCACCCGAAGGGTCTTCACCGCCGTGGCCACCTGAAGAGCCTGCACCGCCATGGCCACCCGAAGGGTCTTCACCACCACGGCCGCCTGAAGGGTCTTCACCGCCGTGGCCACCCGAAGGGTCCTCACCGCCATGGCCACCCGAAGGGTCCTCAACGCCATGGCCACCCGAAGGGTCTTCACCACCACGGCCGCCTGAAGGGTCTTCACCGCCGTGGCCACCTGAAGAGCCTGCACCGCCATGGCCACCCGAAGGCTCTTCACTACCACGGCCGCCTGAAGGGTCTTCACCGCCGTGGCCACCCGAAGGGTCCTCACCGCCATGGCCACCCGAAGGGTCCTCACCGCCATGGCCACCCGAAGGGTCTTCACCACCACGGCCGCCTGAAGGGTCTTCACCGCCGTGGCCACCCGAAGGGTCTTCACCGCCGTGGCCACCTGAACAGCCTGCTCCGCCCTGGCCACACCCACAGCCTGCTCCGCCCTGGCCACGCCCACAGCCTGCACCGTCGTGGCCACGCCCACAGCCTGCACCGTCGTGGCCACGCCCACAGCCTGCTCCGCCTTGGCCACGCCCACAGCCTGCTCCGCCTTGGCCACGCCCACAGCCTGCACCGTCGTGGCCACGCCCACAGCCTGCACCGCCGTGGCCACGCCCACAGCCTGCTCCGCCCTGGAGGCTTCCTGGACCTGCACCATGCCCTCGTCAGCCTCCAGGGCGCCCACCCTCCCACCCTCCCACCCCTTTGGATGTTATAAGGCGCGAGGACGCGCCTTCGGGGAGGGGGGAGGTACTGTCACGATTCTATGTGTTTAATTATCTTTTGTGATCTTGTTTTCCCCTGTCTTGTGTGATTTTTGGTTTAGTCCTGTTAAGTTTTCCCGCTCCTCGTTTGTGTTCAGTTTTATCACCTGTGTTCTGTTAATTATTCAATCATTCCTTGTGTATTTAAACCCTGTGTTTTCCCTCAGTGTTTGTCGATCGTCGTCAATGTATGGTTCTATGTTAACCCTGAATTCCTGGAGTCTGTTATTTTGTTTCTGTTTGATTTTGGAAGTTTCGTTTTGTTAATTAAATCTATTATATTGAAACTCCCGTGTCCTCGTCTTCAGCTACCTGCAGCAACCCTGACAGAATGTAGTCTGTTGTAGCAGTGCAAGTTTCTTCCAATGTGTCCCCCCTCAGCACTTGCTAATCCGTGCAGTCAAAGCAAGCTCCCAGCTCCTCTCTGCTGTCATCAGTCCACTGTCGAACCACCTTGTTCTCTGGTTTGTGACTTTTTAATTTTGATGTGTACGTCGGGACAAGATGTACCACATTATGGTCAGAGTTAGAAATTGGTGGTTTGCTCCTGGATTGATAGGCATTGGGGAGATTAATGTAGCATTTGTCCAGTATGCTCTCCTTCCTTATTACACATTTCACAACCTGTTGAAATCCTGACTTCCGCTAAGATGGCGTCTGCTTAGGCAACACGTTCAAGAGCTCTGAGACTTTTACAATTAATTTAGTTCCTCGTGTGGTCTTAAATGACTAAAGAGTGCCTGATATGAACATTGATAATTAATTCAAGAAAGCTACAGCAAATATGCCTAAAACGTGGGGAAAGAAGAACGATGGAGGTGGTGAAATTCACGCCAGTCAAGAAATCAGCGGCGAAGATGCTAATATTAGCCCTGTTCCCTCGACACTGATGTCTGATGCCAACACCATCATACACGCTCTCACAGCGGTCATAGACAGCAAATTGGCCGGAGTTTCGGAACAAATCGAGAAATTGGAGGCGTCTGTGACACAAACGATGGAAAAAAAAATAGCTGACGTAACGCAAATGATTGAAATAAGATTGGCCTCAGTGCTGGAAGCCGTGGCCGACCGAGGCACTGAAATACAGGCCCTGACTGCGAGAATGGATATCACAGATAAGCAAATAGAAGCAATTGACCAGACTGCAGCTGAATCCGAAGCCAAAATCCTAATTTTGGAAAAACAAATTAACCCTTTAACTGTCACCCCCCTTTTGATAAGTGACATTAAAATGCACTATACAAACTTAAATGGTTGTAATTCAAGAATTGTAATTCAAGGTTGTAATTGCTTTGGAATATAGACCTAAGTTTGGTCTTGTTTTAAAGAAAACAATCAGCAGATTATTACTGAAGTGAAAGCACTTAAAAAAATCAAAGTATGAAAAAGTTATGGAAGTTATAATTTACAGTAAATTAAATATACTTTATTAATATATTTTTTTAATATAAAATAAATATTTTACAAAATATGTTTTACTATAAAATTACTATAAAATGAAAGCTATATATCTAACCAAGTTGTGTTCCAAATTTAAAGTTGATATCACAAAAATTGAAGTTCCCATGAGATTTTGTTTAGGCGTTATACCAAAAATAGTCACCGGGTGCCATTGAATTCCATTGAATATAATTGTATGCATTCTGCCATAACAAATGAATAAATTTCTATCCAAATATCACTTCTGTCATTAAATATGGAACCTTGAGATTCAGACCTTTCTGACAATATGTGTTTTGTCAAGATTAGAAAAGGTTTTAATAATAAATTATGAAAGATGATGCCCAAAAGGGGAGGGGCCTAATAAAAAAAATACCGTTTCTATGGTAACGCAACGTCCAATTTCAAAACGGTTTTCACAGGATGAATTCTGAGTTCGTAAGCTTTCAAATGATACCTATATTATGATAACTACTAAAATATGTGATATAATAATAATAATAAAAAAAATATTTATATATAATATATATTATACTTTTTAGAGGACTTCTTACTTTACTTTTTAAAATATAATTTTATCTTTTTTTTATTAACAAATACTAGATTATGTTTTATTATGAACTTTTAGCACTAAAAACCAAAGTTTCAATTATTAAAAGTGTGTGCGTTGACTTTTTGTGACAAAGGTCAGAAACTCCTGTAATGACATCAATTTTTTGAGGCGCACTCTTGTCATAAATTCATATTTTACTGTTCATTCGTAATTTGTAAGACAAAACAACGCTAAAATATCTATTTAGGAGTCTTAGACCTTTCCAACGATATATAGTTTGTCATGACTAGATTAGGATTTAATAGAAATATAATGAAGTAAAGTTAGGCGTCCCGCTAGCGGGACGGTGACAGTTAAGGGGTTAAACTATTGAAAGAGCGCTCCGACCAGCTGGAGAATCACTCCCGGAGATGTAACGTCAGAATACTGGGAATAACAGAGCATGAAGAGGGAACAAACGCGGTGAAATACCTCGAGAGGTGGATCCCTGAATATCTTCATCTTGACACCACAGACGGGAGGATCATCCTGGACCGTGCTCATCGCGCACTGGGTCCAATGCCGCAAACCGGACAGAGACCACGTCCCTTCATAGTCAAATTTCACTATTACTCCGATAAAGTCCGGGTAATGGAAGCTGCACGTAGACAGCACCAGAATGAGACCCCGCGTCAACAGAGGATCCTCTTCTTTAACGACTACTCTGCGGAGATTGTCCGTAAACGGAAAGCTTACGACGGCGTTAAAGCTCAGCTCCGGAAGTTAAAAGTGGAGTACGCATTGTTATACCCAGATATCCTGAGGGTGAACATCGAAGGAGGATACCAGTGCTTCTCTACTCCGGGTGAGGCTAAGGTATTTGTTCGCACTTTGGAATTGGCGCGTGCCCCTACTACTGGATGAAAGGGGAAGCCTCGAGAATACGTGTTTACAAGAAATTATTGACTTATTATAGTAGATGGCTTATTCAGAAAGAACATTTTCTAGACCACACGATATACATTTTTGTTTTGAGATAGAGCTTAAGTGTACATTATAACAGAAGCAGTCATCTGCGGGACTCAGTTTATTTTGAGCTCTGCTCTGCTTTGGCACTGCCAGTCCTTTTTTACGCAGTGCTTAGCTTTTTTTCTTTTTTTCTTTTTTTTTCTTTTCTTTTTTCCTTTTGTTGGGACGTTTTGAATTTGTTCGTTTTACATTGTATTTTGATTGTTTTCGAGCTGTTTGTAGCTCAGCTCTCCCCTCTCTCCATATAAATGCTATTCCAATGTGGTTAAAGATAAGTGCTCAGTCTAATATGATATTTTTATTTTGTTAATAGTCTTATTTGGATGACGACTAAAACAGGACATATTAATTGTATCTCACTAAATGTGAAAGGAATTAACAATCCAACTAAAAGAAAAAAAATTATAACCTATTTAAAAAAGCAAAAGACAGATATCGCATTCATCCAAGAAACGCATCTTACTGATATTGAGCATACAAAATTGAAACGTGATTGGATTGGGAAAGTTTATTACTCCTCGTTTTCATCACGTGCTAGAGGTGTAGCGTTGCTTATAAACAAAAACTTTAGATTTCAGTTATTCACAGAGCAAAAGGATTCTTCAGGTAGATTTATATTAGTTGATTGTGTAATAAACAGGACCAGATTGACACTGGCATCAATATATGGCCCTAATATAGATGACCCCAAATTCTTTAATAAATTAACCATGAATTTGGCATCTGCAGAGGGTCAATGTATTTTGGGAGGAGATTTTAATCTTGTGTTAAACCCGTCATTAGATCGCTCAGCCCCCAAGAACATTACTTTGTCAAAATCCGCAATAGCATTACATCAAGGTATGAATGATCTTGGGCTAATAGATGTGTGGAGATTGAAAAACCCAGGTAAAAAGGAATTCTCGTTCTACTCTAATGTTCATAATACATATTCTAGAATTGACCTGTTTTTAACTTCACAAACACTACTGCCTCAAGTGAAATCAGGTCATTATTTGGCTGCAACATTTTCAGACCACAATGCTTTAAGGACTGAATTGTCTATGCCACAGGAAGGTCCTACCTCCTGGAGATTTAAAACACTCCTACTTAAAGACCCAGATTTTGTAAAATATATGAACGATAAATTAGATATTTACCTGGAGACTAATTTAAACACTGCTTCCCACTCAGTTGTTTGGGAAACACTTAAGGCATATATGAGAGGTCACATTATTTCATATATATCCCATAAAAATAAACAAAAAAGAGATCAACTATTGCAATTAGAACTTGAAATAAAAATACTTGAAATCCAACATGCTCAAAGCAATCAATCCGAAACCCTTAGTTTATTAAAACTAAAACGGACTTTGTATGTCAATCTTTGTACTAGTAAAGCTGAAGCAGCCATGGCAAGAACTAAATACCACTACTATGAGTATGGAAATAAAACTAGTAAGTTGCTTGCCTGGCAGCTAAAACAAGAAGATACAGAAAAGTACATACAATGCATCAAGTCTGATGATGATCAGAATTTAGATGACTCTAAGGACATAAATTCGGAATTCAAAAAATATTATGAAACGTTATATAAAACTGAGCACCCGACAGAAACCGAAATCAAAGACTTCCTTAATAAATTAGCTATACCTAAACTCACAGCTACAGACAGGAATCTACTAGATGAAGAGATATTAGAAGTAGAGGTTCAAAATGTGATCATGTCTTTACAAAATAATAAAGCCCCAGGACCTGATGGGTACCCAATTGAATACTTTAAAATTTTCTCCGAAAAGATATTAACACCGCTAACAAACATGATTAGAGAATCATTCAAAAAAGAAACACTCCCAAAAACATTGGAGTTGGCAACTATAACGCTTATTCCAAAACCTGGAAAGGATCCACAAAAGTGTAGTAATTATAGACCCCTTAGTCTCCTTAATTCTGATTATAAAATTTTATCGAAAATCATTGCACAACGCTTAGAGAAAGTAGTTCCGAAACTTATTAATACAGACCAAACGGGCTTTATCAAGAACAGACAAGGTGCAGACAATGTTAGGCGATTAATTCACATTATAGAACACATAAAAAAACATGACTACCCTGCTGTGATCGTCTCTATGGACGCCGAGAAGGCCTTCGACAGGATAGAACCACGATTCCTCCTTGAGACCATGAGAGCCATGAATTTTGGTGAAAAATTTCTCCGTTTTATTAGGACCTTATTCGTCGCCCCCAGATCGCAGATCCTAACAAATGGGTTCTTGTCGGATGCCTTCTTCTTGTCGCGTGGCTGTCGTCAGGGTTGCCCTTCTTCTCCCGCGCTCTTTTCAATTGCAATTGAACCACTGGCTATTGCCTTGCGATCAGACATATCCATCACCGGCATAAAAATTGGAATGGAAGAGCATAAGCTTGCACTCTACGCAGACGACTTATTAGTATTTATCTCTCAACCTATTACATCATTTCCCTCATTATTGATTAATCTTAAAAAATACAGTGCAGTATCGGGATATAAAATTAATTACTCAAAAAGTGAAGCTTTCCCAATCAATATGACAAATCATCACATAAGTCAACTTCCAGTTCAATTTAAATGGTGCTCTGAGGGCTTCAAATACTTAAGAATCAATATCTGTAGCACTTGTGACAAAATATATGAAGAAAATTACTACTCATTGCTTAATAAATCTAAAAAAGAGTTACTTAGATGGATGGCCCTCCCCCTATCCCTGATTGGCAGGATTAACACAATAAAAATGAATCTATTACCCAAATTTATTTACCTATTCCAGTGTTTACCACTGAAGGTCCCTATGTCATTTTTCAAGGAATTAGATAAATCACTTATTTCCTTCTTGTGGCACAACAAAACACCGAGAGTCAAACTCCTTACCTTACAGGCACCTTATTTTAAAGGTGGCTTGAATCTCCCAAATTTTAAAATGTATTATTTAGCTGCACAGCTTCGTGCCTTGTGGATGTGGTTTCATTGCAGAGTAGATGAAGTAAAATGGATGTCAATCGAACAATTTGAATTACAGGATAATACATTAACCATTATACCATTTTTGGAATCTAAAAAGAAACTAAAAACAATCATACAAAATTCAATAATTTCTGCTACATTTGACGCCTGGCAGCAATTACATGCATTAGTCGGACAAAACATAAAATTATCGGTTTATTCACCTCTTACAAATAATCCCAGCATCCCAGCAGCTCTAGCTGATGGAATTTTAGAAAACTGGGAGAGAAAAGGAGTAAAAATTGTCAATGATCTTTATATTAATAATGTCTTTTTAAGTTTCAGTCAAATGTCAGAAATTTATGATATAGATAAACATAACTTTTTCAAATATTTTCAAATTAGAAGCTGGATCAAGAGTCAAACTAAAGATATCTTTCCACACAGACCCGAGGAATCTTTGCTTGAAAAATGCATCTTTAATCCCAAGCTGTCACGTTTCAGTGTGTTTGAGTTCTGTTTTGAGATCTTGTTTCCCCTGTCTTTGTGTTTTTGGTTTAGTCCTGTTAAGTTTTCCCGCTCCTCGTTTGTGTTCAGTTTTCTCACCTGTGTTCTGTTAATTATCCAATTATTCCTTGTGTATTTAAGCCCTGTGTTTTCCCTCAGTGTTTGTCGATCGTCGTCTATGTATGGTTGTGTTTCCCCTGAAGTCCTGGAGTCTGTTATTTTGTTCCTGTTTGATTTTGGAAGTTTCATTTTATTAATTAAATCTATTATATTGAAGCTCCCGTGTCCTCGTCTTCAGCTACCTGCACACAACCCTGACAGAACGATCGACCTTAAAAATCGAAAAATGGGCCGAAGGAGGAAAAACAAAGAGGTGAGCCCCTTCGAAAACCCAATCCTCTTCCAAGGGGAGCGCTCACTTGAAGAATACGCTGGTCTTTACCTAGAACTCTATGATGATGTGACGCTGGAAGAAGAAGAGCTGACTAAGAGTTTCTGGGGTGGTCTGAAGGACCCGCTAGCCCAGATAATTCTGGTGAAGGACCTCAATATGTCCTTTTGGGAGTTTGTGGATCACACACTGTGGGCGTGTGGATCCACATACCTCGTGGAAGATCTCCCACTCCAGCCAGTGCCAAGCCCGCCAGCCCCTGAGCCCATCACCTGCACGCCAGCCCCTGAGCCCATCACCTGCACGCCAGCGCCTGAGCCCATCACCTGCATGCTAACGCCAGAGCCCATCGTCTGCCCGCCAGAGCCTGAGCCCATCGCCTGCCCGCCAGAGCCTGCACACCGCATCAGCCCTGCCGCCAGATTGGTCCCTGGACTTCCCCGGCTGATATCCTGTATGACTGATCCCCCACTGATATCAGTACGATTAGGCAAAAAGATGGCTGCCGAGGCTGGGGTTCACGTCAGCCACATCCAGCCAGAGACCGTCCAGCCAGAGACCGTCCAGCCAGAGACCGTCCAGCCAGAGACCGTCCAGCCAGAGACCGTCCAGCCAGAGACCGTCCAGCCAGAGACCGTCGCCTGTCCGCCAGAGCATGAAGCCAGTTCCGAGTCCCCTGATGTGCTGGCCCCGTCCAGTTCCGAGTCCCCTGATGTGCTGGCCCCGTCCAATTCCGAGTCCCATGATGTGCTGGCCCCGTCCAGTTCCGAGTCCCCTGATGTGCTGGCCCCGTCCAGTTCCGAGTCCCATGATGTGCTGGCCCCGTCCAGTTCCGAGTCCCATGAAGTGCCAGAGCCAGAGCCCGTTGACCCAGCGCCAGAGCCAGAGCCCGTTGACCGAGCCAGAGCCCGTTGACCCAAGCCAGAACCCGTTGACCCAGACCCAGCGCCAGAGCCCGTTGACCCAGCGCCAGAGCCCGTTGACCCAGCGCCAGAGCCCGTTGACCCAGCGCCAGAGCCCGTTGACCCAGCGCCCGTAGATGTCAAGTCTGTTCCTGAACCTGTCCTTCTCCCCAAGAAAATGTTGGGGGGGGGGCTATACGCCTTCGCCGTGGCCGGCCAAAGATCCACGGAGGCCCGGAAAAATAACACCGCCGTGGCCACCTGATGGGTCTTCACCGCCGTGGCCACCTGATGATGGGTCTTCACCGCCGTGGCCACCTGATGGGTCTTCACCACCACGGCCGCCTGAAGGGTCTTCACGCCGTGGCCACCCGAAGGGTCCTCACTGCCATGGCCACCCGAAGGGTCCTCACCACCACGGCCGCCTGAAGGGTCTTCACCGCCGTGGCCACCTGAAGGGTCTTCACCGCCGTGGCCACCTGAAGAGCCTGCACCGCCCTGGACGCCTGAAGAGCCTGGACGCCCGAGGGTCCCACAGCTCCGCCCTGGACGCCCGAGGGTCCCACAGCTCCGCCCTGGACGCCCGAGGGTCCCACAGCTCCGCCCTGGACGCCCGAGGGTCCCACAGCTCCACCATGGCCACGCCCACAGCCTGCACCGTCGTGGCCACGCCCACAGCCTGCACCGCCGTGGCCACGCCCACAGCCTGCTCCGCCCTGGAGGCTTCCTGGACCTGCACCATGCCCTCGTCAGCCTCCAGGGCGCCCACCCTCCCACCCCTTTGGATGTTATACGGCGCGAGGACGCGCCTTTGGGGAGGGGGGAGGTACTGTCACGCTTCAGTGTGTTTGAGTTCTGTTTTGAGATCTTGTTTCCCCCTGTCTTTGTGGTTTTTGGTTTAGTCCTGTTAAGTTTTCCCGCTCCTCGTTTGTGTTCAGTTTTCTCACCTGTGTTCTGTTAATTATCCAATTATTCCTTGTGTATTTAAGCCCTGTGTTTTCCCTCAGTGTTTGTCGATCATCGTCTATGTATGGTTGTGTTTCCCCTGAAGTCCTGGAGTCTGTTATTTTGTTCCTGTTTGATTTTGGAAGTTTCATTTTGTTAATTAAATCTATTATATTGAAGCTCCCGTGTCCTCGTCTTCAGCTACCTGCACACAACCCTGACACAAGCACAACAGAATTAAAGGGTTAATATCTACAGTGTATAAAACTACAATTGAAAACGTATCGATTTATGATAGACACACAAATAAAGTAAGGTGGGAATCTGATTTAGGGTGTACCTATACAGACGAGAATTGGAACAGATTATTGCAATTGGCACAAACAAAATTGGTGTCTACTAAACAGACAAATTCAATATTTTCCATAGAACATATTTTACACCATACAGGTTAAGTAAATTTGGAAATGACATCTCCGATCAATGTCAAAGATGCACCATTTCTGTCGGAACTCTTGCCCATATGCTATGGAGTTGTTCCCGTTTGAAACTATACTGGGCTTACATCATATCAGTAATATCTTGGGTTTGTGGACAGCCTCTGGATGCTGATCCCAGGATTTGGTTACTGGGGGACATAACCCTATTGAAGCTGAACTCAAATATGAAGCATTTTGTGTTATTGGCAGCAACAGCTGCCAAAAAGTGTATACTGAAGGATTGGAAGAGTGTCACCCCCCCAGCCAAAAACACTGGGCTACTGAACTCCTGTCGTACTGCACACCAGAAAAAATTCTTCACTCTATCCGAGGAAAACTAGATGTCTTTGAACTGACTTGGAAAATGGAAAATGTTGTTGTTGATTATGTACACAATCTGCTATTGATGTAGCGGCGCAATGTATTTTGCAGCTTGGGGGGACATAGACAACAAATAGCAAAATGCAGCCGAACTCCCGGGGAAGGTAAAATGGTCTCAACCCAATTGCCAGCAATTCAAAGTCTCTGTTACATATCATGTGTTTGATTGTGTACTGGCAACACCACCGTTTGTTTAAATAAACACAAATCCCTAGAGCGCATGTTGGCCAGGATCACAGCAGGTAGGGCTGGTCTGGACTTTCGCTGCCGCAGTCTCCTCCTTATTCCACCCCGTCTCCCTCGCTTCCTCCTCTGTCCTTTCAGCCGCTCCAGGTCCTCCTCACATGCAGCCAGCCGTGATCGCTTCCTTCTCCACCAGATTACAGAACGTGTCAATTCCCCCGGGATACTAGCCAGCAGCCCGGGTGTAGCTCGTTCTTCAAGTCCCACTTTATTAAGTTTTAGGAGTGCGATACGAGCATATATAAGCGCTGGTCGGCTGTCACTGCGCCGTTCCTGCATTTCAACACTCTCGGTGCGTGAATGCACAAGCAGACGAAATACGATTAAAAGTCCAATAAAAAGTCCAATAAAACAAGGTATATCCACCACTCTTAGCCCAGACTTTAGCACCCACATATTAAGAAGGTGCATTCTATGCATCATACCTCTATGGGCCTCCCCACATTTTCTGTTTCTGTCACAGCAGAAGTGGTCTCCTCATTGTCATCCTACATTGACAATAAGGAAGGATGCTTGATCTAGCAAACAGAAACCTAAAGACAATAATGTTTTGCCCCATCGTGGGTTTTGTTTTCCCTGTTTTTGTGTATTAATAAACATTGTCACTGCATCCTGTCTGCACCTGGGTTCTCCTTCCACACCTCCATAACAGAATGTACCGACCAAAACAAAACCCACGATGGGGCAAAACAAGGCAAGACAAGATAAACTACTCTAGACAAAGACTCAGACGATTAACTAACAGCTAGTGATGTGACATTTGAACTGAGGCATCGGAGCTTGTGTCGAGAAAAAATGGGCGTGCCAGATGAAGCCGCGATTCGAGGCTTGTGTTGTTAACGTGAAAATCACGTGACTGATGACAAACGAGGCCTCGGTTTGTGTGGATACGTCATCGGTTCGGTCTGAGTGTCGCTTCCGGAAAAAGGGGGTTCGAAACTCGCGCCACCTTGTGGGTGTTGCAGGAGTAGTAGAAGCAGTTGTAGTGTCAGAGAGTTAGAGAACTCTCATTGTCGTTATTGTGTCATATGTTAGGGCTGTATATTATTACTTTATATCAGGTTAGAATAGTTATTCTTAATAATTAATAATTGTTATTATTAATTATAGTAGCTATATTATAGTCTTCTTGTTATATTAATTAGATACGATTATTTGGATTGCTTTGGATTTTTGGTAGCTTAGATTTTTGGATCTGGACTGGACTGCTTTTTAATTTGGATTGCCCTTTTGGATTTGTTTGCTTTTTATGACATCTTCCTTTTTCCTGGTAATGGAGCCAGCAAGAAAGAGGAGATCCTCCTCTGTCTGGGCTCAAAAATCTATTGTAATCCTTCCTTCATGCACCCCAAACTGCAGTGTTTACTTGAGTTTACTTTATTACACTCCCTCGAGTCCCTCCACCATAAGCACTGCACTCAACACAGTCACTTTTGTTGTTCATACTGTCACTATCCAGATTTTTTTTTAAATAATTAATTAACTGTGTGTGTGACAGTTATTTCTGTACAAGTAAATGCAGACAGAGAAAGATAAACATTTTATTTCATACCCAGGCAATGTACAAATGTCTGCACAGATCTCTTTATTATTGCAAATGAAAGGTTACAGAGACATTAACAGTGAGAAGAAGATAAATAAATAAAACAGAGCGGGAGGGGGGCGGGTCATTGGTTCAGAATGAATTAATTTGCCTGCTATTTCTTTGCACAGTAGCTAGGTGTCACTAGTGAGCAATGCTGAATGAAGCTTCGAGTAATGAACCTTTTGTTGAACCAATGGGCTGCGAGGTCTCAGTGGTTCAGGAAGCCTCATCTTGCCATCACTACTAACAGCTAAGACAGGGTAAATACTTCTTACAAGACACGACGTTCAACAGGTAACTCACAGCTTGCTTACACACAAAGGTTGACAAGGTAAGATGAACAATGTACCGACACAGGACAGCAAACACAAGGGGATAATATAGGGAACACTAATGACGAGGACAGGTGAAACTGACTAGACAATAATCACAAGACGAGGATAACAAGGGGGCGGGGTTACGAGACGAGACAACGCAAGCACATGGCCCAAACAAATGGCCATGTGCTGCACATGAAACATGGGTCTGTCATGATCCTGCCACAAGACCAGAGAAATCAGAGACATGATGGCAGAATCATGACAGACTGTAAAATGCATTCAAAATGCCTTTTTAAAATGGTGACAGTGTTGATGATTGTCTTTATTAATACACTGACAAAAACTGTGAAAACATCAATAAATCATAAGTATTAATATGGTACACCTACATTTTACTAAGCCACTTGTCTTGGTAGCTGAGTCTGATGAACTGCCCCCTGGAATCCCATCGACCAAAGGTCGCCCTTTATTAAAGGGTACCTATTATGGCATTTAAAATGTTCCTAATATTGTTCTGGGAGTCCCCAACAACAGTTTTACACGCATGCAATGACAAAAAAACACTTTTTTTGTCTTATAATATGCATTTATTTTTACCTGATTTGCTCACCGACTCCCTAATGATTCGTTTTTCAACTCATTTTTCAAACCCCTCCTTTACGTGACGCTAATCTGCGGTGATTGGTCAGATGACCCAATCAGTTATTGTTTGTGTTAGCCCAACGCATAAACATATTGATAAAGCAATTCAGTACTACAAGGTATTGCTCTATTCTTTATGATAACTTCTATAACAGCGACAAACATTTCACATATTTCAAAAAAATTGACATTGGAGACCTAGAAGCTGCGCTGAGCGTAACTTTGTTTTACGGGCCTCAGCCTTCTTTTGGCTACATAGAAAAATAAATTACATAAAATACTAAATTACATGGCGTCAGTAACAAGTTTAGTAAGTTTAGAAAATATTACCTTGCTGGAGAATGTTTTTGTTTCATTTTGACTTGGCTCACACTTCTTCTGGCTCCAGAAGGATTACACCTGATAAAACAAGAAGCCAACATATAACTAGCCAATTATGTGCATTACTACTGCAATATTAAGAAATGTATGGAGGCCAACAAGTAAATACTTGTCTATTTTAACTACATGCCCCAAAGAATTTTTGCTTCCCAATGAACTGGGAAAATAGCCAATTTATAATTTTCTAAACTCACACATTTACTCTGTCCATTATTTTTTGCCAAGACAACTCTCTTTCTTTTGCTGATGCAGAAGTATTGCTTTTTTTTAGTTATAATGAGATTATAGTCTTCATAAGCAAGCATTAAAACCTCAAACTCAGGCTCACCGAAGTATGTAGCTTGCTTTTTTCTACCTTGGTTTGCATGGTGATTCCTGAAATCGCGATCCATTGAAAATGTCTTTATGTACTCGCTGTGCGCGCATTAACTCTGGGTTACCAATAGGAGGTTGATTAAACTAACTCCTCACAGGTGTTTTGAAACCAACATACCCAGAGTAAGCAAGTTTGGGGTTAACCAAACAAGAGTTAAAGGTTTATCTGATGGTAAGTTAACCGTGCTTTCTGGAATACACCTCTGAACACCCTCCTGTTTGGTGGCATGAGAGGACAAAGATTACAGATGATGTCTCTCTTCTTGACCTCCTCAACCCCTCTATTCTGTGGTCGCAAAAGAGTGGGCACCTTCAGCAAGAATTTCTTCATGAGGAAGTCCAATTCCATAAATTCATTCTCCGTATGGGATAGTTTGTAAAAGAGGCTCTTGGAGCCACGCCGCACCTGTATCTGTCGTATCTGTATCTCACCTCACTCCTTCCTGGAGTTGGAGCTTGCCACAACACTCACAAAGTCCTCGAAGTCGTAGACCACACCACCTGGACGGCTCCTCAATTGCTGCTCGACAACATGGTGAAAACTGTCTGCGCTCATGAACGAGTGTCCTCTCTCAAAAAACTTTTGTGTGATGTCCTCCTGTGAAATGGTGTCACTGTTCACAAGAGTGACGAGTGAGGATAGATTGCACCAGTTATTATTCTGTACACTGCAGTTGTCCACCCAGAATATGGTGTGGCGTACATCCCGCTCCTTCTCCAATGCAGTTGTGTATGCTGATGTAATTTCCGCTGCACTTCGCCCAGCCATTCCCTCGTGCCACAATACAGAGAATGTTTTTTATATTAGTTTTTTCCCCCACTGAGGCAAATGTTTCGTGGTATCCCACGATGTGACGAGTAAATACTGCTGACTTGACTCCTGGCATGCGTGGCAGCATTATCACCTTCTGGAGGTCCACGCTCCGAACTGATGTCATGTCCAGCCAGTCCCTCTCTGCATCTGCCTGGTAGCTTTGGCGGCTCTCTAGGGCAGACTGCTTATGTTTGTTCCACCTTAGGCACTCTGGGAAATCTGAGCTTTCAGTCTCCCCTGTGTGGCAGTTCGCATGTTCAGCATGTTCCAAACAGTCCTCACAATACTCCTCCCCAAGTTTGGCAAAGCTGATTTTTTTTGTCTTTTGCAATCTTCCTGTATGCTTCATAGGAGCAGGCGTTTCCTTTATCCAGGTAGTCTGAATGCATCATCTTTATTGTGATGTCACTTGGCAGGTACCGTCGATTTGGGGCATGCTCCTGTCTGTAATGACTAACACAAGAATGGAAGGACTCAATGTGGTCATCAAGGGTCTTCAAGTCCATCTTGTTGACTGCAGCCTGCCTTCCTCTTTGGTTCTTGTGTAACAGAGGCCAGCTAGTAGTTGCTGTGCGAGTAAACCTCACTCCTCTGATCTCAATAGGCGCTCTGGCGACAGATGCTAGAGGCTGCAGTCTTTAGCCTCCTTGTTAGAGCGCCTGACTCTCATGCCGGAGACCCGGGTTCGAGGCCCGCTCGGAGCGGGTCGAGTGGGACCCGGGTGGAGGGGTTACATTGGTGCCGTGACCCGGATGGGAGTGAGGTTTAGGGGGGTGAGTGTAACAGAGGCCAGCTAGTAGTTGCTGTGCGAGTAAACCTCACTCCTCTGATCTCAATAGGCGCTCTGGCGACAGATGCTAGAGGCTGCAGTCTTCAGCCTCCTTGTTAGAGCGCCTGACTCTCATGCCGGAGACCCGGGTTCGAGGCCCGCTCGGAGCAGGTCGAGTGGTACCCGGGTGGAGGGGTTACACTTGGATGGAACCAGTGGCCTGGTGTTCGACTTCCCCATCATGGAAAAGACTAGACTGTCATTTTTAGGGTGATAGCCCAATGATAACAGGAAAAATATTTTTGCAGACCTGTCTTGGCTCTCCTTTCTGGTTTTGCAGCGGGTAGATGAATGAGCGGCCACGGCGACTTTCTGGGCTGGTTGTTGTTCTTTTGGTTGGCATTGGGGTAACTGAGTAAAACATCCATGATCGTCTTTTTGTGTAGTATTTGCAGTACTGACTCCATATCTCTCTCTGTCTTTCCTCCGACATTTGGCACCACATGGCTCTCTCATTGGTGGTCGACGTGATTCCACATCAGGCTGTGGCCCTGGCTCTACACAGGGAACGAGGGTCTGTAGAGAAATACATTTTAGTGTTAGTTGCACACAAAAATTAAAAATAAGACTCACTCTGCTCACCTGCAGCGTGCAAAGTGAAGACTCGCCACAGTTATTTTATGAACATGGGGTCTAACACCATTACATGCCTGAAAGAGGCACTCTCACTAACCAAGCCAAGGCAGGCCGTCAGAATATCGTATTCCACTCATCATGGGCCCAACCTCAGGCCTGATGTAAGAAGTGCCTGGGGAGTCGTAGAAGAGAGGGCTAAGGTATGATTATGCCCTCTCGGGAGGTGATTCATCACAGACGCTGATTACGTTTGTGCTGGATCACCTTCCTCAGATCCCTCTTCTTGCGGGAGTCCCACCTCTTCTGTGACCTACTTCTCCATGGAGGGGGTGCACGAGAGGCAACGCTGGGCGTTGACATGGATCTCATCGGCATACAAGTTTTAAATGCCGCTGAGCGTGCCTTCGCCTCTCTGAACTTTCCAACCACAGTCTCCATGGAGGTGCTGAAAAGCTCAGAGGGCAAAACCGGCGAATCGAGGAGAAAGCCCTTCTCTTTCTCCCCAATGTCGGCCAAGTTCAACCACAGATGTCTCTCCGTGGCCACCATCACGGCAGAAGTTTGTTTGCTGGCCCGGAGAGCTAGGTCTGTGGTGCGGCACAGCTCAGCAACCGCCTCAGGGGACAGCCCCGCCCCTTGGTCGAGATCCACCAGCAGATCGGCCTGGTATGTCTGCAACACCGCCATGGTGTGCAGGGCAGCAATGGCCTGACCCACCGATGTGTATGCTCTGCCATTCAAACGTGATGTTGTTTTCAACGGTTTGGATGACAGGGTTGGAGCTCTCAGTGTTGATGCCCGCCCAGACTTTAGATAGTTAGCTAACGTCTTGTCAATGGGTGGCATTGACACATACCCACGTTCTCATTTCCCTCAACATCAGCAAAACTAGCCCGCTGTTGTTGGTGAATATGGGCAGAATATGGGTTATTCCATGCCCTTTCGATCTCAGTATGTAGATCCGGAAGGAATGGAAGGCTCACCTGAGCTGGTGGTTTATGGCCGGGAAGAAACCGATTGTCCAGTCTACCGCTAGCGGTCTCTCCCCCAACGAGTCGCCACAACAGCTTCAGCCTGCCCACGGCGCATTCTATAACCGCAACCATCTCAGCATACACTGGGCAGGGTGGCTGAGAGGATTCAGGATCTACCCGATTATCATCCCCCTCATCAGTCATCTCCTGCTCGTCCCGAAGAGCACTCGCTGTCAGACTAGGAGGGGAAAAGTCACCATCCACCTGCAGCTCACCCTCGTCAGCCGCCAAATCGTCTGAGAGATTTACACCCCTCTCAAGGTGATCGGCGAGCTCCATCTGAGAACCCTATGATGCACGTCGCCGCTCTGTCTCAGCACGAGCGGAAACTGAACCGCGAGGTCCAGGCGCTGAGCCCTCTTCACTCGAGAAAAAGGCCAGACAAGAGCGGGAATTCTCATGGGAAAGCGCTCACAATTTGCACAGGCAGATCCCCCAAGAACTACTTGTGCGTGCTCTTCTCCAAGACAGACAACGCACAGTTTGTGTGTGTCACCTGGCATCAAATATCTCGGGCACAGGTCTGCACACTTCTGAAAGCACCAAGCCTTCTTAGTGCATTTCAAAATTACCTGATTTTCAAGCGCTTACAGACCGAACAGTCCCTCCCCCTCCCCCTGGAGGCTAAGCATCCACAGAATAAGTGCATACAGCCCCCTCAATCCACATGCTCCATTCCCAAGAAGACAATGTAGAGCTCACAGGTGTCCTCAGATGTCAAGTCTTTATTTGTATAGCGCTTTTGACAATATAGATATCAATTTACAGTAATAATAGGAAATTAAAGTAACAGACATTTTTTTGGCTTTACAGCAGCTCTAGAATAATGTTATTGTCTAGTTAAAGTTAGTTTTGATTTATTCACTTATGTCGCAATGATCATTAGTTATGAACTTAGGGGCTGCTAACACAACACCGTTCTAACCGAAAACCCTAATGAGATCCGGCTGCTCATTTGCACAAACCAGTGCCTGGTGGCTCGAGAACACAAACCATGAAATAGATTCCAAGGTACAAGCCTTGAAAAATGTATAATACAGAAATTTTTAGCGCTTCCGCGTAGCCACGTGAACCATAATTTTCCCGACAACGTTTTATCTGTACAGAGGTGAAGGGAAGGAGGCCGTGACAGTGGAGATACTAGTTGACACTTCAGGACTGCGTAGTCGTCGTGTTCAGGCGCAGGTCCTTCATCAGATCCGGACACAGCCTGGATCCGGCGGACTGCGGTAAACTTTGGGATAAACAGACAGACTTATATTAGCGTAGACACCATCCTTCTTATGATGTAACAAGTACATCAGGATTTATGGGAAGTGTTCCCTGTTCGGCTGACCTAATCTATGCAGCCTAACATTGAATTATAGAAGTCTATAATGTGTTATGTGTATGCTAGGTCAAAGAGATGTGTCTAGATTTGAACTGACAGAATGTGTCTGCTTCCCGGACAATGTTAGGAAGACTGTTTCAAAGTTTTGCTGCAAATAGGAAAAGGATCTACCGCCAGCAGTAGATTTTGATATTCTAGATATTATCAACAAGCCGGAATTTTGAGATCGCAATAGACATGACTATAATAAGAGCTCGCTCAAGTACTGGGGAGCTAAACCATTAAGTGCTTTGTACGTAATCAGCAATTTTTAAAAATGTATACAATGTTTAATAGGGAGCGAATGCAGTGTTGATAGAACCGGGCTAATATGGTCATACTTCCTGGTTCTGGTAAGAACTCAAACTACAAGCTGGTCTGAAACGCAGCAGCTAGTTTATTAAGCGTGCATTGCAACCACCCATAATAGCATTAGAATAATCTAGCCTTGATGTCATGAACGCATGAACAAACTGTTCCGCATCTGTACTAGACACGTGACTTTCAAATGAAAGATTGATATCAAAGAGCACACCCAGGTCCCTAACCGACGACGAAGACTTGACAGAGCAGCCATCAAGTGTTAGACAGTATTCTTGGTTAGTATGTGAGGAAGTTGTTTGTCCAATAATTAGAACTTTTCAGAATTAAGTAGTAGGAAATCACTAGTCATTCATTATAACAGCTATGCATTCCATTAATTTTGTGTAATGGTAGGTTTCGTCAGGGCGTGAAGAAATATAGAGCTGAGTATCGTCAGCATAACAGTGAAAACTAATGTCATGCTTCCTAATGATATCTCCTAAGGGTAGCATGTACAGAGTGAACAGCAACGGGCCTAGTGCTGAGCCTTGTGGTACTCCATACTTAACTTATGACCGATAAGACATCTCTTCATTTACTGCTACAAACTGATAATGGTCAGATAAGGATGATTTCAACCATGCTAATGCAATTCCACTAATGCCAACATCATTTTCAAGTCTATTTAAAAGAATGTTGTGGTCAATGGTATCAAATGCAGCGCTAAGATCGAGTAACACTAATAGAGAGATACAACCACGATCAGATGATAAGAGCAAATCATTTGTGACTCTGATAAGAGCTGTCTCAGTACTATGGTACGGTCTAAATTCTGACTGAAAATGCTCACAGATTCCATTTCTTTCTAAAAAGGAACATAGTTGTGAGGATACTGCCTTTTCTAGTATATTTGACAAAAAAGGTAGATTCGAGATCGGCCTGTAATTGACTAATTCTGTAGGAACAAGTTGCGTTTTTTTAACAAGCTGTTCATAGCAAGCTTAAAGTTTTTGGTACGTATCCTAATGACAAAGATGAATTAATGATATTAAGCATACTAGACATGTTTTGGAATTTATTGAAGTATAAGTAAATGTTTCCCCAAAATGAAAATACTCAGATAAAGTACAGGTACTTCAAAAATGTACTAAAGTACACCACTGATTAAACAGCCCAAGCCGACATTGCTAGCTATTTAAAGTGATGTTTTAGACCTGGGCGCATTTGTTGTTCTATCAATGGCAGCTTTGAATCCATGGTGGAAGAAAGCAGTTTTCTGTTTCAGTCAGGCTTGTGCAAAATTCAGAATTTCAGAATTGGCCTCCATTCAATACATGAATTGGAATTTGAATTGAATTGACTCCCCCCCACAGGAAGTTGAATTTGAATTTGAATTGGAATGACAGGACGTGGAATTATATTCATGGCAATTCAAAGAAATTCCACACAGTCACACAACAGAGAGAATGTGTTGAATCTCACATACATTCAGCATTAGGAAGGTTACTTTGGAAATGTAATTGCTTACTGTTATAAGTTAACCAATATAAATGTCGTTTGGATTACTTTATTTGGATTACTTTATCAATGTAAAGCAATTTCCTTTTAATTTGATTAGTAACTAATTAAATTTCACATTTTACCTCAGTAATACAACTAAATACAATTACATTCATTTTGTAATTCAATAACAATTTCATTACAGTTAGCGATGTCCAAAAGATGTCTTTTCAACGTCTTTGTCACAAAAGTCGAAAGTTGAAAAGACGTCCACTGAGGAGCCAGAATGAAAGTTTTTATGACGTCTTTTTTTGACGTGTTCTGCACGTCCGATATTGACATTCATGGACCCTCTTCGTACAAGGTTAAAAACTAGTTCAAATGTGGCCATTGTGGACATATTTTCAACATCATTTATGGCCTCATTTATATATAATTTATACTGTTTCTGGACCAAATAAACACTCTCAGGATGCATTAAATTAAAAATCATGTTTATTTCAATGTTATTGAAAAGCAACTCGCAGACAGTGAGTTTTACAATAAATCAAACATAATTTTTGTTCTGTGACTAGAGCTTTTAACATTCATTGCTGGGGGGAAATATTTCCTGTTAATGTAATCTGTACTAGTAGTTCAAACTAATATAATTTATAGAATATGTAATGCAACCATATCTGAAATATACTGTAAAGCTTCATTGATAAACACTTCACTTAAAATATCTTAATGAATTTCTTAGAATTTGTTTTGAATTGCAATTCTGCTTCCTTTAATTCAAATTCGAATTGTAATTCTAGATCCTGTTTTTGACATAAATTCAAATTCAATTCAAATTCAAGAATTGAATTGGAATTAAGAAATCATTCTCAATTCAATTCTGAATTTTGCACAAGCCTGGTTTCAGTATTGATCCACCAACATTGTTGTAAATGAAGTAGCAAAATGATTTATATGGTTTTATTTATTTTAGCTTGGCTGACCTCTGCACTTCATTAGGCAATATAATGTTGACAGTGAATACGAATATAAATAAATATATTACAAATATAGGTTTATGTGCAACAAAACTGCTCTTTCCACCCCCTAGTGTAATTTTAAAACAATAGCATAATAAATTTGCTGTTCTACAGTGCCCTCGGGTGGCTTTTCTACGTGTGAAAGTTATATATTACGTCAGAGTTTAAGTGTATCTCAAGTGTGAGCATTTAAAAACCAAAGCCAAAGCAAACTTGTACTCATAACATAACTGAGGACACTCTGACCTGTGCTGTAAGTATATTTGTTATGTCTAGAAAAAGGTCATGAGCCTGTGTTTTGTCTTATCCTTTGCCTCCCCCTGCCCTCTTTCTCACCTCACTCATTTGTAAATATTGTGTTTATAGATACCGCTGTAAAAAAAAGATCTAAGCTAAAAGTATTAATGTCTATGCTAAAATCATAGAGCAATGTTCTTCAAATGTTTTATCGTTATGTAGGCATGCATACTGTACTCATGCAAGAGTTTGTGTATATAAAGAGTTTTATTGTGCTATTTTACTTTTTATTTCGCCAGATGGGGTCGGGCAGCAATGATGGAACCTACCAAAATAGCACAACAATGATCACTGAGTTTGTTCTACGAGGTTTTCCTAGCCTCCCTCCTGAGTATTACGGATGTGTTGGAGCTTTGTTTTTCATCTTTTACCTTCTTCTTGCTACTGGGAATATTTTTATCATTGTCTTTGTGATGTGTGAGAAAAGCATTCAGAAACCAACATACCTAATATTCTGTAACCTCGCAATGGCAGATCTTGCACTTGGAACGACAACCTACCCAAGAGTCATTACAACGTACTGGATGTTTGACAAAATCATATCATTCAACGCCTGCATGACGCAGGTCTATTTTATCCATTTTCTTGGGGCTACAAATTCATTTCTCATGGCACTGATGGCTCTTGATCGATTCATAGCTATTTGTTATCCTCTCAGATATCATACCCTGATTAAAAATTCAACTATTGCCATTATGTGTGCATGTGTTTGGATAGCAAACATGCTGCAGTTAGTTGGAGTCACTCTCCTTGTCCTCGGTGCGAATTTCTGTGGGTCAAATGTCATAGCCCATTGCTACTGTGATAACGTCTCTTTAAGCAAACTGGCATGTGGAGATGCAACTACCTTGAAAGTCACATCTGTAGCCATTGCCATGTTTGTTCTGTGGGGTCCTTTTAGTTTTATCTTATTTTCTTACATCTCTATCATCATCACTGTGTTGAGAATTTCAAATTCAGACGGACGTTATAAAGCCCTTTCCACATGCACTCCACAGTTACTGATCATTTGTCTGTATTATCTACCCAGAACGTTTGTGTATATTACACATGTTGCTGGCTATGAATTTAGTACTGACATCCGCATTGTGATCTCCATGATGTATAGTCTAATACCAGCTTTTATTAACCCGTTTATATATTGCTTCAAGACTAAAGAGATCAAAGAGGCAATAATTAAAAAATGTAAGATAAAACAGGTTGGGGTCAATGGACAGTTCAATCTTGGGTAAAAAATAATCTGGTCCAGTATTGTTGCTTACTAATATCATAGAAATATTTTTTTACATAAAATTCTATTCATTTATAACAACTGTTCAGTGAACTTTAATGAAGGCCATCTCGATCACTTCTATCACTCATAAGTTACATTACACAATAACAAAAATACTAGTAAAATCTAAATACAGTTTGTTATTACACACTAATATCTATAACAGCAAGATAACCTTTTACCCATTATGCAATATTATTTTATTCGAGTCAGACACACATAGTGTAGATAACTCTAAAGCTTACTCTGTTGTGCTTCCAGTTTGACACCCACTTACTGTCATATATTTCGAGAGACATGGATGATCTTGCATGTTGTAAATTGAGCAGGCTCCGAGTCTGAATCCATGTTGTAAACAAATAATGAAGCGAAGTGAAGCGATGCGTTTTGTGTAAGAAAAATATCCATATTTAAAACGAAAGTAAAATAACTAGCTTCCGGCCTTTATTAACCCCCTGGGGCCGTGTGGAGCACTTTTATGATGGATAGATACATTTTTATGGACTTAAAAACAGAAACGGCCATTCACTGCCATTATAAAGCTGGGAAGAGCCAGGACATGTTTTAATATAACTCCGATTGTATTCGTGAGGGTGAGTAAATCATGGGCTAATTTTCATTTTTGGGTGAACTAACCCTTTAAGAGCAGCCCATTATGTTGCTATACCCCTAAATGAATGGCCTGTAGCATAACTAGGTAATGTCTGGCCAGTATGTTTGTAGGCCATCTCGATCACTTCTATCACTCATTGGGAGAGATGTTGCTTAGAGAGTGGAAAATCCTCTTGGCTGGGGAAAAACACACAAAGATCTAATCTGTACGGTGTACACCATCGATTGCTGTAACAAACAGTAGACTGGTTTATGAACTCTGTTTTGAGGACCTTGGGCAAAAAAGTCGGGTTAGGTCTTAATTTAAGCCAGCAACCCCACTTTTGAAAAATTTCCAGAAATGACATACCAGAAATGACATACAGAAATGACACACCCAAACTAAAACAGATATAGTTCATGAACCCTTTGCAGTAAAAGCACAAGTATGATCTCATTTGAAAGCTGACATTTGGCAGTTTATTGTCATAATAAAATAAATAGTTATAAATTGCTTAAATAGTTAAAAATAAACATTTTAGAAAATGTATTTCAATGAAATATCTTCATGAAAATAAAATTGAAGTTGGCATTGTATCAATCTAGAAATGCACTGCAGCTAAAGCCACATGTCTGACCATGTTATATTTAAAATCTGAAGATGATAAGTCTAAAACTCTGTATTTAGTTAAATGTTTTTCAAGATCATGTCTATGACTTTATTTTGATTAGACTCTAAAATGCAAACTGATGTTTATTGTCATTTTCTAAGCATCCATTTAGTCTATTGTCTCTATTGTTTTGTGGTGCAAATGAGCGAGCCCCATTCAGTCTCAGTCTACCCTGCACACATTCACACCTCTCCGGCCTGGTTATAGTTCTACATATTATTTTCTTTTGTTTTCATTATAATTAATAACGACGGGCTATTCACGCTGTTTCAATCCCTAATTTCTTTTAGCAAAGTTCTTACTTCACATTTGAAACTGTATAAAATGCCCTTCTTGAAAAAAGAAACATTTCAGTAAGCATTCCTATTTAAAAATGTTCATAAAAATGACAGCTAGGTGGCAGCTGCATCTCAGGGCTAGCTAGCATGTTAGCTTAGGACACCATCAATACACAACAATTTATGAGATTAAAACCACGTTTTTGCTCCAAACTTACTTTATAACGCAAGTGATCTGATCTGGCTTTGGAAAAAAAAAGCAGACAGAAAATATATTATTTTATAGTATTCTGTACGATGATAAACTCTATACCGATTAGCATTACATTATAATTATAAATATAATCTATTATTATGAAAATACCTGACATGGCTCGAAGAATACAGATAAATCATATATAGTTGCAATCATGTTTATTATTATGCATGATGTATTATGCAAGTACCGTGTATATTCGGTAGGCAGCTGCTTTCAGTCGCTTCCATGTTTATCTAAGAGCAATATATACTAGGGGTGTGCACAAATAGTTCGATCTGTAATTATTATTAGAAAAATAAAATACTATTTGAATTTTACCACGTTGCTGTCACGGATATGGTGGCTGTAATCAAGTTCCAGACGACAGAGATAACAAAGAAGACTTTAATCCAAGGATACGCATGAAAAGGTACAACCACATACTACATAGAACTCTAAATAATACCAGACCAGGAACAGACACAGGGGCTTTTACACTGGGCTTGTTTTCTGCGGTCCGAGCCCGAGCGCGTTTGTTTGTTGACAAACAGGTAGGGAACAGAGGAGAACTGATAAACAGACTAGAAGATTAAATAACTTAGATGAAAATTATCTTACTAAAGGATATAATAAAACGGAATTACTTTTAATAAAATGAAATTATCATGAGTTATAATAAAATCACTACAATGAGAAATGACATGAAATCCAAACACCTGTCAAATGAGGAAAGACAGCTGTCCATCACTGCATTCACGACTGCAGGTAAGCACAGCTGTACCCCGAGTGAGCCAAGATGATACCTTATCAGATAGAAAAATGATTTTGAGACAAATGCTTCCTTTAAGTTTCGTCGAGGGAGACAGGTTTAAGAACAGAAAATGTCTTGGTTCCCTTTCGTTCGTCACTCCGAGTTCCGTCGGATGACGACGAATGGGGTTTCGCATAGAAAGCCTATCAACTTCGAGTATACAAAACGAGCCAATGGCAAGCAAATGCCATAGGTCTGCGGAATTTGCATGACGTAACTCCGCCCCACCTCGTGGGTATATAAGGAGGAAGTCCTGCAGCAAGCAGATGTTTTCGCTTCGGAGCCAAGTTTATTTCTTCACTCCACAAGCCATCTCTGTATTGTCAGCTTTACAAACGAGTTCCTCAGTGTTGGTGTGACGGCGATCTCCGGCGGGGCGCGCGCTTCCTGCTTATCTGTGCAGTGGTTTGCCAGAGAGTGTGTGTCTCCCCGGTCGCTTCAACACTTGAGTGTTTCTCTCACAAAAGAGCTTGCACGCGGCACGTCTTTTTAAAGATGCCTCGCCCGTGTACTTCTGGTTGCGGCAGATCGGTTTCGGACTCTGATGGGCACGAGCGTTGCCTAGTGTGTTTGGGCATTGAGCATGCTAGAGCGGCGCTCGTGGATGACTCGTGTTCTCTCTGTGAGAACATGACCATCGCGTCATTACGGTCGAGACTCAATGAGCTCGTAAGAGCGAGAGTCCCCTCTGCCACACCCCGATCTAGTGCCCCCTCGCGGGGTGCTACTTCGGCTGGTGGCCAGGGTGATCTGAGGGTTACGGTTTGGCAAAAAGCGCCGACTATCTGTCCACGCGTCAAACCCCCCTGCATGACGGTGCCCGCTAGTGAACAGTCGATTTCCGCGGGTCTACTCTCGGGTGGCCCGTGTACTTTGGCTGAAGCTACAGAGAAAGATCTGATGTCTGTAGCAGCATAACAAGGTGGATTTGAATCTTCTGGAAGTGAAGATTCAGCACAGCTGCCACCCTCTGGTGTGCATACGGTTGTGCCTGAATCGGATCAGGAGATGACGGCCATGCTTTCCCGGGCGGCTGCGAGCATCGGGCTTGAGTGGCGGCCACCACCCTGCCCTGAGCGCTCGCGCCTCGATGATTGGTTTTTGGGCCAAGCCGCCGACCCGCGTCCACGGCAAACCCCAATACCATTCTTCCCGGACGTGCATGATGAGATCTCGAAGTCCTGGAAGACCCCGTTGTCTTCTCGGGACCGCTCGCTGGTCTCATCCGCCTTTCCTCCCCTCGATGGCGCAGCTGCCCGTGGGTACACTGGGCTTCCCTCAGTCGAACGCTCTGTTGCGATGCAACTGTGTCCTCAGAGTGCTTCCTCTCGTGGCGAGCTTAAGCACCCCTCCAAAGCCTGTGGTTTCACATCTAAAATGGTGGCGAAGACCTACAGAGCCGCGGGACAGGCAGCCGCCTCTCTGCATGCTATGGCCACTCTCCAGGTCTATCAGGCCCAAATGTTGAGAGACATGCACGAGGGCAGGACAGACCCAGGCCTCTTTAATGAGCTGCGCGCCGCGACCGACCTTGCCCTCCGGGCGACGAAGGTTACCGCGCGCTCCCTGGGTTTGGTGATGTCCACAGCTGTGGTCCAGGAGAGACATCTCTGGCTGAACCTGGCTGACATGCGGGATTCCGAGCGGACTCGTCTGCTTGATGCGCCCCTGTCCCAGGCCGGGCTCTTCGGCGGTGCGGTGGAGGATTTTGCCCACCAGTTCTCCACCGCGCAGAAGCAAACTGAGGCCATTAAGCACATTCTGCCCCGCCGGCCCGCTGCTGTCTCCACCCGCCAGGTCGGGCAGAATCCTCAGCCTGCTCGCCGCCGAGGGCGCCCTCCTGCGGCTCCCGCCCCTCCCACCCGGCCTACGCAGCAGCCTCCACCCAGGCCACGGCACGCAGGAGGTCGCAGGAAGGCGCCACAGTCCTCTCCAGCCCCGCCCCCCGCTAAACGCCAGGCTAAGCGGCGCTCCTGAGACGGGCTGCTCAGAGAAGATGTTTGTTTTTCAGGAGATGGTAGCAGTAGCGGTGGAGGGCTGGGGGAGAATCTTTTGTTCTTTTTCTCCAGCGAAAACCGCTGCTCACCCACGGGTGGGCGGCACCTCACACTGGTTAAAGATAGAAACAAACCTCTCTTCTCTGAGCTCACAGAGTTCTCGGACGACACAGAGTGCCGCCCACAAGCCACGCTCTCCTCGTCCCCCTCTGTCCCAGAGGCGGTTGACACGGCGGGTCGCCCACGGGCCGCCTCAGCCCTGTCCCCCTCTGTCGCCAGACCCCCGACAGAGCACGCCCCCGTGGAACGCTGGTCCTTCCCTGGCCTCCTCTGCTCGGGCGCGGAGCCTAACTGTGCCCCCACATCGGGCCGCTATGCCACCCACGTCTGGGCCAGTTACTCCGCTTCGCTGCCCCTCCGGGGGGACGCCTGTAGCCCGCATGACCCCACTGGTTCAGTACCTGGGAGCCTGGCTAGAGCTTCCCCGTCTGTCCCACTGGGTCGCGCGCACCATCAGGTTCGGCTACGCGATTCAGTTCGCGCGGTCTCCTCCCCGCTTCAGGGGAGTTCGCTCCACTTTGGTCGGTGGCAATGCCCCTATCATGAGAGCCGAGATTGCTACCCTGCTGGCGAAGGGTGCAATCGAGACTGTCCCTCCAGCCGAGATGAGGTCCGGCTTCTACAGCCCTTACTTCATTGTCCCCAAGAAAACCGGTGGGTTACGGCCAATCCTGGACCTGCGCGTGCTGAATCGCTCCTTACACAGGATGCCGTTCAAGATGCTCACTGCCAAACGCATTTTCGGATGCGTGCGGCCCCAGGATTGGTTTGCAGCGATCGACCTGAAGGACGCCTACTTCCATGTCTCCATTCTTCCTCGACACAGACCGTTCCTCCGGTTTGCTTTCGAGGGGCAGGCATACCAGTACACGGTTCTCCCTTTCGGGCTAGCCCTGTCTCCTCGCGTCTTCACGAAGGTCGTCGAGGCAGCCCTTGTTCCCCTTCGGGTTCACGGGGTTCGCATCCTGAACTATCTCGACGACTGGCTGATCCTAGCTCACTCTCGAGACCAGGTTTGCGAACACAGGGACCTTGTGCTCCGGCACCTAGCTCGCTTGGGCCTTCGGGTCAACTGGGAAAAGAGCAAACTTTGCCCCGTGCATAGGATCTCTTTTCTCGGTATGGACATCGACTCGGTCGCCATGTCCGCGCAGCTTACGAGCGAGCGCGCGCAGTCACTGCTGACTTGTCTGAGACAGTTCCAGGACAAGAGTGCGGTTCCACTGAAACTTTTTCAGAGGCTCCTGGGGCATATGGCATCTGCAGCTGCGGCAACGCCACTCGGATTGCTTCATATGAGACCGCTTCAGCTTTGGCTTCGTGACCGAGTACCGAGGTGGGCATGGCAACAGGGCACGCTCCGAGTACCAGTTACTTCGAGCTGCCGTCAGACCTTCACCCCGTGGTCGAGCCTCAGTTTTCTCAGGGCCGGTGTCCCCCTAGAACAGGCTATGAGGCATGTTGTCGTATCGACAGATGCCTCCGCCACGGGCTGGGGTGCCATGTGCAATGGTCATGCTGCCGCGGGCTCCTGGACAGGACCCCAGCGCCTATGGCATGTCAATTGCCTCGAGTTGCTGGCCGTACGCCTTGCTCTGCACCGCTTTCGAGCGCTACTTAGGGGTCAACACGTACTAGTCCGATCAGACAATACCGCCACAGTAGCGTACATCAACCATCAAGGTGGTCTACGCTCGCGCCGTATGTCGCAACTCGCTCGCCACCTCCTCTTATGGAGTCAGAAGCATCTGAGGTCCCTTCGTGCTATTTACATTCCCGGAGCCCTGAACTGTGCAGCCGACAAGCTGCCACGGTTTCAGCCCCTCCCTGGCGAATGCCGACTCCATCCCCAGACGGTTCAGCTGATTTGGGACCAATTCGGCGACGCACAGATAGATCTGTTTGCCTCCCACGACTCGACCCATTGCGCCCTGTATTATTCTCTGACCGAGGGCACGCTCGGCACGGATGCACTGGCGCACAGCTGGCCGCGGGGCCGCAAATATGCGTTTCCCCCAGTGAGCCTTCTTGCGCATCTCCTGCGCAAAGTCAAGGAGGACGAGGAGCAGGTCCTTCTGGTTGCGCCCTACTGGCCCACCAGAACCTGGTTCTCCGAACTCATACTCCTCGCGACAGCACCTCCTTGGCCCATACCTCTGAGGAAAGACCTTCTTTCTCAGGGACGGGGCACCCTGTGGCACCCTCGTCCCGATCTTTGGAGCCTCCATGTCTGGCTCCTGGACGGGACCAGGTAGGTTTGAGTACCCTACCACCTCCGGTGGTGGCTACCATCACTTCCGCTAGAGCGTCGTCCACGAGACACCTCTATGCGTTGAAGTGGAACCTCTTCGTCAGCTGGTGCTCTTCTCACCGAGAAGCCCCCCGGAAATGCCCGATCAGCGTCGTGCTTTCCTTCCTTCAAGATGGGTTGGAGCGAAGGCTGTCTCCCTCCACCCTGAAAGTCTATGTTGCCGCTATCGCCGCACACCATGACTTGATAGAAGGTAAGTCTGTGGGAAAGCATGACCTGGTCATCAGGTTCCTTAGAGGAGCCAGGAGATTACATCCTCCTCGCCCTCCTCTCGTACCCTCCTGGGACCTCGCAGTGGTTCTAACTGCCCTGCAGCAGGCTCCCTTTGAGCCTTTGCAAACAGTGGAGCTCAAGCTCCTGTCAATGAAGACAGTGCTCCTGGTTGCATTGGCCTCTATTAAGAGGGTAGGGGACCTGCACGCATTCTCCGTTGACGAAGCGTGCCTGGAATTCGGGCCGGCTTACTCTCACGTGATCCTGAGACCCCGGCCTGGATATGTGCCCAAGGTTCCTACCACTCCCTTTCGGGACCAGGTGGTGAACCTGCAAGCGCTGCCCCCGGAGGAGGCAGACCCAGCCTTGGCACTGCTCTGTCCAGTACGTGCTCTCCGCACCTATGTAGACAGGACGCAGTGTTTCAGGACCTCAGACCAGCTCTTTGTCTGTTATGGTGGGAAGCTGAAGGGAAGAGCTCTCTCCAAGCAGAGGATGTCTCACTGGATAGTGGACACCATTGCTTTGGCATACCAGCAGCAAGGTCGACCGTGCCCCCTTGGTATGACGGCCCACTCCACCCGGAGTGTGGCATCCTCTTGGGCGTTAGCGCATGGCGCCTCGCTAACAGACATCTGCAGAGCTGCAGGCTGGGCGACACCCAACACATTCGCTAGATTCTATAATCTCAGAGTGGAGCCTGTGTCCTCTCGTGTACTCGCTTCAACCAGCCGGTACTAGGACCCGCTCAGGTGTCTTCGCTTGCTCACCATTCCACTCCACGGACTGGATACGTGCGATATTTTCCTCAGGTGAGCTTCTCCGAAAGCCCTGAGTTCCTCCTGCACTCCTGACGTCGACCCAGTGTCTTTGTACCTGTGCATCGGCTAGGTGCCTCCCGTGTGCAAGGGAGCTACCCCCACATGTGTATTCCCACTGTAAGCCTCTCTGAGCATGTGTCTTCCCTTGGCAAGCCACCTTGCCACTCCCTGGGGTTTAAAACTTTTCCACCTGCGGCTGGATACCCCAGTGTATTCCCCATATGATTCCTTCGGGTCATATGTGTATTCTAAATCCCCCCCCCCCCCAAAACCCGTTGGGCTGGGTATATCCTGCATAAACCTCTATATCTTGGGATATGCTCCCCAGTGTACCTTGGTATTCCTGTGTTAAATAGAAGTCCCACTTGTCCAGTATGACAGGGATCTCAGATTTAAGCAGGGCACTGGAAGACAGCTGTGAAGGTGGCGTGATGAGACTGGTAACCCCATTTGTCGTCATCCGACGGAACTCGGAGTGACGAACGAAAGGGAACGTCTCGGTTACGTATGTAACCCTCGTTCCCTGAGTGAGGGAACGGAGACGTTCCGTCTTCTTGCCACTTCCGCTGTATACCGCGGGGATCGCCTGAGTTCAGTCTTGGCTCCTCAGTAAAGAAACATATCTGCTTGCTGCAGGACTTCCTCCTTATATACCCACGAGGTGGGGCGGAGTTACGTCATGCAAATTCCGCAGACCCATGGCATTTGCTTGCCATTGGCTCATTTTGTATACTCGAAGTTGATAGGCTTTCTATGCGAAACCCCATTCGTCGTCATCCGACGGAACGTCTCCGTTCCCTCACTCAGGGAACGAGGGTTACATACGTAACCGAGACGTTACTTATGTAACCTCGGTTCCCTGAGAAGAGGGAACGAGTAAAGCCTGTTTTATGCTTCTGCGTCAAATCGACGGCGAACCCCCGCAGAGCCCTCTGCGTCGCCGCGAACCTCTCTCCGACCCCTACGCCGTAGCTCGACGTGCACCTCCAAAAAATTGTAACTACGCGTCAAAGCGACGCAGACCGCAAGGACTGTGATTGGTCAGATGCACCGCGATGCAACGTAACCTGACGCAGAACCATAAAACGTCAACGACGCCGTAGTAGTGATGACGTAGCTACGCCGTGGAGTTGATGCAGAAGCATAATGAGGCCTTAAGGCTAGCTTATGCTATGGGAAAACTCCTTTTTTCGAGAATATTGAAGTAACATTTTTAAAATGCAGTGCAGTTGCACAGCAGACACAAATGAGCAACTGCACGAACCTATGGTGAGACGGCTCAGACGCGTGCTGAGAGGTGCCCCCAGAGAGGTGCTATTAGTAGCACTGCACACTTGCTCTCCCTGATCCGTTCGATGATCTGTGGTAACATCGTGACCGGAGGGAATGCATACAGCGGGCGGCTCGGCCAATCGTGGGCAAGCTCGTCCCTGCTCTTTGAGAAAAATATTCGGCAATGAGCGTTGTCTTTTGAGGCGAAGAGGTCGACCTCTGCCTCGCCGAAGATGCTCCATATTAGCTGAACCGTCTGTGGGTGAAGAGACCATTCCCCTGGGGGAACATTGTCTCTGGATAACATATCAGCACCCTGGTTCAGAATGCCTGGCACATGCGCCGCCCTTAGGGAGCGCAGGTTGTGCTGAGCCCACAAGATGGGGTTTTTGGCCATGGTGTGCAGGTTGCTTGACCTGAGACCGCCCTGGCGATTTACACCACTGCCATGATGTCCATCCGGACTAGGGCGCGGTGGTCTTTTAAGTATGGGAGACAAGCTTTCAGCGATAGAGCGACTGCTCTCATCTCTAGAAAGTTTACATGTAGGCGCTTCTCCAGGCTTGACCATAGGCCAGAGACGGGTCAGCCCTCATAAAGGGCCCCACAACCTAGATTGGAGTCATCTGTCGAGATCACTTTTCTCCTCGTAACCACACCCATACTTACTGCTGACTGATAAGAGTCTGCTTTTCATGGAGTCAGGGCTCTGATACAGCCGTGGTTCGCTCTGATTTGTAAGTGGCCATGCGTGAGTTGGTACACAGGGTTTTAACCAGCACTGGAGAGGACGCATATGCAGTAGTCCGAGCTGGAGTACTGATGATGCTGAGGTCATAAGACCCAACATCCTCTGAAATCTCTTGAGAGGCACGCACGCGCCTGCTCTGAAAGATGCCTGTAGCGACTGACCGAATCCTGTTTTCTATCACTACTGAACAAATATGAACACATATATGTTTAATTCACAAAACCTTGAACCATGTGATTTGGTGACCACCAACAGGTCATTATTTTAACTTAGTTTACGACGCACGGCCAATAAAGAAACAGGTCCCCTTTGTTCGCGAACCCTTGTCCAGTCACCAGCATAAGAGTGCCCCCATTCAGACGCACAAGCTAATTTTTCCCCCTCGCATCTTCTTACGCCGCTAGGCTGATAAGTGAATTTACATACACAACTACCCTTTTGTCTTGAAGACAACCATGTGCGAACTAAACCCTCACGTGGTACACACCACGTATGGACAGATGCTGACCATAAGGATACTCTGATACACACACATACCCACACACAAACGTCCCTTTGTGTGCAACTTAGGATAGAAATGTCCTTAATGTATATAACACAGAATTGCCCGGAGGAAACGCTGACTGAACTCTGATACAGACACACACACATTAACACACAAACACCAGGAATGGAACTAACTTTTCAGAGAAAAGTACCTCTAAATGTTTTAAATGTATTCATCTTTGTGCTTAGATGTCTTCACATGCCATACGGGAAGTACTGACAATTTTATTGTGTGTTAATCAAACTTTAAAATGCTTGTAATTCTGCATATGGATGTAACCATGTCCTTCTGCTTGTTACCTACTTGTTCTTGGTATCTGTGTGTCCGTTGTGATGTGACCGAGCCAGTCATACATAGGATATTACAGTAAAATGTATTGTTATGTGTGTACAATCGTTCTGTGTAGAAATGATACAATTTGATACCATCATAAATTATCCTGACAAGACAAAGAAGAACTTTTCCCGCTCGGGACACTCTTAAAGATTATTGGTCACGTATGCGAAACGGGCGTGAACCCCTCCTCTCCATAAGAGACTGACACAGAAGTTTCTCTGAGCACTTCAGCGCTTGGGCACTTCTGAGAACTTGAGAGCAATGTCCCTGTGAGAGGCTTCCGGTCCCATGGCTCCCTTTTAGGGAGCTTTCTCCGTTTTTCTTTTCTTTACTAAGTTTTATTTTCATATTTGCCTCTCCCTCCACGGGAGATGAACTCTGAATTATTTCCTTGGCAACTTCACGTTCGGTGAACCTTTAAACTTCCCGCGAGTCTGCTCGCCCCGGAAGACACGAGAGAACACACCTATACCGATGGACAAACCCGCACACGACTCTGCGTTCCTCAGCAACACAAGAGAACCATATGCAAGTATAGGTTATTGATTTGATTTGATTGATGTGATTTCTTGTTGTCTCTCTAAGGGTTACGTTGTCTGTGAATTTTGCCATGCTGCGATCACCCCGGTGATCAATCTCTCTCTCTCTCTCATCCCCTTACTCTCTCTCTCTCTCCCTCACTCAATCTCTCTATCTCTCTCTCACTCTCTTTGTTATTCGTCTGTCTCATTAGTTTTACCTTTTCACTGTACATACCTGTATCCCGTGTTTAAATGTAGAATTCTGTATCCGTAGTTTCATTTTATTAAAACCACTATATGCTTGATTGTTTCTGAAAAGCTCATTTTACAAGTCAATGAATTGTTTGATCTTAGCTACAAAGCTTTACAATTTGATTACTATTTCAGTAATCTAACTTTTATAATAACAAGAAGGTGATTTTCATGGCCAGAGAATAGCTTTCTTGGAATTATTAAGAAAGAGATAATTTTTGATGGAAAATTGATAAGTTAATCTTACGGCCGTTTGCTGGACAAACAGATTGTTTGATAGCTAAATTAATTCCATTAAGGGTTATCTCATATAGTCGATTTGAAAGGGGACCATTGATATATGAATGAGGAATTATAATTCGTTGTGATTGATCATTCATATGTACAATCGATCTATTTTCAACTTCGATAATTTAACTGTAATATGCAATATATTAATCATATTCATGATTAATTTTTCAAATTCCCTATATATAATTTGAGCTAATTTAATGTAATACCAATGTTGTTACAGTTTGGTGGAGAACGTGACGCATTTCAAACTTTGTTTTATGAGCAAATTCAGTTTCAATCTGTGTATATGGTTATTAATAAAAAAAATTTTGCGCGCTATGAAATCATGAAATTGTGAGATAAGTCGCAACGCGAACTCACTCCTAACTGACCGAGGCAAAAAGCCAAAGTCAGTAACGTTACATTTTAACAAGTTGCTAAAATATGCCTAGACAATTTTAACACTGTTAAATGCTAAGTAAACTGCAGACAGTTCCAATGATATAAAATTGTGTTTGCAAAGACGAAGAAATCTCTTTTGCATTACTACATTTTAATATTACAAAATCCCCTGTTCAAGAACGAGAATCTTCTTGCAGTGGGATCAAAAGATTGAGTAAAGCGAGACTCCTTTTCTCATCTTAGTAAGGCCTGATTTTATAATCGTTAAATAACGATAACTCCTGGTCAGAAATTGGCGTAGCTAACCAATCTAAACCTAATACATTTTGAATAAGTGCTATATTTTTAATGTGTATGGGAGTCGAACCAACAGACGAAAATTCCTGTTGTCCACACTTGTGTATGTGCGGCGAAGAAACCCCGCCATATACTCTTTTGCAGCATAGCACCGAAAAGATCCGAAAAGATCCGCAGAGATCTGAATGAATACTTGTGATTTATTGCAGAAAATCAGCGCGTGACACGAGCTGAAAGCTCTTAGCTCTTGAATCACATTAAAAATTGGTTGTAATTCCACTGGCTAAACACTAGAGGGTGTTTAGAAGTCTCAAATTACGCCCCGCCTTCTGACGTCAACCTGCATGAGCGCAATTACGCCATCTCGTGGCCATTTCAGATAATGCTCTCTTTACTGCTAAATTCCTTATGACCAGAATTAGCCTGTCTAAATTCTCAATAATTATTGGCATGTACAGCGTTGCTCGTGCAAATATTATTTTGTGTTAGACAAGTTTCCTGCTTGTGACTGGTACATTTACTTTGAGTTTGGTTCAAAACAAAATTTGAATTAAAACTTAAATTAAATCCCAACACAGCCAGAGAGAGCCACTTGGAAGTCCACGCCTTCCAAGTCGGCTTACTCAGCTCTCCTTGTCTCTCTTTTCAAATTCTGTTTGGAACTGCCTATTTCTACTTTTCCCTTTTGATTGTTTATAGTTATTGATGATACTTTACAGTTACACTGTAAAACATTATTTTCATGATTTGTTATCAAAACTTTTATATTTTGTCAAATCAACTTAGATAATTAATGTAATTCAGATAACATAATATTTTGAGTTTCTATTTATTAAACCAATCTCCTTTGTTGTATTAACTCAAAGTTTTAATTTCAATTAACTAAAAATTTTAAGGCAATCAGGTAACTTACCTTTTTAAGTTATTCCAACTTTTTTTTTTTTTACAGTGTACCGGTAACTTTAGTAAAAATATTATCCTGACATTTCAATTTGTCTTTGCTGTCTATACATATTGGCATTTACAGCTCTGTTTGTGCTAATGTTGTTGGATGTTAGACAAATCTTCTACCTCTGACTGTACACTTATTTTTATTTTGAGTTCAAACAAGATTTGAATTACAAATTTAGATTAAGTTTCAGTTCAAGCACTGATACCACTTAGCGGAACGCGCCCCTTGTGGCATCGCCTTTCAAAGTCGGGTATCAAGTTTTCTTTCTCTCTCTTCTTTCTGTTTGAATTGGTCTATGTCCCAGCTTTCCTCATTGTTTTATTTATTAATAATCACTGATACTTTACAGTAATCACGATTGTTATCGGATAATCCTAATCTTTATTTTCTGTTACACGCTTATTTAAATTTGGTTCAAACAACCTTCAATCTAAATTTAAATTAAGGTGTCTGATGCAACCAGATAAACCACAGGAGGAAGTGCGCCCCTTTTGGCGAAAACCCATTATTACGTTTTGCCTCCTCCTGTGTTTCATCCTGCTTGGCTTATTTTCTACTTTCTCGTTTGATTATTTCATAATAATTTAATGATACTTTACTGTTATCATTGGTTATTATCGGATATCATTCTGATTTTCCTTAATAATTCTTACCTGCTTATTTTAAATACAAATTTAAACAAGTTTTGAATTTTGAATTTGAATTAAGTTTTCTGTTCACCAGGTTAAAGCACAGAGAAGTACGCACCCCTTGTGGTGAAAACCAGCTACTGCGGCCTGCCTCTTCACCCGTGCTTTATCCTGTCTCTTTCTACTTTAATTGTTCTTCTCTTTTGGGTTAGGTTATTTTGATAAAATACCAGAATTATCATAATTTCCTTTTGTTTATTATTATTTAGTAAAACCTTTGAATTTAGTGCTACATAAATAATCAATACATTTGGTTTAAACAAGCAGGCCTTAATCCACTTTAAGTTTCACTTGTTTAACCTTTGTGTATTTAGAAGTGGCATTCACCAGAGCACGGTGGTGAGGTGCAGCATTCTCTGGTTGGTATCCCGCAAGCGAGGTTACCCGACCGGCGGTACTGACGCTGGCCGTGTGTGAGTTTCGGACACTTCCGAGTCCCGTACCATCGTTGCAGCACGCAACTGCGACATCAGCAATTTGACACTCCAAAGTCAGGTTGTTTGGGAGAGCGCAGCAAGGTACAGGGAGACAATGAAGTGGCCCGAGAACACTGCGGTCAAGTGTTGGGAAACGTCGGAAGGGTTGACTGAGCCACGGGTTCCCACCAGAGAGGCCTCAATTCACCGCAGGTAAACTAAATTTAGTAAAACCCATTCCGCTTACTATAAGCCACAGAATACTAGATATCTCCCGGATATTTAAGTGTTTGGCCCATCTCTTTTCCAAGCCACACCATCTTCTTAGGTTTCTACCCCGATAACCCCCACTAACCTGTTGGCCCTATCTTAAACCCTATCAGTGGTAGTAGGCTTAGGCCTCCATATTCTCCCTAACACTTCCAGTGTTAGTATTTATTCCAGTTCATTACAGACCTATTCATTTTCTTTGTTTTGTTTCACTCTGATCTCTTCTATCCTTGTGTTCTGTTGTGATTTGTGTTCTTTCATTTCACTTAGAGACAGTAACCTGTGAGAGCCACCAAGGAAGCTAAATAATAGAGTGACAACCACGCAGCCGGTGTCATCACGTGACCCACTAGGCTGACGCCCTGTCAAGATCTTTATTTAGGCCCTGCGCCAACCTGAGCAAATTGTCCCAATCTAACTGTCTGCATCAGTTAGCCAAAAATTCTCATAGACGGCATAGCCCGTATTAGCATAATTTGTTAACCTTAGAACAAACTTGCATTTTGGTCTCTTTGTGTGTGTGCTGTGTTTCTCTCGCCTACAGTGAGCCAGTATGTCCCGTGCATCCAGCCCCGCAGCCCACTGGGACGACCTCGAGACATGGCTGAGAGCCATGACAACGGACGCCAGTGACCTGCAGCATCTGAGCCAGACGCAGCTGGACACCGAGCTTGACAAGCTGAGCGCCCACGATCCAACCCAGAGCTACAACTACAAAGACTGGGCCAGAATCGTCAGAAGCATCGCACACAACCTCGTCGCCCAGGCAAGGCTCAGCGAACGGAGCAACATCGACCTGGAGCAGCAAGCAGCAGCGCTTAAGCTTCAAGCGGAGGAGGCCCGGAAGGATCAGGCCCGAACCCAGAGTCGTCTAGATCAGCTTCTCCGCGAGACCCACGACCAGCGTGGGACAGAGTATGCAGCAAACCCAGAGCTACAGGAAGAAATAGAAAGACTTCAAAGTGCCCTGCAAAACCGTCGTCTAGAGACAGACGAAAGAGAACAGTCGGAGCGTAAAGCCAGAGTGGAACTCGACCAACAACTCCGACAAGGTGAAAATCTCCTCGCAAGAGCGGAGAATGCACTAAAAGAAAGAGACACTAAAGCCAATGCCTGTGAAAAACACTTACACACGGCCCGAGCTGAAATCCATGAACTTACTCAACAGAGACACGATCTCAAAAACGAACTTGACTTTGTTTGCAGAGAGTTGAAACACTCTTATAGACTGAAAAATGACCGGGAAGGGGAAACGCACACCACAAAGTTTCCCCTACACAGCTGGTCCGCACCTTTCAGCCACGAACTCAAGAGTGAAAAGGGGGGTGAAAGCCCACTGTTCAGTATGTCACCAGCCAGTTTCCAGAGAACCCCTGCCGCTAACCACGGCATGGCCCCCAAAGAACTTGACAAGCTGGCCCGAAACATCCCGATGGTCACTCCAAACCCTGCAGGAGGCCATGATGTGCACGCCTACCTGCAAGACATAGACTTTCACTTGCACACTGTTCCCAACGTAACACCGTGGGACAGATTGTACCTGCTCAGAATCACGTCCAGTCGTGATGCGCGCAGCTTCCTCTACCGTCAACCAGAGACAGTCAAGTCGGATTACCAGCAGTTGCAGCAGGCCTTCCTTAAAGAATTCTCTGATCCAGAATCAGACCAAGGACTAATCACAGATGATTTCAACTTCAGAACTTTGTTTCTCAGAAATCTGCACTCCACAGTGAGTCATCACCTAGGCATTCTGGCCTGTCCCCGTAGCATGTCTACCCAACAGCTAAGAGACTTGGCCCAAAAAGCTTACACCAAGCAAAAGACTGTGTCCGAAAAGACTTTCAAAAAAACCCCACAATCTACTCTGTCTCTGAACACTACTCAGAGCTGCCTCTAGAGGGCGCCCCACAACACCAGCCCCTACGCCAAGACTCCTGGGGAACCTGATCAAAAAGGGGGTGGCCCGGAAACTCTACCTAGCCATCACTTTGGAAAATGAGGTGAGCCTGGAAGCCCTGGTAGACACCGCCTCAGACCTCACTTTAATGTCAGCTCAGCTCTTTGAAAGACTCAGTGCTAAAAAGCTAAGAGCCAAAATCGAACTCTTACACCCCAAACGTGTGAGCTAAACGTGCAGTCGTACAGCCAGAATGACAGGCTGAACAGGTAGCTCCCATTCACCTGACAATTGGTCCTTTTGAGGCCTACCCACCCGGTGTACATCCCACAAATGGACACGTACCCCTTTTGGATGGGCAAAGACCTGCTAGATGCTCTGAGCTTTTATTAGACTTCAAACACCTGACCGTCTGGGCCCTCCAGTCACACAGGTCACCAGAGCCAGACTCCAAGGTCAGAGTTCCCAAGAACCCCAGCAGCCATCCAGGGGTACACAGCCTCAGCACCAAGTCAAGGTTCCAGTTCGCTACCCTGCACCTTCCAGCTCGCCAAAGACCACGCAATGCCCGCTCAACGATGCGTGACCTAATGCAGAAGGCCTCTAACACAGAAGGCCTCCTCAGAAAGAATTCCTGAAACCCCACTGACTTTGAACTGCAAAACCAGAGGACACTGCACGAACACAGTGCAAGACTCTGCTAAAAATGTCCCTGATCAGCATAGGACATAGAATTTTTTTTTAAAGTAGATGAAAAGTTGTGCTCAAAGAGACGCAAGACTCTGCAGTAGGAAAAATTAGAACTTTACTGATTTAAAGAAAATCTTGAATGGACGTGTAAGCCTCACCTGCCAACAGACTATGCACGACTCTTTTAAAAACAAACATTTGCGACATGTTGGTTGAAATGACACTGCTAAACATTAGTTTCTATAACAATGACGGGTTACAGGAAATGCTAGCTCCAAATAGGGCATACGTCACTGCGACGTCAGAAAAAAAACCCACCTGCGTTTAAACTACGGTTAACCTACGGGCGTGCATTTAAGCGTTGCGATCCAACTAAAACACAACGTGCAATACGCATTTTGATCGCTGGCTTGTCTAAGTGCAGATAAAACAATAGCTGAAATTGACATCTCTACTTTAAGTAAAATAGCCTTAGATTTCCAACTAAAATTAGCATGTTCAGCAGTAAAGCGTAAGTCTGTTTGATGAAGAAACCTCATCTCAGCAGCTTGTAAGCTGTACCGATGTGTATTCTGCTTTGCTTAAAAGAAATCCAAATTGTAGTATGACTAAACCTGTGTCTAACAAAGAAAGCTCAGGACAAAGTTATATCTAGGTAGACCTGGGTGATGCTCCCCTTTCTACAAATGTAAAGGCCTTATAAATTATTGCTAGATTGATGTAATTCACCTAAATTTTAGCTGCACCTACAAGCAGAAAGCTACCTAGCGATCAAAACTGTTTAATCGCTGAGAAGTCAGCATTCGTGCACAAGAGGGACGTAACTATATATGCTTACACAAGCTTTGACTTACAGCAAATCTATTTCCTTACTCTGTAAACAAATAGAATAAGTTGCGTAAAATAAAGAGAAGAGTTCCATGAGTAAAATTAGCTAATGCCAAAACACATCTGCATTTTACTTAATGTAACACCGACTACTAGAAAGACTTAAAATTTAGGTGCATCCTGTTCACCCGTTTAAACCAGCATAATTCATGTAAAATGTACAGACATTCTTTAGGGACTGTTGAATTGTCTGACATGCTCTAGCTTCCAGGTCAACGACTTGTCACAGGAAGTGCTAACTGGTGATGTCACTTTGTAAACAAACCAGCCTAGGTGGCTACGCTAACCTAGCATCCTTCCAGCTCACGCTAAGCTAAACTAACATAGCATCCAGCTAGCTTATGCTACGCTAAGCTAACCTAGCATCCTTCCAGCTCACGCTAAGCTAAACTAACATAGCATCCAGCTAGCTTACGCTACGCTAAGCTAACCTAACATCCTTCCAGCTTACGCTAAGCTAAACCAATATGTCACCCATCCAGCTTAGGCTAAGCTAAATAACAACTTATACAGTTAGCAGGTAGCATAATTTACTTGAGCCCTTAATCACCGCTTGTGTTTACACAGGGCAAAGTATTCTAAAATACTTTCCTTAACACCAGTTAAGGTTTATAATTATTCACGTTCCGTGTTTGCAATTCTTCTTAGCTAAAGTTCACCTTCACTAGTTGAGGCATAGCCCTTGCTAACCGTCGAAGGCTACCTTTGAAGATACCCTGTTAATTAATCTTAAGTTAACTACATGTAAACTGTGTAGCTAGAGAAGAATTCATATAGCAATAAGAATCTTCATCGGCAGGTGACTAATCCTTGGATGGGACACACACGATGTGGCCTCGATTACGCAACCGTTGTAACCCACTATGAAGTGTTGGCCCAGGCAAATCCAAAGTTTATTCACTAATGCCACTGATTATTCTCGCCTTCAGAGCATTCCCGGTGTTTTGATCACTTTGTTTCTTTTTGCTTTTAATTTTAATTTTTGTTTTCTTTGGGCTCTTCTTTAATTTTTTTTAATTTTCTTTGACCTTGATATTAATAGCACTCAGCTATTCCCTTTACTTTTCGGTCATCTATATGATTTAAAATTTATTTTATTTCCTCTCTTGTTCAAATGTGGTTCCATTTCCCATAGGGCCCAGAAAGGAAACAGACACCTTTATTTGTGATTTTGTTTATTTTCAACAAGTGTACTCATTTTTGTGACCCTGCAACACAAGTAATTTCGACAATTTACTAGGGCACAACTATAGTCCAGCGGATTGATAATAAGCGTAATTTGAATAAGACAGCTGTCCTTTTCCCCCCCTATCATTTACTTCGTCAAACCGTAGTGAACCACTAGTTAAGTCCAGAGAAATAATTTAGTCATAAGAACCATCTTAAGTCATTTATTTCATCTCGGCTATGCCCTTTCCAGGAAATAATCTCGGAACCACATAACTCTTAGCCTCCTAGCATCCACAGCTAAGATATGGTACAAGACCCACTTCACTAGCTAGCTACATGTGAAACACCTAGCTTTAAGCTACATACCTAGCGAACCAATTAAACCATGGTTCTGAACTTTTAGGGTCATGCATTAGGCTCTCACCTCAAGTATGAAAAAAATGTCACAGAGCCCCTGTTTCACCTGACCTTAAACTTCCAGCTTACCAAAGACTATGGACACTATGAGAAACCACCTCTCATACCCCTCCAACCACCCACGAACACCATCTGCACCCACCGACAACCGGTGCCCCAGACAACCTACGTCGACAAGCACATGCTGCGTGCACTGGACAACATTCAGCGTTCTGCACCTGATGCCATCACCCCGCCACAGCTTGTTCTGCCACAGTGCAAAAGGGGGGTAATGCCAATGTATGCCCTATGCCCATGACGCACCATGTGCTGCACACCGCAGCACCAGAGACACTTGCAAGACACCGAAGCAAGTGGCATACTGGCGTCCTCACAGCGAAAAGACTGTCCTAGCCAACCAAGGACGACGGTCGCTGAAATTTTTCCTCCCTTTCTCTCTGTCTCTCTCCCTTTCACTTTTACCAGGATGCTGCTGTGCCTCCAGCCAACCAGAGGGCAGCCGCAATCGGACATCTCACCAGGTCCGGCACCAAGCACCATCCTAAGGGAACAACCAAGACTCCTTTTCTGCCGGACCCGCACTCAGAAAGTGCCTGTGCCACCTGATCCTCGCAACGCCTACAGAACGCACTACCCCGGCGTAACGACACAATACAGCTGGGTAGGTGCCAACGGACAGAGGAGGCCCTCACGCACACTGAGGCCGACGTCGAACACATGCTCGACCAACTTGAGAAAATGACTGTCACGCTAGCGGAGCCAGGTGGCCACAACCGCCGCCACCGCACTGCCGTCAGAACTCTGTTTAACACCTGTATGTCCAGCATGAATGCAGTAAACCTTGCCAACGTTGGACGGCATGCAGCCGAAATTCAGACTGAGATTCCACAGATAATAGAGCCACTCACAACAGAGTGCATCCCTGCAGACCATCGACAAGACACTAAAGGGAACTGTGATAACTTTCAACACCCACAGCGTTCTGCCGACCCCGACAGTGAACTCCAAGAAACAGCTGTTTACTGCCTTCCAGAATGACTTTGCTCAAACTCAGCTGGCAACAGCCCTGATGACAAACCTGCTGCAAGGGGGGTGAACTCCTCCATCGACAGCCTCGCCATGGGTAGAATCCCACCGCACCTGATACCCTTAGGCCTCATGCAAACCGTGCTGGCGTCCGCCATCACCACGCCAACTGACTCTTTAAAAATACACCTTGCCTACTCTCATGGGTAGTGCCATCCCACTCTGCATCACAACAAGCAGAGAAAAGGGGACGTTCCCCTGAACTTACCCATCATAGTCAAGCCGAATCCACCGGCTCAAGAACATTGTCCATGTCAGATTTTGAAAGGTAGCACTCACATCAAGATCCGCATGCCGTACGTGATTGCCTTGCATGACAGCGACACTAAGCTGTCCCCAGCACCGAATCCACACCTGTGCACATTGACCAAAGACATTCACTATCTCTGCCCTAACAAATCTTTCCTCAGAAACAACCCTGACGGAACCTGCGGGCTGCAGATCAGCGGCACAAGGTGTCCTGCCAAAGCTAAGCCTCGCACTCAAGCCATCGAGACCCAAGCAGAGAGTGTAAGTGACAGGTGGCTCGTTAACACTCCTGGGCGAACAGCTGCACTCACTTACGACCAGAATGACACTGACACCTGTGTCGCCTCGCTCAACCAGAGCATGTGAATCCAAGTACCGAAAGGTGCCATCCTTCACCTTGATGACTTGGCATTGTACCATCTTCCAAGCAAAGAGTACAAAATAGAACTGGAAATCCCATCCTTCTTCAGGAACCACACTTTCACCCTAACTCCAGAACAGGAATTGTGGTTTGCAAAAGGGGAGGGGTCCCGACTCATTGACATTGCTCCTGTAGACACAGCCCTCCAAGCACTGTCTCACTGCCCGTTCTGAACACTTCATCTGCGGTCCCAGCCTGGACCGCCACCAAACCTCATCGAGCTGAATCCTCAGCTTTAAGATCCACCTGCCATCCTACCGTCAGGTTCCACCTGCCATCCTACCATCATGATCCACATGCTACCCAACCATCAGGTTCCACCTGCTATCCTACTACCATGGTCCACCTACTACATGACCACCAGGATTCACCTGCCAGTCGGCTATTGTGATGATTGTCGTCCGATAAAGTTCACACAGGGACTTCATCCGACGAAAAGGGGGAATATGTAGCGACTGACCGAATCCTGTTTTCTATCACTACTGAACAAATATGAACACATATATGTTTAATTCACAAAACCTTGAACCATGTGATTTGGTGACCACCAACAGGTCATTATTTTAACTTAGTTTACGACGCACGGCCAATAAAGAAACAGGTCCCCTTTGTTCGCGAACCCTTGTCCAGTCACCAGCATAAGAGTGCCCCCATTCAGACGCACAAGCTAATTTTTCCCCCTCGCATCTTCTTACGCCGCTAGGCTGATAAGTGAATTTACATACACAACTACCCTTTTGTCTTGAAGACAACCATGTGCGAACTAAACCCTCACGTGGTACACACCACGTATGGACAGATGCTGACCATAAGGATACTCTGATACACACACATACACCAACAGGTCATTATTTTAACTTAGTTTACGACGCACGGCCAATAAAGAAACAGGTCCCCTTTGTTCGCGAACCCTTGTCCAGTCACCAGCATAAGAGTGCCCCCATTCAGACGCACAAGCTAATTTTTCCCCCTCGCATCTTCTTACGCCGCTAGGCTGATAAGTGAATTTACATACACAACTACCCTTTTGTCTTGAAGACAACCATGTGCGAACTAAACCCTCACGTGGTACACACCACGTATGGACAGATGCTGACCATAAGGATACTCTGATACACACACATACCCACACACAAACGTCCCTTTGTGTGCAACTTAGGATAGAAATGTCCTTAATGTATATAACACAGAATTGCCCGGAGGAAACGCTGACTGAACTCTGATACAGACACACACACATTAACACACAAACACCAGGAATGGAACTAACTTTTCAGAGAAAAGTACCTCTAAATGTTTTAAATGTATTCATCTTTGTGCTTAGATGTCTTCACATGCCATACGGGAAGTACTGACAATTTTATTGTGTGTTAATCAAACTTTAAAATGCTTGTAATTCTGCATATGGATGTAACCATGTCCTTCTGCTTGTTACCTACTTGTTCTTGGTATCTGTGTGTCCGTTGTGATGTGACCGAGCCAGTCATACATAGGATATTACAGTAAAATGTATTGTTATGTGTGTACAATCTTTCTGTGTAGAAATGATACAATTTGATACCATCATAAATTATCCTGACAAGACAAAGAAGAACTTTTCCCGCTCGGGACACTCTTAAAGATTATTGGTCACGTATGCGAAACGGGCGTGAACCCCTCCTCTCCATAAGAGACTGACACAGAAGTTTCTCTGAGCACTTCAGCGCTTGGGCACTTCTGAGAACTTGAGAGCAATGTCCCTGTGAGAGGCTTCCGGTCCCATGGCTCCCTTTTAGGGAGCTTTCTCCGTTTTTCTTTTCTTTACTAAGTTTTATTTTCATATTTGCCTCTCCCTCCACGGGAGATGAACTCTGAATTATTTCCTTGGCAACTTCACGTTCGGTGAACCTTTAAACTTCCCGCGAGTCTGCTCGCCCCGGAAGACACGAGAGAACACACCTATACCGATGGACAAACCCGCACACGACTCTGCGTTCCTCAGCAACACAAGAGAACCATATGCAAGTATAGGTTATTGATTTGATTTGATTGATGTGATTTCTTGTTGTCTCTCTAAGGGTTACGTTGTCTGTGAATTTTGCCATGCTGCGATCACCCCGGTGATCAATCTCTCTCTCTCTCTCATCCCCTTACTCTCTCTCTCTCTCCCTCACTCAATCTCTCTATCTCTCTCTCACTCTCTTTGTTATTCGTCTGTCTCATTAGTTTTACCTTTTCACTGTACATACCTGTATCCCGTGTTTAAATGTAGAATTCTGTATCCGTAGTTTCATTTTATTAAAACCACTATATGCTTGATTGTTTCTGAAAAGCTCATTTTACAAGTCAATGAATTGTTTGATCTTAGCTACAAAGCTTTACAATTTGATTACTATTTCAGTAATCTAACTTTTATAATAACAAGAAGGTGATTTTCATGGCCAGAGAATAGCTTTCTTGGAATTATTAAGAAAGAGATAATTTTTGATGGAAAATTGATAAGTTAATCTTACGGCCGTTTGCTGGACAAACAGATTGTTTGATAGCTAAATTAATTCCATTAAGGGTTATCTCATATAGTCGATTTGAAAGGGGACCATTGATATATGAATGAGGAATTATAATTCGTTGTGATTGATCATTCATATGTACAATCGATCTATTTTCAACTTCGATAATTTAACTGTAATATGCAATATATTAATCATATTCATGATTAATTTTTCAAATTCCCTATATATAATTTGAGCTAATTTAATGTAATACCAATGTTGTTACATGCCGTTAGGCGCTGAATAGTGAGCGCTCGCTCATTGTATAGAGTCTATCACTGTACCCAGGAAAGAGATACTCTGGCTGGGAGACAGTGTGCTCTTAGAAACGTTGATCCTGAGTCCCAGGCTTTCTATATGGCTGAGGAGCCAGGATCTGTGAGTTATCTATTGTTCCTCTGATTGGCTATAATCAGCCAATTGTCGAGGTAATTCAACAGTGCTGTGTCCAAGCACTTCGTAAAAGTACAAGGTGCCAATGATAGGCCGAACGGTAGTACTGTATACTGGTAAGCCTGCCACTCGAAGCCGAATCTGAGAAATGGCCTGTGATGGGGCGATATCTGGATGTGAAAATAAGCATCCATCAGATCCACTGAGATAAACCAATCCCCTGGGCGAATTTGCTCAAGGATTTGTTTGGTTGTCAGCATTCTGAACGGTCGCGTCATAATCGCTTTGTTCAGGTGTCTGAGGTCTAAGATGGGTCTGAGACCGCCATCCTTCTTTGGGACGAGGAAGTAATGACTGTAAAAGACCGACTCGCTTTGTGATAATGGGACTGATTCCACAGCTCCCTTCTCTAATAGTTTCGACACTTCGGTGCGAAGGACGTGAGCCACGCCTCTTCTCACTGTCGTCTCAACCAGGGCTGAAAAACGTGGAGGTCTGCGAGCAAACTGTTGCGGGTAGCCTCGTTTTATTATGTTCAACACCCATTCTGATATACCGGGGATGGCCTGCCTTGGCCCGCATAGCTAGGGGTTGAATGAAAACTGGGGATGGGCTGTGTAATAGGGACCCGGCCGCCCAGCTGTTTAATGTTCGCGCTGCTATGTGAGCGGCGCTCATGTTCGGGGGCACGCGCATTACTGCGGGCACACCTTTTATCACAGAATGAGCAGTTTTCGCATGTGGGGGTGCATACTTCACAGTTGGCACACAACTCACGTTTATTACATCTCTCCCACGAGCTAGGGGGAGAATTGATATTACAGTGGTCCTGTTTATGTGTAGGGATGCAAACTTCGTAGTGGACACGCGCATTACATTCATAACACTCTCCGCTGGAGAACCTGATACTGTGTGAACAGTGCTTGTGTGTAGGAGTGCATACTTCATAGTGGGCACATGATCTACATTTAATGTGTTCTCCACGTGTGTGTGTAGGGGTGCATGCTTCATAGCGGGCATGCGCACTACATTCATTATGCCACCGGCATGAGCTGGAGGAAAACTTGATACTGTGTGACTTTACAGTGAACACGTGACCTACAAATGAGCTCTTTTCGTGTTTGCATGAAAGCGTGTTTTTCGATACAGGCCCTATTTCTGTCACAGTGTCTGGTTGTTTTTCCCTGGGTTATCACTAGAGGTCCTCGTTCTCACGGTGTCATTCACATTAGACTACAATTCCCAGCATTCTGTTCTGTCACTTATCTGACACTTATCAGAGGCCGTCTCTGTGCAGCGTGCGGTCGTTTTGGAGACTGTCCCTGTGCAGCATGCTGTGATTTCAGAGGCCGTCTCTGTACAGCATGCAGACATTTCGGAGGTCGTCCCTGTGCAGTACGAGGTCGTTTTGGAGGCCGTCCCTGTGCAGCATGCGGTCATTTCGGAGGTTGTCCCTGTACAGTATGTGGTTGTTTGTTTCAGAAGCCGTCCTAGTGCAGTCCGCTGTTATCCCAGAGACCATCCCGGATTAAGAATCCATTTAAAATGAATGGATTTAGAAAATAATTTAACCTTGAGAAATGTTCACTGGAGTGAAAAGTGTGACATTTATGTCTGTTTTTTTTTTTTTCATTTTTATGAACATGCATTAGCTTGTAAATAAAATGCATACTAAACAAATACCCAGCTGCAACAGTTATTTCACTCCATGTAAAAACACATTTTACCTTCTCTGACATTTTTAATAATAGTTACAAAATTCATAGTTCAGCTCCATAAAAAAGTTGAGAATCAGTCGTTAACTGACATCTAGCATTGAAACTTAAATATAAGTAAGGGATAATGTACAGCCAGCCGGTGGTTGAATGTACCGTAACTGTTCCGCTTCGCGTCAGGGTCCTCATCACCCTGTCGGGGGTTATTTTGAGACAACCACTGGCTGGGTCTACATTATCCCGCTTATTACACGGCTACTTGCCAGATAAGTAAATAATTAGACACAAAATATTGATCTGACTTGAAATATTTTATTAGGTCTTTAAACGCAAAGCTTCCGTGGAGAGAGCAGTTAATGTTGTAGCGCAGCAAGTTCAAACTAAACAGACATTTAAGAAAGACGGTATACAGTCAATCATATCACTATTACACAGCATTTCGCCACATAAATAATTATGGGGATGAAATATATTGATTTCAGATTAAACTGTTTTAAAATCGTAGGCCTACCTATTTGTATCTCATAATCCAACAGTGTACAAAACAATAGTCACAAAATGGCAGCAGCTGCGTTTGTATGAAACAAGAGAGAGCAAGTCCATGATACTGGTTGGCATAATTAAAAAAACTGTACACAAAATATTGATTCAACTGAGTTTTAATATTTTATTCACCAAACACAAAACTTCCATGAAGAAAAAACGTTCCTAGCAATCGTATAGCACTGCTGACTTCAGTGACCCGGATGAGTCTGCGTTATCTGTTTTGAGCGGCCGGTTGTTATCTGGGAATAATTTAGCCTTCACGTGCTATGGTAATTATGGTAAATACCAAAAGCCGACGTGGAAAATACACATGGACACCCCCTCATGTGGTATTTTCCACTGGGAGGCTCGTAGAATATTTTGATGCACGAGTTGCCGAGATGAGATAACCTTTGACCTTTTCAAAATGGCGGAGAGCAACGCAAGAGTCGTGAATGGTAAGCATTGTACACAACTAAACGTTTTTTGCTACTGTTAGCGGATAGTTTTTGTAGCCTATACAATGTTGTGTCATTAACAATTGTAATATAATGCGTTAAACTCAAACACTATAATGCGCTAAAACTCAAAAATACAGTTATGGTTTGGTGTTATCTACCCAGAGCAGATGCTAGCTAGCAGTCAATAGGAGCGTCCTAGTAATGAGCTGGTAGGAAATCGTCTCGGTTACGTATGTAACCCTAGTTCCCTGAGTAGGGAACGAGACGCTGCGTCATCGCTGTGGGAACGCCCCTGCGTTGTGCGTCCTGAAGCACGTATCGAATCAGCCCAATGGAGAGATGGAACGTCATAGGCGGGTGACGTCATCGACCAGGAAACTATAAAGCACCCCAAACAACACAAGCACATCAGCTTCTGATAAGCCTGAAGGAAGCGCTAACGGGAGTGCCGGGAGTATGGCAGAACGACGCAGCGTCTCGTTCCCTACTCAGGGAACTAGGGTTACATACGTAACCGAGACGTTCCCTTATCCTAGGGAACTCGAGCTGCGTCATCGCTGTGGGAACGCGAATACCCACGTCGCCATAGGAGCAAGTGACCGTCATGTGAGAACTAGCGCACAGAGGACGAGAGCACCTGTGCCCCAGGGGTAGAACTTAAGTCTAGATCGTAGAACTTAATAAAAGTATGTGGTGAGGACCATCCAGCCGCATCACAAACATCACTTAGGGAAACTCCTGACAATAGAGCTTTAGAAGCAGCCATACTCCTAGCTGACTCATAAGCAAGTGAGATAGCCTCAACCACCCACTTGCTCATTCTCTGTTTAGACGCGGGACACCCTTTCCTGGGTGGCCCAAAACACACAAATAGTTGTTCTGATTTTCTCCACAGGGCAGCTCTGTGGACATAGGCGTCTAACGCCCTAACAGGGCAGAGCAAATTAAGTTTCTCCTGGTCAGATGACTGAAATGGAGGAGGACAGAAAGCCTGCAGAACTGTAGGTCTAACAACATTAGTAGGGACCTTGGGAACGTAACCTGGTCTAGGATACAGAAAAGCCTTAACCATGCCAGGCGAAAATTCCAGGCACGAGGGTGAAACCGACAGAGCCTGCAAATCTCCGATTCTCTTTAGGGAGGAGATAGCAAGAAGAAAGACAGTTTTAAGAGTGAGAAACTTCTCAGGAACTTCTTCGATAGGTTCAAACGGAGCTAGGGAAAGACCTTCTAATACAATGGCCAGATCCCAGGAAGGCACCCTCGTTCGAACTGCTGGCCTCAGCCTCAAAGTGCCACGAAGGAAACGAGTTATAAGCGGGTGTCTCCCAAGAGAAACTCCACTGAAAGGGACATGGTAAGCAGCTAGTGCCGCCACGTACACCTTTAGTGTGGAGGGGGATAACCCTGCGGAGAAGCGCTCCTGCAAGAATTCCAGCACTGCACCCACTGGGCAGATAACTGGGTCCTGCAGGTGTTCTCCACACCAAGAAGTGAAAAGCTTCCACTTCAAGGCATAAAGCTTCCTCGTGGATGGAGCTCTGGAGTGAAGAATGGTCTCAACAACCTCGGTTGAGAGACCGGCATCTATGAGCTGGGCCCCCTCAGAGGCCAAGCCCACAGCTTCCATAATTCTGGGCGGGGGTGAAATATCGAGCCGCCCGCCTGAGAGAGTAGGTCCCTCCTGACGGGGAGCTCCAAAGGAGAGCCGTCCAGGAGAGAGACCAGGTCTGCAAACCATACTCGGGCCGGCCAGAACGGGGCTACTAGTAGCAGACTGACCCCGTCCCGGCGAACCCTCTCCAGAACTCCCGGTAGCAGAGCAATCGGGGGAAAGGCGTACAGACGTGACCTCGGCCACGGCTGCACCATAGCGTCCAACCCCAGAGGGGCTGGATGACTGATGGAGAACCATAGATGACAATGCGTGGTCTCCTTGGAAGCGAATAGGTCCACCTCGGCGTGACCGAAACTCAACCAAAGGAGCTCCACCACCTCGGGGTGGAGTCTCCATTCCCCCGGCCTCGGCCCCTGCCTCGACAGGGAGTCCGCTACCATATTCAAATACCCAGGAAGATACATTGCTCTGAGTGACAGTAACCTCCCTTGGGACCACAGGAGGATCTGACGGGCCAACTTGTAAAGCCGGCGAGACCGCAGGCCCCCCTGATGATTTATATAAGAGACCACCGACGTGTTGTCTGACTGAACTAACACATGATGACCTCTCAGGTCTGCTAAGAAGTGTTTCAGAGCCTGAAACACGGCCAACATCTCTAGACAATTTATGTGCCATGATAGATGATGGTCCTGCCACAGACCTTGGGCTGGGCGACCACTCATGACCGCCCCCCACCCTGTGAGGGAAGCATCCGTCGTTAGCGTTACGCGACGACAAAGAGCCCCCAACACAGGACCTTTGGATAGGAACCAAGTTTCTTTCCACATGACCAGAGCACGAAGGCAGCGCCGCGTGACTTTGATCGTGCGGAGCGGATTGCCCCTCGGGGAGAACCCCTTGGTCCTGAGCCACCACTGTAGCGGTCTCATGTACAACAGGCCGCAAGGTATAACGTTGGACGCTGCTGCCATCAGACCCAACAGTCTTTGAAACTGCTTTACAGTGAGCAGCTGGCCTAGCTTTACTTGTTTCACAGCTGAGAGAATCGAAGCGATGCGGGTCGGAGAGAGTCGCGCCCGCATCGAAACCGAATCCCAAACGACCCCCAGAAAAGTGGTCTTCTGAGAAGGAGATAAAACACTCTTCTTCGCGTTCAGCCTCAACCCCAACTTCCTGATATGAGCGAGAACGACATCTCGATGCCGAACCGCCATCTGCTCTGACTGAGCTAAAATCAACCAATCGTCAATGTAATTGAGGATACGAATGCCCTGAAGCCTCAGAGGCACTAAGGCTGCATCCATGCATTTTGTGAAAGTGCGAGGAGATAAAGCTAGGCCAAATGGAAGAACCCTGTACTGGTACGCCTCGCCCCCGAAGGCGAACCTCAGGAACTTCCTGTGTTGTGGAAGGATGGAAATGTGGAAGTACGCGTCTTTTAGATCTATCGTGACAAACCAGTCCTCGGATCTGATTTGTGACACGATCTGCTTGATAGTGAGCATCTTGAATTTTAGCTTTGCTACCGAGCGATTCAACAGGCGCAGGTCTAAAATCGGACGCAACCCCCCATCCTTCTTTGGAACGATGAAATATCGGCTGTAAAAACCTGACACCAGACTGGGAGGAGGAACCCGTTCTATAGTCTCCTTTTGGAGGAGCGTTTTCACCTCCTGTTCCATTACCAGAGCCTGCTCGGGGCCCACCACTGTGGGCAGAACCCCTCTGAATTTTGGTGGACGACACCTGAATTGGATAGCATAACCGTTTTTTATTGTGTGCAGGACCCACTGAGATATTTTTGGAAGGCTTTTCCACTCTGCCAGAAATTCTACTAAGGGTACCAGTCTCTCGAGACCGGCCTCTGGTGTAATTTGAGCAGCAAACGCAGCGCCCTGTAACGGCGCACCGGCAGGGAACAACTGGTCTAACTGCTCTGAAACCCTCCTCAGAGGGAGCGAGCGTCCCTCAGGAAAGCGCTCGCTGGGACCGTCTGCGCCCCGGCATGAAGGCGGGGTTGGCAGAACGGGCCCCTGAGGGCACCGAGGAAGAATGAGCACCGTAAAAAGAGGTGAACACCTTCCCGCCTCGGCAGGGACCACCCTCAGTGTCCTGCACGCTGCAGCGTCAGGACTTCTTCTTAGCCGAAGCCTTTTTAGCCAATATAACTGTCCTCAGATCAGGTCTATTGCTAGAAGATTTCGGCTGAGAGTGCCGCGGCTGAGCCCACTGTCCAGCAGGGGGAGCACGAGACGCGACACTCTGCTTCTGCTGCGCCCTATGTGATGAGCTTGTATTCGGCCGGGGCTGCTCCCGCCCAGCAGCCCCAGGGACGTGAACTTTTAACGGGAGAAACTTTTTAAAAGCTGCTGTTTGCTTTTTCTCTTCCTGGAATTTATCAATGACAGAATTTACAGCATCACCAAATAAACCCAGAGGAGAGAGAGGAGCGTCTAAAAGGAAAGCTTTTTCTTTTTCTTTTATATTAGTTTGATTTAACCAAAGATGTCTTTCTGTGGCCACCAGAGCTGCCATAGATCGACCCACTAGTTTGGCCGATTCTCTGGTGGCACGCAGGGATAAATCAGCAGCCTGACGCAGTTCGCGAATTACGTCAGCACCGACCTCCTCACTCTCACTCACGTCCCTCAGCAGGTCAGCCTGGTATGCCTGCAATATAGACATAGTATGCAGACATGATGCAGCCTGACCTAGAGTTCTCAACGGGCCTGAAAATTATAACCCGACCCGACCCGGCCCGTGGCTTTTAAAGCCCGGACCCGATGTAACCCGACACATCAACATGAATATCTGCCCGAACCCGGCCCGCGGCCCGACTCGGACGCGCTTTTCAATCTATCGCCGTCGCGGTGACTCTCTATTTATTCCGGTGAAATCACATAATAAAATGTACATACTTAGAAAGATTTACTTACTAGTCCATCAACAAGATCGCCAGGTCAGCATCATTGTTGCATCCAGTACTGCTTTCTAGCTCGCGCCAACGAGTGAAAAGCCCTCTTGTCCGTTAATTCTCACACGGTCAGATTCTTTCCTTTTCCTAGTCTTCCGACTGTGTTTTCTTTGCTTTTTCCATCGTCTATCACGTCTGAAATGCGCGCAAGTGCCGTGTTGCCAACTATTTTCAAAGGAAAGTAGCTAACGCCAATGCCTGTTTTAATAAAAATCTTAACACAATAATAAATAAAAAGAACTCAAACAGCCAGCCAGCGGGCGGGCTACGAGTTTTGAAACAAAATAGGCATAGCAAACATAATCGTATGCTTATAAGGCATCGTGGAGGAACAGTAGTGCGTCCACAGTGGATGGACTGATGCGTGTTCTCCTCTATTACGGCCAGCCACCCACACGCAGCAGCCAAAGCGATGATTAATAAATGTTTTTTTTTCACTGAGCGGAAAAGATTAAGCCCGAGTTCCGACCCGACCCGAGTCATTTGCTTATATTTTCGACCCGAACCCGGCCCGAACCCGCGGGTCCCGTCGGGTTTGTCGGGCCGACCCGGCCCGTTGAGAACTCTAGCCTGACCTGCCGCCGAATACGCTTTACCCACCAAAGCAGAGGTATTTCTTAAAGGCTTGGTGGGTAACACCGGTGTTTTAAAGGAAGATGCAGCCTCGGAAGAGAGATGGCTCGCGAGCGTCTCTTCGACGCGAGGCATAGATCCATAACCACATAATTTAGCCCCCACTATATTCGAATATGTTGAAGTCTGGGGACTAAACACTCTATATGATACTGGCTTTTTCTACGATTTCGACACCTCAGTGTGGAGATCATGAAAGAAAGGCAGACACCGGCGTGGAGGCTGCACTCGTGACGGCAAAAATCTCTCATCTAGTTTCGATTTCGAAACGGACTCCTGTCTAGTCACTGGCCATTCAATACTGAGTTTTTCTACAGCTCTAGTTAAAAACTCCATAAGCTCATCATTTTCGGGAGTGCGAGGTGGCGAATCCTCCACATCTCCCATATCAATACTGACAACATCCAGCTCCTCAGAACTGGATAAATGTAATACTGGTGCCTCAGCCTGAGCGGAAGAAACCGCAATGCGTGCTTCCGAACCCAGGACTGAGACACTGGATCTCACAGGTGAAGGGAGAGAAAAGGCAGAGCCCGTCTCAAACCCCGCTGCGAGATCCATCTGCGAACCCCACGATAAGAGCTTCCGCCCAGCCTCGGCTAAAGCGGGACCCGAACCGCGGGGAGCGCGCACCGAACCACTCTCCTCAAAGAGTGCCCGGCGGGAGCGGAGCGTTCTACATGGGCAAACACTCGCAATGCTCACAATCAGCTCCGGAGAGAGAAGATTGGGCATGCTGCACTCCCAAACAAACAACACAAAGATCGTGTGTATCCCCACTCGTTAAATAATGCGAGCAGGGAGGGACACACTTCCTAAACTGCTGTTCGTTCGCCATATCTCTCATATATATATATATATATATAAATTGTTTGTGTGGTGCACAGTATGTAAGGACAGACAATATTCACACAGGGACAGATTCACATATAGCGCGACTGAAGGCACAGAAGCTGATGTGCTTGTGTTGTTTGGGGTGCTTTATAGTTTCCTGGTCGATGACGTCACCCGCCTATGACGTTCCATCTCTCCATTGGGCTGATTCGATACGTGCTTCAGGACGCACAACGCAGGGGCGTTCCCACAGCGATGACGCAGCTCGAGTTCCCTAGGATAAGGGAAATTAAGGCTAGTAGCTATGCTTCACATAAGGGTAGACCTAACGTTTGCAGCTAAAACAGAAATATTAGCTCTATTAACTCCCTTGTCCTTAAAATAATCTCTACTATTCATGATCTAGTAAATCTACAGCATACTATTTACCGTTTGAGTTTTGATAAATCATCTTCTTGCTGTAGCAGATGACTTATTTGTTTGTTTGTTTTTTTATTTGTATAAATCAGCATTAAGAAATTCATTCACAGAACACAAGTAGTTCATATTTGCTGATTTAAAAAAGGACCTCCCAGAAGCCATGCGGCTTATAAATAGGGTCCTTCAAGACAGATAATCAGCACTAATAACAACAAAGAATTATCCATCCACCCAATACCCATCCACACCAACAACAACACCATTCACCACAAAATATCCTCCCCCATCAGTATACATCACGCATATCATCCATCCATCAAACAAAATCCAATAAAAGGGGTATTCAAACATATGGAGCCTTCAGCCTTGTGGGATCAATCATGCATAATGTTGTAACAATTTGTGTTTAAATTGCTTTTTAAATACATCAAGAGAAGGTAGTTCCTTTATAAGATTGTCAATCTCATTCCAGATCCCAGGACCCTTAGTTTTGAAATCGCTTTTCCCCTCGTAATAGAGTTCTCCTTCTAGTGTTATGGTCATGAGTAGACGAGGGACTGGAATGAGATGGCAAAGTTTTGGATGCAATTTCTAAACTACGTAATAATACAAGCATTTTGCAAACTGTAGCCCTCAGCGAGTTTCAATAGCTTATACTTATGAAAAAGTGGACCAGAGGGACCATCACAATTTGCCCATGATATAACACGTATAACTTAACTGTAAGCAATCTAAAATTGTTTAGAATTTTGTTTAGAATTGTCCATCTTTTCACCACATTACAACAACAAAAGCACTTAAACACAAAACACAGGTAAATACCAGTTCACAAGTGGAAAATATCATCTTTTCCATAGCAAGTGAAGGCAGCATAACATAGAATGCGCGATTGACCAATCAGAATCAAGTATTACACAGAGGCGTGTAATGGCAGATGTAATGTTAGAGATCTGACAACAGATGGCGCTAATGTAACAAGATCATTACACTCCTCAAACACTGTGATTGCCTACTAAGCCTGTTTTAGGGGAGTATTGTCAAGGAGTTTTTAAAGCCCCCAAAACATTTCATTAATGTATTTTTTAGAGCAACTATGGGTAAAACCTATCAAACTAATGTTATTTTTTTGGTCAAGTTTGGCTAAAAGTAACACCCTCCCTAAAATAAGCCCAGCTACGTCGGTGGTTATACACGAGATAAAAGCAATATTAATGATTCAGTCACTATTGTTAAATTACAAAAATTTAAACAATATATTTACAGTTTTATTAATGTTCTTAATGAATAAATGATTCACCAGTATTTCACTGGTCAAGCATATTAAGTACATGTACAAGTACTGACTAAATCATAAAAGATGTTGTGAATGTTGTTTTAACATATTTTCAAATGATTTCCTCTTGATCACTTTGAAAATCACAATCAGCTGGCTGAATATTCGGTAAGCTGGCTATGTCCTCGAACACATCTGCATAGGTGTTAAAGTGAACACCTAGATTTAGGAGATTCTCTAGCTGCCGGATCCCGCCGGAGACAGAGGTGTTGGGGAGACTGTGGACGGAGGGGGATGTGACCATGTCTCTGAAGGGTGAAGGGGCCGTTAGTATAAACTGTCCTCTGGACCAATCTGCAGCTGAAACAGTCAAACAATAGTCAAATAAAAACCAAACCCATGTAGTGGTTCAATAATTGTCATAATCAAACAATGCTGTGCATTTACATTTGATATTTATCAAATTAAATTTGTGTCGTAATATTTGTTTGAATAGTCAACAACAAATAAGGTTTCCTAAAGCACAGTGTAAAATGTAGAAGTGGTGGTGAACAGATGTTACATGACCACTAGATAGCGCCAAATCTTCAGAATGCCTCTGACAGACGTTGTTCTAAAAAATTAGGATTAATTATTCAAATTAAAATCACACATTTGCTGAGAAATATTGATTTACTTTTACATTTGAATTTGTAATTTTTTGAAAATAAAATAACATTTTAAACGGAAATTAAAAATGTAACAAATTAAATTTCAAAATAAATGCTCATTTAGTTAATTATTTGTAAAAGATCAACCCATTTAATCCTTCTGACCCATATTAATTTACGTATGGATCAGAGGGCATTATTAAGTGTTTTATTTATATATTTTTTTTAATAATTAACTAAATTAACAATTTTAGAAAACCTTATTTGAATATTTTTATATATTTAGGTTTAATTAAAAAAGAAATCCATTTTAAACACAAATGAACTTTTTAAATAAATGTTAATGTAGTTAATTGTATTAATTAAAAATCATGTTAAAATAACATATTTATACTTCTGACCCATGTATAAATCCTGATTTTTCTTCACCCTTAAATGGCAACACTTCCTTTCGTACCAAGACACAAATGTCTCTCTTTTCTTGTTTATGTCACACACATCATGTATATTATTTTATTTCTGAATATTATAACTAAGGGCCAAACTAATATCAACCCCATTTTTATGAGCCCTCTTTAATTTAGGTTCATAATCAAAACTGCCAGTGTGTCCTTGCCTTCAGGTGGATGTTCATCTTTGTCATGTGAGCTGACCAGGGACAGTTCTCGCTCACAGTCAAACTCTGAGCCGGTGAAGGAGCAGTGACTTTCACTCTCTGACGACGTCTCTGTCGCCCCGCTTCTGCATGGTTTTTTGGGAGACTCTCTGAAATTGTGATGAGGGTATCCCTTGTTGTCCCGTGGGGTGTTCAGCTTCTCAACCTCATCTACTGAGAGATGCTGTGGAGGGCCTGTCAGATCAGGAGCCAGTTTTCTCATGAAGAACAGGTGGGACTGACGTTGCCACTGGTGAAAATCGCCTCTAGATGTTTTCTGATGAAGTTTAGGAGATGGATCATGATTAGTTTGAGGTTGAGAAAATTTTGAATTGCCATTCGCCTGATCTCCACATTCATCCTCCTTCTTCAGCTCTGGGGTCTTCAAATCTAAGTATGTGCTGTCAATCTCGTAGTACTCCAGTTCACTCCCTCCAAAACCTGAGACATGACAAGAAGGCCCACTTTCAGTACAACTTTCCACTCCTTGCATCAAATCCCTTGGTTTGATCAAATCCGGTTGCTTGCTGGCCCCATTTGAGACGTTCCGATGAGACTCATCAGCAGGACCTAAACTAAATGCCAGGTTATCTGTTCCGTGCTGTTTGCTTGGTGGCATGAGGTAGACATGACTCCTCTTTTCACCCTCACAAAGTTTTCCTTGTCTCCTGAGGAAAATACATAGAACCAGAATCAGCAGAATGAGGATGATGGGAAGAACGATGGCCACTATCCATAAGGGGACGCTGTTTTGTGTTTGAGAACAGGCCTCACTGTGGACGACATCAGATGAACAGGATCCACACGGAGACCCGGACACATTGTATAGACAAATGCACCAGTAGTCTTCTTTGGAAGAAGATCCACAGTCACTATCGTTCCAGCAGGGCTCAGATAGACAGGAATCCTTGAGGCATGGAGTCAGAACACAGCGGTTTGGAGAAACACAGAAGGTTTGGAAGACAGACGGGCTGGAGCTGGCCTGGACTATCTCATTATAGCCGCTGAAGGATAGGAGGTGGCCGTTGAATTTGATGTATTCCACACACCCTCTAAAACCTGGAAAGACGACAAAAGCAACATAAACAGCAAAATAAAGGGGTTGGACAAAATAATGTAAAAAAATGTCAAAAACTTTTGCTGATAATTTACTCACCCCATGTCATCCAAGATATCCATGTCTTTCTTTCTTCAGTCGAAAAGAAATTAAGGTTTTTGATGAAAACATTCCAGGATTTTTCTCCATATAATGGACTTCAATAGTAGCCAAAACGGTTCAAGGTCCAAATGAGTTTCAGTGCAGCTTCAAATGACTTTAAACCATACCAGACGATGAATAAGGGTCTTATCTAGCGAAACGATGCGCCATTTCGAAAATAAATAAAACAGTTGAAGTTTTATTAGCACAAATGCTCGCCTTGTTCTGTCCTGAGATGCACGTTCGTGATTCGCCTGTTCGAACTCGTTCATCAAAATGAACAAATCTTTTTTCGAGTCTTTTCGTTCGTTGAATGAACAAAATGACTCGAAAAAAGACTCGTTCAAAATGAACAAATCTTTTTTCGAGTCATTTCGTTCGTTGAATGAATAAAATGACTCGAAAAAAGATTTGTTCATTTTGATGAACGAGTTTGAACAGGCGAATCACGAACGTGATTCAGGACAGAACAAGGCGAGCATTTGTGCTAATAAAACTTCAACTGTTTTATTTATTTTCGAAATGGCGCATCGTTTCGCTAGATAAGACCCTTATTCATCGTCTGGTATGGTTTAAAGTCATTTGAAGCTGCACTGAAACTCATTTGGACCTTGAACCGTTTTGGCTACTATTGAAGTCCATTATATGGAGAAAAATCCTGGAATGTTTTCATTAAAAACCTTAATTTCTTTTCGACTGAAGAAAGAAAGACATGGATATCTTGGATGACATGGGGGTGAGTAAATTATCAGCAAAAGTTTTTTAAAAAGTGAACTAATCCTTTAATATCATTTGTGTAAGCTACAGTGACAAAAAAACAACAACACTGCGAATATATTTTATTGATCTTTTTCTTTATATTCTCTATATCAGAGCAGTATAAGTGGTTTTCAAAAAATTTCATCAGCAAAGAGGAATAGAGGGCAAAAGCCAAAAGTGAATGATAGGGATCGTCGAACACTAAGAAGGATTGAAACAACACAGAACAACTGCAGCAAAGAGACGACAGCAAACCTCAATATTTCCCCTGAAGACCATGTTTCCACAAAAACTGACCACAGAAAACTTCATAAAGCCAGCATCAATGAAACAACTGCAATTGCATAACATTTTATCTCAGACAATACTGCTAAAATGTGAAAAAAAAATAGTGGTAAAAACCTGGGCTGTGTTTCTCAAAAGCGTCGTAGGCCTAAGTAGATCGTAGAACCACTGCCACCAGTTAAGGCCATTGCACACTGAGTCCGAATTTTTCGTATGCGTTTTTTCGTGTTCATCAGCCTAAAAATTCGTCAGGCACAGAAACCTTGCACACTGAGTCCGATGCGTATTTATTAAACCTTTGCGGAAAAAAACGCAAAAAATACAAAATGGATTCGTCAAGCAGTGAGGATGATTTTGTTGCCCTCTCTCTTCTTTAAAAGAGAAAAAGAAGAAAAAGAGGGTCCATCCAATCTTGTGCCGAGAGGAAGGAGAGTTCTCTTACGAGAGGTTCTCTCGTATTGCGTAAGCTAGCTTACGCTACGGGAAAGATTCCATCTTTCTGAGAAATTGAAGCCAAAAAATTATCCTATAATTTTGTATCCATTGTCAACGCAGTTCAGCTGCAGCAGACCATGAGAGGGCTAGCTAGCTCCCCCCGAGCAGACCATCAACCGCATGGACGGCAGCTATTTCCGCCAGCGCTCGACTCCCGCTGCCAAACGGGCTGCGCCCTTCCTGCCCGAGCTGTACGCTGAGCTCTCAAAGTCCTGGAATGCCCCGCTCTCTGCCAGATCTAGCTCTGATTCTTCCACCCCGCTCCGCGTTGTGGACGGAGCCGCAGAAAAGGGCTACCTCACCATCCCTCCTGTTGAACACTTGGTCGCCGCACACTTATGCCCGCCCTCTGCTAGATGGCGCTCATCACCTGTGCTTCCCTCGAAAGCCTGCAGAGCGACTTCAAGTTTTCACGGCCGCGCATATTCAGCCGCCGGCCAGGCAGCGTCTGCACTCCACTCGATGTCCGTGCTGCAAATTCTGCAAGGCGATTTGCTGCGTGAGTGGGATGAGAGCGGAAAGAACCCCCCTTCTGTCGCGGATTTGAGGAGCGCCACGGACCTTGCCCTTCGCGCCACAAAGTCTGCTGCTCTAGCCCTGGGGAAATGCATGGCCGCCATCTGTGTGTCTGAGAGACACCTATGGCTCACTCTCGCCGACATGGGAGATTCCGAGCGCGCCGCTTTTCTCAACGCCCCGCTCTCTCCAGCCGGCCTCTTCGGATCTGCCGTCACGGGTATCGTCGACCGCTTCTCCGAAGTACAGAAAGCCTCGCAGGCCATGAACCTCTTTCTGCCTCGTCGCGCTAGCTCCTCTGCAGGCCGCCCACGTGATCAGCCTCCTGCACGAGCCCCACCCTAGCGCACAGCTCAGCACAACCAGAGTGTTCAGCGACGCCAGGGCGGCCGCCCGCGTTCCCGCTCTGACAGCCGTCACAGGCCGCCGCCTCCTCGGGGGCCTCGGCCTAGAATCGCGCTGAAACCTGAGCAACCAAAGTCTGCCTAGCACAGCTGAGAAGAAAAAGACGGCGCTCTCCCGCTGCGGCCGGACCGCCGTCAAAGATTTGCCCTCTGTTAGTCCCCGCCCAGACGGCTACTACAGCAGTGTTTTCTGCCATAACCAAGCCGGTCTCCCTTCCCGCTTGCATGAGCACAAACGCCGTTTTCACGGCGACCCAGATAAATCTCAAAAAGAGCATAAAAGCCTCTTGTGTACGAAATGTGCCCACAACACTGTGTTCACTCATACACAAAAGCACTTCAGTTCCCCTGTCTCACACAGAGTCCACTCTCATAAAGCGGGCCAAGCCCCCTCGAGTCTCAGAGTACATAAGCGCGCCCACAAGCCCGTGTGCGCGTCCCACCTCTGTTCACTCTGTTACAGGGCCCTTACACTCCTCTCCAGGTGTAAGTCCCGCTGTTATAAGCACTATCAGCGCGCTCACGCAGCCCGCGAAGTGCGGCAATGGGGACCAGGTAGCCATTCACCCCCTAGCGTCACGCTTCAAAACGTGGGAAGCTATTCCGGGAATCTCCCAGTGGGTGTTAAACACAATAAAGCAAGGCTATCGCTTACAGTTTCGTCGCCGCCCTCCTCGCTTCCGAGCGCGGCTAGAAACTACTGTGAACCCAGAAGCAGTGCCACTGCTCCGTTCAGAGATAGCAAGTCTGTTGTGCAAGAGGGCTATAGAGAGGGTGCCTCTGGCTATGAGCGAGTCGGGGTTTTACGGCCGTTATTTTCTTGTCCCCAAGAAAGACGGCGGTCTCAGACCAATATTAGACCTCAGATCTCTGAACAAAGCTCTCATAAAGAGACCGTTCAAAATGCTCACTATCAGAAAACTCCTCGCGCATGTGCGCCAGGGGGACTGGTTCATATCACTAGATCTGAAAGATGCATACTTCCAGATCCAGATAAATCCCCTTCACAGGCCATTCTTACGTTTCGCCTTCGAAGGCCAGGTTTATCAATACACCGTCCTACCGTTCGGCCTATCCCTGGCACCCCGTACGTTCACGAAGTGCATGGATACGGCGCTCGCCCCCCTGCGGAGTCAGGGGCTGCGAATACTGAACTACTTGGACGACTGGCTGATTTTGGCACAATCTCAGAGAGAGTTACTGTCTCATCGTACAGTTCTCCTCGACCATCTGAAAGCTTTGGGCCTCTCTGTCAACTGGACAAAGAGCGTACTACAACCCAGTCAGACTATCTCCTTCTTGGGTATAGAGCTGGACTCGGTCACGATGACGGCGCGTCTGTCGATGCAGCGCGCGCACCGTGTGCAGCGTCTCGCCGCATCTTTTCAGATGAACAGACTCACGCCTTTGAAAACTTTTCAGAGAGCGTTGGGTTGTATGGCCTCAGCCTCCGCGGTACTCCAGCTGGGGTTACTGCGCATGCGCCCGCTTCAGCTCTGGTTGAAGAGCCGTGTGTCTCACCGAGCGTGGACCACGGGCCACCAGCTGATAAAGGTAACGCAGACCTGTATCACAGCTCTACAGCCATGGTCAGTGGCAGAATGGTTTCAGCGCGGCGTTTCCATGGGGACAGTTTCATGCCGAAAAGTCATCTCGACAGAGACACACGGGTTGGGGAGCGGTCTGCGAGGGCTCACCGGCCTTCGGCCCCTGGTCAGCTCAAGAGAGCCTCCTACACATAAACTGTTTGGAAATGTTGGCGGTCGAGAACGCGCTCAGGCGTTTTCTCCCGTGCATTCAGGGCCACCACGTGCTGATCCGTTCGGACAATATGGCCGTGGTCTCCTATCTAAACCGTCAGGGCGGAGTCAGATCCAGGAATCTTTTCCAGCTGACAGAACGCATCCTAGTTTGGTCTCAGTGTCACCTGCTCTCGCTCAGAGCGACGCACGTGCCGGGACAGCTGAACGACGGTCCAGACAGCCTGTCCAGGAACCCCATTCCCCCCGGGGAATGGTCCCTGCATCCTCTTACAGTCCAGAAACTGTGGCGTCTATTCGGCAGAGCAGAGGTGGACTTCTTCGCCTCGGCGGAGAACACCCACTGCCCAATATTTTTATCAAGGAGCGAGGACGCGCTAGCCCAAACCTGGCCCAGCCGCCCGCTTTATGCTTTCCCTCCGGTCTCTCTGCTACCACAGGTGCTTCAGAGAATCAGGGAAGCGCAGCACTCGGTGCTCCTCATAGCCCCGCACTGGGAGGGTCAGACTTGGTTTCCGGAGCTCACGCAGCTGTCACAGACAGCGCCGTGGCCCATTCCAGTCAGAGCAGATCTCCTCTCCCAAGCTCGCGGCACGATCTGGCATCCCCACCCAGAGCGCTGGGCGCTACATGCGTGGGTGATCAACAACTACCCGTTGCTTTGCCAGAGGGAGTGTTAAACACGATCATACAGGCTAGAGCGGCTTTTACCAGAAGGCTCTATGCGTCAAAATGGTCTGTGTTCTCAAAGTGGTGCACCGAAAAGGGTCTGGACCCACGGTTATGCGAGGTTCCCTCCTTGCTAAATTTTCTCCAAGAGATGCTGGACAAGGGCAGATCCCCGTCCACTCTTAAGGTATATGTGGCAGCCGTCGCGGCGTTTGCTGAACCCCGGCGCGGCCAGTCACTGGGCAAAGACGGGCTGGTAGTCCGCTTCCTCAGGGGAGCTAGAAGGATGAACCCCCCTCGCCCCCCTTCGGTGCCGATTTGGGACCTTTCCATAGTTCTTGATGCTATGAAAGCTCCCCCATTCGAACCGTTAAGCACCGTGGACCTAAAGTACCTGTCGCTTAAGATTGCAGCAGCATACGCATCAAAAGATCTGCCATGCCCTCTGGGCATCAGGGCTCATTCCACTAGAGGCATGGCCTCATCGTGGGCATGGTCCAGCGGAATTTCCATTCACGACATTTGCGTGGCAGCGGGATGGGCTTCCCCCTCCACCTTTGTCAGATTTTACAATCTGGAAGTACCCGCCTTGCAGGCTAAACTACTAGCAGTCTAGTATGTTTCAGCTCTTCTGGTTGAGCTGCACTATAGGGGGTTAATTACACAGACCGAGTTCGCTCTGTCCCTCTCTATAATGTGCTTATGTACTACACAATCACCGGCCCGCTCCGCTGGCCTTTTGTCACAGGTACATATATTCATTCCCACTTACAGAGTTCCCCGGGGTGCCCCGCGGGACAAATAGTGGATGCTTAGCACGCACGGCGTTGACCAGGGGTTCCCGTAGCGTAAGCTAGCTTACGCAATACGAGAGAACCTCTCGTAAGAGAACGAATCGGTTACCTAACGTAACCTCGGTTCTCTCTAGATGAGGGAACGAGTATTGCGTTCCTGGCCGTGCTTGTGCTACTGCCGATTTTCGCTTCAGTATTTGAAAAAAACAGATTATTCAGCCTATTTCGGGATATTTTATAGTCTCGTCCACACCCGTTTCGGCGGGCGGTGACGTAATGAGAGCGAGTCAGACTCTCATTGGTCGCGGGTTCACTCGCGCTCCCTCATAGGCTTAAGCAGTTCTCCGTGAGCGAACCAATGAGCGGCTAGCTAGCCCTCTCATGGTCTGCTGCAGCTGAACTGCGTTGACAATGGATACAAAATTATAGGATAATTTTTTGCCTTCAATTTCTCAGAAAGATGGAATCTTTCCCGTAGCGTAAGCTAGCTTACGCAATACTCGTTCCCTCATCTAGAGAGAACCGAGGTTACGTTAGGTAACCGATTCGTTTCAGCTCATCAAGGAGTTGCGCAATTATCCCGAGCGATTCAAAATTTACCTCAGAATGTCAATGGAACAGTTTGATGCTTTGCTAGCGATACTGGAGCCACATATTAAAAAGAATACCACCAAAAAAACACACACACACACACACACACACACACACACACGGCCGGCAGAAACGCTGGGCTACAGAACAGCTTTATACAGGTTTGTTTATCATAAAGTAGGCCTACTTTGTGCTGCAAATCGAAGTCTATCAACTTGTCAGATGCCATTCTGGATTGTGTCGTTCGCTTGTATGGTGGGTCTGAATAGTCAAAAAACCTCTCAAAATGCTGGCTGTGGATGCGAAAAACGCAGAAAATCGAACAGATCCGATTTTTTTTATGACGGACGAAAGTTTCGGAGGCAGTGTGCAAGCATGATTGACATAACGTGAGGTCGATTTTTTTTTTTAACGTGCGAAAATTTCGGATGCGAATTTCGGACTCAGTGTGCAATGGCCTTTACAGTCCCGTATTTCAGCTCTATTGTCCCAACTTATTATGAAAAAATTATGCTCTGTCCTTTGTTTCATCTTTCATAAAATGTCTTTATTGCTGAGCAATAGAGCGAGAAGTACTTTTCTGTCAAGCGAGAATAGCCTAATCAAAGGTTAGCCAAACATGAAATTTTCTTCTGCTCAAATCTTAGGCTGTATATATATAATGTTGTTATATAGATAGTTTTATGCGTGGGGTGGCTGTCCTTCCTGTATTCCACTCTGAGAAATCAGGTCACCCTAATATTATTGAACTACTGTGGGCAGTTTTGGAGAGAAGAATGAGAAGCAGATTTCCTCCTTAAACATCCCTGAAACAACTAGCAGATGTTCTGATAGACGACATTCAACTCAAAAGTTTGATTCATCTATTCTAATAAGGCTGGAAGCTGTATTAAAGGCAAATTTTGGTAAAACACCTTAATAAAGATATATTGCCTATTTCCCAGGTGTTCACATTATTTTGTCCAACCCCTGTATAAGGGCTTTATGATCAAACTAAAAAACAAATAAACACTATTAACAAATAGAATATTAAAGAAATTAATTGAAAGAAGAAATTAAAAAAAAAATAAACAATTTAAAATACAACTGAAAATAAAATTAAAATAAAAACTTTAAATTTAAAATAAATTATAAAAAATAAATAAAAATAAACAATTTTAAGTAGCAACATTTTTTTAACTAAGTACTGTAAAGCATGTTTAAGTACAGTACTTTATAATCAACAAACCAGGGGCAATCTAACCTAAGTCCTGGATCATCTCTGGGAAACCTCTGGATTCTCCCGGTGAAGCAGTGCCCAGAAAAATGGTCTCCACTAAGAATGCAGAGTGAGTTATGGTGCCATTGGTGGTGTTGACAACAGGCCGTTCATCCACAAACAGAGAGATGTATGCACCCTTTCTGCGTAGCTGAAGAACATGCCACTGTCCATCTGAGACATCTCCCTCCGTTGAGAGCTCCAAATGCTGACCAGATGTGACATTGGTGAACACATACAGAGGTTTTCCATCTGATATCTGAGGAGGTAAGAGAAAACATGTTATCAACTGAATTAAGAGATAACGAGGGGGAAATAATTATATGATCCCCTGCTGATTTTGTAAGTTCGCCCACTTACAAAGAAATTAAGGGTCTATAATTTTTATGGTAGGTTTAATTTAATGGATAGAGACAGAATATCAACCCCAAAATCCAGAAAAACACATTATATAAAAGTTGTAAATTGATAAGCATTTGTTCGAGTGAAATAAGTATTCGTTCCCCTACAAACCAGCAAGAATTCTGCCTCCCACAGACTGGTTGTGTGCCCATGTGAAACACAGATTAGTCCTGTCACTTTAAGAAAGTACTCCTATGTCCTAATGGCAGTGAACACCTGTCCACAGAATCTGAAATCTTCCATTCCAACCTCTCCACCACTATGGGCAATACCAAAGAGCTGCCAAACTTAATAAAAATAAAAATTTAAATTTCAAAATTGGAAGTTTCATTTTCAAGTTTTGTCTAAATTTTTTATCCATTTTTATTTCTTATTGACCACTTTTATTTTAATGTGAATATTTTATGAATGTGCTATATATATGGATATGGATATAATTTAGGCAAATTTTTAAAAAAGTCTTATAATATATAATATATATATATATATATATATATATATATATAATATATATATATATATAAATGTGCCTAAATTATAAATGACTGTAAAAAAGGTAATTAATAAAGATTTAAAAGAATCATTATAAGTGCTGTGCTTTTATAAGATTATAAGCTTACTGTTCCCTAGATCTTGGCGGAAGAAAAAGGGTGACTGTGGAACAGCCTACAGCTCTCTATTAGAACAATATCAGAATCACGTTTTAAAGCAAAATTAAAAATTCATCTCTTCGAGAAGGCTTATAATCGCGTATAGTCAAATGGGGTTTGTCTAATTGTGTGTTTGTGTCTTATTGTTATATTGTTTTATGTCTTAGTTTTCTTTTAAATATTGTTCAGCACAATGGTCCACTGTTGTTTTTATTTGTGCTTTATAAATCAATCGATTGATAATCTTCACATTTCTGCTTTTAAAACTTCCGAACGTCTTCTTTTACTTCCATTGTAAGTGCCTCATTGTAACCGTGATACTTTTTTTTAAATAAAAGAGAAACAGTTGAAAGACTTTTTTGTGACAACATTAGCTACAAACGCTATGTAATTGAACATTTCCTTAAAAATCTTTCAAAGCTCACCTTAAGTTTTAGATGTGCTGTTTGACACCAGCACACAAGCAAAACACAATTTCTTCTGACAGTCCGCATCTTGATCTCAACACTGTCAAACCCCTGAGAGTCTCCTTCCTTCCCATGCAAAATGGCTTGTAGAAGCTGATTTCTTCTGTAGCTTTCCTTGACGTCAAACTCAATGTAGGCCTCTCCGTTGAGAAACAATACATGCTGCTCAGCCAAATCTATCAGAAAGCGAATTACATTCACTTTAAGGCTTTAAACTTTGAACTATCACAGAAAAAAAAACTGAACAGATATGTATGGATGAAATTACTCATGGCACAGTTGGGTCCTGTGAAATGGTCTCTACACTGGCAGTGGTGGTGAGACCATTGGTCTTGACAAACTCCTTCATTCAAACACTCTGCGGTTTCGCAGGGAGGAATATTTGCTCGCGGACATCTGATAATTAAAAATAAATAACCTTAAACATGGTATTTTTAATAGAACTTTTACAGTTACAAAGCTTCTTTTGAAACTGACCGATCAAGAACATTCTGGGATGCCAGAGATTTTAAGGAATCTGGACCAATGTTGTTCACTTGCACATTTCTCATACAGCCAACAAAGTCGTGAGTCCTGATTTGCCTTTGCAAAATGACATCAATGGATTTTACGCCACCAAACGTCATGTTATTTGAGCTCACTTCCAGAGTCCTGTGTGTAAACATGATTTAGAGGTATAAGTTCAGATAAACAAACAAGTAATAAGATGATGTAAAATGGTGAATCATAAGCATGAAGATACAATTTAAATATGTGTACTAGTATGTTTAATCTTGGACAAAATGGCAAGATTAAATGTATGCTATACCTTTGGGTTCCAGTGCCACCATTCTGCGATAAGCAAAACCCTTGCGGTTCATTGGCAGAGCAGTTGTCTATTTCTAGAGAGGCTATCTGAGAGACACAAGGGGAAGTATAACTGCAGAATATCTGACAAATGTTTCACGAAAACGGCTTGATTGTTTGCTAAGTTTGAAAATGACCATGAATAGGAATCACTTACATTTCCAGTTCTTCTTGCGGTGATGTTGTGAAAACTTCCATCAGCCACTATCTTTCCTGTTTCCAATCGTATCACTCCAGATCCAAGATCGTAAGACAGCCACAGCCTTCCACTCACAATTTCAAGGGCCATGAAGTCTGAAGTTGATGGGTCACCATGGTTGTACAAAAGCAACGCGTTTTGCTGCACAGTCGCAAATTCCAGATAAATGAAGTTATATTGTGGATCCAATGGAGGAAATTCTATAAAAGAAAGTTCCTGAAAGCCATAACTGTGTTCTTCACAATTGATTCCGCTCACACCTAAAAATAAAAAAAAATTATTAAATGATGAATAAATACATTATTCATACTTTAATCATTAAAAATAATATAATATTTAATTCAATTTATATATTGTATTTAATAGCAATAGAATGTATTAATCATATAAAAATAATATACAACAAATACTGTATTTAGTTTAATACATTATTCATTTTATCATTAAATGAATCTAATATTTAACAATACATGAATACATTAAATGTTAAAGAGTAATACAATGTATTGTTTTATTAGATTCAAAGTAATATAATACATTAAATTTATTAATAATACATTAATCATTTTACAATAAAAAATGTATAGTATAAAATATGATATTGTTAATATAATAAATACTATTAAATAATACATGACTTGAATTTAACTATAAATAATATTAAACTAAAAAATAATAAAAGTTTCAAATATGTGCCTATGAGCATATCACAAAATGAGGTGAGAAATGTAATCATAATATACAGATACATTCATTCCCTCTTACCAAATGGACACTGGCAAGAATAACCAGTTAAAAAACTGAAGCAGTTGCCAAACACACAAGGGGAGGAAGCACAGTGGTCAATAATACGATCGCAAAATCTTCCTGCAACATAAATAAGTGGTTAATTCATGTACAATAAATCAATTAAAATTAGATAGACCAAACACACACACACAAAAAAACTGATTCAGTGCACAAGTTATATGATCATACCTTCATACCCTGGGCTGCAATCACATATGAATCCTCCCTGTCTGTTCCAACACGTTCCTCCATTTAAACATATTACCGTTTGACATTCATTATCAACTGTATTGCAGTGCGGTCCTGAGAACCCCTCTTTGCATTGACAAAAATAAGTTCCTGGATTGTTATAGCAGTTTCCCTTATTTTCACAAGGTTCCTTGGTGCATTCATCAAAGTCTAGTTCACATGCATCACCTGTAAAGCCTGTTGGGCAAGAGCAGTTAAAGATTTCCACAAAATAGGGAGAAACAAATATAAGACTAGAGCTTTCCAACACAGCAACTTCCTGACTGATGTGAATGTTTTTGTTGCAGGTGGCACCATTATGGCAGGGACGGAGCATACAGGGGTCGCTGGTTATTTGGGATATAGTCACATTGCTTTGCACTTCCAGTAACCTTTTATGCATGTTTGATATTCCGCTTGCCGCCTCTCCAGTTAGATACTGACCATTGTAGCTTTTCACTGCAGCCAAAAGCAGCATTTTATCTCCTTGCAACTTCATTCCAAATACATGCGTTTTTGATGCTTGTAGGTTAAAGAGGCTATCCAATGCTTTGACAAATTTTAAATACTTCAAAGACAGAAATTCCTCAAGAGTAGATATAGAGACGTAGAACAACACACAGTTGTCCAGAGAGACGTTGGTGAAGCCTTTGTAATTGACGTAGATGCTGTTGTTGACTGAAGGGTGGAGCTGGTCACTCGCTTCAACAGAAATATTATATGTTGCCTCTCCTTGGTATGGGGAGGACCACAAATTACACATCCCAAATGGGAAACTAAACATCCTAAGTGGCCCGTTTCTGATTGTACAATTGAACACATCCAGTTCGTCCTGATCGGTCGGTCTCACATTTCCGATTAGTCCTCCTGGGAAAGAACTTCCATAATATTTCACCAATATATTGATGTTTCTCTGAAGTGGTGCATTGTCATTTTCATCAAGAACTTTAATATTAAACAAAGTGGTGGAGGACATAGGTGGCTTACCAGCATCTTGAACCACAATATGTATGTGAAAAAGAGGGTTGTGCTCCCGATCAAAAGGTCTTGAGGTAAGGAGAACTCCATCAGATGCAAGCGAAAAACCCTCAGCAGGTCGCAACATCCAGAATGTGAAAGGGCCTTGATTTGGAGGAAGATCATCATCTGTGGCAGCTAAAGTAGAGACGAGAGTGCCAGCAGGTTGGTTTTCTCGTACAAAGCCTTCTGTGTTCAACAATTTGGGAGAATTGTCATTGACATCAGTGATGGTGATAGCTACCTTTGTGCTTCCGGTTACAGCAGGAGAGCCCTCATCAATAGCAATGACCGTCAGGTTATAGATAGCCCACATCTCTCTATCCAGGAGACTGTTAACTAAAATGATGCCAGTGGTGGGATCTATAATGAAGGAACTATTGATATTTCCATGTTCAATGCTATAAGAGAACCTGCTCCATTCTGGGATCACATCCCGGTCCACCGCTTTGACTTTAGTTATGGAGGTCCCAATCGAGATGCCCTCCGGCACTGCTACGGTGTAGAGCATTGAATCAAACTCAGGGGGATCATTTTCATCTAATATGTGTAGATGTATCAATGCCTCATCAACATTAAATCCAGTAATGGCTCCTCTGTTTTTTGCCAACACTCGTAGGATGTCTTCATTTTGAAGGCGATTTTTTAAATCTTTGCAGATATATATTATTCCTGTATGCTTGTCCACCACAAAACTAGCTTTTTTACTTTGCCCTGCAAGTACATAAAACACTTTTCCATCAGGCCCTAGATCATAGTCTATGGCGATGACCCTTCCTATTTCAGTTTGTGGCGGCAAAGCCTCTGACACAGAGAAGTTGTATAGATGTCTTTGAAAAGCAGGGATGAATTCATTGAGGCCAGCGACCTGGATGTGTATATGGGCAACATTAAACAAATATGGAAAGCCAATGTTGGTGGCCTTGACTGTAAGTTCAAAATGCTGATTTTGCTCATAGTCAAATATCTCTGAAGTGGTGATAGTGCCATTTTTAGTGTCCAAATAGAAGAGATGGATGTCTCCAGCGATAAGAGAATACTTGATTTGAGAGTGAATTCCTGTGTCAGCGTCCTTCGCCCAAACCTGCAAAACTGAGGTACCAATTAAAGCATTTTCTGAAATAGTGGCAATGTAATCTCTAGATGTAAATACAGGAGGGTTATCGTTTAAATCTGTAACATATACTGTGATATTGAGTAGCCCCATCTTAGGATGCCAGCCTCCATCCTTGGCAATGATGTTTAGATGGTGAGTTTCTGATTCCTCAAAGTCAAGCGCTTTAACAAGCATGATCAATCCTGACGAGTGTCCAATGGAAAACAATCCATTTCCATTGCCACCATCAAAAGAATAGGAAATAACACCATTGATGCCAAAATCTTTATCTTTGCCTTGGATCTTTCCAATAACTGAACCAATGGGCAAATCTTCTGGAACAAAAAACTCAACTTTGCTGTTAAGAAAATGTGGTGCGAACAGGTTCTCTTGTGTGACTTCAAAACTGATTTCAGTTTGTGCGGAAAGAGGAGGGAGGCCTTTATCTTTCACAGTGATTTGAAGTGTTAGGATGATGTTAAGGCTATTTGCTAAAGTTTTATTCAACAGCACTTTTCCGCTGTTACGTTCTACCTCAAAATAAAGAGATCCATTGCCACCACTATTAAAGTACTCAACATTGTTGTTCATTTCAAGAGAATCTTGATCTACTGCAGATATCTGGATCACTTCTGTTCCCACAACCAGATTTAAAGGGACTGGTACCAACGGCCTAAAGGGTAAAAACGAGGGTGGGAAATTATTATATTGTACTATTGTCACTGAAACAATGCTAGAGCTGTTCAAAGGAACACTGCCGCAGTCAGACGCCACAACTGTAAATGCAAAATGTACAGATTCAGATTTACGGATAACAATGGGCTGTTTGTTTGAAATTTCCCCAGTTGATACATTTACCAAAAAATTTTCATTTGGAGGGTCGATGAAGTAGAGGATATGTGCATTCTCACGAAGATCTCTATCAGTAGCACAAACTTGTAGAAGTGAAACTTCTTGCATCTTCATCTCAGGGACAGTGACAGAGTAAAGTGGTTGAGAGAAGATCGGTGTATTGTCGTTGATATCTGTAATGTCTATGGTGATGTCTGTGCTAATGCTCCAAGCAGAATCGTTGGCATTAACCTTCACTATGTAATGATCCTGATCTTCTCTGTCCAAAGGAAGAAGTACCAGTAAAGTCCCAGTGGTTTTATCAATACTGAATGGGAACTCACTATAATGGCCGATGATTGTATATTCAATGACAGCATTTAAACCAACATCTTCATCTGTAGCAGTTATCTGAATGACTGAAAAGCCAACAGGGGCATCCTCAGGAACCTCTGTGATGAAAATCTGTGAGAAGCGGGGCGCATGATCATTTGTGTCGAGAACTACAATGATAACTGTTGCAATGGCCGAAAGACTGTTGTTTTCTTTATCAATGGCCTTGAGGGTGAGATTATAATATGGTAATTTTTCTCGATCTAAATGTTTTGTTGTGGAAAGACTGCCACGATTTTTGTCTAATTTAAATGTGTCTCCTATGTTACCCGCTAAAACGAAGTACTCCACCTCTGCAAACACTCCAGAGTCTGCATCGGTTGCTAACACATTACACACCCTACTTGAAGCCAAGTTCTCATACACGTCACATCTGTAGGTGCTTTGCGAGAACACCGGTGGATTATCATTCACGTCACTAACATTCAAATGAAGTTCGGCATATGATGAAAATGGTGGTATCCCTGAGTCCCTGGCTTCAACTATGAAATCAAAATGCATGTTGGTTTCAAAATCTAAGGGATCCTTGACAGTCAGTTCGCCAGTGCTGTGGTGAAGCTCAAAAATGTCCCCTAAGTTTCCAGAGGCCAGATAGAAAGACACTGATATGTTTCTCCATGTTTCTGCAGTCACAGTAGCCACAAGCACCCCAGTAGCTGCATCCTCGGAGAGGACGTCTTTATATACTTGGACTGCAATTCGAGGAAAGTAGGAGTCATTCTGGAATCTGACAGTTAAGGTTGTTATGTCCATTTTTGGCATATCTGCTCCATCCTGCACATGAACATCAACTGTGATGTCATTTCTTCTCTTCACAGAATCTGTAGTGAACACTGTTCCTGTGCTAGGGTTAATTGAGAAGAGATGGGCCTGTTGGCCATGTAGAGAAAAGTTTAGTTTTGCATTCAATCCAGCGTCTGCATCCTCTGCCACCACTGTGCCGACAACTGATCCTGTAAAATAGACGATGAAAACATGTTGTTGTTGTTGTTGTTGTTTTTAAAAGGCAGTGTTAAGAACACTGGATACAAATATTAGGGTCACTATAATAGATATAGTGTGTACATTCACCTTTGGTTATCCCAAAAGGAACATTGGCCACATATGGTCCATAAAGAAAGGACGGAAAGTTATCATTCACATCCTGAACTTTTACTGAAACAGCAGAAGAGCTTGAAAGAGGCTTCATGGGATGTCCATCAGTAGCAGTCACCAAAAATCTGTACAAAGCCACTGCCTCTCTGTCCAAGGAACTTATGGTAAATAAATCTCCAGATGTTTCATTGATGGAAAAGGGAACATCTAGGCCTTCTAAAGAATATCTGCAAGTTAAATAAATTAAATATCTACAGTCAATTATATTATACAACACAGGTTCATATCAGTGTTGTTGTTGCTAACTAAAATGATTAAAAATGACTTTTGGTCATTGAAATAAAACTGAAATAAAGTATAAATAATAAATGAAAAACTTAAACGAAATAAAATTAATTAAAGCTTTAAAGAAATATGTCAAAATAAATAATAAGAAGAAATGACAAAAGCGCATTACTTAGGCTAAAATTAAAATGAAAACTACAAAATATAAAAATAAGTGCTTAATCAAAATATTAATCAATTCTATAACAGTATATAAATAATATTAAAATAACACTTGCTCATATAAGACAAAACTTAAGTGATTTTTACCAAAAATTCTAATATTATGACCATATTATAGGGTGCTTATCAAATTACCTTAGATGTCCATTTGTCCCCTCATCTAAGTCTGAAGCTGTAATTCTCCAAAAAACCATTCCAACAGGAGAATCCTCTGATATGAGAGCATTAAACGTGTCATTGTCAAATACTGGAACGTTGTCATTGACATCATCAACAACAATAACTATGGTGCCTGTGCCTGTCAGTGATGGGAATCCTAGAACGGAAAGACACTTTTTTTTTTTAAATAATAATACACTGAACATTAGGGATGCAGTGATAAAAATTCAGGCTAATACCAATTCATATTTTCATGCCATGGCTGATACTTTTAAATTAAAAATAAACTGCATAAAATAAATAGTTTTAAATGCTAAAAGTGAATATAGACATCACAACATCAGAATGTACACTATAAAAAATGATATTAATTTTAAGAATTTCCCTAAATACTAAATTTGGCTGTTAATAAATTATTAGTGTTTTAAAAGATTAACATTATTAATATGAAATGTAAAAACAAAAATAAGCATGCACAATTAAATATCCAATATACACTGATAAATTAAAACAAATCTCTAAAATTAACTAATAACCAATATATGGCACATAAATATCGTGCATCCCTAGCTAGAATAACAAACCAACCCAAAATCAAGCAAATAAGTGGTTATATATTTTGAGCCATTGAGGTGAATGAAGCAAATGATTACCTGAATCAACCGCAATAACTTTCAACATGTGATGGCTTTTCACTTCCCTATCAAGATCTTCTAAGATTTGGAACGTTCCATTGGAATGAAGTGAGAAGATACTCTCATCATTTCCTGATTCTAAAGAATATGCCAGCTGACCGTTAACTCCCAAGTCCTCATCAAAGGCATATATCTACAAAATACATATTTCATATATCTTCATGAATCATTGAACAATAAATTAAAACGTAAAGACGAAAAATGTAGTTAATTAAACCAGAAGTTAGTGTATCATTTCCATTTTATATTAAGTACCTGGTGGGTGTGCTGAGTAGAGTCTTCCCCATTTTCGAAGACATGTAATGTAAGTGATTCGGATGAAAAAATAGGCACGCAGTCATTAACGTCTAGGACTGTGACGTTGATGGTTGCAGTGGCAGACCTTTGAACATCTCCCTGGTCTTTTGCTAGGACTGAAAAACTATAGAAAGGCTTCTTCTCACGGTCCATCTTTTCTATCACTGAGACAATGCCTAGAACAGAGTCTACCATGAACCCACTCTCTGAGACAAAGAACCGCACCTGCCCGTTCAACCCAATGTCTTGATCACTTGCGTTAACCTTGAGCAGGCTTGTTCCACGGGATACATCCTCATATACTGAAAGGCTGTAAGAGCTTTGAATAAACTCTGGATCATGGTCATTCACATCCTCAATGAGCACTGTGAGGTTCATTGAACTGAACAACGAAGGTGCACCTTTGTCTTTGACTTTCAATATGACTGTGATAACATTCTCGGTTTTTCTGTCCAATAGCTTCTGCAGGTACACAACCCCAGTTGAACTATTTATACTGAACGGTTCTTCTTCTGCACTCTCAAAAATGTAAACAACTTCACCATTGGATCCAGCATCAGCATCTATGGCCTGTATGACTGTAACAACAGAATGAAGAGGTGCGTTCTCTGGAAAACGAACTGTACTGGGTGTTGTGATGACTGGGGAGTTGTCATTGACATCCAGAAGATAGACGGTAACATGCACTGAGGTTGTGAGTCGAGCCTCTGTGGGTAGAGCAAGATCATTGGCCTGGACAATGAGATTATATATTGCGTTTGTCTCTCTGTCTAATTCCCCTCGGAGACACAGAGCTCCCTGCTGGTTTATAGAGAACGTACTCTCAAGATCTCCAGATGTCACTACTAAATACACTTCTCCATTTATACCTGTTGGATACAAGAAAAAGAAATACATTACAATAGCCTAAATTACAATAGCCAACATAAAATATAGTTTTGATTCAATGACTGAGCAGGTGATATTAATAAATCACCAGATTTACATATAAAAAATAATTAAGAAAAAGTAACAGTAATATATGACAATTATAGGACATCATCAATTGTTTTGATATAAAGTCTGTGCCTGTCAATGGTGGGAATCTAAGAGGAAGCAAAGAAATTAAATAAAATGCATGAATTGTCAGAATAAATGATATAAATTTTGGCTGATATCAACAAATTAATAAATATTTTCATGTTATGGCTGATTACACATAAATGGCGGTCATTAAAGCTGCAGTCCGCAGTTTTTCCCTCTTTGTCGCCATCTCCGTTCGAAATCTGTAATTGCAGTTATTCGCGGACTTATTAACTTTAGTAACTTTAACTTTGTGTCTCGGCATGAAACAGCGCAGATGAACACAATGTTTTGAGGAGACTGCATGCGCGTCTGTCAGTCACAGCGCCAGTGTGGATACTGGCATTCAGAATCACACATTCAGAATCAGAATCACACAGAATCACAACTTTTTGGAAGTACAGTATGACCATGACAACATAAGAATTTTCATCGGAAAATGTCATCTGAACAAGCAGGCCTAACATCCACTTTTTCTGATCAACGATGGGGAAAAAAGCATTGCAGTAAATCGCGCTGATTAAATATAACGATCACTTATCATATTATGTCAAACCTTTCAAATTATACTTTGTTCTCAAATTGTTAATGTTAACAACAGCAGCATTGCGTGACTACATTTAATGTGAATTATTAAACTACCTGTAGTTCAGTTTCCATTTCTGTGCAGTCTAATTTCTAATTGTCATGCCAATAAATGAATGTTTCTTTACTGGTTTTCTTTGAAATAAAAAAAAACACACGTATCTGTAATCCGATGCATATTTAAAACTGGAATATATCTAATTTCGGAGGAGGCGGGTTTGGTTTTCTTGGAATAGAGGTGAATTGCTCCCTCTCATAGCTAGCACAAAATAATTCATATTTACCATAATAGCAAAACAAAAAAAGCCACAACAAAGGAAGACTCCGTAACTGTGTGAATTAAGCGAACAAGTGTGCTACTGTTACACGATTGAACTATTGAAACTATTGAAATCCAACAGAAAAAAAGCCGTCTCTGTGTCCGTTTTGAACCCCTTCAAATCACGGAGTTCACACCACCTTTTAAAAGCCCTGCCGATGTTTATCCTTGTTTTCACGCAGGCCCTGTTGCAGTCTCTTTTTTTCTCTACCCACTCCGAAGTCCGAATTCTTTGGGTTTTAAAACTGGTGAATCTCCAGTTGTCACTGGTGATTGTTGTTTGAACCTTTCTGGATCCGCCATAAGTTGAATTATTTAAAGTGCTGTGAGAAAAGGCTAAAAATCTCCACCTCCAACATCCTCACACGGAATATAGCCTACTAGCCAGGATTCCTTCTTTATGTGGACAGATATGACGGTAATGACACAAAGACATGCTCGAATTTCCCGCCGAAATCCACCGGTACCACTGGAATTAAAGTCATTATTACAAGCTAACCGTTTGAAATGGAGCTAAGGCAAGCAGACATTTTTGAACACTGCTGGTTATGTTTTTTTTAATTATTCTAATTTTGGATAATTTTTAACCCAAAAAAAGTTACGGACTGCAGCTTTATATTCGGTCACACTTTAGATTAGGGTACAATTCTCACTATTAATTATGACTTTTGCCTCAAAAACTCCTAATTAATGCTTATTAATATAGTTACTAAGGTAGTTGTTAAATTTAGGTATTGGCTAGGATTATGGGATGTAGAATATGGTCATCCAGAATAAGGTAATGCTTTTTAAGTACTAATAAACAGCCAATAATATCCTAATAATATACATGCTAATAAGGAACTAGTTAATAGTGAGAATTGCACCCAAAACTAAAGTGTTACAAAGTGAATTTCGGGATCACATCATTATAATGTACAGTATGAAAAATGAGTATTCATTTTAATATTTAACAGCGTTATTAAATTATTTATGTTTTAAAGATTAACTGAATGTTAGATGATAGCTAAGGTGATGTTTTGGTGTAACATCTCCAATAAAGAGCATGTCTTTCTCTTTCCAGAACAAATGAAGTGTCTTTTCAAACATCTCAATAATCTTGGTCACTCTTGTTAATGCTTGTGTGTAATCCTGAACAACTTCCTAAATGGGTTTAAAGGAACACAAATGTGAATTTCATTGTGCACTTGTATGTGGAATACATAATATGCTTCAACCTGACCCTGAAATAAGAGAAGCCGAGACAGGGTGTTCTCCATTATTAGCAGTAGCCAGCATCCCCGAGAGAGGACCCTATTCATCGTCTCAGGACGCTTACAAAGGAGAAATGACGTAAGATTTAATGAGACCCCTTTAGCCTGTTTGGTATTTCCCAAAGCTTTTCAAACCTGTGAACCTGGAGGTTTTGTGCTTAAAGGTGACCGGTACCATCCATTGTGCTAATTCTATATTTACTAGATTTAAGTATTGTAATACATCATCATTTTGCTTGAATGTCTCAATGTGGGTAATAAAGGAATGTAAAAACCAAAAAAAAAATAAACATCATTTTGCTTGAATGTCTCAATGTGGGTAATAAAGGAGATGTAAAAACCAAAAGAAAAAATAAAATATTTTCAAAGACTAGGCTAAACAAGAATCTTATGAACACATGATCAATAATCGTTCAGAAGTTTGTGGCCAATAAGATTTTTAAAATGTTTTTCAAAGAAGTCTCTTATGCTCACCAAGGCTGCATTTATTTGATCAAACATACAGTACATATTACTAAATTTTATAATAACTGTTTTCTATTTTTATTGCATTTTAAAATACTTTTTACCTTAAAGGACTTTATTCCTGCAATGGCAAAGCTGAATTAAGAGCATCATTACTCCAGTCTTCAGTGTCATATGATTCTTCAGAAATCATTCTAATATGCTGGTTTGATGCTCAAATAACCATAATCAATGTTGATTATGTATTTTTTTTTTAAATCACAATGCACTGTTTTTTAGGATTCTTTGATGAATAGAAAATTCAAAAGAAAATCATTTATTTTAAATAAAAATAGTTTGAAACAAATCTTTTACTTTTTTCATTAATCAGTTTAATGCATCCCTCCTGAATAAAAGTATTCCTTTCTTTGAAAAATAAACAGCAGTGTAGTGCAATGTTACCCTCATCTGGATCTGAAACATTCAGACTTAGGAAGCACATTCCAACAGGTGAGTCTTCTGGTACAGAGGCAGAAAAGGCATTCTGGTTGAACACTGGTGGGTTGTCATTGACATCGATCACATTGAAGTACACCCTGACCCTGCTGAGCTCACTGTCTCCCTGCTGAGCTGCAGCAGTCAGGATGTAGTAGCGTTCCAATTCAAAATCCAGAGCACGGGACAGAAGAAATTCGCCGGAATATGGATTGAGAAGAAAGAGGCCATCGCCATCATCCTCCTGAACAGAGTACACTGAGGTTTCATTCTCTTCACTATATACTGCCTCCACATGTCCCACAATTGTCCCTATGAAGGTGACAGACAAGGCTGAATTTAAGTTTATTATAGAAATATAGAAATAAACTGTCTGAAATGTGCTCATAAACAGATTAGACAATATATAGTATATATATATACACAGTCCTGGTCAGAATTATTGGCACCCTTGGTAAATATGAACAAAGAATCATGTGAAAAGATATCTGAATTGTTAAACTTTTTTTTCCACAAAAATCGAACCTTTCATTGAAGAAAAACAATTGAAAATTGGAGGGGGGTGGGTCTGATTATGAAATAAATATTTTTCTCTAATACACGTTGGCCACAACTAATTGCACCCTTTTATTTAATACTTTTTTGCAACGTCCTTTTGCCAGGATAAAAGCTCTGAGTTTTCTCCTATAATGCCTGATGAGTTTGGGGAACACCGGACAAGAGATCAGAAATCATTCCTTCATACAGAATCTCTTCAGATCCCGTAAATTCCCAAATCCTTGATACACTCTCCTCTTCAGTTTTCCACAGGATAAGATTTCCACGAGGTAAGATTTCTAGCAGAGGTTGTCAAGTTTTTTAATCTGTTTGTATCTGAACAAAATGTCCAGGACCTCCAGCAGAAAAATAGTCTCACAGTATTTTTAACTGTGGACATGGGTTACTTTTTATCCCTGTGAATACCAAACCCATCTGGTGGGTTTTTTTTGTGTTTCATCGCATCTGACCATAGAAACCTGGGCCCGTATCCCTAAAGATTCTGAGAATCCTCTCAGAGAGCTCCTAACTTAACCTAAAAATTCCTTGCCAGGAGTTTTAGTTAAGAAGTGATTCCAGAACATTTTCAGTGAACTCTGAGCAAGGAATGGATGGAAAATCCTATAGTGAGGAGGTGTGGTTGACCCCGTTGCTAAGTATGAGTCATCATTTCAAAAGCTGTGATTGGTTGATCCTACAAGTTTGATGAAAATGAACTTTTGGTGATAATGAGCAAAGGATGTACCCTCAAATCAATAAACATAATTATACACTCTAATCTTATGCAGACTGTAATTGTAAATAATATTTCACATTCAAGAAAATATCTGGAAAATGAATAGTAAGCTGTAGGGGTTATAGTCTAACATTAGAATCTAAAATATGTGAAAACTTAAGCTCATTACACCCTGTTCAAATAATGATTTGTGTCTTATTTGCTCATATTAATATCCTAGCTGGCATATTTTGTACTTTCACTCCCATATGGACCCCATTGAAAACAAGATGGCCTATCTCAAGGGGCTGTCCTTAATGAAGTAGAAATTGCAACGTTACAACTCAGTGTGGTCTTAACGAGGGTAACACGGCTCAGCTTTTATCAATGTCTGTGATTGCTGGCTGGTCTATTTATGAAGGCTTGTTAACAAATAAGCTACAAACACAGACAATGGAGAAAAAAAGGAATCCTAACCCATTTTGTGCAGCTGCTTAGGGGAACTAAGCCTCTTCCCTGCTCTTAGCCAGCCCAGTCTCATCCCAAGACGTCATATGTCTGACGCTTTTGACCATACGTCAACATCCGACGTTTTAGGGTACCCTTAACGTCAGTATATGACGCTATCTAATCCTAACCGTACCCCAGACCTAAACCTACCCGCGTCATCTAACTGACGCTGAAGGTAAAGCGTCAGTCATATGACGCCCCGGGATCGTCATCTAACTGACGTTAAAGGGTACCCTAAGACGTCGGATGTTGGCGTATGGTCAAAAGCGTCAGTCATCTGACGTCTTGGGATGAGACTGTGTTATCTTAGCAGATCTCGCCTTAGGAGCCCTTTTAAGCGCTAGGAATCTTAAGGAATAGCTTTTATATTAACTGGGATTTTCGTGTCACTTTTAGGGGAAATTCTAAGAAAACGTCATGACTCTGAGAATTTTCTTAGAATTTGGCCGCTATGAGCCACTTTTTGCACAAACATTCTTTAGGGATACGGGCCCAGGTCCTGTTTAAAGTTCCAGAAGTGTCTGACAAATGAATATGCTGGAGTTTATGGAGTTGTTTTTTTGTTGTTGTTGTTTTAGACTCTGCATATTTGTAACATTTCCTGTTGACTGGAACTTTGCCCTGATGGTGGCTATTTTCTTACAGCCGCTCTTCTATTTTGAGCAGTTTAACAATCTATAGCTTCACATCAGAACTATATTCTTTGGTTTTACTCATTGTGATGAATGATTAAGGGGATTTTTTCTTTGTGTTACCTCAAATTATACTCTTGAGAAACTAGAAGTCATGGCAGCATAATCTCATGTTACTAGTAACCCTGCTGTGCAAAAAAAATGGTAAATATGAAGTGGAATATACTTGAGATATATTACTCGAATTTCTAGGGGAGCCAATAATTGGAAAACATTTATTTCATAATGTTACCCCCCCCCCCCCCCCACCACCACCACCACCTTCATTAGTTTAACATTTTTGTGATTTTTTTTTTTTTAATTAAAGGTCAAAAGGATCAAAAATGCAGTATTATTTTCACAGCCTTCTATGATCATATTTACCAAGGGTGCCAATAATTCTGACCACGACAGCACATATAGAAAAGCAATGCTCACCAGGGGGTGTGTCTTCCATCACTTCGAAGGAATATACAGATTTGGAAAAGGATAGCTGTGAGAAGCTTCTACTTTTAACTGAAGCTAAGCCTGATTTGCTCATAGATGGCCGAGCTGATATGTTGAACCAATTTGTCTCATTACTATTACCCAGCTCTGTCCTTGTTGAACTGGTACAGCAAGCACCATAAGCAGTAAACCTGAAGAAAATCTGTGGGATAAAAGAAGAAAACATTACCTTATAAATTAGCCACTGCAGAGAAAAACATCATATCACAGGTGTGGAGCAAGAAACATGGAACAGTTTCAGCCATTAAATCCCATGACATACAGGAAAAGGCTCTTTGTAAGAGACCTTTTCTACAAGCAGCAACAGTATACCTTGATTTGTATAAGGTCTGTGCTTTGAGAGCTCTTGTGGTTCTCCCCTTACCACAGTATCCCACGCCAACCTGAATATGTTTCTTTATTTGTGTTCCCAAGGTACCTGCCTTTGTTAAGCTCTAAAATGTCAATTTAGATCTGGACAATCTGGTATCCAATAAGTGGCTCGGTGAATAAAAAGAAATGTTCTAATCCTGTTTAGCTGAACGCACTTTAAATTTAAAGCATCACTTAATTTGTTATTTTTAAATAAAAAATAAATTGAGGGTTGTTGTTATTTCGGTCCTCTTGCAAGTAACTTAAGTAACTCAAGTAACTTACACTTGTTTATTCATATTTGTTTTATAGATACATTAAATTATACACATTATAATTAATTATATCAATTATATAGGCATATATATAATATATATATATATATATATATATATATATATATATATATATATATATATATATATATATATATATATACAACACCATATATTTATATTTAATACATATATATATATATATACATACCGTTCAAAAGTTTGGGGTCGGTATGATTTTTAATGTTTTTAAAAGAAGTCTCTTCTGCTCACCAAGCCTGCATTTATTTGATTAAAAATACAAAACAAACCCAGTAATATTGTGAAATATTTTTTCAATGTAAACAGCTGTTTTATATGTGAATATATTAAAGTGTAATTTATCCCTGTGTTCAAAGCTGCATTTTCAGCATCATTACTCCAGTCAGTGTGACAGGATCCTTCTGAAATCATTATTTGATGCTCAAGAAACATTTATGATTATTATCACAGTTGAAAACAGTTGTGCTGCTTCATGTTTCTTTGAAAGTTCAAGAGAAAAGCATTTAATTAAAATAAATATTTTGCATTATTATAAATGTCTTTACTGTCACTTTTGATCAATTTAATGCATCCTTTCTGAAGAAAACTATTAATTTCTTTAAAAAAAAATCGTATTGACCCCAAACTTTTGAATGGTATATATATATATATATATATATATATATTTGTGTGTGTGTGTGTGTGTGTGTGTGTGTGTGTGTGTGTGTGTGTGTGTGTGTGTGTGTGTGTGTGTGGTGTGTGTGTGTGTGTGTGTGTGTGTTTTACTATGCAATTAATTATATACATTTAAATACATCATATAAATATTTAATTAAACACATGGATATATCAACAGATGTATGCATGTATGCTCATATACAATTATTAATATATAATCAATATTAATATTATATATTTAATGTGTATTTAATTACAAATTGCATGCTAAATCAATATGTTTATCACAAGGACATGCAGACCATGATATTCAGGAAACTGTACCTTGAGCACTTTCGCAAAACTTTTCACAGAAACAATATCATTTTTGTAGGCTAGTCTGCAAAAAAATACTCACCGTCGCGTGAATGAGAAATATACAGAGATGCATTAATCCAAACTTGTTCATCTTTGCTCGTATCCATTTACCTCTCTACCAAAATATGAATATTTCTCGGACATAACACATATTCGAAGAACTTTGTGCGCACCATCTCTCTGTCCACTGTGCAGTGGCGGGCAGTGTGTGTGGGTTGTAGATGTCCTATGACGATTTTTATTGGCGCTGCCGCGCTTCCAGTCCAAATACACCGCCTCCAACTGTAACGCCAAAACGCGCAGGTAACGTCACTAAACTAAAATTTAATAGTTACAGAAACTTACACTTGGGATCAAACAAAAAGCCCTAAAGTTATAAATAAGTTTCCCTGGTATATGATCGTCTCTATTATATAACTTGAGTAAGACTTTAAATTAAATGTATTTTAAGTTTTGAGTGACGCACTGACGCCAGTTGTGTTTACAAGTCGGTTGGTCTTCCAGTTGATGCCATATCTGTCTGCCTACTTTTAATGTGAACTGACAATGATCTATTTAAATGTTCCCCAATGTCCCCCCCCCCCCCCCCCCCCCCCCCACCCCCCTCTCATGCGGCAGCAAAGAGATCATGTGCACTGTTTCTGTCTCCATTTGAATTCAGAGGATGCCAGCATGGCACTCGCCCAAAATGCGAATGAATGGAGTGCGGCTGTTAAAGGGGAGCCACCAGAAAACCGTTAAACAGTAGCCTACCACAAAAGACAACTACTATTTCGGGAATATTAATCTTGGAGCAATTCTGAATGAAATACTACCAGTAGGCTAGTGATGACGAGCGCTTTCTAAACGCTTAGTGAAGCTTTGAACCATTTGCGAATTTTGTTTCGAACCATGATTCGGAACTGCCTTCTATCTGTACTGTTTTGACTTATTTGCTCGCTGTTTTGCTATTATTCTCGTATTATTCTTGTGCGTTCACTAAGCTGAACAGCCAATCAGAGTTCCCTCTTTCACCGACACCGATTCCAATAAAACCCGACGGCGTCAGACTAGAGCCAATGGTGCGGAACACACTGGGAAAACTATGTCGGCTGACGCTCAAAATTGGTCCGATGTTGCCCAACGTGTGTGTTTTATATGATATAGCCTATAAGTGACATTCTGCTAATTGACTGCAATGCTCTGCGTTGTTGGTGGTTATTGGCGATGTCACCGCCAGTCTGCCACCAAACTGCCGTCTGTTGGCTGCATGTCATGTAGTAGGCTATTTGCCATAAAGGTGCATTCATGCCATGCCATAATACCGTAATTCTGACTTGTAAAAAAGCATTCACGTGATCGTAGAAATCGCAATTACAACTTTAAACTCGTAATTTTCTGAGAGCTATGACTTTGTACCACTTGAGTTAATAAAACAAGAGAAATGTATAAGTCCGAATCCGAGGACATGAACAGCTCCTACAGTGTCCATGTTGTCATCTCTTATTTACGGTAATTACGACATAAAGGCTTGTTCGACTTCATGCAGCACTGCACAGACCGATCGGCGGCTGACTTGAAGCAGTGCATGCCGGTTAGAAATTTTGAGACAGTGCCGATGCCAAGTGATTGTGACGGATGCCATCAAAGTAGCGCGAGAGCGATAAGATTCTAGTAGTAGCTAAGCTAGCCATGAGATGTCAACATGGTGGAGCCCATGAGTACACTGTAAAAACTGAACATGTGCAGTTGTTGCTTTAGAAGATATTTCTACCTGATTCTACCTATTAATTCTAATTTTGTTGTTGTAACCTAATTCAATCAGGTGTATGTAACATAAAACAATGGAATGCTGTTTTAATTTAATTGAGTTACATTGACCCAATATACAATTTCCAATAAAGCTCAACACTTTCGACACATGCGTATAGTGCAGTATAGTCGTGACTTGTGTCAGCTGTATACGGGACATCTGCTCTGAAGCACAAAGGAGACAAAAGGTTTGTGTAATCGGCGGTTTTTGCGTCAATGAGAAATTGTGATTTGAGGTTATTATTATACACATTATGTTGCACCAAAGTGAAAATCACAATTGTAAATCAAATATACAATGAAATATTTTTTTGTTTTGTTTTTTGCATCTTGTTCAGTTCAATTCATTAAAATGAGCTTAAAGGTGGGGTATGTGATTTGGAAAACGACCGGCAGATTTTGAAAATACACAATTCAAATGGTCCTACCTTCTTTCCTCCAAAGCTGGCCCTGACTCCACCCATTCGAAGAACATGGACGCGCAATAATGCAGGAGCGAAAACTCAGATGCACGAGAGATTGTAATGACGATTTACTACTAATCATGGAACCGGCTTTACTGACGAGATGCGCATGCATCACGAGCTTTGAGTATGTGCACGACGGGGGTCACGCGCGCTGGGGGGAGGGGGGTATGGTATGGCCGTTTGATTGACGAACTTACAATGATTCTAGGTGGTCTTGGAAATGATTGGCTGGAGTTTTTCGAGTCCTGCCCATTCCACAGATGATTAAATTGATTAATTTTTATTTCAGTGCTTTTAACTCAGTGGCTATAAGTGGGTTAGGAATAGGATTTCAAATTATTTTGAAAAAATTGACAAAAAAGAGAATCACATACCCCACCTTTAAGAAACACAATTTAACATTTTGACCCAAATTAATTGAATTGTGTTCAACCTACATGAATAATTTTTATTGACATTAAACAGGCAGTAGATCTGTAATTCTCAGCATGCTTTGCAAGGGATTAAGTGTTATGTGCTTTTCAGTAAAGGGAAAGATGTTGTAGTTTATGTTAATGTTTAATGTTCAGCTATGTTGGACATTTAGAGTTGTTTTTGTTATTTAATTTTATGGTTACCATTGTGTGCTTATACGCTGTGGACACTCAAAGTTTTATGCTCAGTAATAACACTTGTCCTTGCTTAGTGGTTCATTACATTGTGTATAATGATGCATGACACTTCATGATTGATAAGTAAAGCCTAGTAAATACATTTAAAAAATAGATTGGACCAACATAAATGTAAAAAAGTTAAGTAAAACATAGGCCTACTAGTTAATTAAGTTGACAAAAACCAACTAATTTGTGTTGACCCAACTAAACTGATTTATTTTGAATGAACTAAATCAAATTGTGTGTAAAACATTTCTTTAATTAAATTAAGTAAAGGTAATGGATTCATTTTTTGAGTCTATTTACATCAAGGTGGAAAAATACTTTCATCATTAACTAGTTTTACATTGCTGATGAAATCAGGTTATACCTACTGACAGTTATGCTTCAGTAAAACCTTATTTTTTCAGGTAGGTTAAATTCGGTTATAATCAGTAATCTTAAATAATTTATGTAATTTCAACAAAACCACGTTTTGCTTCAAAGCTTTGTCAACTATAATCAAAATGCTCCATTAACCACATTATTGGTTTAAACTGCAATTAACTGTCAACGGCACCCCTAAACGCCCTCTGGCGGAACTAAATAGTGCGTTATTTTTTATAGCCTTGCGTTATTTGTTATTGTCTTTTTCCATCTTCCAGATATTTGCCTTTAGGTCAAGTAATTAATAGTCAATTATGTCAACAAGTACAGTTTGGTTTACAAATGCGTTGTGACAAATATGACAAAAATAGGCCTAATCGTTATCCCAAAAGATACATTCACTTACAGAAATATCAGATGTCATTTAACCAAAAAAATATGCAATGCTTTAAATAGGTTCTTTAGCATATACTGTTATTTTTGTCCTTCCTTGCAGTATTGGACCTTGTAAAAGACGTCAAGGTGAAACCTGAATAAGATGACATCATCTGTAGTATAACAGTAAACAAAGCAGTTACACATCACGGCCACAGGGCGTCGCTGTGTTTAGTCAATGTTCTTGTTCAGTCACATAGCTTATTTCAAGTCATTAACCTCGAAAACATTAAGATTTTTAGGTTACCTTTATGCTGTCTGATAAGAGTGAGAGTGTCTAAATGTCCATTTCCAAGTAGGCTAGTCTTCTCTTCATTTTTGATTGCACGCTCCAATACACTGCATTATTCATATGCCAGAGCACGACTTCACTGGGTGAGGTTTTGTGTGAAGCAACAATCTGAAATTCATTTATATTGTACATAACTGGAAAATTCAAAAACGTTTAGAGTCTTAAATATGCTGCAATGTTTAATTAGCTGATGCAGATCATTTCTTTGTTGATTTTGCAATATTAATGAACCAGTTTATAATACAATGCATACATGGACCGATAACTTCAGATATTAAGTATAATATCCTAGAACTCTGTCACTACAGTAGCTACGGAAGAAAAAAAACAGGACAGTTTTCTAAAAAAAGAAATGTTTACTTCAGACACATTCTTGAATGTCAAACAAAGCTGCATTCTTGTAATTAGAGTGGTATTCAAAGTATAGTTAAAGGTCCTTATGACGGCAAATACTAAAAATATTTGTAAAAACTAATATGATAGTGCACTACAGATCTACATGAACCAGATACTTGTGCTATGCACCTTCAGAGAAACAGTTCAAATCATATTCAACCTTACGCTGTTCCTGGCAAGAACTACCACTAACGAAAAACAAAGATAAAAAAGAAAAATGTGAAGACTGAAGACACATAGTGTTAACTTTACAAAAGGAGAATAACACTGTACATCTTAAAAACGTCTCATATACACAGCCTAACAATTCTTGTTTCTGCTGTATTACGTTTGAAGATGTGAATCGTGTACAATTGGGTTTATGGCATGAACAAGAACTTAGGCTATATCAGGAGCTAATCTACTCATCATCATCATCATCTTCCTCCTCCTCCTCCTCCTCTTCGTCTTCGTTCTCATCATCATCCTCCCCACCATCTTTTTTGGACAAGCCTGCAATTCCCTTTGTGCGGTATAGGGCAATATCCTACAGAAGATTCAAAAAGTTAACAAATAGCGAAGATGCATTTTCAAGTTTGAGAATATTAAGGAGTACTCGGGGAGAAAATAAAAAAGAAACTATACACTACCTTGTCGTACTTCTCCTTAAGCTTCGCAGCTTTCTTCTCATAGGGCTGCTTCACCTCAGCCGCTGAGCCGTTCCACATTTCTCCAAGCTTCTTGGCAATGTCTCCGATGGTAAGACCTGGGTTCTCACCTTTAATCTTAGGACGGTAGTCACCACAGAAAATAAAGAACGCCGACCTGGTGGGAGGGTGGGGGTAAACATGCATTCAAACCAAACCATCTTGAAAAATGCTTTATTTTTCAATAGCAGTGCAAAGCTTGAACATACGGTGGTCTCTTGGGCGCGTTGGGATCCTTAAATCGCCTCTTCTTCTCTCCCTTCGGTGGGATGTAGTTCTTCATTTCTCTCTCATAGCGAACCTTATCTTGCTTGGCCATATCCTCAAACTTACCCTTCTCTTTGGCAGACATTGTCTGTTCAGAACGAGAAAAGGCTGTATCAAAAAGTGCAAGTTACATTACAAAACAGATTTTTGCAAAGATTTTCTTTTAAGTAAGCCTAAAAGCACAACAAATAAAATATTTATGCAATATAACCTCATAATTTGCATCCATGTTTTTAGAACAGTACCTTCCATCGCTCTGAACACTTCTTGGAGAATTCAGAAAAGTTAACGCTGGCTTCAGGGTGCTTCTTTTTGTGTTCTTCACGACAGGTTTGCACAAAGTAGGCATAAGAGGACATCTTTCCCCTGGGCTTCCTTGGATCTTTACCCATCTTTACTCTCTGGGAAAAAAGATATTCTTGACTAAATAAAGGTGACACAAGCTATACTCATTTTATAATTTGTAATCTTGTACAATTATATATTATATAATTATTTTTATATATTAAATTAAATTATATTTATCATATAGTGCAATTATATATTATACACACACACATCATTACAACAGATAAAATAAATGGCATGCAAAACATTTTTTATAATATATATATATAATATATATATATATATATAATATATATATAATTTATTTTTTATTTTATATGGATAGATGTATTTGCTTCCTGTAAATGGTTTTTAAATGTAGATGTACTTCTAAAATGTATTTGTTCACTACAATTTAAAAAAAAAAACATATAATTTCTCTATATCATTCTCTTTTCTCATTATTTATTGAGAAAATTATATTCTCACTATTCTATTTCTTCTATTTCTCATTATTATGTACTGTGAGGAACATATTTGCACTAACTAAAAAATATTAATGATGAAATGTGCAGTGAAATCATATTATTAAAATGGATCGTGAAATGCACAAAGACCCCTCGGGTTCAGGGTGAAAGACAAGGACATCCTCCATTTCGTGGGAAAAAATAACATATTTAATTATTTAAAATTCATTCCCACTATTTTATTTTCTATTGTGTATATTTGTCAATGACGGAACATTGATAGCAGCATCGACCACGAGCGGGCAGATAGATTACATAGGGCCCGCCTTAAAATGCCTAAATGCTGCAACAATAATATTTCTTCTTCCATTTTGAAAAAGCCGTCTTCATGAGAGAAAGTCCCCCTCAATTGTCTCCTCCCACATTCCTGGGTAATTTCTAGGACCTAAAATCACCGCACTTTGTCCGTTTTTCGCCCCTGTCCCGCCGCCTTCCGATATTTTGCCTTTCCTATGGAAGAAGTTGGTCGGTATGGACACAGTGTCTGTAACTATAAGCGCAATGCAATGGGAGTTTCGCTCTCGTAAGGCCGCTGTTCAACTGGAGCCACATGAGCACAGCTAGCAGAGCCAACATGGCTTCCTCTCGCTCACTCCCTTTATGTCTGCTAGCCAGAGCCGCATACACACACACACACACACACACACACACACACAACACTGGCGGTGGGAAACAGTATTAATATAATTGTATCCCCTCTTTCTCGCTCGAGTTCTCTTGGAAAACACCGGCGTTCACTGAAATAGACCGGCTTTTGTGCGAGTTGAAAAAGCAATGCAAACGAGCTTGGATGAATTTAATTTTATTAGTTAAGTTGAATGTCGCTGTCCGTCTCCATCCCCCGCCACTCACAGGCAAGCCGCGGAGTAGCTATATCGTCCGCAAGCCAACCATATTATATTACAGAACACGGCCGCACACGTCGCGTTTAGAGAGAAAAATGCACAAAATTACGAGTAGCTGCTACATTCCCTCGGGACTGGTAAATCTATCCGAGGTCTTATTTTAGTGTTTTTGTGTCAATGCCAAGCACGTCACTGACTGACACAATAACACCCCAAAAATACCTCAAAAAGCTAACTGCTTTAGCTGGGATGGCTATCTGACAAATATTACATCCCACCCTAATAAAGACTATTATAATACTGTCATTTCACATGAAAAATGCAATATTTTTTTTATCTTCAGACGATTTTTCCATTCAGGACATTTCACTATGACTGAATGTCTGGCGAATAGATTCTGACAAAAATTTCTCGCCCTGCGTTCAGGAAATTACCACGCAACTAACGTTACCAAGGTAAATGTGTTGTAATATAAGACGTAATTTATAAAATAGTTCATTAAGGCCTTGACAAGCATATTTTGACAAAACTCACCAGTCTTCTCTATTTGGAGCTTCTGTGGATGCCTAGATAATGGGGCTTTGAAGTACAATAACACCGATGCGCGCTCTTCCAAGTGCTTGCAGAACCCTCCGCTCACGAGAGACACAGTATACAGTCACGAATCTTATTGGCTACCGCCAAGTCCTGAGCGCCCGTGATTGGCTGTCGGCGCACTATAGTCCCTACGAGAGCTGAGGTGTGGTTGGCTGTTCATCGGCGAAACGTCACATTTTTTCAACGGCGCGTGAATATGAAAAACCATACATTGGTGCAAGTGCAATAGTCTCAGACACCGTTTTGTACTGCTGTGAATATACAGTAGTACACGTAAGCACACCGTTGTCGTTGAAGTAAAGATTTCAAATTGTATTATCAATATTTGCTTTAATAACATAGTATTTCAAAGATTTTACAGCATATCTGCACGCTGATAACTGTCGGAAGAGAAAAAGAAGAAGATTATACGTTCTACCCGGGTCCGAATTACGAGAGTTTGGAGGGGTCTTCTTGATCCCTATTCCCATAATGACCCCTAATAATGTTTTAATCCCCCTAGATATTTAACACAAATTGTTGTGGGGTTTTACAAAGATTAAAAAAACACATTTAATTCTGTATATTTGGCAATGAACGCTTCAATAGCATTTCAAATTATTTTTGCCGCAAACAAAATGCAGCCTATTGCTTACGCAACCATACAGCAGGAGGCCAAATTATCTGATGAGAACGCAAAGCATACATTACTGTCAATATGTATCACTCAATTCAATTGCATATTCACATGTTATTTATTCGCATGCCTGTTTTGAAATCGTGCAAATGCAAAAGCTGATTTAGATACCTATTGCTGCACGAATTTTACATTCAACAAACTTATGAAAATGTAATTACAATAATTAATCATGCACTGTAAAAAATGATTTTGTGGTGAAGTAAATACTACTGAAAAAAAACAATGTAATTTACATGAAAAAGTTAGTTCAGGCAAGAATTAAAAAAACTAAGTAAATTCCATATCAGTACTTAATTCAAGCGAGTAGAAATGGAAGCGTAAATATCAACTTAATAAAATTAAGTAAAAATTACTCAACTTTTCTGATACTGGGGTTCCCATCATGCACTGGACCTTGAATAATTAATGAGGTTGATTTTTCACTGGTTTCCAGCTGTATTTACACTGTTTTATCATTGCTTTTGTTGTTAGGATTATAGTAACTTGCCATTTTGTGACATTTCGAGTACATTTTCTGCTCAAAATGACACATTCAAACACAAAAACGATTACAAATGTTACCGTCATTGTGTATTGTCTACCAAGTATTGAGGTCTTTGCATTCACATGATTTTAACATCTGACATGATGTAGTATAAATTACTTAGAAGTTCTAAGTAAAGCACATTCTGGTATTTCAATATTATTGTTTGAGTGAAATGTAATGCAAAGGAAATTTCAACTAAATTGATTTTACTCAACCTTTTACTAGCCAAGTTAAAATTTCTTATTTTCTTTGTTACTTTCACTTGACTAGGTTAAGTAAAGTTTACTTAATTCCATATTCCAAGTAAATTTAACTTAAATATTTCTAATTAAAGCTACTGATAAATATGTTTAGGTTTTTACTTGGCAAATCGTTGTAAATTTACTAGCATTTTCTGAGTGAAAAAAGTTAGCAAGCTTTTTTTCAAGTAAATCCTACTCCAAATTTTTTTACAGTGTGTATTAATTCAGATTAGTTTTTTTCTTTTAGAAAATTGTTTTATAACACGCGGATTTAATAAACCTGACTTAGATGGCAATGTTTAAGGACTTTATATTTTAATGATGTCATCATTGTTGGTTCTGAGTTTGTAATTGTAATATTTAAAGTTTCTGTAACATGAATAAAACAAAACAAAAAGTCTGAGTAGACCTACTGTATTATCAATCCTTGACAAATCTCACAATTATCGTTGTAAATTCTCCAAGAACTCAATACGGCAAACCTGCTCTGCCTTTTTAATTTATTTTGATAAAGGATGCATGCAATATATTTTGTCGAGACATTTATTTTATTTTATTATTGCTGTTGTTATTATTATTATTAGCCCCATTACTTGTTATTGTTATTATTTGTAGTTGTGCTTTTTATTCCTCACATGTAGCCTACTATATTAGGCTATTATTACATTTCCATTCCTTATTCGTGTGTTTTTGTGATCCTTGGCAATAATAATAGGCTACTAAAAAAATGGAAATCTTGAAATGCACTATATCATGTTTTCCACTGAGTGGCGCCATGCCCAAATAAAATCTAAAAGCTCGATTAAAGGAATTTACTGATTCTGTTTCTTTAACGGTAACAATGTTTTGGTATTTTATATTTTTAGAAACGTGATAAAAGAAATAGCCTACAGCTTGTAGACTATTATAATCCTAATGCATGTAGCTTACATCCTTTGCATTTGCGTTTTAATATTTTGTTTTGCATATTATAGGACAATTATTTCAGTCAAAATTGAATCATATGCTACCTGGAATATAGATTTCAGTGTGCTGTCTACAACCTCTTTGGACGCTTGCTTGACACTGTCAGCTGGTTTTGGGGTTTTCCTCGTATAGAGAAAGACCAGCGGAGCGTCAGTTTGCTCTCGCGTATTGTTGTGCGTTTCTATAACATCGCCATCGTACAGATAACATCCGATTAGATGGACATTAATGCACATCAACAGGCTAAAAAGTTTATTTTCTTGATTCTGTAAAACGACGGAGATACTGGTGAACAGCACAGGAACCTCAGATATCCTATTGGACACTTTAATATCGTTTGGACAACAGTGTCAGATATTTCATATCAAGACAGCCATGGCAAATTATGGTTAGAAAAGTTTATTGTGATTTCAATATATATGCTATTTTAAAAATGATTTTACTTCAGTGTAATGTTTTTTTCACTGTGCATTTTAATCTAGATTTTAACAAAAAATGGGATGTGTATGAAACTTCTCAGAAAATTGATCTATAGACCTATCTCATCTATTCCAACTCTAATATGGTGAGTTTCCTGTTTACAGAAGTGATGCAAAATTCATAAATGTCTGAGTTGAGAATCATCTCTTTTTTTATCTGTTTCAAACACAAGGCTGAAAATATCTGGCAAGATCTATAGAAATGCATTTTATTGGATGATCCAATGGGAGCAACTGCATACAGTGGAGACTTCTGCTGGAAGCCTGTGTCAAAGACTGCCTGTATAAGGTCTGCCACAGCATAGGGAACAGAAGGAACAACCCACACCCAAGCCATGTAAATGGCAGATTTTGTAATTTTTCTGTATTTGAAAGCGTCTGCTTGTAATGCTATGAATGTGTGCGTATAGCCTACTGTTAAATCAGCCCATTCTCACCCCAAGGCGTCATCTAACTGACGCCTTGGGAATCAGTTTGACCATGCTTCAATATTCGACGCTAAAGGTACCCTTTAGCGTCAGTTAGTTGACGCGATCCCAGGGCGTCATCTAACTGACGCGTTACCCTTAGCGTCAGTTAGATGACGCCCTTCTACCCAGACCTAAACCTACCCGCGTCATCTAACTGACGCGTTACCCTTAGCGTCAGTTAGATGACGCCCTGGGATCGCGTCAACTAACTGACGCTAAAGGGTACCTTTAGCGTCGAATATTGAAGCATGGTCAAAATTGTCAGTTAGATGACGCCTTGGGGTGAGAATGCGTTGGTTAAATTTAAAAAAGCACAGTAGCACTATATTTGTGTTGGAAGAAAGAAAGTCATAAATGTTTGGAAAAAACATTAGAATGTAAAATCTCTTCCAAAGGTTTTTATTTTATTTTTTACAAAGATTCCATGGGGACCATTGGTTCCACAAAGAACCTTTCAGTAAAATAACCATTTTTATTTCTTAAGGCCCATTCACACCAATAACGATAACTATAAAGATAACGATACAGATACAGTTCTAAAAATCATTCTCTATATTATAGCAGAGTTCACACCACAACTATAACGATAAAGATATGAGACGCAAAAAAGACCGTTATCATTCATCGGTGTAGACGCAAATATATATCTCAGTTATCTTTATAGTTATCGTTCTTGGTGTGAACGGGCCTTAAAGGCTAGTGTAAAGAACATCTTAATCTGAAGAAACTTTTTTTCAGTTTAAAGAACATTGGAAAGAATGTACCATCATTTTATTTCTTTTATCACAAGGCATTCATGGTGTGGAGACATAATGCAGATCAAATTATACACTTTGATGGTAGTTCCTCTCTTCAACTTCCTTTGAGTGCCCAGTACAGGTCAACCTACCAGACTGACTTTATTGGATTACCTCAAGGTGAGTTCTAAGAATTACATTATAGGTGTACACTGAAAGGCATTTGAATCTTATTTAATTTCAAGGTCTCATGGTTCCAAAGATATCTTATTATGACTAAAACATCTCAATGTCTTTGTTATATTCTGTCCGAATCACAGGGATTATGAAGAGCCATGCATTCTTTGCTCCTTTTAACCACAGACTACATTGTTTAAAATTTAATCCAACAAACCCTTTCGGTAGCCAAGACACAATGCAAACACAAACAACTAGACATGCAATGAATTACAAGTTGAATTGCAAGTTAATTGACTTAATCCATCTGTTACTTAGTTGACAATTACAAAGTACACTTTATAATCATTAAATTATTGTTAAATAATTGCCTTTGTCACAAACTGCCCTGAGACACGAAGGTTGAGGATCCAAGTGCAGTATTTTTTTAAACGGTTATCCACAATCGTAATACAATTCCAGGCAAGGGTCATACACAAACAAACAATAACAGATGAGGGCTGAGGCAAAGAGAGAAATCCGGGGGTACATGCAGAGAATCAAGAGAGACGGGAGAAACAGGATACAAACACACTCAGATATGCAGTGAGACACATACAAGACTTCGCAGGGAATGAATGAGTGGATGGTTTAAATAGGCTAAGGCCCTGTCAACACGGAAACGGGTATTTTTATAATCGTGACTTTTTTTGCGCGGTTCGGCCGTTCGTCCACACGGAAACGCACTGAAACCGAATATTTTGAAACCCCCTGCCAGGGTGAGGATTTTCAGAAACGCCGGTTACGTGTTGAAACGTGTTCAGAAACGTGTTGTTGTGTAGACAGTGAAACCGGGGTTTTTGCCTTGCGACGTCCGAGTGTGCGCCGTTATCTGCTGTGTTCGACGTCAGATTTGCGCCTACCGGAACCGGTAATAACTTTTTGTTAGGCTTCTGATTGGCCAACGTGGCTTTAAGATGGGGGTTATATCATAGAAATCATATAGAGACTAGAAGCCCTATTGGCCGCTGGAAACCGAGAAATCCGGCCGCCATCTTGAACCGGTCGTATTCCTAGTTTCGTTGCGTGGCAGCAGATTAGATGCCAGAGCATCGTGGAGCATTTTCCTGTTCTAATCGCCGGACCATAGAAAATAGGGCTTTTCACAAGTAAGTCTTAACATTACCGTACTATTGGTTGTATTTTGTGAATAGAATATTACCAGATAATCGAGAAGGAGCAAGGATATTTGCTATTAGGCCTACTGTACTGAAATCGTTGTGAAATGCTGTTTACTGCATCAGCCGGTGTTCACCCGGCATGGAGAGAGGTGGGGTAACTGTTAAAGAAATAATTATAAGAGCTTCTAGGTTATCGTCAGATAAGCATTCAACTGCCCTGTTATATAGGTTATTTGTGTTTGCGCACATGATATCAGGAAGCACCTAATACACGCATGACAGCGATGCTTATTTGAGTTACCCCTCCAACTTCTAGTTTTATTGATAACCTATATCTTATCATATGCGATTTGGCTATTGATATTACAGAAGTCCTGTGGTAAAATTACATTAACTTACTCCATCTACCCTTGTAAAGTTAATCCGAATAGGGCGAATCTCGACATTTTCCCCTCCCACATCCAAATACAATAAAAAGGTATAGGCTTAATGTTGTCCGAATTTAATTTTTAGAAATTACTGATGCAAACACGTTGAAAAGCTTCTTCTCAATTTGTATTACAGGTGGCTGCGTTCTGTGTGTGAAAGTGTGTGTGTGTGTGTGTGTGTGTGTGTGTGGAGAGAGGAGAGAGAGAGAGAGAGAGAGAGAGAGAGAGAGAGAGAGAGAGAGAGAGAGAGGAGAGAGAGAGAGAGAGAGAGAGAGAGAGAGAGAGAGAGAGAGAGAGAGAGAGAGAGAGAGAGAGAGAGAGAGAGTCTGTTCGTGTGTATGTGCGTGTCACAAATCATAAATTGTTTCTTCAACTTATTAAAATATCTTACTTTTACTGCAACTATCTGTTTACTGCTTCTTTATTATATTTATATTGTGTGATTTATAAAATACATTATATCCTTCATCACACATATTGTGTCTGGTCACTTTATATCTTATAGCAGAATATTATATTACTGTTAAGCCTACTATGGATATTAAAATACGCCGAACCATGTGTCCTGTATCATAGCTACATGAATGACCTTTGCAGCAAAAAAAACGCGTGAAAATCAGTTCAGTATTCAGTGAGATATGATTAATTTAATGCGCTGACAGCTCATTTCACCTGGCATTCAGATTACACTGAGCGGAGCGGGTGACCGGTTTAAGATGGCGGCTCCAATTCTCGTCCGTGCCAATAGGCAGTAGCGGTCGATAGGGCGTCTACCTATATGATGTCTATGCTCTTGCTCATGCTCTTGACCGCGTGTTTTTGCGTTTTCATGTACGGAGACAGAGCATGTGTGGATGGGATTTTTTTTTAAACGCTGGAGGAAAAAATCCAGTTATAAAAAAAAATACCCGTGTCCGTGTGGACAAGGCCTAAGACTGACAAAGTAATGAGACACAGGTGGATGCGATCAGGGATGATGATTACGGGCAGTGAGTTATGGGAAATGTAGTTTATGAGGGAATGACAATAGTCTGATGTGGAGTGCCCTCTGGTGGCTCTCAAGGGCACTCCACATCAGACTATTGTTGTCAGCAAGTGGCTGGTGACCATTACAGTCTTATTATGCCCTTTTACAAAGTCTTGAGGGTCTTAAAAGGGTCTACTAGAATAGGTTTTCATGGTCATGTGGAGTCCTAAGCGCAAGCTTCAAAGGCAGCTCCAGTGACGCGATGACTTTATCAATCAGTGATTGGCTTTTTTACTTTTACTTACAAGGCGGTATGTATTCCGCTTATTGCACGTTGCAGTTTCTCCCATTCATAAGTAATAGTAGTGAACTTTCTTTATATATCTATAGTCTTTGACCAGGACTCATCCCTTTATTTTTATGTATGCCGGGGGCAGGAACTATTTAAATGAGGAACATTATGACGTGGACGTTCCTGGAAGAAAACTCAACAGTATAATCGAGGCGTTTCAGGAGGGAGTTCAGAAACGGTGCTTACTGATATAGAGAATAACTCCCTTATGGACTTTGTGCTTTGTAGCTTTGCAGACTTTTTTCATACGCAAACAGCAACATTTACACACTAAAGAAAGCTGAAAATGTAGAGAGAAAAAAAAGCATAATAGGTCATCTTATGGCACCAGTATGGCACACAAATTAGAGAAGAATGACACTTTTCTTTTACATTTTAGTCCCAACAGTGATTCACAGCCACATCAATAATCAGGAAAACAGCAAACTGCAGACCACCTACAATAAACATTTTGGAAGCGGACATACAGATGTATCCTCAGTGCTCAAATCAATCCCATCTCAGACGTTTCAACAGATTTGTACGAAAGTATCTGATAAAGGTGAGAAAGAGTGATGCTGTTCTTACTGAGTCTTTAGAATACTAAAGTTCAACTAAAATATTAAATTATTTTTACTGTTAGAAATGTATTATTTTTTAAGATTTTAAGATCACACTAAAATCAAACAAATTAGATCAGTCGTAGCTAAAGTTGTTATACTTCATTATAACATTGTAATTATAATGAGCATCCTTCTAGAAATCCTGCTGATCTTGCTTGAAAAGCAGAAAAAAATATAATACCTACAGTGTAGCCTGTTACTGTGTTAAGTGTTTTATAAGTGTTGTATAAGTTAAGTCTTTTTGTCTTTTACCAGAAAAGAAGGATGTGAAGACATTGCACATAAGCAGCTCCTCTTCTCATAAATGTAAGGTGAAGAATACTGGTGTATCCATACAAGCCCCTTCCACACTGGAGAGGATGTCTGCCTGGCCTGGGCCTTTATAAACATGGGATTTTGGGATTCATCATCTTTGATGATGTGTTTAATAAAACACTCAAAATAAACTGAAAACAGACATAATGTTTTATACAGCGTTCTTTTTTGTTGTTTTTGAGATTTAAACTACGATGAAAATACATGGAAAAAAATATCATTAATCATTTGTCTCTTGAGAATAATACATCTCTTGAGATTTTGTACTGGATAATAATGTCCTGAGATAAATATTTGATGTATTTTGACTTTATAAAATAATAAAGGCGTAAATCAATAACATCAGGCGAACTGATTTATTATGCAGAGCACAATAAAAAGGTAGGGATGTGCACAGCATGCTGTAGAAAAGACAAAAACTTTTTTTTTTCACTTTAATCACAAGTATCTTTTTCATTAAGGTTAAAACTGAAAAACAAAGAGTAATACGTTTTCTTCCCCCTGAAAATTAAGAAAATTAGTTTATGGTAAACAGACGTGTCTGCTGAAAAGGCATTTTTAACATTATGAAATTTAAAAGTGGTTTTAAATGTGGCTTTCATCACAATGCATACGTAGTCACTCCACTCGGGTTTTGTAACCTGAGACTCAGGTATGCTGTGTCTCTAAGCTCCTTTGCAAAACAAGCAAGCAGTCTCTAAAGAGAACGAAAGCCAACCAAAAAAGACGAGATACTCTCAGATCTCTTCAGTTATGCCGCTAGGCAGGAAAATTCGGGCCTCATCTGCTGGAGCCCAACTTGAGACCTATAAGCCCAGGTATTCTGCTTTATGCTTTTCATTTATCTATATCTTGACATGGCTTCCAGTTCCCATATTTAAGCATTTAATTTGCTCAGCACCACTTTGAAACAGCTCCTGATACAGAGACTAATTTGTTCTGCTTCATGACTTTCATTTCAGTATGAGGACTATGTTTCGTAACACATTGGTACTCGGTTATTTTCCAGCTCCTGACCTTGAGTGTCACTCCTCCTGTTGTTCATAGTGTTTACTGTTGCCAGGGAATATGGAAAATTTGCTGTTGCCATGCTGGAACCAGTTTGTGTCCTTGAAGATAAATTCATTTATGTTTTGACAGACAATTATGAAGATATTACTTGACTCTAATTTGATTTGACCTAATACTTTCGGCTTTCACTTTGCAAAATGAAATTTAGGAGGTGTAAAGTTCTCCGTATAAAAACAACAGCAATTCTGTAAAAATGCAGTAACATGTACAACTACAATTTTATTATTTAAATCTGTTGTACCCACGCACCCGTTGGGTTTTCATGTTTTATGGGAACATCCCATAGACGTAATTCTTTATATACCATGCAAACTGTATTCTATTCCCTAACCCAACTTACATGTGTGTGTGTTTGTGTGTGTTTGTGTGCAAATTGCAAGGTTGTTTCTCGATAACTTAAATTAAAAAGAAATTATAAACAAAATATTCAATGCAACACTCTTATGCAGTATTTCGACAGATTTCGGACCAGTGTATGGAGCTGCTGGACTGAACCAGAAGCAGGGCACGTGGTACAGACAGCAGGCTGACGGGGTTCTGCATTCTTCAGGGTCCACATTAGACCCTACTGAGAGGAGCCAACAGCTTCCTGCTTGGCTAGAGAGAGAGCTTTTGAGGCAAGAACCCAGACGACACTCTCTTGCCCTGGGAGACGATGTTAAACTTAGCATGCGAAAACGCTACAGAGCAGATCCTGCTGGGACCCTCTCTGAGCTCAAGGTAAAAGTCAAAGGGTCACACTTGTGCAGCATCTGCTGCTTGGCTGCATTTCCCAACAATTATTTTCTACCTAGATTGAATGTCAACTTGCCCCAGCATCATCTCTCACTGGTCAGGTATGCAAATGCAAATGTTATAATGATAAATAAGGGAGTTGGGCAGCTGGATTGGTACACTTTGTATGATTTTTGAATATGAAATTAGAGTAACATAATGTTTACTATTTAATACATTAGGTTAAATTTAAAGATTAACTGAACTGAAATCTGGAAAAAATGTGATATAACAGATGTATTTTACTTATTATCATTGGTACAATTATTAAAATGGCAGAATTTGTTAAAAGGATAAAATTGTACGTTGAAAATGTTGTTTTTGTTACACGGCGCCGCCATGTTGGATTTCAACATTCGGCTACGTCACTGGCATGGTAGGCTACTCCGTTGCCAACCAAATCTGCGCGCACTGCAGAGAGGGAGAGAGCGAGAGACCTTGCGTGTGTGTGCAAATGTGTGTGTGTGTGCCTCATGAAACGCATGTTAAGACACACCCCAACCCAACAAAAAGAGATACTTTCCTGAAATGACTTCTTGCAGGTTAGGATGTCTACAGGCTGGATGTAACGTCACATACACAAACATGTAGCAGCTACATTCACTTACACGTACATAGCGTTCAACAAAGCGGAGACTGACACACTCGGCATTAATTGAAATGGAGCCACAAAACCAAGCTACGAAACATCCAACCTAGGGAATGGGCAGCTAAACACGTTGGAAGAACTTTTGTCAAACTCCACAATCTAGCCATCACTCCGACCATATTAAACTCTATAAATAAATGACTCCGACAATATCACAGATCGATAATAATGCATTTACTAGCTGCTAACTAAACCACAGCAGGTCTGTAATGTCCCTCTCTTCTCACCCTGAAGCTAGCTGATGTTCATCGTCTCAGGGCACATTGTTGATGCTGAGGGAGTTCCGTAGTAAGAGGTTTCTGTGCAGTATTTTGATACTCCACTTGTTTTGGAAATAGGCTCATTTTACAACTCCCCCAGAGTTAAACTGTTGAGTTTTCCCGTTTTTGAATCCATTCAGCCGATCTCCGGTTCTGGCGGTACCACTTTTAGCATAGCTTAGCATACTTCATTGAAGTGGACAAGACCATTAGCATTTCTCAAAAAAAAATGACCAAAGAGTTTCGATATTTTTCCTATTTAAAACTTGACTCTTCTTTAGTTACATCGTGCACCAAGACCGACGGAAAATGTAAAATTGCAATTTTCTAGGCTGATAAGGCTAGGAACTATACTCTCGTTGCTGCATAATAATCAAGAAACTTTACTGCCGTACCATGAGTGCAGCAGGAGTAATGATATGACGCAGCGCCTGAAAATAGTCCCCAGCTCGGTAACTTCCCCCGCTCCCTGTGCAAGCAGGTTGTCACGTTCATAGGACCTAAAGCTGTTGCCAATGCACCTTTGCGTATCCTACCATGCCAGTGACGTCATCGAAACTGCCAGGGTTCTTATACTAAAAAGCGCATTTTTTCTTTTGCTTATAAAAAGCTATATTGATATTTTTTATACATTTTTTTAGTGTAATTTACTTTTAATTGTCTTAAACAACACGTTATCAACGTCGATTTTTTTCCAATTTAGTTCATCTTTAATGTTTAACCCCTCCCCCTCCAGCACAGAGCCCGCACCGCCTTCATATCATTCTAATCTTGTTTTGCATTTTTTAAACTGATCTGCTCTAACCGACCAGTAAACAGACCACTGAATTCAGTTTTTACATCAACTTTAGGTATGTACAGAATATATTTATTTTCATATATTTTGTCTGCTCTAAATCATATAATATTTAATTCTTCAAAAAGCTATTTATTATGTCCCAGGTTTTGATGTAGATGTAACCAACCATATTGTAACTGCCATTTTAGCCAGCCATCTTTAAATCTTAAAACCTAAAGGTGTCAGTGTAGCAGCTAGTATAATAGGTCACTCTCCTCATAACAAAGCTTCATTAAATATGCCAAAACCAAATCATTAACTTTCTGTAGGACAAAATTGTAGTCTTTTTTCTAAAATGACATTTTGAATCAAGTACAGAATCGATTAATTCATTAGCTGGATGACCTTTGGATGGGCAACCATTGCAGGGGATCTGTCATGACTAGCGATTGAATGAAATGACACAGTGCTGGACATGCATTATTTATTTCAACAGAGTGCTTGAACTTGCTCCTCAGAAAGCAAATCAATTATGTTTTCCTTATCAAGACCAAATTTGTTTGTGCTGGAGGTAATTTGCCATCTGACTGCACAGTAAAATAGGAATGAAAGTTATAATCTGTATTTATCAGTAGGAGAGCAAATAACTATAAGTAGGGACACCCCTAACTACATTTTTCAGTAGTGTAACCATAGCTCAGCTGTTTTCAGTGTTCATTTAACTGTTTAATGCTGTCACCCTAATTGAAATCCTAATTGTTTTTGTGGCAGATGCAGTGGCGCTACATATTATCAATTCCGAAGCCAACTGGGAAGGCTAATTTACCTTGGGTTACCTCTGCAATTTCCTATGGATTTTTAGTGGCGATTTTCAATTTGTGAGTAAATTGAGGTCTGTTGTTAGTCTAAAGAGACTGTTGTATATGTAAGGAATAATTGACGACAGGCCATTGAATTATTAGAAAAATAATGCACAGATTGCACAGCTGAGGTGGTAATGCGGTCACGACGCGAAGCAATGAGAAATGAAATGAGACAGAAAAGCATGTGCGTCAATATTATTATTTATTTATTAATTAAATTCGTTTTAATTAATTAATTTGTTCATTCTTGTTTTCTATAATTGTCAGTAGATAACCTAATAAATGAAACACACAAAGCCCTTTAACAAGTAGGCCTATCAATAATTGTTATATTATTATAACCAGATTATATTATTAAAACCCATGCAGCAGCAGGACTATCAATTTATTTATATAGCCTATTCAGTTTAAAGGTGCTCTAAGCGATGTCACGCGTTTTTAAGGCCAAAACATTTTTTGTCACATACAGCAAACATCTCCTCACTATCCGCTAGCTGCCTGTCCCCTGAACACACTGTAAAAAAACGCGGTCTCTGCGGACACCCCAGGCTCCACAAACGGCAACAAAAACAAACTCTAGCGACCCGCTCCACGTAACATAACAAACTGTTCCAGCCAATAACCGACAAGAAGGGTTTGGGGGTGGGTTTGAGGGGTTAGTGCGCGGATGAGGAGGAGGGAGGGTCTAGCTAGCCTCCGTTTTGTTTGACAATAGTTCGAACGTCAACAAGAAGTGATGTCACCCATGTCGCTTAGAGAACCTTTAATTTTCTATTTAGCCTATAGAAAGGGATACTTTATTTACAACGCATTCTCACCCCAAGGCGTCATCTAACTGACAATTTTGACCATGCTTCAATATTCGACGCTAAAGGTACCCTTTAGCGTCAGTTAGTTGACGCGATCCCAGGGCGTCATCTAACTGACGCTAAGGGTAACGCGTCAGTTAGATGACGCGGGTAGGTTTAGGTCTGGGTAGAAGGGCGTCATCTAACTGACGCTAAGGGTAACGCGTCAGTTAGATGACGCCCTGGGATCGCGTCAACTAACTGACGCTAAAGGGTACCTTTAGCGTCGAATATTGAAGCATGGTCAAACTGATTCCCAAGGCGTCAGTTAGATGACGCCTTGGGGTGAGAATGGGCTGTTATTTATTAAAATTAAACTGTATTTGTCCATTGATTGTGAAGTTAGACATTGAAAACTGCAGATCAAGCGCATGGGGCTGCATGTTTTTTCTTGTTATGAATTGTATCCTATTTTCCGTTATTACAGTTAACTACGCGCAATGATATGGAACTGTAATGCGGTCAAACCTGCCTGGAACTACTTTAGCCGTGCGTTTCCCAACGTTCTCAACCAATAAGAATCAAGCGTTCAACAGCCCTATTAGTATAACACAAAATACAGTCTCAAACATGAATTTTGAAAACCTAAGTTGCAAAAAATTTGCAGAGATTTCTTTTTATTAATAATTGCTGAGGGAACCCAAGGTAAAATAGCCTTATAAATAAAAAAAGACTAATCTAAAATCCTTTTAAAAATTAGAAGAAACCCCTATATCTTATATCTTTCATCAATTCATCATATCATTCCTTTATTCATGGTAGATGGTTTGACTGATTTGACTGGCATGTCATATTGATTGTCTGCAGACTGATGGCTTCATTTCAATTTCAAGTAAATTTATTATTGTAAGGAGGAGGAGAACATGTGACAGCAACCTGTCGAAATCCAGCAGCTGTTTCATTTTTGACATGCTGAAAGATGTTTGATCATCCAACAAATGTCAAACAACACTTGTCGATTTATACTATGCTGAAATAGCATCCTTCACTGTGACTTTATGATGTTAATCTTTGTTAATCTTCTTTCTTACAAACCTCTCTGTAGAGACTTGCACATTTATGCTCCTTCCAACTCACATGTTCTATGAGATTTCTGCCTTGTTTAATTTATTTTTGCTGTCCAAAATAGATTGAGAAGATGGTGTCCATTGATGATCTAAAGCAAATTAAACTGGCCTATGATGTAAGTATTCAAAATTTGTAGATTATTTGGAAATCTAACCTAATTTAAATGATTAATTAGACACAATATGATTGTCCTAATTCTGTTCTCTTGAGCAGGAGTTTGCAAAGGCTGGCATCCATAAATTGGATTATTCAGAATTCAAATCTGTTGTGAAAAACTGCCCAGGTTTGAAAGGAGTTGTAAGTACACTGATAAAAATGATTTTGTGGTGAAGTAAATACTACAGAAAAAAACAATGTAATTTACATGAAAAAGTTAGTTCAGGCAAGAATTTAAAAAAATAAGTAAATTCTATAGTAGTACTCAATTCAGTCGTGTAGAAATGAAAGCGTAAATATCAACATTATAAAATTAAGTAAATTTACTCAATATTTCTGATACTGGTGTTCCCATCATGCACTGGGTCTTGAATAATTAATGAGGTTGATTTTTCACTGTTTTCCAGCTGTATTTACACTATTTAATCAATGCTTTTGTTGTTAGGTTTAGTAACTTGCCATTTTGTGACATTTGGTGTTCATTTTCTACTTAAAATGACACATTCAAACACAAAATGATCCATAAAATGTTACCGTCATTGTATATTGTCTACCAAGTATTGAGGTCTCTGTGTTCACACATACTAGTTCTAAAAGATATGGTGATACACACTATATCTACTGTATTGATTACTTAGATGTTTCTAAGTAAATCACATACTAAAAATGTGTAGTTTAATTCAATGTTAGAGTGAAATGTAATACAAAGAAAACTTAAACCAAATAGATATTACTCAGCTTTTTAATTAAGTAAAACTTACTTAATTTTTTTGTTACTTTCACTTAATTTAGTTAAGTAGAGTTTACTTAATTCTATGTGTGAAATTTACTCAAAAAATATTAGTGCAAAAACTTGCCTTGATTAAATTAAGTAAATTTTACTTATTGTTTTTTTCAGTGTACTGTAATGAGAGGTTTATGTATTCAGTTATATCCTGTTGCTTGTGTAAATGGATTAACCGAGACCCAATACCTAAAATCTTTATTGTACAATCTTCTCTCTCTCTCTCTCTCTCTCTCTCTCACTGTCTTCCCACCCATTACTTTGGACTAACACTTTTTGAAACGTCATAGAAAGAATCACACATTCACCAGCTATTCATGAAGATCGATTACACTTGTGATGGCAAAATCGAATGGGTATGAATAATTCACTGCTTCCTCTTTAAATGTCAAACTTGCTCTCTTAGATGAACTGACAATGTGTTAAATGTACAGTTGCACCTGTTTTTGAGTCAAGTTTTTGCATATAAAAAACCTTTGTGGGCAAGTGGTCAAAATGGGTCTCATTCAGTAACTTTGAATGCACATATTTGTAGAGGAAATTGCTTGCAAACATTTTCAAATACAAGTCATGACTGAAAAGTTTGCAAGTACATTTATCCCTAATTTCAAAATCCTGATGGACTTAATGTTTTTTTATATATAAGCAATATTGTTGTATTACGTAATGGATATGTTACATTTTAAGGCTATATGTTTTCATAATATTATAATATGGATATCAAAATAATACAGATATTATTAATTCAAAAGTATGTGTATTTACATGATTTGTGAATGAGACTCATAACCTTTACCATGAAATATTGAACACACTTCCATAACAAATTCTATTAAAGTTTATTTAAGTCTTCCTCTCTTTCTTTTAGCATGAGTTCTGCACATACATATACCTGGAGTATGAAGCGAAGGAAGAGACTCTGCGTCGCAGTAAAATGGCAGCCTTTATATTGCCGGCTAACACTAAGTTTCTAAAACGTGGGAAGCCTGTTGTGAGAATCCACTTGCCTTCTAATGGAACCGTTATGACTCTAAGAGAAGATGGGGTTATTAACTTCTGGACCCCCAAGCTTTATTTGAAGAGCAAGAAGAATGTGTTTGTGGGTTACATTTACATTTTATTTGTTTACTTTTGTATTCCTGTTCTTGTTCTCCTCCATTTTTTTAATTAACCAATATTTAATTTGAATAATTTCTCTGTTTCTATATCCAGCCCGAGAGATCCATCAGTCGAAAACAAAAATGGGCTACTGATTTTGTGCCAATGTCAGAGTACAACAAACTGATTATTGGAACTGGGTAAATTGCTTTTAAAATACATTTATTTTTACACAACAGTCTTTATAATACACTGTAGTATAGAACTTTCTAATGAAGATTTTTCCCTATGGCATGCTGTTTCAAATGAAGATGAAGTAGTCAATTTGCAGATGCTTTTATCCAAAGCAATTTACATTTATTTCTGTGATGATTCGCTTGGAGTAGCCTGGGGACTACCCTGTTATTCTGCTCAAGTATACCTTGCAACTTTGTAGTGTTCTTGAGAAAAAACTGTTTATATATCCACATCTGATCTCACATCTGAACAGCCACATCTGATCTCTGCCTTTCCTTCAGTCAATCCAAACAACATATTTTCTCCCACTTTACAGATCCAGAGAGATCCAGTTTTATGAGCTTTCCTCTTTGGAGCCTTGCTGTCAGTTGAGTGCACTAGAAACTGTGCCTTTAAACCTGGATTACTGGTGAGCAGACCTGTTTCATGTCAGACATGTTGATGTGATTGCTGTTTTGGAGTTTTATTCATGTTCAATATTTTCAGATATGATTTTAGTAAGGAAAAAATGAATGTGCTCTGCATTTACAATGTAACGTGATATTAGAAAACAGATCAAATAAAAATAAAAGGGGTGTGTTATGTTGGGTCTTGCATTTTTATTTTTTGTACTAACATATTTAAGAACAAGAACACACAATGCTCTTTGTTGATATGTCAATGTTTGCTTTTCTTAATTGTAATTAAATTGCGTATAAAAATATACTCTGGTTTTGTTAGCTCTACTGGTCCAGATGAATGTATCATTGTATATGGCGATACTCAGGTAAGTAAACGAAAGGCAGTCCTACACATATGAATTTCATGAAATACAATGTGTTTAACTAATCACAAAGCTTTTGGCACTCTAGGGCTGTGTGAACATCCTGTTAATAACATCGATCAGGGAGAAACTGAGGTAAACAAGGTTTCTTAATATTACAACTTTTCAATCTGCAGTTTTGTTAAACAAAATTACAATAGCATGTCATGCAGGCATGTTCTAATTTTCATAAATTCATGAATAAATTAATTAGGAAACATTGATTGTGTTCTCTGGAGAAATGTGAAAGATACCTGGCATATATATTACCTTGCTCACTGTGCATGATATTCATCTTATTTATATATTCTAATAGCATAAGCAAAAAAAACAAACAGGCTTTTTTGCCACATATTTTGTGCATGGTTTGTAAGCTTTTTTCAAAATGCATTTATGCTCTAGATTGTGGAAAAGATTGCCGCAGGTTGACAACATGCCAAACATAAGCCTCAACCATGCAGTTCAGTCTCCAGAAATAACATTTATCAGATGGAAAGTCCACCAAGACTGGGTGTCAACGGTTAAATATTTATTATTATTATTATTATTATTAATGTATGCATTTTTTCTTCTTCCTACCCTATGTTGTTCTATTGCTGCAATGCACATGAATATATATTGCAATCAATTGTAAATATTCCATCAGTGCATTAGTGTAAGAGACAGTGAAATATTTTACTAAATTAATAAATCATCTCATTTTTTACAAAAGAAAAAAAAAAGTGTCTAAAATGTAACAATATTTTATTATCAATTCAGGTGAAATATTTTCAAAGCATACCTGCCATTGTATCCTCATCAGGGCATGAAGACTCTGCCCTTGTTATAGGTAACATTTAAAAATGACTTATATTGGTTTACTTTTTGCAGTACAGTGGGACAGTTTATATTTTCTCTCATTTAATAGGATTATGTCACCCCAAAATCAAAAGGAAACATTAGAATGCCTCGAACATTAGGCATATTTGACCTGAATAGAATTAAGCCTATTTTTAGGACAATTCAGTTTTTTATTTGTTTTTGTTTTTACATTATTTCATGGCAGTTAAGCACATTGTCTTCCTCATTATTGTATTACAGTAATGAGAATCATAATTAAAAATAATGAGAAATACAAGCATGAGGGAAACATACAGACGCAATAAGATAATGAGAATAGGGGTCGAAATGGGCTTAGTTGAATGAAAATAATGTCACAGAGCAAAACAATCTTGTTGATCCTAAAAATTGCATTCATTTTATTTATGCAAGATATCATTTTTCTTATTGATTTTAGGGTGAAATCTGACCTATACATTCATATGAACCCATGTGTATAATAGTGTCCTCCTTTCTCACTTCTTTCTCAGTGATGTCTGTTTAACATGGCAGAAGGAAGAAAAATAGCAACTCTGGCGTCTTGCATGTTTAATGCCAGATGAGAGATATGTCAAAACTCTCAGTGCAATGAAGCTCCGGTTAAACTCATTTGAATAACACACCATGACTCAGAAAGAGGGGAAAAGGGCTCTGAATCTGTCAGCTGTGATCTGTTTGAGTGGATGTGCGTGTATGAAGTTTGACAATCTGTTTTTAATTAGGACGCATTCATCCGTCAACCTACATTCAAGAGCAGATGAGAGAGATGACAGAAGCGAGCCAAAAGGGAAAGTCTACGAAAGTCACACAGAGGGCAACCAGCAACCAAACTATCTTCACCGTTCCTAAAGGAGTCATGACCTTTGATTTCTGTGAGAAGCGTAATCTTTTGGTCACCGGCGGGATGGACAGGCTGTTGCGCATGTGGAATCCTTATGTGCCTAAGTATGCCTTATATCTTTATTGCATCTTCTTCATAAGTGGCATCTCTCTGATGTTAATTCTTTTGGACAATTTATTCTCTGATCTATATATGTCAGAAAATATGAAATATACATAGATAATACTGTGTTGTCAAATACTGATGTTAAAGGCCAGGCTAGTAATTTTACATTTCGAAATGGCAGAAGACCAACAGGGATTTTGAAAGGTCACAATGCCCCTGTTTCCTACCTCTGTATCTCCTCCGAAGATGGACACATTTACTCAGTCTCCACAGACAAGACTGCTAAGGTGAGGAATTGATTCATTACTTAAAATCCAAAGTCAAATCTGGATTTGTTATATCAAAAAAGTGTTTTAAATCTTCTCGATATGAAAAAAAAAAACATTAAACTAAGCTGAATTTAAACCGAATGTTCATAATAAGTAAAACCAAATGCAACATTTATAGACTGCACCACTTGTTTATTAAGGGATAGTTCACCAAAAGATATAAATCAATTTACTCATCATCCTCAAGTTATTGTAAACTCATATGACTTTCTTTTATCTATATCCTGAACACAAGAGGGAATTTTTTAAGCAAATGTGTATCACTCTTGTCAGTATAATGAAGGTGACAAAAAGCACCATAAAAAACTGTATTCAAAGTCTTCTAAATTCAGAAATAGTTAAATCCACACAGTCTATCCTTGATGCATTTATGAGAAAAGTAATGTCCAGTTTGTGAAGGAATCATTCTTTTAAATTGTTTTTTTCTATGAATGTGTTGATCCAGTCCACTAAACCGGTCTGAAAACCGGTCTGAACTGGACTGATCCACCGACTCAATGATCCGGTCACAGTAAACAGCCCACTAAAGTGAAGATTAGCATGTTCATCACGCAAAACTATTCAGAAAACTTGCAATGTGGTGTGTAATTCACAAGGACCACTTTCATGATACTATTACTTTTGAATCCTTTTCGAAGCTTGACAGCCCAAGTCCACATTTACTTTCGATTATTTTGACAACAGTAGGCAGAATATTGTTTAAAATTCTCCATTTGTGTTTCACGTTGGAAAGAAGGTCATATGGGTTTGGAACAACATGAGAGTCAGTAAATGATGACAGAATTTTCATTTTCTGTGAAATATTCTTAGTTACGTGCAACATAAATATGTAAATGTGTTTTTTTTTTATGATGACATTTTATTATAAATGTTTTTTATAGATATGGCACATTAAGGATGAGACGTGTCTGTTTACTGCCGATCCAGAGGCAAGTAATATCCAGGGAGAATTGTCTGCGTGCCTCTACTCTTCAGCTTTGAAGGGGCTCTACATCGCCACAGATTCTCTCGCCTTACTATCCCTTCAGACAAAGTATGTATCGTAGATGTTATATAACAAAGATTTCAAAGCCTATTATGAGTATCAGTTGGCTATAAGGCATTAGGTTGTATGTGTATTTAGCTACAGTTTTCTAGTCATTTAGTTGTCATGCATTTTTCTTCCTTCCTCCTTTCATATGCCATCTGTTGTAGACCACAGCCTAAGGGCAATCAGATTCTGTCCCATGAAGAGCCAGTGTTGTGCTGCGGATACAGTGAGGAGTTTAGGCAGGTGGTGAGCTGCTCTGAGGGCTCGGTGAGTGCTTTTGAGAAGTATCTGTATGAAATACATTGAGGACGCAGATGCTCTGTTCCTCATGCTCATATGTCGGTTTTTGAATGAAGTCTCTTGTGCTCACCAGAGCTGCATTTATTTGATTAAAAATACAGTAAAAACAGTAATATTGTGAAATATTATCGCAATTGAAAATCACTTTTTTTGTCTTTTAATATATTTTAAAATGTAACTTGCTCGTTTGATGGCAAAGAAAAATTTTCAGCAATCTTCAGTTTCACTTGATCCTTCAGAAATCATTCTAATATGCTGATTTGGTGCTCAAGAAATATTCCTTATTGTTCTCAATGTTGAAAAGAGTTGTGCTGCTTAATATTTTTGTGGAAAACTTGATACTTTTTTTCAGGATTCTTTGATTATAAAGTCCAAAAGAAAACCATTTACTAATTACATAAACGCCAGAGGTGAACTGGCCCCCGACTGAGCCTGGGTTCTCCCAAGGTTTTTTTTTTTTTTCTCCATTAGCACCTGATGGAGTTTTAGGACACCAGTAGGTCACTTGATAGAGTTTTTCGGTTCCTTGCCACTGTTGCCTTTGGCTTGCTCAGTTGGGGATATTCAAATAAATTAACCAATCATTAATACCATTGATCAGCCCTACCTAACGTGTATGTTTTTTACACTTTAACGTATTTATTTGAATTCAGGTTGTCAAAGTCTGGGATGTGGAAACTGGAGCTCGGATGTTTGAGTTTGGAGGTGCTCATGGAGAGTCTGCAATTACCTGCGTGGCTTTTGACTCTAGCGGAAGGAGGTTGTTAAAGCTAATTTAAATATATGACATTGCATAATATTACTGTTTTTTGCAGGGCTTTTGTCTTTCTTTTTTTTCACCAGGCTAGTGACTGGTGGAAGAGATGGCTGCCTTAAGATGTGGAACTTCAACAATGGCCAGTGCGTGAAGATATTCAAGAGAGGTCAATAATTCCTTATAGTTCTTAATGTCATTTGATTGATTTGCTTTGCTCCTGAGTATGACTGATTATTCAGAGTATATTATATCCCACATTCCCTATAAAGCTTGTTGTGAAGCAAAGCCCTGCATTATGTTTTTTTTTCCCCAGATGGAAAATGTGCAGAGATTTGTGACTGCCTCTACCTGACACTGCACAGGAATGCGTAAGTCTCTGCGGACTGCAAGCGCTATAATCTTCATGAATATTATAATCCTCATTTTTTGGCTGATTCACTTTTTTATTTCTTTTGGCAGATTTGTGATTTCTGTTGGTTGGGACCACAGGATTGACATTTACTTGGTGAGTATAAAGTGACCACCGCCTTCGACCTTTTTTTATATCAGCGTAATTCCCCAGATGGCTCTCATAAAATGGTTGACGGCCATGACCTGTTTCTTCCCCCTGGTACTCTCGCCTTTATTGCTGTTCACTCCATTTCCATATTTCATTTACTTCGATGTTCCTCCTTCCTCAAAAGTGCTTGAGTGCTGTTTGGTGTGGTTTATTCCTCCATTCCCTTCTGACAGTCCATTATTCCACCTATTACAAGAGCTTTTGTTCACTTTAGAAAAGAGAATCCGAGCTTTGTGAAAAAAGATACCCTAAATGCATGATTTTGACACCACTGGAGAATACGTATCTCATTTTATTAAATTTTTCCCCTACCCATCTATTGTCAATTCTGTATTAAGTCTTCGGAGTACTTTGATTTAGTCATTCTTGCAGTGGATACAAATTATTCAGACACCAGCTATAATTTTTTATATTTTTTTACTAGTGGGTACAGGACACTAGTTCATTTAATGTAAGTGAGGATAGCAAAGTAAAGTAAACTGTGACATATTATACCCAACATTTCTTCATACAGTGGACTACCAGTAAAATGTATAAAAATTTGGGACCAAAAATTTATTCAGACACTTTGACATGACCATGTTTAGCTTAAGTGTTTTTTAGTTGCTAATGCAACCTTTTTACATACTGAACAAAATGAAGCATTGCTTGGTAATTTGTTGACCCAAAATTGGTATTATCTAATGGTGTACTTAAATCTAACAGCTGACAGCTTTTCAACCTAATTAATTTGTGAGACAGTCTAACAGAAGGCTGGCCAAAATCAGTGAAATATCAACTGATTCGATAACCTTGAGTTCTAGTCTTATTTTATTATCATTTTCTAAACTGTAAAAATACATTTGCGTGTGTTGAAAGTTGTTATGTTACTCTGAGTGTTTGCTTGGTGTCTGGTTTGAGACACTTGTTGCACTTTGCAGTGATCGATATTAGAATATAATATTAATACAAGCTGGATGATTTTATTGCTAAATGGCATGTAATTAATTGAAAAATAGTGTATGGTTGTCACGGTTATGATATATATATATAATTTTGTTCTAGTGGTTTTTGGATATTTTAATCCAAAAATCGATATTGTGCCTTTAAATTAATTAATTAAAATTCTTCTCCAGATTAATCCCATTACCAAAAAAAACAAAACATTTATGTACTTGCTGAGGGACACAGCTGTTGAGTTTATGGCAAAAAAAAAAAAATCTTTTAAAAATGTTCAAACATTTTCTGAGCTATCTTTTTCTCCCCACCAATTATATAAAATCAAGGATGTGTAATTAGTACTTTAACTTATTAGTCAGGTTGCCTTATATCTGAATGGGCCATTCTTTGGCAGATTTAGCCACAATATGCACCAAATTTAATGCCAGTGATTTCATTTAATTCAAGAGAATGTTAACAGAATAGTGCAGAATTGCCAGTGATTACTTTTGAAGCTAAACACTTTATTTATTTATATTTTGACAGGACTCCAAAGAGGAAACTCCGTTCATTGAGAGACCAAAACCTTCTTGGCAGGACGATGTGGTATTAGCATCCTCCACAACTCACACCCATGTCTACACACATGTAGTTTGAATCCCCTTCAAATATGCAGGGGCACTTTGGGAAATGTGTTGAATGTTTCACACACAGAGAAATGGTCACAAAGTGGATATTTTGTGCATTGCTCAATGCACACCACACCTCCTGGCCACTGGCAGCTACGATGGGGAGATCATCGTATGGAATGTAGTGTCTGAACGCATACTGTCTCGCTTCCAGACTCCTCAACAGAGCAAAAGTTATCCTGGTATGCCAATCTTCCCATGAATTTTCAGTGAATAATGATTTCAGATTTGCTGGTCCTCAATCAAATCTGTTATATGAAAACTTGGTGTATTATGCACAACTCATATGGACTACTTTTCATTTTTTTATTGATAGTTCAATTCACAAATGTGCTGAGCCTCATCTTCTTAAAGACCCGGGTGTTTGTTCCTGAATTGTCATCTTCTGCTTGGCTTGTATCTTCAGATACAGAAGGTAAACTGGTCCTTGCGATTAATAAAATGACAGAAATCAGTTCATATACAATTTGAAGAACATATTTCATCTCGTTCAAAGGTTATGTTCATTTCTGGAGTGTTCTGAATTGTGGGAAGTTCATCACATCTTTTCAGGCTGTAAGTAGTATATTCGTATATACTACCGTAATTCCTCAAATAAAAACCGGTATTCAAATAAACGCCGGGCCTCTGATAGTTGCCGGGTACGTGGTCAACGCGGACAAATAAAGGCCGGTCTCAAATTAAGGCCGGGAAAAAATTAGTGTACACTCAAAGACGGACGCGTGCTGTGCTTGTCATATATCACAACTACTATTCAGTGTTTTTAACCACGTTTATTTTAGGTTTCAGACATTTAAATAGATAAGATTTATAGCAAAACAATACATTTATAGTTTGTAAAATACACAATGGTGTCTATGGACGCAGCAATAATCCATTCAAATATATTTGGCGACGTGTTTTATTCATATCAGATACACAGTGTAAGTATAAAGTTTACTCTATTCTTCTCCCAGTTCACCGGCCACTTACTTTCATGCATTTCGGGAGAAACTGAAGAATTCACGCGCTGTGTAACGTACAAATCCAACAGACAGGAATCTCTGAACTGCGGTGCCCATCTCACGTTACAGATCAGGATCAATTATAAAGGGTTTTAAACGACAAAACAAACTCACTTACACTGAATTGAGAGTCAGAATAGAAGATAGTTGATGACATGGTAAGCAAGTTTGTTAATATTTAGAAATAAAAGCGCTACATCTGTCATACAGCACTATTTTGACTGTGGTGAACAGTGCCAAGCATGACGCGTCACCATGGAAACTTGGCTGACGGGCGGGCGGGGATCGCGAATTAGAAATAAAGGCCTGCCTCTAATAAAAGCCTGCTTCAAATAAAAGCCGGCTACCATCTGCAGTTCAGGTAAATAAAGGCCCCGGTCTTTATTTGAGGAATTACGGTATATATCATATCTTTCCTCAAGTTTGATTATCAAGAGAATGAGACAAAGGTTCTAATTCAAATCTTATGTTTAAGTCTCAGCATCAGCAGGCGATTATGAAACTGGCTTTAACGCAGGATGACAGCATGCTTTTTACAGCCGATCATGTCGGCTTCATCTACGTTTATGATGTCAAGCAATATGCCCTGGGGCCTGAACAAAACCCTCCTGAAAGTAAGGGCAGTCCTCATTTTATTGTTTTATGTTTATGTTGAGTCTTGATGCGGTGTTATTCATTTCTAGAGTTGAACTTCTGGCGTGCTCACATCAGCAGCATCACTAGGTAGGTTCAATAAGTGGGGGAATAAATCAAACAAAAATATATTTATTCAATATTACTTTTTTGTTTAGTATTTGTTATTTAAAAAAGAAATCTCATTAACATTATTACCATAATTTCCTCTCCTCAAGCTTGAAGATAATTGACAAGGACCAGTTTCTGCTTACCTCCTCATTGGACTTCTCAGTGCGGTTGTGGAGTATCCGTGGGGAGTTCATAGGTACATCTACAAGTTGCTTAGATGTTTTTTTTTTTCAGGAAGTAACAGTTGTGGCATGTGCATTATTTTGCCAATGTGCATCATAACAAGTATCATATTAAAATACTTGGACAGCCTTTCTTGCAATACTTATTCAGCAGTTCAACCACGGCGCTACTAATTCTATGTAACCAGTGAAGTCCAATTCCAAAATGGAATAATGACCCTTGAGTTGGTTCTTTTTAAGTGATTTAAAGAATTTCAGGTCAGCCAGTGTAGTCCAATACCTGAACGAATGACGCTAATAAATTTGTTCTATTTCAAGCTGCAAACTGTGGGGTTAAAATCAGTAGTGGACGAATCAAATACTTGAGTAAATGTACAGTGTAACAAATGATCTCAAAAGGGAAATATGAATAACCAATTAATCATAACTTGTTATAATTGATTATAAATATTTGGATCAGTTGATCGAACTAACTTAATGTTGCTGAATTAATATTACAATCAATTAATCTGTTCGTCCAGCGAACACTCAGTATTGATAGTCTGTCAATTCTCAGAAAGGATTTTTTCGTGGCCACAGAAAAATAACTCTTTCTTAGCATGTAGCAAGATCACAAATAACTGACAGTCATGACTTAAATATGATTTTCATTTATAATAACAATGGTAAAATTCAGAATTAGTGACTTATTGCGTCAATCAAGCTACAACGATACAACATTTTGACTGGATCACTTAATCAGTGAGAACAGCTGCAGTCAGACTAGTCAGATTCATGATTGAATAGTTAAGTGCTATTTGTTAACCAAATTTAACAGGAAAGAATTGGCTTGTTCATGAATCAATCTATCGTGTCTCAGCTTGGGTATCAGGTGGCGATTTCTTCAGTTCAAAATAACGAGGAACGATATATTTTTATGAAATGAAGTAGAGTAAAAAGAATGATATTTTGCTTTGGAGTGTAGTGAAGTAAACATTTCCCAAAAGAAATAAAATACTCAGATAAAGTAGATATTTGTCAAAATGTACTTGTCAAAATCAATTTACTAAATTTGTCACGTTGACCATTGCTACAATACTGGCAATAGATCTTTTTTTTGTCCTGATAAAACCTAAATTTTCAATTTGTACTTTCATAAGACATAAGCTATATGTGTTTGATTCACTGAAAATAACCAATTAATTCCTTGTTCAGGAATCAAATGTATGACAACCTAAACTACATTGAACTCTACAGGTACATTTGGACAACACGAGAGTTGGAGCATCGACACACCATCTTCTTGGAAGCACCCGGCTGTTCCCTCGGAAATTCTCATAGATCCTTTAAGCATGCCTTCACATCCCATACTGGATAGAGAGACCAATCTGTCAGATGTCTTGGACACTGTGGAAACTAAAAATAAAAAGAGTGAGGTAAGATATTTGGATGAAGCCTGGTGTGGTTGGGGGTTGTTTTATAAAGCTCTGTTTTCCCCACGAATGGACTAGGTGGTGTTTCTGAGAATGAAATCTGGCTTCTAAAACAATCCTAATGTGCTTTAATTGCAGCTGGATGTCCTCGTCGATGAAAGTGACCCTCCATCAATCCTCAAAGATAACGAATCTGCACAGAGCAATTCCAGGCGTGTCTGAGCCTGGCAAGAGGTTAGTGTATATTTTCATTCAGACCAAGCACACATCTAAATGTTAACCAATTCTTCTTATTAAAGAGTAACAAATTGGATTTTCTCAAATTTTTTGGATCGCAGGTAGTGTCATGCAATATTCAAACACATCAGAACTTCAGAATGGGTCTCAAGGACTACCACACTTTCCAATCCAACGATGCAGATGACTAGTCACGTCAAAGTCAGCGTGCTAAGATAAGGACACCATGAGGACAAATAAATGACATAACAGTACTATCAAAGGAGTGAAGAGTTGTTTTTTCTTTAGATATCATCTCATGATTTAAGACATGCACTTCATAACTTCATGTTTATTTTCATGACATTTTTTTCTAACCATTTTGAAAGCCTTAAAGTGATAGTCCAAACCTAAAGAATACCGTTCCAATTCTGAAGAATGTTTAAACTCTTTTTGTCCATACAATGGATGTCAATGGGGTCCAAAACAACATTTAAAATCATATATTTTGTTCAAAAGAGAAAATTCATTAAGGTTTGGAACGACATGAAGGTGAGTAAATGATGACCGAATTAAGAGATTTTCAGAAAAACATGGATTATACGTTTTAAGAAGTGTTTATTTTATTGTGATTTCAGCAAAAGTTTCAGGTACAACACAAAGGAACAAACAACAATTCACTGTATCAACAAATTTCACAAGGACGACTGGTGCATTTCCACCTGCACAGATTGTCAGTATGCGCTATAAATAAATTGCAAATTTAACATGACATATCCTATTGACTGCACACAGCGAAAATAAAGCGAAACACTCATGCATATAGCAGCAGCCCTTGTACATCAATTTCTGAAATTGCAAGCTTTCACTTTAGTGCCATAGTTTCAGCGTGAGCTTTCTTTTAGTCACTGCTAGGCAATGACAGTTTTAGATCCTTTTGCTGTTCTCTTAATATTGTTGTTAACTGCTATTACATCTACATCAATTCATTTCATAGCAATATCATATTTTTTTTTCATTATAGTTTTTGCATTCATAATCAGCCAATGGTCAGTTTCAGTTTGGTTTCTAAAATTTTGACTCAGTGGAGAGAAACAGTGGGAGCTTTAAAGATTTCAAACTAGAGATGCTACATGTGTTACATGTGTGTCCTGAGTTTCCCCCGTTCTTTGTGTATTTGGTTCAGTCCTGTTTCCATTTTCCTGCTCCTCGTTACTGTTTAGTTAATTCACCTGTGTCTAGTTCATTTGCCCCAGCTGTGTCGTGTTCCCCAATCTGTTCTGTGTATGTAAACCCTGTGTTCTCCCTCACTCCTTGTCGGTTCTCGTTTGCATTAGGTGTGTTAAATGTCTCCTGTTTTCCTTGTCTGAGTTTTTATAGTAAAGATTATTGAAGTTGGATTTGTTGACTGCTGCCTCTTCATCTGCCTGCACCACACCCGTAACAGAAGAACCGACCTTAAAAGAAAGTAACAAGATGGGTATTTTCATCACCCCTACAAATTCCAACAACTCCAAGCTGATCTGTTTCCAGGACGGCCGGCACATCGAGGAGTATGTTGCCGAATTCCTGGAGCTCTCCGAAGGGGTAAGCTGGGCAGAAGAGGTCCAAAAGACCGTCTTTTGGTTTGGGTTAGATGATACCCTTTATCATCAAATGCCAGCGGCGGCATTCCCAGGATCATTTGCCCAGTATCTGGATCATGTACTGTGGTTGTGTGGCACACCCTTCACCGTAGGTGAGGTAGATGACATCGCCACTCAACCACCATCTCCAGCCATCTCCACCACGCCAGAGCCTGAGCCCGTCGCCTGCCCGCCAGAGCCTGAGCCCGTCGCCTGCCCGCCAGAGCCTGAGCCCGTCGCCTGCCCGCCAGAGCCTGAGCCCGTCGCCTGCCCGCCAGAGCCTGAGCCCGTCGCCTGCCCGCCAGAGCCTGAGCCCGTCGCCTGCCCGCCAGAGCCTGAGCCCGTCGCCTGCCCGCCAGAGCCTGAGCCCGTCGCCTGCCCGCCAGAGCCTGAGCCCGTCGCCTGCCCGCCAGAGCCTGAGCCCGTCGCCTGCCCGCCAGAGCCTGAGCCCGTCGCCTGCCCGCCAGAGCCTGAGCCCGTCGCCTGCCCGCCAGAGCCTGAGCCCGTCGCCTTCCCGCCAGAGCCTGAGCCCGTCACCTGCCCGTTAAAGACTGAGCACACCGTACGTGAGTACATCCAAGAGGACACTGCACTGATCGTAATGTCTGTGGCGATCCTGTATGTGTGGGCTACACGAACATCAGTTCTGGCCAACGAGTCAGCCCAGGTCTTCTCCGCTGATCCAGCCAGCCCTACAGAGCCTTCTCCGCTGATCCCAGCCAGCCCTACAGAGCCTTCTCCGCTGGTCCCATCCAGCCCTACAGAGCCTTCTCCGCTGGTCCCGTCCAGCCCTACAGAGCCTTCTCCGCTGGTCCCGTCCAGCCCTACAGAGCCTTCTCCGCTGGTCCCGTCCAGCCCTACAGAGCCTTCTCCGCTGGTCCCGTCCAGCCTACAGAGCCTTCTCCGCTGGTCCCGTCCAGCCCTACAGAGCCGTCTCCGCTGGTCCCGTCCAGCCCTACAGAGCCGTCTCCGCTGGTCCCGTCCAGCCCTACAGAGCCTTCTCTGCTGGTCCCGTCCAGCCCTACAGAGCCTTCTCCGCTGGTCTCGTCCAGCACTCCCAAGCCTGTCCTTATGTACGTCCCTGAGCCTGGCACTCCCCCCAAGAAAATTTTGGGTGGGGGGATATAGGCCACCTGAAGGTGCGTCTCCGCCATGGCCGCCCAATGGGGATTCTCCACCTGGCCACCGAAGGGGCGTCTCCACCCTGGCCACCCGAAGGGGCGTCTCCACCCTGGCCACCCGAAGGGGCGTCTCCACCCTGGCCACCCGAAGGGGCGTCTCCGCCATGGCCGCCCAATGGGGATTCTCCACCCTGGCCACCCGAAGGGGCATCTCCACCCTGGCCACCCGAAGGGGCGTCTCCACCCTGGCCACCCGAAGGGGCGTCTCCACCCTGGCCACCCGAAGGGGCGTCTCCACCCTGGCCACCCGAAGGGGCGTCTCCACCCTGGCCACCCGAAGGGGCGTCTCCGCTATGGCCGCCTGAAGGGGATTCTCCACCAGGACCTCCCGAGGGGTGGTCTCCTTCTCCGCCATGGCCCCCTGACCGGCCTGCTCCGCCCTGGAGGCTTCCTGCTCGGGGTAGGCCAAGCCCTCGTCAGCCTCCAGGGCGCCCGCCCCCCCCACACCCTAGTGAAGTTATACGGCGCAAGGACGCGCCTTTTTGGAGGGGGCGTTATGTTACATGTGTGTCCTGAGTTTCCCCCGTTCTTTGTGTATTTGGTTCAGTCCTGTTACCATTTTCCCGCTCCTCCCTTACTGTTTAGTTAATTCACCTGTGTCTAGTTCATTTGCCCCAGCTGTGTCGTGTTCCCCAATCTGTTCTGTGTATGTAAACCCTGTGTTCTCCCTCACTCCTTGTCGGTTCTCGTTTGCATTAGGTGTGTTAAATGTCTCCTGTTTTCCTTGTCTGAGTTTTTATAGTAAAGATTATTGAAGTTGGATTTGTTGACTGCTGCCTCTTCATCTGCCTGCACCACACCCGTAACAACATGATGATGAACTAAAATTTATCATATGACTATCATATCAAAATAAAAAACAAGGTTCAAATACGCCTCTTAACATCAAATATAAGAAACAAAAAAAAAGTTTAATTTACCTCTGTTTGCACGCCTTAATGACCAGCAACCATTATATTACAAGCAATCCAGCTATATTGAAATGGTTGTTTTTTGCGTAATTTTGAACAAACTCAGTGTATTCCATCGTCACATCTTCTGGACTTTTCTTGCTGTGTGGCCGCTCTGGTTGAATGTTGTCGTCCATAGGAGAGTCAACCCAGGGCTTGGGTTTGTTGTTGAGTGCCTGGAGAATTAAAAAAGAAATGTTACCTATCGCAAACATATGCAAATATAATTAATTATAAATTAGGTTTAATAACATGCTCACTAATTTAATAACATGCACACTATGACTTTTGAAGTCCTGTTTTCGAATAACTTCTATATTAAAAAAGAAATAATAAATGTAAAAGTAAAACTAAAGTGAGAAATTCCTGATGAAACGCTTAAGTAAAAGACTATTTAAAAAAACCTCTTGAATGTTGAAGGATGACAGAGAAAAGACAGCTAACACCACCCCTGTGTGGGTGTTCGGACATAGTTATCAATACTTGTTACATATAAGGTTATTCTTAGATCTGTCTCCCCCCAATGAAATGCTTTCATGATGCTTTTAGTCTTTCCTCACCTGTAATTTCACCTGGATCTGAGTGCTGCTGTGTATGGCAGGATCATGATCAGGTGTGCATTTATCCTGAGAATCCTCTATGTTTGTAATCCAAACTTGAGTATCTTCAACACACACTCTGGCCTTGTCCATGTCTATGGCATCAATATGACAGTAACTGTCACTCTGGGAGACAAAATATTGCAATATATAATAAATGCACAGGGTTTCTGCACATTTTTTAAAGTCAAATGTAAGGCTTTTTAATACCCTTTTAAGACCTGAAGAAATAATGAATACTGTACATTAGAGGTGTGCAAAAAGAGACTTTAGACACTTGACTTACAAAAACATTCATATTATTCATATTCTATGTGGTGGTCAGTTCACAGCAGTGACAGAAATTAACTTTTTTATTAAGGGGCAATATTTTCCACCTTAAATACATTTCCAGGGGCATTTTTACCTATATAAGGGCATCTAAACTTATTAGATGTATGCATCACCTTTTATGTCAAATTCTAACATTCAAATTCAGTTAAATTACAATAACAACACAGTATAGGGCTGTTAAATCATTATCAACAAAATCCATCTTTGCAGTGCAGAGGAAACACAGAAGCGGCATCCGAAGTGGCATTAATATATTTACAATGCATTTTCAATTCATAAATAATGCTAGGAGATTGTTTTTTTAAGTTATTCAATATTCAAATATAAAATTATTTCAAAATTGAACTTTTAAATGAAAGGGTACTTTAAATATGAAACTAAAACCACCAGTAGGTGGAGGTAAGTCACTGTCTTAATGAGTGAGTCATTTATGGAGACACCCCTCGCTGCAGCCTGTAGCACGATGACGTAGCTGGATGGTCCAATACGTAGTGGATGGAGGTGTGTTTTGGTGACGTCATAGACGCATGCGCAGTACCGATCTCTGGGTTATAATTCGCTGGTCTGAGGCGACATGTATGTAAAGGTAATTGCGACTTTTTATCTCACTATTCTGACTTTTTATCTCAGAATTGATATAAAGTCGCAATTGCAGGTTATAAAGTCAGAATTGCGTGATATAAAGTCGCAATTGTGTGTTATTAGGTCACATTTGTTATATAAAGTTGCAATATTGTACTGAGATGATGTTCTAACCTGTTTAGTAGTAGCCTAGTACTGTTAAATAGGCTAGTTATATGTAATTATTGACGAATAAGTAATTATTTACATAAATGGGATGCTTAAGTTATCCGAGTTTCACTCTAGGCTACATGCTAAATAGTTAATTTTACATTATTTTCAACATCACATGATTTTAAACCTAAATTTGATAGATTAATAGCATGTCCTCACCGCAATTTTTTTTTTTTTAATGCGTAGGACATTTTAAAATAAAGCCATTTTATTTTATTCAGGTCATATTTGCTGTTGAGTGGAATTAAGCAAAAATTTGTCAAGTAGCCTAATTGTCTCTGTAATTTTAAAGGTACAATACAAAGGTCTGTAAACATTTTAAAATAAGTACACATTCAAGGGAAAATGCAAAAATAATAACAGCATCAAGAAAATAAATCTTGTCAGATGTCCAAAAAAAAAGAAAAAAAAAGTGCTTAATGATATTTTGCCTGGTAAGAGTTCCTTCTTTAATGGCTATATTTTCCACAGTGATCTGTAGCCTATATAGGTTCCTCTTAATTTGCTGTTCAGTGTCTGCAAGACTGTCTATGGAAGCTTGTTTTCGCACAGAGTGAGAAATAAAAAGGTAATTGCGACTTTTTATCTCACTATTCTGACTTTTTATCTCAGAATTGATATAAAGTCGCAATTGCAGGTTATAAGTCAGAATTGCGTGATATAAAGTCGCAATTGCAGGTTATAAAGTCAGAATTGCGTGATATAAAGTCGCAATTGTTTGTTATTAGGTCAGATTTGCGTGATATATAGGCTACTGTGAAATTCTGACTTTTTTTCTCAGAATTGCATTATTATGGCCAATATCTCGCAATTCTGACTTTAAAATACACAATTGGGAAATATAAAGTCCGAATTGCATGGTATAAAGTCGCAATTGCGTTTTAGATAGTCAGAATTGTGAGATATTATGAGGTTTTAAAAAAAGTAATTTTTCCATTAGAATTTGACTTTATAACTCGCAATTAGAGAAAAGATGTCAGAATTGGGAGATATAAACTCGCAATTATGTGTTAGAAATTCAGAATTGGAGAAAAAAAGACAGAATTCTGACTTTATTTCACCCAATTCTGACTTTATAACACGCAATTGCGACTTTATTTCACGCAATTCTGACTTTATATCTCACAATTCTGAGAAATAAAGTCAGTAAGCGAGATGTAAACTCGCAGTTGTGAGAAAAATGTAATTAATTTAATAACAAATTATCATTTCGACGGAATTAAGTGAATCAATCAAAACTAACTTTAGCTGGAAAATAACATTATTCAAGAACCGCTATAAAGCCAAAACAGTCCCTGTTACCTTAAAATGTTTGTCTCTGTAAAGCTGCTTTGAAACAATCTACATAGTTAAAATCGCTATATAAATGAAGATGACTTGACTTGACTATAGTGCGCATGCGTCTATGACCAAAACACACCTCCATCCACTACGTATTGGACCATCCAGCTACGTCATCGTGCTACAGGCTGCAGCGAGGACCTCTTGCATTTATGTCGTAAATGCCGCAAATTCTCACAAGCAAATTCACAAATAATAAATAATAGAAACCAATGTTACTCACGTAATGAGCAGAAACAACGCAGCCTCAGCATCCGTTTTCAGGCTTTCCCACTTAGGTCTTTCCAGCACTGAAAGCTTTTCTAATATCAACGCGGGTCCTAATATTTACTGTGAGCATTAGATGATGGCAAAAATAGAGGAAATAAGTATATACAGTTAAATATGATTTAAAAACCCTCTAAAATTGGCCTGTAACCGATATGGCAACAATATATTGTGTATATACATTAATTGACATTTTTAAAAAGGTTGTTTGAATTTATTATAATATTATGACAACCATTGATGCCTTTCTATACTTACAGACTCTAGCGTTTCACTAGCTCGTAATTTTCTAGTCAGTTTAGAAACTTAAAAGTATTGCAGCATTTCTGATATTACTGTCTCCTTAGGATGAATTGCGGTGTTGTTGCATCCCTCATTTGTAAGATGCTTTGGATAAAACCATTTGCTAAATGAATAAATGTAAAAGCAGACACTATTTATAGTCAGTGATGCCACTGATGACTGAAATCTGACTGCATAACTGCATGGGATCCATTATAATGTAAAAAAAAAATGTTTTGCATAATGCCTCCCGATGCTATAACGTTGCTTGCAGAACATGATTGTTTTAAATAAGATGTAAAATATGACAAAGTAAAAGAGAGCGAAAACTTACTCCATTCTTGTACTCCACAATAGTCATATACCGGTAACTGCATTTTGTCTGACAGCTCCTCAAACATTTTGGGTCTCCTTATGGACTCCTGGTATCTGTTTTGCACAGGCAAACACAGTTTATGTTGAATAAAACAAAAGGATTTAATACATCACTGTTTACAAGCATGAATGCTTTTGTTTGGTTTGCAGTACACAGCATCCAATTAGTGCTCTTCCTAAAGTGCATAAAAAAAAGAAAAAGAAAACTACACAAAGCTTAGAAAGGTTTAGAAAGCTACACAAATGACTCGCCCAGCCTTTAAGTGAAGCACATGCCATCGCAAACTCTGCGAGCTGTCAAGACAGCGCAAGTCAATTAATGGGCGCATATCAAGCGGAGTGTAATGTTAAAACTATTGCAGTGTACAAGTCCGGCTATCTCTGAGAGAACACGAAATCAATTTGTCACGGCACACAAAGGCTAACCCTATGATGAAATGTGTTTGTTCATCAAAAAGGACAAACAACTCACATGTATTTCTGCCAGCTTGTTAATGTACGTCTGCTTATCTTGTTCTGCTCCCTCATCATACAGCCAGTCCTCTGTATACCATTCAAAAGCTCAAAGAATGTCTGATGGTCCTAGAGAAAAGCAAAAACAAGCGCTTAGCAGTATTTTATAACACATTTACATTTGTGGTCTATTCAACTGCATTTCACTAAAGAGCTCATATGAACCTCAAACTAATTTGAATGAGAGTTTGTTTCATTTATGCATGAGCTGAAAATGGCCTTTAGAGATTCAGCAATCAGGAACAGGCTTCTGAAACATGAACACATTAAACAAGCGCTATGAATAAATCACAATCTGTTGATAACAGTTCCTGTGAGCTAAATAGATTACATGTCACTCTACAGGTAACGGCGTGTTATCTGGGAAAAGCTGCACGGAAGATACATTACTTGAGCATTCAGAAACGTCTGAAAGGGGCCCTCCAGGTTGAGTCTGTAGTAATAGACATTCTCTTCGACTGCGTTTTTAGCATTGTTACGCTCTTTCTCCTGGCAGTCTTGCTGTATCATTTTGCTCTGTCAGAAAAAAAGAAGAGGAATTTAAGAGAGCACCAGATGGTGAGAATGACTGATGGATTTTTGAATAGCTTTGATACTCAAAATTCTACCAGAATGTCTTTATTTATATTTATGGCTTCATACATTGTCAAAATACCAAAATTACACTTCTCAGACTAAAAAAATATCTATCACAGCTTTTGAATCATCTTTTAAGCTTTACTGAAACAATCTCATACAAAAAAGAGAGCGATATTTGTTTTGCTTTCATCACTTAAAAACTATTACAGTGGGGTCTAAAACCAATTTAATTTGGCTTATATAACTATGCATTTTATTATTAGCATTACAATTGGACTGATTTCAGAATGGCTTAGTGTGATCCTCTTTTCAAATATCACATGACCTATATACTAACTTTCAAAAATGTTGGGTCAGTAAGATTTAAAATATATATATATATGTATATATAAATAAACACTTATTACATTAATTAAAAGTGACAGTAAATACATTTTTAATGTAATACTTATAGTAAACTTATAATAAACACTTTTTCAAACTTTGTTTAAAGAATCCTGAAAAAAGTATCAGTTTCTACATTATAAATATTATAAATATTAAGCAGCACAGCTGTTTCTAACATTGATTGTATTTGATCAAATAATTGGAGCCTTGGTGAGAAATAAGCTTTTTTTCTTCTTCTTACTAACCCCAAAATTGTGCAATTTTTAAAATCCATTTGCGACCTAGGAATAGCGCAGTCTCGAAATATTTCTTACTGATTTTGTTTTCTAAGACTACGTCTACTAAAATGACTTGTTTTAAATGTTTCAACATCCTAAAACTTTCTTGTAGCGTGTAGCAGGGCCACATGCCAGTCTCGAGTTCCATGGAGGAGCTCCGGAAGGATGAAAAGGAGCGGCGACAATGGAAGACAAGAAAAGGCCAGGACTGGGACATTGCGTTGATGTTTTATAATGTTTATATGCGACAGTCGTCCGTGAGGGGCTATTGCTTACTTTCGTTTGGTTGTTTATTTTGTTATTAAAGTTACGCTTGCTGGTTCCCGCCTCCTTCCCTTATCAATGAACTTTGTTACTTTTAGACACTGATGTATGCATGTGACAAACATTTAGTCAACAGTACCTCCTGCTCTATGTAAGTTTTGAGGCGATCCTTTGGCAACAGTTGGGTAAACGTCTCCTCAATAGGCAGAACAACATGCTTGACCTTCATCTTGGCTTTTTTTAGCATCAGGGGGGTGATTGTTTACTTCTCCATTCAACTGTAAATAACAGACGTCTATTTGCATAATGGTATGGAAGTCAGTCAAAGTGACAGAAAATGTCCATATTAAGATATTTCACAAGACATGCTGTGAATAACGATTTTTTATAGAAACTAGATAAACATCAACATGTCCATTTGATATGCACACAGTCTAACGCTAAATGTACTGGCCAAGCAGTAAGGGAGAGATGTAGCTCACTTACGCTCAGTGCATCTCTTTGATTCTGCTTTTCCATGGGGGGAAACTGTGCTATTGGCATGTTTTCTTTGTCTACCAAGAGCTCGATATTTGGCTCCAGTATCTTGTCCTAGAAATCACAGAACCAGGGTTACATTAGATAGTTACATTTCTACACAACAATGTTACTGCATCACGCAACAAGAAGCCAATCTCTCACTGTCACCCTCATAGAAACCCAATCAATGTTATTGATCATAAAAATCACAACTATTAGAACCACATATAAGGTACTGTAAACAAACAAACAAACAATTCCCACCACTGTGTGTATGTATTTCATCACTAAAAGCTTGAGCTGTTCAGTCATGGTCAAATTTGTAGACCATCCTGGAAGGCTAATTTGCTTGGGTTACCTCTGGAATTTCTAATGGGATTTTGAAATGGTGTTTTTAAAAAAAATATTTTTAAATATACATATATTAAAGTCTTGCCTTTAACTCAATCAGGGGGCCTCAACAAAGTTCCAAAAGGGGCCCCAAGGTGGCTTTATAATGTCCCCCTGTTGTCAATCATTTTATCCCTTAAAACTCATTACCAAAATGGCATATTTCAATCTTTTTTCCTGTGAAAAAGAAATATTCCTGCCTTAAAATAGCGTGAATGTACAGTAACTCTACACCCTTGCTTCGTTAATACGAGGATCTGTGAATATGCAAATGAGCCCCGCTTCCACTCACTCATACAGGGTCGTCTATACAAGTCAATGTATATATGCGTTTTATGTATCGCTCTCTACAACGTCGGACACATAACGGTAATTAATATGATTAGTCTTTTGCTATTAATTTTGCTAATTTTACAATAGCATGTTCCTGTTCGCCATCTCAGTCTGCCTTCTAAAAATCAGCATCCTTAGAAAAGCTTTGAACAACTCAGAACGTCAGTGGAGAAAGGTATATAGTTCATCATAACACCACATACATAATTAACCTACTATATTGCTAAATGCACACGATTTTTCATATCAAGAGAAAAATATACTGGGATAACCTGGCTTCTCTTGAGTTCACAGTAAAGATATGCTAAAGCCACATAATTGGTTACAAGGTGACGTAAGAAACACTGTTGATTTCAAACTGCGTTTTTGAGACGGTCTTTTCTTTCTCTGCAGTTTTAAGAAAAAAATAACTCAGCAATGGTGTTGACATGCATTTGCACATGGTTTGTCTAAAAGCATATTAATAAAACACCAGATAGACATATAAATAAAATTAAAAACTTGATTTTCACCACAGGGGGTCTTTAAAACGACAAAACAACTAAAAATCTATATATTTCTTTTTATTTGGTTACTTTTTAACTAATCTTTCTAGCTATATGCCAAGCTCTAAAATATTTAATCAGTTAGAAAATTGTGAATGAGGAGGTGCCTTGCCTTCAAATATTGTTATGGACAATTGAGGGTCTTGAAGTCAAAATGGTTGTCTTTATTTGAGTCCCTTTATAGCAGTTTTTATATTTTGAAAAAATAGGTATGATTGTGTATAAAACTAAGCTCTATTGACTTTGTCAAAAAAGAAAAACATCAATAGAATACATTTTATAACATCCTCTTGTTTTGGGTAACATCTGAGAAAGAAAATTATCTATAACAAAAACATGGTTTGCAACAATACATAAGCCTTAAATTTGGAGCTGTTAAGTGCTTGTTATAGTGCTTATATTGCAGTAATTATTATTTTAAAAAAATTCAAATTAGGTATGAATGTGTGTAAAACTAAGAAAAGACTGTCTTTTTTTGACATTAGCTTGTACACCAATTTTACATTAAAAAAAATCAAATGAATATATTATACAACATCCCCTTGTTAAAGAGAAAGTTTGCTCTAATATGAAAATGAAGTAGTCATGTATTCACCTTGGTGTTGTTCTAATGTCGTATGCCCTTCTTTTTCAGAAAACAAAATGAGACTTTAAAAAAAAATGTAGACTACCGCTCACGCTCGTCCATATAATGCCAGTGATTAGAGACAAGCATCAAGCTTTTTTTCTTTAAAAAGCGAAAGTTTTACAGAATGATCTTGTGACAGTGTTCTGGGGTATACGATAGGGTTTGGTGAAAAACAAATTGAATTTTAAAGTATTATACGCATTAGAAGAACACCAGGCTGAGTAAATGTAGGGTAAACTATCACTTCAATGATTGAATAACATCTGAGAAAGTAAAAAATATCTATGACAAGAATTATATGGCAAATAAATATAGCTTTTGCTGTTAGTCCTTCCATGGTTAAGGAACACAAGCCTTTTCTCCATTCGGTTGAATGTTCTGCACTTTATATTCACCTGTGGAAGCATTGCACACATTCATAGCATTAATTCACTTTAAAATATGATTTCAGTTTCATCTGTATGTTGCAATATGAACACTATCATGGCCTGAAGGACAAACCTTTTCATTCTCACCAATCTTCGCTTCAGGAGAGGGCAGTGATGTCAGATATGAATAAAAAGCTTTCAGAATCAAAGGCTTGTTTTTGTAAAACTTAATCGTTTTGGTTGATGGACAGGGATGATTCCTGCCAAATATCTCATGACAGCTGGAATGTAAGGACAAATAACGCAAGGTTAGTACGTGAGATGCACAGTACAGTTTATGAAAACAACATGCTTGGTTCTGATAAGTGAGGTAGCTAAATGAGAGGCTAACGATTTACCTTCATCTGCTTCACTTGTCCAGGAAAGAGAAACAGGGAATGGGATTACATCTGTGATGGAGAACTCGCACACTCTGAATGCAGGAGAGAAACATGGCGCACAGATTAACAGATTAACTTTTCATTCCATCAATATCATTATTTTGGTATAGATTCACACTCATTTCGAATTCTGTATGAAATATACTGTGCAACATGCCTCAAAACACACCACCGTTCAAAAGTTGAGGGTTATTAAAGAAATTACAATGTAACAAAATCTTCTTATTTGAAATAAATGCTGTTGGTTTGAACTTTCTTTTCACCAAAGAATCCTTAAAAAATGAATCACGGTTTCCATACAAAAAGCCACACATCAGATTTTTTAATATTGATAAGAATAATAAATATTTCTTGAAATCAGCCTATTACAATGATTTCTGAAGGATCATGTCACTGAAGACTGGAGTAATAATACTGCAAATTCAGCTTTGCCATCGCAGAAATAAATTAAAATAGTAATTTACAGTATTAAATCTATTTTTTGTATTTCTGGTTCTTAAAGCTGAAGTGTGTCATCTCTGTGCTACTAGCATCAAATTATAAAAAAACTTGTATTGTCTCTGCATATGCAACTAGGAAGGAGATAGCATTTTAACATAATATTGTGTGCTTCAGCTTTAGATGAACCACATTATGCTATCTGTTACGTATTATAAAACCCACTTACGTGTAATGCACCGCCTCTGGCCACTGCTTCATCTGCATTTAATGTAGTGCTCACATCCCTCTTGAAGAACTTACTGATCTGGGCCTTTACAGCAGGGATCCGTGTGGCTCCTCCTACAATCCCTCCCTCAATCAAGTCAGCACACAACTCCTCAAATTTGGCCCTGTGTGGAAGAGGAAGGCATTTACTTCTCTTGGCTTCTTCATCGAAGGCCAATTGCAGTTCTGCAATAACATTATTGGTGCTTTTTTAGACATGCATTTAGTAGCAAATAAGGACAATTAAAAATGACACGTGTAAACAGACACCCAATTAAGATGTGAATTTAAGCATGTTACAAAAGTTAAACACAAGCGGTGGATCTTAAATTACAGAATTAGGGGGTTGGGAAAACCATACACTTAAAACTTGCATCAAATTGCCAAAAAAAAGCCTGTGTTGATGTGCATTATCACTTAAGCAGATAAGACTGCTCCCAATATGTAACATGAATCTTATGCAATAGGTATTTCTTTGTTTATTAAATATATTCTGAATGTACTTTCAAAGTAAAGGTACCAATATGCAGATAAATATATTATGCTTTATATATTATTCCAACGCAGTCTCATGAAAGTGCGTATCAATACCACGATGTTATTTCTCGTGGCATTTATACGCCAATATAAATGCATAAAAAAGCATATGCTACGCACTGAAAATCCCTTGGGTAGGATTAGGGGGAGGGGGGATGGGGGTGCGTGCGTATTACATGCCATAAAGTGCGTATCATATGCACGCGAAAACTGCGTATCATATACACGCCAAAACTGATTTTGGCGTATAAATGCCACGAGAAATAACATGGTATTCATACGCACTTTCATGAGATCGGGCTGATTATTCCTGATAACTGATGAACAGCCGATGATACGATTCTATACTATTTTGTTTAAATAAGTAAAAATAAAATTAATCATTCAAAATACTAAAAGTGAATTTAATCATCACAACATCATAATGTACAGTACAAAAAAAATGAATCTTAATTTTGAAATTTGATAAAGACTTATAAAGTGTTAATAAATTATTAGTGTAGGAGGAGTGAGGAAATGTAAATGTAAAATTGAGGAAACTGAGCATATACAATTAAATATCAATTATCGACCAATATCAATGAAAAAAAAAACATTTATAATTTTGGACAATAAACTAAATGGAACAGATATACTGTGCACCCCAAAGGCATAACAGTTCTGAGTGATACTTAAAGGTGGGGTATGTGATTTTCTTTTTTGACCATTTTTTCAAAATCACTTGAAATCCTATTCCTATAACCCACTTACAGCCACTGAGTTAGAAGCACTGAAAAGAAAATTAAAAAAAGTAATCATCTGTGGAACGGGCAGGACTCGAAAACCTCCAGCCAATCATTTTCAAGACCGTCTAGAATCATTGGACAGTCAGTGCATCAATCAAACGGTCATACCACACACCCCTCCCCCATGCCCCTCTTCGAATGGGTGGAGTGGGTGGAGTCAGGTATTTTCAAAATCTGCCGGCTGTTTTGCAAATCACATACCCCACCTTTAACAGTCACGTACCTGTTCATTTTTTCCACATACGTCTTTATCATCCATAAAGCACTCGATGTTGAGGGAAATGTCCGTAGAGTTGCTGCTCATCAGTTTCTGGCACTCTTGTGTTAGTCGCAACCAAGCTCGAGCCTTAGACTTTACATCCATCTTGTACCTGGACTTAAATTCAGCACAGAAATATTCCACCAGCCTCTGATCAAAGTCTTTCCCTCCCAAATAAGGATCAAAGGTGGTAGACAGCACCTGCAAAGTACAAAGTACACTGATGTGCGTAAAAATGCAAAGTTGGGAATTCAATCTATCTTACTTTGACTGAGACTCACTTTAAGTTTGCCTTTGTTGAATGCACAAACAGAGACCTGTAGGGCTGAGCGGCCCATGTCCACAAACACCTCAATCTTTGGATTCTCATCACAGCCTGGAAGATCTTCCTTATACATGCCATAGTTTAAATCCACTGGAATGATAAATGATACTGTGGACATTGCCTTAGACAATGCAAGGGCAGTTATAGTGTGTTTCATTAATTCAAAAGATACCTGCAGTGTTGTCATTTATTAGCTTTAGGCAGTTCAAGCCAGCAATCTTGGCAGCATCCAGAACCTCCTTTCTGAATCAGTGAAGAATGAGGGGATCTATGCGTGCAAAATCATTTATGGCCAAAGAAATAACACAAACAAACAAACCATCGGATTGGTGGCTTGCACATTAGTGGTTTACATACAAATTAAAAAAATGGCCTGCTGTATGAAAGCGAAGCAAGGCCTTTTCTTTAATATATCATGATGACATTATACACTATAAATTACTATAATATATTATCATTTGGGAGAATTTTTAATGAACTAAAACCTCTATTTCTGGTACATGCCTCTGGTATATTAAATATCACAAAATTCATTATTTCTTGCAATATTCAAGGCTCCAGTGCAAAAACTTATAGAGATTACACACTCCACCCCTTTCTTCTGCAGATTTGCTGAAATGGTGCTCTTGGTCGAGGTAAGTTACATGACCTATAGTCAAGACATTAAAAGTCAATATTTTACTCTTTCCTCCAATGACAACCTGTCTTCACAACTTATGGGGCTAATAAACAAACAGTGTTTACCTTGACTCTAACCTTCCCATCATTTAGTGGTACCAGTTTTTTATTCAAGAAAAAAAATTACAATAGTGCAAACACACATATTTTAGAAATCTAAAACATTTCCAACAATTTATATATTAAACAAGTAAACTCATTTTGCAAAATCATAGGACAAAAATGGAAGTGGTGCCAGTTCATATGGTAAACTAGCCTTCTTTGATTGCACAACATACGGTGGCCGAGAGAGCTCAATGCGCTGCAACTGAAGAAACCACATGCAAATATAAAAAAAAACACCTGCAAATTAAAAAAAACATCTTCATCAGTTTCACAACACATGTGTGCTCCAAATACTCACAACACAACCAAATACAGAAAAGTGCACGCACGGATATATAACACATATTTTAAAAGCTTTTTTTGTAAAAATAAAAAATAAAAGTACATTTATTTGCAAGGTTATGTTAACAGCATTAATGAGATATTTCTGTCCTAAGAACAGCTATTCAGCTGATTGACACCGTGCTGCGTTGCCATGGGAACATCCCAGGTGAAAATAACGAGGAAAATTTGTCTTTCGTTGCTCCCTTCATCAAGTGTGTTCCAATCGCCTAAATTACACACAAGTGCCGTGCTCACTCCAATGTCCGCCTCTGCCGTCTGCCCTTCGAAGGGAGCCGGTTCGTCACTTATTGTGGTCACCTGGAAACATTTTCGTTGTGGTCTATTTATTTGCAGCACGTTTCTGTATTTGGTTGTGTTTTGAGTATTTGGAGCACAAATGTGTTGTGAAACTGATGAAGATGTTTTCTTAATTTGCGGGTGTTCTTCTATTTGCATGAGTTTTCTTCAGTTCCAGCGCGTTGAGCTCTCTCGGCCACCGTAACAACATGATCCTGAAACAATCTGTCATGGGGTCTCTTAAAATGAGAGACAGTCATTAAAGGATTGGTTATCATCTAAAATCTAGATGGAACAAGTATAAAAAAAACAGGGCAACTTTTTGAGCAATGTTGCTGGGCAATGTTGCCATCAACGGGCAACCAGATGAGATCTAAATGATCCAGATAGAAATTTATTTCCCATTTTCAATTGGTAAGTACCCAAGCAACAATTGCTCAGCAAGATTGCCCAGCAACATTGCTCAAAAAGTTGCCCTGTGTATCATCACCTTAATGGTGTTACATCATCAATTCATGAGAACAGGGATGCCTGGTTTATTGCAGCAGTACCAATGGCCCTGTTCTTTCAACTAAATTATAAAACAGCTATAAAAGAAAAAAGTTAAGGCATATTAAATTCTGTGGGGCCTAAATTGACAGTTAATAGCTTATATGTACAGGTTTCAGATGTTTGACATTGACAGGAGTATGATATGAGGAAACATGAGTTCTGATATTTTGTTATTTATTTGTATTAAGACAACAATAACAGCTTTATCAACTAGACTATTAGATCCTAAAAAGTGTGACTTATGCTTGACTAGCCTTTCAGCCTGGGTGCACCAAATGTAGAGTAGTCAACATTCATCTGATACTGAGGATTCATGCAACGCAAGCTCTGTGTGGCCTATTTTATTATGCATTCAGCACGGAATCAGCATTCACTTACGGCGTGCATAAAAATGCATTGAATTCGGTCTCGATGCCCATTTGCTTTTGACCACAGCTATACAGCAGTTTTGAAATCCCACATCAAAGCCCACGACAGACATCCCGGACCCTCCTGGGTACCGTACGCAAGCGCTGTGTTAAGATCAGAAACAAACGAACAAACCCGCTTGTCAGTCCAGTCAATGTTGGTAATACAAAACGCGTGCCGTATCTCTTTCCGGCGAACTTTCCAGAAACTTCCAAACACAGCAGCAGCGGCGCAGCTCGCTCCAGTCCGCGCAGTGTGATTGCGTTGACATTTCCAGAGCTTTCGGCGCAGAACTCAACGCGGAGCGTCCGAAGGGTTGCCGTGGTAACCGTGCGAGAGTACTGCGCTACAGCTAAATATAGCACACATCTATTGATTTATTGTCGTTATTTTAATGTAACAGAGCTGTACGACTGGGGGCTGGGGGAAATATAGGTACATCACATTTGTTCAATCGGCCAGTGCTCATTAAGCGTGAAAAAGACTAGTGGAGGTGATAGTCATGACTCGTGACTATTAAATGTGTTTTAATATAGCCAGATTAGATTAGATCGGTGTGTTTTTAGTCTTGTAATTTATTGGGTTTGTGATCAAAATATGCAGGTTAATATTTTAGGTGATTTTATAACTGAAGCCAAATTATGACGTGATTGTTCACATGTTCGGTCATCATTCATATTTTAATGAACGTGAATGTTGAATAAAACTGTCGTTCTGTCTTTCACGGAAGAATTGAGGCAGGTTTTGATCAACGTAGATGATGGCTGTTACATTTGTTGTCAGTTTCATCTGCCAATTCTGTCCAACTATCCCTTTAATAAACATTTGAATCGCACTTGTTATTAAATGACAAGCACTGCCCCTTTTGTTGTACTTAGCGATGTGGCCACTAGAGGCCGCAGCCGAGGCGCGCGTTCAACAGGAAATGTCCTCGCAAAACAAAGCTGTGTAATGATCGGCGCGCACTGTAGTGAGTGTTGGATAGAAGATCTGTGCAAACATTCTGCTACAGTGAGCTGGCTGCATGTGCTGCCATCGCTTCGTATTACTATGCTTCCCATAAACTCTCAATACGGATACAGTGTTGCCCAATATTTCTTGCTTTTGTCGCTTGGTAAGTATTTCTCTACTCATATAGCCTACCAAAATGAAGTTTTTCAGCTCGAGAATCCTACATTTATTTCTTTTGCTGTTTGTTTGAGAAAGGCAGCAGTCTAAAATGATGTTTACTTCTTTTACTTATGGAAACGCATATGCTGAGTATAACCGTTGTTAGTAGCAGGGGTATATTTTAAATAAGCTGCCACAAATGACACTTCCTTCTTTTTTGTAACATCTTTGCTGATCTGTGTCTGTCAAGTTAAATGGGGAATGCATGAGACTGATCTTTACAACTTCATTTGACAGTTGAATGAATTAAACTCCCGAATATGTAAAGGATACGTGCCTTTTTAAACTTATTTGTCTAACAGATTGAATGAATGGCTGAGCTGCCTACCTAGGCAACATTTTTGGCATCATGTGTGTTTGCCCGTTTCAAAACCTGTGAGCTGCGTGTAGAGAGCATATTGTAGGTATCATTGATTCTCTCTCGAAAACCTAATGAGCTGCCAATCTTGACAATATTTTTTTGAGCATCATAGGTGTGATCTGTCTCAAAACCTAGTGTGCTGCTTGTCTTGGCATCATTTTTTGGGCAACATGAGTATAATTTATTATTGTGAGAATTTGAGAAAGCTGCCTTAACATTGTTAAAAATTCATTGAACAGACTGACAACAGTTTGGAGTAGATGCGTGTAAATGTGAAGTATTGTTTGTTAACTGAAACCTTTTTCTTCTCCCCCTTCTTAGTTGGGGTGTATGTGCCAGGCAAATGAGTAATGTTACACGTTTCATACAGAGCACCAATGCAGATAGAGCCATTTTAATGTATTGATCAATGTGCCTATAAAGACAGTTTAATATGGACATTTGTGGATATTGGGGTCATAAATCAAGCCTACAACCACCCAAATGCATGAATTGTGTGTTTCCGATGCAGTTCATGTAAAATTGTGTATGCCCTACATGCCAGTCACGTAAATGCAATTCAGGTTGTTGGACTGAGCATGCCATCCATTTATATTGTGTATACCGCATGTGGGTCCTAATGGGTCTGAACACCTGAACCACAGGCAAATGTGCGCTGTCTGATAAGAAGTATTGTCATTGCCCCTTATTTTGTCAGTTTCGCCACTGAGGCATCATTTGCTACTTCTCAAAGTGCCTCAATTTGTTTTGGCAATTTGTTGAGATATGTAGAGAAAATAAACTCTTCTTTTAAATTCAAGAAGTAGGCTATGCTGAAAGATCTCACATGTTCATGGACTTATTGATGTGCATTGTGCACGTAAGATATACCTCGTTGAATGAGACTTGGGGTTGCTAATATCTTGAGGAACTGACCTAGTTTTAGTAGTGCTCGCACCTGCAGAGTTCAGCAGTTAGGACGACCCCGCTGGTCTGGGGCACATGTGAGAGAGTTTCAGGTCAGTTGACAGAACCGCCACCTGCTATTTTAGGCTAGTGTACGTTATCACTACATCTTAAGTTTTCCATTTTTTCCCATATGATTTAGATCTGGCGGATTTAAACATGTTATATCTGTCTAGCTGAGTGGCATGCGGTTTTGTCAAAATTGCAAGAATTATTATGATAGTTTTGAAAGCATTTTTTTTTTTTACATTTGCCATGTTTATCAATATAGTCATCAATGAGTTACATTACAGCTCTATTATTTCTGTTAGAAAAACCTAAATAATAAACTAAATATTGGACATTTTGTGACAAAAAAACTAATGGAAGACATTATCACAGTAAGATTTTTATGGAAAAATGTAATTATTGCAAATTTAAAATTTATAAGAAACAAAATACTATATCTGTAATATGCGTATGATTTTTTTAAAAGTTCAATAAAATAAAAAATAAATAGAATAGTTGTTGTTTTTTTCAGCCAAATGAATGGCAAGTGCAGATCTGAACTACTGTCACAACCAGGCACAACTGGGACTGTGGGAAAAAATACTGTTGATCTTAAAATATGTTGTATTTTTCCCTGTAAAGAACTTTTTGTGTAAGGGTTTTATGAAGATATGTATGTCAAGATATCAGCACTGTCCTGCATTATTAATGATATACAGAATAAAACTTTCAGAGAAAACATACATTTTGTGTGTTCCTGCAGGCAGAAAGAATGATCAGTCAAAGGCCACTGCGGTTTTGCTGTCAGTCACAGATAAAAACAAAGCCATTTAAAATGCGCATCAAAGATGTTTTGTTAGTTGATGAGGTATACTGCAAGATTAGAATAATTGCAGTCATTTTAAGTCTTTCCCACAGATGTTATTCTGTTCCCATAGAAGTTATTGCATTGCTTGAGTCAGGAGGCAGTTTAAGCTAGCAGTTTTGAAAGATAAAAGTGCTGTTTACACCTGACAGTTAAAAAGATAAACATACTCTGACTGTCTGGAAAAGTGACTGTCAAATACAAATCTTAAGGTATGCAGGGAGCGCAGGAATCCATGAATGGCATGAAATCACCTTGGCGGTGTGAATACTTGCGCTCTGTTCGCTTATCAGTGAGAGGCAGTCTTAGGATTTGGCTTGGGATTGAAAGCCATGGGAGATGGAGACAAACTAGGCATTTATGATTGAGCAACGAAATGCCAATGCAGGCTCATTTTCTTTTCTCCCAACTTTCTAACTTGCGCTAAAAGGACATGTCTTCTCTTGCTGTGATCTCTTCTCTGATGACGCGTTTAGAGGCTGGGACAATCTGTCAATCACATGAGGTCATAGACAAAATCAAATCCTGCCCTACATTTTTTCTTGTTCGAGAAGCCGTTTCATACGTCACAACAGGGAAGAAAAGACTATCGCAACTTGCGTTTCATGTCGACACTTAAGGAGCGAGTATACTTCGGCCATCCGCATGACGCACGACCGTGTGTGAGACGCATCATGATGCAGAAATTGAATTATCTAGGACTTAAGAAGTATTAAAGTCCCCCTGTGGCAGAGAGAAGTCATTTCACCGGAAGGTTGAGTTATGACGTTTTAATAAAAAATTACAGTGTGTTGCAAAAAAATGAAACGTGTATGAATCGATCATAAGAAGATAGAAATTCTATGAATTTTTATTTCATGCCCACTTTAAAAGCCATTCTCAGTTCAGTTGTGAAGAGTGCACAGCCAGAGACATCATCACACAGTGGGAGCTCTTTTTAATAATGAAGTTTTAGTCTGCTCACAACTTGTTGTCATCTAACTGCACTTTCATCATGTTTCGATCTTTTGAGCAATCAATATCTGTCTGTTTAGAGAACTGAAGACCTGTCATATAGATTTAACAACAAACCCTTGATGTGATTATCAGGCCTGCCAATCTCAGCGTAGACCTTTTTGACAGCTTCTTCTCTAAAGTTTTCCTTTTTTACTTAGACTGACAGGTCATCAGAAAATCCTTTTCTCTAGCCACCCGCTTCGTGAGATCGTGAAGTGATGTGAAAGATGAAGAGAGGTACTTTTTATTCAAGAGATAAGTCATGCTCCTTTCAGGTCATATTAGTTTCATAGTGCCATGAAATGTTGTGTTTTAAAATCATTCACTCATCCACTTTGAATGAAATGTCAAGTGAGAGTAGTTCAGGTTTAATACAACTTACAAGCAATAATTTAAAAGGGATCTCTGATTGATGTTTTAGATTGGATTTGGATTTTGTGTAGTGCTCCTACTGTTTGTGGTACTAATCATTATCACAGCAGGGTCTAGTACTCAGCAAGAGAATGAGTACACACCAACAGAATACAGAAGCAGAGAACAGTCTATAGCATTCAATGTTATCATTTAATAGCAGTAACACCATTCGGTTTGCACGTCTCTAATAACTAATGCATGACATTAATATAATTCTCTCAGAACAGCTTTGAGGTCTCCTCTTGAGTCCCTATTTGATAAATATCTGTGCTCCTTTGTGAGCGATGACTAATAACTTGCTTTGTTTGCTTCACACCTGTGAATTGCTGACTCTTTTTATACATTCTGTCTTTTGATTAACACTTGTAGGTTCATTATCAACTTGCAGAGTTTATGGAGTACAACAAATGACTTCTTGTACAATCTAAAAATGTAATTAATTAAAAAACGTATTAATATTATCATGCTGCTAACCACTGAGGCAGTGAGCATAATGTGCAGGAAATGTTGTGGAGACCTGGCAATGAAAAGAACTTCAGACACAAAACGGCACGCATGCATGAACAATAAATTTGGCTTCCGGAACCAAACCAAAGTGACTGCTCTCATTGTGACTCTGAGACTTTGGAATCCCATTTCCTTCATATAAAAGCCAATGCTGAGGACAATAGTTTTATTTCAAATAAGTGCCACTGATTCAGGCAAAAAGTAGCCAAATTTGGACATTGATAGAATGAGGCAAATTAGGCATTCTTGATGAAATTCAAAACTCCATGTTCACCATCCAAAGCTAAGTAATGCAAATTCCTGTACTTTCAAAGTACATTTTGAGTTTGAGGGAGAACGTTTTATATGCAGGTGTGTAGTGCGAATACATTCCCGGATGTACAATGTTGGCATTGTCCTCTCACCCTTGTATTCTTTTATCTAAAACATACTAACTAGGAATACACAATATCATCATCATCAGCTGGTTATAAAAATTAGTTAATAAAAATACATTTTAACAGACAATATTGAATGGTTTTTGTACAGTTGTTTTTACATTTTAGATGAACTCTTCTTCACAAGCTCTAATAACACTAAAAAAACTGTTAAATATAATCTTTAGCAAATTTCTAAATTAATTTTTCATACTGTCGCATATATTATAATGCTGTGATGCCTAAAATTACCTAAAAAAACAAAGGGGCTATGTGTAGAATTCAGAAACACTTGTAATAGCGACACCGGTGCCTGTGAAGTGAAATGCATCCAGCAACCTATTACTGAGACTGAATGTGATTCAAGGCCACGATATATAGCGAAGTTCTTTGAAATTATCGATCGTTGTTGGTGTCAAACCAGCCAAATTTTGGATTTTGATAATATATTTTTTTCTGAAGAAAGCCAAAATATTAAATGTCATGGATGTTTGTTTACCGAGTAATCCATTCTTTTTTTAGAGGAGGTCAAAATTACTTGATTTGGAGCCAAATTACAGGGGAGTAAAAATGGCTTTATAAAGATGGCAGAATTATTATTTTATTTTTACACAGAGATTTGTAGGTCTATTAGTTAAATCTGTTACCTTTAGCTATCTTTGTTGCATTATATGCCAAAGTGAAAATTCAGAATCGAGAACGTTTTTTGCCGCAAGTTTGGATGCCTGTAAACTCAAGAAAGATATCTTATCCTTTTAGATTCTGGTTTTTATCAAACTTTTCTAACCGTCACATCCTTTTGGACTTTCCTGCTAAAACCAGCCCGAATCCTTCACATAAAAATCAGTTTACAACCTACAAAGTCGGGGAAGGTCTCGTTTTTCGTTACAAGCTGTTCACACATTGGCAATACAAAAAGTGTAACATCCATTCAAACTAAAATCAACCGTTTAATGGGGCTATATGTAAGAATTTTTGTGTTTTATTTGGATTTATTCTGTATTTATTTATTTATTTATTCTCAAGTTGAAGTTCAATCAGTTTACTGAAGAAAAAGTTCTCCGCACTTCCAAAGGAAAATGATAACGAGTTGGAAATAACTATAGATAGATATACAGAATAGTAAGAAAATATTTAAATCCATGCATTTATTATTTATTTGTTATAAATTCATTAATTCCTAGCTGTATCAGCCTCATTTTTTTAAAAAGCCTAGTGCTTTTTATAGTAACATTGGTCATTCAGTTATTGTTTTCAATTGTGTATATGATGAATACTGAATATTCAGGCATGCTGCTGATTAGACATACAGATTTTTGCATACTGTGTAGCGGGAAGTATTCATATTTCTTCATAGGAACTGTGCATCAATCTTTCCTATAGCAGACTTTGAAATACCTTTGATTACACAAGTACAGCTTTTATCCAAAGCTTCTAATTTCACAATTTTTTTAATGTTGTTTTCCTTCATCTGAAGGAGCATCTGTTCTTTGCATTTGTCTACTCTAGAAGACATCTGAAAAAATTGTACACAGTTTTTCCTTGCAGTATTTGATCAATAATATAGCCAGCAGTTGTTAAAAGCAACACTGGCAATAAAGAATGGCACTTTATAGTGTAGTCGTCTCAGTGGCCATGGCAAGCAGAGCTTACAGAGCTGGTAAATGGCCCTCGTGTGTGTCTCTCCCGCCCTATAACATCCTCAGGGGACCCGCATGAAAAGATTGAAAGTTTGCGACAGATGTCAAAAAACGAGGAGTGAACTTGGATGCGTTCCTGCAAGAAGCCAAGGTTTTCAAGCCAAATGTTGCATATTTAATCCACCCTGACAGACTCCAGTACATGTGAGAATGTAGCCTGCTGCGGAGAGAATCACTCTTTTCTTTGTTGAAACCCATTTTCTCACTCTACATTTGCTCTTATTTATGTGGAATTATTTATTTAGAAATCAAGATGGATCCAACTTTTTCTTGAATATGTTGGCTGAGTGAAACCGTGCCAGTGAAAATGCTCGGCTCTTAATATTAAACATATATCTCTTGCATTTTACAATCGCTTTAATGGCGCGCTCAGGGAGATGTAGTATTATGAGTCTCCGCTATTGCTTTTCTTTTGTGATTCTGTCAGGGCACTAATACGGAATAGATTTGAGGTGAAATTGTAATCTAACTTTTGCCGCTATAAGTAGAGCACATTAGGGAAGCTATTCTGATGATAGGCAGTACCAATGTACTTTTTTTTTTTTAACTGTAAACAACCCAATTCTTGGGTGAAACTGTTGGGGGAATTATCTGACAGCAACAGCAGAATTATATATCAGCTCTGGCCTCGGCTCATCCTGCCCACTGATATGCTGAAAATGCCTTGGTTCTTTATGATTCAGCCACAGTGGGAAAAGATAATGTTCAGGGCTGAGCAAATCCATCCACTAATGAGTTATTTATTATTAATGGCTTACATTTGGTAAGAAACGGGGAAAGTGATGTCTTAAAGTGTGTTGGAAGATCATCTTAAACATTTGGAAATGTGTTTTGGAAGTTGTTTAACATGAATTAAATTGTGTGACTGACCGTGGTGGTAAACATGCACACCTTTACTTGAATCTTAGACAGATAAGTAGGTTAGTTAGTAGTGGTCAGAATGTTGACCACTGAAATGTTTGTCAGTGGCCGATGTGGATATCATAGGGCCAGATTAAACATACTATATGGGCATTTGGCCGCATGCCTGTGGGCACTATCAAATTGACACAATGCTTTTATAAATGGTTTTATTAGTGGGAGAGGATGTGCAATAGCAAATACGTATGGTACGGTATATGTGGTATAATACTAAGATGTGTATATTATGTATTACCGTTCAAATGTTTGAGGTTTGGCAAGATTTTAAAAGAAACCCCTGATGCTCACCACGGCTGCATTTATTTGATCAAAAATACAGTAACATTTGATTGCAATTTTAAGGATCAGTGGCCTGGACCTCTGGGGGACCTCTGGGGGGTTTGGGCCTTCAGAGGGTCCATTTTTGTGTTGTTCATTGTGAAGAAACATTTGGGCAATTGTTCGTGATCCTATCTATGAAAAATCAATAAACAAAATAAAATAAATAAAAAATATTGTAAAATATTATTGTGATTTTAAAATAAGTCTTCTACTTTAATACATTTTAAAATGCAATTTACTCCTGTGATGGCAAAGCTGAATTTTCAGCTGCAACCATTACTTCAGTCTTCTTTATTACATGATACAGTTCTTCATAAATAATTCTGATGTGTTGATTTGGTGCTCAAGAAATTCTCAACCTTGAAATGGTTATGCTGCTTAATATTTTTATGGACACTGACAATTTGTTTAGGATTTGTTTGATGAATAGAAAGTTTAATAGAACAGCTTTTATTTGAAATGTATAATTTGTAACAATGTCAGTTTGCTTGTTGCGATACTAGTCAGTGTACCGTTCTTTACAGCGTTTGGCCTTACAGTGATTACATTACTTGCCCACCATGGCACCACCTCTACTGCCGTTTTGCTTTTTTATAGAAATAAAAAAAACATTTAGTTCAGTTAGACAACGGACACTACAATTATAAACATCTTCTCTGCTCCATAAAGCACGAGCTGCAGAGTCACAGTTCAGCAGGAGTTAGATTTCAGAGAGTAAAGAAAGATGACTGACAAGACGAAGGCGGAGGATTTGGTCATTGACAAATATCTTGTAAAATATGTGGTCAGTACCGCCGTTCCTTATTAGCCTGACTACGTCAGACTTCGTACTTCCGCTCAATTTCATTTCGCTTCTGTACTCAGTCTGAGATAGCGGCCTATCTATCCGTTTTCCTCCGGCCTGAAAACAGCCGGGCCAATCAACGAACAGAGGGCGGGCTGAAAGCCGTGACGTAGTCGCTAAGCGCCGAGTTTAAGTTTAGGTCAGGGAAATCAAAAACGACCGCGGATATGGAGACGCGGATGCAATTCGCTCTGTTGTGGAGAATATTCCCGGCATTAGCAAACTGAAGCCCGAACAAGAAGAGTGTGTATTAAACATTTTGAATGGAGGTGATGTTGTGGCCCTACTCCCTTTGGGAAAAGTTGAAGAACAAAGAGCTGTGTTTAACTAATCCTAACTTTGACAGTTGGCTGCACATATTTTTTTGTTTCTCTCTACTGTCAAATATCAGTTTAGAGGCCCTGATTGTACCGTGGATGCGTAGATTAACTTCGCATAATCTGCAAAAGTCGTTTACAGCCATGTTAACTCCGGTATTTCGCTCGCATCATCAAGTGTTTACAGCAGGTTTACAGTGGAAGTTCGATCATAGATTTGAGTTGGATGCATGATGTCTGTGGTTCGATGCGGCTGTGTCGGCGTATAACATACGTCATAAATAAACTTATCTGATTGGCTTACGGGTAACCAATGATTTTAAACTTCAGACAAGTGTCCCTTAGCGAGAGAGAAAACACTTCTCTATTATGCCATTCTCTGTCTATGAAGCAAAGTGAAGTAGCAGAGTCTGGTATTACCAGGCTAGTTCCTTATAGGGTACAGTGAAAAGTTATAGGCCTATACATAGAGTTCTTGTGACAGCAAATTCGCAAGTTGATTTACCGGTGTGAAAATGTCCTCATCGTGACATCCCTAGACTTTACAGTTACTTTTGACCAATTTAATGTGTCCCTGTTGAATAAAAGCATTTATTACTTTGAGAAAAAAAACTAAAAAACGTTTGAACGGTAGCCTAATGTATATACAACAAATGAAAATATTGATAGCAATTGAAACATACATAACATTGCTAATATTATTAGATCGAGAGAGTAGCATTTAACTAAATATTTTGTTATAAAAAAAAACTAAAAAGCTGCGCAGGGACTTTTGAAGCTCTGTTTATTCATATTAAGAATTCAAACAAACACACTACATACATTTGTTATTTTCCAATGATCCATGGAAAGTTTAAGTGAGCATGTTGGATTGTTCCCTGCAGGAACTCTGCAAAAGCTGTTTGCGCAAACAGTTTGACCTTTATAAAAATAAAAAGACAAATAAGCAGATATATACAATTATTTATATATTTTTTCAGCAACAGTATAATTAATCACAAAGCCACTTGGCTGTTAGGTCATGGCTCACAACTTGTTCCTCATTAGATTGCTCATTTTCTATTTCAAAGTCAACTTGGAATTTGAATGTTTACATGTCTAGATTTCTTTCCACTTTTCTCTACGGCTATGTTTACAAGTCTTCATCTTTTTAACAAGTGTCAGATGTTAGTTTTCATCGATGTCTACATTAATGAATTTAGAGATGTTTTCACTTAAGCAGCCAGCAGATATTTCTAGCATAAAGCCAATCATTTATGCAAATTAATATTTAATAAAAACTAGGCCAAGAAACAAAAAACTTATTTTCACCTATTACTTTTGGATCTTGCCACCATTTGTATGTTTATGAAATACTCAGAACGTAATTCATAATGTTTGAATTTTTTCTGCAGGCTTCTCAACAGTTTTTTTGGGCATCTACAGAGAACTGGACTCCATAAATAATACAAGGAGGATACAGGGCTAGGGATAAAGAAGCAAAATAAAATTCAAACCAACTATTGGCCCAGAGGTGTAAACATCAGCCTCATTAAAGAGTTATATAAAAGAAGATTTCACAGGTTGCAAATGGACTTGTGAAGTATCAACAGCCTTTTAACCCTCATATGAGTTAATCTAGAGTTTAATGCACACTTTCATGGCTCTGCTCTCTTATAATGTCACCTGAGAAACGGATAAGTAAAAGGAGCAATTATGAACTGTTCCAAGGACAGCTTAATGGGCAGAAACCTGTGGTATTCTCAGAAGCCGAAACTCACTCCGCAATGATTTCACTGACTGGCATGGAAAGTCATCTCTGCATCTGCCGTTTTGATGCTCAATATCGATTTTGAGGCTTCTCTCAAAGCGACTCTCTTCTCGGGATCAATGGAAATGTAATTTGAGAGAAGCTTCTCCTGCTCTAATGAAAAACTTTGCAAAATACATGTGGTGCAGAAGTCCCTAAAGGCTGGTACAGATTAAAGGGGAAAAGATTCTCTTCTAATCAGCTGGCTTTTAACTCCCTCTTCTAGATCTTAAAGGAGCAGCACTTAACATTTACATTAGAAAGTCATGAGCTTTTAGACCATTGCCTATGTGTTGCAGTTTTGCCAACATGTTAAATGGATTGATGATGGAGCCCTCATTGTTGTGGCCTGATGTTTTCTGTTTGATTTTATTCCAGTGCCCCTCGTCACTGCAAAAGGAGTTGATGTGGAGAGTCACGAAAAGGTAAGGGTTGAAGCATGTTTACTTTTGTGTAACAGCGATATGACAGCATTTTGATTTTAAATGCCAGATCTGTAATCTCCTGGCCTCATGTACAAAGACTTGCGTTGAATTCATACTAAAACATTGCGTACGGACAAAGCTGTAAATGTGCGTACGCACAAAAAAAAACCCGATGTATGAATCTCTGCGTACGAAGGATCCCACGCATATTCTCTTTTACATCCCAATTGACGTAAAATTTAGCGCACATGCACGAGCACAACGCCCACCCTTAATTAAATACAATTTAAATATGGTAATGAGCCCACTTTGGCAAAAGAAAGCAGTAAGAAAATGACTAAAGCAAGCGGCAAGAAACGAAACTTTACAGAAAGTGAATTGGAGGTGATACTATCGGAGGTAGAAACGAGAAAAAATATTTTATGTGGAACTTTGTACTCCAGAATTAATAACACAAGGAAAAAAATATATGTGTTAGAGTCTGGCTGATGCCGTCAATGCGTTGGATCTGTAAGTCGCTGTAAATGACCTTAAATAGAAATGGTCTAATATAAAGGTGGACGTTAAACGGAGAACTGCTGCGCACCGAAAGTGTGGGCAGAACAGGCAGTGGTAAAGGGGTCGATGAACTTACACCCTTTGAGCAGAGAGTTGCCTCAATTATGGTGACACTTACTGTCTCTGGAGTATATCTGCTGCTGTGGGAGACTCGGATTTACTACAGGACTGCCACGAAGGTAACCAATTTCTCATTTGTTTTTACTTTGGTACACATAGCTTACCTATTTAATTTTAAAATGCATGCAATGTAGCTGACCATAAGTACACCAGAGATTTTACGTATCCATTGCATTTATGGCAAATGCGTGTACCCATTAATAACAGACTCAAACAGTGGCGGTTCTACATTGAATTACACCCTGGGCGAAACCCCCTTCGAGCGGAATTATAGATCTTATATAATTTATAATTATTTTATAAATTGCAAATTAATAGCAATGCTTCCCACATGTGGTGGTGCGATAGACTTGTAGAACAATTCGTTGTGTACATTGCCTGTAAGAGTCGCCAACGGACAAAAACTATGAGAAATGTACGTACGCCAGACATGAGATCAGCGTGAAGGAACGCACATTCTCACGTTAATTTTACTGTTAGTACATCCGACCGTGAGCGTGAAAGCTGGCATACGCCGTGTTTTTGTGCGTACGCACTACGCAGTGTTGATACATGAGGCCCCTGTTCTTTTGTTTGTTTGCTTCTCATACATGGATCAAGACCGATCACCCTTTGTACAAGTTTTGTATCTCCTCCAGCACCATAAATGCAAGCTACATATATATAGATAGATATATATAGTTTTCCACAGCATGCATGATGATTTTTTTAATGTTCTTTGTAAGCTTGATTTTGAAGTGGCCTGTCAATATTATAGGTGTTTTTACATAATTAATTGCATTTTGGGATAATTAGGGTTGCACAATATTGGAAAAAACAACTTACAATGCAATATTGTTGTAACAAGGCTAGATGTTACGGGTAGAAGGAGGCAAATAATAAAAAATAAAACAAATATAAAATGAAAGTAAAAGACAGCAGCCCCTCACAGACGACTGCTGCCATATATAACAAAACAAACACAACACAAGTCCAGGCCTGGCCTTTCTCCATCTCCACTGTTGTCAATCCTCCTTTTATGCTTCTGTGAGAGATACGAGACCGGTATGTCCCTCAGGTGAAACTCATCATTAATCACGCCACCGGCCTCGCGCCGCTCTCTCGCGTCCCTTGGCCTCGTCCTGCTCGCCACAATTGTGTTTTTTCTGCAATATGGAAAAAATACAAGAAGTTTCCCCACATGAATTGAATAACTCCATTTGAAAATTATTAATTCTAAAATTATTGGAGTGATTTTGTTAGGGAGTGCATCGGCATAGAAAAAAGAGCTGAAAAAGTACTTTTTACTCTAAAGACTTTTTGTGTGCGGAAAGGAGGGTTTTAGACAGACTGGATCATTGGACGATTCGTTGAGAATCATTGAAAAATGTGGTGATGTGCAATGTATATTATGAGAATTATTATTAGTTATTTTTTTTTTACCTTTAATGCATTTAAACCTGTTGTAGGAGACTTCCAAAACAAAATTAAGAACTTTTAAAATGGCATAATAGGGGCACTTTAAATCACAGTCTGCGCAATTTGACAATGGCAGTAAGCCATATCACAATATTTATTTTTTATATGTATCGTGCAGCTCTATTGTACAAGACTTTTAATTCCCTATGATGTTTTGACAGATTTCAGATTTGATTATTAAAATATTTCAAAAATTACATTTACATGTATGCATTAGTTATCCAAAGCAACTTTGCAACAGTTGCATTCAAGTTCAAATATATTTGATCAGTCTATGAACTTGATGTTTTGCTTCTGTAGCTCTTTGCTCTACTGAGGCAAATTATGAAACATACCACAAAGAAGTAAATTAAAAAGCAGTAAAAAAAACCATTGGTCAAATCACATTGGTCCATATTCTAGAGTTGAAAGAGTTGCAAACAGAAAGAAAAAGTCAATTTATCAGTTATCTGCCACAACTGTTTATTATCGGTTATTATTGGTGCATCCCTGAGGTAATTTAATCTCTGTGTTTTAATCAATACGTGTTTCTTATTTGGTTCCAGATGCATCTTCAACTTGTCAGGCTGTGTCGTTGTCTTGCAATAAGCATTACATTGAGTTTGTCTAACTCTAAGGGACTTTGACAGGGGCCTTCACAGCTGAAATGCTAAGCATATGATCCTTGCTGCAAGTAACATTTTTCTCTTTTATTGCATCAGCCGTTTCTGCTCTCCCCCTAGGTTTCACGGTTAATGCATTCATTTTCTGGTGTAGCTTTTGTTGAGTTTTAAGCAGAAAGGTCACTGACATTCTGGGTCAGGAGAGGGAACAAAGGATAGAGAGCAATAGAAAGAGGAAGTGAATACATTAGAATGCATAGAACACTGTAATATTCTTGTGTTTAGACCTTGGGCAGGGTTCAGATGTGCTTTTAAATCTGGGGGTTTTAGCAATTTTCCTTTTATTTGTTGATATTTCCTTCTCCTTTTTTAATCGGTGAAATTAAAAGTGAAATAGGACAGTTTGTTAATGTTACCCTCACTGTGGTCGAAGGTTCACATGGTTGATTAAGTGTAAAAGTGGACATTTTATTAAATAGATCTCTCTAGGTCCTTTCAGACGCATGCAGAGGAGAAGAAATAGACATGAAATAGTGGAGATGCCTCTCTTGATTTGCACAGCAGGATGACAGGATGGACAATTGTTCAGGCCCTCCTGTTAAATCAATGCTCTTCAAAGACAGGACATCCTTGTGCTCCTGGGGTGAGAGGATTGACTGGTTCCAATCAAGGATCCAAATGAATGTTGTTGTTGCTGTCATTGAAGTTTCTCTTTTTCTGCCATTTCTTTTTGTGCATTTAGGACTGTCATTCGCCTACAGTACCGGTTAAATGTTTGGAAACATTAGGCTACTATTTTGTAGTAGTCTCTTATGCTCATCAAGCCTGCATTTAATGAAAATATTTAATGAAAAAATATACAGAAAAACATTGATATGGTGAAATATTATTACAATTTGAAATGAAGATTTCTGTGATGTTAAAGCTGAATTGTTTGCATCGTTACTCCAGTCTTCAATCACACGATCCTTCAATATATTCTAATATGCTGATTTTATACAATCAAATTATCAAAACAGTTGTGCTGCTTTTTATATATATATATATTTGCTAATAAATAATTAAAGGACATTTAAAGCATTAATAATAACATTAAAAAAGCATTGTAGAGGTAAATATATTGGGGGTTTTTTTCAAAATAATTGAACATAGACCTATCATGAGTGTTAGATAAGCATTCGTTCTGTAGCATCTTGCACCAAAATGCTTAATATTTTTACAGTTTTTTTTAGTTTTGGTTGGATTTTGGCGTTGTCAAGTTAAAAACCATTCAATCCTGTTGATTCTGTTTTATTCTTTTGCAGACCAAACAGCTGTTTTTGATCACAAGAGCGTGTTGTGTGTAACAGGCTCTGTAATCTCATGAATATTCACAATCTCAGTCAGGAGATATGATTAAATACATTAGTTAATTTGAACTATATATATAATTCAAAATATAATTCATTGTACTAAATTCAATAACATCAGTACTTCTGTACAGGAAAAATGGTGTTACATTTGTTTAACAAAACAGTAACAGAATACAATAATTAATAATATTTTAATTAATTACTTTTATTGTATTCATTTTTCATTTGTTAAACAACTGTGACATTTAGCACCACATTTTCTTAGTCTGAATTTAAGCGCCTGCAACAGAAAGTTGTATCTGAAGAGGGCTTGTTGAGGTTCCAACTGCAGCTAATGACTTTCCCTGATAAATGATTGATGATCGCATTAGTGCAGAATCAGATATTTCAGATTTGGCATGTCATCACCACAACACTGTTGCAAAGCATGTTGTACAAAGAACATGAGAAGTCTGGCTAAAAGAGAAATTGCTGTCTTTCAAGGTGTTTGGAGGTTTAATTATTAAGATATAATAGTTACAGGTTACGTGCTTTACAAAATCAGATTACTTTATGGAAGTTTTCTCCGTAATATTAGAAATTAGATATTTCAAAAAATGCCTCTTTTTTTTCTTCCATACAGTGGAAGTCAGTGGGGACCAATGTTGTAAATTTGTGCCCTATTAACGTTCATTATATGGACCAAAACAGTTCTCGTTGTATTCTTCTTCAGAATGTAATTTTTCTGTGTTCCGGATGTAGTTTAGGGGAATTTTTTGGGAAACTCCCTTTAAAGACCCATGTGTCTTGGGAGACCCTAAAGACTCCCTATATTTTTATTTATTTACTAGCAAGGTCACTATAGGCCTATGCGGTACACATGACACCATGTTTGTACAGGACAGTGGTTGCATGCAAATTATGTTGTTGGGCAATACACTTGTCCTTGATCTTGGATACAGGACAGGGATTACAGTTTGGTTTGAAATATGAAAAATAATCTACAGCCTACAAGTCATGTGATTTACAACACATCCAACGCCTCATAAAAGATAGGTGCCGTTTTCATCTTCAGATTTTTAGTCTTGCATGGCCTTTGCTGTCGACCTTTTTCTCAATAACCGGCCACATTGGTCATGCAGCTCGAGGAGAGGCGATGGACTCGGAATCACAATGGCTCGGGGAACAGAGGCCAAATGAGACTCAACAGGTCATTGTTCTGTGCTGGAATACTCTACCATATATCACAAGGACATAGAGAGCGAACCAACCTTGGTCTGTGTATGGAAAAAATGAAAGGCGGGTACAATCAAGGATTTTTCTGAAGATTTCCTTGATTGAATTGCTCTGGAAGGTGAGCAAACACATTAAACCCAATTCCAATTAAGCTCAGCCCTGTAATTTCAAGCAGCTTTTACCATGTGAATTGACTGGTGACTCATTTTTACCTCTTTAAACAGGTTCAGTCCTGTCAGTGCTAGTTTAGCTGAAGGATTTCGAGAGCCAGCTGGCAAATGTCACTCAAGCTGCTTGCAATCTCGGCGTGCTTGGATTGGCAGTTCTAGACTTTGCCATTTGTGCCAAACTGTCCTTTCTGAAGATTTCACAGAATCCCGCAAAAGAGTGTTTTTAACGCACTTGAAAGCATTGAGAATGGTGAAGAAACAGCACTTTTCTGGCTTACATGGTTCCTTCTCTTGCAGGAGGATGAGAAACGGCCATCATGAGGGATTATCATTAGACTCGTTCCTCAGATCATGGACATACGGGCTCCTCCAATGAGTTTTGTGACAACAATTCCTTAAACTACAGGATATATATGGGACAGGATGGGAAGTTAAATCTTTCTCTGCCATTGGCCATTGAATAGTAATTGGTTCATTGACAGTTGTACCACTGGCGAAAGAGGCTCCTGGCAACCCTGAGATGCCACAGTGTGTAGAGTTTATTATGTTCTCGTATGACCTTGTGAAGCAAGAAAAAGATTTTATGAGTCCCACATGTGTCTTGTGCTTTTTATTTGATATTCTTAGCAATGCCCACATGCAGTCATTCTCTTCTGGGTTCATTGTTTTTGTCTCTGATATCCCCCGTGTACCGCATGTTGGTGGGTTGAGTTTGTCCTTCATTCTCTTTCGGGTTTGTCTGTTGACTATAATTTTCATTATTTTGTGTTTGGAGGTATCCCCCAAAGAACAAACCTTCTTAAAGGTTCTTTTTGGGACGTCCTTATTGGTAAAAAATAAATGGTAAATAAATAGAATTTATACTAATATGTAGTATTTGTTCGTATTTTGAATTAGCCTTTTCAGCTTCAACTTTAGTTTAGTTAGTAACTTTAATTTCTATTTTGTTGTAACATTTAACTTTATATTCGCTTTAATTTAGCTTTAAATTTCAGTTTTAGTAATTTTAGTAAATTAGTTACTTAACATCCCTAAGGCAGCATTTATATTTTTTTCTTAGTTTTTTCTATTTCTATTTGATCTAATATTAATATTTTATTTCAGATTTATTTCAGTTACCACAAATGTAAATTCCATCCAATTGGCCCATTGATGGTGTCCAATGGTGTGGTTGAAGGTTTCTGCATGTTCTGTCTTTTCCGGTTCCATTTTAACTTGTATTAACCTACTTCATTTTATCATGACCTCGAATTCAGGCTGGAATTGATTTATTTGTCATTTATATAACCATTTATGTAGACATTTGATTATTCTATTTAACTCTTTTAACTCTGCTTCACAGCATGATATGCTAAATACCGCCCTCATATTGACGTGATTGGTTACAAGGTAGTTTGTGATGTCAGAAGCGCTGTCAATTTCAAACCGCATTTGAGTCCTGTCTTTTTTTCACTGCAGTTTTAAGGAGAAAATACTCAGAAATGGTGTTTATTTATGAATTTGCACATGGTTTATCTTAAAGCATATTTTAAACACCACATAAACACTTGATTTTTCACCACAGGGGGTCTAGGCTGTCCATGCTTGCCATTAATTAAATTGGCGTTCGCTCGGGCCATGAGTGATTGAGCAAAACACTTTGGCAAAGAGACGAATATGAGCAGACCGTCACACCACTTTGCTCGCAAGCTCTGAACTGGGTAGTTTACACCTTTTTTCTTATTTCTCTGGACATGAGACCATTGTGTACCAGTGACACTGATACTGTACATTTAAAATGATACCGAACATGACTGTTAATTCAATTGAATTGACATAGAACACTATATTTTTAATATAATCATTCTGAGTGAACTGAGTAAAGGAAAGAATGGTTAAAGGAAATAAAGTGGGGGAGAAGGAACCAATCTTGAAGGAAGGACAAGAGGGAAAGAAGCTTTTCCACATCTTCACTCTGTTGGGTGTGGCAATGCCTGTATGTGTCCGTATAGTCTATAGGTCTCAGGAGATCAAAATATGAATATCTGATGTTCTTTCAACCTTACAACACTGGGAATGAACAGCACTTTCAGATTAAAACTAATTATAAAAGCCCTGGTATAAGCAAAATTGAAGAATGACCTGATGTGACGTTATTTCAAACAAAATTAGGCCAAACAGCTTGCCAAAACGAACTTTCTGGATAAGTTCCCTCTTGCTTATAGTTAACACCACACCATTGGTTCGTGGCGATTACGTAGTAGGTAGGTGTGCACTGAATCTGCTCCTCCCTCCCTTGATGTGGAAATCTTCTCTGGTTAATTTCTTCTGTTCAGTCTGTTTAGGGTTGGACGTCCTCGAGTGAAAACATGAACACACTGGAGAGCCGCTTTATAGTAGAAAATGAAGTTGTAATTCTGATTAAATGAGACACTGGCACTGGTTTTCATGTTTAATACTCTAAAGCTGCTTGCTTTTAAGCAATCTATTGATAAGGTGATATATAAATAAAGTCACATGATGTGCCTTTATAGAGTGCTGAAATTCAGAGCTTGTGCAAACATATCACAATGCTATGATCAGATTCTTATGCTTTATTTAAAAAAATGCTAGCTGTTCTCTGATTTTTGTTGTGCGTTTATTTTGTTATTGAGAGGAAAGCTGCAGCACATATTTATATATTCATCTAAACTCCGCTTTTAGCAGTGTGGGTGGCTTCGGGATGTTTGCTTACAGTATATCTATGTAACTTCTTTTTACCCCTAAGCGAAGAACGAAAAATAACTTACTGTGCAGGGTCTTAACTGTAGCCTATCCCCAAAAGAAAACATCTTTAAATTTGAAGTTGATTAATAATAAATTAAATTAATAAACAATTATTGCACAATTTATTACACAATTAAAAGTCCCAATTAGACACATGTGAGTGTAAAAAGTAGAGGATATAGTGGGGATGTGAACGTTATAATTTTCCATCTCAGAAGTAGAATTTGGATAGAATAAATACAAAAACACACACTCAGCAAACTGCTGTTTGGGGGTTGTAGAGATAGAAGTGGAAGACCAGGTAGTGTCATTTTAAGTTTTTTTTTTTCTTTTCTTTTTTTCCTGAAGAAAATACAAGATAATGGTTGTGTAAACCACAAGTAGCATGATAAAGCCACCTCCATTTGATTGTATTTAAGCTGTCATCCAGACGACAACAGTTGCAATGGCCCATTTTCTCCTGCTTAGTCCGCTTCAGAAAGTATGTGACGGGGAGAAACCCTTGAGCTTGATAAACCACAGAGCTAATTAAGTCAGTGCCTTCTACCCACCCCTGGCACTGATTTAAATCAGTTCTGATGTGGTCCTTTTCTGCCCATGCATAAATTTTCCTCTCACTGAAATCAGATAAACAAATCTGACTAACCATGCAGACGTTTAGCCTGTTATCCACTTTCTTCAAACAGATTTATATTAGTCCCCTGAGAAGGCATGGGTGTAAATCAGAACTTTCTGTGTGTGGATATATTGGTGCTCTGTTGCACAATATAAGGTGATGTATGTCTATGGTGGGGGCAGAAGATGTGTACAGTTTGATTAGCGGTGACATGCTTCATGACACACTTTCATTTTAAATGAATATGCAAAAATAGAAAATTAAGATGTTTTTTTTTTTTGTGATGGATCTCTACGGGGGTTGAATTTAGAAGCATAACCTCTCATAAAGGCTTTTAGCATGTCGACAGTCAGTTAACCCTCTCCAAGAAGTGACTAAATTCAAACCCATTAAGCCACCACCACATTTCAAGAAAATTACTGTCAAATGCGTAGATTTTTATTATGGATGGTCTTTAGGAGTTTTTGTTTTTGTGAGGACTGTGGTTATAATTAATAAAATGTTATAGCTATTATTTTGCCTATATTTGTTCAATATCTGTCAGTTAACCTATTTGAAGTCTGCACTTAGCATCCATTTATCCACAGAAGCACATCTGATGGTGTCTGCTGGACATAAACCAGCCTAATTATATACAGGGCTTTCTGTCCAAGTCATTCAGACAGCCCACTTTTCATAATTCACAATTTTGAATATCTTTTGTGAGGAAGGAAGCAGGTTTTTCTGGCCAGAACCCACTTACTTAAAGAGGTCATGCTCTGAGGGCCACTTACAATGTGATCAGGATTTTTACATAAAAAACATCCTAATTTTGAAGTAATAAGCTATTTTATCCTGTTTTTTGACCCTCTCTTTGATGGGCATGCCACATTCAATACTTATGCCCACTGCTATGATTGGGTAACAGTTTTACATTTGAAAAATAATAATTTTCAATGGCCTGCCATTTACATCTTGAAAACTTCCTATGAAAAATATCTCGTTAGATTGTTGAAACATATGCCAACAATGTGAAACATTTATGCGTATTGTATATGTTGTGGTTAAGTCTTGGTTGTGACAAATACAGTTTAAGTATACTTGGAGTTACCACAGTTATAATTTACAAGGATGACTTAGGCTAAATGGAATTATGAATGAATGTGTCATTGCTAGTCACCCTGTCATTCTTATAGGCTATTCATCAGGCTATTCATTCAGGATTACAGTGAATGACTAAGATAAAAACAATAACAAAAGCAGCATTCTTATATAACTATAAATGTATATTATATTAATATAAATTATAATATATATATAACTTTAATTAATTTTATACAAAGAAAAAACATTTATTTGTATGTATTTATTTGCTTTGGAATTCCATATCACCAGACCTCTAAACACAGCACTTCTTTTAGTTGCACACTTCGATTGTGTATTTGTTTCAGGGTCAGTTATACAACTGGAGGTGGCTCTTCCGTCTCAACAAGTCCCTGTCTTTGAGTTTCCTGGTCCTTTGGGGTTTCAAAATCAATGTTTTTCTCCTCTTCGGGTTGCCGTGGATTGAACCTCTAACCGTGCCATGATTCACAACGTCACCTTGATGATTCAGCCTCTCCCTCTCACTGTAATGATGTGCCACACTCTGCCCGGTGTAAAGATATATGACTTGTTTCTCGTAGGGCTGCTTGGAGCTCAGGACTAGAGTAATTGTTAGCAGAGTGGTAGCAATAAATCAAAAGCCATCTCTTTTTTTCCTCGTTATCCTTTAATATACCACAATATGAGTAGGGAGAGCATAGAATATTGCTCGAATTCACTCCCTTCTCTCTTCATGTCCCTGAAGACATGAGATTTGGTTTGAGCGGGGTAGGCTCGTTCAAAGTTCGCAACAGGAACTGTGATCGATTCGCTCTTTCCTCCACAGTCGGCTGGTAGCACTGACAGCTCTGGTGGCAGAATGAGCTTCCTAATACCCTAATTGAGCTGAGCACTCAGGGTTAGAACAGCATCAGCTCCAGGCACCGAAAACACACAATTTGCAGTGAACTAATGACATGGTGAATCATGATTTATCAGTCCAAAGGGTCCACCCTAACCCATTTTGATGTTCTTTTAGAAATTTAATTGAAAGACTAATTTATGCATACAGGAATATTAATTCTGGCTTCATGTTGGAATGATCATGTTTAGGAGGTTTGCATGAACGAAACCACAATGTCATAATTACCATTAGGGAAACTTGAGATGTTTTATTTGTGGTTGATGGTAATTAATAAATGGCTAAAGTGTAGGGCAGGGGTGCCCAATCCTGCTCCTGCCAATTGACTGTCCTGCACACAGTTCATCTCCAACCCTAATCAAACACACCTGCCTTTCACTTTCAAGTGATCATAAAGACCTTAATTGGTTGCTTCAGGTGTGTTTGATTAGGGTTGGAGATGAACTGTGCAGGACAGTCATTGGGCATCCCTGGTGTATGGTCATTCCATGTCAAATCAGCCAAATTTCAGAAACTTTCCAGACTCAAATTTTTGATTTTGTTAATGTTTATCTGAAGAAAGACAAACATAAATGAAAGCCAAAATATTAAATGTAATGTAATATTAAATGTTATTCATATATCATGAATTTATTTTGAAATGATACATTTCATTATAATATTAATAAATTTAAAGATGTCTGTTTATATATTTTTTTATTCCATTTTAAGTCCCCGATTTTCAATGTAATGTCAGACTTTTTGACCACACTAAATGTCAGAATTTTGTGTTGCCTACAAAGTTATTCAAATGCAAACTAAAAAATGAAATAAACTATTCAATTATCTGCCCTAGATAAAATTACATTGCATAGTAATTTAGATATCGGATCTTGTCAATAAGAACTTCCCAGGAGAACTTGATGAAAACATGACATTTAGAATAACCATTACTTTGCAGTTTATTTAGTCTTGGGAAAGGTTTGGTCTCATACATCTCTCTCCCTTAGGCCCCATCCACACTACTGCGTTTTAGTTTAGAAACGGAGAATTAAAACGAAATAGATCTCCGTCCACACCAGCGTTTTAGCTGCGATCTCCGTCCACATAAAAACGACTGAAAACGCGCATCACGTGACCATTCACCTACACTGGGCATGCGCGTGCCGGTGTAAACACCATTCCTCAGGAACCACAACTTCATTGATAAAATTATCCCGCATGCGCTGGTTCTTCCCGGCTTAACCCAAAACCGACGCTCCATGTACGGTCGATACCGCCGCTGTACACGGCACGGGAATTGTCACAGATCGCTGGAATAATAGCTTGCCTCCGGCGCATGTTGGCAGTTAACGTTACAGCATCAGGGAAGGATATGCCATGACTGATGACACCCAATCAGAGAGCCGAGCGCGAGCGTCTGCGTCATCGTTTCTAAACTCATCCGTTTTGTCCCGTCTACACTAAAACGCCCTCCGGAGATTCAAAACGCAAAACGGGTCTGCAGCGTTTCTAAACTTCTCCGTTTTAGGTCTTCGTTTTTGCCGTTTTAGTGTGGACGGGAGGTGCAAACGTAGCAAAAGGTCTCCGTTTTTAAACGAAAACGTAGTAGTGTGGATGGGGCCTTAGTGTTTAGGTTGTACTTATTGGCATGCTTTAATAGTGCTGAATTTTCTTGTCAAAACTAATGATGTTATGGGTGCCTCCAGGTTGGACTTTTATTTACTTGCTGGTTCATTTTTAAACACTGCCTCTAATGTTGTCTTTCTCTCAATTTCTCTTCTCAGATCCATGACGCTGACAAACCTCCCTCTGAGAGTCAGCTCGGTGAGTATCCAAGCAGCTTCTGTTTCCTTTCACATCCTGCAAAAGTCAACCAGAGTGTGAGGAGCTTTTAAAAGACACCAAAATCCCAAGAAAAATAATTCCTGTCAGAGACTTCAAGTTGCATTTTAGTACCTTTTCAGTTTGGTAACACAGTTCTTATCACATTTCATATTGTGCTTCTTCAGACCAACTGTAAATATCACTAATGCCTCATCTAAACATAAAATTATAAGGTTTATTTTAGATGGCTTTAGCTGATGTGACTCTCCGTGCAGCAGGATTGGATTTTCGGGCACGGCTAATTGATTTGGGTCATTATTTGCAGTGTGCTGTACGTGTGTTTGATATTTCAGTGTAGCGAGGCAAATGAGAGTAATCCAGCATGGCGTGGTGGAATGAACAGATAGTAGGGGTTTATTACAATACCCGTAATTTAGGTCCTCTTGCAATTGCCACAGTAAAACATTCGAACAGAAGGTGTGAAACGTTTTGGATGAAAAGAATGTAATTATTTGACCCCTTAATTCCAGCAACCATTACAGCTAAATTGATACTGGTGTTTTGCTTTTCTTTTGTCTTTAAAAGGCCAATGCTAGAGCAATCAGCATACAAATGACTCTAAAGGTGCAAAGGTCAATTATGATTGGCTGTCGCTGCTTAACAAAGGAAATCTCAGTGGATGAGGCAGAGGAAGAGAGAAATGACAAGGACGTGTTAAAAGATGAAAGTAGATCAACAGTTTGAGCATAGACTGGGGTTTCAATTATGTACAGGCATGACATTAGCCTTTATAAAAAGCAGAATATAGTTAAACATGGTCTGTTTGAAATTTTTCTTTGTCTGACTCAAAAGTAGGCAAGTACGACAATTAATCAACTTCATGAAGTGGATGTGGAGTCTGTCGAAATGTAATGACTTTCATACATCAAACAGTTGAAGGAAGCCTGAAGTGCAAAGATGGTTATATAATTTCACACAACTCTCACTTTCAAAAAGGTACTTCATATGCTTCAGCCCATAGTATGATTACGAATATCCTCAGAGCCTCTTTTGCACCATGCGTGTGACGCAGAACAATAACCTTTATGGTTTTGAAGTTCTCTTCCATAGTCTCCCAGAAGTGTTTGGTTGCCTGAAGCGCTTTATGCGTATATGTCAGAGAGGCATTCTTTTGAGCTTTGTGTTCTCTTGTAATGCACTCTACTGATAGCGAAAAGTCAAGCGCACTAGCATAATCTCTAAATTATTTCTGGATATTGTCTGTGCAGCTAAAAATACTGTACTTCAGACCAAAGTCGACATCATATGGGAATGTTGAGAAGTTAGTAGTAGTTTGAAATGCATCATTCCTCCCAGAATAAGCGAGTGTGTTTAATCTTAAATATTGTTTTTTAGAATTGTTTGAAGGTCTGTATGAATTTGATTGCAAATTGCAATCGAAGCAAATCGAGGATGCATCACTCCAGAACTGTAGTACACGATGCCTCTTCACTCATGTGCATAACAATCACTTAACACAGTCACGGTTGCCATGGTAGTGACTTGACATTGGCCTTGTCTTATCTTTTAGAAAGTCAGGAGCCTTTTTTTAATGTAATGAAGCATGAATTCAGTTAGATGGAGTGGTTAGGGAAAAAAGGAATGATTTGAACATTCAGCAAGGGATAAAATGTTTATTTTTGTTGTTTAGCAACACGTCAAACTGTAAAATTGAAAAGTGAGATTCTGAGGGGTCCTTGAGGATGTTTTATACAACTATCTGATTGAATTTAAACTGGTTCAAACTTCTTCTTTTTTTAAACTTGCCATTGAAAATCATTTCAAAACTTTCAGATGGTGCATTAGGAAGATATCAGAGTCTTTCAAGAGCCTCAGGAAGGGCGAGATAACAGTTCCTCTAAGTTTCATTTTCAAATTGGAGATTTTTCAAGGGTTTTTAAATGAGGTTTTAATGAAATCGGTTTGACTTCAGACTTCAGTTGTGAGAAAGAAAAAGGATATAAATCGAAATGACACCAATTGGTGACTGTTTTTATTAATAATAGCACAATAACTGATATTTATAGCAAATTTTAAAGGATTAGTTATATAAATCCAATTATATTTGGATATATTATATTTATCCAAACCCTGTACTATGCTATTTCTTCTATAAAACTGAAAAGGAGATGTTTTTCAGAATACCCAAGCTGCTCGTTTACATACATTGAAAATGGACAGAGATTCACACTGTTGCTCCAAATTAAATAGTTTTCTCTCCTGTATTGCCTCGTCTTTTAACATTTAAAACTGACACAGCTTGGACATTCTGCCTAACATCTCATTGGATCGACAACATGCTTCAACAGGGTGAGTAAATTTTGACAGAATTTGTTTTTATCCTTTTAATGAAAAAGTATGGGTTGAAAAACACTAAGTGCATCTCAAATCTAGAATGAAATGCCTAGAAGATTTTCAAAGGCGTATTTTACTTTTAAAAAAAAGGGACCTTGCCTCAGTATCAGTGACTCTTTTTTTATTATATTCTTTCATCAGATACTCTCTTCATCATGGTTACTCTCTGGACCATCTCCTAAAGGATCGTTCACATGAAAAATAGCTTATGTAGATACAAGCCAAAATGTAATGCTTAATTAACCCGGCTTTACTTCTGCTTTTTCCAGCACTGATGGCACTTAGGTTTCATAACACAACAACTTAGATGTGTTGCTATGTTTGTGTTGGCGTCTCTGATTTCTAATGTGATTACGTCTATAAATATGATTAAGAACTTAGTCGTTGTTCATAGTCATACTGCAGCGATGTCAGGTTTTATTACTTGGGCATGTGCCAAGTTATTAGGAGTCTTTGCAATTTCTGCATTGGTTATGATCAAGATTATTCTGCCAGAAGGCATGCAGAGCATGGCTCGAACTCTGTAGTTTAGTTTAATGATATGGGGATATAGATGTATGGGGAGATTGGGGTAAGATGTGTCAGTGTGTGAGCTATGTCACCACTTTAATCTAGCAAAGTGCACCATTTTTGTCACACGAGTCCATCCATCCATCCATCCATCTCCTCTTCACAACTATCTGAACTCTCTCTGCAACTATCTATCTCGACTATCACTCTCTGTAACTATCTCCACTATCCCTCTTTCTATCCTTCTCTGTATTTATCCCTAACCATCTATCTTTACTAACTTACCCTCTCTTTAACTAGCTGTCCCTCTGCATTTATCACTAACTAACTCACTCTCTGACAGTTGAGTGCCACAGATTTGATCATTCCTGTGACATGACACATAAAAATAAGTTTTCTTCCTCCTAATCCTACATTTTTTTCCTACATCTCTCTGAAATCAAGTGACCCGCATTCTTTTTTGGGATCTGCTCTGAAAATCTCACGGTGTTGCCTCTTCTGAACAGCTTGTTTCCTAGATATGCGAAAACTCAGATGCTTTCTGAGTAATTAAAGCACAACTCTGCCTTTTTTAAAAGTGGCTGAGATCATGTTTACTCAATCCACTTCCTTGGAGCAGCGCACAGTTTAAGACCTGATAATGAGGCTCACGGATTTGGAATCTTTTAAAGTGGAGCTGCCTCCAGGCCTTGAATTATTGATGCAAAGTAGGAGGTTTAAAACTGCCTTCAACGCTCATTAGTTTTCGGGTGAGATGCAGACTGGGACTGCTGCTTTATAATGAGCATGATTAAACCAGCTCGAGCTTCCTTGCCTAAGTTCAGGTGTCCAGGAGGTTTTGTGATATCCATCCCTTGCTGAGAATCCTAATGAGTGTTATTCTTTTTCTATTCTGCCAAAAAGTGTCTACCTCTCTCTGCTTCCTTCCCTACAACTAACACTCTTTCTCTATTTTTTAAAATAGTTATTTACGCCATTGACCTTTCCATCTGTGAGTTAAAAACTATGCGGGTTATATTGAGCATTTGTGCTGAGTAATTAAACAGAAATTCACAGGTATAAAATGGTGAATGATTATACCATTAATGCAAATTTTATATAATATTCTTAAAGATATATAGGTTAAATTTAATTTACTAGGCAATTAGTAGTGTCAACTAGTTAACGGTTTATAGATTTTTTTTCTTAATATCGTTAGCATCAAATCTTTAATAGGCATGTTTTATATTCCATAAAGCCATCTATTCATCAAAGAATTTAGCAGAAATGTTGTCAATATTGATAATAATAATATAATAAATGAAAATTGAGCACCAAATCAGCATATTAGAATGAGTTTGTAGGTTGTGTACATATATGTATGTCTTTAGCATTGCGCCTCACCTCAAATGATGGTGTGTCAAGTTAATAATCTCAAGAATGTACATGTCTTATGTAAATGCATCTGATTGAGTCAGGTGAACTCAAAGTCAGCCTAATTATACAGTGTTAATTAGCCATTAGTCATTTAAAAAAAAAGAAGAAGATGTAGATGCACATCCCTAAGTCATATTTTCCATATAAAAGCTTTTCATCTTAAACCTAAGATGGCTGTATTTTTTGTTTTTGCATTAATGTCCTTTTGAAGCACCTGCGGGGGCCTTAAATCTAAAGGGCTATTTTTGCTTCGGCTGATATCCAGCTTTTTCTTTGCTCCCTCTTTCATTCCACCTCTCCCCTCTTATCTTGTTTTTCCATCTTTTTCTTCCCTATCATCCTTTGATCCCTTTCATTCACTACCTTCTCTCTTTCCCTTCCTTGCTTTCTCTCTTCTTTGAACGACATATTACCCCGGTGAGTCGAAAGGGATTTGGTAGCTTTGCATACAAACTTGGATCACTCCAAATCGTTACATCTACAGCAGCACAATGATCTGAGTCACTGGAGCACAGCCAGTTCTACATTGAAACAATCAGCTCTGGGCCAGGATGCACAACGCCAACGCTCATGGAAATGTGCCATCGACTGTCTTTCTTGTCTCCCATCACCTGCCACTGAGCGTGCAAAATCCACTCTTGACATTCTCATTGTTCCTCCATACGGCTTAATGGCCCCTCTTGTGTGGCTTCGTCGTTTAGAAAGATGATGTCTGTTATTGTAAAAGCAGCATTCAAATCAGGAGTAGGCGAAAACATTGTGCCATTATTCTTCACATTGCTTTTAGCTTTCCATCTGGTACTCATTGTCATGCATGATTGACTTGATTGACGGAACAAACTCTCTTTCCAGTTTTTTGGGGGGCTTCCCACCCCCAGTTATTCCAATTATCATTGTTGGTAGACTGCTGCTTATTTGTACATTTGCCAAGTCTCAGAGGGATAGTTCATCCAAAAAAGATTTTTTTCGTCATTTCTCACCCTTCATGTTGTTCCAAATCTGCATGACTTTCTTTTCTCAGAGGAGGAAATTAAATTATGAAAACTGGTTGCTGGTTGCTCTTTTCCATTCAATTACAAGACAGTTACTTTCAAGCTAAACAGGTACTTTTAAGCTTTCAAGCTTAAATTAACTAAACAAACCACACACACACAAAAAAACACAAAAATGCAAAAGAAACCTTTAAGGTCCCGTTCTTCGCGATTTTATTTTTCAAACTTTAGTTAGTGTGTAATGTTGCTGTTAGAGCATAAATAATACCTGTAAAATTATAAAGCTCAAAGTTCAATGCCTAGCGAGATATTTTATTTAACAGAAGTCCCCTTTCAAAGCATACAGCGAACGCCCGGTTTGGACTACATCCCTCTACTTCCTTTTTTAATGACGTAACTAGGAATACACACAAATAGGGGGCGTGGTCTTGTTGCGCTCCCATGGAGAAGAAGCACTTCAGCTGCGCATGCATCTCCAATTTATGGTAAGAGGCATGACCTTTCCGGGCAAGGGTGCGATAAGCTGCTGTCGTATCACAACACAGCGGTTCGCTGGCACAATCAGAACTCGTTGCGTCTTTCTGAAGCAGGGACTTTTGAACAAGGAAGTCATCGGGCCGTTTTTTGGACAGTGAAAACAGCAGTATACAGATAAGTAAATTGTGTGAAAAATACTGTGTTTTTTTACACACGAAACATGAACACATGTTATATCGCACACTCTAAACACAATCAAAGCTTCAAAAAAACATGAAGAACGGGACCTTTAATGTATCAAATTGAATAAATGAGACGAATGCACTATATTTCAATTTTTCTGAAGCCATGCATTAACTTATAAGTTGATTTAAGTTTTAATTTTACTAACCAGTTTTATTTACTGCAGCCAACATTGAATCGATTCAGAGAGTTGAACAAGTAAACTGAATCAGCCCAAATTGTGAAACAACTCTTTCAGACTGAATCAACTGAATTATTTGTTTGAGTCAGATCTTTTCAATAAATCGTTCACAAATCGAACATGGCTACTTCAAAGACAACTAGGGCGAGCACGATTTTAAATGAGAAAGAAAGACCACTTTTATGATGCTTTATAAAAAATACTTTATAATATAGATTTTTACGGAAGCGTATTGCATTCACGTGAGGAAAAAAAGTCGACTGTTTTTCTGAATTAACGAGTTAATTATCTCAGAATTACGAGATAATGTTTCATGGAAAAAAGTCGACTCTGTTTTTCTGAATTAACGAGTTAATTATCTCAGAATTACGAGATCATGTTTCATGGAAAAAAAGTTTTTGCTCTGTTTTTATAAATTAGCGAGTTAATTATATCAGAATTATGAGAGAATTTTTTCTCGAAAAACATTTTTTTCACTGTTTTTATGAATTAATGAGTTACTCAAAATTTTTAGATAATTAAGTCATTAATTTAGAAAAACAGAGCAAAAACTTTTTCATGAAAAATTATCTCGAATTCTGAGATAATCAACTCGCAGAAACACAGAGTCGACTTTTTTTCCTCAAGTGAATGCAATACTCTTCCGTAGATTTTTGTGTTCCTTTTATTATCCTTTATTGAAGCATAAAAGCTTCAGTACCAATTCATTGTAAATCGTTTAAAAGAATGAAGAGCATAATCTCTGAATTTCTGCTGTTTTACAGGTTTGGAACATCATGATTTTGAGTCTAAACTGACATAATTTTCTTTTTGGGGGGAACTATTCGTGTAAGGGTGATGGATTGAGTTCTCTGTACCTGTTTTGCTGACATTCAGAGATTTGATAATCCTCCAGCAGGGGCACGAGGTGACTGTCCTTTACGCTTCCCCCGGCCACCTCAGGCAATGCAAACTGTCAGCAAGGGTTTGTGCCAGGTGGATGGACTCTACCACCACACGCACACACCACACGGACAGCACATTCGTTTCTCTGCATTCAATCAGACTCTTTCTATGTCTTTGTTGACTAAATCTGTCTCCGTAACCTTCCAAGTTGAGACTCATTGGGTCTGCATGACTCCAGTTAATGTTGGAAAAGGCTTGTCTCTGGACTTTTTGAGTGAAATCCAAAAATGTAGCGATAAACCTGAAATGGTAGATGCTGTTGGTTGGTTAAACATTGCATTTTGTGCTCCCTACTGTTGCGCCCTCAAACATCACCTCTAATTACTGTACTTCAGTGCCAATGTTCTCTAGTAGATGCTCTAATGGAACTTGTGAGCACCCCAATCGCTGGAAAACTTTTCTTCTTTTTCACACTTCAGCAACTGCCATATGTCTTCACTGCTCAGTCTCACTGAATTCTTCTCTTCGATTTAAGGGACTATGAGTGCACAATAAAGACTTTTAACTTTTTTAGCTGATCCAAGCACAGCGCACAGAGAAATTCATGATTGCTTGTTGGTTGGTTGTGCAGAATATTTTTAAATGTCACCAGCCCCTTCGTCTACAAAGATTATGCCACCAACTGTTCAACTGTCTTCTGGAAAATGGCTTATTTTTATGTACTTGCATTCTAAGTCTTTCTCTTTAGATGTAAAATTGCCATATGGATTCAATTAAATACTCTGCAATGAGATATATTCCTCAATAATCAGTCTGTTTTGTCAATACTCTGTTTTCAATCTTAATTTTTTTTCACCTCAGTACCTGATTCACCAGCCTCTGGGTATAAATGTCAAGTCACCTTTATTTATATATCGCTTTTTAAAATGCACGCAGATTGTTCAAAAGCAGCTTTAGATATATCAGGAAAATAATGTTGTAATAATATTGATCAAATTAATGTCCCCAACTAAGCAAGCCAAAAGCCAATGGCGACAAAGGCGACAGTGGCAAGGAACCAAAACTCCATCAGGTGACAGAATGGAGAAAAAAAACCATGGGAGAACCCAGGCTCAGTCGGGGGGCCAGTTCTCCTCTGGCCAACGAACGAACAGTGTATGATTATGATTCAGGCAGCATTACAGGTCAGAAATCAGATTGGATCGTAATATTATATTATGCAGTTCATCTGGTTGAAGATCGTGTCATCACGCGCGTATGGGGTCAAGTGCCGAGTACATCAGGTGTAATAGGAACTGTTCCCGGTTAAGGCTGACCTAATTTATGACCTATAATTTATGACCTAATAAATGTGCTATTTTCTCTTCAACTTTGTAGTGCTCTCTCTCACTTCCTTTCCCCTTTCCTTTTCAAAAGAGATGATTGATAAGTGCACAGCTGAAACTGAGTGTCCATGACAACAAACTAACTAAGGAAGAACGGTACTGATTAAAAACAAGAGTCCATGTGGTGTGAAAGTGTGATAGCCAAAATGGACAAACAGCTGATAATATAATACCAGTACAGGGTGAGTTTTTTTTTTTTCCTTTTTGCTCATGCATAGACTGGAAATCCATTTATCCATTGCTGAGAAACTTCTTCGTCTTCATGGAGAACGCTGCTCATGATTGCTTGGCAATGGCAGACACCACGGGAGAGCAAGCTCCCATGCGCTTTTTGAAAGAAGAAGAAAGCGACGCGGCGGGCGGTTTCCACATTTTTTTTAGACGCGACAAGTGAGCGGCCCCTAATTCCATAATCAGTTTTTTTTTTTTTGTGATTCATGTTTTTCTTCCAAAGCAGCATGCATATATATTTTATACAGTTTTTCACAGTAAACTTTTTGCATATGGTAATTTTCTTTGCATATGGTAAGGTTGTTTCACAGGTTGTCACAAGCCTCATTTTTACAGTATTTTTACATTGCATCTTATTAGGTACTAGTGTTTCTGCAAATTAAGACCCCTGGAGAGTGACCAAACCCTGGAGAGAAAAAAACAAGCAGAGGGCATAGCTTTGAAGGTGATACTATATATAGGGAAAACAATTCATGTGACTGAAGCTCAATTCTCCAGCGTCTCATTCAATACATCTCCCTTATCCAGAAGATTCAGTCCCTTTATCTTTCAAATCACCCCTCCACTAGAATACAGATTGAGCAGAGAGAGAAGTGAGAGAGCGGAAGAAACCTGACGAAGGATCGCATGCTTCTAAGCCCTGTAATCAAATGATACCTTACTAAAGAAAATCATAGACCTAACTCAAGTCCCCTACTACCTTCTCTTCACATCAGCTACCTCCGTCTCCTCTCCATGTCAGAGTTTGATTGGCCTTCTCATCTAAAAGTAGTCTACACTGACAGTTTGAAGAGCCATTCTCTGCATTTTTACAATTCAGTGGTGGTCTGCAGTGAAGATATTGCGGTTTAAAGTCTTGTGAAATAATAATTCAATACATTTCTTAATTGCTTACTTAGCTCCATCACGCTTAGTTCTTGCCCGCAAATTTGGTGCGTGCGAAAGTGATGGTGACCAAGCTTAGAGAGGACGAGGTTGATATAAGGTCAAAAAGAGAGACAAAATGTCAAGGCTTTTCCTTTTTCCATCCCTCTGCTGTTCCGTTGTTTAATGATTAATCGAACGCTATTAGTGGAGGCCACACCATTTAAATTCAGCTATAATTAGTTTCTTTTTTTACACACTTCTCTGTGCTTTCATTCTGACATCACACAGGCATAGAGACACAATGAAAGATTGGCAAGCACCTTATCATTGATGCTTGCCGGGACCGGATAATTGTTATTACTGTGGCACCCCACAATGCCAGAAAAGAAAGACTCTAAAATGTTCTCAGGCTTTTAATACACCTGCACAATGCCTGTCAGAACACACGCAATCACTCAAAAAAGAGTGTAGTATTATTATCTGGCAGTGGGGAAGGGAATCCCATAATACATAAAATAACATTGATAAAACCAATGAAAAAATTACTGCAAGATGGCAGTTGAATTGAGAAAAAGTTTATTTTATATATACGTTTGATTCATTCAATAACAAAAAGTATCAAAAAACTGTTTATTTCTGAAATTTTTGGATTAAAAATAGTTCAATTTGGTTGAATAAATTGTATATTTATTTTACCCAGTATTTGTATTAGCAACAATCTAACATCAAACTACTGAAAGCAATTGTGAATCATGTCTTTTTAAAGGGATACTCCACTTTTTTAGAAATAGGCTCATTTTACAACTCCCTCAGAGTTAAACAGTTGAGTTTAACCATTTTCGAATCCATTCAGCTGATTTTCTGATATTTAGAAGAATATCAGTAACCAGACAGTTTCTGGTCCCATTGACTTCCATAGTAGGAAAAAAATATATACTATGGAAGTCAATGGGACCAGAAACTGTCTGGTTGTAAAATTAGCTATTTCCAAAAAAGTGGAGTATCCCTTTAAAGCACTATTTGTGTAAAGTGTGAAGTTTTGTTGTAGTTTAGTATAGAGCCTAAAATGTAGAGTGTTCCAAATAGGTTTCATTACGTAAGCATTCTGCCTTAAGGTGTAGTAAAAGTTTACCACAATTTTTAGTGCAAAAAAACGGTCCATTGTCAATTGTAGTGCACTGACTGATGCATTGAAGCACAGCTCACACAGAGATAAATAGAGATATCCAAAATCCCTCTGTAAAAACCTTTGACTCTAATATATCAAAAAACATTAAACAATAATTTTGAATGTTTATATTTTTGTTCTAGAAATGTATGCAAATTAGTGCATATTTAATTAGATAACACCTCATTTGCATATTTAAACAACATTTAAAAAACTGGTAATACCCTTTTTTTGCAATTATTTATGTAATCAATCAACTGGTGAAGTAGTGTGATGATATATATTAGTTTTTCTTCACCCTATTCACCTGGGGTGTCTTGCCTTAAAGGGGATGTCTAATGCTATTTCATGCATTCTGACTTATTTACACTGTTAAAGAGTTGGATTCTCTTACTAAACATGGCCAAAGTTTAAAAATAATTTTTGGATGTACGACTGAGTGTTTCTGTGCCAAATACACTCCTTCAGGATTCGTATAGTTTTTTTTTTTTTGAGTATGGACATGTATGACGTCATAAAGGGCGGAATTCCTCGTGTGGGCACTTCTCCTGGAAGAACGCGTGCACACATCAACCAGAGCAAGAGCACGCTCATTAATGTGCTTCGTTCGGGTTACGGTGTTGTGCCGAATTTCAACTCCCTGCCAAATTATTTCCCCCCCTTGTTGAAGTCAGTATCTGATTGCCTAATCCTAACCCCACTCCTAATCCTAACCCCCTCCTAGGGGGGTAATAAATTGGCAGGGGTCAGAATGGTGACAACAACTGTTGCCGTCGGCAGCGCTGTAATTTAGTTTTTAATCCACAAAATCAAAAATGTCACTAAAGAAGTGTGTTTGTTTGTTCCCGGCATTTCAGGCCTACATCAAGGCCCACATCGACGCTGGATTCGCAGATTGTTTGAAAAGAAGCATAGAGCTTTCGATATCTATCTCCACACGCTAATCAAATAAAAACCATACAGCATTAAATCTCATAATAGAAGGTATCAAAAATTCTTGATGCAGGTGTAATGTAAACTATATAGTTTAACTATAAAGAACAACCAGCAAAATGCACTCATATTCCACTTCATTACACTACAACACCCACACATTGAAAACAGACTCTAAATCTGTAGGCTGGCAAAGAGAATTAACTTTGCTTTCAAATGTTCTACCAAGTAAGGAAACCTCTGGCATGTAATAAAACCCATACGCCAATGGGATGCGTCACTTCTTTAATAAGTCTTGCAGTCACTTCATCATGAGCTCTGTTCAGTCACTTCATCATGAGCTCTGTTCAATGTTAGCTCCAGCTCAAGCTCATGTACAAGGCTCTCTGCCAGCCACAGCACTCTGGATCTCTTTATTAGGTTTCTTTCAAACATCTGCAGCAAAATGTGGCCATACAGTGCATATTACACATCGTAAATTATGATTAGACACAAAGTTTTCTCCTTCATGCCGTTTTTAAGCAGCTCTGAGAAATGAGGCTCATTTGTCAACACAAACGAGACGAGGAGTATGAGGAAAGCGACAGCTTCGTAATCTTCCTCGGAGACAGGCTGAGAAAGAGTGAGAATGTGGAAAACAGCTGACATGAGCAAACAATCTCGGTATGCCTCAATCTGCTCCCTAGTTAAGTCGTAAACCCTCTTCCCCGGGCTTCAGCCGTTTCTAAGGCGGTCCCATTGTCCAAGTTGTTCCAGTGTAAAGAAATATTCACTCTCTAAAAAATTCCCTAAATACACTACAAACTAGTGAGCATCGGCTGCATGCTATATTCACTTCACCGGATATTAAAGGGTACCTATCATGGAATTTTGAAAATTACCTTTCATGTAGTGTGTAACATAGATCTAAGTGAACGAAAACATCCTGCAAAGTTTTAAATATGAAAGTTCACCGTATACAAAGTTATTATCTCTCAAAAGTAAGAGTCGACTCTGAGTCGTTGATATGAATCGATAGACGAACGATGCACTTTCGTACGTCACTTGTACCAAGTTATTTGAATAAGATACGCCCACTCATTGCATTAGGAGACACCAGGGAAAACATCATGTCGACGAGACGCTGCTGTGTTTTGAAGTGCAACGCAAAAGCAAACTTATTTCATCTGCCCAGTGAGGAGCATTTGAAGACAGTGGCTACAGTTCATAACTATACCACAGAAGTATTATAGCCCGAACTCGTTCTGTGTTCACGTCATTTTGAAGATGATTGCTTCACAAACCTAAATGCTATAAAGTATGAATTTGCGAGCGGCGATAGCCTACTGAAGGAGGGAGGTTCAGTACCGAGTTTATTTGGATCAGCTTCCTTCTCCGAATCACAATCTGTAAGCAGGCTGTTGCTTTTATGTTTGTATCATGTTCTATAATTATTTTGTGTGTTGTGTACGCACAGGCACAGCGCAGCTTCTAGCAGCTAACTTAGGTCTTCAATGTCAATTGTATTGAAATATGTGAAGTGTTTGTCGTTGTTAATGGAGTTGTCACAGGGCTCTCGAGTGTCACGCATCACGCATTGAGCGTGACAGTCACTCATTTCGGTCTTTTGTCACACTCTCCGGCCACACATTGTATTTCTCACGCTGATAAACTATTTGTAATATATTTAATATGCCGCAGTGCCCAAAACTCACTCACTGTGGAACCGGCAGGATTCAAGCGCGTCTCCTCCAGTGTTGCCAGGTCGTATGCCTGCACTGTTTCCGCGGGTTGTTTGTGTAGTGCACGCTGGTTGACGCGATTGTTTTATCCACTGGAACATGATTGTTATTGAGGAAACACCCGGGAACGCTATTTGAATATTTTTGGCCGTGATTGGGTTAGTTTGATGAGCAATTGGGCTGGTTTTGTTGTGCAGACCTGGCAACCCTGGTCTCCTCTGGTGTTGTTCGTCTGGTGTTGTTAGCCAATCAGAAAATAGCACTGTTGTATCTGGGTAAGATCTAGCGCAACAACCAATGACACCCCGTCGGCTGGGTGTCTATTACATATCACCACAGATTAGCGTCACGCAAAGGCGGGGATTGGGAAAATGACTCGCTAAACGATTCATATGGGAGTCGGTGAGCAAATCAGGTAAAAATAAATGCATATTATAAGACAACAAAAGTGTTTTTTGTCATTGCATGCTTGTAAAACTGTTGTTGGGGACTCCCAGAACAATATTAGGAACATTTTAAATGCCATAATAGGTACCCTTTAAGAATCATCAAATAAAAATCTAATAATAAAAATAAATATTCTGTTTACTTTTGATAAATAATAACAATGTAAACAATATTATGATTAACTATGTATAACTACATTAAATAACATAAATTGAGGATGAACAATACTTAAATACTACAAATACTAATGTTAGTTATTTTTAATCATTTACTAATATATTATTAAAATCCAGTTGTATCTGTTAAGGTTAGTTAATGCACTGTGAACTAACATGAACATGAATATTATTATTAATTAACATTAACAAAGGTTAATAAATGCAGTACAAATATATTGATCACTTTTAGTTTTGTTAGTTAATGCATTAATTAATGTAAAAAAAAGAGGCATTACACATATTTAAACTATTACGCAAAATCTACTACGCACCTATTATGCAAAATCCATATGCAATCACCCTACAATGATAAAAATCCGCCCACTCTTTATTTTTTTTAAATCACCATTAAACCAAAGCAGTCTCATTAGACAAGCCATTTTGATTCTCTGAGTAGTGTGTGACATCATACTGCTCAGGCCCCGCCCACGGTTGCTGACCGACAGTCCTGCATTACCATAGTTTCCGCCTCAGCGAGTTGTACACTCCCGCCATTGTCTCCGTACTCGAGCAGCTGTGATGACATTGGGTCTCATTCATGAAACACGAGCAGAACAAATTTTTGTGTAAATTGTGTGTAAAGTGGTTCTGGCGTAAATTTTCGGATTCATTAAAATGTTCGTATTTTCCAAATGTTAGTTGGTACGAAAGAAATCTACACCTGCTCCCAGCCACCGTAAATAGTGCGCTTAACATCCGAACGTTTTGCTCATTAATAAGGCTGCCTTTTTAATTCACCTTAATCGAGTACATATTTACACAGCATTTTGAAAAAAATATTATATAGCCTATAGTAATTACATAAGGTTTTTCTTTTTACTTTTATTATTAGAGCCAGTAATAGCATCTGCGATGGTGGTCCTTCTCCAGTTTGAATATGATTTTTTCGAAGTGAACTAGTTCGTTTTTGCAGTCAAGCTTCATGTCGAACCATTTTCTTCTCACTTCTGGGACTGTTCAATTAACAGATGAAACTCCATTAACTGCATCTGTAATATGCTGCCAAGCTTCCTTTTTTAGGACCTGATACGCCACTATGTACGCTTAAATAAAATGTGGCGTTTTGAATGAAATTCTGATAATAAAACTTCAATTTCTGCATCTGAGAATTTTTTCTTTTTCATTCGCATTCATGTCATATGATGCCTATATATAGTTTTCAGTCGGATTTAATGGGTGGGATTTATGGTAATTGAGAATGAGCGTGCACGCGCGTCACCCATTTACGACTGATTGGAATTCATTAACACACACACACACACATTTCACTATCACATCTGACGTTTACGAAGTATTTGTGAATCAGTAGAAGAGTTTTCGGGAAGGTCTCTTTACGCGCAAATCACTCACATATTTACTTGTATATTTACGAAAGTTCCATGAATGAGACCCAATGTCTCGTAAACACTCCCAGTGTTCTGTTGTTGGATGTAAGAGTGAACATACGAGTCTTCATTTTCAAGAGTGGATTAGTTTATTATATTAAGGCGAGACACTGCAGGCCTTTTTTTTCACTTGTCAATTTAAAAATTTTGGGCGATTTGTCTTCAAAAACATGTCTTCTTTCAGATTTGTGCTGAAAAATATGTCCAAAATACACATTTAGGTCTTTATTTTACTACACTTTGTCTGTTTGCTTGTGTAGATTTCGCCTAAATTCATCAAAAGTTGCGTTCTAAATCATGCTGATCTGCGATCACTGTCTGCATCCTGTCATCACATATACCGTTAGAAAGCTCTCTCTCTCTCCTTTGCAATGCTGTCGGATCCAAATATGGTCATTTCCTGTTTATCAGCAACCAATCATGAAAGTAAAATGGGCGATTTAACTCGAAATGCGCAATATCGTTGGCTGATGCCAATTTCTGCCAACGTGATTCGTTCATAATCGTCACGTGATGCGCTTTGACGTTATACATCACATTATATATCTATACATATACATATTCACCTGTGTGATGGACTGTTGATGTGTTGTTTTGGATGTTATGATCAGTGATAGATGAAGCAATAATGAGTTTTGGATGTTAAACAGTGTGATACATGGATTTTACTTGGACTTAAAGCATAGTTTGTCTGTAAATCATGGCTTTCAATAGAAATTAGTGGAATTTTGCCATAAAAATCTTTAAAGACCATTTTCTCAAAATTAGTTTTTTATCACACTCCGAGTGACGATTTTCCTACATACACAAAACTTTACAGGTGTATTCCTAACTATATTGTGAAGGTTTGTCCAGAGGGATTTGTTGCTATATCATTCTTGGCCTGATTTATACGACATTTTATGCCTAAAAATAGGGCGGAAAATACTGCCAAAAAGGCTATTGGCAGTATTTTCTGATTTACAGGGTAACAAAAGGAGATATTCATAATCCCCTATGGTAATGTCTTTTCATTGAATATATCAACAAAAAGCTCAAATAATTTTGAACCTTGTTTTTTTCAATGGTCAGATTCTTCACTTCAAAATATATGCAAATTAGCGCATATTTAATTAGATATAGCCTGATTAGCGTATTTAAACATAAAATTACAGAAAACTTGCAATACATTTTTATCTCCTATTCATGCGAGTAATCAACTGGTAAAGTTTCATGGTGATATCTGTAAGTTGAAATTTTTACCCTATTCACCTGTAGTGTCTCGCCTTAATTGAAAACCTCTTCAAATGATAAGTCTGTGTAGACTGAAAGCTGCAGTTTTTTGCTTGAACCCTCTGTCTACTCAAAGCTAAGGAGCAGGAGCAGCCCATGGCCATGGGCATGATCTGTTATGTAGTGTCATGCTGTTATAATTTAGTATTGCTGCCTGGCGTCCCAGCTCTGTCCTTCTCCACCTCAAAGCTGCTATTGATCTGCCGGCTCTGATGGGAAGGGGATTTACCTCCTAAACCGTGGCGTGCCCATCTCTTACAGATCTGCTGGCTCAGGGATAGACAGGGAATTATAAGACATGTAACGCCATTCACTCCAGCTTCACGGTCACATCCTTGAGCTTTCAGTGGCACAATCCCACTTTTAAAAGCCTTTGTGCCAAGTACGCTTGCCAGTTTGTGTGCATGCACATGTATGTGCCCGCATACGATTGTGAGATAGAATCTTTTCTGAGATCTATTTATAGTATACATGCATTTTGGAGCACTGGGTTTGTCCATGGTAATACAAGTTGATTTTAAAACCAAGTGAGCTGCATTTCTGTCTGTAGGAAGCTGCCTTTTAAAGGGGTGGTCAAATTGAAACGTTCTGTGAATTTTTGCTGCGAAATTCAGACACATTTCATGATTTGCTCACACAGATTTAATTTAAAGGGCACATAACACACACACAAATTGTGCCAATCTCATGTAAATTTTGAGTACCTATTGAGTAGTATTGCATCCTCTTTCCGAAAACAGTCGAGCTCCTAGAGGCGTGCCATGGGCGAGCTAAAGAGTTGTGCACAATATATCATTGCGTTATCCCTGGATAACTTTTGATTCACTATAAGTTCGTGTTGTTTACATTATATGCACTTATGCGCCGATTGCCAACAAAACACAGATATTTGATGTTATTTACCGCCTGCAATTCCGAATCATGACCGGGATATTTTAGCGCTGGAACCACTCCATCTTTCATCTGTGCTTCGTAAAAATAATATTTTACCCAAATATTGTTTCTAACCAAATATAGACTTTCTTTCATCATACACTCGTGCTGTTTTCATCCTGTATTACTTTCTTCTTTTGTTGTATAAAAAAATAGAGATTGATCAAAATGTTTACATTTTTTTTCAATACAATGAAAATTTAAATTAAATGGGAACAGAGCTGTCTATCTCCTAATATATATATATTTTTAAATCAACAAAAAAAATTCCCCATCCATCCATCTTCTATTCTGAAAATGATCATGTGATGATGTCCTGACTGGTTTGATGATAAATATATAAGTTCATGTAAAGATTCATGACTGTGACATTAGACAAATTCCACAGATTGTATTCGGTGAGATCAATGTCTCAGCATGTTAAATCCGAGTCTAATTACACTCATAGGCTTCAAACGAGTCATTTTCATCAGGTCCACACTCATGACTTTAAAGCCTCTTATGACACATTTATCAATGAGGTGGTCTTAGCTAATTCTCTGTTTTTTAAACTCATTATAAATGAATCCTTTGTGAATTATTCAAGAGACCATGCTGTTACATTTTTATGTAGTACGTAGCTTTTATAGATCAAGAAACATACTCCATCTCGAATCAGGTCTTATCTGTTTAGTAACCATGGTGATTTCAGTTCTCATTTGGAAAATTGAACTTGCCAGATCTTAACTTGAGACTTGAGATAGGAAGTGTGTGTAATAAGGCCCCAGTAGCATAACTGTTCGGACTTGACCTAAAGCTCAGAGTTCTGCTCTATAAAAACAGTTGTTGTTGTTTTTTTCAATCTTGTAGCACATTCATAAACTGACAGGTGCGCCATGCTAAGCCATATCTCTTCCCAGGGAAAAAACCCTCCAAATGTTATCTGCTTAGAAAAAAAAGCATGATTATCTTCAGGGCTTTTAGATTTATTGAACAGAGATAGTAGATAGAGACCGAAATACGCTGGATAGAGAGCAGGAATTCGAAACCTGCAGGAACCTGTATCTTTCTTGGCACCAAGGTTCAATGCTAACTGAGAACATATGTGCTAACCATAGTGCAATGTTTGTATTCCCTCTTTAAATATTGTGCCCATCTAATTTCTGATGTTAAAATGATTTGATTAAAAAAAAATCTGCATGCCCTTTCTGTGCTTAGAGCAAATACTTTCCATAGATATGCTTGCATTTGCAACAAAATAATTCTTACCCAGCCTTAATGTCATCACTCTCTATGGGAAACTGTGGTATGCCATGCAGAAAGCAAATTAACGGGGATGACATGGTGAGTGTTTTCTCTGTTTGTTGTAGACTTGAAAGAAGTGGTGTTTGTCATCCAGAGCCAGAGGAACTCTTTCCATGTGCAGCAGGCAGAGAAACTCAGAAAAGACCTTCTTCAGCAGACACAAGCTCTTCAAGAGGTATTGATATTTATGATTTTTTAAATCCCATTTTCACTTCTGTTTTTCATGACCATTTGACCTCATGCCTGGCATGAGTTCACATAATTTACTCTCATCAGTTCAACCCAAAGAGAAATTATTTTGTGCAATTATGCTCCAATTTTGTCCATGACTTTCTGGACAATTACACCCATCTGTTATGAAACTTTTGCTAAGCCAGATTTACAATACCAGTCAAAAGTTTGAACACACCTACTTATTCTTTCTATATATATACAGTATGTACACGTCTTACTAAAAATTCTCATTTTAGGAAAGGAGGAAAGGCAAGGACAGATCATGAAGTGACATTTTCACTAAGTGAAGTAGTGGGATTGACATTTCAAATGTTAAAAGCTTTATTTCAATGAGAGAAACTGTTGGGTTCATACTCAATTTTCCACCCCTGATAGTGTGTTCTATTTCTCAGCATGGCGACCATCCTCTGAAAGTGAAAATGTAATGCAATCTATTTTTTCCTCCCCTCACATCCTCACCTGATAGTTTACCGCTTTTGTAGACAAACTCTTTCTGACTGCTTGTTCTGAAAATCTGGAGAGCCAAACCACAATAACCTCCGAGCTCTGCGCCAGTTCACTGAGCTGTCACCCTCTGATCCAATCAAAACCAGATTAAGAGACCGCTCTTATCCTGCACTATATCCTTTCTGTTTCCTTTCTTTCATTCGCAGGCTCTTCTTTTTTGCAGAACGTCTTTGCCAACATTTTTAAAGGATGTACAGTACAATGGTTGTTCGACAGTGTGTTGTATACAAGTGAAACTCGAAAAATTTGAATATTGTGCAAAAGTTTGTGTATTTCAGTAATTCAAATTAAAAGGTGAAACTAATATATTTAGTATATATAACTATATACATATGCATGATTATACTTTTCAGAGGGCTGACATTTCTGTATTTAAAATCTTTTTTTATTGATTCAATGTAATATTCTAATTTTCTGAGATTTGGAATTTGTTTTTTTTGGGGGGTTCGGTTATTTATAAAATTCACTGAAACATACTTCCTTTGTCCTTAGACAAGGACACAAAAAGTAATAAACAATGTAATCAAATCCCACTTTAACTTTTAAATGTAGGGTAGGCAATTTTATATAATTATAATAAATATTTTATAATAACATTTTATGCTTTATTTTTTGTTCCAAAGAAGAACGTCAATAATAACAGAATTATTATTTTTGGGGGAACTGTCTTTTTAAATAATGGACCCTTTTCGCATTTCCGGGTTTCTCAGAAGCAGAAGTTGTGATAGTTGGGTAAACTTCTATAGCAGTAAAAAAGAGAAACCGTGAAATATATGTTTTTTGTTAAAATGCGTCATCACAGTCTGTGAAAAGGGTCCATACGCTAAAGGAGAGCTTCTATAGATGAGACTGGACAACATCAGAGATATGTGGAACTTCATTGTTCCTCTGAAGGAAGTTACAGCCTTGTACCTTCAGACCTTTGTAGGAAAATAGAGCTTGCTGCTTTATGTATTGCCACAAGATGTCAGCACTAGTCTGAGACATGAGAGGGTTGATTTCTGATGCTTAATCCTTGTTTCAGTCGAGAAATTAGTTGGACTCATGAAGCCTAACATCTATTCGTCACAGAGAAATACTCATGCAACATGTTCTACATGGATGTGCATATCAATTCTTACCCTCTCTGTCGGTCTGTGAACCCTGACAGCTTCAGTATTGTTCGTGTAAATTAGACTTCAGATTTATCACTCTTGCCCTGTGTGACTGTACAGTGCTCACTTGCTCATATTAACACCCCAGTGTGCAGCCAGCAATGAATGTTATGTTGTAAAAGCTGTGGGATGTTTGTTCCACCACTGGGGGGCTGAAGCAGCAGAACAGCAGCGTTTACAGCAGAGAACACGTTCAATAAGACCAGCAGTCTGTAAACACTGAGTTATTCATTTCTGAAGAACTGAGAGGGCACAGAACAAAAGTCTGCAAACTGTATGGCAGCACCTGATATGAACTGGACAGTGGTGTATAGTAACAAAGTACAAATACTACGTACAGTACTTAAGTACAGTTTTTGTATATTTGTACTTGAGTACAAATAATTTTGTTGACTTCTAATTTCATTTTTTACTAAATTTTATAATTTTACCCCAATACATTTGTCCAGACCCTTTCGTGACATTTGCAGCTGCAAAGTGCAAAAAATAACAGAAAGCAATATTTGCTGATTGGTAATATTATCCAGTTCGGAAATTTATCTTTTGATCAATTTGGTTCCTTTAAAGCTACACTGTGTAACTTTTTTTGTTTATTCTTAGCTAAAAACACTTAGTTCTTTCAAAAATATATGTGCTCATTAATGTATATTTACTTCGTACAAGTAATAAAGTATTCTCGTGAGTGTATAATATGCCATTGAAAATACATGCGGGTAAGGGGTTCTAATGTCGGTCGCCATGTTGCCCCTCCATCTTGAAAGTACATTAGACAAAGAGGGACATACCCGTTAATTCAAGCTTCGCCTTTCGCGTTTTAACACTCGATGGCACCGTGTCGAATGTGAAGAGGGGGAAGCCATGTTAATCTTGGACTACAATGGCCACCGTAGGAGTTAAAACGAAATCGGAATTGAGAGGAACAGAAACTAATATTCACTAGATGGTCATATACCTTTTCACCGCTATATGGGGGTAACAATCACACAGTGCAGCTTTAAATTTGTCAAACTAGTTCACGAAGTGTTCGAAATTTGTTTCGCAAATTACAAATATAAATTTTGAGAAGCACAAGCACACCAAGCAAATCGTAACGGCTCTCCATGGTGATCTAAATCTAAGTCTTTGTCTATTCTCAACATAGAATGCTTCCTGATTCGTATAAGTAGTAGTGGAAGGAGTTATGTAATTGCAAATGACTTGGAAAAGACAACTGGTTGGTTTTATTACAGACAGTGGGGAAGCTGTAATTAGTTTCATCCATTAGCTTTAATTTGCCCTAATGAATTACACTGATACACAGACAAGCACTCTTTAGCAGAGCATTACAATATAATATGTTTGTCCCAGTCTCTATGGTAAGCAGGCTGAATGTGCTGAGAACATTAGATAAATTAACCTGACCTCACATCTGAAATGCATCCTCATAATACTTTGTATTAGTTTGACCTGACATGCAGCTTTTTAAAATATTGTTTATATGCTACCTGCTGGCTTGTATATTTTATGACATTAAGTATTCAAATAATTAAAAAAAATGGCTTAATAAGTACATTGACCATTCTCTACTGTGATTTATTTTTTGTTGCTGGTCAAAAACATGATGCCACCAATCGTATTTAGTGTATGTAATGTACAGTAAGTGTTTTTTGAAACTATTGGTTTGACTAAGCTTAGATGGCCAGTCTTACCAAATTGTTTCATTTATCCATGTTCTCTCAAGGCGACATTCCATCCAAAGCCTGACATTAAAGTATGTTTAGATTAAAATACATTTTACACAAACAAAATGGCACCCTAAGAATAGTGCAAAGGTTTATTTTTGAACAATTAAATCAAAATGGATTTTTTTTTTGGTGATAGAAAGAATCAATTTCTTTACCAGTGAGTTAAAATTCACATTGAAAGGACAAACTAAGGTAATTGAACTCGCTATATTTTGGTCTATTTTTGCTTTTGTCTCTTCCTATGACATATAGGACAGACACTTCTAAGAATGGAGTGCTAATTTCTCACCTTTCTGGTCTCTGGCTGCCACATGATTGAGCCAGGGCAATCATCTGAGGTAACATAAGGTAGCAAGGTCACGCCGACCCCCATTTTCAACATCTTTAGTCACAGCGTGATCACAAACCCGTTTTACTGGTCACATTCTAATGAGCTGTATCAAGACACAATGGATGTCTCAAAGTTCTCAGTCATTCGTGTCTCTCTTTGGAGATAAGAATAACGTTTTGTGAATGTCACTCCTATTAAAATCACACATGTGAATTGACTTAGGATAAAAATGTTAGAACTCTTTTTGTAGCTCAAGGTTATGATTCTCTTCAGGCTGATGATATAACTGTCCAATTTCAGCATTTTCAGTAATTGATTCCATATTATTAGGGACAGAAAGTGTGTGACTGAAATCTGATTAAAAAGAATATGTTATATAGCTGTGTCTTTATTTATGCAATCTTATAAGTGTGCAAAAATTCTATAGTTTGGTTAAAATATGAGTGAGATATGTGTGGCTAATGTGAAGTGAGTGAGCGAGCAATTTTAAGTAGCACATCTCTGTTTTGTTTTGTATTTGGTATATTAACTGGTATGGGAGTTAATGAGTCGTGAAATGATAAAGTAGATAAAGTACAACTATTGGTTGTGCTTTAAATTATTATCAATATCAGATTAATCTCAAGATTTAAGATTCATATTAACATTAATAAGCACCTATATAGAGTTAAGCATCAGTAGGAACTTCTAGTATATTTATGCAGCCATATCAGATTATACTACAAAAAGTTTAGTCTCTTTAAGGGCCATTTAAACTTATGAACAATGACATCATCATTCTAATTTCATGGGAATAGTAATGTCCAACGCTATGCTGTTCAAAAGTTTCTTTTTTAAAGAAATTAATATTTTTATTCATCAAGCATGCATTAAATGATTAAAAGTGATACAAAATTAAATTAATAATAAATAATAAAAATAATGTTAAATTATTTATATTTCAAATACATGTTGTTCTTTTGAACTTTCTATTCATCAAATAATCCTGGAAAAGGTTTTCATGGTTTCCACAAAAATATTAAGCATGCAGGACTATATTAGCACAATATTAAGCAGCACAACTCTTTTCAACATTGATAATAATAAGAAATGTTTCTTGAGCAGCAAATCATCATATTAGAATAATTTGTGACGTATTATGTGACCCTGAAGACTAGAGTAATGATGTTGAAAATTCACAGGAATAAATTACATTTAAAAAATAATTTCATAATATTACTGTTTTATAGCTTTTTTGATTAAATAAATGCAGCCCTGGTGAGGATAAAATACTTTTTTCCAAAAACATTTCAAGGTGTGTGTGTCTTAAAATGATCACTCTTCTGTTCTCTCTTTAAAGTCCATCCATGCTCTTGCTGGCTGTTGTCCTGAAAGTAAACTACTGTCTCTAATCAGATAAACTCACTTGATAGCTGGCAGGTCTCATGGTTTCTTCCCATTTTCTCTTCGTCTGACAGAAGCTGTAATAGTGTTTGTCTCTTTCAGAGTCCCCCTGCCATCCTGCTCCTGCACACACTGTCAGACAATGAGGGAGACTGGAGTATTCTCCCACTGCTGCCTTAGTAAGTGCTGTAAATACTGACATTACAGACATTCAGCATGGTGCAATCTCAGTGTTAAAGGTTGAAGTGAGGTTTACTTGGGTTATTCCTTAGGGTTATTTCAATGATAGTACTGATTAAATATCAATACAGCTGTGATTTAGCTATATTCATTCATTATTGTTGTAATGTATTTTAAATAATAGTAATAATTATTAGCAGTAGTATTGTTAGTATTAAAAAAATATTAATATTTAGTTATAAATATTTCATGAGTTACATTTTACACTCACTTTTGCCAGTTACTTTATGTATTTTTTCAAAAGCCACAGCAGAATCAACTCTTGTGTATCTCCTGGCAACACACACTAGTTGTCCCTGAATGAATCAGTACTTTGAATGATTCAATTGAGTAAAATATTCAGTGACTCACTGGCTGCATCTTAAATCACATATTTGAGTAGGCAAACGTAATTAACTAATTAAGTAATGACTTTGAGAGTGCTAAAAAGTATCTTCTATATAATTTTGAATGTGTTTAGTATGAATGTAATCCGGACATACTAGATTCGCCATGTTGTCATTATCATGTGACCTACCAATGTCAGTTGTGTTGCTTCACTGACATTCATAATCTTCTCCCGTGGCCTCATGGGATAGTAAAGTGTTCATTGTAGGCACACTTCAGAATCTCAACGGAAGTAGGTTGTCAGGGGACTTTACCCTACTCTTTCATGAGTAGCCTACTGTGAATTTGGACAAACTTATTTAGTCACATACTGTTTTTCGCCTACTGTATAGTAGAGAAGTATGTGATTTTAGATGCAGTCTTTTATTTCATTCCTGATTGAATCAGAACAAATTGTTTGAGTGAATGATTCAGTGACTCACTAAACAGACACATATTTCCATACTGAATGAATCAGGGTTTTTGAACGAATCTGTTGAACGATTCAATGACTCATTCATGATACTCTTGTCACCACCTACCGTTGTTACTTGCAGAAACAAGAAGTTAAGAAATCTCCACCACTAATGCACTGATTATGAATGTTTGTTATCTGTTTGTAATAACTGGTTTGTTTCTATAAAACTTTTAATAATGCAGAATGTTTTTTCCCTACAGCTTGTCGTCAAAGTTTGGGAAAAACTCTTCTTGGATCATGTTTCTGGAGGAGGACACCAGAGTGAAACTCCAAAAACTTAATAAAGTCCTCAAAAAATTTGACCGCAGAAAAGTAAGAACTTTTCATAATGTGCCGAATGTGATTTAAACAGAATTCACATTTAGCACTATACTTGATGTACTCACAGTCCCTGTGGAGATCTGACATAGTGTTTCCTTTCTGCTGTTCAATGAAGACTTATTCCTGTGGATATTTCTGTCATTAATTACTTACCCTCATGTTGTTTCAAATCCGTAAGTCCTTCGTTCATCTTCTGAACCAAAATGATATTTTTGATGAAATCAAAAGAGGTCACGAGAATACTTTTTGTGCGGAAAAAAATCCAAAAATAACTACTTATTTCAACAATTTCTTCTCTTTGGTGTCAGTCTCTGATGCTGTTTAAATATATGACCAATATATTTTGGATTGGCCCCACCTACTTCTATTATGAATGAAACCTTTTTAGACAACATTAATTATTTTTAATGACTTACTCAAGAGTAAAAGCACTTAATGCTGAAAGCTGATTTGCATTGATCTTGTCCTGGAAAAGTGAAAAGATTTATTGTGTATGCACTGAAAGACTCTCCAAGATGCTACTTTACCAATGTTAAAACCCTCCTAACAGAAATCACATTAAATGGCAAAATACGTCATAGCCCAGAAGTGATATTCATGTAATTTGCGGTTGTTATTCTAAAAAAATACATAAACGCATATAATATAAATACACTACCAAGCAAAAACTCAACTACTTTAACCTTTTTTTTCCCTCATATATGAGAGTAATGAAGGGAAAGAATCCAATGAGCAAGGAATACATTTGTTACATTCTTTATTATTATTATTATTTAACCTATGGCAATATGTACAGACTAGAGCAGGATTGAATGTGAAAACAGAATGAAAAGTTAGTTAAAGACAAGTTTGAGACTGTAAGCACCACACAGTGTCATATGAACGGGTGGAAGCTGTTAAGGTGTGATTTAGCTTGAGATGTCATTGATCTCCACGTTTTGCCCTCAGGAATGGTTTCTTGGCAAGGCACTGCATGACGAAGAGTCCACCATCATCCACCATTATGCCTTTTCTGAGAACCCAGTGGCTTTCGAGTACCCAGACTTCTCTGCAGGATGGGCGCTTAGTATCCCTCTTGTCAACAGGTTTGAATGCTGCCCTCAGCTGAACTGACTAACTGTCACAAAGCAGATCCAGGAATCAAGTCTTCCAGTATGATGTTTTTTATAGTTAGGTTTAAGTTAAATTCTAAAAGCTATTCCATTTTATTATTCATGCTATTTTGCTGAAAGGTTTTTCAAAGCTGGATTCTTTGCATTGTTGAAGTGATTATATCTTAGATTATATCAGGCAGTTTGATTTATACTATGGTACTGACAAATTACCATCTTCATATACCATTACATGGTATTACCATTTTGCCATTACAAATGTTATGTTTGAGAAGGTTTTTTGTATAATTTTGCTTGTAGTACACTAATTTTACAGTGGTTTCACTTTTTAGGTTGACAAGCAAAATTGAAGATGAGCCTTTAAAATCTGACTTCACCATAGATCTAAAACATGAGGTAAGAATGTTTAAGGTGTATATTTTGAGATTTTTATTTTGAGATAATTTTAGATTACATTAAAGTGTCCATTAAGAAAAACAGTGGAAAACCATCACTCTAGAAACAAAACGAACACTGCAACTATACATTTTTTAGCAGACCTTATACCTACACTATCGCTCAAAGTCTTTTTTGCTGGCCAAGGCTGCATTTTTTTTTAATCAAAAATACAGTAATGGGATATATTATTATAATTTAAACTGTTTTTCTGTTTTAATATTTTAAAAAAAAGTAATTTATTCATGTGATTACAGAGCTAAATTTTCAGCATCATTACTCCAATCTTCAGTGTCACATGATCCTTCAGAAATTCCAAAATGCTGATTTGCTGCTCAAGAAACAATTCTCAGGGCTCTCAAGTGTCACGCATTGAGCATGACTGTCACTCATTTCGGTCTTTTGTCACGCACTCCCGCCACACATTGTATTTCTCACGTGGAAAAAATATTTATAATATATTTAATATGCCGCAGCGGCCAAAATTTATCTGGCAGCACCGCTTTCACTATGGCACCGGCAGGAATCAAGCGTGTGTTTCCCCTGGTGTTCTTAGTTGAGCCCGCCACTTATCAACCAATCAAAAAAAAGAAAAGGGCTACACAATAGCCAATCAGAAAATAGCACTATTGCATCTGGGTAAGATTTAACGCAACAACAAATTATTAACAAAAGAGCTTGTGTGCTAAACTGAAACATGGCACAAAGAGTAATATTCTTTTTAATGAACTTGCTCCCGCCTGCTACATAAAGAAGAAGAAGAAGAAGAAGAAGTTTTATTTATATAGCGCCTTTCCAAAGCTCAAGGTCGCTTTACATGGTACCTTTATAATACATTTAACACTGACGCACAACTTTACAATCACAAAGGACACATATAATCACATTTAGACGAAGTACATGTTAAACAGATATGTTTTTAACTGTGTCTTGAAAGCAGTCACTGATGAAATATTTCGAAGTGAAAGGGGCAGTGAATTCCATAATGTTGGCGCATTAACACTGAATGACCTTCCACCTACTGTAGATAATCGAAAACGAGGGATGGACAGTAAACCAAGTTCAGTTGATCTGAGAGAGCGTGCAGGATATGCATATTATTTGATCTCCTGGTAGAGGTGGGGGTATCATTGTGTTGTATAATCAACAATACAATACCGAGTCCCATGGCTGTTCCTCAGTTTAACTCGTATGAATGTCTTGTTCTGAGTGTCTCTGTGCCCCTCACTACTGCCAGAGCTACAGTCTGCAGGCCTCCAAAGACAAAGACTTTTCATCAGAATTAAAAGATTTGCAGTCATTGTTGTGCCTCAAATGTGAGAGAGCTTTTATCCTGGGGGATTTTACCATCCACATTGACATAAAAGACTACAATAACAAAATACGTTTTGTCTTTATTGGAGTGCTCTGATTTGAACCAGCTAGTGGACTGTCCTACACATAACAAAGGCCAGACGTTGTGAATTCAATAGTTCATTTGTGTCTCCGTTGTCCACATCTGATTTAGGGCTGTCTGATCATCTGGCTTTTTTAAATCTTTTTTAATATGGAACTGCCTGACATATACATTTCCTCTTCTCACATCATTAACTATAGCTAATGGAGATTTATTGTGCCCTCTGATTTCACTGATTTTATTGATTCTTCCTTAAGTTGTTTTTCTCTATCTGATGCACTGGACAAAGTTTCTGTGTTAAATTCTGATCTCTTTACTGGCCTGAACTCATTTGCTCCTTTAAAATCATGATATGTTTCCTTTGTATGTTCTGCTCTCTGGTATAATGATGACCTGCGTGCAATGAAGGCATTTTGTCGTAAAATGGAGCGTAGGTGGGCGTAGCGTATGTCTGGCTTGACTGTTCATAACCAGGCCTGGAAAGACCATTTACTAGAATATAAGGCTGAGATTGTATTGGTCAGGTCTGATTATTTTTCACAGATAATTGTAAATAATCAAAGAAACCCTAGACATTTGTTTCATTCCATTTACAAACTTCCCAAATATAACAGTCTCAAATGTTTCCGCTTCAACTCACCTTTGTAATAAGATTCTTAAATTCTTCAGCACCAAGATATTTGTAAATCCATTATTATTACTACTACTCCTTTGTCTCTTTTTACTTTGAATATTTCAGATTTTTCTGGTACCTCTCTCTCAAACGTCTTCACACTGGACTTTCATTCTCTTAGCAATTAGGTTTCACAAATGAAAGCTCTCACTTCCATAGTTGATCCTATACCAACTTGTCTGTTTCAATCATGTTTTGCTTACTTATATCTCGTTGTTTTCAGTATTGTAAATAAGCCCCCTTTGCACTGGTGTTGTGCCAGCAGCATTAAAAAGTCCTGCTCTATCCCCTGTACCAAAATAAAACTAACATGGACTTTGATAATCTTCCCTTCCTTGTTAAACTTTTAGAGCGAATTGTTGCTTCTCAACTGCACTCTCATCTTACTGCAAACAGCCCTTCAATCTGTCTTCTGTAAACTCCACAGCTCTAGAATAGCATTTGCTAGGATCACCCGTGACTTGTTAATTGCTTCGGACTCTGGCTGTCTTTCAATTTTGATTCTTCTTAATCTCAGTGCCACTTTTGACACTGTAGATCACTCTCTTTTAATCACCTGTTTAGAGCCTGAGTTTGGTGTTTCTGATACTGCACTAAACTGGTTTAAGGCCCCATCCACACTACTGCGTTTTAGTTTAGAAACGGATAATTAAAACGAATACCATCCACACCAGTGTTTTAGCTGCGATCTCCGTCCACATTAAAACAACTGAAAACGCGGATCACGTGACCATTCACCTACACTGGGCATGCGCGTGCCGGTGTTAACACAACACAACTTCATTGATAAAATGATCCAACCAATGATCAAAACCGACGCTCCATGCACGGTCGATACCGCCGCTGCACACGGCACGGGAATTGTCACAGATCGCTGGAATAATAGCTTGCCTCCGGCGTATGTTGGCAGTTAACGTTACAGCATCAGGGAAGGATACGTCATGACTGATGACACCCAATCAGAGAGCCGAGCGCGAGCGTCTGCGTCATCGTTTCTAAAGTCCTCCGTTTTGACCCGTCTTCACTAAAACGCCCTCCGGAGATTCAAAACGGGGTCGGCAGCGTTTCTAAACTTCTCCGTTTTAGGTCTTCGTTTTTGCCGTTTTAGTCAGGACGAGAGGTGCAAAAGTAGCAAAAGGTCTCCGTTTCTAAACGAAAACGTAGTAGTGTGGATGGGGCCTGATCGTTGCTTTGGGTGGTTGCAAGTCATGCAATCTGGCGTTGGATCATTTTTGCATCCCTTACTCTTTAGCATCTACCATTTTCCACTCTGCCAACTTTTAAGATCAGTTGGTCTTAACTTTACTTTTTACGCAGATAACACCCAGATTTACATACATTCAAAACCCGACGTTAATGTGGCTGTGGCCTTTCTGTCTCAATGTATTTCTGAGATTTGAAAAAAAATGGATGTCTCGAAATTTACTTTGTCTAAACAGTGATAATACTGAGGATATGCTAATTGTTTCACCCCACCAGCTCCATAAAGCTGGATCTTTAACTTTAAATGTAGATGGCTGTCTATTAGAACACGGAGTCCAGGGGCCTATACCATGAAGCCGGTTTAGGTGGCTAGCCAGCTATGTTTCAGTTTAGTTTGCGCCAACCCTGGGTTTTAGGCACCATAAAAATGGTTTGGCTTTTTGCAGTGTTCATCGCCATAGTAACTTGGTCCAGGGCAGGTTATGTTCCAGGTAAGAGGTTGCAAACCGAAATTGGACCGAGCAAAGGATAAAGTCACTCCAACTGTTTCTACTCCAAATTAAAGGTCACTACATAGCAAATTATTTTTAAAGACAAATTCGTCTGGCTTTTATTAATACTTTTAAAATTATCATTTTGTATGATTTAGATATTATTTATGTAATTATTAATCGATCACACGTACAATTTTAGTTGATCAATTATTTTTTACCCTCCTACAGGTGGCGCTTTACATCTGGGAGGACGGAAAGGGACCTCGACTGACAGGGGTTCCAGAATTTTGCACGCTGCCAGAGCAAAATCCAAGAGCACAATACTGTGCCACCACTGTCAGCAGCCATTCACCTCTGTGTGTAGGTAACCTCCACATCGAGTGCTTAACACACTTCTCACACGCATCTCATCAGTATGTGGAGAAGGCTGAGAGTGGAGAAAGTGCAAACCTTCTCTTAAGATTTGATTTGAGACTGGACACTGCTATAAGTGATTCATTTGATTTGTGCTGGATATAATTTTTGGATAAAACTGTTTGCTAAATGGGTAAATGAAATGGAGTTTCAGTGTCAGGGTTTGGTCCGTACCTACGGATAATTTTTCTCGTTTTTCTGATCAGGGGGGGTGGGGGGGGGGGTTCTTCATATTTATAAATAAATATTATAAATGTAAAAAATTTAATAAATAAATAAAACAAAATATTACACAATAAAACCAAAATGCATAAACCGCTTGAATATTCGATCTCTACATGGGTGGGAATTAAACACCCCTTTCCACTGATTGGTCAACCACAGATCAAACCGTGCCATCATCAGTTTTGCGCTAACGTTAGTTCTGGCTGTTCACGTTAATCAAGCTCGCATCAGCTCACTCTCAGCTGATCCACGTCTACCTATAGGAATATGACCCCTATCACTGTATTCATATATAAGCTCCTTCAGTATTATCAGTAGCTATCACGTTTCTCAGGAGCTAATTTACCCGCCTCCATCCCCAGCTCCTCCTCTTGTCAGTCAGGATTTGGCATGATTTCCCTTTGAATCAGACTAATTTCTCGAATTATGTTGTACATTAAAACATTGACATTAATGAGATCTGCAATACATTCATGTTGGTTCTGTTCTGTTTACCCTAAGGAGGGTTATTGCTGGTCTCCTTGCTCTTATCCATGTTAGGCTGCATGGATGCGCAGGGAGTTCTTGCCAAGAACAGAACCATACCGCCAATCCAAACTGTATGCTGATTGTCAATCATCTTTGATGATAGTGTCCTGACAGAATAATAGTCATCCGTTCTTCAGCTGCACAGATTCTCAAAGCATTTATTGCAACTACATTTCACCTCTTTCTCAACAAACAACAAGACTAATGACTTGGCACAAACCGTACTGGGGCAGAGCCTAGACAAAGCTTTCTTCTGTGTAGACATAAATTCACCTACGCGTGCTGTGATATTAGTATATCTCATAAATATTTGTTTACTTCACATCTGCACCCATAATTATCCCTAGGAGGTAGTGTTGTTGTCAAGACCACCTAACCCGAGACCAAGACAAGACCAAGACCAGAGTGTATCGAGACCAAGACCAAGACTTTTAGGGGCCGAGACCAAGTCGAGACCAAGACCGAGGGAGGGCGAGACCGAGACCAAGACCAAGACCAGCGCCCCACACTACATGACACAAAAAATTGTGAAACATTATCAAAAGAGCTTCTCAAATTGATCTGAAAGATCCACATTCCCAGAAAAATACATAGCCTAGATATTAAACACTCAGTTTAAATAAACGTAACCATCTTTTTTCAATACTCCTGGGTGACTTCCATCATTTAGTACAGTATGCAAAACAATTATTCATTGTTCATCACTAAAGTCTTCACTTTTCTCCGCCTTTTATAAACAATAGGCTACATAAAGTTATGTTGTTTTTAAACCTACAACAATCCTTTTTTAAACGTATTTAAGCACAATTCACAACCATGGGTAATTCAGGAAAAAATATCCGAATGCTCCAGATGAAACTATGGTCTTCCGATCTTTTACCATCGTGTCGATTTATTTTTATTAATATGTGCCATGCAAGACAGTGCTTAGGAGACGGTGAATCTGGCTCAGAAGAGAAAAAGTGCGCGCGCGCGCGCGCGACCGGGCGCTCTCGCTCTCTCTCTCTCTCTCTGTCACACGCGCAGCAGTTCGTCTACATTACACATCGATCGTTTTACATCCAATAAAAGCAAGAATGTTAACAAAACAACGAGACAATATACTGGCAATTTGGTGATATTTTCACAGTTATGGTCTTGACTGGTCTTGAAAAAAAATTGCGAGTCCTCAATGTCCGAGACCGAGACAAGACCGAGACCAAATGCGGTCGAGTCCGAGACCAGACCGAGACCATCAAAAAGTGGTCTCGAGACCAAGACCGGTCTCGAGAACTACAACACTACTAGGAGGTAATGTAGGATATTTTGCAAACTGCTGATCAACTATCAAAATCTGTGTGGCAAAGCTTTGCGATCCACTGGACAGCGTGAAGCGAAACCGTTTAGGCTACGTTGATGAGAAGTGCAGACCAGTATCGATTCAAATACATTTTGAAATAGCACTTGTATTTCTGTTAGTGTTTTTATATTTATTACCATGTACCACTGTCAGAAATGAACTTGCCTATAAGGGGAAATATTTACCTCCTCAAACTGATTTTCAGGATTTTTTTTATTACCTAAGAATTTTTTTCAAACCTTACCCTCATCCTCTTCTCGAAAAAAAAAAAATTTAAAGGTATAATAATTCAGTCTCTGAACATCTGGGTTTGATCCCAACCAAATATTATAAATCAAATTAAAAATCCATTTATCTTAATCCATTCCTGGTCATTTCATCCTGTTTCAATTTAAAGACAGTGACCATGTGTTCACTGCATAATTGTTGTGCTTCAAACTTTATGCAAATGACTATGAATTTGTGAGGTTGGGCCGTTTGTATCACCATCAAGCGCATTAAAGCATCTGTCGCCTGTTTCATTATGAACCATTACAATCTCATTGATTTTTAAGTGCCACTTTTGGTTTCTTTTTGAAACATTATATTACATAATTCATAAGCTGCTGTGCTTGAGGCTATTTTACCTCCTTATTTCCATTTTTGTAACTTTCTTTTTCAGATACAGACAATTGTGAATTTTACACTGTGTGCATGTGTGTGTGTGTGTTCCCGTGTGTAAATATTTTAAATTTCCATGCCTATTTTCAGGATGATATCAACAGACACCTTAACTGCAGATTATTCTAAAACGTACAAACTTTATCGGGTCATTTATCAGCTTGTCTCCTGCTCCGATGCTTTGTCAACATCCAGAATCTCCTGGTGTTTAATGTTCACAGCGTGCTCAGATCAAAGCAATATCTCCCTGAAGCAGCGCTCTTATCTCAGAGTTACGATTATCAGGCCTTTGCATGCTCTTTGCATCCTCAGATTTAGAACCAAAAACTTAACCAGTAACACACAAAACACACATTCACATAATACAAAAAGACGTTGGACTGCTGTGTCTGTTGAAAGTGTGAAATTCACAAGTTTAGTTTGGAAGGGCAGATGTTTTCTGTTGCCTTTATTCAAGTCTGATACTTTTAAAGCATGTATAGAAATAACAAGTATATAATGCAAGTAAAAATGACTTAAGTGAGTAAATAGACTTCAAATCGCATTGTAAGTATGATACTCTGATGATTTGAATGGTTTGAAAACACCTGCTGTGATTCAAGGTGGCAAATTAAGCATTAAGCATCTGTTAAGGGGGACTAAACGCATTAAAGCGCAACATCCCTCACATTAAGCCTCCCAAATGAAAAGTGTGACCGTCTTCACAGCTGCAGTTTCAACCGTGGACACTGACTCATCTCTTACATGGTGCTGTGAGTTACAGTGACCTGAGCTTAATGGTCTTAATCAGCCTGAAGGGGTGGTATTGGCTATAACAACCACCTCGCTATACATTATCCCGCTTATTACATGGCTACCTACCAAATAAATCAATAATTTGACTCAAAATATTGATTTAAAAAGGAATTTATTGATTTAAAAACGATTGTATTGCTTCCGCTAAAGAAAATAGTCCTCAGGTCTCTGAACTGCGTCCATGATTTAAAGACTCTTGGGCGGGTCTAATCCTTGGGGAATTTGCATATCATAATTAATAATTGGTAATTAATAATTATTCATACATGTTTGGATTAGATCAGTCTTACATGTTAATAAATCTCCCTCTAAGGGAGAATGTCATTTTACCTGAATGTACACATGTGCATCTTTTCATTTTAATGACAAGTTGATTGCAGTTAATTACACAGATCACGTCTTACAAAGCAGGCAAAATTAATTAGCTCAATTGTCAGAATAATATTGTGGGGGTTCCCCAATATTGTCTTACTTTATAGGATTTCAGGAAACGCAATTCTCTGGCCAGAAGAATTGGGCTTCCTGCCCTATAAACACATACTAATTAAAGTATGTTTCATTTGTAAAGCGTGTAGCATAAGTTTAGATCTTTGGCACTTAAGAAACTTGAGAATGAGCAAAGAGAATGAATCCATCAGTCAATATAGTGTATTTAATAAATGTCTACTTATATATTTACTACATTCACACGGGATATATATGTATTTACAAACACATAGAAGTACACAAAACAATAAGACATCAATGAACGAGAAATGCGTAAAGTTTGGGCAATGGATAACTTACACGCGAAAGAGAGAGAGAGAGAGAGAGAGAGAGAGAGAGAGAGAGAGAGAGAGAGAGAGAGAGAGAGAGAGAGAGAGAGAGAGAGAGAGAGAGAGAGAGAGAGCGAGAGGGTGAGAGTTTAGAGAGTTGCATGGTTGCAGTGAGATTAGGAAGAGAGATGATCTTTCTAAATAAGTTAGCAAATTCACATAGACAAACGGAACTTTGAGAGACAACAAGACTTCAACAAATCTTAAAAACGTGATCAAACACGGATACTTGCAGAGGTTTGGTACTCTTTACATGGCTTGTGAAGAAGCGTGTGTGTGTGTCTCGCAGCCCGGCACGTCACGTGCGCACGCCTCTGCTTCAGAGAGAGCGCGCGTTCGTTTGAAACTCCCTTAGCTGGCTTTGCTGAAGAGATATGTCACGCGGTGTTCTTTTCACTTCGTGGAAGTAAACAGCGTCGAATATGAAAACAAAACTAACTTTAAAGAAAAGAAATAAAGATCCCAAAGGGGAAATCACGCGGAGTTACGTCATGGCTGGTGAAGAAACGCTTGTGCGTCTCTGGGTCCGGCGCGTCTCGTGGTTACGGCGCTTGCTTCTCCTGTGCAGGGATTTCGACGATTGGAATTAAACACGGGGGCTTATCTAGACTGAAAAAACACAAAACTAACTAGAAACAAAATAAAAGAACGGCGAAGAGCTCGCCGGAGGCGCGACGTTACATGATGACGACTAGGATCAGGAAGACAGAGAGTGTTTAAACTGGGTTTCAGTCCTTTTGAAGCCCTGACTTTTCCGCCTTCTTTTGGAAGAGGGTCCAATCAGGAGCTTTCTCCTTGGAGGGAGGTTTTATGGCCCATTGTGTTCTAACCAGGCATTTGATTCCCTAATTTCATTGGGTGTTTAAGGGAAGAATCTTCACAATTTTTATAATACTAGTGTGTCACCAAGTTTATCAAAATGTAATGTCAATTAACAAATGGGGAACGAAGATTGGAGTTTATCAAGACCAAACTTGCCGAAAATGGATTTGGTTAAACATAGTTTGCAAAGTTTAAGACCTTATACCATTAGTTTCCCAACACATAGATCAAACCCCTAAAAGACAAATCGTAAGATGAGATTAGATACATTGTTCGTACAATTCTAAAGGGGAAGTATAATAGAATATATATGAATGCAGAATTCATTTCTCCTTCGTTAGAATTCTAGGGAATACGCAGTTACATGTAAAAATACATAATGGTAAACTCAGTTATTTCAATGTAACATGAACAAACAAACACATAAAACACATTGAATATTTCTGTTTAAAATGTCTTTTAAAAAGAGAAGTTTCTTTTCTCTGTAGCATTCACTTCCTGTGGCACATTCAACATTCCTGGGGATGTGTGTGTGGTGGAATGTGTGTGTGTGTGTGTGTTAATCTTGAGTCCGGGGGGAGGACGCTGGTTTGGAAGCAAGTTCCAGGCCTTTGAAGGCTCTTAGGATTTTAGTTATCCAGAATATGATTCATCCAAATACCCTACAATGACAACGCTCTGTTTTTAATGGCAACGGTGTGTTATACCAAAGTCCTTTTAGGCAAGTCCTGCCACTCGGCCGCCATCTTGGCAACGCCTCCGGGCAGCTATTTCTGAATAACAAGACCAGGCTCCTATCTAAATGAATGGGCAGTGAGTCAGAACTGCATTTTCACTGGTCACCGGGACATAAAAATTGCATGTATAGAAACAGCAGTAAAATATGATAAAAATCGCTGAAAAAGTTGGACGACTTTGCCCCAAAAAAAGGTTTAAAACGCCTTTTCCCCCACCGGTTATACTTTTACTGCGCATGCGCAAGAGTTCACACACCAACACGCAAGGTCTCTCGCTCTCTCCCTCTCTTCCGTACGGTGCGCGCGCTACACGGTTTGAAGCACACTCGCTCTAGATTCAGGGAGATTTTAACTAATTTGCGGGCATCAGGGAGCCGCTATCAATATGCGGGAGACTTGGGATGTCTGATATTTACACAACGCACACATACAGTACATTTCAAATCTGCAGCCTTTTCAAACAGTAACGTATTCTCCGCTGTCGCAAACCTCAACTGTGCGCATGCGTCAGAGGAACCAGACGATAGGCTTAAATGTTTCCCGGCTTGACTGTTAAAAGCAGACGATATATATATATAGTACTGTATGTATTATGTTGCCAGCTATTTTGACGATAATGGCTGTATGTTGAGTTATTTTCAGAGAACAGTAAATAAATACTGCTATAAAAGCAGCACGTTGACCACTCTAAAATATATCCAAGTTTAATTTCTATAGTATTTTCTATAATAGTCCCTTGAGTCAAGTCAAGTCATCTTCATTTATATAGCGCTTTTAACAATATAGATGGTGTCAAAGCAGCTTTACAGTGATAATAGGAAATTAAATTAACAGAGATTGTTTTGGCTTTACAGCAGCTCTAGAATAAATTTATTGTCTAGCTAAAGTTAGTTTTGATTGATTCACTTCTGTCACAACAATAATTAGTTATTAATTTAGAGGCCGCTAACACAACACCATTCTAACACAGAAAACCCTTAATGCAATCCGGCCGCTCATTTGCACAAAACAGTGCCTGGTGGCTTGAGAACACAAACCATGAAATAGGTTCCAAGGTACAAACCTTAAAAATAGTATAATACATAAATTTGTATCGCGTCCGCGTAGCCACGTAAACCGGAATTATCCTGACAATGTTTTATCTGTACAGAGGTAAAGGGAAGGGAAGGAGGCCTTCACAAGGGAAAGACTGGTTGACACTTCAGGACTGTGTTGTAGTCGTGTCCAGGCACAGGTCCTTCATCAGATATGGATACGGCCTGGATCCGGCAGACTGTGGTAAACCTCGGAATTTTGAGATCGCAATAGACGTGAAGGACTATAATGTGTTAAGAGCTCGCTCAAGTACTGGGGAGCTAAACCATTAAGTGCTTTGTACGTATTCAGCAATACCTCAGGGCATAAATAGAAAATAGAGAAATATAGAGCTGAGTATCGTCAGCATAACAGTGAAAACTAATGCCATGCTTCCTAATGATATCTCCTAAGGGTAGCATGAGTGAACAGCAACGGTCCTAGTACTGAGCCTTGTGGTACACCATAGTGAACTTTTGATCGATAAGACATCTCTTCATTTACTGCTACAAACTGATAACGGTCAGATAAAGTATGATTTAAACCATGCTAATGCAATTCCACTAATGCCAACATAATTTTCAAGTCTATTTAAAAGAATGTTGTGGTCAATGGTATCAAATGCAGCAATAAGATCGAGTAACACTAATAGAGAGATACAACAAAGAACGGATGATAAGAGTATATAATTTGTCGCTCTAATGAGAGCTGTCTCAGTACTATGGTACGGTCTAAATCCTGACTGAAAATCCTCGCAGATACCATTTCTTTCTAAAAAAGGAACAGTTCTAGTATCTTTGACAGAAAGGGTAGATTTGAGATCGGCCTGTAATTGACTAATTCTGTAGGAACAAGTTGTGTTTTTTTAACAAGCTGTTAAATCATAGCCAGCTTAAGTTTTTGGTACGTATGACAAAGATGAATTAATGATATTAAGAAGAGGATCTATGACCTCTGGAAGCATCTTTTTCAGTAGTTTAGGGTCTAACATGCATGTTGTCGATTTAGATGATTTAACGAGTTTAGAAAATGTTTCCTCTCCTATAGCAATGAATGAATCCAATTTTTTAGTCATTTAAAAACTTCAATCTAAACGATTTCTGTTATCAATGAAGTTTAAAAAACAAAATTTCAATGAAATAGTTTTAGTAGTTTTTAATAGTTTTAGTCTTGACAATATCAACATCATTATTAGCATGATGATACTGTGTATTTCAATGCTTATGATCAGACCCATTCAGGTTATTGAGGTCCATATAAAGTGCTTCCTTATTAATTTTTGTTAAACAAATTTTGAACAAAATACTAACTTGGTAACGCTTCCTTTTACAGTACAGTACTTACAGTGTACTTACAGTGTAACTACCTAGAAAGTACTGGCTAATATAAGGTAAGTACATGGGTTAGGGGTAGGTTTAGGGGTAGGTTCAGGGTAAATACCTAGTTATTACCCAGTAATTGTAATTACTAAAATAAGTACTGAATGTATGTAAATGGGTAACTGGACTGTAAATAGAAGCATTACCCCTAATTTTAGGCCTTGATATAGTGGTAAATGTAGAGGTGTACTAAACTTTCTTACTTAAAGGTGGGGTATGTGATTTGGAAAATGACCGGCAGATTTTGAAAATACACATCTCAAATGCTCCTACCTTCTTTCCTCCAACGCTGTCTCTGATTCGCGTGGGGGGAGGGGGGTATGGCACGACCGTTTGATTGACAAACTTACTGTCCAATGATTCTAGGTGGTCTTGGAAATGATTGGCTGGAGTTTTTCCGAGTCCTGCCCCTTCCACAGATGATTAAATTGTTTAATTTTCATTTCAGTGCTTCAGTGGCTGTCAGTGGGTTAGGAATAGGATTTCAAGTGATTTTGAAAAAATGGACAAAAAAGAGAATCACATACCCCACCTTTAAGAAATTGATATTTCTGTGTAAAAGCACAATTATTGCCAATTCAGTGTCTGTGTCCGATTATGTTGAAAAAAAAAACACTTTACATGAGGTGTTCTTACTTTTCACAGCATTGCACAGTATGTACTGCTGAGCACTTTCAACATGTCATTGAGCATTATGAAATCTGTCAAAACTTTCTCTTCACTTGTGTCCCCAGGGCCAGCCTGTTAATTGTGAAAACATCTTCGTAGCGGTGAAAACTTGTAAGAAGTTCCATTCTGACAGAGGTGAGTGGTACGTCTCTTAACATATACGCAGTGTTGGGGAAGCTACTCTGAAACTGTAGTTTGACAAGCTACAAGCTACTCGTAAGTTAAAGTAGTTAAACTACAGTCAAGCTACCCTTTTGGAAAAGTAGTTAGCTACACTACAAGTTACTATCAAAAAGTAGCTAGCTACATTGAAACTACTTTTGCTTTTTTTGAACAACGTATATTATAAATAACTGAATAAGTGTCTGAGGAATGTTTTAAGTAAAATATTTAGTGTTTAAAACAATGCAATACAATTATGATTTCAAAGAGTATTGTTTTATTACACACAACACTCAAATATCTCAGACTGTTTGTCAAAAGTGCAGAATTGCAACAAATACAACATTGCAAGAACAAAATTATACATCCAACGTAAATTGCATGTAGAACATTTTCTCAAAATACCGGTAATTAACGTTAGTTGTTTCTCCATCCTCCAAACCTGCCGCCACGTCTTGCTCCATCATGGGGTGTGTCAACCCACTTCTGTACGTCAGTGAACCGTTAGCCGCAAGATGCGTGATTAAACAACAGGTGGCGGTAATGGCAAAAAAAAAATTTTGTAATCTAACAAGAAGAAGAATATCCTTGCATCGCACTGAATCTGATTCGCGCAGGCTCAACAAAACGCAATGTAGCTTTTGCTCAAGCTACACCGCTACTTGCTGCATAAAGTAGTTAGCTACTGGAAAAGCTACACTGTTTAAAAAGCAACTGAGCTACTGCCAAGCTACTGAAAAATGTAGTTAAGTTAGTAGCTTCGCTACTTGTAGTTAACTACTCCCCAACACTGCATATATGTCGTGGCCTCCCTTACAAGGGTCCCACCTGTTCTTCACAAGAGCACTTAATAAGTAGTTGTAGTAATATCATGTGTCTGAGGTTGTGCAAAAATGTGCGCATGGCACCATGAACCCTGCCGTCCTCGCTTCACACCACTGTTATCGCTGATGATACAGTCCGATGTTTTCTTTCGCTATAACAGTTCAGCGAGCGTCAATGTTTGACCTCCGAAGCAACTTGGTATTGAGAGATTGTTGGCCGAGTGCCCCGGTGGGCATCACTCCAGCCTTCTCTCCACTATTAGCCCTTCATGGCAACTCTGGGCAGTTGCTAAGTACCAGGCATTAATTCAAACTTAACGAGACAGATAAAGTGTTGCATTTTGAATTCAGAGAACCATCTGACACATCAGTTGTATCTAATTGCTCTGATTATCATAATTACATCTTGCAAGTCACTTTGAAGTGTTTTAAAGATGGCATTTGGAAGAACATGATATTTCCCCTTCAATTATTTTTAGATAAAACTGCTAAGTCCTGTTGTAAAGGAAGCGTTAGTATTACAGTTAGAATAGCTTGTTACAAATGTGTGGCTCTCTTGCCTGCAGAACATAGGTAATTCATTTATGAAGTACTTGAATCATGATCCATATTTTCAATTAAAAATGTTATTAAAAAATTTAAAAATAACTATTACTGTCGGTCGCTGAACCTTTCTGTTGTAAAAGAGTTGTCTAATACTTGCATCTACTTGCATCTTTCCACGAACTCTTGTTGCGTTGTGACAGTGACAGTAGGACCAGCCTTCTTTGATTTGATTGGGCATCTCGATCATTTTGACATTGACTGTTAGACCACTGAGATAGACAGCTAAAAAAATACTCAGCCTAAACATTTAACTTTTTGTCATGCTAAAAAAAAACATTCTTACTCATTCTATACACTACTATACACCATACACTATACTATACACTTCATTCTATACACTACTCATTCTATACACTAAAAGTATAAGTGTATACTTTTATACACTTACTTTTAATAACCCCCCCCCCCCCCCCCCCCCCCCCCCCCCCCCCACCAAACCAAACACCACCAATGCTGCAGAAGTGTTATGTTTCATTAGGGTAAAATGTATACCCCAATGTTAAAAAATTATATACAAAATCTTTAATATTACATGTAGATCACTGTCAGCTCTAGGATATAAAGCAGTGGTCTGAGGATTGTGGGAGTTATCTCTTATGTATTGAAGTAATGATTGATTCTCTATTCCTACACAACAGTTCCTGTGGTGAAGAAAACATGGGGTGAACAAGCCTCGCTGCTGGAGTATTACAGTGATTACGCAGATCCCTCTATACCGACCATCAATCTGGGAGTGCCGAACACAGAAAGGGGTGAGTCCTCAAATCTGATCTCATACTTGGTATATTCGTGACGTGAGATCAGTGTATAGGTCTATTATTGGAAATAATTATATATTTCATTTCGGTGTTTCAATCTTAGGTACTTCACTCATAGTCAAGCTGTCACTGGCACTTTCCAAATTTGGGTGCAAAATTGGGTATAAATTCACCATTAAATGGTTTGGTGATTTTGGCAGAAGTCTCTTATGCTCACCAAGGCTGCATTTATTTGACCAAAAATACATTCAAAAGTAATATTTTGAAGTATTATTAAAATGTAAAATACTTTTATTTTAATAAAAAGTAATGTATTCCTGTGATGGTCAAGCTGAATTTTCAGCATTACTCCAGTCTTCAGTGTCACATGATCCTTCAGAAATCCTTCTAACATGCTGATTTGCTGCTTGAGAAATATTTCTATATTGAAAACAGTTATGCTGCTTAATATTTGTGTTGATACCGTGAGACACACGTCATGATTTTGTAAAATAAAGTATGTTCAAAGGAACAGCATTTACTTAAAATATAAATATTTTATATTTATATACATTTATATATAAATGTGATCAATTTAATGCATCCTTTTAAAGCATCACTTTCTTTCAAAATTATTTCAAATTGTACTGACCCCAAACGTTTAAACAGTATGTTAAATAGTGATATTATTTTTTTATTTAAAAAAAGTTATAATAATAACAACAACCAGAATAGCTAACAGGGTTTTAACCTTGCGATGCTACTTATTGAGTGTCACAATTTGAAATACAATATTTTTATATACAATATTTATGTATTTTTATTTATATTAATATTTTAATAGCATGTAATGCATGCAGAAGGCCATTAAAATGACTAAAATAGCTTTAACTACAATTTTTTTATATCAATTTAATAATTATGTCAAAAATGGTACTGTACTATTATGATTTTAATTGTTGAGAAGGCCAATACCTCTGACATGTATAGAAAAAGTTTTGCACTCAGACTGAATCCAGTATTGTATTGAATTTTTGGGACTCTGATTCTAAGGACGGGTTGAATAGAAGTGAAATATGGATGCGAATGCATAAGCCTTCTAACCTTTGTTGTAAACACTAGCTGGAATGATTAAAAATGTCTGATCAGATTCTTTTCTGGGAAAATCTGATATCAGAAGATTTCAGCTGTTTTCTGATGATTGCATAATGCCCTAGTTAATGTAAGAAGCGGTTAGTAAATGCTGTGTGCTCTAGGGTCAATTTCTCTATCAATCTCTTTCCAGCACTACCAACCCACAAGCTGATAAGCTGCACTTCCATGGCAGTCTGTCACTGGTGACCTATGCGAATGTGATCATAATGCTGAAGTGAACTTGGAGCTTACAGTATCTTCTGATTAGAACAGGAAGTCCAATGAGAGCCACAAGCTTTTTTTTCTAACATTCAAACTTGATTTGAAGTACCTCCGATGGGTCAATCTTTCATTTGATTACATTCTCCCTTTTGTTTGATGTTCTAAAATGCTCTTGGCACATTCTGTTCCTCTGTTCTCCCTACTTGTTTACCGGTATTCATTATGATATTCATTGTACAAGGTATGTGACTAAAAACCCTCTTCAATAGATTAAATTATTTCGCTCTCTTAATCTCAATTGATGTCAAAGCCAAATAAAATGTGGATTCTAGCGTTTATCACTGGCAGATAGTGACGAAAGTGAGTCTGTATATCACTGTGTTTAAAGTTAAGTTAAAAAGTCACTACTGTCACTACAGCTCTAGAAAAAAATTAAGAGGCCACTGCAAAATTAGCAGTTTCTCTGGTTTATTATTTATATGTATCTGTTTGAGTAAATTATTCTACAAACTACTGACAACATTTGGAGACAGATCTTCCTGATTCTGATCTTTTCTGATGAATCCAGTTTTCAACTTTCTTCAATAACCTGTTCCTCTAATGGTTAAGCAGAGACTATCGCACCAACTGTGTAATTTGGTGAAGGATTGGTGTTGATCTTCAGTAAGGCTAGAATCTGGCAAATACGTCTTTGAGAAGGACGCGTGACTCAAGCCACGTACAAGATTGTTCTGAAAAAAAATTTGCTTCCTTCCCCAACTCGAAGGATTGGTTTTTCGTGCAGGATCATGCTCCAATTTACACAACCAGGCCAATCAAGGTGTTCAGTCCTGTTCCTGTCATTCCAGTTCAAATCCAGCTCAACTTCCAAATTGTATGGCCAATTTAATTCAAATTCACACTTGAAAGGGAGCAACTTCTGAATTTTGCACAACTCTGGTTCCTGCCTATTTTTTTTTCCTAGAATTTGTGCCATTTTTCAAACATATACACACGATAACTCTTGTTCCCATCATTGTTATCTTGTGTTCCCATCATTGTTATCTTGAGGGTGAATTTAATTGGTGGCTGCGAGCGATCCAATGGCCGGCACATTACAGGGGCCTCTGATATTCAAGATTCAAACAACTTTATTTATCCCAGTAGGGCAATTCAGTTTTAGCCTAGCAGTCGTAACAACAAGACAAGACAACAACACTTAATCAAACATTCAAAAACACTGTCAGTGACATCATATTGCATTTGGGCACTGGAACAGAGCAGCAAATACACCGGCCATAATACATGGACTCAGCGGGGGCCAATTGTTCAAAATAGATATGTAAATGAATAAATAGATAATAAAACTAAGTAAATAAAGAATAATAATAGATAAATACAGAGGTATATGATGCCTGACACATATCTAGCTATTACTATCAACAGTATTTAAAAGCCTGATGGCAGAGGGAATAAATGAATTTGCATATCTGTTAGTTTTCCTTGGGGGGGCGAGGTATCGCCTTCCTGAGGGCATTAGACAGAATTCCTGACTAAGAACATGGTCCGGGTATCTCATAACCTGTCTAGCCTTCTGGAGCACCCGTTTTTTCCAGAGGGAGCTCAGGTCTGTCAGCTGAACTCCAATGATCTTGGAGCAGATTTTAACAATGCTACTAAGGCTATTCTTGTCCCTCACAGACAATCCATCAAACCAGCAGATAAAAGAAAATGTTAAAAGACTTTCAATAAATGAATGATAAAAATTACATAAGATCCTCTGCGATACATTGAAAGAATTTAGCTTCCGCATCAAGTGTATTCTTTGTTGTCCACGCTTAGTGATTAACTCGCTGTTCTTGTCAAACTTGAGATTGGAGTCAAACATGGTTCCTAGGTACTTATACGTCTCTACAATTTCAACATTTTCGCCATAAATGATGCTGGCTTCTGGCTTAACACGGTTCTTTCTAAAATCAATGATTAACTCCTTCGTTTTTGTCACATTAAGGTCCAGGAAGTTATCATCACACCACTTCACAAATTGTGGTAAGGCATTTCCATGGCCCAGTTGGCCCCCCTGAAGAAGTGACAATAGAACAGTATCATCAGCAACCCACGAATATTAATGCATTTTAGTTATTTGAACTTGTTTATGTCATCATTGTTATTACTATCTTCACTGTTATTGTTATGATTACTATTTTCACTTTTATCTTTTCATTGTTGTAATTGCTGTTGTTGCTGTCTTTTGCTCTCACCATTGCGGTCACCACTGCCATCATCATTATCATTTATTAATAATATTATTATTATCATTATTATTATAATCATCAATATTGCCATTGTCAATGCTGTATTGGAATTAAATGTCATTATCATCACTACTGCAATAATTCCCCCCTTATCTCTTCATGGGTTTTTAATGCACCACAACATAGAATGAAAAAAAAAAAAAAAAAAAAAAAAAAAGGAATATGTATATATGGAAAACCTCACAAACACCAGGGCAGGCAAGACAGACGAGAAGTGGTTTCATCGGGACAGCATCTCTGTCCCAATTTGAGACACTCTCGCACTGTACTCCCTCTTTTAATGCACATTAGACATTGCACATAACACACAAAAAAAATTAGGAAAAGATAGGGACTGCTGAGATGTGGGGGAAGGTTATCTTATATTATCTTATCATCTTATTATACCATCTTTTATTTTATGCGGCATTGACAATGGCAATTGTTACATAGGAGGAAGGATGGAAATAAAAATCGACCAACACAATATTGGCAATATGGTGGTAGTGGGGAGTGGGGTGGTGATGGTAATGACAATGGTAATAAATAATAAATGGTTACTTTGTTTACGCATACACACACATACACATACCCACACTCACACCCGCTCAAATACACACTTAGATCAAACAATTATATCACTTTTATGTCACTTCTGGAATTATGGATTTACAAGATTGCTCACTACTGTACTATGTTGGTTTGTATGTATGTCTGACTGTTAAATAAAAAAAAAAATATATATAAAAAAAAATATAAAAAAAAGAACAGTATCATCAGAAAATTTCACAAGGTAGCTACCCTGTTGTGAAGTCCTGCAGCTATCAGTATACATAATAAACAGCAAAGGAGAAAGGACGCAGCCCTGCGGAGACCCTGTGTTTGAAGTGATGACGTTGGACATGCGGCCGTTCACAAATACCTGCTGAAGTCTGCCTGTTAAAAAATTTAAGAGCAACAATAAAATCTGATCAGGAAGATTAAAATTAGAGGCAAGTCGCTCAATTAAATTATGAGGCTGCATCTTATTAAAAGCTGAAGAAAAATCAGAAAATAAAAGTCTTGCATGTGATTTGGGCCTTTCAAGGTGCTTATATAATCTGTCTAAAATGAAAATCTTAGAATCATCTACACCTTTCCCAGCTTGATAGGCAAATTGTAGTGGATCTAGTTTTCCATCTATTAGGGAGACAATTTCATCTTTCAATATTTTCTCGAAGGTTTTCATCACAAGTGATGTTAGTGCAACTGGTCTGAATTCTTTCAGTTCTCTTGAATTATTAGATTTAGGGACAGGTATTATAGTGGATGTTTTCCATATGACAGGAATCTGACCACACTCAATACACAACTGAAAAAGTGTTGTAAACACCTCACTGAGCTGGTCTGCACAGTGAAACAAAACGCGTCCACAGATGGAATCAGGGCCAGCAGCTTTCCGGATGTTTACCCTCTTAAAAAGATTTGTGACATTTCATGTGATTTCTTCAAATGATATTATTTGTGAAGGGGGTCCTGTTCTCCCTGTGCAGTCTGACAGCAGCTCATCCTGTTCTGCTCTCTTCCCTTAGCCTTCATTGTCGCTGCCACATTCCTGCTTTTCTCGCATTATTGTCACCAGTGCAGTTTCTTCGGGGTCTTTCCTCTTACGGTGCACATTTTCTATTCAATATCAATATCTGATTCTTGGCTTAGGAAAACATTTCCAGCTGATATCACATCATGTCTGCAGTCCTCATCCATAGGGTACATAACGTAGATATAGGGTTCCGTTCTCATTGCATTTCCCATTCAGCCTGTGGATGGAGAGAGTGCATTAATTTGCAGTTTTTTCTGACAGCTGAATGACAGCGTTGAGGTGAAAAGCTGAGTTGTAAAGCTCTCAGCAAAGTCAACTGACCTCTGGGTGTTGAAAAAATACAATGCACAGTATCTGATGTAAGACATTGTTTAGAAGAGATTTCTTGTACATTCCCAATGCAAATTATGTACTTTTATTTATGTCGCAAAATAAAAAATAAAAAAGCGAATTCTTATCTCACAGTATTTTATCTCACAATTCTTTGCAAGATATAAACTATAAATGGGAAGAAATAATGTCAGAATTGTGATGTATAAACTCACAATGGCTAGAAAAAAAAGTAAGAATTGTGTGAGGAAAAAGTCAGAATAAACTTTTTGATTGCAAGATTAGATTATATCTGACTTTTTTTTCTTACAATTCCAAGATAATATCATACAATTCTGAAAAAAAATAATAATCAAGTTATAGACTCGCGAGAACATTCTATTACATCAAGTTATAGAATTGTGAGAAATAAAGTCAGAATTCTATATAAAATGATCTATTCTGTCAATATTCTATCAATATAAAAACCCGCTATTCTGAGAGGAAAAAAGTCTTAATTGTAAGATATAAACTTGCAATTGCAAGAAAAAAAGTCAAAATTGTGAGATAGTGTCACAATTACCTTTTTTTCTTTTTTTTTTTTTTGCGAAAACAAGATTCCATATTTATCTGTTTGCAGGTCACTGTGGGAAAACATTCGCCATCTTAAGAAGATTTTTGAGCAGTCACGTGCCCAAGACCGATTGGCTGTTGATTGTAGATGATGATACTCTTATAAGGTAAGGCTGTCTGTTTGTGTACATCCAGGCTACATATGACTGTTGTCTGGGAAATTGCATGTTTTTACAAGGAATCAATTTACACGTTTAGTGGGTGGCATAATGTGTTTGGTTGTCACAGCTTGCCCAGACTGCAGGCCTTGCTGAGCTGCTATGACTCCAGAGAGCCAGTGTGTCTGGGAGAGCGCTATGGGTACGGACTGGGTCAGGGAGGATACAGTTACATCACTGGTGGTGGGGGGTGAGTGTCTGCTTTACGAGGAAAACAACCTTTTTGACATTATTTACTTAACATGCTGTCCTTACCAGATGTGAAGCCATTAAGTGACAATGTGAGTTTTATTGGACTCCTTCAAAATGATAAATGTGAATTAAATTAGTTATTATGAAATGAATCGGCCATGAATTTGAGATGTTTTAATTGATTGATATCAAATACCAAATTTAGGGCCATTTACACGGCACCGTTTTCAACTAAAAGCAGAAAACTGTTTATGCATTTTGGCCTTTCATTTACATGACAATTGGGGAAAATGCTAACTTTTGAAAATGGGTTTCCATCTCCATGTAAATCACAAAAACGCTAATTTATGAAAACGGTGATGTCATGCGCATGTATTGTACGTAATTACGTGTTCAGTCTATAGGCACGTAGTGACATCGCCAACTACTGGCCTGACATGCATAATACACCTTTTTTAGTCTTTTTCGCAGATCCGTGTTAATGGGGATTGTTTTGACAATGTTGTCTGTATACGAAAAATACAAAGGAAAAACTTTTCTCGTTGTCATGTAAACGTACCATAAGGTTACCTTTGTCGTACCCTCGTACACTTGTTTAACACTCAATTACAATTCAAAGACACTAATAATTTAATAATAATGTTAAATAAAATCTGTAAATTAAATATACATCTATATATTTTTATAATATTGTGATGCATAACTTTTAAAACAACTGATTTCTGTGTGTGAGTGTGTGGACAAAATAGGATTTAAATATTGGCCATTTATTATATTTTGGCAGTAGCATTAAATTATTATTGGCTTAATGGAATTGCACACAAAGTTGAATATCGCTAGTTACGTATGTAACTGTGGTTCTGTGAATTCCGGATGACCGCCAGAGGCAGTGCAAGGCACTAGTGGATAATCGCTGCGCTAGCTAGATAGATCGAGAAGAATATAACAACAAAGTCACGTCATGACGCAGACCGAGACGCGAGGATAAAACCCACAGCGACTCGGTGCCCAGCCTCAGAATGCTTTCTCGCGCATTCCGAGTGACGAGGGTCTCTGGCGGTCATCCGGAATTCACAGAACCAGTGTTACATACGTAACTAGCGTTCTGTTTCATTCCTACTGACCGCCAGAGGCAGTGCAAAACACTAGTGGATGACGCATATCAACACAGTCATGAGGAATGCCACCCACCTGAAACATCAGGATTGCTCCAGAAGGACTGCAGAGCTCACATCATGGGAAGCAGCCACGTTGATCTTGTAGAACCGCGCGAAGGTACATGGAGAAGACCAGGTAGCAGCTTCGCAGACATCTGCCAAGGAAACTCCCCGTAAAGTGGCCCAAGACGAAGACACGGCCCTAGTGGAGTGACAAGTAATACCCGTTGGTAAGGGCTGATGAGATTTATTATACGCCAACTTTATCGTCTCGACAATCCAGCGTGATAATCTCTGTTTGGATAAAGGTGCACCCTTGCGTACCTCACCATAACAGACGAACAACTGATCCGTCTGTCTGAAAGAAGCGGTAGACTTAACATAGTGCTTTAAAGCTCGTACAGGACACAGAAGATGAGACCCCCCATCTGTATCGGAGTGATTGAAAGGCGGCTGAAAAGCCGCCAGATGAATAGACTGATTCACAAATTGTGGTAACAAAACTTTAGGGAGAAAGGCTGGATTAGGCCGAAGAATGACCCCAGAATCCTCTGGTAACCAGCGTAAACACGATTCGCTCACTGACAAGGCATGAAGTTCACCAACACGTTTAGTGGAAGCAACGGCCAACAAAAAAGACACTTTTAAGGACAACCACTTAATATCTGCCACAGCTAACGGCTCAAATGGTGATGTACAAAGGGACTCTAGAACAAGCGGTAAGTCCCATACAGGAAAGGGAGTAGAACGAACGGGCTTTAAACGCCTCGCTCCCTTCAGAAAACTACAAACAAGGTTATGAGACCCAAGGGAAGCACCAGCAACCGGGTCATGATAAGCCGATATGGCAGCAACATAAACTTTTAAGGTGGAGGCCGCCCTGTTGTCATCAAATAGATGTTGCAAGAAACTCAAAACTGTCGGCACAGAACAGTGAACTGGGTCAATTCCTTGATCCCCACACCAAGACGAAAATATCCTCAAAATATCCAGCATAAAGCTGTCGTGTCGAAGGAGCCCTTGCGTTGCCGATAGTGTTCACTACTGCTGGTTCACAATCCATTAACTGTGATCTGGACCCAAGGGCCAAACCCAGAGCTGAAGACGAGTTGGATCTGGGTGCCAAACACGGCCGTGCATCTGAGAGAGAAGGTCCCGTCTGGTGGGAAGCTGCCATGGTTCGCCTTGTAACAGACTCAGAAGGAGAGGAAACCATAGCCTGGATGGCCATCGAGGTGCCACTAAAAGCACCCTGTGCTTGTATAGGAATATACGATGTAACGTTTCCCACAGAAGTGGAAATGGAGGGAACGCATACAACAGGCAATTCGGCCATTTGTGGGCTAATGCATCCTGTCCCAATGGGCTGGACGTCTCGGTTCTCGCGAACCACCAGCGGCAATGGGTGGTCATTTCCGATGCAAACAGGTCGACCTCTGCCTTGCCAAACCGTTGCCAAATCAACTGCACTACATCCGGGTGAAGTCTCCATTCCCCCGGGAGCACCAGATCCCTGGACAGAGCATCCGCCACTTGATTGTCCAATCCCGGAAGATGAACTGCCCTTAATGAGGCCAGCCGGCCCTGAGACCATGTGAGGATCTTGCGAGTTAGCAGTAAAGATGCAAGAGACCTGGTGCCGCCCTGATGATTCAAATGAAAGACCGTCGATGTGTTGTCGGACCGGACAAGCACATGACGACCCATCAGGTTTGGTAAGAAGTGTTGTAGAGCTAAGTACACTGCCTTCAACTCCAGGACGTTGATGTGTTCTAAGGCCTCCCTGGGTGACCAGTGACCACCAATACCCCTCTGGTTCCAAGTTGCCCCCCATCCTGTTAGTGAAGCATCGGTCGTAATCACTTCCCGACGGGAGGATACCACCCCTAGAGGCACACCGGCTTTCAGAAATGTTACCTATTTCCAGGGTTTCAATGCACGGACACAGGCAGGCGAAACGACAATCATGCAATGGCGATGTCTCGCTGGATCTAGCCCTAAGCTGTTGCTCCACCTCTGAAGAGGCCTGAGGTGAAGCAAGCCCAAAGGGATCACGGATGCGGCGGCCGCTAACATCCCCATTAAATGCAGAAGGACACCATAAGGAAGTTTTGTCCCCTGACCGAAACGAGTCAGTAACTGACAAATATTGTCTGTTCGTGCGTGAGACAATGTGGCAGACATTGTGATTGAATCGAGTGTTATTCCTATGAAGGTTATGGTCTGTACTGGGACCAGATGACTCTTTATTTCGTTCACAGTAAGGCCCAACCTCTGGATATGCTCCCGCACAATCCTGGTGTTGTGTAACGCATGTCTTCTTGTTGGGGCACAGAGCAGCCAATCGTCTAAATAGGGCAGGATCCTCATGCCCTTGGACCAAAGAGGAGACAGGGCCGCACTCATGCATCTTGTGAAAACACGAGGAGCCAGAGATAGACCGAATGGTAGAACTCTGAACTGATAGGCTTGATTCTGAAAGCTGAATCTTAGGAACTTCCTGTGGTGGGGAGCAACGGGGACATGGAAGTAAGCATCCTTCAAGTCCACACTCACGAACCAGTCTCCTTTCGTCACAGATCGAAGAACGTCGACTGTGCGTAACATTCGGAAAGGAAGAGACTTCAAGAACACGTTTAGGCGTCTCAGGTCCAGAACTGGACGAACACCTCCATCTTTCTTTGGAACAAGGAAGTACGTGGAGTAAAACCCGTCCCTCTGACTGAGGGGAAGAACTTTTTCTATGGCTCCTTTCAGTAACAGTGAATGAATTTCTAAGGAAAGGGCCATTGAACTGGTTACATCTTTGACAACTGTTGGAAAGATTCCTGAAAACTTGGGAGGCCGGCGTCGGAACTGCAGAGTGTATCCTCTGAGCCCGGATAGCGTGGGCGAGCAGGAGTCAGAGGCATTCTAAAAGGTGGGGCTCGTGGAACCTGAGTCAGTTGTCGTGTGGCTTCTGACAACTTCATTCTCTTCTCCAATACCTCAGAAACATTGGGGCCAAAAAGATGTCCTGGTACAATTGGCAGTTCTCTCAATGTCTTCTTACAATCTTCAGGTAACCTTGCCTGAGCAAGCCATACCTGACGCCGGGCTGTTAGAAGGGTCGCTGAAAGTGTCCCAAGTTCCCGAGTCACATGACCCATAGTCAACAGAGCCGTCTGTAAGAACTGAGATGTAGAAGCGTCAACGTTTGCTGACTCTAATGTGTTATTGCAGGCAAGAAGCAGCTGGCAGATAGTATTCTCAGCTCGAGTTATATAGGCTACCGACTCGTATGCCTTCTTTAAGAAAGTGTCAGTACGTCCACATTGTGCACTCGGGCAGCGTACATTGCCTCTTAGAGCCTCATCTGGTGATACCACCAAAGCTGCAACCGGCTGTTCAATTTCCGGTGCCCGTCCTACCCCAATGGAGTCAGCCTCAGCCATTGTGGCCAGAGTGCGGGCTGTCTTTGATCTCCTCCTAGGCACATTGGGACTGGTAAGTGCACTGGAGAATTCCGTCACAAAATCCTTACATGGTGGCATTGTGAACACATTATCGGCAGCTTGTCTGAAGAACACATTGGTTTGAATGGGTTGGACAGGTGATTTGTCAAGACCCAAACGAGCCACTGCCATCTGCAGAACAGATAACACATCGTCTGGAGCAGATGGGCCTGCGCCCGATGAATGTACAGACCCACCGCTCGAACCACCTGTAGCATATAGGTTTGACAAAACATCGTTTGGGAGGGTGGGTTGTATGTCAGGTTCCACCGATTCTCCATCAAGAAAATGTGAATTAGACGCGCTCATGGAGAGAGCGTCAAATTCTATAGCATGTGGGGGTTGGAAATCACTCTCATCCACTGGTGTGTTCTCAGTATGTGGGGCCGACACTGGGGGTTGTAGAGACTGAAGAAGACGTTTCATCTCCATCATTTCTGAAGAGAGAGACGCTACAGTCTTCGATAACAAGTGTTCTGAAGTGTCTTTCTGTATTACAGATCTCTTCTTGCTCGGCGGAGCGCCGGCAGCTGCTGACGCGCGACGCTTTTGAGCGCGTCGCGGCTGTTGTGCGAGGCTAACCGGCGAGTCAACGTCTAACTCAGCAAGGCGAAGCTGTCTCTCTGACATAGGTAGCATACTACATTGCAAACACGGATCAGTCAGGGCCTCCTTCAGATGTTGAGCGCCTAAACATGATGGGCATCGATCGTGTCCGTCGTCGGGAAGAAGCATATTCGGACACAACTTGCAACTTGAAACGGAGATGAGAGAGCTATGTTCCATGACTCCGTCAATAACACGTCCTCGGTTAGCACCGTAGGCACTTAAAACTGTAATAACACCCACTGAGCAGTTTGAAAAATCTTCGGATAGAACCGAAAATTCTATAACGAAACGCTCTCACAAGTAACGTAAAGTCAAGTCTGCCTTCGGATAGAACCACGAGGCATTCAATGACTAGCACAATGGCAAATATACAATGAATCTAAGATATGATCACATAGACAGATATAACGTTATAGGTCTGCGTGAACGCAACCTAAGCGCGGTCGAAACCAGCCACCGGATAGTACCGTGAAGCACAGAGTATCGCCGACACAACCACAAACGTATACACTCACGTAATGAAGAGAAAAAATCCAAGATATCCGTCCTGTCCTGATGATAGTGTAGAGCGCGCTGTCACAGCTTGGGAGGGCGAATCCTCGCAACTCAGGTAAGCTGCACGGGACAGTGTGAAAACAACGACCTATCAAAAGCGAGAAAGCGAAAGAGGCTGGGCACCGAGTCGCTGTGGGTTTTATCCTCGCGTCTCGGTCTGCGTCATGACGTGACTTTGTTGTTATATTCTTCTCGATCTATCTAGCTAGCGCAGCGATTATCCACTAGTGCTTTGCACTGCCTCTGGCGGTCAGTAGGAATGAAACAGAACCAATATTTAAAGTCTAAGACCACTGACATAAAAAAAATACACCGAAATTACTAAGAACAGTGATTTTCTACCAGGGGCAAAAACACTTCATTAAATTGCCTAAAAACACACAAAAAAAACAAGATGTAAACTGAAATGAAGTATATTTTTATGCATACATGATTAAGTGTAAATACAAACAGTTATCACTGTCATGACTACAGTCTAATCTTACAATTCATAGTCATGACGTCAAAGTGCGCTAACCACAACTGGAGCTCTCTAATTTGGCCCCCACAGAAAAATGCCCACATGAGGTGCAATTTTCTTGGAAAATTATATTTTCCAAAATCATATTTTGGAAGCAGTTCCATCAGAAATGAGCTTACCGTGAGTGACTCTGGGGTTACTGCACATGCAACCACCTGGTATTCACAAACCGGTAACGCTTGAAGCCTAGTTCACACTACATGATTTTAAAACGTAGGGCTGAACTGTGCAGTTCACACTACATGACTTGCTCTCTGTGAAATCAGGAGTGTTCAAGTTGTTGAGCCGTTCACACCAAACGACACATCGTGATTGATCCGCAACTGGAGCTGACGCACTACAGGAGTTGACAACAACTCTGTCACCCAACGATTCTATCTCGCCTACAAACCACGTTTTGTCACGAAAAATCACGCGATAAAACGAACCGGAAATGACAATAAACAGAATTACAGTAAGATTTAATGTACATTTCAACCTATAACATTTTGCTTACCTGGGTGTTTGAGGGCGTTTGTAATTTCCATCCACCTTTTCTCTTTCTCACATCTCATGTCCAACATCATAAAGGCATTCATGCTCCTTCCACAGTTCGATTAAACTTTGCTCCTAAAATTTGCTGTTGAGTCCATTGCTTTCTTGACGACATGTTGCTCATCTTTCTGTAAACTCGTCTTGGTCGTGTTTGTTTGAAAATCGCGCATTTCGCGTATTTACCGGTATTTACCATGCTATTTACCCGGTGACCTCAACCCATGCCTTGCTCTGATTGGCTCTAGCTCATGACATCACTGAGATTGAGTCGCGCGACAGCTCTGGATATCTAGCATGCTAGATATTTTTCTGGGCTCGGCGACGCGTCTGCGAGGTGTCTGTGAGCGTCTTTGATGCGTTGTTGGCTCTTTCACACTAACAGATTGGCGAGCGTTAATCTTCCGCTAATCGCCCGCGATTTGCACGCGATAACACCCTGACTTGTCGGCGACTCAACGATTTGCAAATCGGGCTTAAATCGGGCTTAAAATCATGTAGTGTGAACTAGGCTTTACAATAAGCTTTTATTTGTTAACATTCGTTAAAGGGTTAGTTCACCCAAAAAATGAAAATGCTGTCAGTAATTACTCCCCCTCATGTTGGTCCAACCCCGTAAGACTTTCGTTCTTCTTCGGAACACAAATGAAGATATTTTTAATGAAATCTGAGAGCTGGCTCACTCCTTCATAGGCTTCTAGGTAATTTCATCTGCCAGCCCAGAAAAGTTAGTAAAGACATCGCTAAACTAGTCCAAGTGACTACAGTGGCTCAACCTTAAGTTTATCAAGCGGCGAGAATATTTTTGTGCGCAAAAAACAAACAAAAATAACAACTTTTTTTCAACTATTAATGTCTTAACTATAATTTCTTCTGTGTGGATCTCTGATACAGTATGAGTTCACAAGAGCGCCACGACGCATGCGCGAGATCTGAGAAGATGACTCAGACGGGTCTCGATGTAGTGTTTAAAATTGTTCTTGAGTGTGCATTTCCTGGATGTCCTAATCGTGAGAAACCAACGAGAAAACGTAAAAGTGCCTTACCAATGCCGCAAAATGAATGGCTTACATTTCACACTTTCCCATCAAATGAATTTTGGTTTTTTTGCGCGCAAAAAGTATTCTCGGCGCTTGATAAACTTAAGATTGAGTCACTTGGACTGTTTTAAAAATGTCTTTAATTATTTTTCCGGGCCGGCAGATGCAAGTACTGTACCTAGCAGCCTATGAAGGTGTGAGACAGCGCTCAGATTTCAGAGTGGGGGTTCAATCTTCAGCTGACTGACTGCTTTGTTTTTCTTTTGTATGATTGCTTTAATTGGGATAACCAGCCCCAAAATATCAGTCAAATGGCCGTGATCACGACGAGTTGTCACTCTCGCTGCAAGGAAATTTCTTTTTATGAATGTAATCTTATGCATTTATTCATTTGTATGATTGCCATTTTAGATAATTGTATCCCAATTAAAGTAGTCAAATGGCCGTGATCATGACTGGTTGCTTACTGACGTTACTGTTGCCTGCCTCTCATTCTAAGAAAATTAATCTAATTTGTATGGATACCACTAGTTGTGACGATTTTAATCGTTGTGTAAAATGTTGTGTAATAATGTAGATGCAGAGTAGCCTATTAAAACTTGAATTAATCGCAATGACATGAATCTTTGTCATTGCTTTGAGTATTTTCTGCGACAACAGGACAATATATGCAGCAATTCTTTTTAATAATTCAATAAAAAAGAGCCAACTTAAACTGTAAATTCACAGAGTTATACTCGCAGTTCAACCGCGGCTAGCTGGATTGAGCGTCCAGCGAGCGTCAGTAAGCAACCAGTCATGATCACGGCCATTTGACTGCTTTAATTGGGTTAACCGGCCCCAGAACATCAATCATACAAAATAATAAATCATATCAACAGATGCATATTAAATGAGTTAGAGAGGGAGGAACACAAAGCACAAAAACTGCCAAAAATAAATGGTTTCTGAAACTTGCCAAGGCAGACGGCCAGGCAGCCACTGACAGGTCATGTGACATGCCTGTCAGTCAACTGAAGATTGAACCCCCAAATCTGAGAGCTGTCTCACCCCTTCATAGGCTGCTAGGTAATTACATCTGCCGGCCCCGAGAAGTTAGTAAAGACATTCTTGGCTCCTGCCAGCCAGCTGAAGATTGAACCCCTACTGAGATTTCATCAAAAATACCTTAAAGGATTAGTTCACTTTTTAAAAAACTTTTGCTGATAATTTACTCACCCCCATGTCATCAAAGATGTCCATGTCATTCTTTCTTAAGTCGAAAAGAAATTAATGATTTCGATGAAAACATTCCAGGATTTTTCTCCATATAATGGACTTCAATAGTGGCCAAAACGGTTCAAGGTCCAAATGAGTTTTCAGTGCAGCTTCAAATGACTTCAAATGACAAATGACGATACCAGACGATGAATAAGGGTTTTATCTAGCGAAACGATGCGCCATTTCGAAAATAAATAAAACCGTTAAAGTATTATTAGCACAAATGCTCGCCTTGTTCTGTCCTGAGATGCGTGTTCGTGATTCTCCTGTTCGAACTCGTTCATTAAAATGAACAAATCTTTTTTCGAGTCATTTCGTTCGTTGAATGAACAAAATTACTCGAAAAAAGACTCGTTCAAAATGAACAAATCTTTTTTCAAAGCATTTAGTTTGTTGAATGAATAAAATGACTCGAAAAAAGATTTGTTCATTTTAATGAACGAGTTCGAACAGGAGAATCACAAACGTACATCTCAGGACAGAACAAGGCGAGCATTTGTGCTAATAAAACTTCAACTGTTTTATTTATTTTCGAAATGGCGCATCGTTTCGCTAGATAAGACCCTTATTCATCGTCTGGTATCGTCATTTGAAGCTGCACTGAAAACTCATTTGGACCTTGAACCGTTTTGGCCACTATTGAAGTCCATTATATGGAGAAAAATCCTGGAATGTTTTCATCGAAATCATTAATTTCTTTTCGACTGAAGAAAGAAAGACATGGACATCTTGGATGACATGGGGGTGAGTAAATTATCAGCAAAAGTTTTTTAAAAAGTGAACTAATCCTTTAATTTGTGTTCCGAAGATGGAAGAAAGTTTTACGGGGTTGGTACAACATGAGGGTGAGTAATTACTGACAGCATTTTCATTTTTGGGTGAACTAACCCTTTAATGTGTTAACTAACTTGAACTAACAATGAGCAATACATTTGTTACAGTATTTATTCATCTTTGTTAATGTTAGTTAATTAAAATACTATTAGTATTTTAATGTTAGTTTACAGTGCATTAACTAATGTTAACATATACATATTTGAATAATGGATTAGTAAATAAAATTAACATTAACTATGATTAATAAATGGTGTACAAGTATTGTCCATTCATTCTTAGTTTATGTTAACTAAAGTAGTTACCTTATTGTAAAGTGTGACCCACAAACCTTACAATGGCAAATCAATAGATCAACAAATGTTTTTTAAATGTCCTGCACTGAAGAAGTCCCATACTGTATACAGTGCTGATGTGTTGTGTATTGAACAGGATGGTGTTCAGTCGAGAGGCTGTGGTCCAGCTGTTGGCCAGCGGCTGTAAGTGCTACAGTGACGATGCTCCTGATGACATGGTTTTGGGCATGTGTCTCAATGCTCTACGAGTTCCTGTCACACACAGTCCACTGTTCCACCAGGTACACGCACACAGTTTTACCTAATCTTATTATAGGCTATTATATAATTGTATTATTTTATCAGCATTTTTTTATCCAGAAAGTTTTTCCTACTCAAACAGTGTTGCCTAGCTATCAGAATTATTATTGCTAAAATAAATATTAGTACTTTTATTTATTTGTTGATTTATCTATGTATTTTCAGATCTTCTCTGGATATTTTGTAACATTTTTGTCATAAAAGTATAACTAGGTCATGGCACATACACAGACTCCTTTGGGACGTAATGACTTACCCTGTCCTATTCTGCCGTGCTAAGGCAAAAGACCGTAACTTCGTGTTTGGTCGAAAATGAGTTTTTTATATTTTTGGCACATTCAAGACCTGCTTTATCATGTGGATAAGTATCTTGAGTCAATTATTTTATTTTTACGAGAAAATGATGGGTTGTCTTAACAGTAACTTCCAAAAGCCCATGAGAAACTAAGGCAGAACACCGTAACATCAGTTACGGCTCTTTGGCTTTGTTTTGGAACGCTCATTTTGAGTTACGGTGCTCTGACTTTGTTTAGCTGTGCGTCAATATGAAGTTACTCTGCCGGTGTTCTATCAAATAATCCTTCCTTTCAGATTGTACTGTGTTCTGCCTTTGTTTTACTCTCCATTAAAATTTCAATTACGATGTATGTAGCCGTGTGTAGCCTACTTTGTACAGCTGCCATCAGTCCCTGTAACTTCTGATGTCCTCAGAGCTTAGTCCTGCACAAACGCGGTCAGAACATGTAGTATCTGAACCCGCTCCATCGACAACGATAGACTATATATCATCGCGAATGATATGCAGAGTTGACAGAAAAATGTTACACACGCCGTAGCAGGTGAATACAACAAAGAACTAAAAGCCCCGCCTCACCCAGTTCGGTTACCGTGCGCGCGTGTGTGCGTGCGTGCGTGCGTGTGTGTGTGAGAGAGATCAGGCGCGATCGAACAGTGGAAAGATATAAACATACTCCATAATTTTGTACAGGACATCATTCAAACTACAAATAGTTTGCTTATATTTGTGTACACTCACAATAAAACACAACATTGTGCATTGGTTACACATTCTACATTGATTACAAAAGAAAATCAAATGTGTTTTTAATGGTAGTATTATTTTATACAGAAATAAATTATTTATCATTCAGATGAGAATAAAGCTAGTATTAATAAATGTTAGGTCATCTGCAAAATGACTGAGTATGAAGAATAGGGAGGGGAACAATCAGGCCTCATGCCCTTCTGCAGACTCACACAGCTCTGATCTTCTCACACACACACACACACACTTCAGTTTTAGAATCAACTTTTCAAAAAACCTTTAAATATTCTACATCTTGTACACATTCGTGGTGTTAATCAACTTTGTTTTATGAAATTCATGTTAATTAAAACCATTCATACTTTCCCAACTATTCTTACTACTTCAACTTATTTTTGATACATGTGAAGCCATTTTTATCATGAGTCCAATAGGGTTAATATTGCTTACATTTTAAGTGTTATCATAACATTGTGCTATAAAATAGAAGTTAAGGTGTTGCCTTGGTATGACCGATTGTCATTTTGTGGGCAATCCTAAGGCAGAATACAGTAACTTCCGAAAAAGGGTCAAAGGTCAAATTCGAGTTCAAATTTTTTTGTAGATAGGTTAATACAGGTATACACTACAAAATGTGAAAATTACAATATTATACCTATAACTCAATTGTCAGGACATTATGATAACTTTAAAGTCATTTTTCTCAGTTTCACACTCTGGTGAGTTAAGGTCTTTTGCCTTAGTAGGGCAGTATTGTCAGCACACAATGTTGTGCTGCCATGTTTTGTTATCATGTTATCAAAAGGTACAAAAAGTGTAGGCTGCAGAGCAACTGCCTCAAATTGGTTTCCTGTCCGTCTTCATTTTTCAGTGCTCTAGATGCCTAAGATTAGGTTTTAAACCTCACCTGTGTGTGTACAATAATGTTGTGCAATTTTTTTTTCCCAATTTAGGATAGATAGTACAGGTCTCTATATATTTCCAAGATAATGTCAAGCGCTGAGCTTTGCAGATGGAAAGAAAGTTGTCCAGGGCCATGCACATTCGTTCTGAGTTATTTCTAAACTCATCTTTCTCATTGTCCTGCAAGAAGCAGTCGTTATATGCACTGTATATTAAATGTTTCTTTTTCTAAGTAAATTATGCTAGCAGAATGGTTGTCACCAAAGGGTTTAAACTAGCAGTGTGACTAAGTTTTACAGATAACTGGTTGCTTTAGACTTTTGATGGACATTTTGATGGACAGGGTCATTCAAATTCTGTCGTAATCTATTATTACCCTTCATTTTAAATGTAATATTTTAATGATAATAAGCTTTTGTTTTTTTGCTGAATTTACAGGATAGATTTATTTATGAGAGACTGTGCATCACTTTTCATGTTCAACACTACATGAAGCAGATACAGTAGTAACACTAAAACATGACATTTGTGTCTGAACAGGCAAATATGAACAATGCAATATTACAAAATACAATTACAATTAAAATCTGAACAAAACATGTAAATAATTAACTGAACTAAAGTTAGTCGACTATGCCTGGACTCAAACCTTCCTCCTGGTTCGCATGGACTTTTGCTGCCTTCAGATTCTAATGGAAATGTCCTACTTCCCACTTCTGAAATCGTGATTACGAACTTGTCACATTCAAGTGCTTTGTTGTCGGAAAGAACAGGAATCATGGGTGACACCAGGTTTATTCTTGCCTATTTATTTACAATATAGACATTCACTGCTCTATCTAGATTGTCAGCTTGCTGACTATTCTGGAATTTAAGTCAAATACAGGTTATTTTTTCTGTGTAAGTTTCAAGTGGGTGCTTGTGCTGGTGACAGCTAAAGGTTTTTTTTTTTTGTTGTATTTCATCGCATTCACATCAGTCCCTATTTTTCACCTCTTATCAACAACATCACAACTATTTGGCCATTTGAAGAAACTTTTCAACTCAGCTGCTGTGATTTTTTTGCAATTATATGTAATAGAAAAGTCCCTTTCAGCATTTCACTTGACGGCCATGTTTGAAATGCCTCTAGGCCAGCTTTACAATGTACTAGATCACCCTTGCTGTAATCTGTCAAAATAATAGACGGCCTTCACTGCTAAAAAAAAAAAAGGTTCAGTCAGTGATGGAAAATATTCGATTAACATGACCACTGCTTTCACTACTCTTTTATAAGCCATTTGGGTTCAATCAAACATCACATCATGTTTTTTTAAAGGAAGATTTCACATAAAATTTCACCAAATAACAGGAAGTTAGTAACAGTAGTAGTTTCACTTGGTAACACTAATCATATCTGCGCCTATGTTTATTTTTGTATTCTGTCTCAGGCTCGTCCAGAAGATTACGCAAGTGAGTTCTTGGCCCACCAGACCCCCATTTCCTTCCACAAACACTGGAATATAGACCCCATCGTGGTGTTTAACAAGTGGTTGAAGAACGGCAAACACACAGAAGGACTACAGAAAAGCACTAAAGAAGAATTATAGTGTTTGTTTGTTTGTTTGTGTGTGTGTGTGTAGTAGTGAGAGTGTGTATGTCTGGTCTGACGTGTAAAACTTTTATTGTTCGCCCTTCATTGTTACATATGTTTTCAATTTTGTGAATCTTGCACAAACATGAATGGAATGATGCCTTCTGATTTGTATGAATGTCCTTAACAGTGTTTTCTTGGGAGTTGCATGTCTCAAATGTCTGAAATATTAAGATTCTTATCCCAACCTGTCCAATGTTATTTGTAGGTTTATTTTTAAACACCTTTGTTTTCTAAAATATTTGAATTATGTGTGAATTATAATATTGAAATTTATGATAAACTTCAAATCCTGTTGCCTTAAATTCATTTTTGCAGTGTCCTGATTTCAGTATTGAATGCAAAACCAACTGCCTCTCATAGCTAATGAGACTGCATTGAAGCTGTTGTTGTGAGGTTATTTTTGGCCCGCGCTGGTGCAAAGAGCCAGAAAAAAAAATATGAATCATTTAAAGGAACACTATTATCTAGAAGTTGTCAAAAGATGTTCCCATGGTAATGAGTATTTCAGTCATTCATGGGATATTCACTAAGATAAAACTTTACATTTAAAGGTCAAGTGTGGAATTTATATGCCTAATGATGAAACCGTTTTTCTGAACATCTGTTGGTTCAGACTAAAATCAACTTCCAGTTATGCTCATTTGGATTTAAGTAACTGTCAAATCTCAATGAAATCTTCAATAAAATGCTGGTTACAATTTTGCTCTGACAAAAAGCTTTGGCAGAAAATTCTTTATAAAATTCCTTTTTTTTTTTTTTACAAACACTGATATACAATAACACAGTGTTCTAATCAGTGTCGCTACTAAATGTAAATTGAAACTAAGCTCAGGAGTGTTTTAATTAAAATGAATAATTCAGGTTTTTACATTTTGTTTATGATGAATAAAACATGACAAGATTAAATATCCTGTACAAGCTCGTCTGCTCAGCAATTTATGGGCTCGGTGCTTTCCTCGAAAAGAGCCTACTGAATTTAAATCTACACCAAATGGATGGGCGTGGGCACTACTATTGCAATGTGAAATTTATCTGTTGCCAGTTGCTTCAAGGAATGACCGATGAGTCTTTCCTTGAATATCTGCTTGAAGCAAATTTAGTTATGTGTCCGACAACTCATACTCAGAGAGAGAGAGATAGACAAACGGATGGACAGAGAGACCGATCTACAGGTGCTGGTCATATAATTAGAATATCATCAAAAAGTTGATTTATTTCAAGAATTCAACTTAACAGGTGAAACTAATATATAGACTCATTACATGCAAAGTGAGATATTTCAAGGCTTTTATTTGTTTTAATTTTGATGAGTATGGCTTACAGCTTATGAAACCCACAAAATCAAAATCCCAGAAAATTTGAACATGAAATCTCACAGTAATTACACAGGAATACCATGGTCATTGAACCAGGTTTTGGTTCTTTTGGCAGTGTGGGCAGGTGCAAATCCTGCTGGAAAATGAAGGAAGCATGAAGTGCTCTGAAAATGTCCTGGTAGACGACTGCGTTGAGTGGATTTAATAAAGCACGGTGGACCAACTCCAGCCGATGACATGACTCCCCAAACCAACACAGAGTCAAGGTGATTCAAGGTGATGGCTAGTGTGAATAAGTAGAGTTTAAGCTCCTCTATAGTCCTTAGGGGTTGAGTTGAAATGCGAGGAAGTCTTTCTTTTCATGATTTACATCCCTTTGTGATGAAAACGAGAGCTAATTTCTTCCCCTGAAAAGTAGTGGTAGATCTAAGGTTGTACACTGTAAAAAGAAAAGGTGCCTGGAGGAACCTTTTGGGGTTCTTCACTTTGCCACACCGGCGGAACCGTCTGAAGATCCTCTAGGAACCCTTTAAAAAGGTGGCGGTTCTCTGAAGAACCACCCAGGTTTCCTGAGGAACTCTTATATAAGGCACTATGTGGAACCACTTTGGGTGCCTCCAGGAACCAATTTTTATTTATTTATTATTATTTCATGTTGTTACTATGTTACCATTAACTTCTATTATAATAAACAAACTGAACCAAATACAAAAATAAGAATTGTTTATTACATATTTATTTATTACATAACGGTATGACATACATATTTAATACATACACTTCATGCACTTGGGAAAAGAAGCTAGTAATAGATTAATATCAATGAATAGAATACACAAACAAATAGTATAATACATAATCAACATGAATAATCAACCATGTATATACAATAGGCTATACGTACAAGAAAAGACATCTCAACAAAACGCATGGAAACACATATGTTCCATGTGATAAATCAATGTAAAAAAAAGTGCATCTTCACTTAAGTTGTGTAAATCTTGTTGAGTCTGATGTCACTGTTTCCAAATCCAAAAGCTCTATCAGATGCCAAAAACAAACAACAAACGGTGCTAATATACACTAATTGTGCTGTAATATTCCTGAAAATTATGATCCTAACTTTTATCTCTATACCGAAATCTCAGATGGTTAGTTTTGAATCGTAAAATATTGAAGCCTGGGATTCCGTGAGACTGGAGGCTGTAATGTACACTATGGCTTTTGAAAAGCTTAAATATGTGACTTGAATCAACAGTGCTCATAAATGGTTGAGTATTCTCACTAGAAACAAGATAGATAGTTAAGGTACGGTAAAATGATCTGTTGTTGTTCTGTGAATTTTCAGCCATTGCAATTAGAATCCACATGATCAGCAATTTCGTGTGTGGTCAAAAATGTCACTATGGGACCAAGTTGGTCAGTGGAATTCGCTGGATTTGACCAACAGAAAGCTGCTTGGAAGAGACTCCAGTGTGAGCTGTACTCGTCGCTACACTGATGACAATGGTCAATGAACTTTTTTGCCTGTGAAATTCACAAATGTGTTATGTTGCAGCGAGGCCTTTACTCGCTGCAACATAAAATGCAATCAATAATAAAATCTTCACATGTGAGGTATTTTAACGAGTTAGAAAAGTGAAAAGGTGCAGCAGCTTCATTTTCCATTTGTTTTTCCTCTTTTCTGGTGGATGGTCCAGGCACTTCAATGATTTTCAGGTCTACAGGAGTACCGTATTTTTATTCTTGTTCAAACTTGTATTTCAGCTTACCGAGGTCCCTGCAAAGAACAAAAATTACTGTTAGTAATGTTATTATTAAAGTGATAGTTGTGAACTTAAAATAATTTCCTCAGCCTTGTGACATTACAAACCTGTTTGATTTTCTCTCTGTGGAACCCAAGCAGATCTCGGGCATAATGCAACCGCAGTCACTGTTCACTTTCACTGCATGAAACACAAGCAGAACAAAATTGTGTAAATCATTCATGAAATCATTCTTATGTACACTTGTCTAGTTCAATTCAATGCAACAATTTATGTAAAAATGGATATTCTGTTAAGCTCCAAAAATGTCACAGAAAATATCCTAAAAATTTGAAAAATTAAAAAACAATGTAGTCCAGAACTCATGTGTTATGAGTTGTGTTGTAAGTCTTCTGAAGCCATATAATAGCTTTTTTTGTCAAAAAAGACTAAATTTGAAGTTATAATACAGATTTCAAATGTCAGAAGAAATAATGCATAGCATTATTGGTGCCAAACCTGTGATTATAATTTTTCTGAGAAACATAAATGAGATCACACAGTCAAACAATAAAATTTCGCACAGAGAAGTTCATAGTAATAAAGTACTTGCATGTGGTGTAGGTAACTTACTGTAATTCAATGTGGCTTCTGAAATGTTCAGATGATTTTAGAAATGCAGTGGTTGTTCTGGGGAAACAAAAGAACAAAGCTGATTATATCCATTCACAACATAATATTTATTGTCCAGTAAAGGGCTTTAAATAGTATTTGAAAGAATCAGGGCACCTGTAGTAAATAAACAAAAATAGAGATCGCTAAGACATGTGACCAACTGGGCGGAAACGTCATCAGAACGCAAATAATTATGGGTATGTTTGGCCAGTTTACACAGAGTTTAGATGGGCTGGCATAGCAGGCTTGCTTTCTGGCATGAAAAAAATAAAACAGTAGTGTGAAAAAACATATTATAATCCTACAAAATGCAGCGGGCTAAAGATAACATTGTCGGACCATACCGGCTAAAACTAAATCCTAATGCAAAGACGAGATATGAGGAGAAAATAAAGGAAATCAAGGGACTGGATCCTTATGAGTGACTGGTCAGGAGACGTCAACCTGTTGCCCAACTTCCAGCACCCATATTCAACTACATGATATGAGATATATATATAAATCAGACTCGACAATATATTCTCAATTACAAAAAAATAAATAAAATGCACAAACGTATGACAAATCTACACACGCGAAGTTTTCAGTATCTTCAAGTCGCAGGTTTAAGCACCACACTCCTCGCGCTCTCTCATCTATCTGCATGCAGTCAGAATTCATGTCACGATTGCAATCCTGGAGTGTGTGTGTGTGTGTGTGTGTGTGTGTGTGTGTGTGTGTGTGTGTGTGTGTGTGTGTGTGTGTGTCCGCGAGAGGACGCGGGCGCGAGCAGAGAGAGAGGGGAGAGAGAGAGAGAGAGAGAGAGAGAGAGAGAGAGAGAGAGAGAGAGAGAGAGAGAGAGAGAGAGAGAGAGCCCTGCTTATGAGTGACGCCGGACGGAGGACAGAACCACTAAACATTCAAACGTAGCCTATGGTTACACTTTAGATCTGTGATATTAGTCTGATTTTATTTTAGATTTCGGCTTCCAAAGATTATATATTTGAGGTATTTGAGAGAGAGACGCGATCGACTGGTGGAAACATAAGAACATACTCCGTCATTTTGTTCATAACAGGACATCATTCAAACAGAACTGCAAAGTGTTTAATTATATTTGTGTACACTCGCAATAAAACACAACATTGTGCTTTTGTCACACTCTAAACTCTGCTGCTATCCATGCCAGGCATTCGTCGCCTTTTTGTCACCTCTGAAACATGGCTTGTAGTTATTATTTTTCCACGCTGGAAAACGATAAAAGGATTTTCCGTTATTAAGCTTTATGCCACTTCTATCGTGAGAACGACTACTGCAGTTTACAACACAGCAGGTAGACGGAATCTTGTACACTGCGTTCTTCCCTCCATGCAATCAATACTGGCGCCTTCTGTTTGTGCCGCGGATCCCCAAAATGCTTTGCGTTCACCACTGGTAATACGTCACTGGTGACGTCACATTAGCAATCTCTATAGACCAAACTAACGTTAACTAGTATAACGTTATACACTTGTGTTATTCATAACAAACGCCATTGACGACAGCAGGAATCAGCTATTAATTAGTTGTATCAGCAAATTGAAGACACGAGAATACATTGAATTGAATGACTAACGTTAAAACAATCTAAGACAATAAGTCAATAATTTCCATTTGTTCATTTATTTCATTAACGTTAGATTAGTTAGCATCGCGGCTAAAACCGTCATACCACATAGGCTAGTGTGCAATAAAAGAGTGGTAAACACTAAAAACTATAAATAAATAAAAATGTATTTAGTTTATATGTATGTGTTTGAAAATATAGTGAGTAGACTGTATTTATATTTCTTTGGCGAGTTTACAAACCTTGTAAAGAAGAGCCGAACAAACAGCTGAAGCTTTGATGAGAGGAGCCGTTACTTTCAAATCCGACGATGATGATTAGCTGATCTTGGTTGCGTGCGTCCGCGCGAGCAGCGCGAGGTTCACTGAAGCGATGACAGCAAAGGAATAGCAGCAGTTTCGTGACAGAATAAAACTTTTATCCTCCTGCTCCTTCTTTATCTTCTTCTTCATCTTCTTCTTCATCTTCATCTTCTTCTTCCTCTTCTTCTTCTTCTTCCTCTTCATCTTTTTTTTCATCATCTTCTTCTTCTTCTTCCTCTTCCTCTTCTTCTTCCTCTTCATCTTCTTCCTCTTCATCTTTTTTCATCTTCTTCCTCTTCCTCTTCTTCTTCCTCTTCCTCTTCTTCTTCCTCTTCTTTTTCATCATCATCTTCTTCTTCTTCTTTTTCTTCTTTGTTGTTGTTTAAGGTTTCAATTAATCAATAAAATAGGCCTATACTATACTAAATAAATGTAAGCCTATGTATACTGAATAAGCAGTATAATTTATGAAATATATTTATGATTTTTTTTTAACTTATAAACTTTTAAAATAATAATAATAGGATAATAATAATCTCATTCTGGCCTCACAGAACCATTGGGTTCCTCCAGATGCTGGCTTTAACATAAGAGATCTTCCAGGAACCACTTAAATGTTAAAAGATCTTACAATAACCCTTTTGTAGCATTCAAGTTCCTCTAATTTCCCCCAAAGCACTTCGAGGTCTCGTGGTAGTGAAAAGGTGACTCCAGAACCTCTGAACTGAACACAAAGTGCTTAAAGGATCCCAAAAGTTCAAGCAAGAACCGCAAAGATTGTCAATGCTCCTCCAGGAACCCTACTATAGGAGAAAGAGCTTTGAGGCACTTAAATTACATTTTTAAGTTCCTTGAGTATCCGACAGGATATTTGAGGCACCTTTAGTTTTTACAGTGTAGTCTACTTTGAACAGCTCTTCCCTGAAAGGCTGAAAGAATGATGTGTTATGCTATCAGGGCACTTGGGTATCTTTACCTGCCCTGTGAGGAGGAAGGTTTTTCAAAAAGGCCGTGACTTTAATAGTTAGTCTAGTAAGGCAAGCACTCCCTTAGCATGGCAGAGTGGTTATTTGTTCCCCATAGCATCATCTCCAGACGCCGCATCGAAGTTCCACTTCCTAAGGGAACGTCTCAGGTTATGCTTGTAACTCTGGTTCAGAAGGGGAACGAGATGTGGCATCTTTGCCATGCATCGTGTTTGCCTGCATGTCTCCTTTGTCCCACGGGTCATTTTGACCCGAAACTCATTAAAAAAAATTAAAACTTTGAGTGTTCATCGGAGTGGTTCAAGACCTAAGGACTTTTGTCACACTTGAACCACAAATACACAAAAATATTTTGTGTATAATAAAGAGTTTGTGTTGTCGTAATAAAAAAGTAATAAATCCTTCCCTCGCGGTATAGGAATGAATGTAATGCGAGTAGTGCTTTAGTATACAAAAACCTCTAAAGAATGGTCAAAATTAAAACAAAGAATGCTAAAACTTCACCAAAAATGATTTTATAATGTCTACATGTGTATTCTGAATGCAAACTGAAGAGATGCACTTAAAAACTGACTTTAGGACCCAGTGGAACAGCTCATTTGCTCCATAGAGCTATAAGGCAATTGGCAAGAGACATTATATTAGTTTTATTCCCACAAGAGGAAAATGTTTTTCCCCTAATGTGAGATAGTTTTAGCTGGTTATTGCATGTATTGGAGAGTTAATTTAAATTTAAGTTGAAAGAATGTGCTTAAATTATATTATTTATTGATAAAATCTAGAAATTTACATAAAATAAATTATTTTAAAAAATCTCCAAAAAATTGCATTAAAAATATCAAAATTAAACCATATAAGCTTTCAAAATAAATTAAAAAAAAAGGTATTTTTGACGCACGAGGGAAGGATGAATGCTAATAATCCTTTATCTGACTTATGTATGTTCTCTAAATCTCTCACAAATCTTTTGATAATTCAATAATCTTCAGTTTTTACTAAATATTAGCCTGGTTGTTTTTGTGCCTTTTGCAAGACATTGCACCATGTCATCCTTTTCATCTTTAGAAAGATCTTTCTTCCTCCCCATATTGCATGACAACTGCAGTGATTTGCTTAATAATGTGGAAAAACCTCTTTAAGTAGGTTTCCTAATTAACAAACTAATTAACAAACCTGTCTGAGAGTAATAACAAACAAACACTTTCTTTGAAAAACTCAAATCTGAATGTTTATGGAAATCCTACTGATATATCACTTGCATAATAATTTGGATAATAGATTAATGACATATATATATAGAGAGAGAGAGAGGAGAGAGAGAGAGAGAGGAGAGAGAGAGAGAGAGAGAGAGAGAGAGAGAGAGAGAGAGAGAGAGAGAGAGAGAGAGAGATTTATAATTATAAATTTGGTTTATACTGGTTAATTTGGTTAAAACTGGTTAATATTGTTAATATTATGTTGCATGTGAAGCCAGTCTTACCTTTCAGTTTCAAATTAGACAAATCTTTTTATGTAAATGTTATGAAAAGATGAACAGAACAACTGGCCACAGGTTTCATAGTAGCCTAGCCTAACCACACAATATGAGCCTGACGCATTTTCTCTCTCTCTCTCTCTCTCTCTCTCTCTCTCTCTCTCTCTCTCTCTCTCTCTCTCTCTCTCTCTCTCTCTCTCTCTCTCTCTCTCTCTCTCTCTCTCTCTCTCTCCCTCCCTCCCTCCCTCCCTCCTCCCTCTCTCTCTCTCTCTCTCTCTCTCTCTCTCTCTCTCTCTCTCTCTCTCTCTCTCTCTCTCTCTCTCTCTCTCTCTCTCACTCTCTCTCTCTCTCTCCCTCCCTCCCTCCCGCCGGACAAACTTTTGCACTGTAAAATGTGACAGGTTTTCACCTGTATTGACGCAAAAATCACTCTCTGGTGAGAGACTATTTTGAATTGCCCGTGAGGGTTGCTCGTTCATTCACACAACAACGCGCTCTATTGTATTTTTCTTACTATTAAAAGGAAGCTGTCAAGACCCAGACAGCAAAATGTATTTGGGCCCGATTTGGGCCAGGTCTTCATTAGCATTTGGCGCAGATCCGCTAAACGGACCTGGGCCGGGCTCATTCTTTCCAACGGCCCAATACCGGAACAGGTTGGAATTACGGATCAGAGACAGATCTGGGCCAGCACTGGCCCAGTACAGTTATTAATGCCATGACATGTGGTGCAGATCTGGCCCAGATCCGTGACTCATATTTTACATCTGGGGCTCATCTGGCCCTGATCCGTGACTCATATTTTACATCTGGGGCTCATCTGGCCCTGATCCGTGACTCATATTTTACATCTGGGGCTCATCTGGCCTGGTCTGTGATTCATATTTAGGCTATCAGACAATTAAGGCACAAACACCCACACAATTTGTAATTTTCAAAAAACTTTTATTTTAAACTCATTGCTCACAAGTTGTTAAAGACATGCGATTCTTCCTCACTGCTCCTGTAAGACATACAAAAAGCACACAAAGCAAAGAAACAAAGAGTAAATATTAGATTCAATATTCAAAGATTCTTTATTACATGACGTTTTAGTAAAATGCTTGCACAAATAAATAATAATAAATGTGACTAAAGTGGTGTGGAGTGAGTAGTATTAAGGTAAAAGAGTATCAAAACTTGAGAGCACGTAGATGTGAATTTGAGAACTTGTACAATAAATATTCATACTTGTACGTGAACATTTACAGTCACAGCTCCAATGTGAAAACCTGTAAAATTAAAATCTGAAGTTGAATGTTGAAAAATAAGTTTGTATCTGTCATTGTATTTCTGTGAATGGCATTTTACACATTTGTGAACACTTGTCTGCAGCTTCAAATTCAGAATACAGGTTTGTGACTGCGAGTGCAAATCTCAACATTCGACTTCAGATTTTAATTTTACAGGTTTTCACATTGGAGCTGTGAGTGTAAATGTTCACGTACAAGTATGAATATTATTGTACAAGTTCTCAAATTCACATCTATGTGCTCTTGAGTTTTTATACTCTTTTACCTTCATAGAGTAGTGAGTGGTGATTAAGTAAAGTGAAAGGCATCTTTATATAATACTTACAATAATGGCCTTGGTTGGTTATGATGTTTTTTGTATCTCTTCCACCGATGGAGGCCAGCATTCCCACCTGTGGAAACAAAAGACTAAATTAGTGAGAAGTAAAAGATTGATAAATGATAGAGAGATATGGGCAACATATTCATAGACAATATTCTGATTTACAGGATAACAAAAGTAGATATCCATAAATCCCTCTGTAATTATTTCTCCATCTAATATGTGAACACAATGAAAAAATAATTTTACAAACAGCTTGTTTAACAAATTAATAAAATAAGCACATCGCAGTGGCTTAGAAAACGGGTAATATGGTTTATCTATTTTTGTAACATGAACTGGACTCGAGGTAAGCAACAGTATATGCAGATAGTTTGATAGCTACGTATCGACATAATCATAATGTCGCACTCTACAGCCGGTATAATACAGTGAGAATTGATATGGTACTGACGTCAAACTAGTTGAATGTATTTGGACGTGAGAAGTCATTAATTTGTTATTGTTGCAGTAACTTGGCTGCGGTCACCGCTGGTGACGTTAGCGTTAGCACTATGGCTAACGTTATACGATTTTGCAGCTAACACACAATGGACACGATATTCAGCAATTTTGGTGAATAATAAGCAAATATCACCGATTCAGCCTTAAAGCCTATGTTCGCATTAGTTGTGGGTGTTTAAAAGAACCTATAGGCCTACTACCAGCTAACCGCCTGCTATACTAACGTTACCCAGCTTATCTGACACGTCTCGGGTTGTCAGAATGTCAGTGTTTCGTTTGTAAACTTTTATTTTTAATATAGCACGCTAATTATGTAACAGACTAACATGACATACACCAGTTTACTTGTATAATGTAACTTACATACTAAATTATACTTGAATAATGCACTTACCAATAAGCAAAGACGGTGCAGCCTGCAGTCTTCATCTTCACTCTTGTCAGCGGGTTTATGCGGGGTGGCGCGCCCGCGCGTCTGGTCTGCGCAGCTCGCACGGATCCGGTCCACACCCGCCGGGCGGACTCAATTCATTTGTGGCGCGTATGGTCTGCGCAGCTGTCCCGGATCGGCGCCGCACCCGCCGGACGGACTGTCACAGTCGAAGCTACAGACAAGTCTGGCGCAGAGTTGGTGCAGATCTGCATATTGAGTGCGACTGCTGCGCGAATCTACTGATTCGAAAACGGACCTGGCACAGATGTAAATGCTGTCTGGGTTTACAAACAAGCACACTAAACAGTTTGATTGTTTGACATCGTTCAACTTACCGTTATTATAAACTCGATCTTTCCACACAGCTTGCAGTCCGAATTGATCCAAAGAGTCAATTAGCCATCAAAAGAAGTTAAAACCTAGCCAAAACATTCCGAAATGATGTTAACAAGCTTTACAAACAAGCACACTAAACAGTTTGATTGTTTGACATCGTTCAACTTACCGTTATTATAAACTCGATCTTTCCACACAGCTTGCAGTCCGAATTGATCCAAAAAAAGACAGTCAATTAGCCATCGTAAGAAGTTAAAACCTAGTCAAAACATTCCGAAATTATGTTAACAAGCTTTACAAACAAGCACAATAAACAGTTTGATTGTTTGACATCGTTCAACTCACCGTTATAAACTCTTTCCACACAGCTTGCAGCAGTACGATCCAAAGAAAGACCAACAGTTCGCGCGCTCGTTCCGACGGCCCCGGGCCAGAATCACTACAATTCCGCCGACTGACTTCTGGTCTGGTATGAACCGGTAAAAAAAAAGAAAAAAGGAAACAATTCGCGCGCTCGTTCTGACGAGTCCGGGCCAGAACTGTTATGATTCCGCCGACAGATGGATGCTCACGCCTACTCCTGATGTACACAGACTACATGCGGGCCGTATCTGGAACGGGGCAGTAAAACGGGTGTGACTGTTACACGGATCTGCCGGTTTGGAGGCGGATCCGGCCCAGAGTCACCTGCTATCTGGGGACAGATATCGTGATTTTTTTTCCAGCTCAGTGTTTGGATAAAATGTTGGATTCATGTGGGCATGTATAGCTACGACTGCCACGAAGCCACAATGAGATCGGTTCAATCTGCTGCTGTGAGCTTTTTTACATTGGATTTATGTTTGATATGGATATCGTTCACTATATCGATAACAACAATCAAAGGTAAGAAATTATAAAAGACAGAGCTGGGTCATCTTAAATAATATTAAAAAATTTATTTGTTGGTGTCCTTAGTTTCATTAATATCATTATCATATTATTCGTTTCACTGTACATTTAATGTGTAGCCTGCCGTATTTATAGTAGGCTAAGCCTATATTTAGCCTATACAAATTGTAAATTGTGCAAAATGTACCAAAATTTTGTGTTGAACACTGAAATCCAAAATTTTAAAAATGTATATTTCTGCTGTGGGGATTTGATATGGTTATGTTAGGCTACATGAATTTTAGTTTTAAGGGATGATGAATAGTCTTGAGAAAGATACTATTTACAGTATTGCTGTAGCCTATGGACCCGTATGGTTCTGTGGCTTAAAGAACAGGGGTGTCAAACTATTCTGCATGACAAGAGACACGTACGTCAAGGGCTTAGGTTGGTACTTGATTGTATCAAGTGAATTATAAATACCAAATTAATTGGAATAAAATCACGTTTGTAGCCTATAATAGCCTAGTCATTATCAGTCACTAATATGAAATTCAGTATCACAGCCCAGTGTTTTTGCTCTTTATCACTATTCTTGGCAATGTTGCTATAAATTAGGCCAGTGTTCACGTTTTGCTCTTGAGGAACAGTCTTTAAAATAAAATGGACTTTAAAATGGACACAAACTTCATCAAATATTCAAATCGATAATATTACTGAATATTAAGGTTCCAAATAACCAAATAACTGACCTAAACTCTATCAGGTGACATATGGAGAGAGTGAAAAAAACCTTGGAAGAAACCCGTTCTCCTCTGGCCAAATGAATGAACATGGTGTGATTTGATTCCAGGCTCCATCAAAAGTCAGATTGTATATTGATATCATTTAAAACATTTTGTCCATCTACTTCTGCTCGAAGATGGGAAATGTAGAGCTGGCATTAGGCATTACAGTACAAGATCCTAGAAGGGACAGCAAGCTGTTTTCTTTTTCCTGTGATTTCACAGATGGTGACATAAAGCCTTGTCTAAAACTCGAACACTGAGTTCTTACTGAAGACATTCCAAGACACTCACTTACTAAACAAAGAGTTCACAAGACACAAGGAAAATTTACCCTGACTAAATTCATTAAATTCTCTCATATGTATTTTTGCCTTTAAAAGTCATGATTAAGTATTATATGTCTATCTATAAAAGAGTGTGTGAAATCTATAATATAAAAAAAGAAAAAAGAAAAAAAAGAAATCTATAATATAATGTATCTGTTTATGATTTAAATCTAAACAAGATATCTCTCTTTTCTCCTCCTCTCTATTTTACACCTGTAATTACAGCTGTATCAAAAGTAGATTTGCATTTCAGATTTGCACTCATATGAATATTCCAACCTAATGTTCTTGTCTCTGAAGCATGTGCAACCATATATACCAGTATGAGTCTATTATCTAACACTCAAAGAAAATTTATTTATTTTTGATAATCTGCAGTTTGTCCCTTTTCTCTAGGCATTTGGAAAGCAGATTAGATTAGCATTGTCTGATTAACCCTCTGGTTCTGCGCCCAAACAGAATCTTACTGAGATCTCTTTACATTTCTTAATTTTTTTGAGATATTAAGGTCAAGTTTGCAACACAACTTGTTTAGATTTATGGCTTTGATTTTCTCACAGTTTTAGAGTAAACTGTGTTTTGGAAAATATTTATTTCATATAAAAATGTTTTGTGCAGTTTCCATAACAATACACATAAAATGCTATTACCTTTTTTAAAGTTCACTTTTAAAATTTTTACATTTACGTTAACTTTTCATTTTTAGCAGTAATCTGTCATCTATAAAAAGAGACATAACTTGCTCCAAAGCATTACAGTAAATATTTAGGAAAGTTTAAGTTGGAAATTTCATTTTCAGGTCTATGCTCATAAACTTAATAAATCTATTATAACTACTGCAATAAAATTAATTTAGTACCGTACAATTTTGTATACAATTTTGTAAAACAGAACATTTATTTATTTTAAATAAATAAATAAAAACAGTGATTTTGACCACCACGCGAGCAGGGTTAAACGAAGGCTTGTATCACAGAACAATAATTGTTACAAAGTGCTTATCATTCATGTTTTTTCTAAAGTCTTAATATATCCTCAATAAACTATAATGTCATTATAGTTCAGTATTGACATGTAAAAGTTGTTGTAATAATCACATGCAAACACGTGCCCAAGGTCTTGGAAGAAAAACAATACAACAACAGTATTATAGCTGTATTTATACCAACCGACTGGATCTTTATATCTGAATGACATTACATATTACATTGACATATTAAATTGCATTTTGCCTTAGCATATAAGATTAGCATAAGCATGAAGTGTTTGAAGTGATTTCTTACTTGTATATTGTCCCAGCAGCAGGGCTGGAGCACAGGCCTTCAGAAGACTGTCAGCTGGGTCACTTTCCATGTGGCAATATGAGCATTTGTCTGCCACAGGTTCTGCACTGCAACGGACAAAATGACTGTCCCAATGGAGCTGACGAAGACAATTGTGGTAAGAGCTTTTTACAAATACAGACATCTCACATATAGCTTATATATATTGGGTCAGAGAATCTCTGAAACGGCAAGGCTTGTGGGTTACTTGCGGTAAGCAGTGGTGAACCAAAAGTGATCAGAAGAGGGACAAAATAAACTGGCGACAGGGTGCTGGGCTCCCAAAGCTCATCGATACACAAGGACAACAAAAGCTATCCCTTCTGATCCGAGCTCTGTATTTGCTCCCCCTGGCATCTATTTTTAAAAAAACATGGTGTCTCTTTTCATCTATATGCCGATGATACCCAACTTTACTTTCCCTTGGAACGCAATAATACATATTCTCTTCAGCCACTGTTTGATTGCCTGAACGAAATTAAGTCATGGCTTTCAAGCTATTTTTTTTACACCTAAATGAAAACAAATCTGAGTTGTTTATGTTTGGCCCCAAGGAAAACTGTGTTTTTGAGTTTGATCTTGGCTTCCTCACCCCCTACACAGTGTGCCAGGAATCTGGGCTTCCTATTTGACTCTTCCTATTTGAGTTTAAAGTTTAACAAACAGATCTCAGCTGTTGTCAAGTCATGCTTTTACCAACTTTGTCTTCTCAGTAAAGTTAAGCCCTTTTCATCAAGGAGCACTTTTGAAACAGCTCTTCATGCTTTTGTAACATCTAGGTTTGATTACTGTAATTTGCTTTACTGTGGCATTTCTCAGGCTTCCATCTCTCGTATGCAGTTGGTTAAAAACGTAGCTGCTAGACTGCTTGAAGGGAAGAGAAAATATGACCATATAACACCAATTTTAATGTCCCTGCGATGGCTTCCTGTCAAGTATAGGATTGAGCTGAGATTTGTATTATTTGTTTACAAAGCCCTCAATAATTTGGCACCTCAATATTTAACTGATCTCTTGATTCCATACACTCCTTCTAGAAACCAAAAGTTCTTGTGACCTTGGTCTTCTCACAGTTCCTAGAGTAAAACATAAAAAAAACATAGTGAAGCTGTGGCATAGCCTTCCTCCCTTTATTAGGCATGCCCCATCTGTCTGTATTTTTAAATCGTATCTTAAGACTTACTTATTCACCCTGGCTTTTAACACTCCATTGTTTGTCATCCGGTTTCTCTTTTATTCTATTGATTGCTTATTACTTATTTTGGCTTGTCTGGTATATATGTATATTATTTTTTATTTCTTGTGCTTCTTTGTAAAGCACTTTGGTCAACTTTGGTTGTGTTTGAAACGTGCTCTAGAAATAAATGATTGATTGAGCCAACAGAAGGTCAGAAGGTCACACAAAATTGTAATGATGGTTTCCGGAGGAATGAGTCACAACACACTGTGCATCGCACTCTGCTGCCTATGGGGCTGTGTAGCCGCAGACCAATCAGAGTGCCTATGATGACGACCCCTGTACACCACCGAAAGCGCCTTCAAATGCCATGTGAGCATCAGAACTTGACCTTGGAGCAGTGGAAGAATAAATCCCATTTTATTTTACATCACATGGACAGCCATGTATGTGTGCATTTACCTGGGTAACTGATGGCACCAGGATGCACTGTGGGACACTGACAAGCCAGTGGAGGGAGTGTGATGATCTGGGCAATGTTTTGCTGAGAAACCCTGGGTCCAGCCATTCATGTAGACGTAAATTTGACATGTGCTACTTACCTAAACATTGTTGCAGACCAAGTACACCCCTTCATGACAATGATGTTCCCTGATGGAATTGACCTCTTTCAGCAGGATCATGCACCCTGCCACACTGCACACATTGTTCAGGAATGGTTTAAAGCAACATGATGGAGAGTTCAAGGTTTTGCCTTGGCCTATAAATTCCCCTGATCTCAACCCAGTTGAGCATCTGTGGGATGTGCTTGACCAACAATTTTGATCCACAGCGGCTTCTCAACACCTCTTACGTCTCAGGATGTGAAGGATCTGCTGCTAATGTCTTGGTACCAGAGACCACAGGACACCTTCAGGGCTCTTCTAGAGTCTATGCCTCGGCGGGTCAGCATTGTTTTGGCAGCACGTGGAGGACCAACAGCATATTAGACAGATGGTCATGTTTTGGCTAATCTGTGTATATATATATATATATATATATTATATATATATATATATATATATATATATATATATATATATATATATATATACACTCACCTAAAGGATTATTAGGAACACCTGTTCATTATCTAATCAACCAATCACATGGCAGTTGCTTCAATGCATTTAGGGGTGTGGTCCTGGTCAAGACAATCTCCTGAACTCCAAACTGAATGTCAGAATGGGAAAGAAAGGTGATTTAAGCAATTTTGAGCGTGACATGGTTGTTGGTGCCAGACGGGCCAGTCTGAGTATTTCACAATCTGCTCAGTTACTGGGATTTTCACGCACAACCATTTCTAGGGTTTACAAAGAATGGTGAGAAAAGGGAAAAACATCCAGTATGCGGCAGTCTTGTGGTTGAAAATGCCTTGTTGATGCTAGAGGTCAGAGGAGAATGGGCCGACTGATTCAAGCTGATAGAAGAGCAACTTTGACTGAAATAACCACTCGTTACAACCGAGGTATGCAGCAAAGCATTTGTGAAGCCACAACACGCACAACCTTGAGGCGGATGGGCTACAACAGCAGAAGACCCCACCGGGTACCACTCATCTCCACCACAAATAGGAAAAAGAGGCTACAATTTGCAAGAGCTCACCAAAATTGGACAGTTGAAGACTGGAAAAATGTTGCCTGGTCTGATGAGTCTCGATTTCTGTTGAGACATTCAGATGGTAGAGTCAGAATTTGGCGTAAACAGAATGAGAACATGGATCCATCATGCCTTGTTACCACTGTGCAGGCTGGTGGTGGTGGTGTAATGGTGTGGGGGATGTTTTCTTGGCACACTTTAGGCCCCTTAGTGCCATTCAGGCATCGTTTAAATGCCACGGGCTACCTGAGCATTGTCTCTGACCATGTCTATCCCTTTATGGCCACCATGTACCCATCCTCTGATGGCTACTTCCAGCAGGATAATGTACCATGTCATAAAGCTTGAATCATTTCAAATTGGTTTCTAGAACATGACAATGAGTTCACTGTACTAAAATGGCCCCCACAGTCACCAGATCTCAACCCAATAGAGCACCTTTGGGATGTGGTGGAACGGGAGCTTCGTGCCCTGGATGTGCATCCCACAAATCTCCATCAACTGCAAGATGCTATCCTATCAATATGGGTCAACATTTCTAAAGAATGCTTTCAGCACCTTGTTGAATCAATGCCACGTAGAATTAAAGCAGTTCTGAAGGCGAAAGGGGGTCAAACAAAGTATTAGTATGGTGTTCATATAAATATATATATAGACCAGGGCTAATTGTCACACAGGGAGGCCACAAGTCCATGTTTATCTCAGTAACTATGTTTTCAGATGTCAGGTCGGGAAAATATGTGTCATACAATTTTTAAAAATCATAAAACCTTTACAATTTAATGACAATTTTTGTTTAAATTGTGGCAACTTACCCTACACTGTTAAAACATGCCCAAGTAGCGGGACAAAAGGGCAGTGTGTTTTTAAGTCTGTATTTTTATGTTATCCTGGATCATAATGGTGGAAATGATCAGTTGCATGATTTGTAGCCAAGAAGAATTCTATGTCTTTTCACAAGATAAACATGGTCCTAAATAAAAGTGTAAAAAGAGTGACAACTAGCTCCTAGAGACTGAACTACATATATATATATATAAATATAAATATATATTATATATGGATAAAATATTGTATCATTGTTTTATCAATTATGAACTTATGCCTGTCTGTATGTGTTTTGTGTGAATGTGTTTGTGTGCTCGTCTCATGTTGACATCGATCTCATCGCTGTCCATCTCTCTGAAGGGGATAACAGTGGCTGGGCAGACCTCTTCGACCAGACATTTAAAAGGGTTTATCCACAAGAGCTTTCTACAGAGTGCCGTAAATATACACCTAATCATCAACCTCTTGAGCTTGCTGTCTTGCAGTCTCAAAAACACAATTGAGACAGTCTAGTTCTAGACAGTACTGCTTGTATTAGTACAAAACTTTGCCTAAACTAAGCCTATGCCAAACATATCAAGCCATTTTTAATGTCACTTTCAATACAAGTTCAGTATCCACATTTTTCCTAACGATGCTGCATTTTAGATTATGGGAGGCACTTCCGGTTTTTAGAAGTTCCACTCAAAAAGACTGAAAACAAATCATTTCAAATAGGCAAATAATCACAACACCGTCAGTTGGATTGAATGAGCTGTAAAATGTACTTTTATGAAGTCAGGAGAATAACATAACACTTGGTATGTTAATGTGATGTATAACATAGCAAGAGGTCTTTCAGTCGCTGGATTCTTTTCCTCCTGATTTTTTGTTTTTCCTTTGTGTTCCAATGTAACAGTATGAAAAAAAAAGACGGTAACACTTTACTTGAAGGGATGTGCATAAGACTAACATGACACCTTCATAATCATGACATGACACATGTTAATGATATGAAGGAAGTTTTATGCATGTTTATGACAACTGTCATTAAGTGTCATTCGCTCAATTACGACATTTTTTAATGCAAATATGACATTGTTTGACATGTCTTTGTTATGAGACCTTGACATAAACCAAAACATCATAACCTGTAAGTGTCTTTGTCATGACAACTTGACATTACTAAGACAACACAACCTGTCATAAACATGACATAGCAGATTAATTCTCAAACTTAAGAAACCACTTAGCTTTATTGGTTAACATTACATCAAACTGTCAGGTGGTTGGATTTGACATTGGCTGTCATGACGCCATTATAACTTTTTAATGACAAATTCAATTTGTATCACTGTAGTTGAGGTCACGAAAAATATTAATGACACAGTTATGGTTATGGTCACAGTTATGGTCACACAGTAATGGCCTCATGACAGAACCAACCACATGACAGTTTAACTTAATTTAATGTCAAGTTGTCATGACAAAGACACTGACACGTTATGATGTATTGGTTTATGTCAAGATGTCATAACAAAGACATCTTAAACAATGTCATATTTCCATTCAAAATGTCATTATTGAGCGAAAGACACTTAATGACAGTTGTCATAAACATGCATAAACCCTACTTCATATTCATGACATATGTCATGTCATGGTTATGAAGGTGTCATGTCAGTCTTATGCACACCCCTTCAAGTAAAGTGTTACCAAAAAGACTACATAGCCTATACTGCACATTTGTGGTCTGCTCTCCCAATATAATTTATGATATAGCTATCCCAATAATTCACTGGAATGCACAAAGAATCTTTCGTTAGAAATTTTGTCCGACTTGATACAGCGCCGATGCCACGTGACGTATGCCATCAAAGTACTGCGAGAGCGATTCGAGAGTAGCCGAAGAAATCAGTCAGAACAGAGAACTTTAAAGGTGCTCTAAGCGATGTCACGCGTTTTTAAGGCCAAAACATTTTTTGTCACATACAGCAAACATCTCCTCACTATCCGCTAGCTGCCTGTCCCCTGAACACACTGTAAAAAAACGCGGTCTCTGCGGACACCCCAGACTCCACAAACGGCTACAAAAACAAACTCTAGCGACCCGCTCTACGAAACATAACAAACTGTTCCAGCCAATAACCGACAAGAAGTGTTTGGGGGTGGGGGGTTAGTGCGCGGATGAGGAGGAGGGAGGGTCTAGCTAGCCTCCGTTTTGTTTGACAATAGTTCGAACGTCAACAAGAAGTGATGTCACCCAGGATCGCTTAGAGAACTTTTAAGTAAACCAAATAAACAAACATAAAAAGACATATACAGAAACAGTGACAAACTTAAATGTTAAACAAGAATGTGAAAATGTTTACAGATTGAAACGTATTTTGCAGCTTTATTATTTTTCAAACCCAATATTGTGTCTAGGTATTGTTGAATGTCTGCTATCAAAATTAAAAACAAAGGCTTGTTTCCTCCAAATTTACATTTATGAATACTAAATTTAGCTAACAGAAGAAGCAGATTAAGTAAGTAATATTCCTTATAAGATTTCAAGAGAAAAAACAAAACAAATAACCAGTTAACCAGAATAAACCAGTTGAAAGCTGGGCCAGCGCAGCTACTCACGAGCGGCTGGACGACACAGCAGTATTCGAACACACCTCCAATCCACCTCGTAAAATGGGCCTACGTAAGGCTACAAATTGTACAAAATAGGCCTACACATACCATACTCATCTTTGCACCAATAAAATGTGCAACACTTTATGTTTTTACAACCAAATTGTTTGTGTCTAATTAATAGTACAGTGCAATGTTTTCCTCGACATCTTGCGATTTCTGGGCACATAATGCATTCCCGAACATAATGCATGATGGGATATGCTAGTGGGTTTAGTGTGCATTAAAAGCCCAGTCATTTTATGAAAAAAGGTTGAACAAATTGCAACAGAAGCAAACTCAACTGATTTTGTATCCTCCATATGTCCTGAGTAAGGGAAAAAAGCCAATAAGTATCCCATTAGGAGAAAGTTTAGAAAAAGACCCAAATATAGCCTATTCACACACCTATTCATTATTTTTCTCACGTGAATAGGGTAAACATTTTAACCTTTAGATATCACCATGAAAATGACTTAGTTGATTACTTACATCAAGACAAACAAATAATTTATTACACGTTTTTTGAATTTGTTTGTTAACATGGACAAACGGTGCATAATCTAATTACGTATGTTCTAATTTGCATAAATACCCAAATACAAAATACAATCTTGTTGACATATACTTTAGAAACCAGTTACCATGCAGCCTTTATTAATTACTATTGCAGAGATGGGATTTGGGGCTGGGTCCGTGGGACTGTTTCTGGGGGATGAGTCTGAGGGAAGAATAGGAGACAAGGGTAAGGAGAATGCAGAAGACAACAGGTAGGTAAAATAAATAGGGGCTGGATCAAGAAAATCAAATTACATACATAATGCACTCAATGGAGATGATTCCTCAGTAATAGAGGAATTCAAGATGGCACCGATGGTCATGGCACGCCGTCTACCTGCTGTTTGTGTTTGTTTTGTCGTTACTTCTGATTACTCAACATGCAAATTCATAGTTAGAAGTTGAGGCCGGTCATAAATAAACGCACACAGCAATGAATGCTATATATCAGAAATGATTCCAATGGATCGGGGTTTCATCCACCTTATTTCCTGGAAAATATTCCTGCGTGGCTGTGCCGCTCTATTCAACGAAGACGACGCGGCAAACGCGGAGGTATTATTGTAAAAATTAAACAGGAGATGAGTGGAAATGAGTTCACTCGGCGCGACAGCCGATCAGTCATGCTGGGGGGATCATGCTGGGGGGATTTATCATGATGTCATGATCATGCTGCGCCGGGTCTGGTCAATCGGACTGGGTTACCCCGCGTCTGCGTTAGAGGCATCGACCCACGGAATCTTCTTTACTTTAGAGACCAGAGAGGGTGTCCTGCTGCAGATGGCGCTGCTCAACGTTCATTCTGCTGGGAACAAAACTTTCATTTTGAACGCTTTTGTCACAAACAACAAACTGGGCTTTCTTTTTTTATCCAAGACCTGGCTAAAGGTATTATGCTACATTCACACCGGACGCGAATAGCGCGTCAGACGCGAGTGATTTCAATGTTAAGTCAATGCAAAGACGCGTTACGCGCATAAAAAATTCCTGCGGCGCGAATGAGGCGAAAACTGAAACTTGAAACTTTTGTTTTTTACGCGCGTCAATTTCACTCTTGACGCGCGAATGGATTCAAAGTGGTCAAGCGTATAACTAGACACGGTAGGCGTGAATTTGACGCGCTATTCGCGTCCGGTGTGAACGTAGCATACTTATTTTAATTCCCTGCGGTTAACTGGTAGAGGTGGGTCTCATGTCCATGTCCATCTTTAAAGTAACACTAAGTAAATTTTCCTCTTCGGTCGCCCTACTGGTTGGAAACAAAATTGTCCATTGCCGCTGTCGTAAATAATCTAGCCTACCGTCGCACGCACGCTCGCTGTTTATCCAGCACCGGCTTTAGAATAAACAATGTCTACAGACAAGGTAGAGTATGTTACATGATTTCATGAAAGGATGATGTATTGCGACATCAGAAACGAAAAAAAAAAAAACAGTTTGTAGTTCTTTTTGTGCACGGGTTCCTACCCGAACCCCGAAGTTACATAGTGCCAGTAAAAGCGATACAGACCCCGTCAGGCTATGGCAGACGAGTCATTTAACTTATTTTAAAGTCGATGTACCATCACAAAGGGTCTTGGAAATATATTATGAAGGTTGAAAAACTACTTAGTGTTACTTTAAAGAGAACATTAACTGTCGGATGAGGTCTGATGAGGTTCGAACTGCAGACTTTCCAGATTCTGTCGACTTATCCGGTGCTTGTTGCTCTCATTTACCATCCTCCAAAGCCAAACAAGGATTTTTAAAATGAAATTTCAGAACTTTTTAGCAGGTTGGCTACAATCGGACTGCTTCCTAATCCTTGGCGATTTTAACCTGCACTTGTGCTGCGTCCAGCCAGGACACAGTTTCCAGAGAGTTTCTTAACTTGATTGACTCATTTGATTTAAGACAATGGGTGAATGGGCCAACTCACAAGCTGGGCCATATGCTGGATATCTTTTAACCTACATATTCGAGAAGACATTATGATGAGATTGTTTTTTCTGACCATAAGCCTGTGTTTTTTAACATTTATTTTAATAAGACTGAAGACATCATTGCCTGAAATGAAACGCATCAGGAAAATTACCCCCCAGACTAGCATAGAGTTTTCTGGGCTGTATAGAGACAGGTGGGAGGCCAATCCCTCTGAAACACTCGTGATGGACATACTGATCAGTTGAACCATTTGTATGCCTGTTCAGAAGTTTAGATAGGGTTGCACCTCTCAAAACTATAGTTTAAGAATAAAACCTAAGTTACATCTTCACCATGGAGAAACGAAACTACTTATGCTCTTAGACAAATGGAGATGGAAGGAGCATAATTTACAGGTCCATTATGAGACATTTAGGGAATCCTTAGTAAATTTCCAGAAGGCTTTCAAGATGCTAAGCATAAATATTACTCTGAGATCATTTCTCGTAATGCAAATAACCCTAAAATACAATTTACAACTATACTTCATTAATCCTCCTCAGGTATCCAGATCCTGATGTTTTAAAGTGCGAAGACTTTCCTAAATCCTTTAATGGGAAAATTGTCGATTTGCAGGCAAAAATACCGCGACTGCCAAAAACTGTACAGCCAAGCCTAAAATCGACCTGTAGTACAGAATGGAGAGAGTTTAAACTTATTACACTTCCAGCATTAGTGAATTTAGTCACACATCTCAAACAGTCTTCTTCTAAAGGCAATGTCATGTCTCCTCATCTTTCTAAGCAGACGTGTGACAGTTTATCAACAGCTGTGCTGCATTTAATCAACAAATGCCTTAAGCAGGGCGTTTTGAGATTTTAAGCACGCCTCAGTCACCCCACTTCTAAAGAGGCCAAACCTGGCAACTGATGATCCCAAACATTTCAGACAGAAATCAAATTTACCCTTTTTAACCAAGGTTTTAGAAAAAGTGGTTTTAGCTACAAACTTATATTACATTAAATTAAATAGCGGAGCCTCTTCAATCAGTATTTAAGTCATATCATAGTACTGAGACAGTGTTAGTCAAGGTACTAAATTACATTTTTCTATCATTGGATTATGGAGAAAATGTTATCTTGATCTTACTAGATCTCAGCGTAGCTTTGATATGGTGAACCATGAGATTTTAATGAATCGGTTAGAATATTGGGTTGGTTTAAAGGGAAATGTCCTAAAGTGGTTTAAATCCTACCTCACCGACAGATCTTTTTTAGTGAGCATGGGGAACTGCTTTTCATCAAAACTACGTCTGTCTAGGGGTGTCCCGCGAGGATTGAACCGTGCTCCGTTACGTTTTTTTGCTGTATATGCTACCTTTGGGGGCTATATTTGGGAAACACAATGTAGCATTTCATTGCTACTCTGACGATACTCAAATTTATTTCCCTGTGTGACACTGTTAAACACAAATTATATTGGTGCTTGTCTTCAGGACATCAAGGACTGGATGGCTGAAACTTAAATAAAACTTAGATAAAACAGAAGTTATTGTGTTCGGTAGCGATGATGTGAGACAATCTTTGAAGTCAACCCCTCTATCTCGTTTCATAAAATCCAATGTAAAAAATCTGGGTTTTGTCTTATAGCCATCTAAAAATGGACAACCAGATAAACTCAGTTGTGAGAACTTTTTTTCTTAATCTATGCCTTCTAGCTAAGACTAAACCATTCTTATCTGCTACAGATTTTGAGAAAGCAATTACAACCTTGGTCTTTACTTGAATCGATTACTGTAACTCCTTGTTTTATGGAATCGAATCAAGATCTAGCCCGCCTTCAGAAAGTCTAAAACGCAGTGGCTAGGATGATTAAGTCTGCAAAAAAGTATGAGTCTGTTACACCGATTTTGACCTCTTTGAAATGGCTGCCCGTATGCTTCCGAATTTTGTATAAGATCCTTATTCTGGTTTTTAAGGCTACCCACAATCAGGCACCTGTGTTCAATATGCTGTCACTTGATGCTCCACCTAGATCACTGAGATCTGAAAATTATCATCTTTTATGTGTGAGTAGGACAAAATATAAACACAGGGGTGACAGAGCATGTTCTCGATCTGGCCCAAAACTATGGAATGACCTCCCCCTCGCTATTAGATCAGCCAAATCACTTCCTACTTTTAAATTAAGGTTAAAATCACATCTGCTAAACGCTGTGTGTGAACTCTACTGAAGGGGTTTCGATTGCAACTGTGTCATTGTTTTATATATATATATATATACTTATTTTTTATTGTATGATGTTGTGTGTGATTGTAAAGCATTTTGGGCACCTTGTGTTGTATTAAACTGTGCTATATAAGAAAGAAAGAAAGAAAGAAAGAAAGAAAGAAAGAAAGAAGAAAGAAAGAAGAAAGAAAGAAAGAAAAAGAAAGAAGAGAAAGAAAGAAAGAAAGAAAGAAAGAAAGAAAGAAAGAAAAAGAAAGAAAGAAGAATGCCCAAACCCCATCTCTGCAATAATAGTTAATAAAGGCTGGTTTTTAAAGTACTTCTTCCTGCCCTATGTATTAATGTTCATGGGTAGCCTAAATGGATTCCATTCAGACCTTAACATTAAGTCTTTTACTGTTATATGTCAACAAGATTCAACAAGACATTTACACCTGGCTATAATGTTTAGATCTGTTTGGGTATGCAAATTATTTAATTAGATTATGCATCGTTTGTTGATGTTAACAAAGAATTAAAAAAAAACTTGTAATACATGTTTTGTTTGTCTTGATGTAAGTAATCAACTCAGTAATTTTCATGGTGATATCTAAAGGTTAAAATTTTTACCCTATATTCACATGAGAAAAAGAATGAAAAGGCGTATGAATAGGCTATATTTGGGTCTTTTTCGAAACTTTCCCCTAATGGGATTCTTTGGGGCTTTTTTTTTTTCCTTACTCATGACATATTGAGGATACAAAATCAGTTGAGTTTGCTTCTGTTGCAATTTGTTCTAGTTTGACCCCCATTTTGGCTTAAAATGACTGGACTATAAGGGCACTGCACATTGATATTTTGGTAGACATGGGACAGTCTTGCGTATTTCCTGTTGCATGCATGCGCTCTCAAGTGGCCAAGACCGCAAGTGTGGGTATTTGGACAAGGCAATTGTCTGTCAAAAATGACGGAAATCACTCAATGTTCCAGTTAATTAACATTTTTGATTATGGTATGTTACATAATACAGACATAACAGTGGCATTTAACACGTCCATTAACTGAAATAGGCTAATCAAGCTTTTGTGGTAGGTTCATTGTATGTTGTAGTAATTTGTTTATGGTTAAAGTAACACCAAGTATTTTTTCCTCTTCGGTCGCCCTACTGGTTGGAAACGAAATTGTCCATTGCCGCTGTCGTAAATAATTTAGCCTACCGTCGCACACATGCTCGCTGTTTATCCAGCACCGGCTTTAGAGTGAACAATGTCCACAGATAAGGTAGAGTATGTTACATGATTTCATGAAAGGATGATGTATTGCGACATCAGAAACGAAGAAAAACGAAATAATGAACATTGTAGCGCTTGAAGTAAAGCAGTTGAATTTTGTAGTTCTTTTTGTGCACGGGTTCCTACCCGAAACCCGAAGTACATACAGACCACGTCAGGCTATGGTAGACGAGTCATTTAACTTATTTTAAGTCGATGTACCATCACAAGGGTCTTGGAAATATATTATGAAGTTTAAAAAACTACTTAGGGTTACTTTAACTTTTAAATTTCCTTTTAAGGTTCGATGGTTAAAGGGTGAGTAGAATAATGTCATATTGTAGCCTACTCAGTTATTGAAAATGCTAATTATTGCATTAATTTATACAGTGAACCTTTTGCTAATTGTTTACCGTTTAACGAAAGTACTTCCATAATTCATGAAAAGCATCATGGGGTATAGGAAAAAGGTGGATAAAAGGTCAACTCATATTTTAACTTTGAAATATATTTGAAATATAACCTAATTTCAAATGAATTTTAATATACTTTCCACAATGCAAACCAGTGTTAATTTGTAACTATATATTGCTTGTCACTGCACTTCCATATTGCCAAAACTGTTGAATTTGAATGAGTGTATGTTCGTGTGTATATGTATCTCTTTCCTGTCCTGCCTTGCAGAAGTGGAGCAGTATCCTGATCGCTGCCAGTGCATTAACAATGAGATCCACTGTGTGCATGTCAGCTTGAGATCCATTCCGCAGGTGTCAGCGAATGTTACCTTTCTGTACGCAGCCTTCCATTGCACATTTGTGTAGTCAAAATGTACAGAAGCCTAGTACACTGATTCAAAATATAATGAATTGTTGAAGGTTTAATGCTGCTTTCACGTGCTATCGGAAATTTCAGTGTTCGAGCCCCTGCCCTTTTCCAAAATTAATCAAAAGTGCCCTTCTCAAACAAATATCAATGATAATATTGTGGTCAACAAAACCATATGCATTTGATTATACATAACATGACAATGTGTACAAAACTAAAGTAGCCTAAATTCACGTTTATTTTTAAGTTTCTGTCTGTCTGAGGTGTCGTTGCCATAACGCGTTGCTATGGGTTGTGTCACTTGCATGTGACTGTCTTGCTTCGGACTTGACTGAAGAGGTCGAGTAACCCCAAAGTGCAGTCTTGATAATTGGGGCGGGGCGACACATTAAGGCTCACACCCGATTTTATTGGTTTATAATACAGCAATCTTATTGGCGTAGACTTGAGGCATGAGCATGCACATTCCTTTATGTATGAGTTTATGAATTATCTACTACGCTGTTTGGCCGTACTACAGAAATATTAAGTGATAACCATGGCGATTTCAGTAACGATTAATTAGATAATGTTTTGATGAATTTAAACAAATCAAGTTAGATTAAGTTACTGTTAAAATTTATTCGTAAAGTGCTCATTTCACATCGTTTCAAAGCAGCTTTACAAAGAGTCATATACGCTTTAATATTGAGCAGTTTTAGGGCTGGGCGATATCACAAAATATGTTGCTGATATAAATGATACACTGTTTGATATTTAGCCAGCTATATTATATTTAATAGCCTAATTTACCAAGCCGATAAGTCAGTGTCACTTTTAGTGGGAAATGAGCATGACTGCATGAAATAACTGGTATAGCAAAGGAGAGATATTTTATAGGCTGATAGTGTTATGATTCTGCCCTAGTGTCCTTGATTTTCTTTAGTCTTGAGGCAGGATCATGACAGACCCGTGTTTTGTGTGCAAGCACATGGCCTTGTGTTGGGCCATGTGCTTGTGTTTGGGCCATGTGCTTGTGTTGTCTCGTTACTTAACCCCACCTCCTTGTTATCCTCGTTTTGTCATTATTGCTTTACCCGTGTCACCTGTTATGTTATCATTAGTCTCCCTACTTAATCCCCTTGTGTTTACTGTCCTGTGTTGGTTCATTGCTAATCATACCTGTGAGTACCTTGTGGAAAGTCTTGTCATTGTGAGTAATTATTGGAAGTATTGTTTGTTACTTGTGCAGTCATAGTTTAGTCTTGTCAGCCTAAGATTCCTTGTTCCATCTGTGTTTCGCCCCCTCGTGGGTTTTGTTTTCCTGTTTTTGTACCAATAAACCTTGTGTTCATTGTACACTGTCTTGTCTGCATTTGGGTTCATCTCCTTGCATCTACAAAACAATATGAATCCGACAAGTTGACCCAGCAGACAGAATGTCCTCCTTTGTCAAGCATAACCGATGACTTATAGTTGGTGCACAGGACATCGCTGACTTCAAAGAGGCAATCCCGATTCCCTCCCGGGAGAGTATCATGAGGAGTATGCAGGGCCGAACGAGAGGAGGTTTTTCTGCACTGATGTCCCTAATCGCTACTCATAGCGGGTCTCATCTCCTCACCCCTGGCTGAACGGGATAGCTGGTTTGCTGTCCGTTCACTGATATGGTGGATTGCTTATCTCGGGAGAGTCACAGACACCATGAGCTCATCATCTGCCAAGCTGCTGTGACCCTGGACAGGCTCACGCCGCTTCAACCCCTGAGGCTTCATCTGCGCCCATTAGTCTCTGTGGTAAACTGGGAAGACGTCTCTCGTGGGATCCGCTTCGTAGTCCTCGTTTCGGATCAATCCTTCCTGAGGCTGCTCTTCGCTACCTGTAACAGACCCTGTTGAACTTCACCAACCGGCTGCGAACCTTGCAGAGGCTTCTGCTCCCGACCTAGAAAGAAGAAGAGGAGGAGGGGAGTCGCTTGTCCTTTGTCATCCCTGTGTCTGCAAGCGCTGTCCAAGCCCACTACGATGGCGCTGTCTCTGAGACCGCTGCAATTGAAAGCGCTGTCTTAGAGCCGTTCAGCGTTGGTACTGTCTGAATCGCCACTGAGGCACGGCTCAGATTGCAGCAGTAAGGGTCTGTTCCGAGCTTGCAGTCGTGAGTGCTGCAGAGAGGGAAGCGGCCGATTCAGTGCTGAGGCTGTTTTGCGCTCAGTTTCAGCTAATCAAGAGATGCCGGTGTCATTGCTGCAAGAACCCTGTCACGTACTTGTCCCTCTTATCTAGATCCTTGAAGTCCCTGTCAAGTCATACAGTTCCAAAACTCTCATTGTCTGAGAGTGCTGTTCCCGAGTCAGTGTCGAAGAGTGCCTGTTCCGAGTCGGCTGCACAGAGTGCTGTTCCTGAGTCGGCTGCACGGAGTGCTGTTCTGAGTCGGCTGCAGAAAACGCTAATAACGAATCAGATATGAAAAGCACTACTTCGAGTCTGATGTGAGGACTCTGTTTCTACTGTGGAGTTCTATGACCCGTCCAGCTCGCAGCCTGCTGCAGCATTGCCTTATCCACTACTCGGCCGCCTGCTACACCCCCTGTCATGTATCCTGTTCCGTACTGCTGTTCCCCCGGTCACCCCCGCCACTTCTCAGCCCCGGACTGTGTCCCCAAGACTTTTCCTCATGTGTCCCCATCCAAGTCTACCCGGATTCCTCGTACTCAGCCCTCGTCCCGAAAACCCAAGACCCCCAGTCCACCCGTCCACCGTAGACTATCCCCCCTGCACTCTCTTGTTCCTCCGCCTTCCGTCTGGAAGCCGCTCCTTAAGGAGGGGGTTCTGTCATGATTCTGCCATAGTGTCCTTGATTTTCTTTAGTCTTGAGGGAAGATAAAGATAGACCCGTGTTTTGTGTGCAAGCACATGGCCTTGTGTTTGGGCCATGTGCTTGTGTTGTCTCATTGCATAACCCCACCCCCTTGTTATCCTCGTTTTGTCATTATTGCTTTACCTGTGTCACCTGTTATGTTATCATTAGTCTCCCTACTTAATCCCCTTGTGTTTGCTGTCCTGTGTCGGTTCATTGCTAATCATACCTGTGAGTACCTTGTGGAAAGTCTTGTCATTGTGAGTAATTATTAGAAGTATTGTTTGTTTGTGCAGTCATAGTTTAGTCTTGTCAGCCTAAGATTCCTTGTTCCATCCGTGTTTCGCTCCCTCGTAGGTTTTGTTGTCCTGTATTTGTACCAATAAACTTTGTTCATTGTACACTGTCTGCATTTGGGTTCATCTCCTTGCATCTACATGACAGACAATATTTTCCGCATTTCATCCAGGGCTCCGTATTTTTATCATTTGTTTATATCATTTGTATTCGTGTATCAGTGAATTAACACAAACTCGGGATTACACAAATGATAATAATTCACTGTATTTTAGTAAGACACCCGATAAATCTGAATGTGTGTTTTATTTTAAAGCAAAACGACGTGACAAATAAGACAATAATAGGCTACCAAATAGTCTACAAGCCATGGCCATTAGGTTTTGTGTGTACAATGGGAAAGAAACCCTTGCGGTGCTGAAATGTGGAAAAAATAAATGAATATTTTTTTTACTAAAACAGATGTTATTATGTAGCCTGGCAAGCCAGACCACAATCAAGATCTTAGGTCTGGGATCTCACCATTGGCAGGGCTCAAATGGGGGGTGATAAACGGTTGTCTTTCAAATTCCCTCTGCACGCAATAGTATAGTGCTACAACCAACCAGAGCAACGAACGGTTGTGGCTAAGTGAGTCCCATGCGTTTTCCCACCAGCAGAGCTAGTTGATATATTAAACTTTTGCTGTATCCGGTCGACAAAACTCTGAACACATCTTCCTTTTTTTAAGAATGACTTAAAGGGGTCATATAATGCCATTTTTGTACATGCAAATATTCTTTAGGGTCTAAATTAAAAGTTTGTAATATACTTTAATTAAAAATTCTCATTATTGTAAGAAATACTTATTTTACCAGGTCAAAAACATTTCTGTTGTCAGTATGCCGTTTAAGTGCATGTGCCTTTAAATGATAATGAACTTTGCTCACCCCGCCCCTCTGTTCTGTGCATACACAAAGCCCGTCTATGGCCCTGTCCCAAATGGAACCCTAAGCACTTGCGGTCTTCCTCTGAGTCCGCACTTTCGTAACGTAATGCCGCTTTGACTGTCGGGAAGAAGTCTGCTGTGGAGTCCGCATCAGCGCGGGCTCGGCAAAAGTGCGCATCAAGTGCGCAAATCGACCACACGGGGCGCTCGCGAGCACCCTTCTGAGATCTAAAAATGAAAAATGGGACACTACGGTCTCACGGACTTAACGGACACGCGCACGCGGCAGCCATTGTAAGTCCACAAGACCGAAAGTGCACATGAAGTGTGCCATTTGGGACAGGGCCTATGGAAAGCCTGGACACTTCCTATCAAGTCCTAGCCTGGGTTTCCCCATACTGCCTTACCGCAGCGCGATTCAATTCACGCTGAAAGGCAGTCTGGATACCATGGCCAGATTTTTCGCCTCATTTAGGGAACCAATCACAGAACGGGATCACAGAACGGGGAGGGAACAGCAAGACGATGACGACATATGTTGGCTATGAGCATTTGATAGACATTCTTAGCACCCAATAAACAGCGCCGGGCATTCGTAAACCACGCCTCAAATACGAGAAAATGTACATGTGGTTCCCAGACCCAAGTCTCAACGAGAATTGGGTCTGGCGTTAGCCAGGCTAATCAAGTCCTATTGTACCGAATTTTGGTTGTAGTTCCACCAGAGTTCCACTGGGGGCGATCGCCTGAGTGCAGAATGAATGGGAGTCTATGGAGCTAGACGGCTAAATGTCTCTCTTTCACCCGATTGCCGTTGAGAAATCTCAGATTTTATTGTAGGTTTTGCAAGTTCAACATGGGTTATAGGTCGAAAGTTGAATGAACGAGTTCTTATGTCCTTTCAATTTCTTACAGGTTGAGTTGTTGTTGCCCATAACACGCTAGCATTCTGCTAACGATGTGTATGCATTTTAAAAGACTTTTTAAAGCAAATGACTCTAAAAGTGACTCTAAAAATCTAACACCCAGCAGTGTGTAATTTATTTGCATCTACATTCGAATACAATATTCAAATTACTAGACAAAAAATTATATCCAGAGAAAAGTGGATTTCTGGGGGTGAAACCCCATAGACTCCCATTCATTCTGCACTCGCCTGCGAGCGCCCCCGCATAGACAGAGACGTGTTACTGCAGCCAGTCCAGAAACCGGAAGTAACCAGACAGTGCCAGTTCTCCCCTTATTAGACATTCTCTGGCATACACCGTTTGTAACACAATAACAGAATAACCATAACGCGTTGTTCATTATAAACGTGGGATTATGAATTATATATTGAGAACGTCGTACATAGAAAACATGTCGTAATGTACCCTGAGTGTAAACCTTAGCCGCATTCATCGTGAACCGTACAGCTAAGTTAGCGATTTGCAAAGATTAATATAAATAATATAAAGGTTAATAAAACGTTACACTCACTTCAGTTCTTCTGTAGGTGCAGCAGGAACACGAATAGTTGGTACCGATCCTTTTTTCAGGAGCAGCTTCTTAGGAAAACCAGCTTTATACCTCCTCGTTTATAAAGCAGTCTGGTGTGTGAAATGATTCACGCAAACATAAAACCATATGTTGATCGTGGGGAATATTCCCTTAGAAAACAAACTGAGCCACTGCGTCTTCAGCGGTTCGGATTTAGGAACATCATAATGAAACACTGCTGTGTTCGTTATTACACCCAATAACAGAACACCACAATCGCTTAGACGCCATTCTGCTCCAGGTATCAACAATGATTGACAGCTCACTAACGAGCAAGCGCGGGTTTGTGTTGAAACTGCTGTCAATCATCAATTGTGGGAGGGGCGTTCGTTTTATCTACGTCACAAAAACGAACGGCTCAATTTGAGGCAGGGGAAAACAACATAAAAGGAGATTAAAACAAAAACACTGGATAGATTTTTATCATTATATGATGGTTGTGTACAGGCACTGCCAACACACATTTCAGTACAATCAACTTGTATAAGTGCATGTACCATTATATGACCCTTTGAAGAGTGGAAAATACATTGGATTAAACAAAAGACAGTATCAAAGCTACAAAAAATCTTCTTTATCATTTATTTTCTTCAGGATACACAAATGAAACGCTACGGAGTGTTTAATTAGCTGTTTGTGTTGCTTTTGGACAGATCATTGAAGAGCAACGAGATTCGAATGTTACCCGATAAAGCCTTCATCAAATACATAAAACTACAGAGGCTGTGAGTATGAATAAGCTTCCTTTCCTCTGATCCGTAAAAGCTACTTATAATTTCTGTCACGTGCATAGTGATTGATTTCATAAGACCTGCTGAAGACAACTTTGGTATGCATTGACTAAGGAGATGCTTTGCTTAAGCCGCAAATCAACACAGAGGCTTGTATAATGGAGCTGTCAACCTGTACAGCCAATGCCTGTTTATGTGGTTCAAAAACTGTTGGTTCCTGCATGAAATTGATTAACGTTTATGATCAGCTTTCTGTTGAATCCTCAGAAGCTTTTATGATGAGGCCATGGTCACCTTCCTTTAAATTGAGCTCGCTGCTGCTTGTTAATCTCAGTATTGGCAGGTTTCTGTATAGCATGCCATTAAAGCTGGGATTTTATATGTCGCTCTATGGTGATTAATGCTTTCTAGTAGGACACACTGACAGGGGTGAGGATAGTGGCCACAAGCACTTACAGTACTGTAGATATTTATTGTCAAAAGACATCAGCGTTACACCAATGTTTTTCCTTTTTACAAATAATGTTTCATAAAATATTTTTTGTAAAGAAGTCATGATTAAGATTTTGCCATCTTTTGAATGTATTAATGGAATAAACACTACACCGTTCATAAGTCTGGGGAATATAAGATTTTTAAAAAATGTTTTTGAAAGTCTCTAATAATAATAGTAATATTGTGAAATATTATAACAATTTAAAATATTTTAAAATGTAATTATTCCTGTGATGGAAAAGCTGGATTTCCAGTGGCCATTACTCATTCAGAATTCATTATAATATTCAGATTTAAGCTGATAATCAATGTTGAAAACAATTGCTGCTTTCTGTTTGTGGAAACTGTGTTCATTTCTAAACGTTCAAAAGAACAGCATTTATACATTAACAATGTGTTGCGTCTCAGAAACGGCACTGTTACCATTAGAGCTGTGTGTAGCTACACTTCAGTGTTTAGGTTCTGTTCTATGTAGGTTCATGGATTTTTCTTCTTTGTAAATTATACATTATACATTTCATGATTAATTACCAATGGCCCACTTCCTAATTCATAATTCAAAGGTAATAACAAAATAACATCGTAGGTGACCCAAAAATGACTATATTTTCTGTAAAGAGGCAGCAGACACAGAATTTGGAAACTGCATAAAACTGTGGAAACTCATTTTACCGCCTCCAATTTTCAAATATTGATTCATTCTAAGATTAATTTTTGGTTGGGGACATTTAGTTTTGGATACAGTACTGATGGCAAAGGATGGCTGACTATGAATGTGAGTTGTTGAAGTATTCTGTGATATGTGGGAGGTGGAATACATTTGCATAAATGTATTAAAGATAAATAAAGAATATGAGGCAGGCTGAAATTGTGGTCAAGGTACAGGCGTTGGTCAGAAACACAGTGAGGCAGTCTATTGTCATATAAGTGCAAATCAGCAATTCAAAAATCAGTCAAAATGGCTTATCACAAAGTCTTTTTCATAATATATATATATAGGGTTAGGGTTATTTTTTTTTTTCTCAGTTTGGTCAACCTGTTAAACACAACCAGCTGTTTTTTTTTTTTTGTCTTCCTCAGGTTTCTCCAGGATAATTGCATTCTCACTGTTTCCATTCACGCTTTTAGTGGACTATATAAGCTGCAAAAACTGTAAGTGTTTTTTTGTGTGTTTTTTAAGTGTAATATAATTTTTTTTCTTCACATTAAACAGGGGAATAGTCAAGTAAGTCACCCTTATTTTTGTATAGCATTTAGATTGTTTCAAAGCAGCTTCACAATAATAAACTGGAAAGTATTAATGATGCAAACACAATCAAATTCTGCTGTAAAGCAGCTGTAGAAAGATCATACTGTGTTATTCAGCTCAAGTTCAGTTCAGTGAATAGCCTACAACTATCTTTTTTCTCTTTGTTAAAACTTCTCTCATTCTGAGTAAAGCTTAACATTATTTCCTGTTCTTGTGTTTCAGATCTTTGAGCCAGAATTGTATCTCCTTGCTTTCACCTGGAGTCTTCAGTGATCTTCATAAACTCAAGTGGTTGTGAGTAAAACCATCAACAAGCTGTAAATGTTGTTTTATTTATATATATATATATATATATATATATATATATATATATATATATATTATATATATATATATATATATATATATATATATATTATAATATAATGGGTTTCGGGTAGGAACCCGTGCACAAAGGAACTACAAAACTTGACTGCTTTACGTCAAGCGCTACAATAGTCATTATTTTTTTATATATGCTATACAATGCTTAAATTAACTGCCAACATCCAAAGTCTTCACATCCACATTTGTAGATGCCTGTTCTTAAAGTAACACTAAGTAGTTTTTCAACCTTCATAATATATTTCCAAGACCCTTGTGATGGTACATCGACTTAAAATAAGTTAAATGACTCGTCTACCATAGCCTGACGGGGTCTGTATCGCTTTTACTGGCACTATGTAACCGGGTTTCGGGTAGGAACCCGTGCACAAAAAGAACTACAAAACTTGACTGCTTTACGTCAAGCGCTACAATAGTCATTATTTCGTTTTTCTTCGTTTCTGATGTCGCAATACATCATCCTTTCATGAAATCATGTAACATACTCTACCTTGTCTGTGGACATCGTTCATTCTAAAGCCGGTGCTGGATAAACAGCGAGCGTGCATGCGACGGTAGGCTAGATTATTTACGACAGCGGCAATGGACAATTTCGTTTCCAACCAGTAGGGCGACCGAAGAGGAAAAAATACTTGGTGTTACTTTAACTTTAATATTTGTGCACAATACATAATAAATATTTTGACCAAGAATAAAATCTGTATTAATACAATTAAACGAACTTTTATTGTTGTAGTATATTAAAATAGATTAAAAATTCATAGCATATGTTATTATAATTTAAGGTTGTTAATATTTAGTCTCTTAAGCTCAACAATGCTGTATTTTTGATCAAAGCAGTTGACAGTACAGTTACAATAAAAACAGTAATATTGTGAAATATCATTATATTTTAAATTGTTTTTACTGTACCTTTTAATCACTTGAATGCATCCTTGCTGAAGGATATTAATTTCCTTTAAAAAAAAAATCTTACTGACCCCAAACTTTTAAATGGTATTCTATCTGCACTGAAACTACGAGTTATTCATTTATTAAATGAATTAGTCCATTAGTTTGGCTGATGGTTTAGAAACATTTTTGCAAGTTTTTAAATGTTATTTTATCTTCAGGATTTTGGATGACAATCCCATAACAACAATTACAGCCAACACATTTACTGGTCTGAGTTCCCTCTTCTTCTTGTAAGTCTTCATCCATCCTCATTATGAAGTGCTGTTCATTTCCTTCTTTTGTTTAAATAAACCCCATTATTTCTGTGCAAAGCTCTGTTCTTCAGAATCAATGCGTTTTACTGTACATTTTCACCCAAGTTGCTTCAGTCACAAAAATATTGCTCTGAAAAATATATTTGCATTTGAAATGATTTAAGTCTGTGCACTGTAGTTTTAAATGTCTGTATGAGGTTGTGGCTCACCTCATCTAAACATCTGTACAGGTCAATGGTAAATACCTCTCTAGAACAGCTCCCCCCCGCCAAACTCTGCACCCATATGCCCTTACTCAGCTGGCTGTAAGTATCCACTTCTCTTTTACTTACTATAGCTGTCATGGCTTAGCCTACAGGATTTCGAATTCAGTTCAGTTAGGAAGATGCTGGCAGTGAGGCAGATCATGTTTGAAACACTCAACTCAACCAGAGGTTACATTTAGTTAATATTTTTTTTCTGAAGAATGACAAACATACATATTAATGAAAGTCAAAATATCAAATGCCATGGATAAATATTTAGTTTATTAAGTAATCCACTATTTTGTAGAGGGGGTCAAAATGACAAATTTCACTAGAGAATTTAGCTTTAGAAAGATGGCAGCATCATTATTTTATTTTTACAAATAGATAAGTAGTAGGTCTATTAGTAAAATATGTTGTCTTTAGCAATCCTTGTTGCATTATACCAATGGAGACCTTAAAAAAATAGGGAGAAGCACTTTTTATGGGTTTTGTCCCCTACGTTGGCATGCCTGTAATTCAGAATGCAATAAAGATATTGTAATTGTCACAGTCATCGTCTGCACCAGTCTGTCTTCGTCTTCACTACACTTCCCAGAATCCTTCCAACACATTCTCACCCCAAGGCGTCATCTAACTGACAATTTTGACCATGCTTCAATATTCGACGCTAAAGGTACCCTTTAGCGTCAGTTAGTTGACGTGATCCCAGGGCGTCATCTAACTGACGCTAAGGGTAACGCGTCAGTTAGATGACGCGGGTAGGTTTAGGTCTGGGTAGAAGGGCGTCATCTAACTGACGCTAAGGGTAACGCGTCAGTTAGATGACGCCCTGGGATCGCGTCAACTAACTGACGCTAAAGGGTACCTTTAGCGTCGAATATTGAAGAATGGTCAAACTGATTCCCAAGGCGTCAGTTAGATGACGCCTTGGGGTGAGAATGGGCTGAATCCTTCTTGTCTCCACACCTGAACTCACTCCCTCAATCAACCACCTGTTCATCATCTGTGTCATCTGTCCTCACCTTGTTATTGTTCGTTTATATCTGTATTTAGTTTCCTTCTGCCCAGCCTGTCCTTGTCGGTTCTTGATTATGTCATTGTGTGTGTTACCTGCCTGCCTGTCTGTATCTACCCAGAAGTTATATTTAATAAAGAAGGTTATATTGGACCTTCTGTCTGCTTGCCTTGTCTTCCTCCAACACCACACAGTGACAGTAATATTCAGTGGTATAAATATTTTTGTTATTTATATAGCTAATTTTATACAAATTGGAAATTGAAAGTGCTTTAAAAAATCAAGTTTAAAATAATTTACAAGTTAATTTACCATGGGTAAAAATGAAGAACTGAATAGAGTGCTACAGGGATGACGTCAAAACCCGGAAGACTAATTCGCCAATTTTCACTCAAGATTTCCCTATGGGGTTCAGATCTGTGGTAAACATAAAGTGACAATACTTGAACGTTTTGCCCTACAACTTAACCTGCACACACTCACACCCCAAACGTTCTGTACTTATTAGAAACATGCATTTATTTCAATTAAACATAACAGCTTCAAGACTTGTGGATAGTGTACATATGTAGCATTTTTTCTTGAAGCATTAGTTTTTTTGGGCTCTTTTAAGATCCCAGACAGGTTTAAATGCTACCTGGGGCTCATCCTTCTTGCTCTCATCTTCGTGTAGTACAAGAACACTATGTACTCTGTTGCTAATGCAGTGTTATTCTCTCCTTGGCCATGGTGTCCGTCTTTGACAGCCAAGAGCAACAGGATGAGGCTGGATTTCACTGATATGCCGACGTGTTTCTAGGTGTAACCAAATAGTCTAGGCCTTCAGCTGTCATGCTACCTGTTAATGTTGTGTGTATATATGTCACATGTACATGTCAACATGCCTGTTTTATATTTACTGAAATTTTGTATATCCAGCACTTTTATTTGCATTATTAATTCTTACTCATCGATTTATGAAATGCTCTCTTAAAGGGATTTTGAGGGGAATCGTATTACGACGTTGGGCTTGTCAACTTTACTCGCTTGTGAACATCTTGCTGTGCTGTAAGTATTATTAAATATGGTGTCCTTATTCAGCTGAAGAGAAGTGAACAGCAAAAAAAGTTAGAAGACATTAGTCAATAAATTCCATTAGAATGAAATTTAGATGTATAGTTAGGATTACTATATAGTTTAAATTATTCTATTGTGCATTCTTTTGAAAATGTAATACAACATATTTCTGTATGAATTATATTCTCAGCATAACATTTGAATATTTTCAGTTTTATCTCAAAACTTTGGAGCCCACTGCATGTTTGTGTTCTCTGATCCAAATATTCTGAAGTACTAATATTCTGCTCTTGGAGATCAGTTTCTCTATTTTAAGCTTTAGCTGATAAAAGTTTAGCTGACAAGTTCCAAATCAGGGCCCTTTCAGTGAGGTTTGTGATCTTTAGTCTTCTCATCCTTGGTGCTTTTTAGGTCACTGAGATCCAATCTCATCAAGAGTTTGCCGGAGAAAACCTTCCAATCCCTGCGCATGATGGGAGACCTGTGAGTGACAATGAAACATTGTTGTGAATAAGTGTGTGCATGGAATAAGGAAAAAGAGAAGGCACTAGTAATTTATCATCAATTATTTTATCATTTGACATGCCCTCGTCGCTTTTGCAGAGATCTGTCCAGTAACTTGATAACGGAACTGCCAATCAGTATTTTCAAGGATTTACCCTCATTGCAAATTCTGTGAGTAATAGCAGCTGGATGAATACATTTGATTTTAAATGTAAATATTAAAACCTGGTGCAGATTTTTATAAAGTATATATGTACATACTATTGGCCTGCTGTGTTTTCTCATTTGTAGGAATCTGTCCCAAAATCCACTGAACCACATCCACCCAGGCCAATTTAACCACCTAATTCAGCTCCAGTCTCTGTAAGTTAAATTTTCTTTTTTAACAATATATGTTATTAAATTTGATATGCTGTAGTAACCACGCAGCAAAAGTTGTTCTCTGAGTCGAGTTAGTGTTTTTGTGCTTGTTTTAGGCTGCAGCGCATATTGACGATAAAACAAGAGCAGACGATAAAAACAGCAGACCAGGCTATGTGCCAGATTGTAGTATTCACTAAGGCTTCGAGCTTGCAGGTGACCGGACAATGGTCAGCGGAATAACCAAAGTCTCTTGAACACTAAAACGTCGATATTCTGTTTCTGCAGCGGCCTGGAGGGAGTGGAGATCCCAAATATCCAGACAAGCATGTTCCGGACCATGAATAATCTCTCCTACATGTGAGTATCTCATTCTGCTTTGACTTTTTTGGAATCAGACATCTGCACAGGCACGCACACCAACATGTAAACATGTAAACCCGGCACGGACAGGGGCACCATCACGGACACACCAGCATGGACACCGACATGGAAATAACCCGGCACGGACACACCGACACGGACAGAGGCACGGTCACCACCACGGGCAACGGCATGGACACTGGCACCAGCACAGAGACAGACCCAGGATAGACACCGGCACAGATATTGACACAGGCACTGGCACGGACAGGGGCACAGGCAGGCACATGGAAACATGGAAATGACATGGAAGCCCGGCACTGACACACAGGCACGGGCACCGTCACGGACACACCAGCATGGACACAGACACGTACATGGGCACGGACAATGGCACCGGGATGGACACTGTCTGGCACAGGCATCGGCACCAGCATGACACAAGCACAGACACCGGCACGGACACACCGGCATGGACACGGGCACAGACACCGGCACGGACAGTGGCACAAGCACGCACACAGACATGGAAAAAACATGGAAAACTGGCACGGACACAGGCATGGACATGGACACTCACACCGGTACCAGCATGGACATGGACACTGGCACATACATTGGCACCAGCATGGGCACCGCCACGGACAAGAGCACCGACACGGACACGAGCACACAGACATGGAAACCCGGCACGGACACCAGCACCCACACAACAAAAAACTTGCATTTTTACACATTTTTAATATCCTGCATTGGGGTTGGGTTCTGTGTGGTGGTGTGTGACCTCCTTGGCCGTCAGCTACGCCACTGACTGCATATCATGATAATGGTTGGTCGTCTTTAAAAGCATGCAAGTTACTTTCAATATAAAAATATAAACAAATATTTTTACATTTAAATGTTTCATTTATAATAATATATATATATATAATAAAATATAATAGAATATACAAGTATGTATGAAAACTGTATAAAAAAGGTTCATTCATTTTTTAGAATAGAATTAGGTGCCACTAGAATCACAGAAATTACACACATCAATGTGAATTTGTAAACACATTACATAACATGAATATTAATATTTTAAAATATTAATTAAATATTGATATACATTTTTTCTCAGATATTTCAAGAAGTTCCAGTACTGCTCTTACGCCCCACATGTGCGGAAGTGTAAACCAAACTCAGATGGTCTCTCATCTTTCGAGGATCTGCTTGCTAACGTGGTCCTTCGTGTGTCCGTGTGGGTCATGGCTTTTATCACCTGCTTTGGGAACCTCTTTGTCATCGGGATGCGGACTGTCCTTCGGGCTGAGAACAACCTGCATGCCCTCTGCATCAAGGTTTTGTGCTGTGAGTACCTGACGTATACATTTTACCATTGCCCACATTATACTAAACACTAAATATGCTTTATGATACGGTCTGAGTTAAAAGCATATATCCTTAAAAGGCCAAGTCTTTTAAGATACCAGCATTAATGACACCAGAGGGCACAAACATCTGTTTTCAGGGCTTATTTGTACTATAATTGGCTGACTGTTATGAAACCAATGTGACGCAAGCAGAAGCAGCTGGCACTCCAATAAGAAACAGTTTTCTAGGACACCAAGCTCTCAAATTATAAGTGTTCCTGCACCCATAATGTCTTCTCAATTACATCAAAGCATATTACATATCGCAAGCTATCTCTAAATTTTTCTGTTTATCGTAAAAATTATGTGGGTTTCATCTTCCTGAAGAACTCGGTCCAATTATGCTTTCCGCATTCAGAAAGGGATGTGTGAGAGCAGTTGACAAAATTATTTCACAATGGAAGAGCACTGCCTGAGATGTTTAAAGGGGGGGTGAAATACTCAGTTTCACTCAATCTCATGTTAATCTTGAGTACCTATAGAGTAGTATTGCATCCTTCATATCTCCAAAAAGTCTTTAGTTTTATTATATTTATAAAAGAAATATAGGCTGTACCGAGTCTTTCCGGAAAAAACCCGAGCGGGTGGAGGCGTGCCGTGTGGGCGGGAGTGCGCGAAGCTTTTGCATGTGTTGTAAACAGGCAGACTCGTGGTTTATGAGGACATGATTTATTTTCACAATAAACAAACTTACACCTACAGTGGCCAGCTAAACAAATGTATTTAAACACACAAACACACAAACACACACACACACACACACACACACACACACACACACACACACACACCATACATCGCATGCTCCATCGATACATTAACTGTACGTGATCATGTTGTTTACTTCCTGTGCTTAACTTACACGCCGATAGTTAACAACACACAGACATTTGAAGCAGTTTTACTCACCGCCTGCGGTTCCGTGAACCTTTATCGTTGGGACTGCTCCATCTTTAAGTATTAGGCGATCTGCAAATCGTCGAACTGTGCCTTGTTTATAAAACTATTAGCAGCTACCGCCGAAATTAAGGGAACAAACAAGAACACAATTGCGCAACTCCGTTGCTGCTCTGGAAAAACAAAATCCATCCACAGGTCCCTTAACTCTGGGTTCTTTGGACATTTGTGCAGTGTTGTCTTGCCCTGGCAACCAAAAACACACTTTTTGGTGCCATTTTTTTGATTGCAGCAGAGCCCAGCGCTCTGATGGACGCTCTCGTACGCTCTAGGCTACAGATGCGCGCGCCCTTCCGGGAGAAGTGCCCTTAAGACCCGTATAAGAAAATTCTGCCCACTCTGACGTCACGTAGTCCCGTATTCGAAAAAAACTTTCCGAAACTTGTGACAAACCGGAAGGAGTATTTTTGGAACAGAAATACTCCATCAAACTTACAACTTCATTTTTGAAACTTTGTCCATTTTTACCATGGTAATCCAACTCTTTAACAGTGTAAAAAACTCACTATGCATGAAACAGCATTTCACCCCCCCCTTTAAAAACCCTTTTCTCCAGGTCCTATTGCTGTCTTTCACCTTTAACCAAAGTGTCCCTCTGTTGACAATCTCCCGTCTGACATTCAGCTTGAAAGGCTGCTGTGATCGGACGGGAAATCTATAAACCTGTAACAATTCTATTCACACAGGATTCGCTCTCTATTACAATCACCTTCAGTAATCAATTCTAACTCTGGAGTTCCTGGGCTGGTGCCATTAATCACTGCACTCATGTTTGGCATGGGAAAGGCTTCTATTTTAGCCTGTAATGTTATTACCATGAGCTTCGGTCACGCACCTGTGCTATGCCTCGTAAAAATTGATTTCTGGCCTGCTGGGGTTGTGATTTATCTTTTAAAAATAACATTTTATGCGTGCAGGAAAATGCTCCAACATTCTGGCACAAGACCAAATTGTAAATCTGGGCTTTAAGGAAGCTACTTGTTCATTAATGAGTTCTGCTTCTGTTATCCAATGACTAATAGCTAAAGCTATTCACCACAATGCTTCATTCATCCCTAGGTGCAGATTGCCTGATGGGGGTCTATCTGTTTTTTGTGGGGGTCTTTGATGTGAAGTTCCGTGGCGAGTACAACAAGAACGCTAAGCTGTGGATGGAGAGCCTGGAGTGTCGTACTATTGGCTTCCTGGCTATGCTGTCCTCCGAGGTTTCCGTCATGCTGCTCACTTACTTGACCATAGAGAAATTCCTAGTCATTGTTTTCCCTTTCAGCCACCTGCGACCAAGCAAGTGCCAAACATTTGCCGTCTTGACCTCTATATGGCTGCTAGGTATCTCTATAGCTGCAGTGCCTCTGCTTAATGAGGACATGTTTGGGAATTATTACGGACACAATGGAGTGTGTTTCCCTCTTCACTCTGAGCGTCTGGAAAAGCCCATAGCAAAGGGATATTCCACTGGGATTTTTCTAGGTGAGTTCTGGCAATGGTGAAAAATAGATTGAAGGAGTCATAGCTTTCCTTGTTCTTTTGAAATAAAACGAGTTACTCTAATCAAATAGCCTTCCCAGCACACATAGATCATTTATTGAAAATAAGCTACAAAAATGTCCCTTTCCCTTTTACACATTAACATGACCGCCCACATTTATTGGACAGGTTTAGTGGATTTTGTTGTTGTTGATAATATACCATTCACAAGTTTGGGGTCTGTAAGATTGTTGATATATCATGTAAATTTTTATTTTGGCTATGTTTGATCCAGGAAACCTTGACTAACAAATGAAATGATAAAAATTGTGGAATATGGCCTCTTTAAAACAGAGAAATGTCTCAACCTCAATAGTCTGAAGAATATGTTTTGTTTAATTTTTGTGCCACATTCTGTTAAAGGATTAGTTCACTTTAAAAAAAACTTTTGCTGATAATTTACTCACCCCCATGTCATCCAAGACAGTCTTATATACCATTTAAAAGTTTGGGGTCCGTAAGATTTTTTTTTAAAGGAAATTAATATCCTTCAGCAAGGATGCGTTCAAGTGATCAAACGGTACAGTAAAAACAATTTAAAATATAATGATATTTCACAATAACGTTTTGTAAGACAAGTCTTTCTTTCTTCAGTCTAAAAGAAATTAAGGTTTTTGATGAAAACATTCCAGGATTTTTCTCTATATAATGGACTTCAATGGGACCCAAACGGTTCAAGGTCCAAATGACAGTTTCAGTGCAGCTTCAAAGGGCTTTAAACGACTCCAGACGATGAATAATGATCTTAGCTAGCGAAACGATCGGTAATTTCAAAAACAAATAAAAAAGTTTACGTTTTATAAGCACAAATGCTCACCTTGCTCTGTTCTGTGATGCGCGTTCTTGACGTCGTTCGTGACCTTTTTAACGTAATTGCGTATTACGTGACGTCACATGAACGAGCATCACAGAACAGAGCAAGGGAGCATTTGTGCTTATAAAACCTTAACTTTTTAATTTATTTTTTAAATGACCGATCGTTTCGCTAGATAAGACCCTTATTCATGCACTGAAACTGTCATTTGGACCTTGAACCGTTTGGGTCCCATTGAAGTCCATTATATGGAGAAAAATCCTGGAATGTTTTCATCAAAAACCTTAATTTCTTTTCGACTGAAGAAAGAAAGACATGGAAATCTTGGATGACATGGGGGTGAGTAAATTATCAGCAAAAAGTGAACAAATCCTTTAACTGCTGCTGATGATGGCATTCGTTTATTAATGAAACCAACCATACTGAATTAATGAAAGCTATTTTCCAGCGCATTGAATTGTATACTCTCTTAAATGGGAAGGGATGCAGACCTGGAACAGGCAGCAATGAGACCCTGTTGTTCCTGATGCATCCAGTAGGAGGAGGCTGTACAGTATGAACCAGATGACACGAATATAAGAGGTTATTCAATCATTTGCTATAGTTATTGTTGTTCAGCAATCGTGCTGCGTTGCAACATTTATAACTTATGGACGATTGCTCCAGGTCTGCAAGCCTCCCTTTTCTTGTATGCTCAGCTTTAAAAAACCTTTTAGTCACAGTACCAGAGATGGCCTTGACCTGTTTTCATATGCTTTGTGCTGTTTTTCAATCAGAGTTTTATGTTTATACTTGTAGGACTTAACCTGATGGCCTTCCTCATCATTGTCGTTTCCTACTCCAGCATGTTTTACTCCATCTACAAAACAGGCATTGATGCCACAGAGCTGCGTGGACGGCTGCACAGGGATGTGGCTATGGCACATCGCTTTTTCTTCATCGTGTTCTCTGACGCCCTCTGCTGGATTCCCATATTCCTGGTCAAAATCCTCTCCCTGCTGGAAGTTAAGATACCAGGTTGGTTGGTCCTTAAACAATTAAATGAAGAAAAATTGTGCGTACATATAGAGAAGATATACAAGCAAAAATGCATTCACAGATAATAATATGAGTACTTTATTAGTGCCACTTAGATTTTACTCAAACTACACAAAAGTATTACTAAACTCCATATTTTACTAAAGGAAAATATCTCTTATCTTTCATGTCTCTCAGGAACAATCACATCATGGATGGTGGTCTTCATCCTTCCCATCAACAGTGCCTTGAATCCCATCCTATACACGCTGACCACCAGTTTCTTCAGAGAGCAGGTGGAACTTTTATGGTGCCATAGACAGCCGAGACTCAAACAGGACCGCAAGAGCTTCACCAGCTCTGTTATTTACATGGACCCCTCAAAGTCTTCTTACTACCACCCACAGACATTAGTCATAGATGTCAGTTATAGATGAAGATATTCTATATTATGGACATTGCATTTGCCTGTAGTGTATCTACAGAGTTTTCGGAGAGCCGGATCACTTAAAGACGATGTCATGGCCTCTATGCTGGTGATCATAATCACAGAATCACGGACTGACTGTAATCAGATGCCATATTAAAGAAGACCTACATTAGATCAAATATCTACATGTTATGGATGGACAAGAATGATAAAACAAAGTGCAAGATAACCTGACACTACTCTTGCAGTACATCATAAAGAGCTTTAAAATGGCTGAATATGTTATAACCTTGCTAGTCAATCGGTTTTAAGACCATACACTGATCTTGTGTCTACTTTGACAGAGGGTTGGTTGTTTTTTAAACTGTGCAACAGCCAACAGTGGGCATGCAGGCTATTTGTATTTTGCATATGTATATGATGTACATTATTATTTCCTTTTTTTGTAGTGTATTTGTGTCAAAAAATAAAGAAATCCTATTTCACTTGCAATAGTAAATGGAGCTACCTACTGTACATCTTACTTCCATTCAATCATGACATCCATCAAAGCAGTTTAAAATCAGCCGTATATTTATCAGTCAGTCAACATGGCGATCATCTTGGAAATGCCCCTGTAATCTGTTTGAATGGGGAAAGAAAGACATTTCTGCGTTAGTTAATGTAACATCACATATTTATAATCAGGAATGAATTACTACAACAATTGTGTTCTTATTTACTTCTTTAATTCAAATTACAAGAGTAATGTAGACCAATAGAGCAAACAAACCGGTGGATCTCTTTACGTTAAAAAATATTATTACTATAAAAAATATTCTGTGAAATTTTGTATAATGGGCTCTAATTTCACAGCTGTTTAATTTAATGCAAAACATTTTATTTTATTAAAAAATCTCCCAAAAAGTCTCTCCTTTTTTCATCCCAAAGTTTGCAGCCACCTTGTGACTCAAAACTGTTACTACGACTACCAACTGCAGAAATGCCTCGGATTCTGTGAATTTATATAATAATCAGCATAACACACGTTTGATAAAAGTATTCTCCAGTTTAATCAAGAAAATGGAAACATTACTCAGGAGAATAAGGAACCTAAGAGACCCTAAAAAGGTCGATGAGAATTAAATATGAATTGTTTGTCTTGTTGCAATACATTGTGCATTGTGATTAACATTTTTAGATGAAGCTTTAAGCTAAAAGTATGGAAATAAAGATATCAATATTTAATGTCCACGTATTTGTTAATTAACTTAGCCGTGTAAAAAGCTGGATAATGTAACTTTAGCTATAATTAGCCGGTCATTATCAAAACAAACCCATTCAAGGTGGAAAAGTTTTTATTTTTCTACATTTAACGGCTGACTGGACAGTGAACATCATTCATATATTAAAAAAAATAAATTATAACTATATCGTTTTTGAGAAAGTTATGTTTGTGAAGTAAAGACACAATGACTGACAAGTAGTAGAATTAGCCTACCGGTAAGTTCGTTGTAGCCTGGCTACCAATGGGAGGGGCTTGACAAATGGGAGGAGCTTACGACTTCACGCTACTTGTTTGATTGACAGTCGTAACGAGGCAGAGGCTCCGCATACCTCGAGGCAAGTGCGAGAATTCACAGCAGCCGCAGCAACTTTAGGATGGAGCAATAGTCGAGAAAAGTCCTTTCCTCACAGGTACGTCTATTCACTTATATTGGCGACTGTCATTTGGAGCGGTTTATCTGTCACCTCTGTGAATCCACACTTTTTGTATAAAATATTCATCACGTGAACCCTATCCTTCACGTTTCCTGAACTACATTCCCTGAAATAGTTCTGTAGGGTATCTGCATGAAGGATTATAACAAAAGTTTACTATAGTCGTGACTCGTGGGTAATTATGCGTGATGAGGTTTGCAACATGTTGCGCATGTGTTTATTTTTAGATAAATTGGGACGCATCAAATACTGACGTATCTCCATTAACCAGGCATTATTTAATACATGTTTATCCTGTATACTATCACTGACCAATCCTTTACAGGTTTCTTTGACTACAGCCTATACCAAAGAATATATTTTGAATTATCCTACCTCTTTTAAGTAGATCAGAATGAAGAATATGAACAGACTTTGGTGCTTTTTCATATTCACTTATTCCTGTTAAATTGCACACTGCAAAATAAAATAAACACACTGCAACCATTCTGCGTGTAGGCGTGCATTTATGTAAATGATCCCATGTGGCTAGAGAGCCTGCCAAACATTATTATATAAAAGCTAAAAATAAAAACAATTGGTTACCTTTTACAATAAGTTCCTATTAGGTAACATTACTCAATGTACTATTAGATTATTACAATCAAAGGTTGCAACTGTTAATATTATATAGAGCGTATCTAACATGAACTAACAACGATTTGAAACAATATTTATTAAAGGGATAGTTCACCCAAAAAATTTACTCACCCTCATGCTGTTCCAAACCTGTAAGAATTCCTTTCCTCAGTTGAACACAAAAGAAGATATTTTGAAGAATGTCGGTAATTGTGGGTCACCATTGACTTCCATAGTATTTTTTTCCCTTCTATGGAAGTCAATGGGGACCTGGAACCTTTTAGTTATCCATATTCTTCAAAATATCTTCTTTTGTGTTCAACAGAGGAAAGCAATTCAAACAGGTTTGAATATAAAAGAGTGCTTATTGATTGCGAAATATTACAAATATTTTAGATTTTAGCCTAGAATAATCTAAAAGCAGTGTTGACTAATACATTTCAGCTACTGTATCTTGGTGAAGATGCATGTGCTGCTTGTGGAACTGCAAAGTAGTTCAATAAATTATATAATAGGAATATGCGACACTTCTGTAGGCATGCTTTTATGTAAATGAGCCCATGCTGCTGGAGGAATTGCCTAACCTTATTATATACATTTTAAACCTCTTTCCTTTTTTTATATATGCTAAAAGTCCTATTGACTGTGTGAACCATAAAAATGGTTGTGATTTGCATATAACAATTCTCGTTGTCTTAGAATAGCTAATAGAAGTGAAGCCATCAGAGACAAATGGAGTTGACCTTTATGACAGTGCAATGATTTGCTGTAATTCACTCTCTTTAGCTGTCATTCCAGAGTTTATTGAATCATTCTGACAAGAACATTCCCAGACATCTGTTTGAAGAACATCCCACAGAAGCTTGTTTCTCAGGCAACCGTGCTGGTTTAGTACGCTACTATAAATATGCGAGAAGGTGGGCAGGAAGCTTTATGATCTGGTATCTCATGTTCCTTCTCTTTTTTTTATTCTACATGTTCATCTGCCAACACATATGCGTTTCATCCAAAGGCACAAGCAAGCCTCATCTAATTAGCCTGAATCCTGTTCGCTTGCAGTTCAATTATGACTTGGCTTGAACGTTGCCGTTCAGACAATAGCCGAGGCCCATGGACATTCAAACACCAACGTCTTAATGTGTCACTTGAGACGGAGGACGTCTTTTGTGAGTGTCAAACGGTTGATTGTTGAACCTGAGCCAACGGCTGATTTCCTTTTCCCATTTTGAAAGCTGAACAATGAACGTTTGTGTATACGTATCGATGCCGGGAACAAAAAAAGATCAGAATCACCTGGCCGTAACCAGATATGAGCAGCGCACCGGTGTCAGTGGCACCTGTTTTCTGCGATGCCATAGGGTGATGAGATGTAAGCCCCGCCCATTAGCAGTTTCTGACCTGATCTGATTGGATGTCAGAAATGAGCTGTGCCTCTGTTTGCTAACAGACGAGCAGTTAGAAGGACAGGTGCAGGGTGAGGACCCAGATGCCCTGAAAGACCCCATTATCAGTGGTGCGGAAAGAACCGGTACTTTCATACAGTGAACACCAGTCTCAACCCTAAGAATGCTGCATTCATTGGCACCTTTTGCTTCTTTTTGCTTGCTATAGAAACATTTTTTTATAATAAATGCTTTTTATTGTTGTATTATACTTAAATAATGAAATAAATATATTTAAATAGATATTTTTAATTCTTTAAGTTTTATTTACAGAAATATTTATTATTGTCAAGTCAAGCCACTTCTATTTATATAGCGCATTATACAATACAGATTGTTTCAAATCAGCTTTCAACAGGAAAATAATGATTTAATGATGCAAACAGAATTCAATTCTGCTGTAAAGCAGCTCTAAAAGAAAATAGTGTCATTGTTCAGCTAAAGTCACGTCAGTGTTGATTCAGTGTAAAGATCATTAATTATTAAATTAGATCAATTTGACTAAAGCAGCTCTGTAGAAAACAGTGGTGTCATCGTCCAGCCCAGTTCAGGTCTCATCCAATACAGTCTGATCAATTATATTTTTGAATATTAAGTGTCCCCAACTAAGCAAGCTAAATGTGACGGTGGCAAGGAACCTAAACTGCATCTGTGACAGATTGGAGAGGTAAAAAAAACTTGTATTATTAACTATTATTTAACAAATCCCTAAACTTTATTACTATTAAAGTCATGCATGTTGAGATGAGGAGTGCTATTCCCTTTTAAGTTATTTGACTTATGATTTTTGCCTGAATGATAAAAAACAAAACAATCCCTGCTTAGTCTGAGAAGACTGAGCGATATATAAGAAGCAGAATTTCATATAGGGACTTGGGGATGGAATTATTATTTTTTTTAACATCTATTGCAACAACCCAGAACAGCCTAGCTGCCAGTTTTGTTAATCTTAGTTGAAACCAAAACTATTAAAAAAATAATTTTCGTTAATTGAAATAAATATAGGCTAAATAAAAGATAAATATTAAATGAAAAATATAATAAAATAAAAATATTAGGTAAAAGTTAGCTGAAATGACTAAAATTACTACTAAAATGACTAAAACTGAAAAAAAAGAATTAGATAGCCAAATAGAAATCACAAAATATAAAATATAAAAACAATTACAAAAAATGTATTCAAATTATTGCAATATAAGCTGATTCAATATATTGATAAATACTATAATAGTATAAAGATAATAATACTACTAAACTACAAAGCAATGTGCTAAAAATCAGTCAGATGTAGTAATATAGCAACACATGAATGAAATGCATGAAATCAAGTAAACACACAAAATCTAGTAAAGAACGGCTTTTATTACAGAAGCAGAGCCTAATACTTGCAAAGCATTAGGGCTAGTTATTAATTCTTCTAATTTTAATTAATTTTAAATCCCAGTATGAACTGCTAAACAGCATGTGCTCAATGCAAAGTGTGTAAGTGTAAAGCATGCGTTAAATGTACAGTTGAGCTTGATGTTGGGTTTAGTGTTGCGATGGGAAGCAGATAGATGCGTCTCGATGCGGTCTCTGAGCTCCAGATGGCGGATGAAGCACTTAGACGGATGGATGTACATGAGATCAGGTTGAAAGAGCTGCTTTGATGAGTCACATGATATGTTCTCACCATCTCCACGCATTAAACTATTGCCTGCAACAACGCACGAATCCAAAACTATTTCACATGTTTTCAGCTTTTTCCCCTTAATGGCCTTTTGCTGTTGCTTTTCTCAGAAATCATTTGAGGAATTGATCGTTTGTGTTGAGCTACAGCATTTTAAACTCAATAAGCACATATGCCTTTGCAATGATGCAAGTGATTGAGAAATATGGGTCAACAGAGAGAGACAAAGTACACACTCATCCAGATGAGAGTGTTGAGTCGATTATTTGCGGTGTGGTGGCAGATGTTTGCTGCTGTTGCTTACATTTGCTCCTGGTTTTCTCTGGGATTTACAGAAGGCTCATCAGAGTACAATTAACTTTAAATGAGTTTATTCTAATAATAGGCGTTTATCAATTATTCACCGGGCCCTTCTCTGCGTATGCAAATTCAGATGTCCCTCGCCATGGCAACAGCTTGCTGAATTCTCCCAGTGCCCGGAGGTGTTGACTCTCTTCGCCAAACTCTCGCCTACTTCTCTCTGCCCACAGAGACCTGCTCTGCATTTCTGGAGCTTATGAAACAGCTTTTGACTATAAACGGAGACTGTCTTTAAAGCATGCTCTGTGATCAATGAATTTATCACAGGCATGACATTATCTTATTTTAGTTTTTGATATGATATACTCCATTTGTAGGCATATGTATGACATGTTATCATGTCCTTTCTTATGGATTTTGATGGTATTCTTTAAAGGGATACTCCACTTTTTTTGGAAATAGGCTCATTTTACAACTCCCTCAGAGTTAAACAGTTGGGTTTTGTACCGTTTTCGAATCTATTTAGCCGATTTTCTGATATTTAGAAGAATATCAGTAAGCAGACAGTTTCTGGTCTCATTGACTCCCATAGTAGGAAAAAATATATACTATGGAAGTCAATGAGACCAGAAACTGTCTGCTTACTGATATTCTTTTAAATATCAGAAAATCGGCTGAATAGATTCGAAAACGGTAAAACTCAACTTGTTAACTCTGAGGGAGTTGTAAAATTTAGCCTATTTCCAAAAAAAGTGGGCAAGTTGTGGCAGTCCTGCATATGCTTGTTTCTACTTTTAACTCTAGAGGGCGCAGTTGCCCCGTTTTTTTCTTCTAGATTTCACAAGACCTTTTTACCTTTTGCAAGAACTTTTGCATTAGTGCAATTTATGTTACGATTTATGATAAAAGTCACTTTGAGATTGCTTTGTATCAAATCTGAAATTAAAACATTAGTTTTGAAAAAAAGATTTGACAAAAAAAAATGCATATAGTCTTATTCTTTTAAACTAAACATACACTACTGTTCCAAAAATTTTGGGCACATTTTTTTTTAAATTTAATGCTTTTATTAAACAATGATGCATTAAATTGATCAAAAATGACAGTAAAGACATTTATAATTTTATAAACCATTTCTATTTGCAATAAATGCTTTTGTTTCGAACTTTGTCCATCAAAGAATCCTGAAAAAAAGTTTTCCACAAAAATATTAAGCCGCACAACTGTTTTCATCATTGATAATAATAATTTCTTGAGCAGCAAATCATCATATTAGAATGATTTCTGAAGGATCATGTGACACTGAAGACTGGAGTAATTATGCTGAAAATTAAGCTTTACATTCACAAGAATAATTTACAATATATTTAAAATATATTAAAATGTAAAATAAGAGAAGTCTTCAGAGAAACTTACTGAACCCAAAAGTTTGAATGGTAGTATACATTTGATATAGCTGTTCATGTAAAATTATACATCCTAATCCATGAAGTTCTCTATACGTCCTCAAATTCACTTTACTTTTTCACCAAAAACTCCAGCAATCCTTTCATAGCTGTAATTTGAATACTTAAGTGATTTTGTGTGGTTACATTCCTCCTAATTCAATTGTGGTTTTCCATTAGGAACTTTTCCCTATTTTATTCGTTTTAAATTTGAATAGTACAAATGTATTACTCATCGTTACAGGGTGTGACTAACCCAGATCATGCAGGGGAAAACACTAATTGTATTTTTCCTGTGGCATACAGTATATCTATTCTTCAGTGTAGCTGGCTAAACAGACTTACTTTTAAAACAGAAAACGCCTATAAGTGCACACAAAGTGGGGTTGTATTTCTCATGTATGGTAACAGTGGAAAAATCCATTCACGTAGGTGTGGGCCATTTCTGGTGCCATTTCTAAGTACAAATGAGCGTCAGAAGGTAAGAGTGTTTTTTTTTTTTTACAGGGATTTCTTATTAAGCCTTTGAGGGTTTAACACACATGATGCAACAATTCCCATTACATAGTCTGTGCTGAGTTTTTCTCTAAGTGACTTAATAAGGCAATCCACATCTGAGCTTTCAAATGCAAATTACAGGCACAAATGATCCCTCCATCCCAGCGGAGTTTGGGGATGCCTCTCCAAAACATGAGACGTGCAAGGATCTGCATTATCTTTGGGGAATCCCACCCTCTGGACTATCACAGGATGAAGACTCAATTACACCGAATGATGGAAACTGCTTGTTTGTGATAACTACTCACAGACGGGAGAGCTGCCCACTGCAGCATTTCCTGTCTCTTTCTTTTTCTCCGTTTTCCTTTTCCTTTCGTATTCTGTCACTGGGCGGCACAGTAATCCTACACCTGCCTGTTCTCATACGTTGTACTGTAACTGGCTGAACTGCTTTGACAAGCGCGAGGGGGTTAAAGCACACTTGCAGCGTGGAGCCGGGCTCATATCTGGCTGCATCTCTCCACACCACACACACACCCATGCACACACTGGTATAAGAAACAGCCCAGGATCAAGACTCAGTCTTCTGTCAGAAGGAAAAGACAAGAGAAAGAGCAACAGAAGGAGAACAAACAAACTGAGAATCCCAAGTTCAATGGTCCCGCTGTGGAAAGCCTGACGTTAACCGGAGATGTCGATCGGTGAGCGTGGCTGGAAGGAGCTGCCGGTGCATCAGAAGAATGATGGGATTGAAGTGGTGAGCATGGCCAGCTTTCCTGAAGACCTGATGCTGAGCGGCGACTTTCGCGGGAAGTTCAAGAAGATCCGGTGCAGGAAAAGGCCCACTATTCTGGCATGTAGGTGCTGATTGTTCACATTGTTGTCACTGTCTGCTATGAAATAAGAGATTGGAACAAAAATTAGAGTCTGCTTTGCTAGGGTGGTCAACTTCATAAGTTTTTCTGTCAACCATGTGTGAAATGCCTCAACGTCTATAGATATTTATTGGTTACCTCAAGAATCTGGCGTCATGTTTGTTAAAATAGACTTTGCTTTCAGATTATCACATTTGTATATGAGCCAACAGAATGTGTGCAGTGAAAACTGCCATAGTGATGTGCTGAAACGTGAGGGAATGGATATCAAAGTGTTTTGTGGCATTCACCCTATTTTCAGCTAAATTTAGAACTGGATTGCTGTTACTCTATGACTGGGTTGTCCTGGATCATCTAAAGTGATTTGGCATGACTTGACATACAGTGCGGTCCAAAAGTCTGGGGTTCAGAATCTGGAAAAGTACAAAAAGTTTTAGCATTTTGAAAAGAAAGTTAAAAGAAAGAAACTCTTTAAACGATTTGTCAGTATGATTTTTTTTGTGTGTTGTTGAAAAAAGTCTCTTACACTGACCAGGGCTGCATTTATTTGATCAAGAGAACAAACAGAATATTGTGAAATATTATTTGTTGTGCTGCTTAATATTTTAACAAAACCACACTGTAATAAGTAATCAGTTGACTTAACTTAAAAAAGTGAGGAAACCCATTACCTTAAAATTAAGTAAATAAACTTCACATAACTGAAAAAATTAAGTTAAGTGAACTTGACAATTCCACATAACTTATTCATTTTTTTAATTAAGCATGAAGTTTATTTATTTAATAATTTTAAGGCACATTAAGGTTTTCTCACATTTCTTTTAAGTCAACTGATCACTTTTACAGTGCATTGGTAATTTTTTTCAGGATTTTTAAACAAATACGGTAAAAAGCTCATTAGAGCGACATCAACTAAATACTAGGCATTCTGATAACTTTAATTTTAACTTAAATTGTTATGCTGATCATGTCGTTGTTATTCCGTAAAGCTATCAGACTTTTTGAACCCCACAGTATCTATCCTGATTGATTAATGTGTGTTTTATGTGATAAACAGTTGGATGTAAATGACAGGACACACCCCTTAGATTGAGGAGAGACACTGAAAATGTTACTTGAGTCTTGTGTGTTAGTCTTTGTGTGCATTTCCTTGAAGTAGTCTGAAAAGGAGGATAAGGTAAGAGGAGAAAGAGGGGCCAGAGGGTGGAGAGAGAGAAAAAAACAGCACAGGGAGGAAAAGTAGACAGAAAAAAAGAGGAGTGCGGAGCTGGTACTGATATCCACAGTGACGCCTGCATCAGTGAGACATGCCTCACATTCCATCACTTCATCAGAGCTTGAAAATGCTTTTAATAGGCTCTTAATGGGACTCAACCTGCCGAACAACCTGCTCATACTCCCCCTGAAGGCTTAAGACTAAATATTTACTCTGTCCAAAAGAAAAGACCTGCCAATAAATGCCTGTGATGAGAAAACTGATTTGTGTTTGTAAGGTTATCAAATATCCCAAACATCCCAGATAGAATCAGTTACTAATCAATTACTTTATTTTATTTTATTATTTTATTTGACAGCTTGATTTCACTTGAGTGCTGTTTGAGTGATTGGCTTGAGCTATTTTCCAATACGATGCTTTCAGGCTTGTGCCCTTTAGCTTTTTGGACATTTCCACCCATCAAGCGCAACATTTGCACTGTGGGGTGTTAATGGTCTGGTTGAAAGGTCGAGAGATAGTTCAGCCCGGACATTATGTAATAATATGTCTGAGAGCCCCTCGCTGTGCCACGCAGCTCCAATCTCATATTTTTACTGTGTCCGATCTGTGTGGGTTATGTTCCTGGGATAATTATATATTTTGAGTTTACATTGTTCAATTCACACCAACCGCTGTAGTTTTAATGTTTGAAAGGTAAACAAAAACAGGGAAGCACCGAATCCCTTGTTTCCTGTAGGCAAATCCTAGTTGTTAAACAGTCAGAGGAAAAGATGTGCTGTTGACGTGGCTTAACTGTCTGGACTGTCTAGGGTATTTGCATATGAAAATATAAAAAGCATGTGCTACAACTGACTCATCAACTCATGAAACGAATGTTTCATGAAACTTCTTTCTATTAAAACACTCTTTATCTTATTATATCTACAATTGTTTGAATAGTAGCATATAATAAGTAGATACCACTGTTATTAAATTCAGTGCTTCCACTCAGATTGATGTTATATTATATGAATATGACTCTTTTACCGCAGAACACAAACGGGCAACTCTAAACTGGCCTGATAAATAGAGTGTGAGCATTATGTAATTAAGGGCAAGTTCTTGACATCAGAGGGATAGAGAGGGGCATGATGGGATTATGGAGTGACTCAGGCTCAGGACGTGCGGTGCTTGCCAGCCAATCAGCTGTGTAACATCCAAAGCTCTGCTGAATCTGAAATATTCTGTGTTTATGTTTGTACTTTAAACAGGTAGAGTAATTCGTACCATGCTGATATCATTTGTTTAAAGTGCATTTGTGAAGGAGACTTTTGCTTACAAATGTCTGAAACTTGTTCACCGCTGCATTGATTGGACTGGTGCTTGTGCTGTGTTTGACCTTTGCTGACTACTTGTGAGCTTTGCACTTTGTTTCTCAGCAAAGAAATTAAGAAAATGGCATGTAAAATGCGCTGACATTATTGTTCCGGCTGCTGTCTTTTCAGCCCGTTTCTTCATACTTGACTGACACTTGTGATGAATGAGGACTTTAGTACTGGTTCAAGCCAAAACCAATACTCAAAGTCAAGGAAGTCAAAGAAGGTCATGGGTGCCAAACAAAGAGCAGACAAGGCTTTGGAATAAACAGCGTCCCAAATAAGTATTTCAACTCTTAAGCCACAAATAAAAATGAATGAATGTGTTCTATATTACAAAATAACAAACCAAGTGACATTTATTTAAAGAAAATTGCAAAACATTTCACACGCACACACGCACACACGCACGCACACACACACACACAACACACACACACACACACACACACACACACACACACACACACACACACACACACACACACACACACACACACACACACACACACACACGTCTGGTTTGCTATCTTTGTGTGGACTCTCCATAGGCGTAATGACTTTTATACTAGACAAACTATATATTATATCCCCCTACACTGCCCCTATCCCTAAACCTACCCATCACAGGAGACATTCTGCATTTTTACATTTTTAAAAAAATATAGTTTTTTAAGTTTTTTAAGCTATTTGAAATATGAGGACTCATGCAATGTCCTCATATATCACGTATAAGTTGTAATACCAGTGTAATATGCATGTCATTATACACATTTGTGTCCTCATATATCACAAAAACAAGAGCACACACACACACACACACACACACACACACACACACACACACACACACACACACACACACACACACACACACACACACACACACACACACACACACACACACACACACACCATTTGTCTGGTTTTAAATGAGAAAATAATAGATAAATTGTCATTTAAAAGTTTAGAGCTCGTTTTAAAGGTTTTTGAAAGACAAACAAAGATGCATTTATTTGGTCAAAAATATAGTTCTTTAGTTAATGACATGAACTACCTTTGTTTTCTAAAACTAAAACTCTTTCTAAAACTTTTCTAAAACTTCATGCATTCTTTAAAGGAATAGTTCACCTATGAATTTAAAAAAATGTCTTGATTATTTACGCACCCCAAGGCCATCAAATATCTATATGACTTTCTTTCCTCAGCTGAAGAGAATTATTTTTTTCTGCTGAAGAACATAGATTTTGGATGGCCTTGGGGTGAGTAAATAATCAGCAAACTATTTTTAAGCGAATTATTCCTTTAAAAATCAGCCCAGTTTGTTAAAAGTGATGTGAAGCTCTATCATCATTTGTTTGCAGAATCAGATACCCCTTGATTTCATATTTTCTAATGCAATGACATTCAGACATTTTGAATTGTTATAGTGTTTATAAGTGTTTTAATTCTCCAATATGTTGAAGGCAATTGTAGCAATATTATTTGGAAAATAGGCCGGCTTTAGATTTTGTCTTTGATTTTCTTTTATCCAGAGGCATCGGTGGCTGCAAAGTGCTACTATTGCTATTTGGAACACAAGCAGGTACATAAACCACAGTAGTAGAAAAAAACATTTGTGGCGTGTCATCAAGGGCTTCTTTTTCCCCTGTACATCAGGATACTGACCTACCAGATGCTTCTTTCATGGCTATTCTCACACACTCAAGCTGAGGACAACAGTCAGGAGAGTCTCTCACTTGGGATGCAAACAAACAGAGGTTATAATTAACCACGCGGGGCTAAGAGGATTTCTCCCCGCTCTCCCTGCACTGCTCACAGCCTCCGACGTTGGGTTATTTAAAGTGAACCTGCCTAGAGAGAGTGAGAGAGAGAGGGAGGGTGGGTTGGAGAGGAGGAGGGGGAAGCTTAGTGGATCTGTGGCGCTCTGTTCTGGCTCAGTCTCTAGTGGCAGCATCACTCTGCCATAGCAGTGGATTCCACCTGCCTGTTCTGGAAATGTACAGAGACTGCAGCATCCTCTGACTGACTTCACCAACTCATCCGCCGGCAGATATGGCCAGCCAGCAGGATTCGGGTTTCTTTGAGATCAGCATCAAGTCCCTTCTGAAGTCCTGGAGCAGCAGTGAGTATCTTGGCGCTCAGAGCTGCGGGATCACAGCCAGGGCTGGCGGGATGGATCCTGATTTAGTTTGCATGCGAGTTTGTTGCTCTGGTACACGTGCTCTGGTGTTGTTGTCCTCTTTCATTTAGTACGCATGGGCATCAGCATATTATGGATTTTATGGCATGCATTGCTATCTCTATTTTACTTTTTTGTGTGTACGTGTGGTAAAATGATGCTTATGTATCAGGCTTAAAGGAATAGGTCATGCAAAACTAATTTATTGTAAAGGTCATTTATTCACACTCATGTTGTTCTAAACTTTGTGTATGAATTAATTTCTTCCGTGGAACCCAAAAGAAGATATTTTGAAGAATGTTGGCATCCATAATACCCCATTGACTTTTGTTGTATGGGCAAAAAACACGCAGACATTTTTCCAAAAAATATATTTTAGTGTGTGTAAGTAAGAAAGACATACAGGTTTGGGATGATATGAGGTTGAATTTTCAGTTTGGCTGACATTTTTGTATATTTTGCTTAGTAATCCCTCTCCTGGTGTTGTGGTACACAGTATGCTCCCAAGAGCAGTGTACGTCAGGTGCCTGTTCTCACCAGCCTAACCGACCAATCAGCTGTGAGGGCTGGTCAGCCCTCTGCCAATCAGCTTGCAGCAGCAGTGGCAGTGAGAGTGGCAGTGTCTGCTTTATAAATCAATGTTGATTTACTTTTAATAGCTTTAAGTTGCATTTTCCTCATACATTTGTATGTTTTATATGTTGGTTTTATAGACTTTTTTTGTCATTTAGAAGTGAATATATTTTCTGCGAATTACAAAACATCTTCTTTTCAAGCCAGAGTGATATCAAACATGAATAGAAATAATATTTTTGACCAAATCGTAATCTCTCGCTCTCTCTCTGCCTCAGAGTAAATGGGTGAAACGTTCTAATCACTAAATCAAATGTGCTCTGCACAGTGTACCAAATATATTTTTAGCTCTGGCTCAGAGGTTTAGAGCTGCGAGTGTCCTTAGGCCTAATGGCTAAATCCAGGAAAAATGTCCTTGTTATTTAGCTGTCATAATCAGCACGGCTCAAATATCTGCGAACGTATCTCATCTTTCAGTTTTTCTGTTTGTAATCCGGACCTTTCTATGACACAGGGATAGCCAACTCTTCAATCAACTTTACAAAACCTGATCCTGTTTCTTCAGGTTATAGTATAGGTGTGGATGCCCACGGGCGACTGATGTGACCCCTGGATGTCATTTTTTGCCTTCTATTCTTTGAAGGACTTTAGTCTGGTTTACAAAAAAGGTCTTATTTGTTAACATTAGTTAGTGCATTGACTAACATGAACTACTGTAACAATGATCGATATCTTTTTAACCTTTTGTTAAAGTTAGTTGAATGCTCAAAATCATGTTTGTTCACAGTGCATTAAGTAATGTTTACAGATACAAATTTTGATTAGTAAATGTTGAGATTATCATTAGCTAAGGTTAAGTACTGTAGAAGTATTGTTCATTGTTTTTCCATGTTAACTAATGGAACCTTGTTGTTCAGAGTTACCCTTATTCTTTATGTTTAAAAATAAGTTTTTGTCATTGCTAGTGTCTTTAGTTTCTTGTTTAGGGCGCCACGTTCAGACTGCAGGCAAATGTGGCCCAAATGTTAACATGTGACTCAAATCTGTTTTTTCCACCGCCCCCATAACAGTGTGAACAGCACAAACCACATGGAATCTGTTCTTTTCCATTCCAATTTGGGCAGCCCTCGTTTAATACAGCCTTTCAATGTTGTCCTAAATCTGATGCAATGTGACTCAGTCTGAATAGTCAAATGGGAATTCATGCGACTTTTACATCACTCTAGATCAACAGATCAACATTTGTCACAATTCTGCGCTCATGAGAGTCACTTCAAATATTTTACATACAAGTTATCAAAACAGTTGTGAAAGGTTGTCAGTTAAGGAGCTCTGTAGTAAAACATCATACATGTTTAAAAACTCACTTTTTTCACATCCTCGTCTTTGGTTTTTATATTAGGCTATCTGCTCATAAATTAGGCTTCCGTGGCAGATCACACAAAAATTAAATGCTTAAAATCGCTCACTTAGGTGTGTTTACAGCGTGCTGCGTGACGTCTTTTTTTATCAGTTTTGCACATGTGTGTCAGTCCTGATCACGATCTGTTTACACTAGAATCTGATATTGGCCACATTTAAAGGGGACATATCATGCTAAATCTACTTTTTTAGCCCTTAAATGCCTTTTGTTGTATATTTGGAGTGTTTATAAGTACAGAAAAGTTGAAATCAATCTCTTCGGGAACTTCGTTGATATCTTTATATTCTGTTTTGGTCACATTTTTCAACCGGTTTAGATTTTTCTGTAATCTATGACGTTTTGTGAACTATTACGTCAAAGTATTTGCAGCGGAACTGCCAAATAAGTATATCGACTTCCGGCCAAACACTTTGAGCAATCCGCCATTTTTATTTCTCGCTGCAATTTTGTAGTCCAAGTTCAAGGATGCAGAAGTTACGAGAGGGTACGTCAAAATGTTCGGTTGTTGGATGTAGGAACCCACACGCTTCATTACACCGTATCCCAGCATCAGAACCTCTTTGAAGTGCCTGTTTGAGTTTTATTTTTCACGGAAATGTACCCACATCTGTGGGTAAAGTCATGTTTGTGTGCGCGAAGCACTTCATGGATAACTAACGTCACTTCAGCAACCTCCGCCAGTATAAAGAAGGATTTGCCGATAGACTTCGTCTGATTGAGGAGTCAGTTCCTTCTATCTTTGGAGATGACGAACAAAGCACTTCGGTAAGCTGTAAATAACGTACTACATTCTTAAAGCACACGGTGGTCATGGTTTAGCAGTTGTCTTGTTAGTGTGCTTGTTTTAACAAGAGAAATAATCGATTTCTTTGTTTATAATATAACTTATATTTTGTTTTGTGAGTATTAAATAGTCGTTGTAAATCATGCAGTATTGTAGTAGTTGGCATGGATGGAGAACTTACTGTAAATACAGTAACACACCATTGCGATACATCCACATGAAGACGTTGTTTTCATCTCGCTCCGACTCTGGCTCGAACATGTAAGGCTTGATGGACAAGTCTTCCGTTGTTGACATTTTAACAAAAGTTTCTGTTCCACTAGATAATCGTATCTCTGCTATAAAACTACAAAAATTGCCGAACGGGGTGGAGTTGAACCGAGTGTCACCTCTGCGAGCTGGAGAGGGGGCGGGGTATGAAGTGTCGCATTTGTATTTAAAGAGACCGCACCAAAACGAGTTGATCTCAGACGCACATCAGAAAAGCGGTCGAAAAGTGGCCTGTGGAGCTATAATAATGAGGAATTCAGACCCAAGCATTGCAGTTCTGCTTTAAATAGACCACAAATGTATGATTTATATATAAAAAGGAACGATTTAAAAGCATGATATGTACCCTTTAAAACAACAAGGTAAACAACTGTGGCTCGCAGTGGGAAGTGTCAAGATGCCAACTGGACTTTGGTGGGAAAATATCGCTATAGAGTTTGGGATTGGGCATTAGTAAGATGATTTTGGCTAGCCTAACGTTCGGACTGTCAGTTCAAATCCGATTTTTGTGCATATCTAATTGAAATGCAATCATATTTAGCAAGTGTGAATGGCAAGAAATCACATAAAATGTTAATTTTTACAAATCTGTTTCGAGCTACATTCATTTGTGGTTTGAAATCCTATTCTAATCACATTTCTGGAAATCCGTTTCAGTCTGACCGCTCTAATCGTATTTCGCACAGGCAATGTGACTCTCACGGCACGTAAAACGTAAATGTCTGACGTTGTTGTAGGAAGCATGCCAAAAGTCGCTGCAGAATCAAGGTTGTGTTGCAAAGCTCTGGGCTAGCAGAAAATGACAATATAATAGACATGTTTTGAAACCGGCAGAGATTACTGCACGGAATAAAGCCACGCATACCAGTCTCCTACATTAGCTTACTACCGCTGCCTTATAAAACGCAGTAGTCCAAAGGCTACACATTGCCATGTTGTAAACAAAAAAAAAACGGTATTGCAAACCCCTATGTTGCGGTTGTTGTTGTTGTTGGCTATACCTACGGCAGTAAGCAGTATACAAATCGGATCTGAACAGTTGCGATACACAATGTGGGACATTCATCGATTCCAATCGTATACACAAATAATTCGACTTGGACTGACAGTGTGAACGTAGCCTTCGAGTTTCAGCTGCAGATTCCACATCACTTCTCGTTGAAAATTTTTCTCTGTTCGTTGTAACAAGTGGGATATAAGTGGGCTTTGCATGCTAACAGCATGATAACCATCTGAAAATGGACGAGGCTTTATAGGTCCCATTTACAGTTATGTCAGTTGTCCCCAGGGATCTTTTGTATACAGTTGGGGTCTATGGGTGTAAAAAGCCCACATTTTTTACATCAGAGGGGGATTTTGTTAAATGTTTTTTCCATACTTGTTGTCCATCCATGAGCAAGAAAAATGTTGGGAGGACACAAAAGTTTTTTTTATAAAGCAAAAAGAGGTCAAATATATGTCTATACTGTATTTGTGTTTATGTATGTCTCATGTCAATGTGTGTGAGTGTGTTTGTGAAATATAGAGAGGCGTTGTTCTATGTCTTTTATTGTCCCTGTTGGGAGCAGCTCAATCATCAGAGGCTCCTCTGCAGAACGCTGATGTAATGCTCTATCTGAGCCCATCTTTTGTTTGCAGAATCACATGTAATGCATCAGGCTCTCGTAATCATCTAGACTGGCACTGGAGCACAGAGTGACCCGTTTACCACTTCTGTCAGAAACTAGTTTTCTGAAGAAAATGAGAGTGGTGCTTGCACATGCAAAACCCACCGCCATAGTGCCTGGGTGTTAGCCAGAGCGTTGCTGTCCGGTTGCTATAGGTGTTAAAATACATATTAGGGAGTTGCTAGGTGGTTGCTACTAGGGTATGTAAATGTAATTTTAAAATATATTAATACAATATTACTATTTTTACTGTATTATTGATCAAATTAATGCAGATCTCACCAACCCCAAACGTTTGAACAGTAGTATGTATATTATGCATATACTTGTATGATATTAAATGACTAAAAAGTAATGGTTTTATGTTATACTGTCATTTTTATTTGATTACGTCAGCGTCATGGAATTGTAGTTTGTTTATTGAATCTTTATTTATTGACATTTGATGGCATGTGTTCTGTTTGCATTTTATTTACAATATTTGTTATTGAATTTTGAAAGCTTTGTTGGTATCCCATTTGCTGCCAATGGCTGTTTTCAGCCCAAAGCAAGATTGTGTAATGGAGTCAGTCAGTGGTATTCAGATTGTTATTGCTTTACCGTCTGTGTTTTTACGTACGAGCAAACAAGGGAGTGAGAGTGAGTGAGTGAGTTTGTGCCCAATCAAATGATGTTTACACTGTTGGTTAGTGGCAGAGGGGAGATCAGGACGTATAGTGTGTACACAGGGATAAATATAGCCCTGCAACTATGCCACTGTAACATGTCAGTCCTGCACACTTGCCCAGACCTCAGCTAAAAAATCCAGGCTGACCTTCAGTCTCGAGAGGCAGTGGACGTTTACACTGCAATAGATAGCCTTCAGAAGAAGCGAGCACACGTCTGGATTTGTTATCACACAACTTTCAGACTTTTTTGTTTCAAATTGCACTGGGCCATTACATTATGGAGCAGGTGGCGAACCGGAGAAGGTCCCGCCATCACTGGAATGATTGATAAGGACGTGTGAGGTTTGGAAAACTGGATCAAATATACTACTCCCCCACAATGGATAGCACAGCAATGTGCTGGAATAAAACCAGCATGGTGAACTTCATCAAGGGCCTGGGTAGGTGCTACAAAAGAGAAAAAGGAGAGAGAGAAGTGAGAATCTGTGAGTGAAGATGAAACTAGTAAACGGAGACAAATGAATGAGTGCAAAGCAAGCTTCAGATTTGTCCATGAGATTTAATTGGTGTTTAGATAATATTATAGCAAAAAGGTTGTGGCTGTGACAGGAAGAAATGAAGAAATATATTGGTCTAAGATGGTTTGATGAAATTAAGCCAATTCATCAACAATAAATGTTTGTTAGCAACCTTTTTAGGTGAATTGTATGTGAGTGAATGATTGTGCAGTTATGTTGAATATAATAAAATTCAAGAAATATTAAAGGGGCTATGTGTAGCTTTTTACTTAAAACAATATTTAAGATAGAGTTTTCATTTGTACATTTATGATCCAACCATAATGTAATAGAAAGAATGACACCTTGTCTGTTCACCACGGTTGCCTCTATCAGCCTATAGGCTCAAGTGTGTGTGGAGGAGTCGGGTCAGAATGGCGCGAAAATTCACAAAATGAGACGTCATGCGCGTTCTCGTCTACTTGGGCTTACACGGGCTTACATCCGTACGGCAGCCATTAGTAAGCAGCGGCAATCGCTAGCAGTAGTGTTTCAAATGGACTCTGCGAATGGAAAGAAGCGACCAGTCTCCAGCACAATCCAGACACCCACGGAAACTCCTCGTAAGTTTAAAAAAAAAAGCCTTATCTACTGCGGCCAACGAGCGTGTGCACCGAGAACGAGTATGAGACTGGCTGCAGTTTCACTAACGGCCACTGGTGTCAGTAACGGATAAGAAATTTCAGAACTTCCGCAATGCTCCTTTAATACAATGTAAAAGAAAACTATTTTTATTATTGATTATTTATAAATGAATACAATTATGTCATGACAACTCTCTGAGAGTTTGGCATGTTAATGGGTATGACAATGTTAATTCTTTCGTTCTTCGCAGAATAGATCTGCTACACTGCTGCTGCTGTTGGTTACTGCTGTACATAGATATATACACTAGACGTCACCTGGCTACAGCAGTTCATTGGAACGAATGCGTCAACAGAACCGCCATCTTGGAACAGGGGAGCCCCTCCTCTTTATGCATCAGCGTCAATGTATAGGCAAAGGTCTAACGGAAATAAAAACACCATAAATCGTCATGAATGTGATTTTCTAGTGTTATGGTTCGTTCCAACAGTCAGACATGTATTTATCATCGAGTCCAGAGAAATTTATAAAAAAAAATTTTTTTTTTTAAACATTCTTCCTAGTTCAGATTTCGTTCGTGAACATCCATACGCAGCACAAAAGTCCAGCATCATCTATGAATTTGAAGTACAGGCGGAGATAGTAGCGTTACCTAGATACTTCCTATGACAAGACCCCTGTTCAAAGATGGCGGCGGTTTTGACGCATGCTTACAACCCCCAGGTGACGTCTAGTGTATATGTCTATGACTGCTGTAGAGCAAATACGGAACTTGCCACTGCCAATACATACACGACACAAGATATTCTGGCCGATTTCTCCCCTTTCGGCAATCCTAAGTGAAGTCCCGATTATCTTGATGGTTCTACAGATTATCTTATCATATCATTTCTGCGGTGTGAGGTGTGTTAAGAGTGACCAAACCTGCTCGGAAGAACGTCGTAGCCGGAGTCTCACATTTTTTAAATCTTATTAGATTTTAAATATCTTTTGGTGTGGCCTCAGCATAAGATGTGCTGCTGCTTTACATGCACGGATGAATCACCCCTTAGCAGATCTATACAGGTGGAGCGGGGGAAGGTGGAGGGTTTCTGAAAGAGCGCTGCACTGCTATAGCAAACGATAGATATTTGAATGTCGAGCAGCGAACTCATCATTGGCTACTGATACAGCAGGAACTACTCAGCTGTGCCCATTAGAGAATGATGTGATTGCAAGCAGGAACCTATCAGCACGTGCCATTTAGAGTTTCATGACAGAACTTTGTATTTAAACTTTATTAAATATATTAAAATATAATAGACTTCAGATTAAAAAAGTTAAGTAAAAAGAAGAAATGAACTTGCTTGTATGTTTGTTGCTGTTGTTGTATGTTTTAGGAGGTGAAATGATGTGGGTGACATACAGACTATCTTTTTGTTCTGTTTAAGGGAAAGCAAAACGCAGTTTAATCCATGTGGAGCGAAGTCTGTTTTCGTCAACATATGATAAGTGTCTAAAACTAGATCAAAATTTGTTGTCAAAATGAACACTGCTGTGACTGTCACATGTACCCTCTGCAACTTGACCACCGTTACTTACAGCACACTCTGTCCAGTAGCTTCTCTGTGTGTTTGTGAGCTATGTGAAAAAAAAAAGATATAAAGTTGCACCTTCTGCTTCTAGGGTGTTACTTTAGTTGGTGTTGAGGAAAGCTAGGTGTTACTTTGTGTACACAGGTTGCTGGGAAGCTACAGAATGGGAAGGTTTGGGAAATTCTGAAGTCTGGATTAGGAAACTGTCATTGTCTGGAAAACAATACTTGACTATTCATTCAAATAGTTTCCGATTTATTCTGAAAAAATGCATTTTTGGTTTTCTGAAAAAGACAAATACAAACTTCTTACAATCATTTTCCATTTGCTTGCCTTTCAGATTAATAACATTTATTATTATTAATATTATTATTATTATTATTAATAATAAAAAATAAATATATTTTACAGTAGTTTATTTAGTATCTTTCCTTTATTTTTATTTATTTATAATATTAATAATATTTTATGTTTTTTATCCAAAGCTTCACCAGGGTACAGCAAGCCTCCCGTCCCCCCGGTTTGCTGCTCACAGGGTGAGAAGGGGCCGCCCGTCATGATGCCCATCAGCGTGGACCCAGAGAGCCGGCCGGGCGAGTACGTGCTCAAGAGCCTCTTTGCCAACTTCACCACCATCTCTGAGCGCAAAATACGCATTGTCATGGCTGAACCTCTGGTGAGTGACATTTCTGAACTATTGAAGACCTATGACCACTCAAATCCTCAGAGACAAATCAGTCTCTGAAGATTGTGGAGAGGCTTGACCATTTATGGCGCTTTTCCATTACCATTACCAGCTCGACTCGACTCGACTCGCCTCAGCTCGACTCGGCTCGGCTCGCTTTAAGCTCCGTTTTCCATTACAGATAGTACCTCCGCAATAGTACCAGGTCGTCATAGCGACGCCACAGGAAACTGCCGTGACAATCTTCTACGCGACACACACCCGCTACCCACACACACACAGGACAATGGAGGAAATCGAGTGTATGCTGTTTTAATAGTAGTAATGGGTATATCACGCAATCTCTGGCCAAACTATTTAAAAATGGCGGGGTTATTCACTCAGTCAGGATACTCCGTCTGGCGCGTGCAATGATGACGCAGTGACGATTCTCTCTGACCAATCAGCAGCCTGCATTGTTTCACGTCACATTTTAGTATCGCCTCAGCTCGCTTAGAACCTCGCCGGAGGTGGTACGAAAAAAGTACCCGAAAGCAGGTACAGGTACAACTTTTACACAGTGGAAAACCAAACAAAGGCGAGCCGAGTCGAGTCGAGTCGACCGAGGCGAGCTGGTACTGTGTAGTGGAAAAGCGCCATTAGACTGTGGGATTGGCTTGTTCAGAAGATATCAATGAAATATAAGCTAATCTGGCTACCCCTTTTTTTATTCGGCCTGCCTAGTTGTTTATGCAGCTCAGCAGCTTTCACCTTAATGTGACCCTGTAAATAGAAATGAACAGGTTAATAGAAATGAAATTTAGATCTGCCAGGAATTGAAAATACGGATGGGATTTTAGTTTACAATACTTGTTCTGTACAAAACAGATCTTTTATCTCCAAGGACCTTGAACACTTAGCCAGCCTTGTTAGTATTTCACAGACAACTGGCAAGTTCAACTGCACGTGTTTAACAGCAAGCTGCTAGTTTCATGACCGGCAGGCAGACTAGTTTAAATTAACCCTTCCAGGACAGATATGTCCCTGCTGCTATCAGGATGAGCTCATCTTTTGTCCTCTAATTTTTACTGAACCAATAACCAGGGGCGGCGCCAGAGAATTTTTAACGCAGGTGCTGAGGGGGTGCTAGATCATTGACAGGGGGAGCTGCACAATTATATAGCCTATGTAATAAATGAGCAAAACTTGGCCTCTCAGTATTTAATATTCAATTATTTTAATTATTACAATTAAAGTTTAATTTTACTAAATTGAACAAGCACAACATTCAGCATTCATTCAAATATTCTTAAAGATTTATTATTAATAATGTTATTTCAACATAATGTCTTGTTATTTCGACATAATATGTGTGCGTGCAACAAGCAAGATGTGCATTTGTAAATCCGGTGACATGCGTGCATTGATTTTTATTAATAAACTAGTGATTTCTGTGTCAGTGTCAGCTGCAAAGATGAAGTTGAATATCGCCATCTCCGTAGTGAACGCCCATAGAGAGAAGTGCACATAATGGATTACATAATCAGAGAGTAGCCTATTCTTTTCATTTTGAATTGTTTCGTTTAAAGGCATTTCAAGCTTTCCATAGATATATTTATCATGTCTGTGAGGCTTACGCTGAGTTTTCGGTTAATTTATGACGAGACGCTCCAGTTCACGTGCAATGCAAGTGACCGCGCCGGCGCCTCCATGTCATGATTATATTGTCTGCTATATGCTTCTTATTTATTAAATCCAGGCAATTGGTTGATGTATTAAAATTAAGATACAATATATACAAAATGAAATTCATTTTTAACAAAGGCTTTCTACAAAACAAAACTTAATGAAGTGGTCAAAATCATGTCTGACCCACTCATGTCTCCGATATATTGCACATCCTATCATACTCATGCTGTTCACTTTTCATAATCAACATAGATTAAAAAAAAAACATTATAATATTTTAACAAATATGAAACTAAATCGCTTATTTAATGGCTACAACACGTATAGTAGGCCTACAGACCCTCTATTTGTACAAATTGCTGCACATTCATTTAATTCTGAATTTTGCACATATAAGTTGAAAGGCATTTTTGTGCATAGTAAAACATATCTGCAACATTTATCAAGTTCACGGATAATTGTGCGTGCATTTTTTAATCATTATGATACTAAAATCATAATAAAGGCTATACTATGTACAAAAAATCAGATGAGCCCAGAATATGAACGCAACACGTTTACACACATTAATCATTACACACATTAAGCATACACACATTAACATACACATTAACTTTTTTCCTCCCATAGAAAACCATTAAGAATGCTTGGCTTAATGCAGATTGGAATGTCCCAGCAGTTATTATGTAAAAATAACGAGATATGATGTCGAAATAACGAAATAAGTTTTTTTTTTTTCACCATGTGGTTCAGGGCTTCCATAGAATACAGCCTGAATATAATTGCTTCCAGAAATTATTTTTTGGGGGTGCTATCAGGTGCTTTGGTCTTTCTTGGGGGTGCTGAAGCACCTCCTAGCTCCTCCCATAGCACCGCCCATGCCAGTAACCAAGATCAGTAATACATAATACACTTAATACATAAGAATATGACCTTGATTATGACCAGTTTTATTTATACATCCCCCTTACTGGACAGTAAATTTAGCGATTCACAGCTGCAGTATCTTTTTTAAATTTATTTAAGGATCTCTTTGGACACAAGTGAATGTTTTCATGAGTCAGAATATGTGTCTTAAACTATACCCCAGTCATTTTATTCAGTAAAAGTCCTGCAAAAGCATAAGGTGATGATCCATTAACCTCTTATGAAAGCCTTGAGTGATATTGCACTGTCCTCGTCTGCCCCCTCATCTGTTTCTCCCTCAAATGACTTCAGCCACTGAAATATTTATTAACCTAAGATGAAAGGGGTGCTTCTGTGGGCTCTTAAATTTAACACGGTCTGAAAGTGTTTGACAATGTTTGACAAGCCCTGTATTTTCTAAGAGTCAGAGAAGACGGTGTGTTCTGGGCCTGGAATCCATTAAAACAATAATACTATTTGAATATTCAAATGAGTTAATCAACTCTTCTGTTGCCTACAAAAGAAGTTACACACAATTCTGGTGTTCGATTGAAAATCTTACTAGAGTAAGAGTACAGAATGAAGGTCAGTTTGTTTTTTTACACAACCTGTGTTGTTTAATCAGCAGGTCCGATCCATAATAGTTGCTAAGATCAGCTTTTTCACATTTTAAGACTCATGCTGGTGGCCCTGTTTGTGTATATGCACTACTGTTCAAAAGTTTTGGGTCATTTAAAAAAAAAAAAAAACCTTTTATTGTACAAGAATCCTTTAACTTAATAAAAAAAAGTGACAGGAAAGACATTTTTAATGGTACAAACATATTTATATTTCAAATAAACGCTGTTCTTTTGAACTTTATATTCATCAAAGAATAATAAAACAACTGTTTTCAACATTGATAATGATAATAATTGTTTCTTGAGCAGCTGGAGAATCAATGATGCTGAAAATGTAGCTTTGCCATCACAGGAATAAATTATGTTTTAAATATATTAAAATAGAAAACAGTTGTTTGCTGTAAAAATGAAAAATAAAAAATCAACCTTGGTGAGCTCTTTCAAAAACATTTTTTTTAAAACAATTCCGACACCAAACTATTGAATAATTGGTAGTGTACAGTAGCTGCTAAAATGCACAATGTGTATTTAATCAAGGAAACCTAAGGAATCACTTTTAGCTAGAATTGCCTGAATAATATGTACTATGTTTCTGTTGTTTTTACAGGAAAAACCTCTAATAAAGTCTCTTCAAAGGGGTGAAGATCCCCAGTTTGACCAAGTAAGTACAGTTTGCTTTCTGAACCCCCCTCTCCAACATATTGCATGCGCACATCCACACGTCTAGTCTGTGGACAGATGTCCCAGCGGAAAGACAAGAGACAGCTTTTTAGCTGCCCAGCTGTGCCAAAAATTAATCTGACTTTTTGAATTATTAAAATAGATTCATGGATCTGTCTGGCCTTTAAAGCATTTAAAGTGACCTATGTAAAAGCTTGATGTGGTTTTTGGCTTGTCTGGATGTCTGGGAATGAACAAGGCAATTTGCATCTCTTATAGATTAGATAAGAGAGTGTTATACCTGAAATTCACAATAGATAGGAGACATTGTGTATTCCATCTTGTCTTCAAAACATTTTGTGCAGTGTGTGAGACATTATTTCTCCATAATTTGCACATCATTTCTAGTTATTTTATACAGTGCTCAACAATAAGGTTTGTATTTTGACCCAGGGCCAGTGCAAGAGCTTCAGGCCAGTCCCTAACTGTATTGAAACAGTGTTATATCTTATATTATTTGATCATATATCGTACATGCATTGATCATGTCATTACTTTCCAGATTGTTTTCCCGTCTAGTTTCCAGTAAATTATAATAACTACATAATTTTTTATTGCATATTTGCTTTGCAATTATGGTGCTTATGGTATATATATATATATATATATATATATTTATATATATATATATATATATATATATATATATATATATATATATATATATATATATATATATATATATACTAGATATACTGATGAGCCAAAACATTATGACCACTCACAGGTGAAGTGAATTGTATAATTTCCTAACATTTTCTGAGTAGGTTAGATTGTTAGTGACCAATCAATTCTTGTAGTCAATGTGTTGGATGCAGCAGAAATGAACAGGAGTGAGAGACTTTGGCAAGGGCTGAATTGTTACAGCCAGACTGAAAGTGCAAGCCTTGTGAGTTGCTCCCGGTCAGCAGTGGTGAGATCCTATGGAAAGTGGTCCAAGGAGTGACAAACCACAAATCGGTTACGGCTAATTGATGAACAAGGCCAATGTAGGCTATCCCGTCTGGTCTGAACTGAACCGATGTGTCACCATCATTCACAGAAAATTTCAATATGTTACTGGAGAAATGTGTCACAAGACACAGTGCATCGCACTCTGCTGCGTATCGGGCTGCGTAGCCGCAGACCAATCAGAGTGCCTACAATGGAGTCGGAACTGGACCTTGGAGTGGTGGAAGAAGGTCACATGGTCCGATAAGTCCCATTTTCTTTTAAATCATGTGGACAGCTGTGTACATGTGTGCTGTTCCCTGGGGAACTGATGGCACCAGGATGCACTGTGGGACGAGGACACAGTGGATGGAGTGTGATGATCTGGGCAATGTTCTGCTGAGAAACCCTAGGTCCAGCCATTTATGTGGAAATAAATTTGACATGTGCCACCTACCTAAATATTGTTGCAGACCAGGTACACCCTTTCATGTCAATGGTGTTCCCAGGTGGATGTGACCTCTTTCAGCAGGATCATGCACCCTGCCACACTGCACACATTGTTCAGAAATGGTTAGAGGAACACGATGAAGAGTTCAAGGTGTTGCATTGACTTACAAATTCCCCAGATCTCATTCCAGTTGAGCATCTGTGGGATGTGCTTGACCAACCATTCTTATCCACAGCGGCCTTCACCACCTCTCAACCCTACTGGACGTGAAGGATCTGCTAATGTCTTGGTGCCAGAGACCACAGGACCTAGAGTCCATGCTTTGGATCTGAAGCTGTTTGGTGGGATGCAGATGGCCAACAGAATATTAGCCCGGTGGTCATAATGTTTTGGCTAATCTAGAAAGTATATATAATTTTGAGTTGGGGGCCATGTGAGGCAAGTAGAATTCTGAACCAATAGCCAGACTGAGAAAGCAGGACAAAAATCCTTATTGTTGAGCTTTGTTATATGATTATAATTCCCAAACGCATTTGAAAATGAATGGCAAAAGTCTCTGCAAAATGAATAAATGTACGAAATGTCTAAAAAACAGAAAATTATTTTTTAGATACCCTTGAGTAAATGCATTGAAAGTCTAGAATGAAAGGGCTTTTTATTGCTGGCTTGGGTGGAGTGTGTGTTCTCTGCCCTGAGTCTGTAAGTTTGTTTTGTGTATGCATGTTGTGTGTGTGGTGTGTGGGTGTTGTGTGTGTGTGTGTGTGTGTGTGTGGTGTGTGTGTGTGTGTGTGTGTGTGTGTGTGTGTGTGTGTGTGTGTGTGTGTGTGTGTGTGTGTGTGTGTGTGTTGTGTGTGTGTGTGTGTGTGTGTTGGAGGCAGGTGAATAGCAGCCTCATTCAGAGCTCACAGGGCTGTGTTTGTACCCATGATCCCTTGGGCTTTTCAGGAGCCTCACTGAGAGGGGATTCTTCTCCCAGGGTTCATCAGGGAATGAAGGGCTCGCTGTGTTCACCCTGATTCCCTGAAACCGCCCTTTTTCCCTCCCTTCCCTGTGTGTTGAGTCCTCACCAGGGACCGCCTTTCCTTCCTGCACTTATTACCCCAACTCCCTCCCGTTTTCTCACTTTCTTAGCATCCTACAGACACATTTAAGACAAATACTCACACAAAATCCCCTTTCACCAAGACCACCTCCACACTCAAAATGACTTTCTCCCGAAGAAATCACTATGAAATTCATGGCCTATATACAGTACTATGCTCTAGGTATATTTTTAGTTTGTTTATGTGGTAATTAATATATGCTCTCCTTTTACTTTTCAGTTGATCAGCACAATGAGTTCTTTGGCCGAGTATTGCCTACCATCTATCTTGCGCACCCTGTTTGACTGGTACAAAAGACAGAACGGAGTTGACGATGAATCCCACGAGTACAGACCACGTTCAAATACAAAGCCCAAAAAGTGAGTCCTGTTTGTATATAGATAATGCTGATCATTTAAGCTTGATACAGTATGATTTACCAGCCCGTTCTCAACCCAAGGCGTCATACAGTTGACCTTGTGACATTTCGTCGAAATCCTACGCATATGGCACCCTTTAGCGTCAATATGAGACGCAGCGGTTGTAATCCCAAGGCGTCATACAGTTGACGCTTGTGGGATTTCGTCTAAATCCGACGCCCTAACCCTACCCCAGACCTAAACCTACCCATAACAGTCCATGTTATATTGACGCTAAAGGGTGCCATGTGCGTAGGATTTCGACGAAATGTCATATGGCGTCACCTATATGATGCACTAGGATGAGAATGCGTTGGATATACTTAATTATGTGTAATGCAGTTTAGTAAAACAAGTCTGCTTCATGCGTATTAAAGAGCCATGAATTCAGAATTGGGAGTTTTATCCATTAACTTTAGAGCCAATTTATCCATTAACTTTAGAGTCATTTCTATGGTTTCTTGTTGATTTGATTATCATGTGCACCTGTTCATTTCTTTGATTAGTTAAGTTTTCTTAAACCCTGTGTTTGTTCAGTTCATTGTCTGTTCTTGTCTAATGTTAGTGGTTTTGTTCTGGATTTCTATGCATTAGCCTAGTTTGGTTTCAAAAATCCAGCCTTTTTATTTGACCTTTCTTTAACCACGCTGTGACAAAACAAAATATTAATAAAAATATTAAGCATCACAACTCAACATTGATAACAATAAGAAATCTTTCTTGAGCAGCAAATTAGCAATGATTTCTGAATGATTATGTAACACTGAAGATTGAAGTAATGATGCTGAAAATGTATGCAGGAATAAATTACATTACTGTATTTTGGTCAGATAAATGCAGCCTGGATGAGCATAGAGAAAAAAACATTAAAACATCTTACAGTCTCTATAAACTTTTGAATGGTAGTGTAAATAACCAATTCATCCTGCTTTTAATGAATGTGAAGAGAGCAATGAGACAGCAATACAATGTTGTCACTTGGCCTGATAAATTCTGTCGTAACTGGATTTGACATGCCAAAATAGCCCAGTGACATCAGACAGACAACTGGTTGTTGATGCTTCTGTGACTTCTGCTTCCTGTAGCTGGAGTGCAAAACTCCATTTCATCATTGACAAATGATACTTTAGTCTGTGAATGTGTGAGAGGGTGGGAGCAAAATTGGCTTACATGATCTGTTTACATTCTCTCTCCATTTCCCAGTGATGAGCAGCAAAAAGATTATCTGCTCGAGAGGAGAGACCTAGCCATCAGCTTCATCTTCTCTCTTGTGCTCATTGAGGTTCTGAAACAGGTAAGGTCAAACTGGCATACGCACTTTGATTCACATCTAAAAAAGTTTAGATGCAATACATTCCGCCTTAGAAGAGATTGTTGATATACAGTTACTCTGGTATATACAAATGTATATGAAATCAAAGAAAGCCACAATGGTCCAAACAGAATCTATTCCAGAGGGACATGTTATTAAATGTGATACTGTTTGTGTTTTTCCCATATGGCCAGATGCCCCTCCACCCAGTTGTGGATGGTTTGGTCCATGAAGTCATTCATTTAGCTTTTAAGCACTTTAAATACAAAGAGGGGTAAGATACTTTAGAATGCTCTATTGGATACATTTAGTAAAATAAATTCATAGAAACCTATACATTTTTACATGTGTTTTATTATGACCAGGTATCATGGTCCCAACACTGCCAACATGCACATTGTAGCTGATCTCTATGCCGAAGTGATTGGAGTTTTAGCACAAGCAAAGTAAGTACTCGACAATCCAACAAAGTCAACGTTATTTTTATTTAGCAATGTTGAACTGCGTTTTTTGTAACGTGAAAAAGCATACTAGGCCTGAAAATCAGCCTTTGCGAGTTTCTAGATCTTCAGAAGAGCGTAGCTTTCAAGTGGTCTGGATGCTTAGCATCCTCTGTAGTGTCAGTCCCATAAGTGTGCGTTAGTCTACAAAACAACTGCACCCCTGTCGTTGTGGTAGAACAGTTGCTTCTGCATGTCTGTTTTATTTCTGCCTGAGTGAAATATTCTGGGGAATATTGGTCTGTTGGTCCTTGCTTTTTCAGTAGATGTTACCAGGTCTCTGGTTGTCTTATTTGACAGCTCAGTGTCTGATTAATAAGAGGGCAGAGGCAGCAGTGCTATTCGTTTCCAACCACCATGTACGCTCTTACCAAACAACATGGTGAAAATGTCCAGTGAATAATTTACCTATTTACTTTTTTGTTTTGTTTTGTGTTTGTTTTGTTTTTGATATCTACTTGCAATAGTTTAGACAGGATTTCTACAATCATGAAAAATCTGGAAATATCAGGGAATGTCATTGAAATGAGTAAATCTTAAAAGGTGTAAAGTTTTTATTTTATTTCTAAATCTAACATTTAGATATTTGTGAGTGCTTGTGTAGAGTAAAATTTATGTTGCCCACAAGCCAGTGATTTTATCTGCAATTTTTTCTTTTTGTAGATTTCCTGCTGTTAAAAAGAGGTTCATAAGTGAGCTAAAGGAGCTCCGTCAGAAGGAGCAGAGCCCGTACGTGGTCCAAAGCACCATCAGCCTCATAATGGGTGTGAAGTTCTTCCGGGTGAAGATGTATCCTGTTGAGGAGTTTGAAGCCTCCTTTCAGTTCATGCAGGTAAACAGAGAAAATGAAGACATTTGGATAATCTTCCTTTCACAATGCTCATCTATTTATTTATTTATTAAGTTATACTGAAACCAAACCCAGTGTTTCACGATTCTGTGCTCCTTTCTGTCACAGGAGTGTGCACAGTATTTTCTGGAAGTGAAGGACAAAGACATCAAACACGCTTTGGCTGGACTCTTTGTGGAAATTCTAGTTCCTGTAGCAGCGGTTAGAGAAATCTTATTAAGATCTGTCATATTTACATTTATACATATCTATCTATCTATATCTATCTATCTATCTATCTATCTATCTATCTATCTATCTATCTATCTATCTATCTATCTATCTATCTATCTATCATAATCTATCTATCTATCTACCTATCGTGTGTGTATGCCACTCTTTTTTAATCTTTACTTTGCTAGAAATGTCTAAATACATTTTGATCCTCCTTATTATTGCCTTTTATGTCCTTTAATAGGCTGTCAAGAATGAGGTGAATGTTCCTTGTTTAAGGAACTTTGTGGAGAGCTTGTATGAGACCACCTTGGACCTTTCGACAAGAAAGAAACATTCTCTGGTCAGTCTGGTTTTCAAAAGCTATAGTATTTCATACTGTTTAAAGGCACTCTGATCATTACGTACCCCTCCCTGGTCTTTTAGGCTTTGTTTCCACTGGTAACATGTCTGCTGTGTGTCAGCCAAAAGCAGTTCTTCCTCAACAGATGGCATGTCTTCCTTAACAACTGCCTCTCAAATCTAAAGGTATATAGTTTCACTGTGTTATAATTTCTCTTTATTCATTCATTTGTGATTCAACCAGGATTGCTCACTAAATAAGCTTTTGTTGTTACAGAGCAAGGACCCTAAAATGGCACGGGTAGCGCTAGAGTCCCTCTACCGACTTCTGTGGGTCTACATGATCCGCATCAAATGCGAGAGCAACACTGCGACGCAGGGGTAAGCACGTCCCTGGTCTATAGCTACTTGTGTTTAAAGCCACTACCAAAACACCCATCCGAGGCCCCCAAGAGTCAAGCTGTGGTTAGGTCTGCAGTAAACTGATTTTACATAATATAGTCCATCTTATGAATGCCAGCTTTCTTGATGGAATTCAAGAAGGCTGAAAAGAAGTAATAATAATAAAAACAAGTCTGTACCCTGCCCCTCCCATGGCCGCCAGTCCACCGAGCCGGGGGTGTGACCATACCTCTCAGCCCTCTAAGTGGCAGCGAGTAAACAAGCAATCCATTACAGTCGTCGTGCCTTAAGCGGAGGGGTAGAAGACTTGGTAATTACTGACAGTGCTGCCAAAAATGGGTGGAGAAAGGAGAGGACTAGAAGGGAGGCTGGTGGTCATGGGTGATGGGTGTTGGAACGCCAAAATCGCCCTCTGGGAATCGAAAGCTTGGCAAACTAAACCATATACACACCCTTGTTTGATCTGCAGGGCTAAAAAGGAAGAGTGGACAAGTTTAGATGTCTTATGTAGCTAATCCACAATAGAGTAATAAGGATTAATATGATATGATTGACGTTGTTTGGGAAAGGGTGTGCATGCCCTTAGAGGATTTCAATAGCAGAAAAGGAAGTTGTGGTGTTTTTTGACTGTGGGCTATTCAGTTTATGCATAGTTTGAAATGAACAATGCATACTATATAAAAGTACAGTCCCACTTTATATTAGGTGTCTTTAAGTACTATGTAATAACAAATTGTGTACATACTGTACTGTTTTTACATTGTACATAAAAATACCTGCATGTGATTACAGCTGCAATTCATTTCTGTAATTACAGCTATAATTGCATTGTTGACCCTTCCCTTATCCATTAACGCACCTTAAACCTAACCATACCACCAAAACTAATTACATTTTATTTTAACTTAAATGTTTTATCTGTTGACTGTTCACCTAAATACCTAAATGTTCAAATAAATATGGTATAGCGTTTGATTCATACGGTGGCACATTAATGCACAGCACAACTAAATTTAAACAGCAAATTTTAAGTTAACAAAACATCGGAATCGCCACAACACAACAGAAACATGCCACAACACTAACTCTGGGGGCCGAGAAATGAACGAGAGCATTTTCGTTATGTTGTAGCTCGTTTACATTGGGCTGTGGCTTGATTCCACTGTTGCTTTTTAATTTTTCTTGTGTTGTGCACTACTGAGACTTCTTTCAAAAACATTGGAACATCTTGCCGATCCCAAACTTTTGAACAGTAGTGTATATTTAAGGAGGAACAAGGTTTGGCATGATATTAGACCACAAGGATCATAAAAGGTCCGCTCATAGTTCTTGCGAGAGGGATGTATTGCATTATAGCAGGTCATAAATATCAGAAACCATGGATTTGAATGCTACATATCAAGAAGCTGTGACTTAGGGGTTTACCAACCACTACGAATAAGCCCAAAGAGGACAAAATCCCACAAGTAGGCCAGGTTCAAGACTGACACTGTGATAGAATGCTTTTATAACAAGCTATCTGTGTCACTATTCATTGACCTTGTCCTAAACTTGCTATTGCTAAAGACTGAAATCTTGTCCCCACAGCCGCCTCAACTCTATTGTGACGACCCTGTTCCCTAAAGGATCCCGCAGCGTGGTTCCTAAAGATATGCCTTTCAATATATTTGTTAAAATTATCCAGTTTATTGCACAGGTATGTCTGCGATTAAATAACAGTCAGATCTAAAACTAAGACCTCAGTGTTAATCTGTTGTTAGCAGTTAAACCATTATACAAGACTTAATTCTCATTTGTTGTGCAAACTGTGCATGCATCTAAGGATAAAGGATTTAGTGTTGTTACCAAAATAAATACACAGTGACAGCTAGATTCCCATCATTATTTGCAACTCTACACATTTTTTGTGTTTCTGATGCAGCATGTGTTAAAATATTTAATTTTTTTTGCATACTACATCATTGCAAAATGCAAGTTGCATTTCCTCTTTCTAATTTATCTTACAGGAACGACTTGACTTTGCTATGAAAGAAGTCATTTTTGACCTACTGTGTGTTGGGAAACCTGCAAAAGCCTTTAGTCTTAATCCAGAGGTAAAGTATTGTTAAATTACAATAGATGTAGCAGCTTTATCTCAGTGTTATGGCACTCATATCTTAATTTTGTGTATGTCTGTTCTGTAGAGAATGAATATAGGTCTCAGAGCATTCCTGGTCATTGCCGACAAGCTGCAGCAGAAAGATGGCGAGCCTCCCATGCCGAACACGGGGGCCACGCTCCCTTCTGGAAGCACACTACGAGTCAAAAAGACGTTCCTGAGCAAACCTCTGACTGAAGATGAGGCTAAAGTCATAGGTGAGTTAATCTGTCTACTTTTAGAAGAATCATTTCAATAAAATCAAGACTTTTGTCTGTGGAACTTAAAACTCAGTGCATGAATGTTATTGCGCTGGATAACAAACAGAAGAATAAGTTGAAAAACATGAATGAAATGCAAACCTTTACCAAAAACATATATATATGATACATATTGATTGACATTTTCTCATTCAACTCTGTTACTATTGAAGAACATGACTGTCTATAACAGTTTTTTCCCCACTGTTTTTGTCTTTCCAAACACTTAGGAATGTCACTATATTACCCCCAAGTGCGGAAAGCTTTAGACAATATCCTCAGACATTTGGATAAGGAGGTTGGTCGCTGTATGATGCTGAGTAACGCACAGATGCTGAATAAGGAACCCGAGGATATGATTACGTATGTCACACATGACACTTGTCTATGTGCAGTAATGTTTCATCTGGTGTATCTGATACTCTGCACACACCTGTCCAACCCATCAGTCCAACTAATCTTGAGCTTATCAGTGCACTCATTTCTGTTTGAGCTTATGTGACCTCTCTCTATACTGACAGGGGCGAGAGGAAACCCAAGATTGACCTCTTTAGGACATGCATGGCCGCCATTCCACGTATCCTTCCCGATGGCATGTCCAAGTCAGAGCTCATAGACCTTTTGGCTCGGTGAGTGCATTTGTTCGATGTGTGCATGGGCATGTGAGCAGGAAACATTTGCTTTGACGAATTGCCCGATGGTCAGGTTTCCTAGAGATTCAGTAATGTGATCCCTCCTGCCCCCAGCTTGAATAGGATGTCCCAGTGCAATCTGAGTCTGGTCTTATCAGACTTAATTCTTCATGTTTAAGCCATTAGGTCAGCCAGCTAGTTCAGGCTTTCTGTGAACTTCCACCACTGGACTGCAGTGGCTTCTTTGCTGTAGTGAAGGATCTTGAAAAGTACATAGATTATTTATGAGTCTTAGTGCATGGTACTATTTAGATATGTAGGAGAACTTTTTAAAGGGGTCATCAGATGCAAAATTCACTTTTATATGGTGCTTGTATATAAATAAACTTTGCAGTTTGTGGACACAACCACCATATAATGAAAACAAACCAAAACAAACCAAACAGTCTCAATAATCAAGCCGTTTGGAAATTTTCTGAGCAATATGACATCATATTGCTCATGCTCTGCCCACGGCCACTGACGGACTGTCCCGTATTAGCATATTTCTGCCTTCAGCCATTTGTACACTACCGCTGACTTTACGTGTCGTGTGTGACACCCCTCACGGAAGAGAAGGGTGGGGTGAGCAGTTGCTCATTATCATTTAAAGAGACATGCACCAAAACGGGTCGCTGTGAACAGAGCTGTTTTTAAAGTAACACTAAGTAACAATTTTCAACCTTCATAATATATTTCCAAGACCCTTGTGATGGTACATCGACTTAAAATAGTTAAATGACACGTCTGCCATAGCCTGACAGGGTCTCTATCGCTTTTACTGGCACTATGTAACTTCGGGTTTCGGGTAGGAACCCGTGCACAAAAAGAACTACACAATTCGACTGCTTTACGTCAACGCTACAATAGTCATTATTTCGTTTTTCTTCGTTTCTGATGTCGCAATACATCATCCTTTTATGCAAATCATGTAACATACTCTACCTTGTCTGTGGACATTTCATTCTAAAGCCGGTGCTGGATAAACAGCGAGCGTGTGTGCGACGGTAGGCTAGATTATTTACGACAGCGGCAATGGACAATTTCGTTTCCAACCAGTAGAGCGACCGAAAGGAAAAATCCTTAGTGTTACTTTAAGCAGGTAAAAAGGGTGTTGTTTTACACAACATTGAGGAATTTTAACCAAAGTATGTTACAAACTTTACATGAAGACCCCTAAAGAATCATACCAACTTGTGGAAAATGGGCGGCTGATGGCGTTTAATTATACTTAATAAATATATAGTAAATAATAATACATTTATAATTTATATATTATTTTATTTTATACTTTTTCTTTTTCTTTTATTTTTATTTAAAATCTAATGTATTATTAACATGTTTTGTGATCTTTTTACTGGCAGGTTAACCATCCATATGGATGATGAACTGCGTTTGATAGCCCAGAATTCCCTGCAGAGCTTGCTGGTGGACTTCTCAGACTGGCGAGAGGAAGTGCTCTTGGGCTACTGCAGCTTCCTGCTCCGAGAGGTCCAGGACACACACCAATCCCTGCTGGACTCCTCACTTAAACTACTACTGCAGTTGCTCACACAGTGGAAACTGGCCCTTCTCAGCACCAGCAAGAGCCTGGACACATCGAAGATCTGCTCCACTGAAGTAAGTAGCAAGAAAAAAAACTTATGTCAATGTTTGTTTTTTGCCTTCAGTGAAGAAAAAATCTCAAAAAGTTCTCTTTGATATCTCAGGTGTTTCTTCTAGACAGCAATACAAAACAATTGAGCAATTTGAGGCTTAATATTAATGTAAAATAATATAAAACATACACAATATTTTAAATAATAATATAATATGATAAATAAAGCTGTGTATGTGCGCTGTAGTTGTTACAGAATAGCTCTGGCTCCAGGCTGCCTGCTGAACGGACCCCTCACTCTACAGTCCTGCATGCTGTTGAGGGTCTCGCTTTAGTGCTGCTGTGCTCCTGCCAGACAGGCACGCGCAAACTAGCCGTGTCCATCCTGCGAGAGGTCCGACAAATCTTCCTCACCATCGGACAGACTGAGGTAAGAGCCGCTTGGAGCCTGCCTTGATCAGATATAGGCCTTTGAGTATACATCCGTTCATTTTATGGTTGAACATGGTCTACACAGGATGATGAAAGGCCCATGATAGATGTACTGGACCAGCTGAGCCCAGTGGTGCTCGAGAGCTTTGCCCACGTGGCGGTGGCTGACTCGGTGAGTGCCTCTGTGTTCTGTCCTTTGCGGTTTCGCTTACAGGCGAGCCTCAGAGGACATCTACAAAGTGTCTTCTGTTCTGAGATTATAAAAAAGTCTGTTTTACTTCTCTGAGCTTGGAGTTTAGTTTATTAGGTGGTGGGACAAACAAGGATTTGTGTAAATTCAGAATCACATAGATTCCAGACGCCAGTATTATGCACCAGTATTTAGTGTAAATTAATTTAGTGTTTTGTCTGTAACATCAATACCCCATAAAAAATCCCCCAAATCTTGAGCTCCCTAGTTGCCACTATGATCTCTCCCCTTCCACTTCCCCACAGGCGTCTCTCGCTGCCGGTCAGCAGGCAGACTTGCAGTGGCTGGTGGAGTGGAACGGATCTCTGCTCGGCAGCCACTATGACGTGCGGAGCCCGTCTCGCGTGTGGATCTTGGCACAGTCTCTGAAGGAACCCTGGGCTCTGTGCCTCTTCAGTCTTCTGAGACAGGAGTACCTTCCCAAGCACTGTCCCACAGCGCTCAGTTACGCCTGGCCCTACGCCTTCACCCGCCTGCAGCTCCTCATGCCTTTACTTGAGCCCAGGTGAGGGATGGATGTCCATTTTACCTACATCTATATATCATTGAGAGGTCACTCTGTTGATTGGTCTGCATTGTAGCTTTAACTATTGTGACAGTCTAATAGGTTATGTGAGCTTTTAAATCTAGTTGACCAGGCTTAAACCTCAAAGTGCAGGAGGTTTTTAAGCATTAACGCTATCTTTAAGTTTAAGCTCTTAATGGCCTCCCATAGCCACTTTTTATTATGTTACTGCACTTGCTTAAATGGTTCTGCCCCTGATAGCAGACTCTGTAGAGTACTTTTTCGGTTACTCTACTACTCTTTTATATAATTTTATATATATATATATATATATATATATATATATATATATATATATATATATAGCCCAGATCCTTCAGAAATCATTCTGATATGCTGATTTGCTGCTCAATAAACATTTATTATTAGTAGTATTATTATTAATGTTGAAGCAACAGTCGTGCTGCTTAATATTTTTGTGGAAACCATGCTAAATTTTTAAGGATTATTTGATGAAGAAAATTAATTGCATTGAGTTAACATGTACAGTATAATGAATGTAATGTATATACATATATATATATATATATATATATATATATATATATATATATATATATATATATATATATATATATATATATATATATATATATATATATATATATATATATATTATGTATATACATTACATTCATTATACTGTACATGTTAACTCAATGCAATTAATTTTCTTCATCAAATAATCCTTAAAAATTTAGCATGGTTTCCACAAAAATATTAAGCAGCACGACTGTTGCTTCAACATTAATAATAATACTACTAATAATAAATGTTTATTGAGCAGCAAATCAGCATATCAGAATGATTTCTGAAGGATCATGTGACACTGAAGACTGCAGTAATGATGCTGAAAATCCAGCTTTCCCATAACGGGAATAAATTACATTTTAAAATATTATATTAAAATAGAACTTTTTAAAATTGTTATAATATTTCACAATATTACTGTTTTACTGTATTTTTTGATCGAATAAATGCAGCCTTGGTGAGACTTCTTTCCGAAACATAAAAAAAATCATACTGACCCCAAATGTTATAAACAGTAGTATAATTCTATCTGAAGTTTAACGGGAGTTAATTTGTTCAACAAAAAACTTGTTTTAATTTGCTTTTTGTTTTTTACTTTACATCAGTCAGTTCATTCATTTGAATTCCTTCATCTTTTAGCAACCCAGTTAACGCCAAGAAGACAAGCTCAGCTGGTTCAGCAGACACCTTTGCGCCTCTGTGGAGAAACTATCTGATTCTGTGTTTCGGTGTGGCCAAACCCAGTATCATGAGCTCGGGTCATCTTCGAGCTTCCACCCCTGAGATCATCACTCCCAGTACAGACAACAACAACAGCTATGACAACAAGGTGGGTGGGGCGTCTTTCTTTAGCATCACGCACCAGTCATGTCTACAGCCATACGCCCAGTCAGTCATTTAATAACTGGATGGAATCACTGATTTACGTGTTGTTCATTAGATCCTGGGCACCCCGTCTGTGGCCTGGCTGCTGAAGCAGTTGGTCCCTCTGATGCGTTCAGAAAGCATTGAGATCACAGAATCTTTGGTGCTTGGATTTGGCCGCACAAATTCACTGGTTTTCAGGTACTATGTTGCACATATATAAATATTTGAGATCTCTGATGAAATAACTGAACAGTTTTCTCACATTTGGTGAAATCCGAAACCATTGTAGATATTTAGCTGACTCAAGTTCCTACAAGACGCCACTTTCTCATAGTGCTATGACGTTATACAACCAGATTGAATTCCACTCATTGTCATTTTTGTTTATTTTATATCACATCATACAGTGTTTTAATGTTTAAATAACTGTTTTAATGTGTCATGTGGCATTTTTAAAGATAAGATGTGAAGAGCTGCATAAATCTGATGTTCGCATTCTAGTCATTCCTCAGTTGTGCGCTTGTCAGGTTTTTGAATTCTTTGACTTTGATAAGGCGATGCACAAACACTGTATGCATATCATTTTACCATGAATGGCCAGGCAAATAAAAAATTAAAATGTCAGTCATAGAACAATGTTCAATTTTCGGTGTAATTAGAATTGTGCTGGTACATTTTTTTTTATTCATAAGCAAATGTTTTAAAAAGCTTTCTTTTTTTCATTTTCACTTGCTTTTCACAACACAATTTTGAGATCATCCATAAATCTGAACAAACTATAAATTGTTCCAAAGCAGTGATCAGATGTCATATTACATTAGTTATGTCTGCTTATTTCAGTTCTTGGAATCTTAAAAGTATTTTCGGGAAATGGAGCAATTACTGCTCTATAAACCCTAGAAGCACATTATTGATTCTTCTTTAGCCTTATTGATTTTAAATTTGTTATGTCTCGTACAGAGAGCTGATTGAGGAACTGCATCCTTTGATGAAGGAAGCTTTGGAAAGAAGACCGGAGGTCAGTTATATCATTTTTTATATTGTTTAGTCAGATCAGCTGGTATGTGCCATAACTTGTTGTATTGTAAATGGCCAGATCAAGCCATGCATACATGACTTATCTTGCAAAACAAAAAAGTGCTAAAAAAAATCCTCAGTTCAGGGTTCCTATGATTGATGATCCAAAATTTGGAGTCTCAGACTTGTAAACTACAAAATTCTTGAAAGTTTTTATAGTAGAGTAATTGTTCTAGTAATGTGTCTGCTAGAATAAAAAACGGCGAGAGAGAAGAGATCTGCTGAGACTCCAGCTCCTCAGGATCTTTGAGCTGCTGGCGGATGCCGGTGTCATCAGTGACAGGTGAGAAGGATCTTATTATTATGGATTCTGTTCTCTGGACTCCATTGCATCTCATTATGAACTCAGAGGCTATAAAACATGAAATGATCCCCGCCTCTCTGTCTCTCAGCACTAATGGAGCGCTGGAACGCGATACGCTGGCCCTGGGCGCTCTCTTTCTTGAGTATGTGGACCTGACCCGGATGCTTCTGGAAGCTGAGAATGACAAAGACATGGAGATTCTTAAAGACATTCGAGCTCACTTCAGCGCCATGGTGGCCAACCTCATACAGTGTGTCCCAGGTGAAGAGGAAGCAAAAAATGTCTCACAAACTCAACATACAATTAATGTCAACAGGAAATCAAAATTTAGCCCATTCATTTTCTTAATACACATTTTGTTTGTGCTCAATTTATCGGAACACGTTTTTCTTCATAAATAGTCATAATATTGTTCTTCCTACTTCAAATATTTATTCACCACATTAAGTAATGACATCATGAAGCTGTATCTCGCTCTGGGAAGTGCTCCACATTTTCTTTGTTTAGGAAATGGAATTCATTGCTAGGTGACGGTGTATTCCTGACGTCAGTCTTGATTTAGACTCCCTAGTGGAGGCACTGCCCAAAATAGCAGTAGATTAGACGGAGAGCCACTTCATGGGCAAATGAAAAGAGTTGTACAATGGCCAGCCATTTGCCTATTCTCCCTGAAAAAGCTAAACTAAAACCATTCAGTTTTTACATTGTTTTATATTGTTTAGTCATAAAGTGTTTTTTTCAAGTGTTCCCTTTTTTTGAGATCTAATCCCTCTCTTCCCCTCTTTTTCTTTTATTTGTATCATAGTGCATCATCGGCGTTTCCTCTTCCCTCAGCAAAGCCTTCGACACCATCTCTTTATCCTTTTTAGCCAATGGGCTGGGCCTTTCAGCATAATGTTCACGCCCCTGGACCGCTATAGTGACCGGAACCATCAGATTACTCGATACCAGTATTGTGCTCTTAAGGTAGTACAGACTACGCTGACATAATGTATAATTTTGCATTATTTTGATAACCATTTTTATGTTGTCTCAATGTCCATTGCAGAGTACAATTTTTAGATGGGTTAAAAAAAGTACATTATTCATAAATAATATTAAATATTAATATTTATATTATTCAAAAGATATTATATGTCAAAAGTTTAGGGTCATTTTTGGAAATTCTCATATGCTCATCAAGGCTGCATTTATTTGATCAAAAATACAGTTAATACAGTAATATTGTAAAATATTTTAAAATTAAATTCAATATTCGTTTTAAGATATTTTGAAATGTAACTTATTCCTGTGATATCAAAGCTGAATTTTCAGCATCATTACTCCAGTCTTCAGTGTCACATGATAATTCAGAAATATTTCTAATATGCTAATTTGGTGCTCAAGTAATATTTCTATTTATTATCAAAGTTGAAAACAGCTGCACTACAAAATATTTTGTGCAAACCGCAATACATTTTTTTAAGGATTCTTTAAAGAAAAGTAAAGATTCGCGTTTATTTTAAAATAGATTTTTTGTGTAACATTAGAAAAGTCTTTACTTTCACTTTTGATCAATTTGATGCATACTTGCTGAATAGAAGTACACATTTCTTTAAAACTGTGCAAAAATGCGTATATATGATTCAAAATTTCATTAAAAAAGATTGGTTTTATTAGAAAGGAACGTTATCATAATACATAATAATAATAATTTTAAATAATACAAATATTGTAACATCTGCATGTAAAAGCAATGGAGCAGGAAGATGTTTAATCATGGCTCTAATTTAAAACATTGCTTGTGTTGCTAATTCAGACCACAGACATATACACCACTAATTCTATCTCTAGAGGTCTACTTATAGCCCAGGATGTGCTGTAGTCATTTACAGTGCAAGACCTCAATGTGGACACGTGCCAAAGAGACAAAGTGGGTCCATTAAGTGACGAATGAGTCCATTTTGTGATGACAGTGCATGTGTTCTCTGTTTTGTCTGTGGAAACCTTGTACACATAATGTCGGCTCTGTGCAGATTGACGACGTGTAAACATATAGGTCACGTCAGGTTTTTCAGGTTAGGATATCGGGAAAAATTACACCCACCTCTAAAGCTACATTGTTTATTTGTATATATGATCGTCTTACAACACCCCATTTCCATTATGGGGAATGAAGTTTACGATAAAACAAGAAGCTACACATTCATTGTTGTAGCAGTTTTAAAAGGTTTGTAATTTCAAGACCCTGGCGTCATTAAAACATACACACATCCAGAACATGATATGAGCCCTGTGAGCCTCTTCCCTGTTTCTTTGAAGTTTTTTTTTGTTTGTTCTGTTAGACACGATAGGACGTGATTTCCTCAAAACAGGAAATTCCAAGGTTTCCATGAAAGCTTTGCATGAAAGAATGTTTTTTTTTTTTTTCCTTTCATAGGCCATGTCGACTGTGCTTTGTTGTGGCCCTGTGTTCGACAACGTAGGGCTCTCTCCTGATGGCTACCTCTATAAGTGGCTGGATAACATCCTTGCCTGTCAGGATCTGCGGGTATGCAGCTAAACACTCATGACCCACATATGTTTTTTACTCGCTGCTTTGGTGTTGATAGCGCTGTACCAACTCAACCATCTTTAAAATGATTTGTGCCTTTTGACCCAGCGCAAATGTCCTGAGGGACTTTGTCATAAGATAAGCCACTGATGTGTCTCTCTCTCTCTTTCCCAGCTTTTGAATGAGCAATGTTTTGTTTTCATTGTTCTGCAAATGTTGGTTCTTAAGTGAAAGTCTGGCTTTGAGCCCTGACATTTTTGTGTTAGAACAAGACGGTACACTACCATTCAAAAGTTTGGGGTCAAAAAGATTTTTTTAAATGTTTCTTGAAAGAAGTGTCATGCATACCAAGGTTTCATTATTTGATAAGAAATACAGTAAAAATGTAATATTGTGAAAAGATACAATTTAAAATAACTGTTCTCTATTTTAATATATTTTTAAAGTATATTTTATTCCTGTTATGGCAAAACCTGAATTTTCAGTAGCCATTACTCCAGTCTTCAGTGTCACATGATCGTTCAGAAATCATTCTGATATTTTCATTTAATGCTTAAGAAACATTTCTTTTCAATTATTATCAATGTAAAAAAAATACGGACCCCAAACTTTTGAATAGTCGTGCATATCATTGGAAACAGTGAACTTGGTGATTATATGTTATTATTATTCAATCAATTTCATGCATAATATTAATCATGCAATTATATATATATAATTTATATGTATATATACAGTTGGTTTTCTGGTCTTCATTGGTATACAGTGGTATAACTGGTTTTCCAGCCTGGATAAGTGCCACATCCCCTCCAAAACCAGCAAACCAGACCAGTTTGACCCACTGATTTGGCCAGCTTAGACTGTTTTAAGATGTTTAAACATTATACTGACATACCTTTAGGAAACATGCTGAAAAATCCATCTGTAACCTGATGGCTAGTTTTACATGGTCTTTATCTGGTCAAAGCTGGTCATTAGCCAGTCCAAGATGGTCTAAGATGGTTTATGTACTAGTCAAACAGTTTGACTACAAACTAGTGAAGCCAATGTCAAGCTGGTTAGCACTGGTAAAACATCTTAGCTAAAGCTCGGTACCTGTTGGCCACCATGGTCAAGATGGTCAACCAGTCAAAGGAACCTTGTTTCTCCACCAGCTAAGGTGGTTTTGAATCACCAATCACTTCAATAGATAACAAATGCGATCTTCTGATCTGATCCTCCTCAGGTGCATCAGCTGGGCTGTGAGGTGGTGGTTCTTCTGCTGGAACTTAACCCAGATCAGGTGAATTTGTTTAACTGGGCTGTGGACCGATGTTACACCGGCTCCTGCCAGCTGGCCTCTGGTTGCTTCAAAGCCATTGCCACTGTCTGTGGAAGCAGGTATGCTAGTATGCTAATATTTCATTTTTCAGTTTAATGCACAAAAGTTTGAAAAAGCTTTTTGAAAAATCTCTTCTGCTCACCAAGGCTGTGTTTATTTGATCAAAAACACAGAACAAATAATAATATTTTGAAAATAATATTGCAATTTAATGTTTAATTGTATTAAATGTAGATAACTATATTCCTATTTAAAGTATTTTAAAATGTAATTTATTCCTATGATCAAAGCTGAATTTTCAGCATTACTCCAGTCTTCGGTGTCACATGATCCTTCAGAAATCCTTCTAATACGCTGATTTGCTGCTCAAGAATAAAGTTTGGTTTCTCATGATGATTTGTTTATATATTTAGTGCCAAGACTTGACGTATCTTTGGAATGAAGCCCCTCCTTCAGATATTTAGCAAAACCAATCTAAGTTGTTTTTATGTAGGTGATCCTTTTTGTTTTCCTTCATAGAAACTACTCCAGTGACATCGTGACTCTGCTGAATCTTGTTCTCTTCAAAGCGTCCGACACCAACGGGGAGATCTACGAGATCGCTATGCAATTAATGCAGGTCAGAGAGAGAACATTCTCTGCCAAAGAAGTCTTGCAATAATAGAAAGTGTCCTGGATTAAATGGTGTGTTTGCCTGCTAATCTGTTTATATGCTGTGTTTTCTGGATAAAAAGATTCTGGAGGCCAAGCTGTCTGTGTATTCTAAGAGGATTGCAGAACAGAAAAGTGGTGCTATCCTGTATGGGACACACGGGCCTCTTCCTCCCCTCTACAGTCTCTCTGTGACCCAGCTTTCTAAGCAACTTGCCAGGATGTACCCTGAACTTACCCTGCCCCTTTTCTCAGGTACTAAATGGAAGGATAAAGATGGCTGTCAATGACACTCTCTTATAGCTGAAAACCCTTAAAACCATAAACTATCAACTGCACAATGTGATCTTAAAGGAATTCTTTATGGTTTAAATACAGCATAAACTCTATCGACAGCATCTGTTGCACAGTGTTATTTTAATATTATTTATATACTACTGTAGTGTTTAAAACTTATACTATAGTATTTTAAATGAGCTTTTTTGCTTTAAATTTCAGTTTTAATTTTATTTCAAGTTGAAGTTTTATTCATTTCGTTTTGTGCTGTTGTCATTTTTATTAGTTTTTTATCTTTAATTCATTTTTATTTTAGTTTTATTTAGTAGTGTTAGTACTTATACTTCAACTTATTCTATTTTAGTTACTTGCCAAGGCAGCATTCTAGTTTTCGTTTAAATATAAGTTTTTCATCTATTTTATTTATCTTTATTTCCCTTTATTTACTTTATTTAATTGTATTTTAATTAATAAAAATGATTTTGAATAGTTTTAGTTTTAGTTAACGATAACAACTCCTTTGGCATGCTGTCGATTATCATAGAAAATAATTGTTAATAATTTTCATTTAAAATATGCAGTTTTCACATTGTTTCTAAAATATAACCATAACTCTTTACACATTTCTCCTTCAGTAACAAGTATAATGTTTAAGTTATAATCTTTGTGACCGTGTTAATCTGGAAAACCTGCAGAAAGATACTAGGAAATGAAATATTGTTAAATTTTATTAAAACAATATTGTATATGAAAACCTGGACCAAACTTCCCGGTACAGTTGCACTATAGTCTTTCATTATAAGTAAATTATTGCCTTTTTCCGTTAAAACACATTTTTCCTTTCTGGACCTTAAACTGCATTTAACCTGTCCTGAAATATTCCTTTAGCCAACAGCAAATTTACCCAAACATGTAGAAACACCATTAATATCTATGAATATGTATTTATGAAGCTCTGTCTTTTTGTATCTCTCACCTCTAGAGGTGAGTCAGAGGTTTCCCAGCACTCATCCAAACGGGCGTCAGGTAATGCTGACCTACCTGCTCCCTTGGCTCAGTAACATTGAGCTGGTGGATGGAGGTCTGCTGCCCACAGTCTCGAGTTCGAACAGCCCTGGGGACAACAGGAAGGGGTACGCTCACAACACCTCAGTACCTCACCTGCTCCGTGGCACAGGCTGGGGGTCAATGCAGGCCTCTTTCTAGTCCTAAACAACCTCATGTTCATGACCGCAAAGGTATGACAGTGAATCCATGTTACTTTAGTTTTTGCTAAACTGAAAAAACTACAGCATCTTGAGTTGTGTGTCTCTGCGTGTGCTAGTATGGTGATGATGTCCCAGGTGCAGAAATGGAGAATGCTTGGAACGCTCTCGTCAGTAATGAACGGTGGACTAATAACCTGCGGACCACCCTGCAATTCCTCATCAGTTTATGTGGAGTCAGCAGCGACACCTCTCTCCTGCCTCACGTAAGTCCTACATTTATTTATTTCATTATTTTTTGTTTGATGTCAAGATTTTATTGATAAAAAAGCAGGTAATTTGATTAAAGAATGGAAGCTAGGTTGTCAAGTTTGAGTATGTGGACTGTCCTCTATTTACACTCAGATTAAGAAGGTGGTGATCTATCTGTGTCGCAACAACACCATTCAAACCATGGAGGAGCTGCTTTATGAACTTCAGCAGACAGATCCTGTGAACCCTGTTGTGGTGCACTGTGACAATCCTCCGTTTTACCGCTTTTCAGCCACAAGCAAAATTACCACCACCACTTCCGGTATGCATGCTAGATGATTACAATCATCTACAATATGTCCCTCACCATAAAGAGAATTTGTGTGTTTATACACTACTGTTCAAAAGTTTGGCTCCAGTAAGGTTGTTTTTTTAAAGCAAGTAATAGTTTTATTCTGAAATGAAAAGATGCATTAAATTGATCAAACGTGACAGTAAAGACAATTATAACGTCACAAAAGATTTCTATTTCAAATAAATGCTGTTCTTTCAAAGAATTCATCAAAGAATCCTGAAAAAAGTGTATCACAGTTTTTCACAAAAATATTAAACAGCACAACTGTTTTCAACAATTATGTTAATAAGAAATTTTACTTGAGCACCAAATCAGAATATTAAAATGATTTCTTGAAATGAAGACTGTTGACATCACATATATTTTTTTAAATTGTAATAATATATTTCAATATTACTGTATTATGATATTTTTAATCAAATAAATGCTTGGTGAGCATAAGAGACTTCTTTCAAAAACATTACAAAATCTTGTCAACCCCAAACTTTTGAACGATACTATATTCTGAATATAACTGAATTGTATATATCTGTTAAGGCAAACTGGCAAAAAGCTAAATGAAGATGAAATTAGTATCATGTGTTGATCATATACTGTATATCACATGACACATGCTGTATTAATTAATATGTCTCTAAAGGTCCCCCTTCCAGTAGCAAAACATTAGTGTGTGGCCAGGAAAACATCCCTGACACGGATAACTTGCCAATCACAAAGGAATGTGATGACAGGTGTTCCCACAAACCACACAATTTACACATATGCATAAGATATCTTTTCCCTGTTCCCTTTTCATCTGTTTCCCTGATACCTTTATCTAAAGAGTCTTGACATACATTTCCCCTGGAGCAACCTAAGGTTAACTGCCTTAATCAATAACAAAATGATTTTGCATGTTTAAATTTGATGCTGCAACTGCATCATATAGTCCACATCATATACATATGCATATTATTTTTCTGTCCTCCAAAGGCTGAGCAACATCTTACGAGCACATAACCGCCTGGAGTCTCGGTACAGCAGCAGTTCTGGAGGTTCCTACGACGAGGAAAAGAGTGAGTGAAGTTCATGACCCTTCAGAGGGACCAAAACAGTTCAGGAATGATTGATATTTATTCTATACAATGGAGGAGCTTCTGAGCAATGTCAAGTAAAATATCTTGAAGTCTAAATTGTGATGATTCCCCTTTGGCCAAAGATGTCGAGACAGTTCTGGCCCAAGGGCGTTACATATTATTAAAAATAACTTTTTTTCATGTGTAGACCATCTCGTTTCTTTCTTGAATTTGAGATATTTCTGATAGCCGGCTCAGGTAATACATTTCAGCTTGAGATAGCTTAAGCTTAATAATTTTTGAGCGTGATTGCATTACCTTGAGGTATGACAGTTGTGGAGTTTGTCTGTCTACATACCACTCATACTTCAAGGGGTAAAATCCTGTTTTATTACAAGTCTCACAGATGAAAGGCATACCTGTCAGGCATGGTGTGTTGTTTTGACTCTTTGCTTTGTCTGCAGGTGAGCCGCTCCCACCATATGCCATGTGGCTTATAAGTGTGCTGGAAACCAATCAGCCGCTTCCTCTTCCCATGCCAGTTAATGGAGGCTGTTGGGCACCCCTGGTTGATTATCTACCCGAAACTGTCACTCCACGAGGACCCCTCCACAGGTCAAGCTTCTGGAGTATTTTTTTTATTATTATTATTATATTATTTTTATTATTTTTATTTTATTATTTATTTCTTGGGGTCAAATTTTTTATTATAATTATTTTTAAACAGTTTTCATATATTAAAAGCTTAACCATAACTCATAAACTTTATACTTGTTACTGCTGGAGGTAAATAGAGGAGGAGAAATGTCTGTGAAAATGATAAGTTATACAGTCATAGTTATATCGTTTAATGACGATGTTGACTGAAGAATTTATACAAATGCTTTATGATCGTAATATTTCTATACTTTAAAATTTCCAGCCATAGATTACTATCGTAAGTGATAGTGATAGTTGCATTTTTATGATTTATTTATTTACGTTAAAGCAGTCAATAAATGACAAAAATAACTCTTCATATTATGTAACAACCTTTTATTCAGATTTAGATTCACTGCTAATGTCTAGTCAGTCACCCAGTCTAGAATTACACACTGGCTTTTAAAGCACTGTCAACTTGACTCGGTTTAATTTAATCTCTCATCAAACACAATTCTTATCAGTCCCGCAGATTATGTAATCCTGGAATCTTAAAGCATATCACTGCAATTATCAGACATATGGAAAATAGATGATCAGAAGCTGCAGTGCTGTCGCCAGAACCCCTTTGACCCGAAAAACCACGATAACACATTACCAATGTTCGTTTTAACATCTACTTAAGGAACTATGATAACAATGCCCGTCGTCAATGTAATGACAAAACCAACATAGTTCCTTTAAGAATTTTTTTTGTCACTCGGTCACAGCTGTGAATATCTTCTTTTCTTTTTGAAAGGTCATTGCTGGTATGTTTTTTTTTTTTTGTTCATGAACTGAAAGAGCAGTGTGTTTTGTCTGGTTCAGGTGTAACATAGCAGTGATCTTCATGACGGAGCTGGTGGTGGATCACAGTGTGAAGGAGGACTGGGCCCTACACCTCCCTCTTCTGCTCCATGCCTGTTTCCTGGGTCAGTAGAGCCTCTGTGTTCTGTTCTCGTCACCATGCGGGACATTTGATCAGGGATTAGGTGTGCTCAGATGAAAAGTACTGCTTTTACTGTAATACGTGGTATTTATTTCCAAAATTAATTTACTTGTCATATCTTTTTTATCTAATCTCATCTGAACCATTGCATCCCTGAATGTGTCTTATGACTATAACTATGTGGCTTGCTATGAGAACAATGTTGTCAGTGAAAGCAGTATCTTAACATGCCTTTTTTAGAAGTATGTGAAATATATGTATCCCAGCGGATTGAGATCTTTATTCATTTCAAATCAAAACAATATTTAGCTGTTGGCAGACTCAAAAAGTAAAATAAATTCTTGAACCAGATATTCCCACTTAACCCACAACCCCCCAAATGGCCCTAAACAATACTGAATGAATGCAAGTAAAAATTTAAACCTTTAGAATGGCTCTTTTTTTTAGGTATGGACCACTACCGCCCAGAGGTGTTTGAACACTGTAAGAGGCTCCTCTTGCACCTTCTCATCACGTTATCTTGCAACAACAATTTCAGCCTCATTGCCTCCGTTCTGCTAAACACCAGAGATGCCAACAGCAACAAGAGCCTGACCTTCAAACCCATCTACCAGCCTGAGTTCTACACAGGTAGTAGACTTAACATTCAAAATATGTCAAGAAATTTTCTTTTAAAAGTTTGTATTTATTGAACAAAAAATATATTGCTTTAAATGTATTTAATTCCTTGTGGTACTCAAGTTTAGTTTTAATTCCATTGCCAACCAAGGATAAAACCAGGTTAAAAATAAATCATAAATATATTATTAAAGGGTACCTATTATGGCATTTCAAATGTTCCTAATAATGTTCTGGGAGTCCCCAACAACAGTTTTACATGCATGCAATGACAAAAAACACTTTTGTTGTCTTATAATATGCATTTATTTTTACCTGATTTGCTCAACGACTCCCTAATGATTCGTTTGACGACTCATTTGTCCAAACCCCTCCTTTGCGTGACGCTAATCGGCGGTGATTGGTCAGATGACGCAGTCAGTTATATTTTGCGTTAGCCCAAAGCTTAAACATATTGATAAAGCACTGCAGTACTACAATACGCTTCACATAATTTCACATATTTCAAAAAACAAAAAAAATGACATTGGAGACCTAGAAGCTGCTGAGCGTAACTCTCACTCTCTCTCACACACACGCACGCACCACACCACACACACACACACACACACACACACACACACACACACACACACACACACACACACACACACACACACACACAACAAAAGCAACAATTATTAATAGTACTTACAGGTTATGATTCGGAGGAGGAAGCTGATCTAAATAAACTTGGTATTGAACCATCAGCCGAATCGCGAATCCACACTTGAAAGCATTTGTGTTTGTGAAGCGATCGTCATTAAAATAACGCGAACACAGCTCAAGGTTGGCTATACTTGTGTGGTATAGTTGTAAATATAAACTCTAGCCACTGAGTCTTCACATGCTTGTCCCTGGGCAGTGAAAAAAAAAGTTTGCTTTTGATTCGCACTTCAGAACAGAGTCTCGTCGACATGTTGTTGTCAGGTTTCTCTGTCTGCTCGGCGCGCGCACTGAGTGGGCGTGTCGAATTCAAATAACTTGTACAAGTGACGTACGAAAGTTAGAGAAAGTGCATCGTTTGTCTATCGATTCATATCAGCGACTCAGAGTCGACTCTTACTTTTGAGAGACAATAACTTTGTATACTGTGAACTTTCATATTTAAAACTTTGCAGGATGTTTTTGTTCACTTAGATCTATGTTACACACTACATGAAAGGTAATTTTCAAAATTCCACGATAGGTACCCTTTAATTGAATATGTATACAACATAAAACATATTTTTTATTACAAAATGTAAAATTAAGATTGATTTAAATCCTTGGCATATTCATTTTAAAATATCAGTAACATTATAAAAGTTATTCTTACCATAACTTTAGCAAAATCAGCATGTGCTTCACAACACAGAGGCTTACATTTTGTAAATTGTGTTCAAAATCATTCTACATTTTGAAGGGCATGGATATTAGTGCCAGGGGTCAGAAGACAGTGAACGTGATTTCACCAAGTTCAACATGTTCCTGGATCAACATTCCAATCAACCAATCAGATTACAGGGACACATTTACGTGAATTTTAGGTTTACAACCAGAGTTAGGTGCTTCTACATCAGTGTTATTCACCTGATTTCCATCTGATTGTAGGGATAACTTATGAGTAGGGTTTAGGGGTAGGGATAGGGTTTGGACTACATTTACGGACAGGAATGTTTTTCCGGGATCAACAAAATATATTGATCCAGAAACATGTTTTACTTGGTAAATCAATGTAATCGTCAGAAGATATTGTATACAAAAAGTTTTACTGGAAAGCATTGATCATACTGTATTGAAATAAGTACTTTGAAACTAAGATGCAGTTGAATTCATTATTTTATATAATGACATTTATTATAACTGTTAGACCTTGAAATTATGAATGCTTTGCACTTTGCAAAGCTCTACATTGTATTAAATATTGTGAAATTCTGCTGTCAACAAGACAAATTTAGCAACTTTTCATGAATCCTGTTTATCACACCCTCCTTGCATGCACACTTACACATTGGCCTTGGTATTTGACACATAGCTTTGGAGAGTGCGGTCATGTTGAAATCCTGTAGAGGGGTGGAGGGTGAGAGTTCTTATCTGTGCAATAACAACTTTTGGAAGTGTGGCCAAAAACAATTATATGTACACAGAGCATCTAAACGTCTGATAAGAGCATTCCTATGCACTATTTTTATCTTCTTGCTCCAAAGGGGCCATCTATTGAGCCCAGGGGAGACTGGTTTGCACAAGAGGGTGGTCTCCCTGTTGTCATGCTGTTAAAGCATGTCTAGGCAAAGCCAATATGATGCTGATACGATGTCAGTTACCAGCCCCTGTCATAACAGCATAGCGATAGAAGTATTGTTCTTTAATGTCTGTGATTTGGCTCATTTAGGAATGTTATCACCCTGTTTGTTTGATTTGCCTAAAATCATTTAAAATGTAGGTTTGTCTTCAGAGCTCGTTCCGTTCCAAACCTTTTTACGTGTGGTGTTCAGGTGGTGTGGACTTCCTCCGGAATGGCCAGTCATCTCCAGTGCCAGACTCCGGCCTCAGTTCCTCCTCTACCTCGTCCAGCCTGAGCCTTGGAGGCAGCAGCTCCAACCTGCCTCATCTGGCCCAGGAAGAGGTGGAGCAAATGGAGAGCAGCACTGAAGATGATGAGAAGAGCAGCAAACTCATTGAGTTTCTCACTACCAGGTATACAAACCTAGAATTATTTTGTGATCTAGGTAAATCAATTTTGTGATGTTTGCACTACCGTTCAAGGACAGTACTTTTTGTTGTATTTAAATTGATATTTTATAGTGAAAAGAAAAAAATGCATCAAAGTTGCATTACATCAGAATCCAATCCAATACATACATTGATAATAATAAGAAATATATATATTTCGCACCTATTCAGCATATTAGAATGATTTCTAAAGGATCATGTGACACTGAAGACTGGAGTAATGATGCTGAAAATTTAGCTTTGCCGTCACAGGAATAAAATATACTTTACGATTTAAATAGGTTTTCTCCATGTTAATGTATTTTAATGATATTTCACAGTATTTCTGTTTTTATTGTATTTTTTGATTAAATAAATGCTGCCTTGTTGAGCATAAGAGACTCCTTTCAAAGACATCAAAAAATATTACTGACTTTTGAATTTTTAGTGTGATAGGCAGATAAATGCTGTAATGTTTTTTTTATAATATTGAACTTACAGTATGGTCAAATAGCCTCAATGCAGGCTGCGCTTTAAGTGTGAAAGCGTTGCTGTTTAATTAATCTGAGTTCTTTTCAGTTTATCTTCACTGTAACTAAAATGAAAGGTCATTTCATGTGAATATTCCAGAGCTGTTCAGGAACTGATTCAAGAAATGACACATCTGACGCGTCTTACATCTGACCTCTCTCAGGATATTACAGACTTGTATGTTGCATGTATTCCATCAGTCTACATCAGAGCGGTTCTCACTGTGGTGCGGTTTAAACGGGCGTCTGATGTTGGTGCTGGTGTCGGTTCTTTCAGACTATGTTCACACTGCAGACAACTTCAAACAGTTTTGCAAATCCTATTTTTAAGACTTTTAGCACTGATATTTGCACATGGATTACTTGCAAACTACAGTACCAAATGATGCAATAAAATCTTGCATCAAGCTGGTAGTATTGGGATTATAATTATAGTGCCAACAGACATGGTGAACAGAGAAAAGTTTTGAATTGGACATGAAACAAGACTGGATTTGAGCTGATAGTGTGAACAAGTCTACATGTACAGGATGGGGAAACACTTTTTTATTTTCTTTCACTTGAATATTGTTTCAAACTATTTTTCACATACTCTCTAAAAGGTTTCTATCATGTGTGTTTAAAATACAGCAATGGCTGTCTGATTATTAAGTTTATCTGGCAAACTATAAGCTCATCTTTAATGCACCACAATATTATTTAAGAAAACAAAAAGCACATTTGCTGGTTCGCAGGGAAATAGAATCTTGCAGCCTAGTCCGCCATCTAGTGGCAAGTAAGTAATAATCAAACATATGGCTCTGCTGACAAGGTGGAAGTAGCTTTTCCTGTCATCAACATAATTTATAGTGTAATATGCAAGAGATTAACAAGATATTTGCATGGTTTGTTTAGGCCTTTTGGGCCATTATGGAGCCATGAGGATATCACTCCTAAGAATCAACACTCAAAAAGCACAGAGCAACTTACCAACTTCCTGCGACATGTGATGTCTGTGTTCAAAGAGTCCAAATCAGGTACGCCACATTTGTTTTTACTCATTCCTGTGTTCATCTACATTACCTGGGTGCAGCTTGTGACATTTTATTGCTGTTTATAATATACAGTACTGGCCAAAAGTGATGTCCAGCCAAGGAACGTTTGACATATTCACTCTTTTACTTAAATATTATTACAAATTTGTTTAAGAATTTGTAAGTATTGTGTGAAATTGTGCTAAAAAGTAGACTTTTTTTTCTGATATGTTATTTTCATCTCAAATTGTGTGGATGTAATTTTTGGCCAATTTCTGAATGCTGTTATACCTTTTTTTTTTTGCATAGTAAAATAAAACTTGTACCTGTACTTTGCCTTTTTGCCAAATAATTTAATCAGATGAATACCTTAAATAAAATATTTTTCTCATATTCTTGTAGGGTCATTAAAAACAAATACCCTTTGGACATCACTTTTAGCCACTACTGAATGTCCAGTAGTTTGCATGTTCTGTATGTTTGTAGACATTCGGCTGGAGCAGCAGTTGAGTGAAGTGGCGTTGCAGATGGCTCTGTGTAGCTCCTCCAGGCATTACGCTGGACGTTCCTTCCAGGTGTTCAGAGCTCTGCGGCAGCCCCTCTCAGCGCTGGCCGTCTCCGACCTGCTTTCACGCTTGGTGGAGGTGGTCGGGGAGCACGGAGAGGAGGTTCAGGTGAGGTTCGGGCTCCTTAATGACAGTTTTGACAGATTCAGTGAGTGAATAAACTCTCAATGCTTCTTCTCCACAGGGTTATGTGATGGAGCTTCTCCTCACTCTTGAGTCAGTCGTGGATAATCTAGCTGAGTGCCTGAAGAACAATGACTTATTTGTCATACTACGGTAAGTTCCTGCCGTATAACATTAACACTGTAAAACCTGACACATAATATTTTTTATTAAAGTTTATTGAAACATTAGACCATTTTTAATTTCTAAAACAAAAACTTGTTTGTATATGTGTTTTTGTTGAGTATCATATCAGACTTTATGGCTTATATAATATGATATAGAAGAATATGGAGCTTATCCTTGATGAGGAAAAACACCACATTTTATTCAGAGGCTCAAACTGAGCAAAAATATGCAATTTGGTACAGTTACTGACATTTATATTGCCAAAATGTAAGTTGAAATTATGATAGCTTGTAATGCAAATACATGAGATTTAAATATCAGTTGTCATATATCTCTGAATATTGTCTTAATAAAATATTAAAATGCTTTATGATCAAAGCTTTGTAGTTTTAATTGTGGAGGCCAAAACATATGATGCAGTGCAATACAATTATGATTGAGAGATGTACAAATAAACATTCGTCAAAAGCCTGATGTATGATAATTGATATTTTTACATCACATTTTAACATGATTTTTCAAAAAAAAAAAAAAAAAAAAAAAAAAAATATATATATATATATATATAATATATATATATATATATATATATATGTGGATAATCAAGCAAACCCAGGCTACTTCAGTCCAGTAAGTGTTCATGTTGAAATGTTACTAACAATTTTTTATTTAACCAGGATAAAAACTCCTTGAGATTACAAATCTCTTTTACAAGAGTGTCCTGGCAAGTGGCAGCAACGCTCGTACAAATAATTACAGAAACACTTACAGAACAATACAAAAACATACTTTCACTCTTCATATTCAAACAACAATATCATCATAAAAAACCTAAGTCCTAGATCAATTTAATTTAAGTACAGTGACATACAGACTGCCTTTCTGCAAGATCCTTTAAAAAGCCTTTAAAACAATATAATGAAATCAACTCCTTCAACTGTAGCTCATTCTGTATCTGATTCCATGCAAATGGTGCTACAAAATTAAAAGCCTTTTTACCAAATACAGTACAGGTTTTAGGAACTGTTAATAAAAACAGATCCTGTGAGCGCAGGCGATATGTATGATGTGTAACAATGTGTAACGTCTAACATGTAACATTACTTGAAACTGTATGTTTTTGCATTTATACTAAAAAGCTTTTTACTTTAAGTATAAACTATCAATCAGATGACAGAAGGTATCTACCTGGGTACAAGAGTTTTTTCAGCAAAGCTTTGATCATATTTAGAATTAACAGGCTTTATAAATGTGTGTTTCTAATATGATACAGTTGGCTTTATATAGTCTTCTAACTTCAACATCAAAAGTCAAAGATGCTTTAATCACCTTGTTTGTGATGCAGTAAGTCTATGTTCCTGCAGGGCATCTTCACCGGATCTTCCATCAAGTGGCAAGTTAACGCTAAACCGTAAGAGCACCAGTCAGTTGGACCTGATTCCAGGATCAGGCATGACTTCTGAGCGAATACGCCACCAGCGTAGCTACTCGGTACCCAAGCGCTTTGGCGAGGTTGAGCGTTCCTCTGAGGTTCCCCGGAGTGCCACGCTAGACCGCATCCACCATCACCAGAGCAATTTCTCCAAGCTCCAATCCCTGTCCTCATCCTCCTCCAGGGACAACGTGGTCTCCACCGACCCAGCCAATGCCAACCATCCTCGCAACCTGCTAGCCACCATCTTTTGGGCAGTGGTGTCACTCATGGAGTCAGACTTTGAGTTTGAGTACCACATGTCCCTCAGGTTGTTAGGGAAGCTGCTAGGCCACATTTCTTTAGATAAGCAGGAATACAAAGAAAAGCTGGAGAAGATCCAGATCCAGCTAAAATGGAAGGAGTTCTCTGGGCTTCAGCAGTTGCTTCTGAAGGGCTTCACCTCGGCGAACACTACAGAACTTACATTGGAGCTTTTCAGCCAGCTCACACCCGTCTCACGGCTACCAGTGGTGGACACCTCCCAAGCCATAGGTAGACCTTGAATTATACTGCCAGAAAATAATTCTTTATTAATCCACCAAGGTTCATGTTGAGTGGGATTATTAAAGCAAATCTGCTATTACCCTTCAGGTTTCCCATTGAATGTGCTCTGCCTCATCCCCCATCTTGTGTTACACTTTGACTCACCTACTCAATTCTGTAAGGACGTGGCTGAGAGAATCTCCCAGGTCTGTTCCTGTTACTCTGACCTTAAATCACACTATATCATTATATACTTCAGAATCAGAATCTACAGCAAATTTGTTTGCTGAAAATCACTCATTTTGATTGACAGATTTGCCTTGAGGAAAAGAACTCCAAGCTGTCCAACCTTGCCCACGTGATGACACTGTATAAAACACACTCTTATACCCGAGACTGCTTCTCCTGGGTCAATGTTGTGTGCCGCTACCTACATGAAGCCTTCAGCGACAGCACACTCAGCATGGTTACTTACATGTCGGAGGTAGGAAGCAAATAAAGTGAATTATACAACATTTGAAAATTTAGAAAAAAAAAAAATCTATCTTGTTATGATAACACAAGATTTTGAAGGAATGCGGACATGCACATTCTTTGCATTTAGGGAAACTTTACTTTATTATACGTTTCTGTGTTTTGTAAACAGTTGTTGGAGAAAGGATTACCCAGCATGCAACAAACTCTTCTGCAAATCATCTACAGTCTACTGAGTCACATGGACCTGAGTGGTATTCAAGCCAAACTCTTCAACATGGAGGTTCTAACAACCATAGAGAAGTTTGTTCAGGTGTGGCGCCTCTAATTTATCACATACACAATTTACTTTTTTTTTGTAATTAAAATGTATTATAAAATTTGTCATTTGGTAGATGCTTTTATCCACATACAATGTAGAGTTATATTATGTACAATTAGAGACAATACATGTTTTATGATGATACTATAGCTTTTATTTTGTATGTATTTTACAATTTTACATTTTTGTTGCTTAATTCTTTATATCAATTAGTTATTTTGCTATCTATTCAGTGAATAATTTTAGTACTTAACAAACTTTTGTTCAATTCAGTTAGTTGCCAGGCATAATTTATATATATATATATATATTAATATATATTTATATTATATTATATATATATATATATATATTATATATTTTTATTATAATATATATAATTTTTTTTTTTGTGTGTGTGTAAGTTTATTCAGCTAATATTTATATTGACTTTTTGATCTTTATTTCAATAAGTGAAAACAATTTTAATATTTTTACTTCAAAATAACTACAGCACATTTGAGCAGTTTGTGTGTTCTCTGAGAATCAAATATTTATTTTGGGTGCTTCTAAAATTAGTCTCAATGATTACATTTAACCGGTTCATATCATCTAGTCTAAATAAATGTACTTATTGTATATAGTGTTTTATAGTGTTTCTACTGTAAAACTTAAAGCTGTCTTACATCCTTGGTAAAACCACTGGTTTTCCATCTCTCAACCCTTCATTCGAAGGGAGAAAAAAAAAAAAAAAAAAAAAACAACCTTGTGCCAGGGCTATAAATCCAAAGGCACACCCAGCAGCAGTCTATAAACAGCCAGTCCTATTGGCTGCTGTCCACATTACCGAGGCCTTCAGTGTGGCCTCACAGCAAAGACGCTCCTCTGAACTTCTGCTGCTCTCGCTGGGCTTGTGTGTTTATCTCGGCAGAAGAAGAGACGGCTACTGCTCGTGAAGATGGATTGACTGTATGTAATGCTTTGGGAGGTGAGCATGTTTGGTCCTTAAGGAATAACTTAGCTGTTTTGTGTTTGTTTCTGTGACTTTAGACTGCACACTGGAAGGAAGCCTTGAACATATTAAAGCTGGTGGTCTCCCGCTCGGCTAGTCTGGTTTCGCCCTCGTCCCCGCTGAGTAACGCATCTATTGTGGACGTCAGGCGTGTTGGGACACACCCTCCAAAGCCCTGCCTGGAAAGACCCTGACTTTCACTTTGACATTTCAGAGGTATGACATTTCTGTCTATCCTTCTTTATTGTCATTATACAGTACAAGTCAAAAGTTTGGCTGAATTAATTTGTCTTATGATCTGTAAAACCCTAAGACTTATTCTTCAAAGCTTGACATTTGTTTTGTAGCAACCAAAAAGTACCTAGCATGCATATAAAATCTTTAAATACTGTTTATAAACCATCCCAAGATGCACCTCATCTAAAGTTGGTTGTGCTGGACTGGATTCTAGGAAAAGTGTGGTGACTTTGAAGGAGCTAAAATATTTTTTACATTTCATCACAATATAATTTCCTTTTATAGTTCTGTTATTTCATATTTCTTTCTCTGTCTTTTAATAATAATAATAATACAAACTACTACTACTAATAATAATGAAAATAATAATAATATATTATTTAATAGTAATTATCATATTATTATTTCAATTTATATAGCGCTTTTAATTGCTCACACTCTCAAAGTACAATACAGGAAATCCCAAGACTGAAAAAAACACTAAATAGTATTTTTATTATTAAATGTTATTAATTTGATCATTTTAAAAATTATTACAAAAAATCGAAAGGTGTTCTTTTGAGTGGTGATGTAGTTAGGTTAGTGAAGTCAGAGTTATAGGTTGTAAAAGTGAGTCATGCCAGCAAACCACCAAATACTGGCATCCTCTCTGGGGTTTGTCCACATTTTCCAAGGTGGAGCTGTGCAGTTTTTTATGTTGTTTCTCCTCTGTATTAGTTTTCTCCTTTAATATTATTTTACAGTAACATTTGTTTTAATGCAAACTCTGAAGGTTCGGTCTCTGTTCGAAACTTGATGAAAATATCAACGACCTGGTCTCATTAAAGTGTGGGAACCAAACAGGGAGCTATTTGTGTAATTGCATGAATTCCAGGAAATGATGTCACTCCGGCTATGCCGTTTTGCATCCAGAGCGCGAGGGCTGGACAACCCTTCCAAAGTCTTAAAGCAGACTCCTCTGCCCTCTGTCAAATACCTCTGGGACACATTTAGCCTCTTGCAAGTGGGCGAGACAGTAGAAAAACCTCAGTTCTGCCAGGGAACTCAAAACAAGCTCGATCCCATCCCAGAAGAAAGGATTTCACAGGAATTAAGGGCAGGTGAATTCAAAAAGGGAAATCCTGACATTCCCACAAGCTTTTTTTTGCTTGCTTTATTGAAGTTCTCTTTTTCTAAAACTCAGAGGAGCAGGAACATTGAGAAAAGACCAGCAGGTTCTGAATTGTTTGTGGGGATCTGAGGCAACTTAAAAAAAAGGAAATAAAGACTCTTGGGCCGAGGGTACCAAGATTATGATATAAAAAGAAAAGAGCAGATGTGAAATCTCTGGGCTTAAATGTTGGGTTTGTGTGTGTTTTAGACACCGGTGATTGGCCGGCGGTATGACGAGCTTCACGGTTCCCCGAGGCAAGATGGGAAGAACGGAGGAGGGGTTGCCGTGACACGCAGTACCTCCTCTACATCTTCGGGCTCTTATCAAAACAACCACGTGCTGGTGCCTGTCAGCTGGAAACGACCCCAGTCCTCACAGGTGAGCACTCACAGATACGCTCATTGAATTTCTGATGTTTGCTGAAGAACAGTGCATAAATACTTTTGCATTTGTATCTTCCCCATTTTTTAATGTTTTATTTATTATTTTATTTTATTTGTTTAAATGTAATTTTTTTTATTTCAAATGTAATTTAATTTATTTATTATGTTCATTATGTTTAATGTATTTATTTTTATGTAATTTATCTCCCAATTTAGAAACGGACTCGCGAGAAGTTGGTGAATGTATTAACCTTGTGTGGCCAAGAAGTTGGACTCACCAAAAACCCATCTGTAAGTGACATAAATGTTATCCACCCAGTACTAAATGTTAGAAAATATGTCAGAAGCCTGATCGCAAACAATCATTGAAACAATGTTGAGTCAATGTTGATGTGGCAATGCTAATTGCATTGAATTAATGTTGAATTAAAGTGATGTTGGTTTAAAATCACTTTTGCACCCACAATTAATGTTGAAACAATTGTGAGATTTCCACAAAAAATCAATGCTAATGTCATTGAATCAACGTTATAAAGTGATGAATTAATGTATTTCATTAGATTCAGTAACAATAAATCAAAAGAAAATAACAAGCAAGCAAAACAAAGGAACAGATAAATAATAAGATAGATGCACCATTGTGGATCAACCCAGAGAAGAACCCAGAGAAGTCATGTTTGTCAGGTGGTTCAACAAACAAGACTTTGATATAGGATGCAACTGTTTTTTCTCTCTACTGATAAAGCATCAGTTAAACTACTGAGAAACGCACATCAGTGTGCATTTTCAAACTACAATGGTGTTTTTCAACCATTTTTCACTAGACTTGCTAAAATCATGAAGGCACATTCCTAAACCAAGCCCCCAGTGGATTAGAGCAAATTGGGTAAAGTGGTTGAAAATGACCATTGTGGTTTGAAAACGCCCCACTAATTGAGAAACACACACTAGTGTTCTGCAGAGATACATACTTGCATGATCTTGTGGTCATCAACAACTACAATGGGGCGGCAGTGGCTCAGTGGTTCATGTAGATTGTCTACAAACCGAAAGGTTGGTGGTTCGATCCCTGGTTCCACCTGTCGAGGTGTCCATGAGCAAGACACCTAACCCCAGCTGCTCCCGACGAGCTGGATGGCGCCTTGCATGGCTGACACTGCCGTCGGTGTATGAATGAGTGAGTGAATGGGTGAATGTGAGGCAAATATGTAAAGCGCTTTGGTGGCCATTGGGTCTGTGAAAGCGCTATATAAATGCAGTCCGCTACTCCGCTACAAATCAGTGTAAGTTCAATGCTATGTCCAATATCTCCACCCATGTGTGCTGTTGGCTTTTTATAAAAATGGTCAATGCTGATCCAACACACTTTAAAAATTGAAATGTCAATCTCAACCAAATTGATGGTTCGGATCAAAACTCAACATTGTATCAATGTCACCGTGTACGTGTTATTTGGGAAATCATACTGAAGCACTTCCTACAGGTGATTTTCTCATCCTGTGGGGAACTGGACCTAATTGAGCACCAGCCCAGTCTGGTGTCCTCTGAGGACGGCACACGGGACACAGAAAACATGGATGACACCACTTCAGAACAGCAGTTTCGTGTATTCAGGGACTTTGACTTCCTGGATGTAGAACTGGAAGATGGAGAGGTGAGAACATATTTAAAAAGTTGCCCTCTTGCTTGTGAAGACTTCTGACTTCCAAATTGCTTGTGTCGAACTTTGTTTTGCACTGCAGTAAAGTGAATCTTTGGGGAAAGCAATGCTATGCATTAAACTTTTGAAAAGCGTTAGTCAGAGATAAACTTTTGTGCTGTTTGCTCAATACAACTGTAACTTTCTTTTACTCTTTGTAATACAATCTCCTCTCCTTGTTTATGTCTGTGCCATCAAGGAGATGCAGGTAAGCCCAGGAATCCTCCAGTGTTGTGCTGTGTGCAGTAGGACAAGACCATGTTGTGATGCATGTCCATAATACTGCCTAGAAACTTTACAAAAACATAAATGATTTTGACCATTTCCTCATCAATGAAATGTGCAAAAGTTCCCAAAGTATTTTTATTTTTTATGAATTTTTTCTTTACAACACACTACTGTTAAAAAGTTTGTGGTCAGTAGTAAGTCCAATTTGGGTTACTCTTTTTTTTATACAGTACATTTATAAAATACCCGTTAACTCACAATGTCAAATTAGTATAAATGAATACTTTTATTCAGCAAGGATACATAAATCTGATCAAAAGTGACCATAAAGACATTTATAATGTTACAAAAGATTTCTATTTGAAATAAATGCTGTTCTTTTGAACTTTCTAATAATTAAAAAAATCATGAAAAAATCTATCACAGTTTCATTGATAACATTGATAATAAGAAATGTTTCTTGAGCCGCAAATCAGCATTTTAGAATGATTTCTGAAGGATCGTGTGACACTGAAGACTGAAGTAATGATGCTGAAAATTCATCAATGGAATAAATTACATAAAAACAATTAAAACAGTTATTTTAAATTGTAATAATATTTCACTATATTACTGGTTTTGCTGTATTTTTGATCAAATAAGTGCAGCCTTGGGGAGCACAAGTCAATAATTTTTTTTTTTTTTTTTTATGAAACAAATGTTACTGACCCCAAACTTTTGAACGATAGTGTATTTGAGAAACTTTAAGAATTAACTGGTGGGTAACGTCTAAAAATGTTTTGTCACCCCTTATGCAGTTTTTATTAGGTTTCAACATGTCTGCATTTTAACAGCTTGGCTGTCTTATGAAATCATTAGAGTCAGTGCATTGAGGTCATTCTACAAATTTGCTGAGGCTGCTATGCCGCAGAGACACTTAAAAGGGCAGATTCAGCCTTATAAATTTGAAGAGTTTTATTTCATGTCTGTTTATGAATGCATCATATTTAGATAAGTATCAAAAACCTTTTGAATGAAGAACCTTTTGAACCTGTGCAATGAAAGTATACTCCAAACTTTTTGCATTTACGTTCAGTGTTTAAGCGAGCTGCCAACTGCTGAACTGTATCTGTGTAGGAATGTATAAATGTTGACTCTTGACTCTGATGTCAAGGCATGTGGCTGCAGTGATAACTTGAGCCTCTTCCAAAGGAAATGGCCTACAGGCACTTCATTACTTACTCTACTGGAACACAAATGTGTTCCTGTATTTCTGTTTCAGAGAGTGAGAGAGTGATGTACTTATATAACAAACTCACTGACTGAGCACCTTCACATATAGAGCATGCTGACTGTCCATTTTGAAATATGATTTTGCACAATATACCCATTCAGAGTACTCTTCCCACTCTTTCTCTGACAGGGTGAGACAGTTGACAGCTTTAACTGGGGTGCGCGGAGGCGTTCCATTGACAGCCTGGACCAGGCTGAAGCCCACCCAATGGAGGAGGACAGCCAGCTCTCAGGAAGTTCACCAAGCCTGTTTCCAATCGTCCATGATGATTCTGACGAGTCTTCTGAGGAAGAGTCTCTCACAGCCAGCCAGATCCTCTCAGCCTCACAGCTAGTAACGTTGAATTTGGTTTTCCTACATAGTTTTGCTTTCAGATTAAAAGTTTAAAGTTGAGGACAAACCATGACATGCATTTTCTAGCACATTTAGCTTAAAGTCAGCATAAATTTCCTTCCTTCGGATGAGACGTTAAACCGAGGCCCTGACTCTCTGTGGTCACAAAAAATCCCAGGATGTCTTTCGAAAGAGTAGGGGTGTAACCCTGGCATCCTGGCCAAATTTGCCCCTTGGCCTCTGTCCATCATGATCTCCTAATCATCCCTATATACTGATTGGCTTCATCACTCTGTCTCCTCTCCACCAGTAAGCTGGTGTGTGGTGAGCGTTCTGGCGCAATATGGCTGCCGTCGCATCATCCAAGTGGATGCTGCACATTGGTGGTGGTTGAGGAGATTCCCCCCCTTCTATGTAAAAGCGCTTTGAGTGTCCAGAAAAGCGCTATATAAATGTAATGAATTATTATTATTATTATTATTAAATTTAAAATCTTGCAACAATATCTCTTTTCTGGTGTTGTGTTCACCTGCACATGGGTGGGAGAACCTGTCACTCAACTGAGATCACAGCATTAGCCAACTGCAATGATCCCATCAATTCCCGATGGACAAAATTAAGTCCCACCCCAGTCATTCTTGTCCGAAAAGCTAATTCACTCAGATATATGTCACAATAGGAAAGAAAAGACTATCACAACTTCCATTTTGTGCTGATTTTAAACAGAATATTTAGTGGAAAATAATGTAGGGAGGATTTTATCCATAGGATTTTGTCCATTTTATGTCTATAATACGGTGTCTGAGAGAGCTCAATGCACTCCAACTGAAGAAAACAAATGCAAATAGAAAAAAAAAAAAAAATTAAGAAAACATCTTCATCAGTTTGACAACACATGTGCTGTAAATACTCACGACGCAACCAAATACAGAAACACGCTGTAAATACTCACGACACAACCAAATACAAAAACACTGCAAATACCTATCACGACATAACCAATACAAAAACATGTTGCAAATGATCATGACACATACCAACAATACAGAAACACACTGCAAATACTCACAACACAACCCAATACAGAAACACACTGAAATACTCACAACACACAACCAAATACAGAAACGCACTGCAAATGCTCACAATGCATATACGATCAGGATGTTAAAATAAACCAAAAACTCATTGACAACACTGAAAAGTAGACACTGAACAATAAGCGGTCCCAGCCAGGTTCTTCTGGAAAAATTTCTGTGCTATTTGCAGCGTATTTCTGTATTTGGTTGCATTGTGAGTAGGGCTGTGCAATATAGCTAAAAAAAAAAATTATCACGATATAATGTTTCATATCGTTCGGTATCGATAATTATTAACATTTTTTATAACCTTTTTTTTTTTTAAAGACAAGTAGAAAAGTTATAATTTAAACCACTGTTTTTTATTTATCCACATTATTAAGGCAAACAACAAATTATATTAGTTTTAGATGTCAAAAATAAAATGTATAAAAAATATATTTATAAAATATATATAAAAATATAAAATGTAAGTGCTAAAGAAACTCTTGAACTTAAATAATAGGCTATGTTACAAAATGTGTGCAATGTAAAAGTGTAAACGTAGAACAATCAAGGCGAACTTTGAGGTAGATCAACATCTGTAATAAGAACGGTTCACAAAAGTCACATTTTGGTTCGATACGACACAGTGGTGTCACGCTTCGGTACGTTTTCGATACAGCAAAAAGTAAGAAATGCCAGAGAAATTACCTTGATTTAAAAAAAATTATATTTATTAAAAGAAAATTTTTTTTTTACATGTAAGTTTGAGTTTTCCTACATCTTGAAACTTTTAGTTTTATAAATAGGGGTATTATTTGAAGGATGAACAAATGATGTTCTCCTGGTTTCCACGTCAGCGCTGTTTGATCCGTTAATAACGGAGAAATTTGAATGCTTCTCACTAGATCTCGCAGCAATGTTATTACTTCAGTGGTGAATTCAAATGCTACCTTTACTGGATATCTTAGCGCTGTGTAGTAACAGTGTTGCTTGCTTGATCAAGATCGGCTCGCGCTGCATTGGTCTGATAAACGGCCCGTGAAGCACAAAATGAGTACCGCAGTTTCGTTTCGCTTTCATTACGTTTGTCATTTGATGTTGGGCAACGTTGTTGTGTAACATCGATAAATACGATACCGTTTTATCGCCCAGCCCTAAATATGTGTTGTCAAACTAATGAAGATGTTTTCTTAATTTTCTGGTGTTTTTTCTATTTGCGTTTTCTAACCTAGAAATCTAGACGCAATTTGCAGCCAGTGTAGTCTAGCGACTCTCCATTGGCTTGCGAGCTGGAAAAACCAAACTCTAGTCAGGCCAATCACATCGTGTATAGAGTCGGTGGGCGGGCTTAACATAATGACGGCAGAGTTGCGACGGTTCCGTGTGAATTCCCTGCTATTTGCAAACAAAGATGGCCGCTCCTGCTGGCTCTGGTTGGTTGTAGCGCTATCCTATTGCGTGCAGAGGGAATTTGAAAGACAACCGTTTATCCCGCCCCTCGGATTGAGCCCTGCCAATGGTGTGTTCCCAGACCCAACATCTTGATGTGGGTCTGGCTGTCAGGCTATGTGTTTTCTTCAGTTGCAGCGCATTGAGCTCTCTCGGCCACTGTACTATAATGTCTAAATAAACTCTATTTCTCATTTCAGAATGTCAGCTTGTCTCCTACTGAGGAACTAAACCCCATGGACTCCCCGCCTATCTCCTTTGACAACACTCAAGCTGACCCAATTCCTCTTTCCACCCCTACGCCCAGCTTTGAGATCTCACTACCCGAGGGCTCAAACCATCGGGTGAATAAGAGCTTCAAAATGGCTGACCTTTGGGGGCAGACACATTCTTACCCATACCGTACCTCTGTCCTAGAGTTTTTCCATTAACATGGCTGAAAAAGAATAATATCTTTCTGTGCTTGCTTTATCTGTCTGGCTCTGCTTTTAGCATTAATTGATTTTAAAGTAGTAGTTGGCTGATACTTTTTTCGATGTGCAGGCTTTTTTTCTTTTTAGAATGGGGCTTTAGATTAATGTGCAAAGCAGCATAGATTTGCACATACTTCTTGCTCTTCAAAAGCTCCTTGTTTCAATCTGCTAACCATTTCTCCGCTAACTGCTTTTCATCTCTGAGGCCTACCACTGCTTACCACAGTCTCAGAGAGAGGCTCTGGATGAGCCACTAGGGCAATGTGTATGGCTTCTCTGTGGGTGCAAGGCTGTAACATCACTCACATGCTAAATGCTACGGGTGCAAATAAAGAGAGTGTACCCATTGCCTGTGGCCATAAACATGAGACCAGACCAATCAGGTGTTGGTCCTTATTTTTAAAGGTCTCTTAATATATCTGAATCTGACATTATTGACAAAAGAAGAAAAAAACACTAAAAAGATAACCAATTCTCGGCATGAAGAGTTTTAGTTTTGAAAGGTCAGTGAAATCTATCTGTAAAATTATGTTGTTGTTTTTAATAATTTAATTTAATTTACTTTTTTTATTTTATTGACTTCTGTATTTTGGCCAAGATCACCATATTTCTCTTACTGCTCAGACTGAGAAAGTTAGCCACATAATTTGATATTTTCATAATACTATTTATATTTATTAAAATAATATCTTTTCTTGCCACAGCTTTTTTTTCTGTGACTAATCTGTAATGCATTTGCATTGGTAATAAATGCTATTTAAGATTTTCTTACTTCCTGTCCCAAACTAGGCTGAGGATTCAGCTGAGGAAGAGGAAGCCATTGTTAATGAGAACGATATCTCGCTCTGCATTTGTGAGTCGCCGCCTACCTGTAGTTGTTCTGACATCCTGACAGAGGACACACCCCAAAGTGAAGACAACTGCTTTATTGATGAGATAAGCCGTGTACCCAGGTAATGGATGTGAGGTTCAAACTCTCAACGTGCATAATTCTGTTTCATTCTTGGTAGAAAAGTCTGGAAAAGTCAAATGACCACATAATTGACTTCCTCCAGTGGTTTTGGAGACCAGCTCAGCACTATGGCACAGACAGAGGAGGAAAAGGAAGAGTTGTTGCTAGAGTCCCGTTCCTCCCCTCCACCTTCTCCATTTTTCTCCGCCATCCTGGCCGCCTTCCAGCCGACTGTGTGCGATGATGCAGAGGAGGCTTGGCGCAATCATCTCAACCAGTTGGTGGCTGACTCGGATGGTTCCTGCGCAGTTTACACCTTCCAAGTCTTCTCCTCACTTTTTCAGGTAACCCATGAGGCCAATTCACACCGCACAGACAAAACACTAAACACGTATGTTGTGGTTTTTTTCTGATCAGTGTTTCCTTGTTGGCTTTGGTCAGGGTTTGTTTTCACCTGACTGACCATGTTCAGTCAGTGTTTGCAACTTACACTCATATACATAATATAATATGCATAAATTATTAGTTGATGTGGTGCATCTTAATTGTGGCAAAAGCTGTTTTGTTGGCTGTTTTCTTGATTTGATTTTTTTTTTTCATTAACTTGGATTTTCTTTGATTCATCACACAGAGCTGACAACTAAGTAGTGGCAAAGTTTTAGAAGACATGCAGCGTCTTTGATAGTAATTTATTGATGCTGACAGCATGCTGGTTTGGGGCTGATTAAACAGGATATGTTGTTTCTAACCTCCAGAGTATACAGACCAAGTTCTGCACCTTGACATGTGACGCTGCTGGTTACCTTGGCGATGGCCTTCGTGGAATTGGAGCGAAGTTTGTAAGGTCATCCCAGATGCTGACATCCTGCTCTGAATGTCCCACATTGTTTGTCGATGCAGACACTGTGAGTTTCTCCTTTATATATGTATGTGTGCATGCTATATCCAGAATACAAACCAATTAAAGGATTAGTTCACTTTTTAAAAAACTTTTGCTGATAATTTACTCACCCCCATGTCATCAAAGATGTCCATGTCTTTCTTTCTTCAGTCGAAAAGAAATTAATGATTTCGATGAAAACATTCCAGGATTTTTCTCCATATAATGGACTTCAATAGTAGCCAAAACGGTTCAAGGTCCAAATGAGTTTTCAGTGCAGCTTCAAATGACTTCAAATGACAAATGACGATACCAGACGATGAATAAGGGTCTTATCTAGCGAAACGATGCGCCATTTCGAAAATAAATAAAACAGTTAAAGTATTATTAGCACAAATGCTCGCCTTGTTCTGTCTTGAGATGCGTGTTCGTGATTCTCCTGTTCGAACTCGTTCATTAAAATGAACAAATCTTTTTTCGAGTCATTTTGTTCGTTGAATGAACAAAACGACTCGAAAAAAGACTCGTTCATTAAAATGAACAAATCTTTTTTCGAGTCATTTCGTTCGTTGAATGAATAAAATGACTCGAAAAAAGATTTGTTCATTTTAATGAACGAGTTCGAACTCGAGCATTGTGTATTTTCGAAATGGCGCATCGTTTCGCTAGATAAGACCCTTATTCATCGTCTGGTATCGTCATTTGAAGCTGCACTGAAAACTCATTTGGACCTTGAACCGTTTTGGCCACTATTGAAGTCCATTATATGGAGAAAAACCTGGAATGTTTTCATCAAAATCATTAATTTCTTTTCGACTGAAGAAAGAAAGACATGGGCATCTTGGATGACATGGGGGTGAGTAAATTATCAGCAAAATTATCAGAACTAATCCTTTAAGTGCCAGCCTTAGTGTTTTGTACACTTTCACCCACAATTTGTATATTTTGCCATTTTGTAAAGCACTTATTACAAAATGTATCTCTTAAATGTGTGTTTCAGATTGTGTCTTATGGACTCTTGGAGAAGATGAAGTTCAGTGTGTTAGAGCTGCAGGAGTATCTAGAGACCTACAACAACAAAAAGGAGGGAGTCATATCAGTATGTTCAATCAAGCATTATTTTACAACAGCAATATTTTAGTCATTTTTTAGTTTTTTTTAAGTAAATACAATTTCTAAATTGTAAAATGTAATGTTGTTTTAATGTTTCAAATGAGTATGTCATGCTCACCAAGGCTGCAATTATTTGATCAAAAATACTGTCAAAAAATAATATCTTAAAATATTATATATTTCAATGTATAATAATGTAATTTATTTCTGTGACTCCAGGCTTCTGTGTCACATGATCCTTCAGAAATCATTCTAAAATAAAGAATGCTTAAATAAAAGTACTCGTTTCTTAAAAACAATCTTACTGACCCCCAAACTCTTGAGTGGTAGTTTATAAGATTATATATACAAATATGAGCTATATATACGGTATAATTTGTAGATGCTTTAAATAAATATGCTACAGCTTGTTCCTTTCAACTTTTTTGTTACACCTATGACTCTTCTAGTGGCTCCGCAACTGCAATGCCAGCTTCCCCAAATGCACTGGAGATGGAGTGATCACCTATCAGCCTGCTGAAACAGAGGACAAGGTATGAAACTGCATTTTCAATATCATAACAGTAAGATTGTCTGACATTCCAAAAATAATAATAATAATATAGGAATTTCACTATTATTTAAGTTCAAATTAGACCTTTAACTAACAGTTCAGCTGTCTAAAGCTGACACAATCCTAAAACTGCAGTGCACCAGTGTACCACAAATATCGCATGCGTTTCTGTCTTTATTTCCTAAAGCAAATATACAATAATACTCTATGTGAATGTTTTAGTGTGGTTACATTGTCTACTGATTGATGCCACTGTAATGTCCATTGTGTCCTGAGATATGAGTGAGATTAGTTGAATCAAATGTTTCAGATGCCATTTCAATGTCCCTCTTATATTTTCTGCGTTTCGATTGTTCTGTGATAGCTCTGTGAGTGACATCTCTTTTCTATCTGTCTGCTCTTTAACTTTACGCCTGTTTCAAATGCTAGCTGTGTTACTTCACAACAACGCCCCTTATTCTTATGTTTGATTTGGGGGTTATTCTCTGCTGGGCATTGATGAAGTTAGCAAAAACCCTGAAAAGTTTTTTTTCACTGACTCTATAGACCAGGGACCGGTTGCAATAACTTAGCCAGCACTATGCTAAGACTGTCTTAAGAACTAGTCTGACCAAGTAGCAGTTAGACAAGAGTAATCCAATTAGACCAATCTACCTTTTTCTGTACCTGACCTTAAAACGATAGGACCAGTCTGGAAGAAAAAAAAAATGAGATGACAAACTTTTAAGACTAGTCTAAGCAGTTTATCCAACCGGCCACTGTTTTCAACCCTTTAAGATCCATAAAGATAACCAGATAAAACACTAAGCTCTCAATAAAAAAGGCATTTAGGATTTGTGGATAATTGGCATCTTGTTTTGTCACCCAGCACAGTCCCCATGCAAACATAAAAATAAGAGGACAAAGTTGTGAGCCTTTTTTTCTTTCTCTGCTTGTCCATGAACCTTTTCTGCTCATGCATGTTGGAGCCGTCATTTGCTCATGCTTTATATTGCCAGTGCCACTGGGCTGCATGTTTTCACAATAATGTATATTCAATACTTCTCTTCCTTCTCACTTCTCACCTTTTGTCTTGCAATGCCTGCTTTATAGCAAATGGAATCTCTTGCAGTAAGTTTAACAAAATCTTTTTTTTGTTAACGTCGCATCTTCTTTTTCCCTTCTTCCAAATACCCATATTATATGAGCACTCTGATATTTTTCTGGTCTGATATTTTTAAAATGAAAAATGCTGCTTTGCCAACATTAACAAGCTTGTTTCTTTGCTAATGATTTGTTTCGTCTTCTATGCTAGAACTGTTCTGTAGTTCTTTCTTATATCCCAAGGAAGTTACGTCTTAAACCACATTTTGGTATTTATTCTATTTACGTATGTTTGTTCACAGCAACTGGAGCTTTGTCAAAGACTCTACAAACTCCACTTTCAACTGCTGCTGCTTTTTCAGTCTTACTGTAAATTGATCGGCCAAGTTCACGCTATAAACTCTATACCAGAGGTATGTGGATATCAGTGTCTTCTCATCTGAAAAGTCTAGCTCGCAAATCTTTATGAAATAGTATGGAGCCCCGTACATGAAATGGGGAAATCTTGTGAACACAAATTAAGAATTTGTTCCCACAGCTTAATTCATTTGCTTGTTTTAGTTCAGTCGTGGCCACTAATTTGTTCCCTTTTTTTGTAAACTTGTTTCTGAAACTAAGGGCCAGATTTACTAAACAGGGCAAATTAGCATGAGAGCATAATCCCATAAAAGCGCCAATGGGAGTGGAAAGTTCTGCGCGTGATCTACTAATGACACGCAAATGAAAGAACACAGATGCAGTCAGATAATTTCAATAACACAATCTACCAAGAGCAGCGCAAGTTTGCATCTGCTTCAAGACATGCTTTTTTGGGCAGTAAATAATGGCGCAAATACCAGTAAATTGACTAGCACAAACTTTAGTAAATCACCTTGCATGATTCATTTAAATACTCTCCTCCCCATACATTTTGCGTCTGAAAGGGAAACTCCTACAAATGCATATGCAATAAGGCCAGATGCAAAAAATAACCCTCGCCATGCCTTTTAGCGCTCATTTTTCACTGCGTGTTTTTAGTAAATCCTGACAGTATTTTTATTAATGCCAAAATAGGGTTTGCGCAGGCTCAATCTGTTAGTAAATCTGGCCCTAAAGTAAATGGAGGGAATAAATAAGTACAATATGGCTAAGATTTAATTAAATTACTAAACAAATATAACTAAATCACTAAACAAATTAGTATAATGTCGCCACGAGACAATTAAAATGAGGAAACAAGTCAATAAAATGCGGGTACAAACTAATAAATGGTGTAAATAACTCCTGGCCTCAATATCTTTTTTTTATTATTATTATTTATTTGTTTTGCATATCATGTGCTGGGCTCCTTAAAATAGCAATATTTGCTCATTGTGTTTGTTTATAGTGTTTTTACTAGTTACTAATTAGATACCAATTAGCATTGTTGTTGTTTTTTTGGACATGCACAATGTTAATACCATTATACTTTGAACTTTGTTGGCGTACTATATAAATGCCATCATACATGATTATAGTAATCAATCTGTACTTTCTGATATCATCACTGTACTATGGGAACACCACTGTATCTTTTTGGAAGGGTTCAAAAAGTAAATTTGATTGTCATTTATGTGTAATTGCTGTCCATTCTAGCTGCAGAATATGTCCAGAGAGTTGAGTGAGTTGAGGAGTAACCTGCGGGCAGCAGCAACCTCAGTGGCCAATGAGACAGCAGCCGAACAGAGAGATCCCACCGCTGAATCCCCCTACAGCTCCTCTGAGGCTGCTGTACAGGCCATTCTAGAGAGCCTGAAAACCAACCAGTTCTCTAGAGCCATCCGTTACATACAGGAATGCAGGTAAACTTCCCATCGGGAGAAATGACTACAACTTATTGTTCTATAATGAAAAAATAAATAAAAATCCATCATCGTTTACTCAACCTCATGTCATTCCAAACCTGTTTTCACATCTTAATGCAGACCACACACACAAAAAATATTTTGAAGAATGCTAGTAATCAAATAGTTTTGGTTTACCATTACCATTATTAGTATGCACAAAAAATACAATGGAAGTCTGTGTGAACCGAAATGGTATGGTTACCAACATTCCTCAAAATATCTTATTTTATGTTTCCCAGAAGAAGGAAATTCATACAGGTTTTTAAAGCTACACTGTGTGATATTTACCCCCATCTAGCGGTCAAAATGTATATGACCATCCAGTGAATATTAGTTTCTGTTCTTCTCAATTCCGATTTCGTTTTAACTACTAGGGTGGCCATTGTAGTCCAAGATTAACATGGCTTCCAGTTCGACCTCATCCACATTTGTGACATCGAGTGTTAAAAGGCGAAGCTTGAATTAACGGGTATGTCCCTCTTTGGCTAATGTACTTTCAAGATGGAGGGGCAACATGGCGACCGACATTAGAACCCCTTACCCGTATGTATTTTCAATGGCATGTTATACACTCACGAGAATACTTTATTACTTGAACGAAGTAAATATACATTACTGAGCACATATATTTTTGAAAGAACTAAGTGTTTTTAGCTAAGAATAAACTAAAAAAGTTACACAGTGTAGCTTTAATAACATGAGGGTGAGTAAATTATGACAGAATTTTCATTTTCGGATGAACTATAAAGTGAAAATTAATACATTTGGAGTTATATGCAGTACTTTGCTCTTTAATTATTTGAAATAAATGATAACTTTTCTAATGACTTCTTTCAGGAAAATGTGGCCAAGTGACATCTTCGGCAGCAGCTCCGAGAATGAGATCCAGACTCTCCTCAACATCTATTTCCGGCACCAAACTCTGGGTCAGACAGGAACCTTTGCCCTGGTCGGCTCCAAACAAGACCTGTCTGAGATATGCAACCGACTCACTGAGCTTAACTGCGAGATCCGAGACATGATTCGAAGGGCGCAGGGCTATCGGGCCATCACTGCCTTCCTTCCTGACTCCAGCGTGACCGGCATCAGCCTTTGAGGCACACTTTAAGGGATCAGGCCGGCATTGGCTTTCTCTCCACGACTCCTATCTGAAGATGCTGCTGCCTTCATTGTTCTCCCCTAGCACACTCATTACTGTCCTGCTTAAGTGCTGACATGATGTATAGCAGAAATAGCCTGAAAAATGCACCAGGGGACAGTAAAAGAAGTCGACGCCTTGGCTTTTTTGCACTAGTTATGTATGTATGGGGCCGTCCCCTTCCTCTGAAATGGGCCTCTACTACTGCAGGCATCAAATGTATACCAAAGCTCCACGAATGGCTCCTCCTGGCCACGTCTACCATTATACATGCTACGGGAAAATGTGCAATGCCTCAAACCAAGTGAAACTTTTCATCTTAGAGAGAGAATGTTTTCTGCTCTCGGCTACTTGATGATACAGAAATGTTCTATTCTTGTTTTTTTTTTGTTTGTTTTTTTCAGATAAAAGCCGAAAGCCGTTGTTAATGTGGCTTTCTAAATTGTTTCAAAAGATCAGACTTTTCACTCCCTGCATCAGCTTTTACCCATACAGACAGAATGTCTAACACAATGCAATGCTACTGTCAGAGAGAATTGGATGCAAAAAGGGGTCATCCAGCACTTACTGTATTTATGGGGTGTTTGATTTTACTAATGTCTTTCTACTGTTTAGTTGCTCCTAGAAGATTTATTTATATTCTCAAAAGAAAGATCATCATGCTTTGATTATCATAAAATGGTATAGTTTTATAGGATAGATTTATGTCTATTCTGTCTATTGAAATGGCCAAGCATGCAAAGGTATGTACCACAAGACAAAATAGAGATATTTATGGATAAGAAATATTTTAAATGAAAGATACATTTGTACATAGTAGTGGGAGTGTAGCCCATACTTGTAAGATTTTATTTTTATGATTTTATTTTGCTGTCTGCTGTATGAAAGTGTGCATGCAATAAATAGAACAATAAATAATATTAATTAATATCTGCTCAGTCATGGAGTGTTTATTTATTTATTTAAATACTCATTGAATACATTCAGATGATACAAATCTAAATTTAATTAAGAACATAGTCACAGTTCTTAAATTTAGTTTTTAATTATTTGAATACATCTCAAATACTTAATGAGAATGATTGGGTGTCTATGTGTCCATGATCATGTATGTGTTTGTTTGTTTTTTTGTTTTAAATTCTGGATTAAATTACAAAATGTATAACATATTTTCTACAAAAGGGAATGGATCAGAACTGAATTCAAGCAATGCATTACCGATATTATTCATTTATTTTCGATGGTTGTGCGCCCTCTGGTGTTACTAGAATGGAAATTATAAAGTCACTCAAGAAAGATCAAAAGATTTTTAATTTTTTGTTTGCCAGTTGTGGAACGGCAAACAACCGTGCTTTTTGACAAGTGACTTGACAAGTTCCACGGTTCCATGTCAATTTTGGTGGCCCATGACTGCCTTACAGACACAATTTGTTTTATATGTGTTTCATCCATTGTTATCTTACATCAAATTAAACTAGCATTAAACTCCACAAACTCTGATAAATTAATTTATATTTTTTGTTCGAATAAATAAGCTGTAAGTATTTCGAAGTAACAAGAAAAATAACAGGTGATGATAAAATATCAAGCTGTAAAAATGAACGTAAAGAGGTAGGCTATATACTGTACATGTGCCTCAAATGAGAATAAAAAACAAGTTTGACGTTTACTTAGTGTGAATGGTCTTGCTGACTATAAATTACCAATATATTTTAAGCAAACACTGTCCTAAAAATATGAACACTCATTTCCATATTTTTTTAATGAAATACCAGTCACATAAACAACGAACATGACATTTCATTTCAACATGTCATTTCCAACATATAATATGAAAAATATTTAACAAATATTGACTACAACAAATAGATCAAATGAAATATATTGCTGTGGCGAGCATATAATAATGCAAGTAAAAGAAAGAAAGAAAATAAACAGAAAAGGAACAGGTATCATCATACCATACAATAGCTTAAAAGCTTCACGTTTTGCTTTACTATTTATCAAGCCCAAGTAGTAACTTAATATAATTTTTCATATTTATCTGAAATAACGAAATAGCAAAAAGTTGACTCATTTCCATCTACGTAAGCTCGCCCTGAACTCAGGCGCGCGTTCTGATTGGTCGAGACAACTGCTCTTCCGTTGACGACACTGCGCTTATTGGCGGGATGTGTTAAACCAGCATTTTGCACGCGAAGGATAAACAGATCCCCTCAGAAGACTTCAGGGAATAAAACATCTTCAATCGGCGATGAAGAAGAGATTTCCAGGAATATCGAGAAGTCAAACGTTTCAAAAAGCTTTTATTTGTGTCAACATGTTCATTTACGATCGTAAGTTACAGAACTTTCAGTTCTGTTTCCTGTTGATTGTAGCTAGTTCAGATAGCGTTGTAAACATAGTAATATGTATGAGATAGAACTGCTACTTTCAATGACAAACTGTTACTTGAGAACTACGTAATATAAAAGTCAGAGACACTGATGGCAGAGATACATGTTACATTCAATTACGTTTTGATGTTTGTTTCTTTGTTGATCTGTAGGTCCAGTGACAATATTATTGTGCTTGGTTCAGATTTAACCCATCACACTCATGGCAGCATGTTTGAAAATTTCTATCATCAAATTGACAAAGGTAGACACTTCAATAATATGAATACCTATAATGTATAATATATTATGATTATTATATATTACGATATTACTAGTGTTATTATAACTATAGTCATATTATTATTATTACATTATTGACTCTGGTTTATTGTGAATTAAGAGCTTGGACCCCTTAATCCAGACTGGTTTGAGGAGTTGACTGCAAAAGCTTCTAGAGATGAAGGACGCCCTGACAGTTCGATAGCTGAGCAGAAGGAGGACACTGTCAAAGCACCAGAGACATCAGCCCTGGCCAGTCAGCTGTATTCTACACCCAAAATATTTAAGCAACAACACTTTCAGTCCCCTGATTCCATTCCTAATGAAGAGTCACCTTATGAAGGTTATCACCTTATTGCAGTGTTATGTATGACTTGTATGTGTAAATATAGGACATAGTCATGAACTGTACAGTTGTTCTCTTTCCACCCAGTAACTAATGCAGACTTATCAGCTTTTCCCTGGTCAGAATCGAGCCCTTGTTTGTTTGGCTCAGCCAAAGACAGGTAGTTATGTTTATGTGTTCTATGAATTTTATGTAAAATATGAAAGTCAAGCAGACGGTTGATGTAAGTTTCTCTTCTTTCCTTTATGGTCACAGATTTGATAGATCCTGTGAAAAACCTAGAGATTGCTTTGGTAAGAAAGTTTAAAATTATCTTTCCTCTATTCTTTAAAAGTAAAAAAAATAAGCTGTCCTAATATTAAATAGTGTACTTTTTTTTTTTGCTAACGATTTCCATATGTGACATCACAGGCCTTCTGGAGACACCAAAAAGGTCTTTGGTAAGTCAACACAAAATCACAAAACTGGTCATATGATATTTACTTTCTTAATTCATGTTATTGGTCATGCTTTTTAGCTTGATTCATCCATGGCATGCATGTTTATCTAATGAAAAAAATGCCTTTCATCAAAATGTTAAAAACTTTCATTTTGGCTGGTTCACCAAGCCCTCTTTTTTATTTAATTTTTAAATTTCTTTCAAACCCTCCTCTTCAACCACCCATTTCAAAACTGGTTGCGAACACAGTTTCACATTGATTTCAGAAGGCACACTACTAGACATGAATCATGATGTTGAGTTTGATCTCTTCCAGGCACGTTCAGCCAAACTGATATCTGAGAGTCTTGGGGCACAAATCAACCCTGACTTATCTTGGACCAGCTCCTTTAACACACCATCATCTTTGACTCCCACCGTGATATTGCGTATGTATGAATATTCTTATGCCTTGTCTCTTTAGTAGTGAAGAATTTATGGTTTACAATTAAAAAACATTAGATCATAATGTCGAATTTCTCCACATTATCTCCACACTGTTTATCCACAACTGTTTTGAAATAAGTGAAAACCTTTTTATATATATTGATCAAATGATGAGTGAAAAAGTAATCAATGCTTCAGATACATTGAAAGATTTTAAAGATTCAATTCAGTCACACATTTTATTTGACCACTGGTGTTGTAACCAGGTAAAATCTTGTATGGTATGTTACATATATTGTCACTATATATCATATTTGTGATTTGAAGAAATATGTTACAATTACACCCTGGTCTCCTGATCAGGTATGAGCTACTCAGAATGAGCTCTTCTTCTTTTGCTTTAGCAAAAACAGAGGATCGCGGTCCTTCATCAAGTGGCCTCAAAGACAAGGAAGCAATTGTAAGTGCAAATCTGAAGTTCTGTACATAATTCAAGTATATATGTAGTGTTTTTCTGCATTCTATGGCAGTAATTGTGTTTTTGCTTTTTGGATTATGGTTCCTAATATTCTGAGATTCTGCTTTTACCAACATAGAATTACCTGATGGCTTGTTTTCATTCTCTTATTCAAACTAGTTTGTGCGGAAACTGTTTCCATCTCTTTCAAAAGCCTCTGCAAGCACTTCATCATTAAATGATACAACATTAAAACAAGATGGTGAGTGAGATGCTGTATATTTGAAATTATTGTTTTTTTTTTATTGTGAAATGCATACACATACCAGTAACTCTGATCAAAATAATTGGGATTATTTTGTACTTTTCTCTTCAATGATAGCCCAAAGTGAGACTACTCAGGTTGATGACTTGGGAGCAAATCCTGTTTGCTCTCCAAATGCATCTCTTGATACAAGTGGTCTGTGGAAGCAGACAGTTCCCAGCGCTATAGAGGATGGGGATGTCCGGACCACAGTGCAGAATGTTCTTGATGGTGCTGAGGATGCGTTATCAATATTCTTCAGCAACAGTACTTCAACTCTGCGGAGAATCAAATCCAAGAGAGGATCAGAAGGAGAATATCCGATTCTTCAAAGGATGTCAAATCGCTTGTTCTAACTACAGAGCCAGAAAAGATATTAAAGGCTGATGTAGAAACAAAAAGCCCAAACAAAAACAAAGATATCATTCAATGGACCCCACTAAGTTTATCAGAATCTATTCTGAACAGAGGCTGTTCGGGGGGTCTTTGATAAACAATCACAACACTGTAGCATCCATTGAAACTAATGGTTGTACTGTTTTCAACTGCACTGGAGAGAGTAGCCTAACTTTTTCACAGAGTGTAAGACTCAGATCTTATCCAGAAGAAGCTGAGCAGCAGAAGACTTTGTTAGACAAATCACCTGCTTTCATGCTCACTAGAAAGTCCAGGAAGTTTGTGTATCAAGTGCCAAGTTCCGATTTGTCAAAGACTGTAATTGAGCACAAAGCAGCTCTACCAGTATGTTCGGACCATACTGTCAAAGGTAAGATTGTTTTTGTATTCAATTCTCTTACAAATATTGTGTGTGTACATATTTTTGACCAGCTTTTTCACTTTGCATTTTACAGAAAATTCCTCAGTTGAAAAGGAGTCTAGTGACCTTAACAAATCCAGATTCGCCAGTGAATATGCAATCAATAATCAAACACAGCCGCAAGCCGTTGAACCGTTATCTACAGAACCCCATGATATTGACCACGGATTGGATATGACACAGCTTTCCAAAGCATTTGCAGAGGATTTCACACAAGAAATAAGGCCTGGATTACAGCTTGACGTGCCTGTGAAGAGTGACCAAAATGGCCAAGTGCAACCTAAAGCTGAGTTTGAGGAGAACAAAGTTGGTAATCACAATGACATCTCTAATTTAGCAGAAATGTCTGTCAACTCCCCAAACAAGTCAACGGTCATGCTCACAACTTTTGATATCAGTCATGACAGTGGTTGCCCCACCACCTTTTCAGATTTGGATGGTACGACAGCCTCATGTGCAGACATCAAGGAGTTTTGTCCTACATTTCAAACTGCAAACAACAAGGCCATTTCTGTACAAGTGAGGCTGTAATGAGGCCAAAGCTCATTGGATGAAGCTGCAGGGGACGGTTGAGCATCACTTTAATCAAACAACTCCAAAACATTATAAAACAATTGAAACATTGTGCAAATCCGTTTCAGGAAGCACTAATGCAACCAGATTTCCTGTAGGACAGTTCATCTTCCCTAACCATGCATCAATAACGTGTGTAAGTGATGCGCCAAAAAGTGACAGTCCAAAGAGCTTTAAAATGAATATTTCAAGTTACTCTTCACCACAGTCAAATGAATCTGATTATAAAACTGGTTCAAAGAGGAATAGTACAGCTTTAGATGTTAGCCTTCAAACAGAGACTCTTTTGAAAGAGAAATTGTGGAGAGATTCATCAAAGTGCATTAATCAAAAACTGGATTTCAAAAGAAGTGCTGAAAGACCGACTGTGTCCGACATTAACAGCACACACAAACCCACTGCAGTGGACTCCAGCCGTGATGATGTTGAGAAGAATGGCACTTTGACAGCCTCTCAAAAGGCTGATGTTACAGAATTGTGCAATCTTTTGGAGGAAGCAAATAGTCAACATGAATTTACCCAGTTCAAACCGACAAATCTTGGCTCTGAGAACAACACAACTACAGAGAGAGAGTGGGATCCTGACATAGTCAATGGCATTGACTTTGATGATAGTTTTAACTGTGATTTTGTGAAAGGAAAGCATCCAGTCAAGAAAGACGCTTCTTCGGTAAACAGTTCTGATCATATTCAAATTGTAGATGCTGCCAAATTATGCACCATGTCAAAGGAAACACGGAATGGTACTGTGCCTTTGGCAGTGACTGAAGACAATTCTTTAGTTGATGGATTGAAGAATGTGCTGTCTAAGTTTACTAATAATACTCAGTTCCACTGCCTTGGTTTTAAAACTGCTGAAGGGAAACTTATTAGCATCTCAGAAAAGAGTTTAAACAAAGCAAAGAACTTTTTTGAAGAGGATGATCATGAAGTCGAGGTGGATTTTGGAATAATAAAATCTGAGTATTCTGAAACAAAGCTTTCAGCCAATACTTATGACAGTAGAAGCACAGAAAATAAAACCCACAATGTAAAAAATGTACACGTAAATGCAGCTTGTAAAGAGATAAATGAGCCAGTGGCAGGAATGGAGCAGAATTGTTTAGGTGAAAAAACAGATGTTGTTTGTGTTGACTCAAATAGTCATTTTGGATTTATTACAGCTAAGGGAGCGAAGCTGAAAGTGTCTGAAAAGGCGCTTTTGCAAGCAAGAAAACTTAAAGATGTTGACAGCTTGGAGTCGCAAACTTACGTACTCGCTCTCCACGCTTCTGGAAAACACGATGCCTCTATGTCAACGACTAGCCTTCAGAAAACAAAAGATGCTTCTAGGAATGAATCCTCTATAAAAAGGAATCAGCCAGACTCAGTGGTGGTAAATCAAATATCTGATGTTTCGGATATTCCTTCCTTCAGCAGTGAGAATGTCTTACAAGAACAGAAATCTAGCAATGAGGCTAAAGAAGTTTGTGCAAATATATTTCCCTCAGAAACTTTTGTGCCTCAGTCAGGGCAAGGCTATGGTTTTCAGACCGCCAGTGGGAAAAGAGTTTCCGTTTCAGCCAGCGCCCTTAAGAAAGCAAAGGGCATATTCAAAGACTGTGATTCAAATATTAACAGCTTGGAATCTGCAAATATGGAGGGAAAGAATGACAAACTATTTGAAATCATTGAACAAACAAATGCATCCATTTCAAATTGTAAAAGTGTTTCATTTTCAAATGTGGTGAAGGCCAAAACTGTTCTCAGGGAAACTGATCTGATTGATGACTTCTCATTGCAGTCCTCTTTGGAACAGAAACCCCCTCAGGAAAAAGTATGTGAGAAAGACATTCAAAATGAATTGTCTAAGCATCTCTCTGAGTTGCTTCCTCTTAACGGTTTCAGTACAGCCAGTGGTAAGAAGATATCCATCTCAGCTGGAGCACTACAGAGAGCTAAGGATGTATTTTCTGAGTCAGTTGATGGTATCTCATGTTCTAACAGTTCTCCAAAGACAAAGCAGGTTGTCGATAACCAAACAGACTATATTTCCTCAAGAGAACACAAAGGATTCTGTACGGCAGGTGGGATGAAGGTGGCTGTCTCTGCTACTGGGCTACAAAGGGCAAAGTATGTCTTCAGAGATTGTGAAGAGGAGAGTTTATCATCCAAAGATCTTCAGCACCAAAACTGTAAAGGTTTCAGCAATGTTTCAGAAAAGATACCGATTAAGGCAAAACCGGCATTTGCAATTTCCAGTGACGTCCTTTTCAGCCATGAGTCTGAAACTGGTAATTCTTCAGGAAAAACGGTAGGATTCTCTACTGCAGGTGGAAAGAAGATGGCCATTTCTGCCACTGCACTTCAGAGGGCCAAGAGTCTGTTTAACGATTGTGAAGAGGAGGTAGCTTCTGTGAGTCTTCAGCACCAAGCCTGTAAAGGTTTCAGCACTGCCAGTGGCAAAGATGTTACTGTCTCTGAAAAAGCACTGATGGAGGTTAGAGCGGCATTTGCAGGTTGTGAGGATGCCTCGTTCAGTCATGAGCCTAAAAATTCTTTAGAAAACAATGTCGGATTCTCTACAGCAGGTGGGAAGAAGGTGGCCATCTCTGCCAATGCACTTCAGAGGGCCAAGAGTCTCTTTAATGATTGTGAAGAGGAGAATTTAGCTTCTGGGAGTATTCAGTACCAAGGCTCTAAAGGTTTCAGCACTGCCAGTGGCAAAGATGTTACTGTCTCTGAAAAAGCACTGATGGAGGTTAGAGCGGCATTTGCAGGTTGTGAGGATGCCTTGTACGGTCTTGAGCCTAAAGATTCTTCAGGAAACAATGCAGGATTCTCTACAGCAGGTGGGAAGAAGGTGGCCATCTCTGCCAATGCACTTCAGAGGGCCAAGAGTCTCTTTAACGTTTGTGAAGAGGAAAATGTCAGCACTGCTAGTGGTAAAGGTGTGTCTGTATCAAAAGTTGCCCATGAGGAAGCTTCTAAATTATTCAGAGACTGTGATGCCGAAGTTACAGCTACTGATAACCAACTGCTACAGAGTGATTTCTCAAAACGCTGTGCTGAACATAAACGGAGACGAACCGAAACCACTCTACATCCTTTGCCATCTAAAGTAACTCAGAATATACCTGCACAACTAGACTTGAACTCTTTGGATTTTAACAGTTGCACAGACACCCAGCAGGAATACTTTGAGCAGGAAGCAATGGCTTGCACTGAAGCTTTACTGGCAGATGATGACCTGAATGAATCGGCCAAGTTGGTGATGTCAGAGGGCACTGATTACCAAAAAAGTCTTTCTATTTATGATCGACAGACACAGGGGTCTTTTGACCAGAACAGGAGAAGAAAACGTCAGTTTGATTCCTGCAGTATAGCAGGTATGGCTCTGTTTTATTTTGTAAGGGCAACTGTATGAATCAATACATTTTGATATTGTAGCCTCTCCTTATGTTAAATTCTTTGTTTAGATTCAGGGCAGCCTCCTTTGAAAAGACAACTTCTCTCCGAATTTGACCAGACTTTAGATGCAAAATCCTCTGGCCTCAAACCACTAATAAGCTGTCCGAATGGTTCGTTTGCCTTTTTTTATAGATATATTACTTCTGTTTATTTTATGATAAACTTGTTCATAAACCTTATTCATAAATTCCCTTTTACAGGAACTCTAAAAGACAGGCGTGTCTTCAAATATAATGTCCTCCTCAAGCCGAATGTCACTGCTCCCGATTGGTAGGTTGTATGTTTTACTGATTTTAAGAGTTAAGAATTCAGCTTTTAATATCACAAGACATCTTTAATTCTTACAAATTCTCTTTTATATATGCAGGTATCATGTGGGCGAAAAGTCAAATGACCTCGTAAAACATTGTTCTACTGTGTCTGTCCAAAACAGACGCAACTCGGACACCAAAGGAGGGGGTTTTTTGTCCCCTTTTCAGGAGGTTATGATGACTGGAACATCAAACTGTCAAAATGTCCCTAAAGTGTCCAGTGGTTTTATGCCACCTTTCAAGAAGGAAAACAAAGAAAAAACTGATCATAGCAATCAGATGGACCAAAAGATGAAGGCTTCTACATCACATAGTGACTGTGACCTACACGAGGGTTTTAAGCCTAAATCAACCACTTCAGTGGAAAGCATAGTGAAAATCCTGAACTCAGAAGAGAAAGGTATGCATTTACTGTCTCTTCTAATTTTATCTTTTTAATATCTCAAAATAAATGTCTCATAATCTTAGGGTATTTGTATGGCAGTGTCCAAAACAGATGTAGAGATAGAAATGAATAATTTTAATACAGCAATACTTTTTTTCTTGGGATGTTAATAGACACTGAGGTAGGGCAGGAGACCTTGGACCTAGCCAGGGATATGCAAGACATGAGGCTAAGAAAGAAGAAAAGGCAGACTATTCGTCCTCTACCTGGCAGCCTTTACCTTGCTAAGACTTCTGGTGTCCCCAGAATAGGTCTGAGATTTGCAGTTGGATGCAAATGTCCTGGTCAATACACAAAGGAAGAGGTACATTTTTTGATACTTTGTTGCTAATTATTTTATTGTTTTTAAGGCATTGAAAAATTACACTTTGTGTTCTATTTTATTTTTCTATCTCCATCTTAGCTTTATCAGTATGGTGTACATCAGAATGTCTCAAAAATAACCAGTGAAAATGCTGAATCATTCCGATTTGACTGTAATGACTTCTTCAAACGTGAGCTTCTCATTGAGTCTGGGGCTGTCCAGCTGGCAGATGGAGGCTGGTTGGTTCCAGACAGTAAGGGTACTGTGGGCAAAGACGAATTTTATAGGTAAACATATTATATGCTGATGCATATGGTGCATTTAACACTTATCAATACAAATAATAGCTTGTGGTCTTATAACAGCACAATGAGATCTACATACTAAAAGGCACTGTTTTCTTGCACAACAACATTGTTCATTGAAGTAGGTTGTGTACCTTTTTTTTTTTTGGCAGTGCATTGTGTGACACCCCTGGTGTTGACCCCAAACTGATCAGTGATGCCTGGGTGTTCAACCACTACCGATGGATTGTATGGAAAGGGGCCTGCATGGAAAGAACCTTTCCAGTTTTGATGGGTAGACTGTGTTTGACTCCAGAGCAAGTACTTCTGCAGCTGAAATTCAGGTATTGAATCTTTGTAAAGCTCATATTTTTTAACCCAAAAATGAAACCATTGTAACTAATATTTGCATTTAGATATGATGTGGAGGTGGATCACAGTCAGAGATCTGCTCTTAGGAGGATCATGGAGAGGGACGACACTCCAGCTAAGACATTAGTGCTTTGTGTATGTGGTGTTGCTAAAACTTGTCAAAATCCAGAGAAGCCAGTGAAAGACGAAAAAACTCCCACTGCAAAGATGGAGTCCTGTGTGATCTGGCTCACAGACGGCTGGTACGCCATCAAAGGCATGTTTGACCCTCCGCTCTCTGCCATGCTGAACAAAGGCCGTCTCCGAATTGGTGATAAGATTGTTACTAGTGGAGCAGAGTTGGTTGGTTCCCAAGAAGCCTGTTCTCCACTGGAAGCTCCCGAATCTCTGATGCTAAAGGTAAAGTTTGAGTTCAACAATGACGATCCATGTGATATAAATCCTGTCAGACTTTCTTTGATCTGTCGTTTTTTTAATTTCAGATTTCAGCCAACAGCACAAGACGAGCTCGATGGGACACTAAGTTGGGGTACTATCGTGACCCTCGGCCTATCAGGCTCCAGCTATCCTCATTGTACCCTGCTGGAGGTGTTGTGAGCTGTGTGAACATTGTGGTGTTGAGAAGTTACCCCACTCAGGTCTGCTCCAACTCAACAGCTCTGAATGAGACATTATCATCTGTAAAGGTTGAGTGCATAATTTTGCTTATGTACCAAACAATTGACTGACTTTCTCATCAAACAGTGGATGGAAAAGAAGCCCAATGGTGTCTTCATATTTCGCAACGATCGTGCCGAAGAGCGAGAGGCCAGAAAACACAGCAACTCAAAGCGCAAATCCATGGATCTCGTTATTTTTAAAATACAGACCCAGTTCGAAAAAGAAATGGAAGGTGGGATTTCATTATATTTACTTACATTTTTAGATCTTAAACTTTATCGGGAGGTTTGTATGTAAGGACTTTTGATGAGTGTTTTTGATGACTTTGATGAGTTTTTCCTCCATGTATAAGGTAATAAGAAAGGTCGAAGGCAAAGGAGGAAATTTAGTCGACATGAGATTGAAGCTCTGCAGGATGGGGAAGAGTTGCATGAGGCAATGGAACAGGATCCTTCTGTTGAGGTGAAGTTTGGTTCATTTTAATGCATTATACCTATGCATATTTTTTTGCCATTAGGAAGCAAACAAACAAAGAAACAACAAAAAAATGCCATTTTGTCAAACCATGTACCAACATGGATCTTTTTAATAAAAGATCATTTATTTAACTCTATACTTTGTTTGAGTAGACCCATGTAAGTGAGAGGCAGATGGAGGCGGTGAGTAAGTACAGACGCTGTCTAGGGGAAAGAAGTCAGGCGGAGCTGCAGGAGCGTGTGCAGAAGGCTGTAATGGAAGCCCAAGAGGCTGAGGGTGGGTGTCCCAATCGAGATGTCACTCCTGTTTGGAAGCTCAGCATTACCGACGCAAATGACCTGCAAAACGACCGTGGTGAGCCAAATGGATTTCATCTTTACTCTTTGGTTAGATGTTGTAGTAGCCATTTTAACCTGTTATGGCTGGGTGCCATGCATTTCTTAGTTTACACGCTGAATATCTGGCGCCCGTCGCGGGACTTGTATGGCTTGCTAAGAGAGGGCCACAGATACAGGGCGTATCACCTCGCCACATCTGAGGGAAAGAAACGCTCTGGCATTGTTCACATACAACTCACTGCCACCAAGAAAACACTTTTTCAGGATATTGAGGTAAACTAAGTGTGGAACAACTTTGTTCTTTTATGAGAACATTACTTTCTCTTTAATGATTACATTTAAAATGGTCTTCCAAAAATATCTGTTTGAGCAGGTGTCTCCGGAATGGTTGCATCAGCATTTCCGTGCTCGAGAGTGCGTACGCTTCAGAGAACTCCAAAACTCTCAATTCAGCTCTCCTTGTGGGGAGGTGGACATTGTGGGATATATTGTCTCCATAGTGGGCAAACAAGGTTAGTGCATTAATTTGGATTAAAACGTCTGTCGATTTCAGACACATTTTGACTGTTTAAATGTCTTCTCAGGAAATTGCCCGGTACTGCATCTTGTGGATGAGAACTTTGATCTGGTCTCTGTGAGAACCTACAGTAGTCTGGAGCAGTTGGCTGTAGAAGAGCTGGTAAAGCCGCGAGCACTGATTGCTCTAAGTAATCTTCAGGTGAAACCGCTCTCTGGGCCTGTGCCAAGCCTTTATGCAGGAGAACAAGCACTATTCTCCGTAAACCCCAAGGAATCCCATCTGCAAGAAGCTATGGCCCATCTGAAGACTTTTGTACAGGTTAATGAATCAGCTTTTAAACTTTCGTATTTAAGTATATGCACATCAAAGAGTGATTCATTCCTCATGTCTTTTATTGTTGCTGATTAGACTTGTTGGTTTTTTACACAGACTTGTGAGGAGTTTTTCAGCATTGCGGAGGATAAAGTCTCAGATGTGGTTCCTTCAGGTGTCTTGGATTGTTTTCAGTCTCCAAGAACTCCTAGTGTGCAGTCTTATCCAAAAATTAATGGCAGGGTTAGTATTAATTTATTTTTATGTGGAGAAGTATTGGTTTTATTAGTAGTGCTTATTAAGGCAAGCATCACTATAATTATTACTTTGTTCCACGTCGTTTGTTCTGTAGACATGAAAGCTCCTACATCTTCAAAAAATGTAGTTGAGAAAACTCACCGTCAAGACATAAAAGTTGATAATAATACATTTCTTGAGAAGCAAATCAGCATATTAGAATTATTCTGAAGGATCATGTGACAATGAAGACTGGAGTAATGATGCTATAAAAAAATCTGCTTTACCTTCACAGGAATACCTTATTACCTTATTAGAATAGAAAAGTTATTTTAAATTTAAATAACACTTTACAATATTGCTGTTTTATCTGTATTTTGATCAAATAAATGGAGCCTTGGTGAGCATAATAGACTTAAATCTTTTAAATCTTATACATGCACTTATGTATATTCATTAGATGCAAAAAATCTATAATGCCCTGTGTTGAAATTCCCAGGTAACCCCGCTGCAGAAAAGCAGCGGTTTCTCGCCTTTCACCCCATTGAATAGAAGAACACCTGTGTCTGCAAGTAACAGTGAGGGAAAAGACCCCAAAAACTTGAAAAGAAGACAAGGTTTGGACTACTTATCACGTATCCCGTCCCCTCCACCCATCACCCCCCTGAAAACTAGAGCTTCTCCCTGCGTTAGCAGCACCTTTAATCCTCCAAGGAGATCTGTGACTCCTAAACCTCCACAGAATGCGTCACCTCGAGCCTCGCGTCCCCCACCAGGAGAGGAGGAGTGGGTGCATGATGAAGAGCTGGTGATGATTGACACTCAAGCGTTACTGGATGGGCTAAGGGAAGGAAAAGTATGACTCTCCTGGCGAAACACTAAATGTGAGTTAAGACACAAGAACGAATTCCAACATTCAAGTGATTGAGAATTATGGGTAATGCAAGTACTGTTCACACTGTGTTGGCAAAGAAAGCAAATGGCATGTTTTTGCTTTCTAGTTAGTTTACTGTGGTTCTCTAATTGTAAATGATATGCAAGGTACTGTATGCACCTTTTTACAACTGCTGCAATCATTTTTAAAATTCTTTCTTGTACTTGATTGTACTACTGAAGTTAGTAACGTTCAGTGGAAACAGTATGTAAAGTATATGTAAAAATGGTTTATATATTTTAATTTTTATTAAAAGATGGAAAGTAATTTCATGCAGAGGTGACATTCATGACATTTGCTAAGACATGCACTGTTCGAATAAAAAAAAAACACTGATAATGCTGAAAATATTAAACTTTTGCACATAACACGCAGTTTGTTCTACTGACAAAATGTGCAGCTTACTAAGAGGTTAGTAAGAGTGTTATTTTTGTGTATGTGTGCTTTTCAAATGATTCAGACTTCTTTTTTGTACTGAATGACTAAAACAAAACAAAACACTTTAAGGAAAGATTTGCACCATATATTTTTTGACTTGATAGTGTGATCTTTGATAGTAATCACCTAGAATGCCCAAGCATCATTCTGACAAATTTTGCATAGGCAGCCACTCACTATTTCTTCAGAAGATCTATCTTAAAATTGATTTCACAATCCGTTGTGTAGAAATGTCTATTAATGAACAGCAGATGGAGCCTTAACACTTGCCCTTTACTCGCCGCAAGTCTGTTGAAGATTTTGAAGTCCTATCTGCCATTTTCATATTAAATCTGAAGAAATGAGAATGGAACAAGTAATATGAATATATTTCTCAATAACCACTAAAAAATTGGCTTATAGATAGCAGTGGGTCTGACAATTTGCTTGATCTTCCTGGCAAACTCGCTGGCAAGCTTATTTAACAGACCGCAAAGGCAGACAAAAGGGGTTTCTTTTCCAAACAGAACTGTGTCATATTGAATCATCTCTGATCATAATATTACAATTCCAGGCATTTGCTCTAGAGAAAATATAGAATGTGGCCACTGACTCGCTTTTCAAATCAGTTTAAGGGTTTTTGAAATTTAAAAGCAACCCCATAATCTATTCACTCGTCAAGGAATGCTTCAGAAAACCTCAGACATGCCAGATTTGCAGTCCGCTTTCAGTTTTACGTCTATCATCTCATCATTGGGAATGCGCTGACTCAGCACACATCCAGCTCTATTTTAAGATCTTTGGCCCACAATGATAAAGATAGCTGACACTCCTGTTGTGTAGCAAAGAGACAGAGAAGATGATATCTGTTAGTGGTTGACAGAGAATAGAATTATCGTGGTCAAAACATTTTCCATGAGCCTGGATCTGAAAATACTTGTGGTATAATGAAGTCTGATGTCTCAGTTGTTTTGTTTTTTTTTTTAACTAGAAAACAGACCTGGTATACAGTATTGTAGTTTGTGGTCTGTAAGATATTTTAATGTTTTTGGGAGACATCTCTTATGCTCACCACCAAGGTTGCATTTATTTGATTTTAAAAAATACATGGTAAAACAGTAATATTGTAAAATATTATTCCAATTTAAAATAACAAAACGTTTTTTTATTAAAAAAATAAAGTGTTATTTATTCCTGTGATAGAAAAGCTGAATTTTCAGCGTCATTACTCCAGTCTTCAGAGTCACATGATCCTTCAGAAACCATTCTAATATGCTCATTTGGTGCTTGTTATTATCAATTATTATTTTTGTAAAAAACGTTTAAAAAAATCTTTTTGGAACATGCATATCTTCACTGTCACTTTTGATACGTTTTTTTTCTGCATGAGACCATGATATGGTAAGTTAATATCTGTTTAACATTTGTCATGTTTTCCCACATTTGTCTGTCTCTCCATGTGATAGTCGTTATTTTTGTGAATGTCTCTAGAGGCCTGATGGTCTGCTTTCAGGCAGCTGCTCAGAATTGTGTTTCCTTTATTTGTAGTGTTGCTGCCATTCAAATGAATGCATATACTGTGTGATGTCCATAATGTCTGGCACTTCAGAATATTTTTTATATTCGTTCCATACTGCTTGCCATGCCAAGGATGAGTATTACTGTTTTAGACGTTTTCATAGCTCTAAAGACCCCCTGTGGTGAAAGTCAAGTTTTTAATGTTGTTTATATGTCTATGTATGTGTTTTTTTTATATGCTTTAAGACAGACCATGTGCAAATTCATAAGTCAACACCATTTCTGATTATTATAGACCTTATCCCCGCCCCCTTTCAGCGCTGAGCTCGTTGTCTTTTGACTTCCGGTCTGTATTTTCACAACGATCTTTCATAAATGAATGAACGGCTCGTTTAAAAAAGTTCCCGGTCGACATTTGTTAAGAGATCTGCTTTACAATGCTTATGATAAACATTACAATGCTCATGATAACTTTCGTTAACTCTACAGTAAGTAAATCGACTCAGAGATGCGCGGTTGGCGGTTACAGCCGCGGACTCCGCGGATAAACCGCGGATCGGGCGGATGACGTGACGAAAAAAATATTTTAATTAAATTCGGGCGGGTGGCGGGCGGTTGAACCAATCAAATGAAAAATATATGTTCAAGCGTCTAACTAGACGCATATTTGACGCTCTATTCGCGTTCGGTGTGAACCATAGACAGTAAAAGAAAGGGTGTGAATACACCGCTGTCCATTCGCGAAGTGCTGAAATACAAATGAAAACTATTTAGTAAATTAATTCAGTTTTACCATGATTAAATCAGCTTTGCAACTTTGCATTTGCACCCGCGACAGGCGATTAACTAACGTCACTAGCAGCTTGTCATTTATTGTAAAAAAAAATCCCCATGTTTTCGGTGCTGATGTTGTGGTGTGGCGTTCATTCATGTAACATGTAAGGGTGGCGCGCTGCCAATAAAGCACCTAAAAGTTGTCACAAAGAACCGGTAAAAGTAATGATTATGAATATGTCGAAAAGGTCTATAACAAGGAGACAATTTAATTGTTTATAAATGTGTTTTCTGTGTTATTTTTGCCTGCAAAGATGAAGTTGACGATGCTGATCATGATCTTCGCAGTGAACGCGCCAGAGAGAAATGCACATTTCATACGGATTACATAAACAGAGAGCAGTGTTTTCTTTCGTTTTGAAATGTTCTTTTTAGAAGTAGACATTTTAGATATATTTCTCAGGTCTGTGAGGCAAGTAGGCTGAGTTTTGGTTAATTTATGAGACGCGCCAGTTCACGCGCGGGCGATCCGTTTTTTGATTCCTAGGCCCCATCCACACTACTGCGTTTTAGTTTAGAAACGGAGAATTAAAACGAATACGATCTCCGTCCACACCAGCGTTTTAGCTGCGATCTCCGTCCACATTAAAACGACTGAAAACGCGGATCACGTGACCATTCACCTTCACTGGGCATGCGCGTGCCGGTGTAAACACAACACAACTTCATTGATAAAAATCCCACCATGCGCTGGTTCTTCCCGGCTTAACCCAAAACCGACGCTGTACGGTCGAACCGGCGCTGCACACGGCATGGGAATTGTCACAGTTTGCTGGAATAATAGCTCGACTCCGGCGCATAGGCAGTTAACGTTATAGCATCAGGTAAGGCAGATTCACTCTGACTGGTGACACCCAATCAGAGAGCCGAGCGCGAGCGTCTGCGTCATCGTTTCTAAAGTCCTCCGTTTTGACCCGTCTACACTAAAACGCCCTCCGGAGATTCAAAACGCAAAACGGGTCTGCAGCGTTTCTAAACTTCTCCGTTTTAGGTCTTCGTTTTTGCCGTTTTAGTGTGGACGGGAGGTGCAAACGTAGCAAAAGGTCTCCGTTTCTAAACGAAAACGTAGTAGTGTGGACGGGGCCTATATCTGCTATATTCACTTATTAAATCAAGGCATTTGGTTGACGAAAAAATGATTAAAATTAAGATAAAATTAAAACAAAACGAAATTCACTTAGAAAGGAAGGCTTTGTGCTTTCTGTTTGAGGTCTCTGAAAGTTTTAAAGCAGTCTTTTTATAGTGCCGCTTTCAGAGCGCTCACGTCCGTAACGGATTGCCCAATTTTAAAGAATTTATCCTAAACTAGTTTTGTGGTGAAGTAGGTCTACGTATATTGTATAATGTTAACTTCAAATAATAGTAATTTAAGGGCGAGGCTTATTCCAACCTAAAACGCTGTATAATTGTATATAGTTTTAATCAAATAAGGTTGGATTATTTATATGTTGAGCTGCCTGTTCATGAAGCTGAAAGTGCACGTAATAAAATAATATACAATTGATGCAAACCAACAGGAATCCTTGCCTTTTCTGTTCTATGTTTAGGCTATGTTTTATATGGGTAGGGCCCCATATTAGTTATTGAAACCCAGAACCCAGGCCGCTACTGCCTATCAGATAAGGTCAGGTTTGCCGAAGTGCGTTTAATTTAGGCTATTTATTTATGTTTATCCCTGCGCGCCGATCTGAGGTGCGTTTCCCGAAAGCATCGACGGAACTTGCGACCATAGTTGGCTAACGATGCTTTCGGGAAACGAACCCCAGAGACGGAGTTCACTGCTGATATTCTGAGAGCTTTCTAGTCTCGCGGCTGTCATCAGCAGGGCCTTGTATCGCTCAATCAGCGGATGGCGGGCGGTTGCGGTTTTGAAAATTGGTCAAAAACGTTGGTGCGGATGGATGGCGGACGGATGATGAGTTTTGTGATGCGGTTGCGGATGAAATAATAGCCCATCCGCGCATCTCTAAGAGAGACCACAGAAACGGAAGTTCAAAGACAATATCCTAAAGATGGCGGCGCCCTCGTTTTTCTCGTGCATAAGGTCTATACAGTGAACAAAAGACAGAAACTACTGTAGCACTACTTTACCAATCAACGTGCGGGCGTGCTTTAGCCAGGGGAGTCTCAAGAGAAGCCAGGTTATCAAGGTATATTCTTCTGTTGGTGTGAACAATTGGGTACATTTAGCAATATAGCAGGTGAACTGTGTATCATCGTGTATATTACGAAGTTATGATGAACTATGCCTTTCTCCACTGACATTCTGAGTTGTTAAAAGTGTCTAAGAATGCTGATTTTTAAAAGGCAAACAGCGATGGCGAACAGGAACGTGGTTTGTTTAAAAAACACATTAGGGACTTTAAGCAACAGCTGCTGATGGAACGGCAACGGCAGCCGGAAGTAAACGGTTAACTGCCGTAGTTAAAGAACGCAAAAATCACTAAGCAACAGTGAAGAGTACGGCGTAGGGGATAATTTAATCATTTGACAAAATACAAGTAAAGAAAGTGATTTTAAAAAGCAGGAGAGGATTGCTTTGGGCATTTAATGATATACATAAACAATCACAATGCCACATACCATAAAACATAACATTAACTTTCTTAATCTTTCACGTAGTAGCGACTACGGCAAATCAGCTGTTCTCCCGTAGTAGACGGTTACAGTAGAACGTCGTGAAGTAGCAGTTAAAGTCGCGCATGCGCAATAGAACGCCAAAATGCCGTTGCCGTTCCACCAGAGGCTGTTGCTTAAAGTCCCTGTATTAGATTTTACCATTAGCTGTTTGATAACGTAGCCTAGTCGAGCAAAAAGATAATCATATTAATTACAGATAAATATTAAAGAGCGATTCCATTGTGCAGTGTTTACTACAGTAAAGTTGAGTGGATCAGCTAGTGTGAGTGAGTGGAGGCGGGGCTAATTTGCATATTCAAGGGTCCGCATATATTAAATGAAGGGTTTAGAGTTAAATTCAAGCTATTTTAAGGCATGAAAAAAACTTCACAGGAAAAAAACGTTATATATGTAATTTTGGTGATCAAAGATGGGTTTTAAGGGATAAAACACATTCTTCAGAAAATGTAAACATTTCTATTAGTGTTCTTTAAAAGGTCTCCCAGCCATTTCAGGTCCCACCCAGAATCAAACCTTTGTGTTTGTAGTCTTAATCTTAACCCATTATACTATCAGGGCCCCATGATCTAAGACTATCAGTACATTTGTACTTTCCGAGAGAGTAGATAAAGGATGGTTTAATTACCACTCTTACAACATAAAACCTAAGACCGTCTTCATCCGCTGTGAGCTGCTCTAATCCACCCTCTTAGCCTGATTCTGGCTGCCCTCTCCCTTGACTCTGCTGAATGAGACCTGATGGAGAGGAGTGGAGTGGACATTTGATAGGTCCATATCCTCTTTGCAATCCCACCACACTGAACAAATTAAGGGTCCTGTTTAGCCAGATCCCTGAGCTGTGCTTTAGACTAGACTCTTTATCTAATAGTGATTCAGGAACTGTTGTCATGGCTGACTTTTAGCAGCAGCTGTAAACCCACATTAGAAAAAGCTTGAAGTATTTTAACCCTACAGAGTGGCATTCAAATTGTAAGTGAAAATGTATTTGAAGCATTCATGATTTTTTGTTTTTGATTTTTTTTTGTTTTTGTTTAGAAAATAGGTGTTTTTTTATTTTTATTTATTTGCAATGTTACAGAATTGTAAAAACTTAACAAAGTAGATGATTAATTACTTAAAACAGTTTTGCAAACATTGCTACCATCAATGGTTCTCTTTCACCATACTTTGCTCGTCTCTAATGTATAAATAAGTCTAAAAAACAAGGTTTGTGCAAACCCATTTTTTATGAAAGTCTCAAAAAAACTGTGTATGTCTGTGGGTGTGTTTGTGTGTACGTGTGGTGTGTGTGTGTGTGTGTGTGTGTGTGTGTGTGTGTGTGTGTGTGTGTGTGTGTGTGTTGTGTGTGTGTGTGTGTGACATTAAACTTTAAAAATATCTTGTTTTCTACAGCTCTTAAAGATCTTCAAATTAACTTTTTAATATTATCACTTGAAACCATTAAGATTATAATGGGTGCAAGTTGATGATGCTACCATCACAAATCTGCATAAAAGGTAAAAAGAAGCTCCGTCTCCTCCTGTCTTTGGTTTGTCATGCATGTCTTACGTGATGCCTGAATTTCTATCAGATTAAGTTTATGGGTCATACTTTCATTGTGATCTTATTGGTTTAAACCAAAACCAAGTGATGTCCATTGCAATGGTCACAGGGTCTGAATGGGGTAAATTTAGAGACTTACAGTGCATACGAACTGGTAGTTCAAGGAGAATTCCGGTATTTAGCACTTTGTATAAACTTCCGCTCGATATTTGAGTCTGAAGCGTTAGCACACTCCCAACCACTTGATGGCGACAACCACTTTGCCGTGCAAGGACGCTGTACGGAACACGGTGTCTAGATGGAGAATCGAGCGAAAAGACTACAACCAAATGTAAATAGACCCCTTTTCCGTTTCCGGTAGCGCAGTAATATCAACGAGCACTGAGTCCTCCAACAGAAAATCAATGCGATTTTACAAAATGCCAAATAAAACACGACAGAAACTGTATTTCACTACGCTAATTGTTTTGGAACATCAACGAACACCACTAACCACTCGGTGAGTTGCACTGTTTTGAAAACGAACGTTAAGGGTTGTTTTAAGGACATGTTTGTGCATGCCCATAGACAGCCAAGCGTCAGAGGCGATTCTAAAATAGTCAAAAAGTCGAGACAGGACCCATCGTCAAAATGTCTGAGTCTATATTCTAGTTTGTTTTGGATGAACTAGAGTGGTGGAAACAAAGTGCTAAATGCCGGAATTCTCCTTTAAAGATGCACATTATGCACTTTTGTAAGTTATTTATAAATATTCATCAATGAAATAAGTTAGCACATTATTGTTGGCTCAATTATTAGATTGTATTTATGCTCCATCTAAAAAGACTGAAAAGTCATTTAAAGTCTGTCAGAAGAACTTTTTCCAGAATTATTTTAAATTCATTGTTTTTTTTTTAATTATAAGTTTCTATGTAAGCTTGTCACCATGGCATTAAAAAGGTATATATATATATATATATATATATATATATAAATAAAAGAAGAGAGAGATAGCCATGGAAGCTAGTTTCCTCCAGGGAATAAAAAATGTGTGTGTGTGTGTGTGTATTAATATATATATATATCAAATTAAACAGTGAAGAAACGAGAACTGTTACGTTTCTTTTTTCATTTTTTTTTTTTTTTTTTTTTTTTACGATTCCCATTCCATGAGACTGTTCTCTTTCTATTCATTTGGGTTCTTTGGATTGCTTTCATTAAGCCCTGTGATTGGCATTTGGTCAAGCACACGTTGATCTTCCTGTTCCATACCATTGACTCTTTGAACTTTCACTCTTAAGTCATCCTTTCACTCCTCCTGTTTTTATTTAATTTCCATCTCTTCCTCCATAACCCTGCGTCGCACCTCTTCCAGCAGATTTGCAGTGGAAATGATCTTCACAGGCTGTTGACCTTGTAGACCCACCACCTGAGGTCTGGACCAGCAGAGCTTGCAGAGTGACCCTCAAATTCACCCCGCTGTAAATCTTTTTACGCTCACTTTTTTCAACATTAATCTCATGAACATGCACAAGGAGAGAAGGATGTGCAATTTTGTCCAGGATTAGGAGTTTGGGATTTTGTGGCTGGTTTAGTTTAACTATCAGTTTATTTTCCATCCTGAACGAAAGTCCCATTTGATTCACTTACAAGGAAGTAGAGTATCGATGGTCCATGCAGCCAGCGGTGAAAATGATTTGAAGATGCTGGAAGTCATAAAACGTTCAAATTAAACAGAGCTGTTAAATGAAGAGTCTCATTCCCTGGGCATCGTTCATTTTTTCCATCAGAACCATTTAGAGCAGATTGTCCTTGTAAATAAATACCACTTTAATGGAACTCAATCTTCTCCTGACCTCAATGTGTACTTTGTTCCCCAAAACCATTCCAGAACACTGGCTTTTTATTGTTCTGTTATAATAGTTTTGGAACACCTACGTTTGTACTCACATTTTATCTCATACTTGCTTTCGTTCTGCTGACAATTTCTTTTTTATAATCTTTTTCATAAGTTTTCTGTTGCTAATTTTAGTTTGTGATTCTTATATGGCATTGTTGTGTAGAGCTAATGAAGTCATCGAGATCTGAGTTTCAGAGTTTAATCCGTTTTCGACTTCACAGGATTAAAAAAAAGGTGGCAGAAAGTTCAAGGGACGATGTCTCAGCTTCTTAGAAACACCATGAGATCTTATGACGTACATCAGCATGACACATTCACTTCAGCAGGGTGGAAGAAAGGTTGAAATATCATACTGGAAGTGAAACTGTGAGACAAGACTAACAGTTCCGGACTCAAGCTGTTTATTCAATCCAGCGCTAATTGTGTTAGCATCCTGCACGAAATCCTAAACTCCTTTCTATATGATTCTAAATGTATGTTTGCCCCATAAATTAAACTCATTTTCCTCAGTTTATAGTTCACAGATGGCGATCTGCTATTATTGTCTTACCCTCTACAGTCACTGTCTTGGATGCCCACACACACCTTTCTTGCGATGAGTGATCTCATATCTTCCACAGTAAATACTCAAGCTGTGAGTAATTCTGCCAAGCATCATTATGTCTCGCTCCTGGCCGTTGTGCCTCATTAGAACCTGTTACCAGAGCACTCAGGCCTCCCAAAGGGCCCTGGAGGTGTTTTCTTAAGCCCTACACCAGAGGAAACCGTGTGGCCTGTGCAGCCTTTTCCGGCCTGTAAACGCTGCATTTATTTTCGATGCTCTCTTCCAGAAATATCTCCTCTCTAAAACAAGATGCCACGCGCCGAAAGACTGCCAAGCTCGAACCATTCTACCATAAGATGTAAAGGAAGAGCGAATAAAAGAAAAGGAAGTTAAAATTGAAAAGAGTTTATGTAGTATTTAGACCACACCGACAGACGGCAACAGACACTTCATCCGGTTTTGTTGGATCAGTGTGTGTGTTACCCCATTTGGCGTCCGTCAGAGCTTGTTTTCGCCGATTGAACATGTTGAATCGGATTTAAAATGTCTGAGAAGTGACATGCTGAAATCTGGTGAGAGTTTTGGGAGCAGGAACAGAGAACCGTTTTTTATTAAGAACTGGAGAAAAGACTGTTTTACTGAAATATTCGGACAGTTTCCTGCTTTCATTGTTTCACTTTCACTGAATCTACAGCATAACACTGTAGTTTGATTCCCATACTAATGACACTAAGCTGATTCATTTAGTGAATCAAAACGAATTACTCTTATGAACCGGTTCTTTTTAGGGACTCAAAAACATAGTTTACAATTAAATTTGAGATGCACACTGCGCTTTTGGCAGTGGTGTATACTAAATCTCTTTTTTTCCGTTTTGTTGTTTAATATGTAGCTATGGCCAATAAATGGATTGCATTTGTTGGATTGCATCTAAAATGACCATGAAAGTTATTGAATAATTTAATAACTGTTTTGAGTGTATTTATTGTTGAAATGTTTAATCTTTTGGCAATAGAATTACTTTTATGTTCCTTTTTTCTAAGTGTTTATTCCTTGCAAGTATTAAAAGATTTAATATTGGTACCATTAAGGAACCAGAATCATTCAATTCTTTATGATTTCCATTCCCAGTTGGGATGGATATTTTGCAGGCATAGTATTTTCTTTTGAGCTTAACTCCAATGCCCCACAGTTTTGCACTTACTGTAACATTTTTATTTTTATGTTTATGTTTATATAACTGTGATTGTCATCTTAATTATAAGTACCACACCAAATCAATTTTTTTTGTTGCACATCCTGATTTGCAGAGTTACGCTTGCCATATTCTGACAGGGTTAGTTTTCTAAACAACGTTTGAGTTCCAATTCTTATCACTCAACGTCTGTGATTTCATTTCATCTCTATTACAGAAGTGGGAGTGTGTGTTTTCCAGATGTGGGCATTACAGAATGCCATGCTGTGCGTGAGTCACGTATATGTCTTTTAATTTATTCTTTGTTGATATGATTTTAATTCATTATTAAAAAAAAACATTTAAGTAAAATTCACGAGTTTATAGCAGTGGCTGTTTATAATAAACTTGCATAGGAGAAATCTAGACAAAGTATCTTCTTACTCTTAAAATGGGCAGTCTTCGCAGTTTCCTCGATTTGGCTCTATTTATTGATTGTATGTGTTATTTTTTGTCGGAGAACATCCAGAACTAAATGAAAGCATGCCGAAGATTTATGCACAAACGGTAGGTCAAAAACACATAAGGAGAAGTGTTGGGTTAATACAACATGAGCAATCACAGACATTCACATTCAGACAGGATTTGATTTCTCAGTGAAACGTTGGGTTACCCGGAAAACGGTAGGTAATTTGATCTGGAATTTTTGCAGAGGTTGTGAGAAAAACACTGACTTTGCAGATTCGGACAGGATTAAAATCGCAAAGAACGTCTGTGAAACAAATTTCTCTAACGACCCCCTGGAAAACTAGTAAATGTAATCCTAACCCTATATCCATGTTATCCCTAACATCAGAGGGAAATGATAGGTGAATAACACTGACGAAGAAGCACCTAACCCTGTTTGTAAACCTAAAATTGACATAAACTGTAAACTTGTCCCTCAAATCTGATTGGTTGATTGAAATGTTGATCCAGGAACATGTTGCACTTGGTGAAATCAGGTTATGCAGTTTTGTTGTTAAACACTTGGTTCTTTTCAGAAGGCAGTGTTCTTTGTAAACGGAAGAGGAATATTTGCTTCCCGGGAACTTCCCGCCTTCCCTGACACCACAGAACCAGCTGTCCCTATCGCAGTGTACCACAAGTTTTACAGTGCCGTTGTTTTGCCTCCGCTGTGTGCAGCTGGGGTCCTGTCATGATAACAAGGCAGCCAAATCTGCAAAAGGGATCAAAGATGAGTTTCCTCCTAACAAACAGCCCAACACATTGCAATTACAACATCTGGCGTCAGCTGGGTACAGATGTCAGGCCATGCCCACACCCCTAAAACCATCAGGATGCGGTCCAGATGCGAAGAGGTCCATCTCACGTAAGTTACAGATGTTGCTGTTTCTCAGACCACCACAAGGCAAACTGTGCTTTTGTCTGAAGTACTTTTTAAATTTAGATTGTTTTGCTACACCCAGTTTGCATGTGAAGCTGTGGGAAAGGCTACAAACAGCAACTGAGAATGTGATTCAATTAGAGTCAATATTGTTTAGCAAAACAACATTGAGAATCTGCGATTTTTACAGCAGACCTATTGGCTTTGTTTTGCTAGGCTTGCATTTGATCAGGCTGAAGTATGAGTGAGCAACAACATATAATGCTAAATGTTATCACTCCTAAATTTTGCAAAATGAGTCAATGTCAAATCAGTTTGAAAATGGAATTGAATCACATCAATCACCTAATTGATGTGATTCAATTCCATTTTAAAACTGATTTGACATTGACTCATTTTGCAAAATTTAGGAGTAATGTCAACAATGCTACCATTCAAAATGTTGTTGTCAAAACTTGCAGGAACCAGTACAGTGCTATGTTCCCAAGTTTCATCTGCCTTAAATAATATTTTTCCTCGTTTCTGTCTCACTGTCACTCTATTCAAAATTGTTAAGCACTTCCCATGCGAGACTAGACATATTTTTAAATTGGATTAATGCAGATGGGAAATATCACATGTGCAAGTGGGAATCTAATGAAGCGCAGGTGCAAATGAAATCATTCCAATATTCTCCTATGTCTCAATCAGTCCACAAGTTACTGTCAATTCCTGAAATTGCTGAGTCTCAAAGGACATAAAAAGTAGCCAAATCAGTATTCCCTGTGTTGGTTAATTCCGAGGTGACTTCCTGTTTTAAATATATCTGATTATGGGTGTACCTTATGCAACCTGCTGTACAGTGCTAAATTATCTTTTTCAAATATCATGCATGTTAGAGATTAGACATGAGATATAGGAGAACACCTGTGGACTAATTTGAATTCATACTGTCCGATGTGTGGGAAATCAGGTCTCAAGTTCTCAAGATGTTTAAAAATATATATAATTATTCACCACGGATGCATTAAATTACATTAAAGACATTTATAATGTCACCAAATATTTATTTTTTAAAATAAATGCTGTTCTTTTGAACATTTATTTATCAAAGAGTCTTGAAAACAAAATATCACGTTTTCCACAAAATTAGCGCAATTGTTTTCCACCTTGATAATAATAAGAAATGTTTCTTGAACATCAAATAAGCATATTAGAGTGATTTCTGAAGCATCATTTTTTTGTTATTATTTGTAAAATTACAACCAATTTGTCCTTCAGAATTACTATTTTTCATTTGGACTTCATTAACCAAAATTACCTTCCAACATGTGTAAATAATTCTAAAGGGTATAATTAATGTAATATGATTAGATTGTGTTAATTGAGAGCTAAGTGTTGTGGTCGGGATGAGTGGAGACATGATGAGATGCGTTACACCTCATTGAAGGGTTTGTACCTTAATGTGCTGTTCATGAGTGATGTTAGCACCAGATCCGGTCCAGGCTGATCCCGCTCTTCCGTTTCTGTAAGATCCCTGTAGGGATTGGAAAAAACACTTTGGTGGATATTACACCCTGTTATTCTTTCTCTCCGCAGTCCCTCCAACTGCTTTCTGTCTTTGGGCCATTAGAATAATATCCCAGTGTCTGGGTCAGGAGGAAGAACATCACAAGTCAATCTCTGAACCCACTCTTATTATTATTATTATTATTATTATTATTATTATTATAGTAGTAGTAGTAGTAGTAGTAGTAGTAGTAGTAGTAGTAGTAGTAGTAGCCGCAGCAGCATGTAGTAGTATTAATTTGTTTCCATTATTGATATATTTAGCTCTATAGCTGTGATGGAGCACAATTTTTATGCTAAAATGAGTTATGAGTTACATAATGTTGTGTTGTGTAATGGTATGCAATATTATGTTATTTTATATGGTATGCTATTTTATGCTGTTATATACTGTATAAATGCTGTTATGTTATGTTATATGCTATATGCTGTTATGCAATGCTATGTTATGCTGTAATGCTATGCTATAATATACCAAAGTAAAGTTATGCTTTGGGATATGCAGTGTTAGTGGATCAACTATTAGTGAACTTTCCCTTCAATTTTTTTTTTTATACAAAACGTTTTAAATTGTGTCACTACATTATTATTGTGAATAATGTGCATCAAAATGACTTTCATAATAGACTGCATTAGTAAAAAAAAATGTATCATTTATATTATTATTAATGTCAATTATTTAAATGCTCCACCTTGATTCAAATTACCCTCAACACAGATTACGTAAGCATACCATTTTCTTCTTTAGAAATTATATTTGTATGACCCTAGTATTTGGTTGATGCTTTCTACATCCTGAAATATTAGGCAACTAATACGCACTAATCCATAATTACGCACACCTTACTCCAGTCTCCCCTAAAGATTTGTCCTCTACCTCTAGAATTCCTTTCTGAAATGTAAGTTGTTTGGAGAAAGTCAGTCATTCTCTCAGTTGTCATCATCATCATCATCAATGGTCATTACATGCGTCTATATTCCCTTCTTCCATGTTCCCCTTCTGTAAGTAATCATTACGAACATGGTTCATGTGGTGATTGCTCCACATTTAAGCTTCAGGTATGGCTGAGATCCAGTCTGGGATTCATTGTCTTGATAGGTCTGGGTCCACAGAGCATACGCATGACAGATTGCAAGGCCGCGACGAGTAGAAGATGAAGTTAACTTGTAAACGATGCCTTTCTCAGCTGTGGTGATTGATGTTGTTGTGCTGACATGGATGAATTACTTTTAGAGGACATGTTGCCAAAGATCTCGATTGTAACGCTATTACATTATCGTTTAATTCTTAAGGGGTATTTTGAAATTTTACTTGGTGGAGTGCAGAATTATCCTGCGCATGTTGTATCGATTAGCGTCAACAGGATTTAAGCCATTGAAGATATGTGTAATTTATCCCAACCCATTTGATTTTATCATTAAACCGAACCCCACGCTATCAGAAAAGACATTGACATGGGAAAAGTTCAACGCAAAGTGGAAAATTTGCATTTGACCTTAGATTACCATCCCGAAAAACCAATCTAATCATTTCAAAACGGATGAAGTGAAATTTTTAAGCTTAAGCAAGAACCAACTCTTTCTTTCAAGTGGCTTTCGCTTGATCTATCCTTCTTATTCGAAGTAACCAAACGGTGCGTGGATAATCTCTTTTGTGGCAGATCACCAAACGTCCCTCGCCGACCCCTGATACACGTCTCTGATCTTTGGCCCATTTGATCTCCTTCATGACCGAAACCCTTCATTTGTTTACGGCTTGGCCCGCCAGATATGATGCTTTTCCAAAGCAGTGAGTCATGGCTCCCGTCTCCTCATGTTTTGCAGCGCAGTCCAAAACCCTGAAAGACTGTGGAGGGAAAATAGACATCCTGACATCAATGGTCCAAAGATTCTCTGATTTGCGTCCACGTCTACATCGGCATCTCCTTTCAAATCATGAGAGTAGGTTTACAGGACCGTAGGTAAACCTCTGACGGATGACACAGGATATGTATTTTTAGGGTCGGCCTGGTCAGCAGACCTAATTGACTGCTACTGATTATAGTATTTATGTAAACCAACTCGCCCTCAGCCGTAATGCAGTTTAAGTGCGCTGCTCATAAAAACATCTGTGCATGACTAATGTTGTTACGTGATGTGACTGAGTGGACTTCCCATGGGCTGTCTATCTATTAGATTTACTTCAACCCCACCCTGGATTCAGATCCAACATGAACAACTAACAGGGTTGTTCTGAAGGTGTGGCACAGTGCTTTTTCTCACAAAACCATAATATACATCAATTAAAATGTATGGGAATTCTGACCACTTTGATAAGATTTATGGTTATTTTTAAATGTTGAAAGCATTGAAAAGAGCTAACATACTAACTGTTTTAAACAAGAAACCAGCTCGTCTTAGATCCATTAAACATCTTTGAACAAGAAGGTATGGTCATCCAAAAAAATCCCATTCATTTCCATAGACTTTATGGAACGTGATTGTTCACTATTTGAACACCAGGGATAAAGATTGCATGTACTTGCTAATACTATTGTGCAAGTATTTCCCTTTGCTTACAATGTTTGGCTGGATGTTAAATCCGAAATTGGATTTAAGTAAAATACATAAAAGCTTTCACTGTGATTTATTGGGATATGTGGCTCTGGTTCTACAGGGGGTTAGAAGAACACAATAACAAATATATGATCCATGGACTGCTACAGGAGTGATTTCCTCTGCTCTCCTCCACTGCTGCCGCACATCGCTGAGGTAATGCTGACGGCATGAAGTGTCTAACAGTGAACTGGCACAGCAGGTCTCAAAGCTTTTTGACCAGTTCAAATGATGTAAGTCTTAAATCTGATATTGAAATCTACTAAACTACATACTGTAGTTTCTTCTGCAAATCCATCTCTCAGTCCGTCCGTCCATCTGCCCATCCATCCTTCCGTCCATCTGCCCATCCATCCGTCGTCCGTCCGTCCATCCATCCATTCTTCCATCAGTTCATCCAGCCGTCATCCATCCGTCCGTCCGTCCGTCCATCTGCCCGTCCATCCATCCGTCCGTCCATCCATCCATCGGTCATCCATCCATCCATCAGTCCATCCATCTGTCCGTCCATCCATCTGTTCGTCCGTCCATCTGTCGTCTGTCCGTCCATCCATTCGTTCGTCCGTCCATCTGTCGTCCGTCCATCCATCCGTCCGTCCGTCCATCTGTCGTCCGTCCGTCCATCCATTCGTTCGTCCGTCCATCTGTCGTCGTCCATCCATCCGTCCGTCCGTCCATCTGTCGTCCGTCCGTCCATCCATTCGTTCGTCCGTCCATCTGTCGTCCGTCCATCCATCCGTCCGTCCATCCATCTGTCCATCTATCCATCCGTCCGTCTGTCCGTCCATTCGTCCGCCCATCCATCCATCAGTCCATCCATCCGTCATCCGTCCATCTATTCATCCATCCATCCGTCCGTCCATCTGCCCGTCCATCCATCCGTCCATCCATCCTTCGGTCATCCATCCATCCATCTGTCCATCCATCCATCCATCAGTCCATCCGTTCATCCATCCGTTCGTCCGTCCGTCCATCCGTCCGTCCATCTGTCATCCGTCCATCCATCCATCCGTCCATCCATCCATCCGTCCATCCATCCTTCCTCAAGCCTCATTATTTACAGTATATATTTAAAGTGTTTTATAGTAAAAAAAACACATCATATGGGGATTGTCATTCTGAACATCAAAAAATGCAAAACTATTTAAAGTCACTAGCGTTTACATACCACGAATTAGAGTACAGAATTACTTGGGCAACCTCTTCTATCGAATTCAATTGCTTTTATTTTGATTAATCACTTTTTTTTAAACTGCCATTTGGATGCTTTTCTCGTTTTATATGTATTAGGCTGTTTGTTGCTGGTATTTTTTATTTGCCTGCTTCAAATGAAAAAGTTCTACCCAACCTATATTATTTCATGCATGTCACGCCACTCTTCTAGTACACATGTACAAACCTGCGGTGTCTTCCTGCATCTAAACAAATGCATGTATAAAAAAAAAATAAAGAGTTGTACACATGGATACCAAAGAGTTTATCTTCCCAGATAAGAACGGCATATTTGGATTAAGGAATAGATTTGGTTTAATTTCAGGAAGGCCTCCAGCCACTCTCAGCACCCCACTCACATCTGTCTCCTCACCTTCCTCTCAGGGAGTCAGCCAAAAACACATCACTCAGTCAGATCCCCGCAGACCTACCAACATATGCAAGTGACCCAGGACAGCCATGAGTGCTAGGAGCATCCATCTGGGATACTGCTACACAGAGGTCGTTGTCTCATTTTGTATATTCAAATATATCTTGTAAGTAGCAAAATGAGGATGTTAGTCCATGCTGCTGCTTGTTTTTCTTTCGTTAATTTATGGATGCCCAAAACGACAACAAAAAACAGTCCTTGTATGTTTTAATGCCTGGATGCACTTGTGTAGACAGGAAGGTCTGACCACAGAAGCGTATAGTTTTGGGTATCATGATGATTGAATGATTTGTGCTAAATTTGCAGACACTTCCATTTTATTTCTCTTAGGGCTCTTTTTATTTCATTAAAGATGATCGTTTCCACGTAGTATAGATTAAATTAACTCCAATAACTATCCTGTACCCTGAATTTTTGACCGATTTTAAAATCAATTTTCCGTCATAGCCTAAAGCACTATAACTCTAGTGGAAAACGATGTTGTTGAGTATGTTAACGTCCTGTGACGTTTGCTCAGGAAAATCGAATCACCCGTTTCAGCAAGAGCAAATGTGTCATATTAAAATAAATTGCAAAAGCACTGGGAGCGCAGAAGTTGTTGTGGAACATGTTTAATGCCACATTGTGGTTTGTTGCATTAGTGGAAGGAGGTTTTGTGTTGCAGTTTGCTTTGTCAATCAGAGGACTGTTGGCAATCATGATGGAAAAATGCATTTCGGCTTAAGATTGGAAGGTGATTATTCTTCTTTTTACCAGCGTTATGTTTTTTTTTACCAGTCTGAATATTTCGAAGAGGCATCGTTGCTCATGAATTCTTTACCTTTGAGAGCTGATATAGGCTATTTCCTGCGAGACTTTCCATACGTTCTCTGAAAAGGTTCAATTCACATGCCAGTCAGTGTATATTACGGCACTCATGCAATAGTACTTACATTGTATTTACTTTGTCTCTTCCTGCTTGCTCTGAGCATGATGTGTTTAGAGAAGTTTTGAACGTGTTTTCTTTTTCTCCTTTCCACCGTCCTGTTTATTTAACACTGAATTCCCTTTTCATTCATTAATCTTTTCTTTGCAGGAATAATCACACCTTTAAAGTCTCAAAGAATGACGGAAATCCACATCTGTAATTCTCTGTTGGTCTCTAGTGGAAAAAACATTTCTAAATGAAGTGGGTTAACAGGTTAAAGTTTTTGGGATGTTTTTGTTTTTCCACACACACACACACACACACACACACACACACACACACACACACACACACACCACACACACACACACACACACACACACACACACACACACAACACACACACACATCACAACAGAATATCAAAATTGTGGTTACATTTTATTATTTATTCATTTACTTTTTTATTTGTTTGGTTTGTTGGTTTGTGTGTTTGTTTGTTTGTCTGTTTATTTATAATACAATACACATTTAAATACAGTACTATAACTATTATTTAGATTTTCACTTAAAATGTATTTTAAATATATAGATTAATAACATATTATGGTTTTTATTTTCCCCTGAAAGCTCTAAAAAGAACAGACGTTTTATTTATTTATTTGTTTGTTTATTTCATAATAAATATCAAATTATTTTATTTTCTCTTGAATAAGAATACCACCATAGTCAAAATTCTGGTTACATTTTTATTGTAGTGATGTATTTGTTTTATTTATAACAAAATATTGTATTTAAATGAGGTAAATAATAAATATATTATTTATAATATAGAACTATAATAGTTAATACATTTTATTTTTATAATATAATATAATTTTTTATTTTATCATAATTAATTTATTTAAAACACTGAAAAGCAACAGACATCAAATTTGCGATTAAATATATTTATAATAAAAAATATATATTTATAATATATATTATATATATATATATATATAACATACATAACATTATAGATTATATATAGTACAAAATATATTTTAAATGTTTTAATGTAAATTTTAGCATGTAAATCAAAAAAAAAAAAACTGTTTTCAGGGGGGATGTTTTTAGTCCTGTTGTACCAAAGAAGTGCTCTCTGAGCTTCCAGTTTTATTATCGTCACATGAAAGCATGTCCTCCAAACATTCAAGCTTTAACTCTTATCCCTGTTTATGTTCACACATGCATTTTATGCAACACCTTTCTAAGTTTCCCCATAAAGTGGCTTTGAAACCTGAACTTGTGAATTAAAGCTGTAAAGGTACAAACGAATGTGTTGCTCACAACCGAATGCCACAGCCCCATGTGGAGAGCAGTGGCAGTTAGTCAGAATCAATCAACAGATGCTGAGCAGAGCATGAGCTTGTTAATCGTTCCCTTCCGTCCCACCATTCCTCTACTGTTAGTCTCACCCTGAGAAGTGCTGGCATCTGTAGCCCGTATGAAGTACTACAAAGAGGCAGAATAAGTTTAATAGCCTCCCCCTCGCAGGAGTAAAGTGTTTCTGTCCCTCTGTTTATGCTTTATGAATCCGGTGACGATTCTCATTGTGGAGGTTGCTGATGATTTATGTGTTGAGTGGGATTATGTTGTCTGTCAGGATGTGGTGGAGTGGGACAGGGGGCATCTGCGGTTGGTTAGGAATGCTTGTACTTTTGTTGTAATGAACATCAAAGCAGGACGTGATCTCTAAAGTGAGCTATTAACATCATGACCGTTTACTGTCAGTAAATCTATGAAAATGCTGTATATTTGGTTAGGTCTGTTTGTCCAGTTGCTGAGTGTCAGGAACATGTATATCTTATACATCTCAATTGTTTCTGGTGAGATTAAATGGAGAGTCTCCTGCTTTTTTTTTTTTTTTTTTTGGATTATGAGCTCTAACATTTTTCATCTAATCCTTCCAATTATTTGATTGTCTGAGCTATTCATCCACATAAATATTAAAGCTCTACTTTCCTACTGTATAATAATATTTATTTTCTTAATATTTCAATTTAATTCATAACAGCATTGTGATGATTGTAGCTTGAATGACCAAGAAAATGACTCTCAAATGATAGTGTTATCAAATACTTAGGCTGGGGCCGAAAGCTTTGCAGCCTTCGGATGACTCATTGCAAGGTACGAAGGCATCAAGACACGTCAGAATCCAAACTTAACTTCACTTCCTCTCTCCTAACATACCTTTATCTGATTGATTTTTGAAGGCAGCATATATGTATCCTTCACTGCCTTTGACATCCCACAATCCTGTGCTTTCCATTCTGTGACAGTTGAGGTAAAAAATAAAGATGGCGTCTGAAAGTTGTTATTGGTGGTCAGTTTGTGTGTAAATGTACTGTATGTTTTTGACCATCATTTTCTACTTCTGCTGTCATTTCTAACGAGAAATCACAACTGTAGTAATCTAATATTTGTTTAGTTCTCACCAAAGCTCTCTCTATTTCGCTGTAGAACATTAAACCGTTACACTGTCTCAGAAGTTTGTCCGAAATCAGTTTTGCGATGTGCCTTGGTGCACAAACGCTGGCTTCAGAGTCATTGCCTATAAGGCAGTGAGGCATCAAGTCAGCTGTCTAAGTGACATCAAGGCTGTAATTTGATTGGTTATCAATATCAAGGCACACATGAGTTAGCCGTTACGCTTTTTCCAATGGTAGAGGCACAGACACTCGTAACTATACCAACAATACCAATAATAAGACCATCTATGCCAGTATGAGCCGGTCCTTTTTAGGGAATCATTAACTGCAGCAATACATATAAAGAATTGTAAAAAAACTGTTAAAAAAAAAGATTCAGTGAATCAGAACCTGCAGCACGAACAGTGCCGTCTGATTCCCGGACATATTTCTCTTAAGAGTAGTTCTTTTAAATGAATCAAAAACATAAGATATTGTGATCATAGGCTGATTCTCAAATGGTTATTTTTAGTGAATCAAACACATATAGTGCAACCATTTTCAATTCCTGAACAAATTTGACTAATGAGATGTTTTTTTATTGAATAGTCACGTGTTTACATCAGTCTGACAAATCCTTTTACTCAAGCTGCAATTTTACATTATTTTCAGTGATGTCCGTATTGAAATGAAGCAAGTTTAATGTCAGTCAGAATGTTTGTTGAACATGTTGTTAAAGATAAACATAAAGAGTTTTTTGTAAATATTCCTTATCCCTTCTGCGACTAACATAGTTAAATGAGATTACAGGTGGTTAATGAATAATAAACATTCAAAAGTGGTGTAACTCCCTTCATGAACAATCTTCTGATGGAAGGGTTATAACCCAGTTCTTACTGTATGCTAGTGTTTTGTTTGTGGAATCCTGTAAAAGAAAGGGGCTTATGATCATATCTGTGATATCAGCCAGTAAGGACTCCTAGATCCTCAATACAAAGCAAAGCCATATGGACAATATTTTCACAGCGTTCTCATGGTCGTTGTTTACATTTCGAGATTAAAATAAAACACAGAACTCTTCACGGTAGGCTATTAACTTGGCCAAGTTAGTTCATCTTAATGATGGCATTGTTCATGAGGTAATCAAGAGCATATAGATGCACTGAATCAACCCAGCCATCTGGATGATGGATCTCGCTGATTCTGAAACACTCCTTTTGCCTTGTCAGATACTGTGAGGTCTGTTTGTCCAGCCAACAGAACACTTGAGAAGACAATGACTGAAATGGTAGGGGATTACATGAGCCAACAGCGGGAAAGATCAGTCGAAGTCCTTCCATGATCATCCAACATGGATAACAGGCATCCATTTGTAATGCCAATTCTGCAATCCATTTAGTCACAAACAGATGGGAGTCCTGTATAGAAATCCTAACCCAGAGAGAGAGAAATTACTGTTTAGAATACAAATTAAGTGAAAGGCATGTACTTGAGGATCTTGTCTCCATTTAGTTTCTTAGATTGTTTTAGAAGCAGTGTAATTTACCTGTTGACTTCAGGGAATGAGGGACACTTGCTTCTCGTAAACTGTTGTAAGGTATAATGGGGATTTAATTACATTGGTTACTTTATATGATGTTATATTATAATATTTCACTATATTACTGTTTTTACTGTACTGCTGATCAAGAGGCGTCTTTTAAAAATATTACATTAAAGTTGCCATGATTTCTTCCCTATTTATTCCAAGCGAAACGGATTCTCGATGTACTGTACATGTACATGCGGAACTTGATTTGGTCCTTGTGGAATTATTGGATCGTTGGATGGTTGTGGTTTGTTATTGGTCCATCTCATAATACTGTAGGTCATCAGAGAAGAGAAGTTTCAGAGAAGATGGAGTGGAAGTTATTTGGAATAAATAGCACAAAGGCACAAATAAAATAAATCAATAAAGTATGCACAGATAAATTATAATAAATATTGCATAAAAATAGAGAAGAATAATGGTCAATTTTGATTTCATGGTGACTTTAATCAATTCATAATAATTGTAATCATGCAACAAATTACAAATGTATTAGTATAGAGAATGTATAAATGAACATAAACATATACATATACATGCTCTTGGACTGAACCAAAAACACTAAGAAGGGGAAACACAGAACTTAACAGCTCTAAAGGTTGTTGTTGTTTGTTATACCTAATGCATTAATCTTAACAAATTCAGCCTTATTGTAAAGTGTTATCAATGTCTAAATGTGGAATCATCATACTGTTGTATTGAAAAACTAGACTTTTTTTGTGGAAAGAAAAACATACAGGAAAAAGTATTTTTGTAATACATTGATAACAGCAGGCTACAGTGTTTGTTTATATGTTCTGCATTAACCTACTGTATATCTTAACAAAATAAGGAAGGGCCATTCGATTCATACTCTCGATAAGCCTCGCGCTTTGAAGTGATGCAAAGCCCTCGTGGGTTTGTGAAACGGCGATCTCTACATCTCCATCCAAATGTAACTGAACCCTAGCATGGCCCTCGCTGAGGAAACAATAATTCTCTCCTGTTTCAACAGCCCAAGATAACTGAGAATAAAATAATGAAGTTAGTTGTTTTTCTGGAATAACTATAGAAGGGGCCGAGATCAGGCCTGAGGACAGTAGGAATATTTTCTTCAGGTCTGTGAAACCAGCGAAGACAAAACATTACATATGTCATGTGTTAAATGACTTTGATTATCCTTCACGTTTGCTGGAACATTTGTGGTTTGGCAGGTAAAATGTAAAAGCGCTTTTGGTTCACCCTTCTCATAGGGTTAGCAAAACATTTAGCCCTTGATTAAAGGGGACAAACTAATCTCACGTTAGGCCAGGACATTTTAAGCACTTCTGCACCATGTGCATTGAAAACAAGCAGTGTTAATTTTATACCCTGTTATTTGCTTACTTACAAATCAAATCCATACATATTCCATGCAGCGCTCGCAAAATGATGGCAAATTATCAGGCCTTCAGGTCAGAATGGAGGATTTGCTTTAATCATCAACTGCATCTGGAAATAACAGTATTCAAGTGCAATATTCAGGCTTTTAAGCCACACCACCCTTTTTCATCCTAGGCAGTCTTTGTCTCTTCGTGATTGCTTGTCATTTGTCATTCATTATATGTATTTACCCCGGTAATAGCTTTTAGAAAATACGGCGGCTCAATTTTAGTGCCTCAATTTCTAGAGCCAAAGTAAAGCAACACGAAACAGGGAGTCTGTAAAAGTGTTCTCGTCTAAAGGCGGAGAACAAAAAGATGACACGAGGGCTGGTATATGGTTCCCCTTGATTTGAGCCAGCTGTGAACCCATGTGCCGTTTGGGGTCTGGCTAAGGGTTTGTCCCCTGCTTAAAAGAACTTTGTCAACACATGCAGACATGCACACATACACAATTACTTGGTAATTTGGTAGTAAATATACATTTGAATGGCTTTGTTTACACTTAAAGTGAAATCTACCATTTGTGTTCAATCAGTGGATGAATGCAGTGTGCTGTTTAGACTTCTTTTAAGACTAATGTTTAGATAAAAAGGCAGGTGTTGCCTTTTTTATCTACCCAATTCACCATACAGATGTTTAATTATGTGTTTTCTGGTTTCAGTGTGTAGAAATAATGGACCCAAGCTCAAATTTCCTTGTCATAAATAACGTTTAGGTACAAACTGCACTGGCTGTTCTCTTACGAGAGTATCTCTCGTACTGCGTAATATCTTACGCTATGGGGAAAACTCTTTTCCTCGAGATATTGAAGCCAAAAATTATCCTTAATTTTAAACATGCAAAACGCTTTGCAGCAGCAAGCAGACAAGGGCGAGACGGCTCGCGCGCCCATTGGCTGCCTTGCTGGAAAAGCTGCAGCCTATCGAGGTGAGGCACTGCGTGACGTAATGACGAATGGGGACGCTTCGCGCCCATTTCGTCATGTCCCGCCAGTAGAGGCGTGGTCTCGCCCTATAAATACCCCCTCGATAGCTGAATTTCCTCTGATTTTTCTACTCTTCACGCGAAGCTCACGCATCGCTGGATCCAGAGTGAGAAGCCGCGCCGTTGACCTGTAGCCTTATCAGCGGGACGTGCCATTCTGAAGTCGCTGGCCCAGCCGCCTTCAACCGCCGTACCTGCTGCGCTTTCCGGCGTACTATATCCTTTTACTCTGCTAAGTGTGTGTGTGTGTTTGCTTACGTGACGCAACACCTATTCTCTGTTCTAAAAGAGCTGCGTCTTTTTTAAGATGCCTTTCTGTGGCTTGTGCCGCTCCCAACTCAGTGATGAGGACCGTCACGTCATCTGTGTGTCCTGCCTGGGTCATGAGCACGCGGCTATCGCGCTCGCGGATGGTGGATGCCCGCACTGCGAACTTCTGCCCATGGTGACTCTGAGGACTCGCCTGGCGTCGTTCTCTGAGCCCGCGTCCCAGCCTTCTCTGCCGCGCCGCAAGAAGCGTCGCGCCCAGCGCGCTCCCGAGCCTTCTCCAGCCCGCCAAAGCTCGCCGGTTCGCCCGCCTGCTTCGCCGGCTTCACTTGAGTCGCTCCCGGACGGACAGCGCCCGCCGTCTGCCGCCGCTTCCGCTCCCGAGTTGGACGAACCCGCTGAGGTATGCTCTCTTGTGGCTTCTGATAGCGAGGATTGGGCGAGCTCTGTGGACCTCCCCCCCGCTGACATATCTAGCCAACCCTCTGGAAAGAGACCCGGCATTGAGGCTGAGCTGATGCGTCTGCTCACCCAGGCCGTGGAGTGCATCGGCCTCGAGTGGGAGGCGCCTGCTTTGCCGCCGCGCAACAGACTCGACGGGCGCTTTCTCAAGAAGGACGAAGCCCCGTCTAGGTCTAGGGCCGCCCCCTTCCTTCCTGAGCTCCACGACGAAGTCGCTAAGTCATGGACTGCCCCTTTCTCCGCCAGGATGCGCACTTCCACCTCTGCGGCTTTTTCCTCTGTCGTCGGCGCGGGAGATAAGGGATATCTCTCCATTCCTCCTGTGGAGGCGGCGGTCGCGTCGCATCTCTGCCCGCCCTCTGCGGGACGGCGCGTGCAGACGACGCTTCCCTCTAAAGCCTGCCGGGTGACGTCATTGCTGCACGGGCGTGCTTACACAGCCGCTGGACAGGCGGTCTCAGCGCTGCATACTATGGCGATCTTGCAGATCTACCAGGCCGACCTTCTCCTTAAATTGGACGAGGAAGGGCCGGGCGCTGTCAGTGTGGCGGATTTACGAGGCGCTACGGACCTGGCTCTACGCGCCGCTAAAGCCGCTGCTCAGGCCATGGGGCGGAATATGGCCTCTCTCGCCGTTGCTGAGAGACATCTGTGGTTGACGCTGTCTGAGATGACGGAAGCTGAGCGCTCTGTATTCCTCGACGCGCCCATTTCCCCTGCGGGCCTCTTCGGATCTGCCGTCAAAGATTTCGCGGACAGATACTCTGTGGTGCAAAAGACTTCGCAGGTCATGAAGCACTTCCTTCCGAAGCGCTCGAGCTCCGCTGCAGGTCGCTCTAAGCAGCCGTCTGCTCGCAGCTCGCAGCCTCGGCCTGCATCGCCCACAGCCGCCGCTTCACAGCGCCGCCAGTCCCGGGATCAGAGACCGCGCTCTCGCTCTGCTGGACGCCGCCCCGCTCAGCGCGGGCCCCGGCCTAAGATTGAGCTCAAGCCCGAGGCCTCGAAGCTTTCCTAGCCACTCTAGGGAAGCGACGGTGTTCGGATCCCGCTGCGGCCGGTTCCCCACCGAAACGATTCGCTCGTTCAGTTCCTTGCGATGTGACTGTGCCAGTGTATTTAGCAGTGAAGCAGCCGGTGTCTCAGCCCGCTTGCCTGCACACAAAAGCCGTTTTCATGGCTACCCAGATAAATCCAATAAAGAGTGTATTTTCTGGTATACCGGCCACGGCCGATGGTGTTATGAGTGTTGTAAGAATGCCCACGCCCCAGTGCCCATTCCCACACCCAGACACAGCCCGCCACGGTGCGAGGCTAGCACACATAAATCTGACTCAGGTCGATTGTGCACACAATGTAGTGAATGCGCCCATACAATGCCCGCTCACGCTACATGCCGCGTGTCCCTTGGTTTCTGTAAAAACGAAACCAACACACAATCTATCGGCTCCGACCGAAAGCGTGTACAATGCAGTAGATGTGCCCGTAAGTTTGCGCCCACATCCCCCCGCAAGCACGCCGAATCCCACGGGATTCGCCCCGCTCACTCTCGCTGTGCGTCCCGCCATAGAGAATTTGAGCGCGGCCAGGCTGCCCGCTGTGTTCAGCGCGCCCCCCGCCTCGAACGCCGTGAACACGGCGTTGTGTTCCCAGGGTACCGGGGCTCTCGAGCCGTTGCCTCGTCACGGCCAGAGCCCGGTCTGCATTCTACCTCTAGCTATTCACGCAGAAGCGTGGTCAAAGCTACCCGGGGTATCAGACTGGGTGCTGAACACTATAAAGAGAGGCTACTCGCTACAATTCGCACGACGTCCCCGCCGTTATACGGCGCGCGTCGAGACTACGGTGAGAAGCGATGTATCTCATCTACTTCGAGCCGAGATAGCGAAACTGCTGAGCAAGGGGGCCATAGAGCCCCTTTCTCAGGATCAGAGCGAAGGGGGCTTATACAGCAGATATTTTCTGGTACCGAAAAAAGATGGGGGCTTCAGGCCCATTCTAGATCTGAGACAGCTGAACAGAGCGCTTGTGAAACGCCAGTTCAGGATGCTTACGACCAGGGGAATCCTCGCGCAAGTGCGCCAAGGGGACTGGTTTATGTCAATAGATCTGAAAGACGCCTATTTCCAAATACAAATAGCGTCCCATCACAGGCGATTCTTGAGATTCGCGTTCGAGGGCCAGGCATATCAATACACAGTCCTGCCGTTCGGCCTGTCCTTGGCACCCCGTACATTTACGAAGTGCATGGACGCGGCTCTCGCACCCCTGAGACTTCAGGGCATGCGAGTTATGAACTACTTGGACGATTGGCTGATTCTAGCTCGATCTCGGTCAGAGCTCATAGAACACAGGGCCACACTGCTCGAGCACCTCGAGAAGCTGGGCCTGACAGTCAACTGGGAAAAGAGCTCGCTGTGTCCCAGCCAGAGAATTTCTTTCCTGGGAACAGTGTTAGACTCGCTGTCCATGACGGCACGCCTGTCACCGGAGCGCGTACTAAGTATTCAGCGCGTCGCGGAATCCTTCCGCCACGGCTCTATAGTCCCGCTCAGACAGTTTCAGAAAATGCTGGGCCTGATGGCCGCAGCATCCTCTGTACTCCAGCTGGGCCTGCTTCGCATGCGCCCACTGCAGAGGTGGCTGAAACCACGGGTCCCGCCCCGGGCTTGGACCACGGGCCGGTGTTGCCTCAGGGTCGACCGATGGTGCGTTTCGGCCCTGGAACCCTGGAAAGTAACCAGCTGGTATCAGACTGGTGTGAGTCTGGGGACCGCCTCAAGGGTGAAAGTGGTGTCTACGGACGCCTCCACCACGGGGTGGGGAGCGCTGCTCGAGGGCAGACCGCTGGCTGGCCTATGGTCAGAGCGGGAGAAGCTCCTTCACATAAACTGCTTGGAAATGATAGCAGTCGACAGAGCGCTACGGCGTTTCCGTCCCCTGATAAAGGGCCACCACGTCTTGGTCCGGTCGGACAACACGTCAGCCTTTGCAGGCTGGCGGAACCTCTCTTGGTCTGGGCCCAGCGCAACCTCCTTTCTCTGAAAGCGGCGCATGTGCCTGGGCACCTGAATACGGGTCCAGACAGGCTGTCCAGAGACAACGTCCTGACAGGAGAATGGTCGCTGCATCCGCAGACGGTCCAGCTGCTGTGGGAGACGTTTGGCAGAGCGCAGGTGGACCTGTTCGCGTCCCGCGAGAACGCTCACTGCCCAGTATTCTTCTCGAAAAGCAGGGACGCGCTGGCCCATACTTGGCCCAGCGGTCCCCTGTATGCTTTTCCCCCCGTCTCGCTCCTGCCTCAGGTGCTGGAGCGGATCAGGGAAAATGGATGCCCAGTGCTGCTTGTAGCTCCGCTCTGGACGAACCAGGTTTGGTTTCCGGTCCTGATGCGGCTGGCCAGCACTGCCCCGTGGCCTATACCATTGAGGAGAGATCTCCTCTCTCAGGCAGAGGGCTCGATTTGGCATCCTCGCCCGGATCTGTGGTCCCTGCACGCATGGGCCATCAACGGGTACCCGCTAGCCTCCCGGAAGGAGTGCTAAACACGATCGCGCAGGCTAGAGCTCCGTCTACCAGACGGCTCTATGCCTCGAAATGGTCGGTGTTCTCTACTTGGTGTCGAGCCCGTGGCCTTGCACCTGTGGACTGCGGGGTTAAGGAAGTGCTTGCCTTCCTTCAGGAGCTGATGGATAAGGGTAGGACCCCATCCACGCTCAAAGTTTATGTGGCGGCCATAGCAACGTTTGCTAAACCGGTGTCTGGCCAGTCACTGGGAAAAAACGACTTAGTCGTGCGTTTCCTACGAGGAGCCCGGAGGTTAAACCCTCCCAGGCCCCCTTCAGTCCCGGCTTGGGACCTTTCCACGGTCTTGGAGGCCATGAAAGGCGCCCCGTTTGAGCCGATCCAGCTGTCGGACATGAAGCACCTGTCCCTTAAGACGGTGTTTCTGTTGGCTCTCGCTTCAGTGAAGCGTGTAGGGGACTTGCAGGCGCTTTCTGTAAGCGCGTCATGTCTGGAGTTTGGGCCTAACGACTCAAAGGTCGTACTCAAACCGAGGCACGGCTACGTGCCGAAATCCCTCAATACACCGTTTAGGGCCCAGGTAATTTCCCTGTCTGCCCTTCCGGTTCTCGAGGAGGAGAGGGACGCGAGTCTCCTTTGCCCTGTCAGGGCGTTAAGGGCTTATGTGTCCCGCTCGGCTGGTTTCAGACAGACCGAGCAGCTTTTCGTGTTGTTTGGCGGCCGTTCTAAGGGACTTGCCGCTTCAAAACAGAGCCTATCCAGATGGATAGTGGATGCCATAGCGCTGGCTTACACTTCCAAGGGCCTGCAGTGCCCATTGGGTGTCAAGGCGCACTCCACAAGAGGCGTGGCCTCGTCGTGGGCATGGTATAGCGGGGTCTCCCTGCAAGATATCTGTACGGCTGCGGGCTGGGCCTCGCCGTCTACATTTATCAAGTACTATAACCTGGAGGTGCCCGCCTTACAAGCTAAGCTTCTGGCGGTCTGAACTTCGGGCTTATTGGCCACCATGCGGCTTATGTGTACCCCTACGGGTCTGTACCCCTATGGGACCTTTATGAGGGAGTGATGCTTCTAGCCTCTCCTCCTCTACTCTGTGTGAGTTGTGGTGATTGTGCACTAGATGCGCCCCGGCCTTGGCCCGGGGACTCTGGTGTTGGATCCCTGTCCGCACGGCGTGTTGCATGGTGTTCCCCATAGCGTAAGATATTACGCAGTACGAGAGATACTCTCGTAAGAGAACGTACTCGGTAACTAACGTAACCTCGGTTCTCTCTAGAGAGGGAACGAGTACTGCGTATCTTGCCGTGCTTGGAATACGCTCTGGTTCGCTTCGGCGTTGAAAAATCAGAGGAAATTCAGCTATCGAGGGGGTATTTATAGGGCGAGACCACACCTCTACTGGCGGGACATGACGAAATGGGCGCGAAGTGTCCCCATTCGTCATTACGTCACGCAGTGCCTCACCTCGATAGGCTGCAGCTTTTCCAGCAAGGCAGCCAATGGGCGCGCGAGCCGTCTCGCCCTTGTCTGCTTGCTGCTGCAAAGCGTTTTGCATGTTTAAAATTAAGGATAATTTTTGGCTTCAATATCTCGAGGAAAAGAGTTTTCCCCATAGCGTAAGATATTACGCAGTACTCGTTCCCTCTCTAGAGAGAACCGAGGTTACGTTAGTAACCGATTACGTTTTTTTGTCTTTGTTACTAAAACGGTATATGCTTGACCGTGCACTATATTTCTGTTGCCAGTTTCTACAGTAGCACCGGGGCTATTTATCACACTTGGCTATTTCAGTAGTGATATGAGTTATAAGTCCAAATACACGTGTTTTGTTTTGCTTTGCTTTGTTTTGTTCTTATTTGCATTGCATTGTTTTAATATGATTTGCTTTTTGTTTTGTTGCAGTTTGTTTTGTTTTACTTTTTTTTTGCTTTGCATTTTGTTTTGTTTTGCATTTTGTTTTGTTTTGCTTTATTTTGTTTAGTTTTGCTTTGTTTTTGTTTTGCATTTTTTTTTGCTTTGCTTTGGATTTATTTTGCTTTGCTTTGTCTGGCCTAAACTTGCTTCACTTTGCGTAGACTTGTTTTGTTTTGTTTTTTGTTTTGTTTTGCATTATATTTTGTTTTGCTTTGCCTAGACTTTGTTTTTTGTTTTGCCTAGACTTTGTTTTGTTTTGTTTTGCTTTGCTTTGCTTTGCCTAGAATGTTTGTTTTGCTTTGCCTTTGTTTTTTTGCTTTGCCTAGACTTTGTTTTGTTTTGTTTTGCCTAGACTTTGTTTTGTTTTGCTTTGATTTGCCTAGACTTTGTTTTGTTTTGCTTTGCTTTGCTTTGACTTTGTTTTGTTTTGCTTTGCATAGACTTTGTTTTGTTTTGCCTAGACTTTGTTTTGTTTTGTTTTGCTTTGCTTTGCTAGACTTCGTTTTGTTTTGCTTTGCTTTGCCTAGACTTTGTTTTATTTTGCTTTGCCTAGACTTTGTTTTGTTTTGTTTTTTTGTTTTGTTTTGTTTTGTTTTGTGTTTTTTGTTTTGTTTTGTTTTGCTTTGCTTTGCTTTGCTTTGCTTTGCTTTGCTTTGCTTTGCTTTGCTTTTTCTTTGCTTTGCCTTGCTTTCATTTCGCTTTCTAGCAGTGGTAATTTGTATGTTTCAAGTTATTTTAAAACTGTTATTTTCGTTATTGTAACTGTAAATATTTTGTTACATTTTTGTTATTTCTCTCCGAAGAACTATCAAACTTCAATATTATATTTTATATTATAATAATAGTAAAGTTGTCACATCTATTTTGAATATTATGATTTATATAATTTTTCATTTTATTATGTGTTGCCCTCATGTGTTGTTTCATCAATTATTTTCTGATTCATAATTGTTTTACCTCTTTATATTTAGCTGAAAAGCACATGGTGACATTGTGACAGTATTCCCCACTATTTAAGGTTTAAGTCTATTTGCGGTTGAATGCAATGGGTGCTTGGCAAGACTTTGGTGCGCTCCATTATTGTATTTAGAAAAGAATGAAATATAAACCAAGATCAAGCCTGTCTAGATCACACTGTATCCATTACATCAATTAAGCTACAGTATTTTGACAGAGTTGTAAATCACTGCAGACAGACCTGTTGAGATTGCCAGGGATGTGTCTCTCTGATATGACATGGATTGTGTAAACAGACAGAAGAGCCGTCAAATAAGGGCCTCAAGCCGCATGTAAAGACCATTTTCTCTAAGGTAATATTAAAAAGAATAAAATGTAACTGTTTGTTAAAAAATGTGGTATGTTTAAACATTAATTCATTACCTTTTCTGTACATGTTCACAAACATCTAAACACCTCTTGTTATTTCACAGCAAGATGGGAAGGTTTCAGGCACTCTCTTATGAAAAGTCGTCCCAAACACACCCGGCAGTGCTGTGGACTGCAGGGAAACTGGCCAAGAGAAGAGAAAAACAGTCAGTAAAGGGAGCCAATTTGAATGAGGTAAGTGACAGTTAGATGTAATGTGAAGGCACTCGACTAGCAGGTGCTTTGGAGGCTTTTTTTAAACAGACATTTGAACTTTTGTGATTTGTAAATTGTTTCCCCAAGCCAAGAACAGCGAGGTAACAAGAGTCAAATAATTGACCAAATGAATTAGCTAAATGACTTTTCATGTTGCCTTGCAATAAGTCTCTCAGTATATCATCACAAATCAATAGGCCAGACCACCGATCACAACTGACCCTTGCATAAGCGCACCAGCATAATTCAGACCACTGTCACTGAAATAGCCATGGTGGAGCAATTTCAAAGTCTGTAAGTGTGTGATGTGGCCAAAGGACTGACCACAAAGTACTGCAGCAGATCCTTCAAAACATTACCTGGCTTTTCCACTCGAGTGGTTTATAAACGGGCAATATCCCTCAGTTAACAAACAATTGTGCTGTGCACGTCTTGATGTTTGGGTGATAAATGCATGAGATGTGAACATTCGAAATAAGCAACAGAGTTTGTTTGGATTCCTTGCAGTAAAAAACCAAGATGGCAATGGAAAAATGTTGTTGACTACCAGTAAGAGATATAAATCAGCCAATATAAACATATTTAAACACATAGCAAAGAATTCTCACTGAATATGAGTTGGTTTTGTACATTTGATAAGGAAATTGCTTATATTTATGTGTTTGTGGAAAGTCATTGTGACATTGGAATTTGTTCAAAGCATCTTAACTGTGTTTTCCTGTGGTTTACACAAAAGCTTCGAGACAGTTGTGCAGATTCACGAGAGCTCGGCCGTCTCCACTACTTCTCTGACATGTTGGCTACATATGCTCCCCTGATAGATCATCCTAATCAGTGTTAGCATTGTGCAGACCGTAAACATTTCCAACGTAAGATTAATCTTTCAGTGTGTGTTTTGTATCTTGCTGTAGTTTGCTGGCGGCAACGTTAGACTGACGAATCTTTTCGCTTTTTCATAGTATCCTGTTTATGATGGTTCAGCTTTGAAATTAAAATTGGTGTGACAATCTATCTAAAAAATCTATATTAAGTCTATATTATTTATTTATTTCTCCTGTCAGCAGAGGGCCTGGATTGAATTCTTCTGATTAAAGCGGTTTGTGCAGTGCTGGTGGGGATTTATTTTGTGATATTAGTCCAACAACTAAGACTTTTATTACCCCAAATTGCTTCAGAGGGACTGTGTTTGCAATTGACTTACAGTAAATTGCTTAGGATAAATGTCTGCTAAATTATACATTTTAATTTCCGCTTCATTTTATTCGGTCAAATCAAAGATGTTGTACTGAAAGTACTTTTCTCTGCACCCATTACCCTCCCTTCTAGCATGCATCAGGCTGACATGTAATAAACATTGTAAACATGACCTCATTGTGCAAAGTGTAGTGTGCGAACTGCCATTAAAGTCATAATCCGAGTCATACTGAGTAAAAGAATGACCCCGCCCCGCCTCAGTTTTAACATATTTACCCGCAAACAAATAAATACAACAGAATGACAGTTTTGAATTCAACAGGAAATAACTGTGGTCGCTCAGACATCGTGAATCAACTACATGCTGAAAATGAGCTTATGGGTTTACTTGGTCTTGTTTGCCTGATGGGTTCCGCTCCACCCAGATACAAATGTTCTGGTTTCTCTGCAGATCCCAATAACATTTAGTCATGTTGTAAACATTTAATTGAGAGTTTACCAAATTGTGGGCATACGTTCATTAGCTCAGATACATTCATAGCTGTTTTGGAGGCCATTTTTAACCTGGTGCAGATACCTAGGGCTTTTCAGTGTTGACGTCAATTTGTAGGCCAGCTTGGAAAGCTATTTTGTTCCTTTGGGAGTTTATAATGGGTTTTAAGCATACCAGTTTTTAATTTATAGGAAAAATATGGTCTGTGATTACTTTACTTGAAGATATAGTAATAAATGACACCTATTTATACAGCAAATGTGAATTTTGAAATGGTTTATGCTTTAAAAATGTAAATGCTAACAAGGAGCTACCACAATGATGCATTTACATGCTTGACCAAGTAAAAGAATTATATGATCAATAATTTATGACATTATATGTTTTTACATTGCTTTAACCAATGAAAAGAAGTTAAGCAATTTAAGCAAGTTATACAAGATTCAACATTTTTTTTTAAATCAGTTTAATGTATTTTAAGTTGAAATGACTTAAACATCCAAGTTGATTGTACTTAAAAATTTAAGGCAGCAACTTTTTATTTTTGAAAAACAGTACTTTTATTGAGAGAGAATGCATTAATTTGATGAAAAGTGACCGTAAAAACATTTATAATGTTACAAAAAAATTATATTTCAAATAAATGTATTCTTTTGAATTTTCTATTTAATAATGTAGCATGTTTTCACAAAACATATTAAGCAGCACAACTGTTTTCAACATTGGAATGATTTCTGAAGGATCATATGACACTGAAGACTGCTGAAAATTCAGCTATGTCATAATAAGGAATAATATATTAAATTGTAATAATATTTAAAGCTGCAGTCCGTAGTTTTTCCTCTTTGTTGCCATCTCTGTTCGAAATCTGCAATTGCAGTTATTCCCGGAATTATCAACTTGGGTTGTGCCTCGGCACGGCACAGCACGGATTTTTTTGTGGAGAATATGCGGCTGTCAGTCACCGCGCCGGTGTGGATACTGTCATTCAGAATCACAGATTCTACTTTTTGGAAGTATGACCAACATAAAAAAAATTTTACATCCACTTTTGTTCTGACCAACTAAGGGAAAAAAGCATTGCAGTAAATCGCACTGATTAAATCTAACGATCACTTATCATATCACGTCAAATCGTGCAAATTATACTTTGTTCTCAAATTGTTAATGTTAAAGGGATCCTCTACTGGTTTTTCATATTAAACTATGTTATTCCCTTAACTAAGACGAGTTGATACATACTTCTCTCGTCTCAGTGCGTGCACTAAATCGCTGTCTTGCGGCAAAACTTTGTTAGATCTTATCTCAGCCCTGTTCATTCAATACGGGCCAAGCAGAGAAGCGACCAAACACCTCTACGTTTTCCCTATTTAAATACAGTTACTAGAGTAGTGTAACTGACCAAGAACGGTGACCCAAAATAAAACGTTGCGCTTTTCTAAGCGTGTAAAATGGATAACTATATTTGTAATGTTGAGACTTGTAATGAAAAGAAATACACAAGGAGAGAGGACGAGTCGTTTACAACATTCCCAATACTTTACTTCACTCTACTTCTTTCCTACTTTTACATTCCAGACAATTCTCGCTCACAGCCGCTAGCGGACTGGCTCAGTATTGCAGTCCATGAACATTAACACGGAACATAACATTCCCCTCTTTCTTTTAGGAAAAACTCTTAACAAGAGGGATTATTCAGCCCAATTTCCATCCATTTATGAATTATGCCTTTAAACTATAAGTTTACTTCTGTAACTTATAAAATATCAATTAACTAACATATGAGTACACATGAACACATTCATCATATGTTTTCAGTTACTTCCCTACTACAACACTAGTGTTCTTTCATTCACTCTTTTCTTTTCATTTTCCTTTATTCTGTAGCATAGTCTTTTAACCATAGAGGAGGCTGTCTAACCCGTGTACTCTTAACTGGCTCATGCACAATATTCTCTGTTCCAGGGTTAACCTGAGCATTCTCTAATGCAATTTGAGTGTTTTCTGGAACCAGAGACAAGTGAGCCGCGTTCCATTTCTTCCCACCACTCAAGACATAGGTGCTTGGTCCCAGTTTCTTCTTCACAACCATTGGAACAGTGAATTTCATTCCAGCCTTTGGTACATGCATAGGTTTTCTTACACGTACACGATCTCCACACTTGAAGGGGGTGGTTTTGCTCCACGTTTCTTATCTGTGTACCATTTCATCTTTTGCTGAACACGCTGTACACGGTCACGCATGCCTGTTGTCACTTTCGTACACTGAGCTTTTGTGGTTGACAGAGTGTTTAGCTTTGTGCGCATCTTCCTCCCTCTTAACAGTTCATAAGGTGATACGCCTGTTGTTGCGTGGGGTGTAGCTCTGTAGTTCAGGAGGAAATCTGTGCCTGCTGGTTTCCATGGAAGTTGCTGCATTTCAGCTACTTGGATGCAGTTTTTTAAAACCCGATTCCATCTCTCTACAGCACCGTTCGCTTGGGGCCAGTAAACACTGCAATGAATGTGTTTTATTCCTCTTTCAGTCAGGAAATCAGCAAATGCAGTAGAAGTGAACTGAGGACCATTATCACTAACTAAGGTGAGTGGGTTACCTTCTCTCGCAAACACAGATGCTAGAAACCTTGTAACGGTGTTGGTTGTAACATTTGAGGTAAATCCAACCTCCGGCCACTTACTATAATAATCCACCATTGTAATAGCAAACCGACAGTCCTGTGTGGCTCTCTCAAAGGGTCCTACGATATCTATTGCAACTTTCTGAAATGGACTGTCTGGCAGGTCAACTGGCTGCAATGGGGCTGGACACGTCCGGGCGGTTTTGTCACAGGACTGACAGGCGGAACAAGAAGCAATGGTTGAATGCACATCAAAGTCCATACGAGGCCACCAGTACAAGTCTCTTAGCCGTTGCTTAGTTCGTACCACTCCCTGGTGCCCCTTGTGTGAATTTAGAGCGCAAAGCAACTGGCACAAGTAGTCTCTGCCCTCTCAAAATATACTTATCATCCACAGCTAGTTCATGCCTGATCTGAAAGTATGCCCCGGTCGTTGGATCCATTTTGTTTCTGTGTTTTAGGCCAGCCTTGTGTGATTTGGGCACGCAGCTTGGACAACTCTGGACAAGATTCGCATGCTTCCAGGAGTTCCTTCATAGGAATGGCTCTTGAAAGGTCCTTTGAAATCTCTGCCACAAGGCCTAATTCCTCTCCCTGACCAGCATCTGAATCGGGTAATGGTAAGCGTGACAAACAATCAGCAACACAATTAGTTTTATCTGGTCTGTACTCCAGATTGTAGTTGAAACAAAGGAGTCTGGCTGACCTCATTCCTGCTCTGTTCATTCCTCTGGTGGCCAGTAATGTGGTCAGTGCTTGGTGGTCCATCTTCAGTGTAAACTTCCTGCCCCAAAAGTAAGTCCTCCAACGTTCTACTGTCCAGACACATGCTAAAGCTTCCTTTTCAACTGTACTGTATTTTCTTTCAGCTGGCGTCAATGAAAGAGAAGCGAATGCTATTGGAAGCTCTGTCTGGTCTGGGTGCAATTGAGTGATGACACCTCCAATGCCGTAATCGGAAGCATCTGTGGACACAAATGTTGGTAAGGAGGGGTCAAATAAAGCTAAGGCTGGGCTGTGGACTAACAGCTGCTTTAGTCCTCGAAAACTCGCCTCAGCTGCTTCCGTCCATGTAAACCCATTCTGCGATGATCTGAGTATCTCACGCAGAGGGTCTACTACCATTGCATAGTTCGGGATGAACTTGCTAAACCAAGACGTAAGACCTAAGAAGGACTGTAATGAAGGTAGGTCGGTTGGTGCAGGTGCCTTTGCAATGGCTTCAACTGAGTCAGGGTTAGGATGTAGTCCCTCTTTTGAGATGTCATGGCCTAGATACCGAATCCTGCTCTGGCCGAATTTGCTTTTCTTCATGTTAAGTCGAGTCAGCACTGCCCGTATATTTGAGTCATGGGTGGCTTTGTTTTGGCCATACACGATGAGATCATCTAAGTAGTTCTGTACTCCTGGTAAACACTCAAGTACAGTTTTCATCATTTTCTGAAAGGCGCCGAAGCCAACCCGATAGGAACCTTTGTGAATTTGAATAACCCATCGTGTGGGATGAAAGCCGTCAAGTTTTGACTCACCTCATGAAGAGGAAGTTGATGGTATGCACTTTGCAAATCGATTTGGGAGGACACCGTAGCGCCTCTAAGCTCTATGAAAAGATCCTCCATATGAGGCAGTGGGTAGCAGTCGGTAATTACAGCTCGATTAAGCTCTCTCAAATCCACACACACGAATCCACACCACGAATTTCTCCAGATTTTTTTCTGGTTACGACGATTGGTGACACCCATGCCGAAGCATCAATCTTTTCAATTATTCCGTCTCTCAGTAAGCGATTAATTTCCTTGGAAACATCCTCCCGTACACTCAGCGGAAATCTGTGTAGTTTGTGCTGCACGGGTTTCACAGACTCATCAATCTGCACTTTGTGCACGAATACTTTGACACATCCTGGTGAGCTGGTTGCTGTATTACATATTTCTAGCACTGGTGAAACAGCAGGGGCCGATAATGTGACAATCCTATCTCCCACAATGTGACAGTTTAGGGCTTTAATTAAATCCATGCCCAAAGTGGTGAACCCGTTTTGACCACATAGAAATTTGCAGTGGTTGCAACACCATCATGCGACACAGGAACAGTGAAACAGCCTAAGGTTGGTAAGTGTTCACGTGAGTATGTGACTAACCTCACTTGAGGTTCCTTCAGTTCACAATTTGCAAAATGTTTCCTGAATAGGGTTTCTGGAAGGATGGACACACTTGATCCTGTATCAACAATCAATTCAAGTGGTATTTTATTTCCTTGCGGTGCTTCCAACTGTACTTGGCAGCGAATTTTGTCATGAGACTGATTTACAAACAGTACATTCAGTTCAGGCACCATCACTTCTTTGACAGCAACAGATTTACATACCTTTGCAAAATGTCCTTTCTTTCCACACTGATGACATGTGGCAGACGCAGCAGGACAATTGTATGCGTTGGCCAGGTGAGTATTTGATCCACAGCGAAAACAGCGTCTTTTATTTAAAGTCTGTGGCTTTCCAGTTTGTACTGGCATTTTTTCACACTTTTGTTTACCTCTTTTGAAACTGGCTTTTGTCCTCGAGATGGCTTGAACCTGGGCAGAAGATGAACCAGTAGTTGAAAGAAGTGTAGCATTTTGTACTGCCGATTCGACTTGCAACGCTAACGCAGAAGCGCATTCCAATGTATGGTCGGGCTCAAGTAACAATCTGTCTCTCACCGCGGCCAGAAAAACTCGTTCAATCAGTTGGTCTCTCAGCATTTCGTCCTCCATTCCTCCCTACTGACAATCCACCGCCAGATGACGTAACTCCGCTATATATTGACTTACGGTTTCATCTGTGCGCTGTGCGCGTTGTCGGAATTTACGTCGTGCAGCGACAACATTCACTCTTGGGGCCCTATTTTAACTATCTGAAACGTAAGTATCAAGCGTGAAGCACAAGTAACTTTGGGCGGGTCTTGGGCGCTGATACTATTTTACCGGCGGGATAAATGACTCTTTCGCCCGACGCAAGTTTAAAAGGGGTTGGTCTTCATTATTCATAGGTGTGGTTTGGGCGTAACGTGAAATAAACCAATCAGAGCGCCATCCAACATACCCTTTAAGAGCAGAGCAGGTGCGCATGTTGCATGGCGAATTGTTATTATTATGGCGGATTTACCAGGCGCGCGCCAGGAGCCGTTCAAAGCCGAGGAGACCGATTTTTTTTTTCCTGGTTCTTGACGGACGAACTAATTTGTCAGATGTCCTTATATACATATGTGTCTTGCCACTATTGGGCAAACAGGTCTGATTAGTCATTACTACAATTAGCCTGAAAATTTTGGGTTAATGTGTAAGCTAGATTGAGGCCTACATTTTTTTACATCTTTAAAGACACCACAATGATTTCCCTCATGTGTTAATATTTTTCCTTGTTATAATGTATGATTTGCAAAAATAAAAACTCCTGCATCTGTGTTGATGAGAGAATCAAAGTGTAGGCCTATGCGCGTTGTGCACCCGCTACATTATGGCCAAGCATGCGCGCTTAAAATAGCATTATGAACAACGCGCAATGCGCCACTGACTTTAGACTAGGTTTTTTCTGGTCAGTGGCAGAATTGTTTTCTGGAACTGCAAAATAGCACTATGGAATGTTTGCGCCGAAACATGCCTCTAACAATATTGTATGGCAGAATACCATGGCAAGTGCTTGGGAGCACTTCGACTCGGCGCAGTAATATCATCACTCGTGAAAAATCCTCTCCCCCTGCTCCCTCTCCTCCTCCCTCTCATTTCAACGGGAGCGGACTTTTCACGAGAGATGATATTACTGCGCCGAGTCGAAGTGCTCCCAAGCACTTGCTATGGTGTTCTGCCATACAATATAGTTATCCATTTTACACGCTTAGAAAAGCGCAACGTTTTATTTTGTGTCACCATTCTTGGTCGAGTTACACTAGTCTAGTAACTGTATTTAAATAGGGAAAACGTGGAGGTGTTTGGTCGCTTCTCTGATAAGATCTAACAAAGTTTCGCCGCAAGACAGCGATTTAGTGCACACACTGAGACGAGAGAGGTATGTATCAACTCGTCTTAGTTAAGGGAATAACATAGTTTAATATGAAAAACCAGTAGAGTATCCCTTTAACAACATCAGCATTGCGTGACTACATTTAATTAGCCTGACTACGTCAGACTTCCTACTTCCGCTAATTTCATTTCACTCCTGTAGTCAGTCTGAGATAGCAGCCTATCTTTCTGTTTTCCACCGGCCTGAAAACAGCCGGGCCAATCAGCAAACAGAAGGCGGGCTGAAAGCCGTGACGTACTCGCCAAGCGCCGAGTTTAAGAGTTAGGTCAGAGAAATCGAAAACGACCGCGGATAGTGAGACACGGATGCAATTCGCTCTGTTGTGGAGAATATTCCAAGCATTAGCAAACTGAAGCCCGAACAAGAAGAGTGTGTATTAAAACATTTTGAATGGAGGTGATGTTGTGGCCCTACTCCCTTTGGGAAAAGTTTATTACCGATCGTCAGCGAGAAACTGGGGAGCCTTTTGACAGGTCAGTGTCTCCTTTCTTTTCCAGGTCTTAAATACCGTAAAACTTCAAATAATAGCCCGGGCTTTTATTTGCCCAAATCGTCGAACTGCACCGGCTTGTATTTGAGACAGGCGGCTAACGTTATATGAGACAGGCCTTTATAATTTAGTGTTGAGATGTTGTTCTTTGAGATGTTGTTCCTAGAGTCTCTAATCTCTAAAAATCTCCAAATGCTCCACGTGAAACTGCGGTGTTCCGACCTTTTACTAGTCGATTGATTTTGATTAATATTTGCGAGGGAGAGAGAGCAAGGCAGCGCTCGTGTTGTTTGTTTGAAGACGTGATAGTGCGCGCGCGGCCGGGGCTCGCTCGCTCTCTCTCTCTCTCTCTCTCTCTCTCTGCTTGTTAGCGCCCTGTCAAGTGCAGCAGTCATTCTATTACATCAATCACCGATCAAAAAGGTCGTTTACAGCCATGTTCACTTCGGTATTTCGCTCGCATCAAGTGTTTACAGTGGAAGTTTGATCATAGATTTGAGTTCGATGCATGATGTCTGTGGTTCGATACGGCTGTGTCGCCGCATAACATACGTCATAAACAAACTTATCTGATTGGCTTACGGGTAACCAATGATTTTAAACTTCAGAAATCGCCCCCTAGCGGGAGAGAAAACACTTCTCTATTATGCTATGCCAGACTCTGTCTACGAAGCAAAGTGAAGTAGCAGAGTCTGGTATTACCAGGCTAACATTTAATGCCCTTCCGATATTTATCCTTGTTTTCGCATGGGTCCGGTTGCAGTCTCTTTTTTCTGTAGCCACTCCGAAGTCCAAAGTCTCTTGCATTTTACAACGGGTGAATCTCCAGCTGTCACTGGTGATTGTCGTTTGAATCTTTCTGGATCCGCCATCAAATTAATAAGTTTAATTATATCAAGTGCAGTGAGAAAAGGCTATAAATCTCCACCTCCAACATCCTTACACGCAATATAGCCTACTATCCAAGACTCTTCTTCATGTGTACAGATGTGACGTAATGACGCAAAGACATGCTCGAATTTCCTGCTGAAATCCACCAGTACCACTGGAATTAAAAACATTATTACAAGCTTACCGTTTTGAATCGAGCTAAGGCAAGCAGATATTTTTGAACACTGGCTGATTATGTAAGCTACTTGCTCAAAAATGTATTTTGGATAATGTTTAACCCAAAAAATGTATGGACTGGAGCTTTCTCATTATTATAGAGAGCCTAAGTCCCGCCCCTCCGCTCCGGCTCATGGGACCTTATTTCGAAAAAATATGTATGGTAGTCAATGGCGAGAGACAACTTATCTTTTTATTCCGTCTGAACTGTGCCCTGAATTACACATATGATGTTTGTCAATTTAAAAGATAATTCTGAAAGTCGAGAACAGTTTTCTCATAAAACAGAAGAGTAACATTTAGTTTTATGTGAAAATTGCTAAATGAACTAGCCTGGCTAACGCCAGACCCAATTCTCGTTGAGACTTGGGTCTGGGAACCACATGTACATTTTCTCGTATTTGAGGTGTGGTTTACGAATGCCCGGCGCTGTTTATTGGGTGCTAAGAATGTCTATCAAATGCTCATAGCCAACATATGTCGTCATCGTCTTGCTGTTCCCTCCCCGTTCTGTGATCCCATTCTGTGATTGGTTCCCTAAATGAGGCGAAAAATCTGGCCATGGTATCCAGACTGCCTTTCAGCGTGAATTGAATCGCGCTGCGGTAAGGCAGTATGGGGAAACCCAGGCTATAAATGAACTACATCTCCCAGGAAGCGAAACAATGAGCAAGATCCGTTACTCGTATGTGTGCAGTCTGGTACAAAACACTCAGGCATGCCGGCGTAACGTTGCGATTATAACATATGAATATAGAAAAAATGACAGACGTTAGCTTCAGTAAAGTTAGCTTCATTAATTGAGAAAAAATGTGCGCCTTTTGGGTTTGTAGTCTTTGTTATTACGTATCTTCACAGTCTTATACCTCAGCAGTTTTACATCAAACTGCGACTTTCTTGACTTTAAAATGTAGGCCTATTTTTTAAATTGACAAACATTATGTGTAATTCAGGGCACAATTCAAACGAGATCAAAATATTTGTTGTCTCTCGCCATTGACTAGCATACAATATTTTTCCGAAATAAGGTCACATGGTGGTCGACCGGAAGGGGAGGGACTTAGGCTCTCTATTGATCAAATAAATGCACCCTTGGTGAGCATAGGAGTCTGACCCCTTTTGAATGATTGTGTAAGGTGTAGAATAAAACTGGAAAGTTTCTTGAAGTAATGTTAATCTCAGACTTATTTTCTTATCCTAAGTTTATAAAACTACAAACTGAACAGCTCTATTGCCTGTATCGATAATAGTTACATCAAGGAGTATAACTGAGTGAAACATACAAAAGTTTCTGACCTTGTTTCAGTCAGATGTCTCTCAGCCATGTGCTACCGAAGTAAGAGCATCTGTATCTTTATTTTCTTTCCCATCAGCACACATAAAAATTTGCAGGTTTTTTTGGACTCGAGGGTGTATGAGACATATTTTTCTTCATTTTTCAGCCTAACTGACTGCCAAGCCTGTCTTCTCCCTAAACTCCTTTCATATAAATAAACTATATAGTATATTATTCAGGAAAACTTCATCTCCTGTCTAATGTATTTTTGTATCTAGATTTTGGCATGGCCTTGTGATCCCATGGGCTCTTGAACTTTATCACTTGATATACCATGTAGACTGATGTACATTTCGCTTCTGAACATTCAGGTCATTGTCAAGGTTTTGTTATACTCTTTAAAAGAAATATTAAATATTAATTGATTCCAAACTATTCATGTATACATTCATGTTTTTAATAAAACATGAAATACTGCACCGTTATTTCTTTAAGAGGCTTTACGCAAATTCACAACCAATGTTTGTTGCATGTGCTTTAGTGTTATTTATTCTTTAAGGACTTAGAATATAGAATAAGTTCACTTATACTTAAAAAAATGGAGTAAACCCGTTACCTTAAAATTATAAATAAATAAACTTAATGCTTAATTGAAAAAAAATTAACGTATGTGAACTTGACAATTCCACATTTATTTTTTTGATTAAGCATGCAGTTTATTTGCCTGATAATTTTAAGCCAACGGGTTTCTTCAATTTTTTTTCAAGTTAAGTCAACTGATCCCTTTTTACAGTGTAATTATGTAACATAATACCGGTAAGCCTATCTGTCAATTTATAGTTTAAATAAGATGAATTGAACTTTTCCATGATTTTGATGAAGACTGCAGTGAGGATATGGATGCTAAAATACATTTCTGATGGATGTATTGATACAAATATTTGGAAAGGTGTTTTGCACCATAATTAATCTACTGAGTAGGTTCTGTACAGTACAAGGTCCTTGGGAGTACTTTGCCTTTATCTGTGTCAAAGGGATTTATATGCAAACAGACAGTGATTTGTTCTTTTTGTTGTCTTTTAGGATTGATGGGGTCAGAAAGTGATTCAAGGTCATGGCTCCAGCTCTGCAGCAGATGAAAGTAAACGTCCTCCAGGGCGTTCAGCATGCTTCTCTTAGACAACCACCAGATGGGAGGAACATGTTACATGACCTGACTGTTGTCTTGGCCTTCGCTCGCTCACTCTCACCCAGACCACATCGCAATTTGCAAACCTGTATGACAGATTTCTCAAGATTACTTTTGTTGTTGTTTTTTTACACTTTTTTTTCTCATTATATTTTTTGGATGTGTGTGTTTATTTTTGTCATGTCATGACTGTGTATATAATATGGATTGCATGGTTTCAATTAGTTATAAATCAGAAGGTGAACTAATTTATTCTCAAATAAACAGTAGGCCTACTAAAAAGTGAAATTAAACGTTTGTCAGGATCAATGTACAGATAGATAGATAGATAGATAGATAGATAGATAGATAGATAGATAGATAGATAGATAGATAGATAGATAGATAGATAGATAGATAGATCTAGATAGATAGATAGATAGATATATAGATAGATAGATAGATAGATAGATAGATAGATAGATAGAATTAATTTACATTTATATTAAATTAAAAAGGAGACATAAATTCAATTCCTTCTGAAAAAGACTGGTGGCACCAAAGTCTGAGCAAATCACGTCACAATGTTTTGGCTCGCTGTCGCCCCCGTTTGGTGAGGTTTTTATTACCACGCTCTTGCACGTGCTTTATGAATATTCACGCGGGAGTGGGACGGCTGGTGTCGAGTTTCACTCAAGGAGGTTGAGAGCGTGTGTTGGAAGTGTGGGTTCTGGAGTTGGATGCTGTTGTCGAGGCTGACGGACTGATTTCATCCTGTCTGCTGCGCTCAGTTCGGAGGACAGAGCCCTTTTGAACTGGTGCAGCGTATTCTGAGCTTGACAACCACAGGGGAAATACAAAAAACTGGAAATATACTAGTGGAAGTTATTGTGGCACACGAAAGTTAACTTGTGGGAAGATGGATATAATCTAAAACGGATTTTTTGAAACGACATTTCATTTTTGGGTGGTTTTCCTGCATTTGAACGTTGAAACAGACTGGATCTCTCTCATTGAAAAGCACGAACAGATGAGTGTAAGTGTTTCATGGACAATGAACTGAGATTTTCTTTCCCATAATTAGGCTAAGCGACAAAACTACAACGCTTTCATCTTAGTCAACGCGCGCGCGCTTATGGCAAGCCGTTTTAACATTTATTCCTTAAAAACTGCCTAGTATCTATCTTGATATTACTAATATTTTGTCTTATAATACCTAATTAGCCCTATAAGCCAATAGTTACCCAATCTATCTAGGCTATTAAGCCACTTATTAATTTGGACATTTACACTTGGACAGTTGGACTGTTCCATAACTACGCTATTCCAGGTAGCCTATACTGTTACAAATAGCTGTATTAAATAAAGCAACCGTAACTGAGATAAAAAAAAATGACTGGAAATGATTGGAGAAACCCTAGTCTAGTGCCTGATAGTGTAGAAGAGTATAGATATCGAATAGATTAGGGTAACTAAAAAACAAGACCTCATCATGATTATAGTTAGGGTAGAGTGGGGGAAAACGCCCCCCTTAAGGTAAAATGTGACATTACTGTGAAACAAAACATAAATGTGACTAGAATTGCCATCCCAGTTTTGAATGACTATGGGAGGAGTTATTCACCAAATATTAAAATTGCTCAGCCTTAGTAAATATTTTGAAATTTGACTTTAAATATTTTTGTACAAAGGGGGCGTTTTGCCCCAGCGGTGGGGCAAAACGCCCCCCAAGGTGGGGTAAAATGCCCCCTTTCTTACCAACCAGTTTGCTTCATAGATCAACAGCAAAATGAACATAGTTTTTAATCTCTAAAAGTAAAAGGCAAGTAATGCAACAACATGTATATATATACCTATTAATATTAATTTCAGGAATGTACAAAATAGCCAAATTTCTAACATTTTAATATTTTGATTTCTACTGATAATTGATGTAGTATTTGTTCCCCACTATCATCAAGAAAAACAGAAAACCCTAAATAAATATTAAACAAAAATGTGTATATTTATAGTGAAATATATTCCATAAATGCATTAAAAGTCACTATGTCTTATCATTGGGTCGCCATAACCACCTTCCATCATTGCATCCACCAAGCTAGCTAGCTAATGCTCACTTGTAATTTTTTCATGTTTTGTTCAAATATTTTGATTTTACCGCCTAGTTATACTGCATTAAAGTGTAAAATAAAGACTTTGATAAACAGAAACATGTTACTGTAGTAATTATGATAAAGAGAAACTATGTCACTTGGGGGGCGTTTTACCCCTCAGCATAGGGGGCGTTTTACCCCACAAGCTATGTCTTTTTAAAAAATAGTTTATTTTTAAAAATATAATTATATTCCTTATAAATAACATATGCTCTCAAACTACAGACTTCACTATTCATCTATCATACATCACTCTAATATCACTGTGAACAATATTCTATTAAACACTTGTTTACTAATATCTGAAAATTATAGCACTTTCCATGTAATCCTCTTCTCTTCAAATACGTCGCTGATGTCAGCTTCTCCATGGAGATTTGTATATCCCCGTTGTCAACATAGTGCATAGCAATAGTAAAAATGTATCTCGATTCATTCTAGTGGTTATTTTGGGAAAAAACGGGTGGGGGGCGTTTTACCCCAGGGGGGCATTTTCCCCCACTCTACCCTACTGGAAATAGGAATGGTCCGGTTAAAATTTGGAATATGTTATTAGTACAAAAATTACAAGACTTTTGGTGCAATTGGACTACTAATTTAATACATAGTAAGTAGTGACTACTTACTATGTATTAAATTAATAGTAACTTAAAGATAGATACTAGTGAGTTTTAAGGAATAGGTACATGTTAAGCCAGCTTGCCATAGTCGCTTGCAGTGTATAGGCTACTTTGTGGACTAGAATGGAAGCGTAGCATAATGTCAAATTTGGTCGCTGTGCATGTTGGGTACCTGTCATACATTGACATTGAAATCACTGCGGTTATTGAGCATTGCATTGTCGTAAGTTTAGAAGTACACGGCCATACATTTAGTTTTACTGCAGTGTTTCATGTGCAACCCAAAGCTTTGGTGAGACCATTGAGATGTCAAGGGAGAAGTTGTAATTCAGAATTGAGAAAATTGTTTGTTTGAGTGCATTGCATTTGTTTTTAGGCTTAATAGCTTACATCTTCAGGTCAGTTGTTTGTTATGATGTTTGGTGATTTGTAAATTGTATGGTGGTTATTGTATGATTATGGTAAATGTGTGTATATATTGTAATCTTTCAGAAGTGGAAGTGCATGCATTGTTTTTGTTTCTTGTAGACGGGGTAGAAATGGAGATTAGGCAACAACAACAAAAAAATTGTTTCTTGGAACTAATCAGACCTGCACTATACTGTTAGTAATGAATCAATGCAATTAATCTGACAATCTGTCATACTGCAGCTGATATTAATATCAATACTAAGTTAAGAGAGCTATTTCTTAACCATGACTCACAATACACAGTAGAAGTCGGTTGGTTAAGATATTTTCTGTGGTTCACTTCTGCAGTTTGACCACTGAGCTACAGTTATTTGTGTATTCTGCACCGCTGTTTTTAATCTAGCCTTGTATTGGTGTAACCCATGTGCGGGCCACAAAAGCCTCCCAAACTTTTTTTTTCATTGAGGGGGTGATTTGTATTGCATAACTTTAGTTCTTTGCTTTTGAGAATGAATTGGAGAATACATAAATGCCAGAGGAGCAGCTGTGGCAGCCTGTGAAAACCTTGAGAGGTGAGCTTTATAAATCTCGCCTCCAGTGTATAGAAATCGGAAGGTTACTTATCCAACTAAAGAATAATCTCTACAATATGTATGTATCTGATTTCAAATTCAACAAATAAAAGTGTTGCATCCACTATATCACATGCAACATTTCCAATTAAATTACAGTTTTAATGTATTTATTAATGTCACCCACAGCCTGACCTTTCTTGGCCAGTGTATCTCAGATTATATTTTTGGCAACGTGTTGGAGAGGAAATCAGTTGCAGAATAACAGAGGCAGATGTCCAGTGGTCATTTATTTAACTTGGTTGACACGGCAGCACATATAGATTTTCTCTCCTTGCAAGACATTCCTCTTAAATTGGTTGATCAGTGGAATTCTTTTGTTAGCCATAGAGAAGTGCTGTGCTTTTGTGTTGGTGACTGGCTGGGGTTCATCTAGACCGCATTCCAAATCTCCCTCTGAGGATGAGAATAATTAATATTCCTCAAGATAATAAGGTTGTTTTCACTCATTCAGCTCAGTTGACTTCCATTTCTCTGGTTCGTTGGTTGCCAGTGCGATACTGCAGTTATAAAGCTACTGTTTCCACCTCTCTCGTTGAATTTTGAGGCTATTCGATTATAGCGCCCCACCCATCACCATCCGTTTGCTAAACTCCACATGTTCGCACTCACGGTTTTGGGATCCATCCATAAGATTAGTCAGTCACTCACATCAAGTTAATTCATGTTTCAGTTTGTTCAGGTGAAGTCATGTGCTTGAAAATGAGCGGTGTTCCTCGCACAAATAAGCAGACTGCATCAGGTCGTTTATAGTATAATGGTGTTTAAATAAGAACAACATGTTTGATTCAACAGCCACAATGAAACATTGAGAATCTAATAAATCAAAGATAAAACTAGAAGGCGACTACGCTAGACAGGAAGTGTAGTTGATTCTGGAGCAAGCCGGGCTGAGGAAAGGTTTAGGGCTTGAACCATTTTTTATTAGTTTCTAGACTAAGTGAAATGTATAAAGTTTGCTAAGAAAATAGCAGCAGAATTGATGTCTGACCCTCAGACAGAGCAGAAACAGATCGAATGCTGAAGGGCTTTCAAGACTTTCCAGGGATTATGTCACCAGACTCTCGTCCCAATGGACGATCGGTTAATTTCTCAGCTCCGTCCCTGACCTCGGACTGTCTCGGGTGAGCTGAGATCCATTCGGATGTTGGGGGAAAAAAGCGGGGTCGTTGCGCAGTCACACACTCACAACTTTACATCACTCTTGATCTCATCCTTTTGGCTCAGGAAAGGATTCTCTGATGATCAGACAGTTCCAGTACCTCTGCTATTGTGTAGTTAAACCCATCCTCACAGGTCTCTGGTAGAGCTCTCTAAAACCGTAAGCAGTTGCAGCATCTGGTCTCCAGAGTGGTGTGGAGAGATTGCATGCCAGAGGGCTCTTGCTCCTCATCTGCATTTCTCATTAGTTTCCGAAGGGCGGTGTGTCTGTACACATGTCCTATAAAGCCACGTAGGGTCAGTTTGTGACCTTCTTGTATTTACTGAAAAAATACCTTTGTGCCCTGCTGGTGGTTGCATTTAAGGGGACTGCCACTGTAGTAAGTGTACAGTTTATACATACTACAGACAACTGTAGTATGATAATGAACACCTGTAGCTGGGATTTTGCATAGTTATGTTTGTTACCCTTAGCATGACCTTTAAGGCTTAATATTGTAAAAATTAAGACATTTTAAGACTTCAAAAACTGCAAGAAAACAGACAAGCTTCAACAAATTAATTCATAAAGTTTAATAATCATTGAAAAATGATTTACTGGTCCGGTCACTGGCTCCATTGGTTTGTTTGGTAAGACCCTAGGCCCTGCTGCATCTATCTTGTCACCTGCCTGGAGAAAAAAAATACATTTGAAAAAATACATATTTAAACAAAATATTTCGTGCTTGCCTCTTAATATCAGGAGCTATGAAGCTAGCGCTACTGGCTACTATGGTGTCTAACTATGAAAACAATCTCCTCAGCAAGACCTAAAACAAAACAAAAAAAAGACCGAACTTGCCTGTAATTCGGACTGCTGTCCTTGACAAGATCTAACAATAAAATTGTCGATCTTGAGGTTTCTTAAAAACTTCGCGTTGTGTGCCATTATCCTCAGATATTGTGTGTCTGCGATCTTTCCTATGTCTTCAAGGAAAAAGCCGGCTACACGACATATAAAGTTGATCCTGATTGGTCCTCTTCTGTGCATTTGAAGTGCTGATTGGCTCACGCAAATAGAACCTTATAGAGCCAAGTTAGAGTTTGACTTTGTAGATAGAACCTTTTTGTTTTTTCAATAAAAAGTCCCACAATGTACACAACTTAAAAAAAAAACATCACATAATGTAAATAAGTTGTCACAGAATAAGAATATCTGAATAACTCAATTTTGACAAAAATGTCATAGAACCTTATAATTCCAAGGGGACGTGAGGTAAATATCTCTAGAGCGGAATTCCATTTGTCTGATGACAGTCTGTTCAGAATGACAGTTGACGTGTGAACGGAATGCAATAACTTCTTGTTACGACAAACACAAAGGATACGGGTACATGCCATGGACTGTATTTCCTGTCGTGTGTTTGATAACTTGATTCTCACAACTTGTGCTTTTTTTGGGAGCATAGTCGTGCACAAAAGACCAACGGCCGAGGGTCAGGAATTTCATTAAATAATACATAAAATTTCTTTAATGTACAAAAAGTTACATTTTCTCCAAACCCTATCGTATACCCTCAGAACACCTGGAAGGTAGCCTACGACACGTGTCGCGACTCGCATTGGATCATTCTGTGATACTTTTGTATCTTTTTTAAAAAGCTTGATGCTGGTCACTATTCACTGCCATTATATGGATGAGCGTGAGTGATACATTTAAATTTCATTGTGTGGTCAATAAAGGAAAGAAGGGCATATGCCAATAGAACAACAACAGGGTGAGTAAGTTATGACTTAAATTTTATTTTACGGTGACCTATTGCTTTAAATTTATTACAATAATTTATGGTTTTGTTCTTTCTTGGGTCAAGTCAAATACATGGCTGTCATATTTTCTGTAATGATTAATAATAATAATAATAATACATTTTATTTATAATGCACTTTACATTTCAAAGAAATCTCAAAGTGCTAATTCTCAATTAGCTAGGAAATCTCAAAGTGCTAAGATTAAAGTCCCTGTAAAGGCAATTTCAAAAAAAAAAAAATTCTAAACACATTATAAATGTTAGAAATGTATTGCTAAAACATACAAAGACTGTGAACTGTGAAGTACTGAAATGTGGAGTAAAACTGTTAAACAGTTTTTCACCATTGCTATTTTCCGGATTTTCTGGGCGGGGCTAAAACAGGGCTCGATGACGATGACGCACTGGAGCCCTTGAGCTCCAGGACACGCCCCTACTTGATGACGCACTGGAGCCCTTGAGCTCCTGGACACACCCCTACTTTATGACGCACTGGAGCCCTTGAGCTCCTGGACACACCCCTACTTTATGACGCACTGGAGCCCTTGAGCTCCTGGACACCCCCTACTTATGATGAACTAGTGACGTACTGGAGCCGCTGAGGCTGGCCGGCTGCTCCTAACAATATTAATAGAGCACATTCACATCAGTTTGCCGCTCAATCGCGAGTTACTGTCAGTACTATTATTAGTAACAGCCTACAGATTGCTAGCTAGCTATGCCTTCATCACGGAAATGCGTACTACCTGGATGCGATCACCGGATCATGTACAAAACAGATCGGTGTCCTTATTTAAATTTCCGAAAAAACGATTACATCAAGAAGAAGTGGATTCATTTTGTGAAGAGCCACCTTGATGGAGGGCTGATGATCACCACCAAAACCCACCTCTGTAAGTGATCATTCCCCAACTGGGAATCACTGATAATCCGCTGTTACTGGTGAATGGGGCCGAACCGACTCCCGCCTCGGCATTCATCCTCCCGTCGCGCCGACAACCATCATCGGCAGTGCGTGCCCACCGTGCGAGCAGCATCCATTCCAGCTGTAGAGTTTAGTGTGGCGACGGCAGATTTCCCGCGAGTGGGCGTGGTTTCAGCGCAGCCAGCGGACACACCCCCAGCGTTTGAGAGCAGAGATTACTGCTCATTTTTTCAAGATTTTGATTGCTTATTTTATGTACTTGCTGGCTTTTTTATCATTCAAATTTGGCTGTGTGACTAATAACACATTTTTCTGTGGTGTGACAAACTTAGAACACATACTTAATTTTGACTTTACAGGGACTTTAAGGAGTCAAATCAACAGAATTACAAAGATACACAACCCAATTTCTTATAGGCTAGTATTGTTAAAAGTACCTACTTTATTACCAAGTCGGTACTGAAATTTAAAAAATGTGAAGCTTTGAGCGCTGTTGAGCGGAATCGTAAACACATCTGATTGGCCATTGTGTTAACACCGGTTAACACGCTCATCTGATATGTTTGTGATTAGCTACAATGATCAACGCACAGGAGCGTTTGAGAGCACACGGAAGTGTTTGAAAGTCTTTTTAAAAATGGGAGCGGGAACATTTAAAAGCACAAGCAGCCGTCTATCAGTGGACTGGTCTGCCGATAGACGCCTGCTTTCAAACGCTCCCGTGTGTATCTGTGTTTTTGAAGCTATGATCATTGTAGCCAATCACAGACATATTTAATGAGCACATGAGCACAATGGCCAATCAGAGGTGTTTACGATTCCGCTCAACAGCGTTCAAAGGTCACATTTTAAACATTTCAGTACCGACTTTTGACAACACTAAAGCCAACTCTTATGAATTATTATGATTGTCTAATTAATTCCTAATGCTTTTTTTTCTTGTTGAAAACTCACTTTCACCATGAAATATATCAGGTTTTGGAAGTAAAATGGTTTGTGATTGCTGTTTTGTGTTGATTTCTGTGGAATTCTGCAGATTTGCCCCCAAAATCAGTGCAAAAAAATCTGATGACAATGTATTTTGTAGCTGTCTTTCCAAGAGACAAAGACTTAGCCTAAGATAGTACATAAACATAAAACGGATAACTGTCAAAGTAGCATTTGTAATAGGCGTAACTTGAATCTCCTGAGGGACAGAGGAAGACAAAATATTGCGGCTATGGCTTGTACGTCTCAACCTGATATGGATTTGTTTGACTGTGGGTTCAACAACTCAAATATATATGGTTCTCCATATGGCAACAGACATACCGGACACTATACCTCTCTTTGAAATTATCCGCAAATGGTATGGTACAGTCTGTGTTCAGTTAAAACTACACACAGTAAATTTCATAAACTTTGTACTGAACTCATCTGCTTGCTGCAAGCCAGATGTTTCCAATTTCGCACCGTAACCGAAGCTGTATCAGCTGGTGTCATGTTCAAAGGACCCAGCAGCACGTGTGGTTCTTTGTTTTCTTCAGCGCGCACAAACTCTTCCACAAACATTTCCACAAACACACTCAGCAGGTTGGAGGGTGTGGGAAAAAGATGGTCCCCTGAAGCCAGAACATCCTAAATGCTGGCCAAACCACGGCTGATAGGGCCTTGTTTTTTTCCCCATGGCACAAATGTATCTGATGTAGATTAGCAGTGCACGTATCTGAGGCCTGCAGGTGGTTTTCTTCTTTCCCACCAGCTCCTGTGGTGCACATCTACCATGGCTTTTGTTGGACTACTGTACTGAGAACGTGGGAGAGAACTTTGGTAGTTCAAAACTAAGAGCTCCAACCCATATTCAGTGTGCAAATTGAACAAAGAAAAAGTAACTGACTTGTACCTGAACTTTAAAGGAGTTGTGATATTGTATCAGTCTACATTACACTACATAAGAATAATAAGGAATAACTTATTATTAGTATTATTATTACAGTAATAGCCATATAGTGTAAAACAAATGCACTGAAAATTAAATATAACTTTCATTATTCAATTTGTCCAGATTTCTATACTTGAAAGAGTTAAACACGTGAGTTAAACACATTAAAACCAGAAACTGCCGTCAAAAGTCAAGCTTTAATTTTGGAGGAAAACAAGTTTACAAACGCGTCTCATTACAAATCTAGTGAAATGCTGCAATCGTCAACTATGCAAATGTGAAAATAATGCGTAACTGGTGCCTGCTGCGTTTCCAAATGCACATTAAACTCAGCACATGCACAGATAGAGTTCACTGCATTCATCCACTGTCAATTGAGGCCCCGTTTACACGAGAAAGATTCCGTGTGAAAACGTAAAAATATTTTATCGGATGTGCCTTTCGTTTACACGCGACAGCGTTTTGGGGCTTAAAAACGCAAAAAAGTGAAACCACCCTCCAGAGTGGAAATCTTAAAAACGCTCCACCGTCACGTTCCCGTCTAAAGGGTAAAAACGCAAATCTGCTCACGGTGGCTCTCGTCGCGTACGCATTTACGTCACAGGCATGGGCCAGTACAGGGAAATAACAACCAACATGTCGGATTATTTCCATACGTCAGACCTTCAAGTTGCCTTAGCAGCTCTGATAAACGTACAAGAGTATTTTCAGCAGTTGTACAAAATATTCTCAGATATTGGTGTTGTTGTGTGGCAGTGCTTCACATTGCCACCTAGCCGCCTGGAGTGCATACTACATCGAATTTCACACACTTTTGCGTCACCATATGCACGCGGATTTCCCCCCATAACGCTCGTCTAAACGCAGAATAAAAAGTAATAACGCAACGCCACTTTTGCGTTTTCTCTTCAGATCGTTTCCGTGTAAACATAGCATGAGACGCCGAGCTGATCACGTGCTGATCGTGTGAGGGAAGTGCACACTTCTCTTTGCACAGCGCAAACTGACAGTCTTTTGAAAAGGACACAAAACCTTATCGCAGTTTCGATTTTAGTTTGTTTTTGAGAGCAATGGCGGCCGCCAAAAATAAATCAATGGGAAACACTGAAATGCATTTAATGAATCCCATCTGCATTTTCAAAGTATTTTAGTAAACGACTATATTCACGATTCTTATACTATTTGCAAGGAATGGATATTTTCTCACAAATTTGTTAAAAAAAAGTTTTTGAAAACAAAAAACAAAAACCCTCATTTGTTTTGGAATTGGAGTGTACTGGTTCTGCTGTATGTTTTGGCTTCAACAAAGAATCAACTCATTAGACTTATTTGTTTTTTAATCGGACTACACAAGTTGCACTATTTGTATATCAACTAAAAAGAGTCATTCTTTCGGTAGTCGATTCCTGCATTTGTATTATCATTGTTTTATAAGGATCCGGTTCTGAATAAGAATTGGTTCTTGGTTCCCAAGTTATAGTTATAGGAGCAGTGTGTGCGTGGGTGGTGTTTGCAGATCTTTAAGATACTCCATTATTGTAGATAAGTGCTTCAACATGAGGCTTCTCTTGCCAAGTCTCACTGGATCTGAGTGATTTGCTCAAACACCCAGAAGTTGTATTGGAATTGATCACGATTGGCCAGGTTGGTTGTTTTCTTTGATTTCTTTCGGTTATCTTGTAAAAGCAATAAAATATTAGGAAAATAATCCCAGTGTGACAGCATGTTTGCTTGAGATCAAATGATAGTCAACGTGAAGTTAATTTGGCCCAGCACTAAACATGCTTTAAAATGGAAATATTTGAGTTGCCCAATGTTGAGATTGATGGTGTTACTTTATGGCTGCTTAGGGTTTCTTTTTTAGGTCTTTTTGGCTTTCAAGGCCTTTTCTCACTCATCATTTACACTGAAGGGGCCACTATATTGTCTTTACCTCATTCGCCCTCTCAATCTAACCAAAATGAACTTCAGAAAAAACATAATTCTTTAAAGCCGTGTTTGCAGTCATTACAGTCTTTCAGTGTGAGTGTTGTTTGAGGTGTCGTGAGCAACGTGGACGTCTTCCACTGGTTGGGAAAACGTTTTGGACATCGAGTGATAGATGATCAGTGTTGGTCTGGCCAGCTGTGGTTGTTTTCATCCCCAGCGTCTTGGCCAAAGTGGTTTCAGCATATTTGGGATTGTTTAACTCCAGTTTTCTGCTCTGTCAGATTTTTGGAACTGTTGTGTGGAATGAAAGTTCTGGCTAATGGAGGAAGGCTGCAACACTTGCTCGGAAATATTAGTGGTTTAAATACCCACAAATCTGCTATCTTCTCTTCTTTGGAATGGAAGATTATTTTTTTTTTAAAGGTACAAAACTGCCCTTAGGTGCTTGGAATCAGCAGGTGTGAACAGCTTGGAGACCATTATTAAATGTTATTGTGGGCATTCTTTAAATTAGATAGGGCAGACTTGTTTTCACTTCATCTGTGTCAGATTTTGTCAAGGGATAGACTGTGCCTTGCACACAAAGTGTTTTCTTTTTTCTTCAAATGGGCCATTTTCTATAATTAAACCAAGAGCCCTTTATAATATTAAGTGGTCTGGGTTAAACACATGACCCAGAGCGCTGGAAAGATGCCCAAAGATGGAAAGTCAGAAACAGTGATGTAACACCTCTAACATGCTATTATAAAAGTAGCAAAATATGGCCAATGTCTTGAATGGTTTATGAATTATGGTTTATGAATAATATGTTATAGTCAACCTTTATATTTAGATTTATGAGGAGATAGAAATACTCTTGGATTCAATGGCATTAAATGCAAGAATAAGAAACTTGTCTTGGACAAAATAGCAGTTGTCTAGGTTCGTTTGCTGTGGTACATGTCCAACCTTTTGGAGGTCTGCTCCAGCCATTAGTAAAAGTGGTTGTGCCCGTTGAACATATCTGTGTAACTTTCTTTCAGCCTTTGACAATGTTTTGGACATTGCCTCAATGAATAAAAAAAAATCATAATATTTTCTTCAGTCAAATTTTTAATTTTGAAACCTCAAGGAATATGTACAGTGTTTAAATACACAGTCATTTATTAAATCAAATTCACATATTAAACACAACTAAATAGAATTCAAATAGTATGTATACATAGGCTATGCATAAACACACACACACACACACACACACACACACACACACACACACACACACACAACACACACACACACACACACACACACGCTGGGTTTTTATGTTTTATGGGGATATTTCATAGACATGATTTTTATACTGTACAAACTGTATTATTACCCTAAACCTATCCATCATAGCTAGAAATGTCCCCACAAGGACAGGGATTTCAGATATTGCCATCTTTGTGGAGATATTTTGTCCCCATAATGTAGGGTTTACCCAGACCACACACACACACACACACACACACACACACACACACACACACACACACACACACACACACACACACACACACACACACACACACACACACACACACACACACACACACACACACACACACACACACACACACACACACACACACACAGGCTTATGGTCGTTATATTTAGAGGTTTGGTGCACATAATCTACGTTGGAGGTATTGTATGTGAGTGTGTGTGTGTGTGCTTGCCTGTACTTTCTTAAACATATGAGAGTGTTCCTGCTCGTGTGTGTGTGTGGTTTCTCAGTCCCTGTGATGCTGACAGACTGAAATTAGCTTTGGATTCCCATATGCACAGGGCAGGCTTCCAGCAGACCCCAATTACAATGCAGCAAAGCCAGAGAGGGTGCAGGGCAGACTTTGTGGAGCCCTCCTGGTCTGCTCCGTCGCTCAGGCACACACACACTGTCACTACCACAGACTTGACAGACTACCGCAATGAGGCGCACAGCACGCACTGATCTGACTCAAACACACTGGCTCTTACACGCACTTTTATATGGACACCTGCATCATCAGACTCATTCACACACATTTTAGATTAACCACATGTGCAGCTGTGTGCAAGATTCAACACCACCAGTTATTCTGAAGTTAATCAAGTTAAACCTACACACACATTGAGACATACTTACCTAATTAAAACAAATACCCTGTGGGGTAGAAAGTGAAAAGAATTAGCATTAGAATTTTGCAGAGGGGAACAAATATATTATAGCTGGAGTCCACCACCGGAGGGAGCCTCTCTGATTCCTACAGTATGACAGAGCAAAAGTATTTCCTGTAAATCTGTTTTTATTTACTTTATGAAAACATGTGAATTTCTGTGGTTTATAGTAAATAATTTTATTGTGAAGTTATTTTTCCTTTTGCAGTGATTGAGAATGACATGATTATTTCCCTTGGCCTGAAATTGAATTTTGTGGCTTTTGGTAGTATTGCAGATGGTGACAGGCTCATCTTAAAACTGCTCATGTTTTCATTTTGTCATCATGCCTCTATATATACACGTATATATACACATGTAGGACAAAATGGAAAACTGAGCAGTTATATATATATGTATACACACATAGTAGCTTGAAATTATTCAGCTTTTCAAAACGAAGTCCATAATGTGTGTGTTTAATTCTAAAAGGCACTGGTAACCTCTGTCTAGCTTGCTTTTGAAAATAAAGGGGGGTCAATGTGATTTACAGTGTTGTTTCAAGAGATTTAGTCAAAGGCAGTCAAATATGGGCTTCAGTTGTACCTTTGGATGTGAATAAAATTTTCCCGTAGTACTTTTATTCCACAAAAAGAACCAGAAAACCACTCAATTCATTATTCCTCGGATAATAAGCTCTCTCATAACTTTTGAAATGTATCTCCTTTCTGCTTTGCAGATAGTTAATACTTGAAAAGCTGGCCTAGATGACTCAAGTTCCTCTAACAAGCATACATATTTAAGCTGTCTTACAGAATGTTTATAATTCATTTGGACCCAGAAAGATCCTACTCTAGGAATCATCTATAAAAGATTTTGTTTCATAATTTCAGCAATAGAGTCGTCATAGTTTGCAGGTCCACCAGCTACAATTTTATGGATGAGGAATTGCTAATTTAAAAAGGAGCTGGAGGAACACTCAGAGGAGACCTTTGTGGTTTTAAATTTTAGAATTGGCCCACCAGCGTTTTTCTAGCTTCATTTTGTACATTAGTGTTGGCATTAATATACGACAGGGTTAAAACTGAGTTGGCTTTAAAGGGTACTCTTGGCTCTCCTTTGCATCAATGTGGGTTGCAGTTGTATAGTTTTACTAAAAAAGGGGGGCTCATGATAGCCACAGTCTCTATTTTAAGCTCCTGTCCATCACTGCACTGATATTTTGCTGTAGGAGGACATTCCTTAAGTTTACACCCCAAAAGTAATGAGAGATGATGTATTGAGTATTTAAATGAGGGTTTCAAGCTTGGATCTGGAACATGCATGCCAAAATGTACTAAAATAATCAATATAACAGGATGAAATATTGACTCAATTCAAAGGATATGTTCATCAAAAGACACAAACTATAACTAAAACAATAAGACTTTTAATTTTTAGTACAGACTAGAGAAGCTTCTCGCATAAGCTGTAGCAATAACGTCTTGACTTATAAGCTGACAGTAAAATGCAGGAACAATGTGTGCACATGGTGTGCTGCTGCATTATTAAAAGAGAACCCATGCAACATGTGGAAAGCCACTTAAGCATTCTTGTCATAACTGTAACCGAGCCTGCTTGTGTAATCCATCTTTCTGTAATGCATGCTTCTTTTTTTGATAATGTTGGACTGTTTTCTCTTAGTTCACTTATGCTTGTTTCTCTAACTAATGTCCTTTTCCATTTGTCCTGTCAGGTTTTTTAAGAAGAATTTTCAATGAAGAGAGAAGGAAGGACAATTATGGATCCATTGCATCAAAACAGGACTTTGAAGTGGTGGATATTGGTGATCCTCTATGTGGCACTACACCTCATGACCATCCAATCATCTATGGCACCAGGAACATTGCAGCTCCAACTAGATGAGGAACAGCCTGCAGGAACTGTAGTAGGTGACATCAGTGCTGGCCTCCCACCTGACATGATTGCAACCCACTATTTCATCTCAGATCATCAGGGTACAGGTGTTGGCACCGATCTGGATATCGACGAGAGTACAGGGATCATAAAAACAGCAAAGGTCTTGGACCGAGAAGTACGGGACCGTTACAGCTTCATAGCAGTCACCATGACCGGTATAACAGTCGAAGTCACCATCTTAGTCAATGACATCAATGATCACGCACCAGTGTTCCCCAGAAAAAGAGCCACGTTTAAAATCCCAGAGCAGACAACCATTGGCACCAAGTTTCCTCTTGATCCGGCTGTGGATGCAGATGAGGACCAGCTCACTACGCAAGGTTACATCATAAGGGATGGAAATGTAGGACAAGCTTTTCTTCTTGAAACCAAACGAGGATCCAACAAAGTCCTTTACTTGGATTTGATGGTCAATGCGGTTTTGGACAGAGAGACAAGATCTTCGTATACTCTACTCTTGGAAGCATTTGATGGTGGTTCACCTAAGAGGACAGGACAGATGATCCTGGACGTGACTGTGCAGGACATCAACGACAACGCCCCAGCCTTCAACCAGAGTCGCTACCATGCAATGATCTCCGAGAACCTTCAACCTGGGAACAATATACTGCAGGTGTTTGCTTCAGATGCCGATGAAGGTGACAATGGGTTGGTTCTCTATGACATCAACAGAAGACAGAGTGATCCTGATCGCTACTTTGTCATTGACTCTCGAACTGGAATTATCACTCTGAACAAGCCTTTGGATTTTGAGATGAGAAGAGTTCATGAGCTTGTGATACAGGCTCGGGACAATGCCAGTCAACCAGAGATCACCAATGCCTTCGTGACCATCCAGGTGCGAGACTACAACGACAACCAGCCCACCATGACCATCATCTTCCTCAGTGAGGATGGTTCTCCACACATCTCTGAAGGAGCACAGCCGGGCCAGTATGTGGCTAGGATTTCAGTCACAGACCCTGATTATGGAGAATATGCTAATGTGAATGTATCTTTGGAGGGGGGCGATGGAAAGTTTGCTTTGACCACCAAAGACAGCATAGTTTATCTCATCTGCGTGGATAAGATACTTGATCGTGAGGAGCAAGACCACTATGAACTCCGAGTCATGGCCACAGATTCTGGCACCCCTCCGTTACGGGCAGAGTCTTCATTTACTATTCAGGTCACAGATGTTAATGACAACCCACCCTTGTTTGACCAGCAGGAATACACCCAGGTTATTCCAGAGGTGGCCTTTCCGGGAAGTTTTGTTGTACAGGTTACAGCACGGGACAAAGACCAGGGACCCAACGGGGATGTTCAGTACAGCATCCTACAGACTGAAGGAACTCATTCAGATTGGTTCAGTGTTGACACTGTTACTGGTATTGTCACCACCCTGACCCAGCTAGATTATGAAACTGACCCTATACCGAGTGTAACTGTTGTTGCTACTGACAGGGGTCGACCGCCACTGTCTTCTACAGCTGTGGTCAAAGTGATCCTACAGGATATTAATGATAACGAACCTGTGTTTGGCAGCAAGTTCTACAATGCATCCATCAAGGAGAACGCCGCAGCAGGGACCTGTTTCATGGAGGTAGGACTATCTTTTCTTTGTCTTCAAATGCTGAATTTGTATTATACTGATATATGCAAAATGTTGGGGCTTTTTAAAGAATGACCTGTGTGAAAACCCCAATGTGGAATGACTTGTGTATTATTAAGACATATTTTCTAGAGTGCTCTTTTAAAGTGTGTAAAATGAGTAAATGGAAACAGTCATTTTAGGAAATTGACTTGGAAACCAGCATTATGAATTGTAAGATATTGAAGAGTGAGCTTAAGTAAGCTTTGTTTGGGTTGGACTACTTCAGTAGGGAGTTACTCTCCTCAGGCTGTAGGAGATTGTTTTTTACTAGCTGTTCTTACTTACACTTCTCAATGGTTTTTACTGTATTGTATAAGGCGGTTCAGATAGGCTTTTAAAGGCAAAAGACTTCTGTTTCTGGTATTTACAAAGAACTGGTTCTAAATTCACAACCTAACATTTCATGTGAAAATGACATCGGATAAAGTGTGAGGGGGTCAGTTGATGTTTGGACTTAGGTCTCATCTGGCCAAGAATTCTTAGTCCCTGTTGTCTGCTTACTATAAAAGGCACATTCTGCGTTTTATCAATGTCTGTACAGGGACTTCAAAGTGTTTTTCTAATAAGTTTCTCCACAGGCAAATACAAAGCTCGTAATACATTTCCTAGTAAATCAAAACGTGTAATTTCACATGGTCACATATCAAGTGAAGGCACATTAATGCTTTCTCTGTGGTGGATTTGTGCTGGCGGGGGTTGAGAGACACTCCAGCAAGCTGACAGAGGGCCCAGCAGACGGGAACTTGGCCCTGGGGTTTCTCCGGAGAGAGGGAGGATCGTGCCTAGGAGAGATTTTGGGACTGACTGACTGCTTTCTGCTACAGAGTGGGAATAGGAGCTGCATAGGGTCAAGTGGGAGGTCTGGGAGTAAAATTAGAAGTTTATAGTGGTATTACTTAAGTTCGGAATTAGGAATCGGATCAGCAGCACTCAGGTCTGCAAATCAAATCTGATTGTCGCTCCTGTCTTGCTGTCAGTTTCCATCCTCATTCAATGAGTGCTAATGGTTCACAGACAGTTGCGAAAAGACTCGAGTTTTCAACATAAGAACAATATAAGGAGTTACTAAGTCTATCCTTACAACCATCAAAGCAAACTTGCCAAGGACGAGGTCCAAACCAACTGTCTCTCAGGCTGTGGCACAAACGACTGCTGTAGATGGGAGCTGGCATGCCACTCAAGAGCAGTTGGGAGTTTGATGATGCACAGACTGCAGAAATCACTGCCAAATCCACATCCAAGCATCACAGCACGGCACTTGATGAGTTGCTTTTTTCCCTTCATCAGAGATCCCTGTGCGCAGAGTTCCCACCGCCTCCCTTTTTCTGAATCAAAGCTTCTGTCCAAATGCCATTACAATGGGTCTATTGTGATCATTCATTTAACATCTGAACTCGGCTTGATTTCATTTTTTCCAGTGTATTCCTCAGCAGAGCGTGATTAGTTTAATGTATACTGGCACTGGCGGTTTACTACATTTAAAATTTTCGTCACTTCGCTTGTGCGTCACTGCCTTTGGGCTGAGGAATAATTAAATTGGTTTTATTTATCTTTTGGTGGAATTTCCACTCTTTGTAGTGTGAAAACTCTAGCTACTCTCTCCAGTTTTGTTTTAACCGCAAAGATAACATGCAAAAGACTTGTGGCATTTGAATCAAGTTACTTAATTCTTAAAATGACCATAACCCTGCATTCAATTATTAGGCTACTCTATTATTTATAAGGCATAAAATTGAGTTGATAATCAGTGTTGGGTTTGGCAGGGTTTTTATAGTTTATCATTTTAATTGATGTTTCTATCAAGTCAGTTTTATTTTATTTTTATTTCATTTATACTTTGAGAATGTTTAGTATTTATTTTAGTTTATTTTAGAATTTTAGGGCTGCCAAAGTTAATGTGCTGACTGGTATCATTCAAAAATGTTTAAATTTTAAATTTCTCAGCAGTTTCTAGTGTTATTTGTATCTAGTAGCATTTTCATTTTAATGGAATGTAGAATTTTTTCGTTTATTTTACAATTATTTTTGTTTTTTATCTTATTTTAATTATTATGCTTGTTTTTGTTTTTATTTATTAAATGTAGAATATTTTCTTATGTTTTGTGCTGTAATAATTACTACGAAGTTTACATTAGTCATTTCATCAATCGAGGTCATTTATTAATACCTAAATATTGCTCCCAGCTGGTATCATTCCAAATCCCAAATCTTGGTAACTATCTATCCATCCCTGCTATTGTGTGATATTGTGAACCCTCTAACCGTTTGGAGCTGTATTGGAGGACCCAGATGAAAGGCTTCTCTTTGGTACATGCGTAATAATGGCTTGAACTCAGCTGCTGTTTTGTCTCTTCTGCAAGGACACTTCACTTTTTAGGCTATTCACAACACACTCCAACTGTGGTCTTGGACATGTTCACCACCGGGATGACGACAGTTTTTCACTCTGTGTGAGGCAGCTGCATAATTGGTACATCTAGTCAAGTCTCCTTTTTCTTCATGATTTGAATTGAGAGAGCTGTGAAAAAGATGGAGTGTGGTTGCTCCACAGGTCTCCACAGCACAATAAGGCAGGAAAGGCCTTTGTCCCATTCAGATTCATTGAACGCCTTGAAGAATCATCTGTTAACATAGTCTTGTTAGCGCTGCATTTTATTTCTAAAGCCATTTTTCTCTTTTTCATTGAAACACTCTTTGTGCTTGTTTGTTCTATTTGTCTGTGATTTGTATAATGGGCTCAAGCAAACAGTACTGTTCTAATGCACAGTAGGGCTGGGAGATATATTGAATATTTATTTACAATATATAAACAGTGATTTTGCAGGTGTTGTACAATTAAACAATATTATGATTGCAATGATTTTATTGCACTTTTTGTTTGGCCATTATTTTTCCTAAAGACCACTCAACCCTCTAAGCACACCTTGACAATAGAATCCCCTTTGGCTAGTACATTTTAGTAATTAGAACTAAAACTTGGTAACCATGTATGCATATTTTTCATTTTAACTGAATTTAGGACTGATAGTGGAGCTTAGATATTGTTGGTCATTCAGTGTTTCTGTAAGAAAATAAATAGATAATACTAATGAATATTAAAAGATAATAATAAAATTCTACTACTAATAACAACATACAACGCACTAAGGATTTATGAGCTTCTGGGTTCATTAATATTAATCAGTTGTCAGCATTTGCTCAATCTGACTTGCTGAAATCAAAAGAGGGACTTTAATAGATGAAATTGCCGTTTGCGCATTATTTCGGCCCACTACCGGCATTTATTCTGCTTGTTCTTAAAAGCTAAATAATTCCAAATGAACTCCATTATTTTGACAGGAAAATACATCAAAGAATATTGTTTAGATGTAGCGCTCTGAATCTGCGTGGTATGTGAGACTCTCTCTCTCTCTCTCGATCTTTTTTCTTTCTCTCTTTGCGTGTTTGCGCTCTCAGCAAAGCGACGGCGAGTAGTGCGCCTTCACACTACAGTTTACTGTACGTCAAATACTCTGCGCATCCATCGAGATGAATTGAATTAAAGCAACACCATGGAACTTTTCCTCTTCGGTTGCTCTACTGGTTGGAAACGAAATTGTCCATTACCGCTGTCGTAAATAATTTAGCCTACCGTCGCACGCACGCTCGCTGTTTATCCAGCACCGGCTTTAGAATGGACGATGTCCACAGACAAGGTAGAGTATGTTTTCATTAAAGGATGATGTATTGCGACATCAGAAACGAAGAAAAACAAAATAATGACTATTGTAGCGCTAGACGTAAAGCAGTCGAATTTTGTAGTTCTTTTTGTGGTCGGGTTCCTACCCGAACCCCGAAGTTCCGTGGTGCCAATAAAAGCGTTACAGACCCCGTCAGGCAACGGCAGAAGTGCCTTTCACCCTGTTACGACTTGATGAACCACTGATAAGATTTTGGAAACATTATTTTAAGGTAAAAAATTTTTACATAGTGTTGCTTTAATAGTACAGATCGCTTGACGGAGAGCAAAACTCTCAAGCACTCAGTTAGTGTTTGTTCAGCAAGTGAAAATATATCTATGCTGCTAAACTTATACTTAGATTTTACTCGCCAGTGTGTGTTAGAGGCTAAGAATTTATTAGCCAATGGCTAATGATAGACATTATTTAGTAGCCCAGAGTGAAGGTTAAGTCACATGCGAGTGACTTGCTACATGAGTGACGATTTGTAAGTATGAGAGGCATTTAATAGGCCTAAATCTCAGATTTAAACTTCAGTAGCAAAAACAGTGTTAGAATTGGTACATTTCAGAGAATAGATTAAGCAAATCAGTGAATCAACCCAGAATGTGTTCAAAGCATCTGTGAATTAATTTCAGTGAATCGATCCAAAAAAATCTGGTTCCAGCTTTATGGAAATATACGTGTGACATTTGTCATATGTCAAAATGTTATATAAGTATGTGTGTAATGTAGAATTTTCCTTATTGTATTCAATCAGTAAAGAACATTGTGTAAACTTGTCTTAATTCAATTTTTAACTAGATTTTTCATGTTTGAGCTTTGCTCGATGCTGTTGAATTGAAATTTAAAATTAGGATTCCTCTGATTGAGAAAAAAAATGACAACATTACATATGTCTAAAAGAGTATTTATTCGATTTTTGATTTCTCAGCCCTAGTCATCTAAAGAGGTGTAATGGCAAAAGTTAACTTGACTTTTAGGGAAGTTCTTCCTCCTCATGAGGAGCTGTGTGGCTCCACAGCTTCTTATCTGATCTAACTTCACAGCTCATTAAGAGGGTGTCAGTACAACCACACCACCCCAAACCTTCTTAGAGAGATCTGTCAACACTGGAGGCTCTTTAAGTACTTGAGTCTGATATTTGAGCCAAACCAAAATATTTTGGCATTTGCCCGTTTCAGAGCTCTGAGTACAACTTGTGCGTCTATCAGTTTTCCCTTTAGCCTCAAAGACGTTTCCTGTCTCAGTCGTTTCTTGGCAACTCTCTGCTGGAAGTGAAGTCCTGCAATGTCCTTGAAAAGACATCACTGATATTCTTCCATTTATCTTCCACAGTCTTTGATTGCCCCCGTGCTTTAAAAAATACACTCACAGGGCTTTCTTTGGTCAAGGGCAGCACTATATCTCTCTGCTTCATTGCCAAAGTGTATTCGTGTTCGGGACAGTTTGGGGCAAATTACTCATATCACAGCATCAGACAAGTGCACTCCAGCTGTGCCTTTTTTCCTGCATCTTTAGACATTAAATCACCCAACTTGTTGAAATGTCGAAGGCAGAAAGAGATTTCTGAATACTGACAGCATCTGCCCCCCAAAAACCTGATATTACCTGATACCTGATTATTTTACACACCAATTAGCTGAACACGGTGCAGATCCATAATGCATCCGGACTAGGAAACATAAATACATTTATAAACAAAATAAGGCCTTTTTTATTATCTATTTATTTATCTATCTATTTATGTGTGTGTGTGTCTGTTTCTGAATCTTCGCAGTATTGGCCTTAAATTAATTTGACATATTGTGTGTTTAGATTTATGCTTGGAGCAAATTTACATTGATGCTACTGCTGTGCTTTTACTCACTGGCTCAGTTTTTCTTCTTTTAATGCGAGACTCTAAAAACAATCAACAAAGCGAAGCTCAGCAGGCCTTTGCATGGACCTGGTTCCTGGTCTGAGGAGGAGTGGATGTCTGCATGCCTCATTAAGCTGCATACACACTACCATATGGCATTTTTCTCTTGATCAGATGTCCAGTTTTTTTTGTTTCAGAAAATGCCTCAGATGCTGCCTTTTTCAACTAGTCTCCAAAAGCCATTCTCCACTTTTCAAATGACTTGGTCACACTGTTTCAGTGCACACAAAAGGCGATCATTTCTCCTGTCTGGTTTGATGCCAGACCACTTTGCATAGTTTGTGCTCTTTTTCACAATGTCCTCCAATAAGAGAATCATAGCAACCATTTTTTTTATATATATAATATCTTTGGATTCTGAAGCAGAAACTGTGTAGAAAAGGCCTGGGGAGCTCAACATGACCGCTTTTGGTTATAGAAGTTGACTATTATAGAGTCGTTTTGTTACGAGTAAATAAATTCATATTGAATTGACACATTTGAATGCCGTTTATTTGCTTATGCAATAATGAAGAATCACAACGGTCAACTAGTTGACAAACCAAAAATGTAGATTTTTTCTGAAATTAGTTTTACATTTTTTTATCTAATGTTTTGCTTTCTGTATTGGGCTTTTTTGATTCAAAATTTGTTGGATTGTTTATATTTTCATGCTTTTTTTTGTTTTGTCATTTATGGTGTGTATATAATGCTGCAATTTTGCACATAGCTAAAATGCAGGTTAAACAAGGCATTTTTTAAACAATTACAAGTAGCCTCCAAATATTTGCAAGTTTTGTAGATGCTTTTTCGTAAACAGAAAAAATGGCCCATCGAACAGCTCCAAGTGCTCTTCTTCATGTTGTTGAATGTTGCTTTGCTAATATTAACTTTTGAGCTCCCTGTTTAGTTGTTTGCAATTGTTTATAGCGATACATTGCAATCAGTGTAACCAGGTAAGCAAAAAAAAAGCAGTCTTGGTGGCATACTTGTGTCCTCTCCCCCTGCAGGAGCTCTATCGCTCTGGGCCAAGCCTCCGCTGTTTTTAGTTCTCCTCCGTGCTTCTCTTTCCTGCCGCTAACTGCCGTGCCCCTGCTACCCCGGCTCTGTGGTTTAGCACTGTATTTACATAGAGCAGCCAAATTGCAGGAAACGAGATGTACTACTTAATGTGTTTGCAAATATAATACTTCCTCGAGCACTTCGTTTGAGGCCAAGCGGGCGCACTGAAGCGAATATAAACATGGACGCACATCTGGACATTTTGTGGGTGTCCAGGTCAGAGTTGCTCCACTTGAGGCAACTGCCTATGTTTTTATAGCATGCAGAGCCCATCAATTCAAATCCAATGCATCTGTCCAACTGTAGCAAGGGGGGAAATGTGTGGACTTACTAGGGTGTGAAGAAAAGTGCTCACAGTGCACTGCTTAACAGTGACAAATTTAGGATGCGTGTCTGTGGTAAGACAACAGCAAGAAAGAGAGAGAAGACAGACTTGTGGACTATGTGGTGGTTTTGGTATTAGCGATTTTTTTGAATTGTAGCTTGGGGTGAGTTGATGAAAAATGAAGTCTTTCAGTGTTTTGTGGTTTGTTCTGTGTTTTCATTCTATTTGTTTGGTATTCACTGTCAGGCTTTAGGCCTTAGTCAGGATAGACACCTTATTTAGTTTGACACAAATGAAAATGAGGCTGTGAGGGATACGAGTAGCTACCGTTCAAATCGTTGTATACTGGTTCTATTTAACAACTAGTTTTTTCAACCTATATGTTTTTAATCCCTGGAACTTTAATGAAGATGTACATATTCAATGTTTTGTCAATGTTTATCAAAATGGACGGTACCCAGTATATTACAATTATGGATGCAGAATATATTGGTACCATAATGGTTAGCAGACAGTATTAGTGTTTTTTTTTCTTTTTAATTTTCCAGTTTTAGTTGATAATGGTCATGCTCATTCCTATTTTTCATTCAAATTATCTTTAGCATCAATTAACGCAAATATGCTGTCTACCCAGAGACTAAGGTCTACTGAGTACCACTAAACCTGATGCCAGTGTGATTTGCAGTTGTTTTTCCTCTCAGTTTTCTTGAAATTGTTTTTCTGGAAGCCTATGGCTGCTGAGGGACAGGCTTTTGCTAAGGTTTTGGGGGTCCAATGCTCACATCTGGAATCATAGTAGTGCTGTTTGGGTGGTGAGTGTCCATCCTGCTTGCTTTAGATGGTCTAGTGAGCAGGTGAGCAGCACCTCTAAAGATCACCGCCAAGTTTCTGTGAAATGGATGAGTGTCAGAAAGATAGAAAAGAGGGAAAGGAAAATACAAGCATCATCTCTAGAGGGACAGTGGTGTCTGAGCAGTTTGAGGGAAGCCTCAAACCAGCAGCTGGATTTGGCTGCAAACAGTTTCCCAATGATGTCTCTTCCTTTGATAAATGTCTGTGTGGCATCTATTTATGTTTCCTTTTTTTCACTCACCAACTTTGTTTTCTCACAGGAAAAATCTTTTTCTTAATCATATTTTATGTTCATATTTTTGTCTTGTCTTCCAGCAAAAAAAAAAATATCCGGTATTAAACAATGTAAATTTACTTTAAGAAAGAATTGTTAATGATGGATTTTTTTTGGAAGCATGTTTCCACCTTGTTTTTATATTAATTCTGAGGCGGAAATAAGTTTCCTTACATTTTAGGCACATCTTGTTGCACTGTAATTTTATGGAAGTGCCCTCGTAATTCATCTTGTCTTTTTATATATATTCCGGCCTAAACATCATAACCGCTGAGCAAATTGTCTCCATATTCAGAGCATCGCTGCTTTAAAGAATGCATCCCTTATGTCTGCCAGCAACCTCAGGCCCCTGATTAAACTCTGCCAGTTGCAATAACGAGAATGCAATAATGCTACCAAGCAGGCGGCGCTCGGGAACTGAACCGAAGTCAGATGTTCCTGGTTCTCATTCTGAATAGGATTACATGGAGTTTAGTGAGAGGAGTAATTGTTAGTGTAAAGGTGAAAGAACATAATTTTGTTTGACTTTGCTTCATTTATGAGTTAAGGTTGATGTTCAATAACGCTGAGAATAAGATGTTTGTAAATGTGTTGCTTACTTGGGCGAAGCACATCTGTAAATCTCAGCTGCAATGAAAAAGGTTTATTAGGGCCTATATACACATAGCAGAACACTCAAGATGTCCTGCGTCAGAACAGGAGGAAGGAGATGGGAAATTTGACATTTCAGTATTTTACACTTGATTTCTTTATGTATTTTAGAGGTTGTGCACTCACAGCTTGCATTGCTTTTTGATTATATTAATAAAAATGTCTATCTGCTGCTCCAGAAACCAAATGGCTAGTGTCCTAGGATGTTTCTGACATAGCAGAAGTGAATCCACGAAGACCACATATAAGTGTGCTGTAAATCAAATGCATAGTTTTATAGTAAATCAGAAGTGAAAAAAATCATATTGTTGTGTTATAAATCATCATTAGAATATATCTTAAGGGTCTCTTTCTAAGTGATTTGTATAATCGTAAGGGGTATAAAAGTGGGAAGAGGCATCATAATCACTGCCCTAGATTCCTCAGTAGATTGACTCAAATGCACCTGTGGGACTCCAGGAGGAATCCAGGAGAGAACGGGATTTATGTAAGCAGGGAACCTCCTCAGATAGTCTGCAAGCTTGCGAATAAACTTGCGTCGAGCTTAGTGATCTTAGCCGCTCAGCTTTTTCTCTCTAGAAAGCGATGATACATCCGGCCTCCCTCACAGCTCATAAATACAAGGGGAATTAAACCGTCCCCCCTTGTGGTGGAAGGTTCTTTAGGACTTTTCACCGATCGAATGGAAAACCATTGACCTTCCGCTCATGAGATTTTACTAGGTGTTTGAGTAATTGTTTTCCTTCTTCCCTTTCTCGAGCAGGGCAGTGCAGTCAGCCTCGAAGGACTTCATGGTGCATTGCCCAGAAACGTGGTCTTCAATGACAGCACCTTCATCTTCCTCGAAGCCTCCTCGGCTCCATTAAAGGAAGCTGGAGGCGGTAGCCAAGAGCTCAGAGGGCTTGTCAATGGTTCTGTAAAACAGGCGCAGTGTTGCTGTGAGGATAGCAGGGGTTGGACGTATATTTCCAGCTCCGAAACAACTCTCAGATCAGAGTCCATTGGGGCTGTATGATAGAGTGCTGGAGAGTAGATGAACTGTCTAATGCAGTGCTTCTCAAACTTTTCCGCCTGTGATAAAATCAGAGCTAGTGGTCAACCAATATGCATTTTTTGAATAACTAATATCTTAGAGAGCAGGGTTGCCAATGGCCAATACATGAGATAGCAAACTATAATTGAGTGGAATTGAGTGGTTTAGTCCAAGTTTTCTGAAGAGACACCATCTCTTTGTATGCAGAATAGATTTAATTTAGTTTTTTATTCACATATAAACATTCATCAACACACAGCATATATGGTAAACGGCAGGGACGTGCACAGACATTTTGAGGGGCAGGGGCTCAAGTGAAAAAAAGGGCACTTCTCATAATTACATTTTTTTTAACAAAAAAGTATACAACTCTGACTTCTTTTTAGAAAAAATAATTAAAACCTCAAACTCACGCAATTGTTTCACGCATGACTGTCATCATCAAATAAAACCTTCAAAATTCACAATTAGATGGAGTTTGTTTTAAACCTACTATCCTCCATCTGTTTGCATCTGTAGCAGGGGTGTCACTAGGATTTTCATTTTAGGGGGGCTAAACCCCCAATGATGAGGGTATGATTTTTTTTATATTCTTTTTAATATATATATATATATATATATATATATATATATATATATATATATATATATATATATATATTATATATATATATATATATATATATAAAGGTAACACTAGTTTAGGATTTAATGCTCACTATTAACCAGTTTCATTACCATGCAAAGGCAGGGTTTTATAATCACTGTGGTCCTAAATGTGAAGTAGGGAAGGGGGTTCGGGGTTTCCCCGAGAAAATTTTGATTTCTCTAATCTATGTGCATTTTAAGATGTTTTGAAGGCCAAAAAATTGGATAACAGCTTTAAAACCATGTCAGTGGGCAGCTGATTATTTTTCTCTTTTTATTTTTTTTCTCTGATATGTGCATTTCAAGACGTTTGAAGACCGAAATATAAATAGCTTTAAACCCATGTCAGTGGGCAGTAGATTATTTGTCAATACCTGCTCGTCTCCTCATCTCCATCACTCTTTCTTTTTTTCCTCAGTCTCTTCCTCCCTTTCTCTTCCCCTCCTAAAGCTGAGCTTTTTTAATTTACTAAAGGCTACAATTTGTATTATATTCTCAATATGTAGCTACACATTCATTATTAAACTTGTGCCTAACATGATGAATATGGCTTTGTTAATGTTTCTTGTCCCGTCACAATGACAGTAGGCTAAACTAATTATTACATTACATGAGTCACGTTACATAGGCCTATATTTTCAGTTCAAAATGGCGAAATTAGACAACTATATTAGTTTGCCTGATTATTTTTTGTCATTCGTTTAACATTTACGACCTAAAAAAAATCAAATATGAAATGTTAAGTTTAGCTACTTACATCGTATCTCGCACTTGACCGTACGCGTCGAGTCGCACTGTTAAAATTCGCGCGCAGCAGCGTCTGTGAACATAAAGCCCGCCTACTTTGATTTGATTGGTCATCTCAAATATTCTGACATTGACGAGCAGTGACAGACCAATGAGGCTCAGATAAACACACCCACACACGTCCTCTGCTTCTGACGTGCTCTCTGCTCGGCCGCTGCGGATTAAGATGAAGAACGCGCTGAATCTGATTATAACAAGACTGAAGCGAACACGAATTTGTGTAGCCTACATACATTAATCACACATTTTTAGGGGGGCTAGGCAGAAGTTGGGCCTAGCGACGACCAACAGGAATATTATTTTTAAAAAAATTAAAAAAAGCACCCCAGAAAAAAGGGCACTTTCTCTCCAGGAATAAAAAGGGCAGGTGCTCAAGCCCCCTTTGATGTCTATGTGTGCACGTGCCTGGTAAACGGAAGCTCAAGTATGCTTGCTTGACGTGCGAGAAACGATAAGGTTCATTTTGTTAAGCAGCACTTTTAGGCTTCTGCAAGAACCAATAAGGTCATTCTTGTGTTACGCAGCACATTTGAGCTTCAGAAGGGACCAATGAGGTTCATTCCTGTGTTACGCAGCACAATTGAGCTTCAGCAAGAACCAATGAGGTTCATTCATTCTCATGTTACGCAACAGGTTTGAGTTTCTTTCAGAACCATTGAGGTTCATTCTCGTGTTAAGCGGGATGTTTGAGGTTCTGCAAGAACCAATGTGTTTTGTTTGTTCTTGTGCGTTTAGCAAGTATGGTTGAGCTTCTGTTTTTGTTCGCTGATCAATGTTTGTATGTGGATAAAACCTAAATTCAATCTGTTTATCATATAAAACGATCCAGTCTCTTCTTCTCAAAACATATGGATTAGTTTTACTATATCTTCAATAACTTTTTGAAATTACTAAGTGGTAGTTGCGTGGACCGTCAGTGGAGGGAAAAATAATATCTCTATTTGTATTTAGAAGATGAACAAAATTCTTATGAGTTTGGAATGACATGAGGCTGAGTTATTGATGACAATTGTTTAATTTTTGGTTGAATTAACCCTTTAAAATTGCATATAATTTTGAAATTAGAAATGTGTTTGAGAACACTACTTTATTTCCATCAGGTGCCCCATTGGAATCTAAAGACTAAAATCTTCGATGCACTGTCATCTTCTGAAAAATTTTCTTAGATTCTTTGATCAACCTAACTCATTAATTCAAATGTATTTCTCACATCAAAGGTGTGAGGTATCCCACACAAAATGGTTTATGCATAGCTAATGGACTTTGTACATGGCACATATTTTCCACTGTCTCTATTCAAAAACATTAATGCTGTCAGAATACTGTTGCTTGACTCAGGGATGGAAATGCGATTCTTCTTTCTGTTTGAAGTCTGGTTCAAGTGTAAACCTGACTGCTTTATCAAATCCTTCCTTTTCTGTTTGAGAAGTGCTTCTGACATTTTAAGCAGCATCCTCAATGTTTTTAAGTCAAGAGACACGAACCTGATCACCTCATCTCCTGGATGACATCCAGAATCTCTCAACATGAAATCAAAACAGACCCCATTTACTTTCTTTATACATATTTCTGGTGTTTTTGCTCACAATTCTTCATTTCAAAGAAAAAAAATATTTGTCTTTGTAATCTTTCATCAAAATGTAATAACTAATAACTTTTTTTTTCATTGACATCACATGAAAAGCCCACCGTGGTCTCTTTGTTTAAAGTGAACCCAAAGCCAAATAGATGTTTAGACATTTTTAAAGGGATAGTTCACCCCTCATGTTGTTCCAAACATGTATGAATTTCTTTCTTCTGCTGAACACAAAAGAAGAAATTTTCATGTCAGTTCCATAGCATTGACTTCCATAGTATTTTTTTGTTCCATACTATGGAAGTCAACGGGGTCCATCAACTGTTTGGTTACTCATATTCTTCAAAATATCTTCTTTTTTGTTCAGCAGAAGAAAGAAATTCATTATGGTTTGAAACAACTTGAGGGTGATGACAGAATTTTCATTTACTAACATTTACTAATACATTTTTACATTTTAAAGTTATATCTCAACATTAGTTAATGCACAATGAACTAACATGAATGATCAAGGTATAAGTATTAATATTAATATGTTCATATATTTAATATGAAAGTACAGTACATTTTCATGGTCAAGTACTGTTTTTTGAGCCATAAGCCACTATTTTTTGCAATAAAGTTCAGCTCTATTTTATGTATGTTTTTTTTTTTTTTTCATTCAGTATCCATTTAAAAAAATATATCGCTTGATTAATGATTAATCCATTATGTGGCCATATTAATCCAGCGTGGGCCAACCTAGTTATTGTTATCAGTAAAATCCAACATCGGTCTACCTCTAGTAATTTTTCTTGTTTTAATGTCTTGCTTCGGTCTGAAATGTCACATCATGAAAGGCGTTTAATGTTGACTTTCTAAATTTCAGATGCATTCAGTGCTGTGACTGTGCGGTAACATGCATTGCTTATAACTGTATTACAGTAAACACACCAGTGCAGTGTAACTCGAAAGCTTCGACAGAGGGACCGGTTTTCTTTTCTATAAGTCAGTGTGGCATAAATCTGTACTGGTGTCACTGTCTATCAACTCTAACACTCCTAACCACCATCTATGCTTACTCAAATGTGATTATTTATGACCTCGTTCTCTGGCTTTCTCTCTCTCTCCTAGCTTTCCGAGTTCAGTATCCTGGAGGATCCATTACAGAGGCATTTATTTCTCATTTATTCTTTATCCAAGTATCATCCAGAAACTCCATGCATGCTTCCTTTCATTTCTGAGAAGGAAAATATGAACCTTGGGTCGCAATTCAAATGTCCAGATCATTTGAACGACATTAGAAAAGGTTTGTTATAGTTGCTGATTTGCACGCACATCAATATGCAGATGTATACAGATTTTAAAAATTAAGTTTCAGCCTTAATTCCACTTTTAATTGAAGCTCTGTCAGCACATCTTCTCAGAGAACCACATTTAGCACGCCTGGAGGAAAAATATCCATTGGCGGCTGCTGAAAAGGTTTATGATTGAGTGAGAGGTGCCGCTGCGGGATTTTTGAATATGGGCCTAATGACGTGGGTTAAAAGAGAGGCTCATGGGTGTTTTTGCTGGTGTCTCACGATGGATTTTAACACAAGTAAAGGCTTTAAATATAACCATTAATCTGTGTTTTCCACCAATGAAATGAACTACAGCTATTCATCATGTGAAGAGGCACACGAGCACATGACGTACCTTGGCACCGGTAGTTAATGGAGGGGCCGCTGAAGGCAAAGAGAACAAAGAGAAAAATGGATGTCCGAAAATGTTAGAGAACCGAACAAAGAGCAGGAAGAAGGGAGATTGGCACACAGTCACGAAGCTCCAAAAAGACAAGATCAATACTGATTGATGGAGGCACAGATAGAGAAGAGAAGAGAAAAGAAGGTAGATGTACTTCTCACTGTGATGAGAAATAGCTATCTTAAGAATTGGGCTGCAATATTGGTTGCCATGACAACGAGAACAGACTTTTTGTCTGTGTCTTCTGCTAACCAATTTATTCCTGTGGAGTTTTTTTTTTTTCTTTTCTTTTTCGGCAGTTTTGCCACTTGCTTGCTACTTTACTGGAACTCGTTCTCTATTTGTATGTGTTTTTCAATCAGAAATCAGGATTCATCTCTAAAGTTTGTGAAACATGATTCTAAAGGATTATGTGACACTGAAGACTGGTGTGATGCTGCACTTTGCCATCACAGGAATAAATTACATTTTAAAATGTTAAAATAGAAAATGGTTATTTTATAGTATAATAATAGTTCACAATATTACTGTTTTTACTCTATTTTTGATCAAATAAATGCAGACCCACTGAGTGTGAATGATAGGGACTTAATTCTTAGTTTGAGAGTGCCATTTCTTGTCATTTTGTTTCTTAGTTATGCTTCACTGTGGCTACTATCACTTCTAGACTTATTAGTTTAGAAAACATAGCATCTAATTTTGTAGAGTTTATCATTGTGTCTAATTCAGCGCACTCATCAAAGGTTGCTCAGCTATTAGTGGATTATGCCTCTAAGTGAGTGAGTTTATTCTACAGAAAATCAATGAGCTGTTTAAGAGCACATACGTTTGTTGAGTCTGTTGAAGGTTTGTCTGAAGGAAAGCCTGCTGCGTTTGGAGAGCCCTGTATGTTTATCTAGTATGTGTGATGTATGCCTGGCTGACAGTGGCAGCACCAGGGCACGGGTCACCGAGAGCCAAACTCAAAGGACACACCGGCAGACTCATCCTCCCCCTCTCTTCCTCCTCTGCTTCTTTCTCCTCTTTGTTTCTGGTTTGTGTACATACGAGGCGACTTCCTTGTCTTTGCCGATCTGTCTCCCTGGGGTCCTGATAAGAGATCTGGGTGGTCTGATGAGGTGCCAGCGTGATTAGATTAAATTTATTATCCGTTTTCCACCAGACATAGAAGAAATGAGACACTATTGGGGTAGACAACACTTGTACGTTTGAAAGAGACTAATCTCACACCTAAATAATGTAGTCTCTTTTATTCGTGTCCACTGATGAGACACTGTTTGACCCGATATTTCGATAGCACACCAAATTCAATATTGACTTGTTAGCTAGACCTTTGTTTTTCACCATAGCTTGCATTGAGTTATGCTTTTTCTGTGCTGCAAACTCTGCAGGATTTGGTTCATAAGTGAACATTGTCAAAAGATTGGCCAAAACACACAATCCGTGAGGACTTTTTGGCATGAAAAACACTTGACTAGAGTGTTAATCAAGGTGGCTATAGAGTTGGTGAGCATTAGAAACACCTCACAATCCATCCTTTAATTAACTCTCTGATTTTCTCCCTGGAGAGAAACCCGTGAAGCTTAAGTGATTTGATTATATGTCACCTTTTGTTAGTCAAGGACTTGAATACGGGCCTGAGACCCTGACAATATTCCTTAGTAAAGTTGAGCTCTCTGGTCCAATAAAGACATAGAAGTCTCCAAAACAATCTATCCGACATCATCTCATGGACATTTCATTTTGCACTGGACATTTAGAAGTAGAAAAGAAACGTGCACAGATCATCAGGCAGACCATCTGTTTTAATTTGTACAGAGAAAGTATTGATGATTGTAATTAAATATTTATAGCACTTTCAATAAATTACAAGCTACCTTTGATACAGGCACATTGTTGTTTTGTAGAAGATTAGTTTTTGTGTTTTTTTTTTGGCATGACCTGCAAGTAAAATGCAGACTGCTGATTAATACCCATTGTATGAGTAGACATTTTTTCTTAAGTGCGTTAAAGTCAAACTTTCCCTCTAACGACCACAGATTAGCTAATTCATTCTTACTTACTTTAAGATGCCTTTCGTTTATTTCATTTACTGAAGCTGCCTCTTTGTTTCCTGCAAGCAGGTGATTTGAAGTGCATACTATTGGTGAACTAGTGTTATTTGAGATATAATAAGAAATGCAGTCCTGCAGCTTTTAAGAAAATGTCACTTTCTTTTTCCACTGTATGTGCATATGCTCCCTGTTGAGTTCATTAGCCTCAGAGGCTTTAGTCGTGAGACTAGCACAGTTTTAATGAACACTTCATACTCTGCTTTGGCTGTCGGTGCTTTGATTTGACTTGCGGTGGTGGTAGTGGCCGCTTTCTCTTGCTAAGCGCCTATCGTTTTTCCATATCACAGTCCATCGCTGGCTCAAATAATAGAGCTCATTAAATTCAACTGTTAGCTTAGAACCTGTAATGCTGGAGACACCAGGGTTTGGTGTGGTCTTTGAGAAAAGCTTGGGTGGTTTTGGTGACGGTATTATCGAAGTTACGTCAGAGGATCAACAATGGAAAGAATTGCGTTCTCTATGTAGTAAGTATGACACTATTAGTGGCTTCTCTTCATCTTCAAAGGACAAGCTTCAAGTGTTAGCAATTTTAATGGGGAATGTTAAATAACAGAGTATACTATATTAATTATTTATATACATTTTATAAGTATAGGGGATGAGTCAGATTTGACATAGATTTGCAAAAGATTAAAGTATTGCAAGTATTAATTATATCTTTATTTTTGGACTACTTTGTTTTATACTTTTTTGCTCAATACTTTATATTTGTTTTGCAAAACTTTATTCTTTAGCAAATCTACGTATGTGGCATGGTTTTGACTTCATATAGGAAAGACCTTGGCTTGCTATCACGCAAGTTGTCAAGTCAAATTAGAGAAAAAAAAAATATTTATATTGGTTTCAAACAATTTTTTAATAGAATATTTTTTGGGGAATTTTGTCTTTCAAATAAATTGTATTATCATTCATTTGCTATAGCTCAACACATCATGAAAAATAAAATGTTTTATATTTTGTATTATTATATTGTATTATTTTATATCAATACATATATTATATATTTTATATTAAGTTAATATTATAATATTTGTTTTCCGAAAAATAGGATTTTACTGGAGATAAACCCAGTGTCTTCCTATATATGTTTGTTGCAATTATTTTTCACTTGTTTTTTTCATGATGAAGATAGAACAATCAGCAAGTGTTTCTAACCCAACATAATTAATTAATTCAAATGAATTCAGTCGAACCTAAACCCCTTCTCTTTAGCTCCACTCTCAAAATCGCTCAGAGGTTGAGAGTCTGTTTGGGCATAGTTACCATGGAGACTATTTTGATGAGGAGCAGACGACTACATTTCAATTGTTTGCATTGGTCTTTCCTCATGTATAAGCTCAGTGTTAGTCTGATAGTTGAATGCAAGTGAACATTGGAGAGTAATGTTCTTGCATTATTTACCATAGCTGTGTGGATGAATCAGTGGCAAATCCTTATTTAGAGGTTGTCGGATACATTACCAATGGAATCAGATAAATACCTTATTCACTACTATTGATTTTTTTTATGTGTATATATGTTAAAGGTACATTTGGGTTTGAAATCAGTGTCACATGATCCTTCAGAAATCGTTCTGATTTGCCTATTTTGCGGATCAAGAAACATCCCTCAATACTTTTTTTTGCAGGATTCTTTTGTGAATAAAACATTTTAAATAACAGCATTTATTTGAAATAAATTTTTTGTAACCATATAAAAGTCTTTACTTTTCTTTTTGTAATGCTCCTTGCTAAACAGTTATATTAATTTCTTTAAAAAAAAATCCATAACTTTTGAACGGTAGTGTAAATTGTGTCAAGCTGAATGTTTAAATTGAATTGTCTCTCAAACTAAAGCAAGAAGATCTCAAGATCTTACATTCTTTGATTTGAGCTCATTAGTTTGCTGCTTTTGATAATTATGAGACCATTTCATAAATCATTAATTTCAAATAAAACTCTAAAGTAAATATTTTAGATTTCTGCCGATTGGACCTTTTTTTTTTTTTACTTCCAATGCTCCCTATTGAGCCTCATAGTAGACCTTTCACCCTGTTGCAAATAAATGAGAACTTTAAATCCTGAGCTGTATGTTACGTGTACATGATCCTTTAAACACACAATGCTAATTCTAAGACTTCATTGGCACAAAGAGTGTGCTGTGACAAATCCACTTCTCATACAAAAAGTTGATTTGACCTGTAAATGGCTGAAATTTATCTCAACAAATTTTGTCGAAACGTATCATTTCACAAACTATGACATGAGCAACTCTGAAATCATTTGACGTGAGGTAAATCTCTTGTTTAGACCTTTATATTTGAACCACTAACACCAGGTTGTCTCTGTCTCCCAGGCGAATGGATGTAAGACAGCCATATTGTGATGGTAAACATCCCGTCTGAAAGCAGAGGGACCCCCAACCGGGGTCATACACATAACCGCATTGTACGTGAATTGACTCCTCATGTTGGATTAGCTGGTTAAATACAGTGATCCTTTCCCTCAGACGCACAATCGTGACATTTAACGCATTTGAATGTGGGTCTCAAAAAAGGCCACCACGGTCCATTCAGTATCCGCCAGCTCAGTTTCCCCGCACCATTCACTGCAACTATCACAACGGCGTGCTTGGCAACCCTGAAAGCGTACACTTAAAATGCCACATGCGGAAGTATCGAGACATCCCTCGTTTGGTGAATGCACACCATTGTGGAGCATAGATGTCGAGAAAGACCGACAGAAAAGTCATCAGCTCATGCAGTGCGACAGAACTCGGTGTAATGTATTTACTCAGCTACAGCTGCCAAGATAGTTTGAGAGAAAGTTTGGCAAGGAAAATAAATACTTGCTAAAATGTATTGGGATCCAGAAACCATTTTTTTTTTCATTTTCCAGAGACTGAATCCCAACTTTCGAGATCAGGATAAAGAGGAGTGAGAGAGCTAGAAAGTTACGAGAACTGAAGAATGGGGGGTAAAAGTGGAAAATAGAGAGGTATGGGGTCTGATAGCAACTGAAATAAAAATAGACTCTGGATGGAGATGGTGTCTTGATGAGGGCCGCCCGCTAACCTCTCAGGCGCCACACTCCCCGGCTCAGGCGGGCCCCAGGAGCGGGAGGGGCCAGACCACAAAACCATCTGGTTGCTGAGGCTGTTGTATTTCTCCACTTGGGGGTCTACAACTATTGAAGAGGGGTATTTTGCTTGCGTTACACCCAATAGATAGCACTACACTCCTAAAAATAAAGATTCTATGGTTCCATGAAGATTTGTTTACATCCATAGAACCTTCCAGGAGGTTCTTCAGAATATTAAAATGTTCATCATACTGGTTATTTTAAAAACTGCTCACTGAAAAGTTCTTTGGGGAACCCAAAATGTTTTTTTTTTTTGCAGTGATGCTATAGATCAGGTGTGCCCAACCCTGCTCCTGGCGATCGACTGTCCTGCACAGTTTATCTCTAACCCTGATCAAACACACCTGCCTTTAATTTTCAAGTACTCCTGAATACCTTAATTGGTTGTTAAGACCTTAATTGAAGACCTTCAGGTGTGTTTGATTAGGGTTGGAGATGAACTGTGCAGGACAGTCGATCGCCAGGAGCAGGGTTGGGCACACCTGCTATAGAAGAACCATTTTGGGTTCCTAGTTTATTTGTTCTTCTTAGTGTGCAGAACATTTTAATAATTGGATGAATCTTTTTCCACCATAAAGAAAAAGCTGGATAGGTTCCATGGCTGTAAAAGGATCTTCATGGAACCATAGGTGGCAATAAAGAATCTAGCGTAGTGTCGTATCTACTTCTGTAAATGGCTAAGATAGCAGCAGAGCAGAAAGTCTTCCTAACCCGGGTTCAGAGAGACGTCACAGAGGAACGGTCCAACATTTGATTAAAGAGTCTCTACCCAGCAGGCTGTGAATGGATAAAATGAGTCAGACTGATACTCATGGCTCTTAAAGCAGGCAAAAAAAAGGCTCAGCATAGCATCAGTTTCTGTACTGAGGGGTCTTGTTCCACCTGACACAACCCAGCGGGGATGCGGTGACCCTTCAGCTGATGACTTCATCACTTACAACATTGCTTTTAGGTTCTTCTCATAGGAAACAGCTGAAGGAAAGCATCATTTGATTTGCATTAAAGAAAACGTCATATTAGATAAGCTTAAAAATCAGAAAAGAAAAGTGTTTTTATGTATGAGTAGAAAAGAGTCTTCCACTTAGATTTGAGTTGCTTGAGTCACTTGTTTACTCCATTAGGGCATGCCAGGTAGCATTAGAGAATTTTAGCAGTTAACTTCAATGCAGCAGGGAAATGCTACAGAACTGTATATGCTTCCTCATATGGAATGCATTTAAAGGAAAAATATTTTCATAACAGTTGGAAATTTTAGATTTTAAGTGGATTAAGGAGGCTGTATGCCGTTTTTCTCTCCTCTTTTCCAAGGGACATCTGGATCCTGTTAGCTCTTTATGGACAATATGTCATTTCTCTCCGTATGTCATCTTGACACTGCTTTTTTGATTGTCTGTATGTGTTTAAAGAATGCTGGGTTTTTAGAACATGTGTTTGTGAAACACAAGTTTGTTTTTGTTTTTTTAAAGGGAATTTTTAAAACACGCTATGCAACAAAATGATTGAACATGTAATTTATTAAAAATACATAAATGCCAATGTGTGCTACTGCTAGCTAGTAGTTAAAGCTATTGAGAATTATGTATTGCGTACCTGGTTGTTATCAAAGTGATATTACCCTTTGTTTCATAAGCTAAACATCAAAAAGTAACCCGAAATCATTGCTCTTGCAAATGTATTCTTTACGATCTGAAATGAAAACTATAGATTTCTTCTTCAGTTACTTTTGTTAATTTTGTGCAGTCCTATGAACAGTTGGATCTCAGTACTTAGATAATGGTTTAGAGTGTCTGCCTTTCTGTGTCTTTCTTTGATTTGCTGTGGTGTTTTTACTCTGTGGGTCGTTTGATTAATGTGGATAGTTTTGGTTGTTTCAGATACTCCAAAAATCACTTACTTCATTTTACTTTATAACCCCTGGCCAGTATCCTCTCTTACACTGTTAGTCTAGTTCTGGAATATCTGTAACCATTTTCAATCTTCTGCCACCTCTCTTATGGACTTCTCCAACTCAAACAGTGAACTGTTTTCACGGTCTTTCTGTTTCCTCCTTAACACCTTCCTAAAAATCCTCTCAAGCCGCAGATTGGTAGTCCGTTTCATTATTGCAAATTCTTGAATAAGCTTTATGAATATTTAGTAAGTATATGCTGTACAGGCTGCCACATAATGTGTTTCCCTGGAAGCCTGTCTGAGTTTGTGGACTAGACGTGGCTCCACCAAAATGGGGGTTTTGTTTGCCTAAATATTTCATTTCTAAAGCGAGCCCTCAGTTCTGAGTCGGGACACCATTCATTTTGATATTTGAGAGTTGAGTGTACCATCTCTTGAAGGAAAGCAGGGGGCCGATGACTTTATCTCCAGGCAGAAGTTAAGACCCTCTCATCTGGTAGCAATCTTTCCGTGAGCCCGCTTCAGCCAACCACAGTCCAATTCATCAGAAACTGTCATCTGCCCGTGGAATAGTGAAAAAAGCCAATGGATGGGGGCAAGACGTTGAGTGTAAGCGTGGGGAGAAATAGATGATCTTTTAAAATGGAAAAACACCAACTCAGCTTTGCCATTTGCATGTAATTGCTTTAGGATGAAGCAGATGCAGGTCTGGATTTGTAAATGCAGTGTTTATTTTAAAACGAACTCGACCTCTTTAATGCGACATGCAACCTCTGGTCAGCAGTAACTGTCTGCTCATTATTCTTAAGAAAACAATGGATTGTGAGGGTAATGAGTCTAATTTAGTCCTGCATTGAGCGTGGAGTTGATTGGGTCGGCCTTTTCATGTTGGACAGGCTGCCACCATGCTCTGTTTGGTTAGAGTAGAATTAAATTGCCCACGGATTGCAGCGGCTCCTGAGAAAACAGTGTGAATAGGTGCAAGCCGTGATGAATGGCATACAGAAGATCAAAGATGGGATCCTTATTTAGAGATCCTGGTCAGTATTGCTCTTTAGCAGCACTTTGTAATTTTTGTTTTTGATCTACTAGTGTCTCTAAGCCATAATCAAATAATGCCAAAGCCAATAATTGGATGGTAATAAACTTTCATATGTTAATTTAATATTATTTTCGATACATTTTGATATTGTTTAATTCATATTAATATGAATTAATATTAAGAATCAATAAAAAGTAATATTCCGTTATAATAATAATAATAATAATATTGTATTAAAATGAATTATTAGTGTTTTTAATATGATCTTTTAACTAGATTATGGCAAATGTAATATAAATTGAGGGGAAAGGAGTATCTGTAATATTGACCAGTAACTGATATGGTACTAAGTTCATGCATCCGTGATATATTACATTACACTTTAGATCCCTAAAATATTATATTTTTAAATTGCAATTACCTTTGCGGTCATCTAACGCTCACTTAATCTTTAAAAACACGAATTTATTTTAAAATATTAAGATTATTACCATTATTAGTTAATGTTAATAAAATAAAATATAAAAACTAAATATCAAATCTCAAAATGAGTAGCTATCATTAAAGTAATGATAAATGAATTGATAAATGAGATTTTAAAATGTATTTATAGGATATTATTATTAGCCTTTTGTTAGCTTCCAGAATGTTTAAATAGAAGCCGAATGTCTTAAATGTGGATGTTTTTAAAGATAACGTTTTATAGAATCAATAGTACGCTAGCTTTAAAATAAAACACAATAACTGACATCAAAGTGATGCATTAGCATCGAAATTCCAATGGAGCCAAACCGGAGGAAGAAAGTTCAACATCTTATAGTTTGAATTTATCTGGGTCAAAACTAATGCTGCAAAGGATTGTGGAAGTTTAAAATGGGCTGTAGCTATCTAAAAGATATGAGCCAATCATATCCGCTTAGCCCGAAAGACCTAAAGCACCAGGATCCCAAGTAATATTAACGGGTCTTGTGTGAAGATAAAACGCCCATCTCTGAACTTAATATCTGTCTGAGACACTCACAAATACATCCGATGTGAGCCATTCGAAAGTTTCTCATAAAGGAGAACGGGGGAAGTTTAGTGCAGTCCTGCCCTTGGGGTTTGTGGGATACTGGACGTCTGCTCTTAGTTGTGCACTTGGGAGGAAATTAAGAGTCTCTTCGCAAAGCCGCCCAAAATGAGTTGGGCAAAGCGAGCATGCAAGGGCTCTCCTCGCCGAAACTCTGAGAGTCAATAGGCCAGAGATGGTCCTCTGAGATTAGTTAGAGAGTATAGAGCCATGTCAAACTCAGCTGCCTGGCATGGAAACTAGAGATGGTGCACAGATTTCCCCTTCCTTATTAAATATCTCCTGGGGAAAGCCAGGCAGTGCCAGAGGTTAATATCCTTCGCTAAAGGCCTTGACCTCCAAGTGACAGACATCATGTGAGATGGCACCAATGTTTACCACAAAAATCTCCCTCTGGTTTATAATATCTGTGTGTTGCTCCCACACTCCTCCGTGGAGTGAAACTCTACGTTATATTGTTTCTTATAGTAGCCAGGGTGATACTCAACCCTCTGAGAACTTTCCAGATCGCACAGCGTCAAGAAGGCTGCATTCATCCAGCTTTGAGTGGTTCTGCTGTCATGAGTAATTATGAAACTGAAACACCTCTCATTTTAGTGTGGGAGGTTTCATGGCTAAATTGGACCAGCCTGGTGGCCAATCTTCATTAATTGCACATTGAACCAATAAGAGCAGACTGTGAAGGTCCATTTAGCAGGGTAAGAGCACAGTTTTGTGCCGTGTATCAGGATGACAATGCACCAATACACACAGCAAGACTGGTGAAAGATTGGTTTGATGAACATGAAAGTGAAGTTGAACATCTCCCATGGCCTGCACAGTCACCAGATCTAAATATTATTGAGCCACTTTGGGGTGTTTTGGAGGAGCGAGTCAGGAAACATTTTCCTCCACCAGCATCACGTCGTGACCTGGCCACTATCTTGCAAGAAGAATGGCTTAAAATCCCTCTGACCACTGTGCAGGACTTGTACATATATGTCATTCCCAAGACCAATTGACGCTGTATTGGCCGCAAAAGGAGGCCCTACACCATACTAGTAAATTCTTGTGGTCTAAAACCAGGTGTTTCAGTTTCATTGTCCAACCCCTGTATGTACCATTCATATTAGAATTGAGAATTCCAACTGTATTTATTTTGGGCAGCAAACAGAATGCATAATTGCAGTTCATTTCACAACAAGTTTGGTGACCATACCGTAGCTCTTTCTAGATGGTTGCTAAGATTTTGTGTGTGTGTTTTTGTGTGTGTGTGATTAAGGCAGATCTTATATGTCTATTATATATAAGTAATGACATCTTCTCTTACATATTGTGATGTAAAACAGAGTGTAATGGATCCAAATGATGTAGGATGTGGACATTGTGTTTAAAAGTTGCAAGGTCAAAGAAAATGTTAAAATATGAAATATAAACATGAGTGAATCATTCACAATAGGAGTGTGGATTTTAATTTCATGCAGACTGTCTGTTCTGGTGATTGACAGTGCATTGCCAGGATGTTGCTATGTGATTTCTAGGGATTTTGTAAGGTTGCTAGGGCATTTATAGTATGTTTTTTGTAACCAGTAGTTTTTCAAATAAGATAGAAGAATAAATGTGCTAAGCAAGATTCTTTAAGATTTTTTGTTGTTGTTTTTGTCATCCATACAATGTCAGCGGGGTCCAGTGTTGTCTTGTAGCCCTCGGACATTCATTATGGACAAGCAAACAAACAGTTGGAACATTCTACAAAACATCTTCTTTTGTGTTCCACAGAAGTCATACAGATATGGAACGGCATGAGGGTGAGTTAAACGATGACAGTATTTTTTGATTTTTGGATGAACTATCCCTTTAACTAGATAACACCCTCAACAACATACTTTGCTTGTCAACCTCAAGAGTGTTGACCTCTTTTTCATTTTGTTGTTCAGGGGAAAGGTTAGCATAACTCTCTGCGATTGCACGGAAACAGTCTGAGCGTCCGAAGGCTTTTCGAGGCCAGCTGTCCTGACTCTTACTCCCCCAGCAGGCATGTGTTTTCTCCTCAGCTCAGATTTTTAATATGAGTCTCATCACGCAGTGCTTGGCCTGCTCATGCAGTTGTGTCTGGTTGTCTGAGCTCAGCCTGGTGGGATATGTGCGCCGTTATGTAGCGCAGATCATTTGCCACACCCAAACAAAGGCACACACATATGCCGTTGCCGATATGACCACACACAGCGGCACATTTGGTCGGCTTCACATATCCCGAGACACATACACACACACTTCAGTCACACCTTTGCTAAGCCGCTTACAAATGAGTGTGTTAACGAGTGTGCAAACATATCAGTCAGCAGCTTGAGTGTATAGATTGAATGGGAATTGTTTGAATTTTCTTTGCATTTCATTCCTAACAAAGAGAGATTGTTGTTGGGTTTCAAACTCTTGGGTCGCTGGGTCTTGAGAACCGTGCTGCCCTCCCGTTCTTAGTCTTCATTCATCTACGGTGTCATTCACCTCCCAACCCCCACATCCTGAATCACACTTCTTGAGCTTGTTTATGAAATGCTAGGAGAGCACGACTCCCAGAGGATTGAAATGGAGAGGAGGGATGTCTGCGACGCACAACTATCATCACACAGGTTCAAATTGTGGTCTGGCGAGGGTAGCGGATGAACGGGGCATATAAGCGGCGAGTGTCAGAGTGAGTTAGTCCAGTTGCCTGTTGTGGTCTGACTAGACCGGGGAACAATATTTTTCTAAGATTGTCCGACAGGTTCAGTTGGTCTCTTAGCTTCCTCACATTCCTATAAATCGTGTGCAAATCCAGCGATACGCTGGAGGCTCTCAGCAGGGCTTGGATTCTGCTGATTTTAATCTTTTCACTCTCACTGCTTGGCAGTTGCGTCCGTCTTTCTCAAACACTTCGGTTGAGAGCCACACAGAGAGCTTCCCATGACCTAGACTGAACTTTGGATTACAAAATAGAAATACTATTGAATGTTTGTGTCCAAAATTTAAATCAAGCTCATTTTTTGCCATCAAGATACTTTTGCAAATGTCTTGTTTTCTGCTTTCTCTCTAGCTTGTTTACAAATTATTCAGTTGTAACTGGTATCTTCAGGATACACCAGTCTGATAAAGTGTGTGTGTGTGTGGGAGGTTTTTCAGTGCAGCCACTGCAATAACTTCCAGCCTTATCTAAGAAGTCTTTGACTTCTGCTGCTTTATTCGTTTTAGTACATTGTAGTCCTCACAAATCTTAATTCACTTTGTCAAGGCGTCACCTTTTTGCCCAGTGCATGATTTGTTGGTGCTTGCTACAGTGAGCTAGCCTGACTTCGTCATACTCATATTCTAGTTAGAATGTGAGTCTGAAATGCTCCATAGGGCTTTGATTATGAGGCGTGTCTTAACCGAACCAGGAAAAAATATCAATTGGATAGACCTACAACCAATAAGAGCAACGCAGTAAGTGACGTATGTTGAGCGACGCATAGTTGTCAACAGAACTCAACTGCACGCACTCTGAAAAAAGTATAAAAAAAATAATGAGTGTAACTTAAACACTTTGCCGGTGTTGCAAAAAGAATTTAAGGATTCACGGAGTACTTGCAAACACGTAAGCATTTTTGAAAGAAATACGTTTGATGACGTGATGATTATGTAACTGCAGATCATCTGTCCATCATCGTATAAAGCCCGCCCTGGCAATTTGATTGGCCCGACGATTTCTGAACCGATCATAATTACTCCTCAATGGATCGAGTCCAGACCAAACTTCCCGACCAAAAAATGTTGTGGGCGGGGTTCGGCCTGGCATCCAGGCTAACAGTGAGCATCGCTATTACTGACACTCATGTTTTAAAAAAAATATTATTTAAACATTACATTTCAGCATGCAACTCTCCCAAATGAGATGAATGATACTTCAAATTACACTGCTTTTGATTTAGTCCGGTAAACAACCATAACACTTTTGCAATCGCACAGCAACTTTCTAAAGACATCTTTTGCACCCACATAGCAATGCCCTTGTATTCACCTGGAATAATTTTCAAAACAACATGATAAAAAAATCATTCAGAACACCTTAGTGACCATATATAGTAGTAATGTCCAAGTCCAACCATCCAGAACCTTCTTGAAACCACATAGCAAATTATTAAATTGATCTGGGTGTTTTTAGCAACCACTGATCTTAACTACTTGCATTCCCTTTAGAAAATGTAACAGTCTGGTTGTTTTTTGAACTCAAATAAAAGTTTTGAATGAAATACCTCCTGTAGATGTCTGCAGAGAAATAAATAAGATCATCAATATTCCCAGTAACAGTAATAATTAGATTTCTAAAATAACAGACTGATGCAATTTCTCAGCTCACTGATTTGGACCATGTTTGCTCTCATATAAAATCCTTTGAGCTTCACGTGTTGACTGCCAAATCCCGATATTCTTTTGCTTTGTTAATAAATCACAGAATCTGATTCATCTACTCGCCCAAGTCGAACCTAATTTTGCGGCCTTTGGAAAGAAGCACCTGGCCTTGAATGCCACGACACTTGTTGAGTAACACAAATTATTCAGTTCCTGGAAGGAATTGTGCGGTTGTGCCTGCCAGTTAGCATTGTTGTTAGCTTGGCAGTCACGCAATCAGACCCAGCTGCCTGCATATTCTGGTCCAGATTGGCGGATCCGTCGAGCCCTTAGCACGAAGTTGAGAGTGCATCACACTGTAATGCCAGCTTTAGCGTTGATGCTAGTTTTTAGCAAGATTTCCATCAATGCCTTGAATACCTTGTGTGTTTCAATGCATTGCTCCAATCTGGAGCTGTTATGTGAATCAGTGATCAAATAATTGAAAGTTATTTATTATCCTGGTTCTAGGTTGTCTGTGATATTTAGCCAAATGCTAACAGGTTTAAATCTAGAATCTCCTATCTGTACTGTATTTATTGCTCATGCAAAAGTGAAGTAATATGGTATTGGCCCAGTCTGAGTGATACAACATTGTGACTCAATGTTTTACCTAACGTCTTTCCAAAAAAGTGGGCTTTACTCCAAAAGTTATCTTCTGTTTCCACAGCCTTTGTAAATAATGTTGTTAGCCAGACAAAAAATGACAATTGGGACATTCATGATGACTGGTTCCTTGTTTCAAAAGTAGTAGACATTGAAGCATCATTTTCATTGGCAGATTTCAGTTTTCCATCATTTTCAATCAATTCATTCAATGTATTATATTGACTGTGCAGATGAGTTATTGCCTTGGAGGCAATCGTCAGCCTGACCCCGGCTGACCTCTGTACAATCCTCATATAAAGAAACCAAGAGTGGTTTGTGTGACTCATACTGGAGCTCTTTTTCTTCCACAACCCAAAAAGTATTTGGACACTAAAGCCACACTTAAAACTGCATGAATGCCTTTTCATTACAAGTAATATAATATTAAATATACAAAATATGCATTTTGCGTAATGCAGTGAGATTCAGACATTGTTAAGTAGAGCTGCATGATTTGTGGGGAAAAAATCAAATTGTGAAATCCTTGTCCTTGTGGGGAATTATTATTATTAATTTTTTTGGTCCCCATTAGGAAAAAAACTTATAAATCGCAAAGAGCTGTTTCTTGAAAATATAAAAATGCAGAATGTTTTCTGGGTAGGTTTAGGGTTAGAGCATAGAATATACAGTATAGATTATACATGTATAAAATATACAGTATACAAATGATTGTCTATTCAGAGTTCCCATAAAACATGAAAATCCAATGTGTGTGTGTTTTAGTTCCAGGTTTGCTGTACTTTGCTGTAAGTGCTGCAAGGTTGTAATTTGGTCCACATTTTTATTACTACCAAAATATTACATAAAATAATAAATATTAATATTGTAATATTTAATAGATTTTTATTTGGATTAACCGTGCAGCCCTATTGTTAATTGTGGCTTAAGTGACCGAATGTGTTTTGTGGCCACTGTATTTCCTCTCCAGTGCTCTCTCATTCTGTCGAAATCTCATTTATTCTCTCATTTTGAAGACTGCATTGTTGTGTGTCTGCGTCTCCTGGGCCGCCAGCCCACCGGGCTAATTCAGACAGCCCCCTGTAACCGTGAGAACACTTTTAGCGTGCTATTGGATTAGCCTTTGAGCACTACGTGGGCTAATTGATGAAAATGACCCCGGTGCGGAGAGCAGAGCCATTGTCTCCACTGTCACAAAGTCTCAAGCGATCAACAGAGAGCCTAACAGGATTTCTGCACACACGCCATCCATCCCTAATTTGTTGGCCCGGGAAACTGTCAAAGTCCGCTGGAAGCAAGCTCGGAAGCGGGCAGTTTGTTCTGGTTTTACTGTGGTAGATTAATCAGCCGCTGCCAACACCGAAAAGCTAAGTGTAAATGTAATGAAAGGAAAGTTGACTTATGTGATTGAAAACAAATGGGACTTGTGATTTGGACTGGTGCTGTTCCTACTATATGGTCTCTTTGAGCCTTTGATTTAGTAATGGCATGATTATTTAACAACCTCTAAGGTTTCTGATCACACCAATTATTCACATACACACAAAGGGTTCTCTGATGTTGTTTTATTAATTAAAAGAGCTGATTTGCCAGAGACATGTTGATGTATTTGCAATATAGATGATGTTTTTCAGATCTTGTTCTTTCTGGTCCTTCATTTTCTCTCTTGCTCTCCCACTCAACACTACCACACACACCTTTCTAGAGCTGTATGTGTGAGAATGGAGCCCTAAAGAGTTCTTCTGACCTGAGAATAATGGCTTGCTTGGTTTCCAGAGTGTTGCATTCATCTCGGTGGAATGCTGTAACCATAGATTACCTGACAATTAAACCCACTCATCTCACCACAAACCCTGCAGTAAGAGCAACTAAATATGCAAGGCTGTCAGGTAAGGCGTTGATAAACAACATTAGTACAGAAATAGCTCACAATGTTACCCAACACATGCTTGTTAGATGATTACACAACAGTTCAAATATATGAGGATGTTTATAGGCTGGATTAGTTTGGTGTGCTGCTTTTTTAAATTAATAGTTCAGCTTGGATGCATTAAATTGGTCAAAAGTGACAGTAAATACATTTATATTTATGTTAAAAAATATATTTATTAAAAAAAAATCATTAAAGAAATTATGGTTTACACAAAAATATAAAAATATTCAAAAATCTAAAATATTCCTTGAGCATCAAATCAGTATATTAGAATGATTTTTGAAGGATCATGTGACACTGAGGACTGGAGTAATGATGCTGAACATTCAGCTTCGTTATCATTGCGGAATAAATTACATTTTAAAATGTATTCAAATAGAAAACATATGTAAGAAATATAGCTTTTTTTACTTTATTTTTTTAAATCATTAAAATGATGTGATAAAAAGCCATGCCTGTACTAAATATAAGGGATTGGATGTATATTAAATGCTGTTGTTTTTTAGATTATCTATTTGGTAGTAATATTTATATAGTTCATACTATTTTATTGTGATTTAATCTGGTCAATTAACTGGTGTACCACAAAATTAATTTAAAAAAAAATTAATGAAAGCCTAAATTTAATCCTATAGATATTTAGGGGCTGTTCAAATATGGGTTTTAATTTTGCAATGGTTATTCTAAAAATCTTTTGATTGTGATAAATGGACATCGCTGTGGTGATTTATGGGGTTAAATTACTCCGTTTACATGTCCATCAAGATGATATCCATTGAGGAATTCTTGGAATCTGCGTTGTTCATTCAAGTAATTGCAAAAAAAAGGTGCTTTTGTGTGTGTTCACCATCATGGTTCACTGGTTTGGGCAGACCTGTCTGTTTCCTCTGCATGACATCCCATCGCCCTGGCAACTGTTGACAGATTACCCCAGCAACTCACTGCTGATGTCACAAAACCTGCAGGCATTCACATTTATACCTTTTTACTTTTATCTCCTTTTACAATGGTCCATTTCACTAGTTTTGGTCGCTGCTGGTAGAGACAAAACTTTTATCATGTTGCGTCTGGTAAGGACACTACCTTGTATTTCTTTGTTCCTTTTGGACTTATGTTTGAGACACACTTAAGTTTATTTAAAAACACACAAAATAAACCAGACTGATTGGATTAAATTTCCCCTGCCTCCTCTTGCTGGTTGATGTAACACAGTTGTGAGTCGCCTCAAACCGACACTAGGCTACATTACATCCAAAGATTTCCCATGAGTCCCATTAACACACAAGAAACTACCACAGATGTGAGACACTTGAGCAGACTCTTGTTAAACCAGTTGAATGAACTTTTCTAACTTCATATTTAGACATACAGGCATATAATAGATACTTGTGACATGAAACCATTTTGTAGTACTTTACTTTCTGAGGGTCAGAATCTGATGTTAATCTTTATTTGACATTTATTTCGACAAGTGCAACCCCATTTTCAGTGCAAGTCTCTGAAGTTGTTCAACATTCTCCTGTAGTTTGATACTTGGACTTAATCTCTCTTGTTTTTTATATATTTCTAAATGACTTCAAATCAAGGTCTTTCCTCAGGCATTTTAATTAGTTCTTCTAAGATAATCCTTCCATTTGAGATTATAATTGCATAAAGCGCTTTCACGCTTCCAGAATGTATTGCGGTTATAGGTTTTCATTGCTGTTTCTCAGAACACAGATTAATGACATTTCAAAATGGTTACTAAACATTTCAGGAATGAATATTGTATTGTTTGCTTCTCTTTGGCATTGATAGTGTAAAGTTACTGCTATAAAGAGGCCCTACACAGCTAATGTAGGTTTGATGCATTAAGGACACAAAATATGAAATACACTCAAAAAAATGAACTAGGAAGGTTGTGCACTTTACATAACATATTTATATTTAGTTTACTTATAATAATTGTGTTTTTTGACTTTAAATGTTTTTTTCTATTAAGGTCTACGTAATTATGTCTCAACTTAACAGTACAAAATCCTAATGTGTTGCCTAAACATAAACCATTTATGTTAAGTAAAAAATTCTTACATCCAGAGGGTGGCAGTATTATGGAAGCTTGTTTCCGCCACTAAATAAATAAATAATAATAATAATTGCGACTTTTTATCTCGCAATTCTCACTTTATTTATCAGAATTGCGAGATATAAAGTCAGAGTTGCGTGAAATAAACTCCCAATTGCGTGTTATAAAGTCAGAATTGTGAGATATAAAGTCAGAATTGCGTGATATAAAGTCGCAATTGCGTGTTATAAAGTCAGAATTCTGAGATATAAACTCGCAATTGCGAGATATAAAGTCGCAATTGCGTGTTATAAAGTCAGAATTGTGAGATATAAAGTCAGAATTGCGTGTTATAAAGTCAGAATTGCGAGATATAAAGTCAGAATTGCGAGATATAAAGTCAGAATTGCGAGATATAAAGTCGCAATTGCGTGATATAAAGTCAGAATTGTGAGTCAAATATGTCAAATTTAAGTTTACTTAATCCGCTTGTGTTGGGTTTACATGATTGATTTGTGTTGCATTAACTGAAACTGGGCGGTGCTTGTTAGTTCCCAGCATGATTTGCATATGGTTGAATTAAGAGAGAATAAATGTTAAAATTAAGTGTTATTTAATGTTTTTTTTTGAGAAAATGAGAAAAGGGAAAGACTTGATAGTGTGTAATTGTGTTTAATGTTCAATTACATTTGAATTATTAGAACCATTTAAATTACAGTGAGTAACCATTGTGGAGAAGAGTGCAGCATTTTGTTTGGCTGTGGACTAATTTTCTTATTTTAACTGTTTGGTTTAATGAGCATGTAAATCTTAGCATCTAAGATGTTAATATGTGCTACTACTAGCAAATAGCTTGCTGTAGTCTAACAATTTAATTATGTGTCACTAAAATAAATGAAATATTAATGGATGAATGAATATAAGAAAATATTCAAATCATGTCAGGAAGCCTTTAAAAAATCACTTTGAGACTACTTAAATAAAGTCGCTTAAAATGCTTAAAATTCCATGATGTTGAAGTTACATGAACAAATTATGTTGAAGTTACATGAACAAATTATGTTGAAGTTACATGAAAAATTATGTTTGTTTAACATAACCTAGTTATGTGGAACCTGTTGACGAAATAAAATTAAGTAAAGCCAACATACTATTTTTTTGAGTGTATAAGAGCATTTGGGAGGTAAAATTAGTACCTAATCTTTGGTAGAATAAAGAGTGTGCTTTCTTATATGTAACAATTGAAAGAAAGCTTTTTGAATGTTTTTTTTTCCCCTTCGTTCTGACGAGAGCTATTGTGGTCTTTATAAATTATTTGAGGATCAAATACATACTTGCTTGTTGCACATTGTAATGCATTCATTTTGACTGCACAGTAAATAATCCCTCAGTTTGTAAAAACAAACAAACGTGTTGACAGAAATCCATTTACAATGGAAGTCTTTGTGGCTATTGAACGTTTGCCCCATAGACTTCCATTGTAACCACGTAACTGTCAACACATTATTTTGTTTGTTTTTTCCAAACTGAGAGACAGTTTGAAATGATTGGTTGATAGAGCTTAACTCAAATACAACCTCGAGCATTCATAAAGAATTAATCCAACTGCATTAGATTACACAAACAAAAGTCATGGGTCGGATTGGTTCAAAATGGCCCTTTAAAGGTCTCAACTGCACTTTTTTCACTTTTTACAGTGTAACGAAATGCGGTTCCTAAGTGTTACAGTACATATACGATGGGCAGTTTGCCACAAGTTCACAGTGCTCTGCTATGAGAGTCAACAATAAGCAGATGAGTAGGTCTTGTTTGTGTTAGCGTGTGTGAGTAGGACAGAGATATGAAGGAAAATACAGACATTGTAGAGTGCATCAAAAGAATTTGGTGTAATGCTACAGTAGATATCAGCCTTTTCTGAAGGCCGTTTCCCAGGGTTTGGAGAAAGACAGAGGAGTTTCTGTTCTCTTAAACAGTCCCTTGTGTACTTTAGCTTGAGAGTTGGCTTCAAAGGGCCTTGCTTTAACATTCAGTTCATATGCAAATGTATATGAATTAATGCACGCCAGTGTAAGTGTAAGTTAGCACCGAAGCGCCAGTGTTTTCTTGGAAATACGTTTTTTGACTTGCATGTTATTAAAACCCATCACTTGGAGAGGTTGCATGAGGTCAATATTTGTATGCCCTTAGATGCTTCTTACTTTAAATTCGGAAGATTTTCGTTCAGGGCCAGCAAATTCATTCTATATGTAACATCTGGAGAATCAATGAAGCCAAAGACATCTGGAGCCCCTCTTTCTGTACACGGCCATCAAGGATACTGAAGTTCAAAGACTGGTCAGTCAGCTGTAATTATAACCTAATTCGGTCTTTACAGTATAGGAGAACTATGGTGTAATTTTCGGCATCACCACCAAAGTTTTATGGCTACGTGGTTTCATGCATGATCACACTTTGGATTGACCATTCTTAAATTTAACTTCTGAAATGATGTTTCCTACTGTTTCCTTAAACTGTTATACTCAGCCTCATGTCATTCCAAACCTGTTGGACATTCCTCTGTAGAACACAAAAGAATATACTATCATTCAAAAGTTTAAGGGTTTCTAGTTTGATCTAAAAAGAGTAATATCGTGAAGTATTATTATTACAACTTAAAATAGGTTAATTGTTTAAATGTGAATATTTTAAAAGTTTTTTATTCCTGTGATGACAAAGCTGAATTTTCAGCATCATTGCTCCAGTCTTCGGTGTCACATGATCCTTCATAAATTATTCTGATATGCTGAATTTGCTGCTAAAGAAACATTTCGTATTAATGCCAAGTTTGAGAGTTATTTAATGTACTGTACAGAAAGGTCAAAAGAACATTCAGGTTTGTTACTGCTTGTCGTGGATGCATGTGTACCCCAGATGAAACTTCGCTATTTAGTTACTTAAAAGCTGAATTTATCTTCATGATACTGTCCCTTTTACTCCACCAAGCTTCAGTTACCTCCCATTTCACCTCCAGGATCTTTGGGAGTACAGACAAACAGTGTCTCAAGTACACTTGGGACCATATTTCCATTCACGTTGACCTTATTTTACATGTGGATTATTTACAACGCAAGACTCCCTAAACCCAGAGTGAACCCAATCTTGGATCACCGTGTTCATGGAGTTGTCCCAAGTCTTTATGAAAGGCATATGCTTGCATAGGCCTTAATACAAAATGTAGCATACATCTTCATTCTGCAAGTCACTGATTACAGTTAAGTGAACATTAGTCACATTCCTGTTAGGAAGGTTGCTAGAGGTCATGTTGTCTTCGGAGGGGAAGTTGTTTAGAGAATATACTTGGCTTGATAGTTCAGGAAAGGTTACGCTGGGTTTACCGTGGTTTTGTTTGTAAAGATTACCTCATGCCCTTTCAATAGCTTGAGTACATACCATACAGATTTAGAAACGTGTAGGAGCTGATGTAAATACTCATTTATCATTTGTAAGGGCTATTTAATATCTAATTTGTACCACGTTCAGGTTATAGTCGCTCATGTTTCAGGTTCAAGGGTTTCAATAAATTGTGGTTAGTTCATATTCCTGAGATGTTATGACATGTTTTGCATCATTTGTATTAGGTTTGTTTCCCATATATATCTTGCCTGTCATATCATATCTACACAGGCTTTTATTAGTGTACCTGCAACTCTTTCCGTTTGTCACCGATACGCTCTTGGCAAATCTCTTGTTGGTTTTCACTGACCGCTGTACCCAGTGCTCTCTGCCAATTTGTGATTTCATCTGCTTCTCAAAAGCCCGTTTAATAAGGAGTTTGATCTTGAACAACACCGTGTTGCTTTAGAAAACAAGAAAAAAGCATATGAAGATTGCACAAGACAGATTGCAAAAGCCATGAAAGAATGACGATTATATAAATGTTTACAGGTGAGCTGATTTTTGGCAAAGGTTAGTTTTAACTAACAAATGCTGTATATATTTTAGGTTTTCTTTTTGAATGTAGCAAAAATATAAATAAAAATGTCTAACATATTTTCTACGGCTGTCATTTACTGTTTATTTGAACAATTTGAATTAAATTACGAAGTAGCCTACCTTTTATATTATTTACGTTTTTTTTTTAAATAATCTCAATAGTTGATGTGAAAATGCCGCAATAAAGATAATTCATAGATATTGTGGAAGACTTGAATTTGCATTTTGTTCTGCATCATTTTAGGATGTGCCAAATAAAAAATATGAAAGGAAAGTTTCCCAATAGGATGGATATTTTTTACTATTATTATTTTTACAGTTAAATTTACAATGCACAACAGATATTAGTACAGTGTATTGTATGTAAATGGAGTCTATAGCTTACATAAGCGTGTTACCGCGCTAACCAATAATGTTTCTCTCTGAATGTCTGGTATAGGCAGTTTCAAATGACAAGAAAACAGTATCATGTGTCAAATGGTGATTTAAAAAAAAAATATATATATATATCATGTAAAAGCAGAGAACTTTGAACATGGAACAAGAAGAGTGGATAAACTGTACTGTTTTCTATGGGAAACGTGGTTAACTCTGCACTTGTGGATATTGTGCAATCCAAGGATTTTTTTGGCCATTGCGTACAAAAGATTTGTTTGAGGACTGCTAGCACAGTTGCATATGTCCTGCCTCCTTAAATGTGTAGTTAAACGTGAGATATAGGCTGTCAGAAATAGTCTCTGTAAGCAGCGATAAATCAGGACAAGTGCTTTTTTCCGTTACTTTGTCAAGAAAAGGCGAACGAACAGAACTAAAGTGATTTCCCTACCATAGCGGTTTCTATTCACATTATGTTGCGTTCCTTGGATAGACCTCTTTGTGGATGTAATCGTGAATGGACAAAAGTGTGGTGTCAGTGTTCATGATTGATGAGGAGGAAAAAATGTAAGAAACATTCCATCCACACCACCCACAAAATCTTTTCATGTTTGTGTCATGTTGAAAAAACATCTTGAGAAAGAACTGTAGAATCGATTTAAAAATAAGGCAACTCGTATTTGAGGTGTAAGAAGTCTTGATATTGTTTTTCCGCTTTGGATATGTGCTATACAGACTGTTAAAAGTACAGCAGATGCATTCAAACAGTACTTTCACACTTCTACTGGCTCTAACTAGGCCTTTATGTCTTCAAAAACAAAGAGCTAGCTCTCGGGACAGATAATTAATGGAATATAAAGCGTATTGCAATTGCATATCGTCAAAAGCTGAATTTATTTTAAATTCAAATGTACCTATGTCTTTATTCCATTATAAAAAATAAAACCTCGCTGTAGCTTATGAAACGGCCCAGTTGGATTTTAAATAGTGTGGTTCTGAAGTTAAGATTAGTAGTGAAAGCTCAAAAGTTTGGTCTTATTTCAGCTCAACCCATCTTTAATGCAACCAGACTGCCGGGATGACAGCTGTGGCCCTCCATTCTGTCTTCATGTATTATAAAAGTCGAGCCTCAACTCTTTAGCTCCTCGTAGCCTTTATCTGGTGGTGTCGGGCTGCCTGTAGCCCTTCGCCATGTACTAGAAATGAGACGTAATCCTCTTGGTTAGTCATTGATTGGACCCCTTTTCCCTCTCCATACCCTTTACACTCTTTCTGCTGTTATTTCCACCTAAAGTACGTTGGCTATCATGTGAGACCTGAATCTTTAACCCATCAAATGAGCTTAGGTTTTACTGGTGAGGCAAAGTCGGCTAGATCCCATGATTCATTATAAATCCACCTCTCCTTTCGTTTTCTTCCCTCTCTCTCTCTCTCTCTCTCTCTCTCTCTCTCTCTCTCCTCTCTCTCTTCTCTCTCTCTCTCTCTCTCTCTCTCTCTCTCTCTCTCTCTCTCTCTCTCTCTCTCCTCTCTCTCTCTCTCTCTCTCTCTCTCTCTCTCTCTCTCTCTCTCTCTCTCTTCTCTCTCTCTCTCCTCCACAAGTACAATACATTTTTTTGAGCAAGTTCAGCTTTTCTTCTTAACACTTCTCCTGTCCTGAGCGCTCCCTCGGTCTTAAAAGCATGCATGTTCAAATCCCTCATTAGCCCCAATACTGCTGTTCATATTGATAAGGACCTTAATTCCACTTGTTTGTGTTTTAGGAACTTTTTTTAATTATTTCTTATAGATGCAGAAATTGAACATTTTAACACACTTTGCATCTAGCTGAAAGAAAGAATTTAAAAAGGAAAAACTTAAAAAGTCATTCTAATCGATTGGAATAGGCTTCCCGAGAGCAGTTTAAGTTGAATAGCAGGGATTTTGGCAGTTCACCCAAAAATGAAATTTTGCTGTTAATTTACTCACCCTTGGGCCATCCAAGACGTAGGTGTCTTTTATTTCTTCAGTAATACAGTAAAGAAGATTTTTAGCTGAAACTATAGTCATTGGTGATTCATATAGTGCAAGTCAACGGCTACCGTCACTTTGAGAGTCAAAAAAAACATAGACATGCAAAGAAAATGAATACCTGTGGCTCTTGACGACGCATTGAAATCTTATGAATTCATTTTTATTTATTTTTTTGCCTGTATATGTTTTTTTGACTCTGACGGTAGCAATTTACTTGCATTATATGAATCAACAAGGTCCACATTTTTGGCTAAAAGTCTTCTTTACTGCTCTACTGAAGAAAAAAGACTGAGAGTGAGTAAATGAACAGCAACTTTTCATTTTTGGGTGAACTATCCCTTTAAGGCATCATCAGAAGCAATCCTGATGTGAAAGCTGTTCCTGAAGAAACCTTTTGGCAAATATCTAAAACAGAATTGCAAGTTTTTGCTAAGAAAACAATCCCAGAATGCACTGTAACGAGATGTTTTTTTTTTTTAAAGAAAATACACTTTTAATCAAACATTTTAATGTTTATTTTCTGTATGCACATGCATGGCTCACAAGGTTTTGAAACCGAATCATACTTTTAATTTAAGAAGCGATGCTTAAGAAAAGATGCTTTATGGGTTGTTATTAAAGACAGACCTGGACCTCCCAGGTTCACTGATCTGCCATGTTTTTATAGGTGGTGGTTAGTGACCTATGATGATTATCACTGCTAAAGTTGCAATTAAATGCAGCATAATGCGTACAGTAGTCTACATAAATTGTTCTTACTCTCTTTTTTGGAAAATGCAATGCTGTAGATTTGCAATTTCTGCTAAATTATTAAAGTGAACCTCAACCTAATATTGGCTCCATGTAATTTAGGGTCACATACTTGCGTTTTAATGTGGTTTAGTGCCTGTAACTAGTGGCTTTTCTCTGCCCCATCAGCAGATTTCCCCAGTAAGCCGGAAAAATAGAAAAAACACAATTTCCCTAAAGTGTAGCAAAGCTTCTGTAGATTTCAGTCCAACACTCTCAAATCTTCCCATAAGAACTATAATGTCTGCAATGCCAAGTGGAAGTTGGAACCTTTCTTCCTTTAGAGTTTAGAGTTTTTCTGTTTGTTAAAATTATACTGATCTACCAATATATATATGTATATATATATATATATATATATATATATATATATATATATATATATATATATATATATATATATATATATATATATATATATATATATATATATCCTTATCTGTCTCTGCTTGTTGATGGTTTGGGTCGGTAAACCTTTGAATATTGCACTATAGCAAGGCTACATCCGGGCTGAGGAAGCATATTGACAGTTTTATACTGAGAGGCCTGCTTTGGAAAGAGGCTTGAGAAGCTGCCCCTACAAAGCCAGAGCAAAACACACGCGAATGTGGACGCCTTTCATGTTACAGGTGCTTTAGAAATCTAGCCTGTTTACCGCTACTAATATGAAGACCATATGTGGCCTCACGTGGATGTCCATATAGAGGTGTATTACAGACGGCATAAATCTTCCTGTCTTGAGACCACGTTCTCTGTTATGCACATTCATGCTTGTGCTTGAAGTCTTAAAATGCAATTCACAGTATTGCGTAACCTGAGAACAGATGGATGGATGTCAGGATGAAAGGGAAAGAGGAAGCAAAAAGGATGATCTTGTAGGAATGTGGTCTTAGCTGAACCTACTGACCCCTCAAAGTTGAAAAAAAAAAACAAAGCAAATAAATTCAGTTGAAAATTGCACTTATTTTATTTTAAAATATATGGGTTTTTTTCAAACCTGATTTTTTTTTCACCTGAAATCCATTGGTATTAAAATGTAATCTTCATAGATTGTTTTAGCAAAATGATTGATTTTACATTGTAATATCTGAAATAAGATGATTTAAATAAGTAGAACAGAGACTAAAAATATCTGAAATATTTTGAGATGGACAGGGAAATTAAAGTGGTTGAGATGGATATGGAGCACGTCAACAGAAACGACACTTTTTTCCTTTTTTATGTCTAGTTGTATGTTGTGCATGTTTGGTAAAGTCATAGCATTAAAGACAACATGAAATCACAATTGTGAATATTGTAAATGAAATAAAAATGCTAATTTTCTTTCATCAATGTGTAATAACTTTCTCTGAAGCCATTTTTTCTATGGACGTAATCAAGGTTATGTGGGAGAGGCGAAATATTATTAACCAATAACCATTTTCCACCAACAATGTCGTAGCCTATAAATCCCATTCCAATGAAATCCCAGTGAATGAGTCTTTATAACTTTACTCATCACTGATTATTTTGTTTAGTTTGGAAATACGTCTCATTGTGCAAGTTAAATTACATTTCCTGTTGTCTTTATGATGTAAGACAAGGATTTCTTGTGATTCAGCATTATACTTTCAGATAAAGCTTCTTTGAAGCAAACACAAGGTATTTATTGTGGTCTTAGTCAGCATAAACCTCATGGACATGTTGTCATTATTGGATCTCGACTCAATTAAACAGAAGTGGAATAGGCCCCTGAGTCAAGTTACAGGTCAAGTCCCTGGAGAGCTGCGAGCCGGCTGTCAGCGAGCTTTTGGGCGTGTGTATGCTGGATTGGGTGGTATGAAAATGTGTGTGTGTCAACCAGTAGTGATTTAACTTCAGCTTTTCCATACACTCTTACAAATAAAGGTTCCAAAGGGTGATAAGAGAACCATATTTTGTGCCCCAAAGAACCTTTCAGTAAACATTCCTTAAGGGTAAGGATAAGGACATGCAGTCTCATGAATATGAGACACAGTTGAGACATCGATATACTATGGTACAAGAAAACGTCACACACACATTAGCACAATGACGAATTTAAACCCGTAAGATGAAAATAGCGCAAAAATGCTTAAAGGGTTTTGAACTTAAAGGGATAATTCTCCCAAAATATGAAAATGCTGTCAGTAATTACTCACCCTCATGTTGGTCCAACCCCATAAGACTTTCTTTCATCTTCAAAACACAAATTAAGATATTTTTGATGAAATCTGAGAGCTGGCTCACTCCTTCATAGGCTTCTAGGTAATTTCATCTGCCAGCCCAGAAAAGTTAGTAGACATCGTTAAAATAGTCCAAGTGACTACAGTGGCTCAACCTAGCTTATCAAGTGACGATAATACTTGTTGTGCACAAAAACCCCCAAAAATAATGACTTTATCAATTATTAATATTCGTCCGTGTGTGCGAGAACACAATAGTCTGACAAAAATGCGATTCTCATCTTTTTGTTCAAAATGTTTTTATTTTTATTAAGCCTACCCACATTGAAGTGTTGATAAAAAAAAGAATGCATGAAGTTAGAATTCATACATCAAAATATTTTGGGGGCTTGAGAAAGTGATCAAAAAATGCTTGCGGTGGCTGGCAACTTTAAAAAAAATGTTGGCGGGGACAGAGTCAATTAATTCAATTGGTTATTGAGGTTGTGTGTATATGCAGGTGTGTGTTGTGCATGTTTATTTTCCTTGTACATTTAGTGCTTGAGTGTTTTGTGACAGATATGGTTGTAAAGACAAATTGCTCAGCCGTCCTCTCTTAAATGCCATGGGTCACTGCGTGCACACTGTCAACATTCAAAATCAAACACATGCGTCCTGACTTGATTTTTATGGTCATCTCTTTCATATGCCTAAGCTGCTGCATTTAATATTTTCCTGGAGATAACAATATATGCCCTCCCTGACATTAAAAGGCCCAGATGTCTTAACTCAAAACTGTGACTTGCTTTAGTAATTTGAGTGACAAATCACTCATAACAATAGAGCAGGCTGTGACAGAGACTTTGATTTATGAGAAACACAAGGCTCATTGAAAAAGAAATGCTTTTAGACTGAAAAAAGTCACTTCAGAAAAATGGCACAGCAAAAGTTGAATCTCATCCCAGCCTGGGATGGGGTTGTGTGGTTCAGACAATCCTCAAGGATTCTGAATTCGTTCTGATGGTTCCACCATAGAATTAGGCTTTAAACAGCACTGTTTCATATTAAAGCAGAAAAAATATATTTGTGCTCGCTAAAAACTTTCCATTGCCAGGTCTCTCCTTTAATAATGAAGATCATTTGCTTTATTTAGAGGCATGAGATATTACACACACCTAATTACAGAGACAGATGGAAATAACAAGGTTGTGAAAATAGCATTTGAATTTAAAGAAATTGAAAGTTTGATAAAATAAATCATTATATGACCATGGATTTGCTTGCTGCATTTCATGGGAAAAAATCATAATATATATCTTATATATCAAAAAAATCATAATATATATATATATATGTAGAAAACTTTTATTTTAGATTGTTATAATATTTCACAATATGACTTTACTGTGTGTTACTTTAATTTGTATAAACTGATCTAGACGTCTCAACTATCCCATCTCAATGTAGGTATAGGCGCCCACATGTGGTACATGCTTGGGTCACACATAAAAGACAGAATGGATAGTGTTGAGGTGAAAGGTCACGGGGGGCAGGTGGTCGTTTAGGTGACCTTTGATCCCAGACCTCACATGGCAGTCACACCCACTGACTGATCAGATTAGACTTCATTTACCCCGCTTATGCGTCTGTGTAGAAAATCTGCCATGAAGAGGGACTATAAAACATAACTGTGAGCACTTAGCCTTAGCAGTGTGGCAGCTAAATAGTTTTATATCATTAAATGGGTTCATTATTCAGTTTCCTGACATGCCTTATCTGTTAAAAAAAATAAATGGTCAAAAACACTGTCACGTAATTTTATGTCTTTTTAAAAGTATTAGATGAGATTGTGGTTTGTGTTGGTTTGGGTTATATGATTATATGTGTTATATATATATATATATATATATATATATATATATATATATATATATATTATATATATATATTTAGAAAATAGCAAAACTACAGTACTTGAGCGAACACAGTCACCTTGATATTCATGAGCCAATCTGATAACTCATAGATCGTTCCTATTCTTCCGTCTGCACATATAACCAGAAACATTTTTAGTGACGTATCTCTCTATCTTGGGAATGTGTGATATCACAATCCCCACTTGTGTCCGACACATTCTCTGGCCATGTGTGATCTAAATGTTATATCATTCGATCTGTGATAAACAAACTGAGGCACACCAGGGCGTCCACACAGTCAAACCTAATTTATCATAGGGAATTTGTTATCGCCCCTTGTATATACCATTAAGCAAGCTAATAAATGATGCAGAGCGCACAGACTTCTTATTAAATAAACGTATGCTGAAGTTTTGTTACATCTCTTACTGCGGGCGGGCAGCTCTGAACCTCAGAGGAAGCAGTGTTAAAGCGTAGAGTGTGTGACGTTCCTCAAAAACACACAGCAATAAACTCTAGGCTATAGATAAGCTTATGTTTGTAACATATGAATCCCGAAAACTTGTAAGTGTCAAAAGTTTCCTCTGAGAAGGATACTGTAATGATCTGCTTCTCAGACTTTTCTCATCAAGAAATGGGATATTTAAGCTTTATTTGAAAAAATAAATAAAAATTTTAAATAAATGGCAAAAGTGTTAAATCATTAGTGTTTATAAATGAAACAAATTACTTTTATTAAAGCTGACAGAAAGTATAATAGTATATTCATTAATTCATTCATTTGTCATTCATTCATTTTCTTTGTGAACCTTAACTCTCAAAACAATGAAAAAAGGATGATTTTTTTCTTTTAATTGTTTTTGCAGCTAAATAAATAATATTTAATACATCTCCTGGATATTGCAGACACAGACCCATAATAACGGTCATATCCTTTTACAGTTGAACTCAAAAGTATTTATTGCCATCGTGTACTCGTGGCTGACCCTCAGGTTAAGTGCATTTGGCTTCGTTTTTGAAAGACTAGCAGACAGTTTGTATGTACAAATTCCATATCCACAAGAATCATGAATCCGAATCAGATCTGTTTATTTGAGTATAAGTAGGCCTATACATCAGATGTGGGTCAATGCTTAGAATACTCATCAGTATCAATGGAAGAAAAGCATGCATGTTACTGTGTCATCTATATACAGACAGAAAACATAAGACAGTGCTACAGAGAAAAAAAATATTTCCGTCCAAGTGTAAAATATATGTTAGTGATACTTTCATATTTAGAAAATCCCCCTGGAGTGATAACACGATGGAATGGGAGGATGCTGAAGATTTGAGGATGTTTTATGTAGATCTGGACCAGGATGGGAGAGATGATTATTTTTTCAAATGTCTCAAGATGTGCATCATCTCAGTGTCTCAACTATAACTGTGCTGTAAATTAACAGGGGGTGAATTAAGTGATGTAGAGAGTTCGATGGGCTTGTCTAGTTGATTTAGGGTGAAGTGCATGCAAAGTCTAACAGCATTTTCCACCAGTTTGCTCTGAGAAATGTGTAAAAGCAGTCCTGAAAGGGTTCAAATGGTCAAAATCAGCACCAGTATTATTTTAGTATCAATGTGGTTTTATTTGTAGTTTTAGCTAACTAAAATAACCCTGATCAGCACGAACGTGACTGAAAGTGAATTATCAGGTAGGGCTTTTTTATGACACACAAAAGAGAATATTTTGAAAAATGTCTGTGTATTATTTATTTTTTGGGGTCCATCCAGTAAAAGCCAATGGGGACCTTTTTTTTTTCTGGATCCCAACATTGATGAAAATATTGTCTTTAGTGTTCCACAGAAGAGCGACCATCCAGTTTAAAAGATATTATAATTAAAATGTTTGCTTTAACTGTCTTTATAAGAAAGACCTGTCTTCATACTATGAATGAAATCCCCCATGGCAAAAATCCCCATAACATAGAAAACCATTTCCGGGTTTCCAGGATTTCACCGTCCAAAGTCTCATGCATTGCTTTTGTATTTATCTAAGGTAAGATATATATATACCCTAATATAAACATAAGTGTAAAACTGGCAGGAAGAGTCAAAGGTTGTGCAAAAGATGTTTAAATATTTCAGATCTGGAACGCAGTGGCTGGAAATAGCAGTAATATCTGGGCACCAGCTGTTGTTTCGTAAGAAAACACACTGCATTTCTTTTTTGTTTTCTCACTGAGGAGGCTGTTGTGATCTGCCTGAAGGCTGGTTCTGTTCAACAAAAAACAGAATATTTGGTTTATTCATTTCATCACACCACTAAACATTTAGTTTTCCTCACCAGTGATGTAATGTTGACATCTTCAACCTGAAAGTGCACCTCAACGTCACATGACACATGCTTAACCAAACATAAGATGGTTTGTTTTCTCTGGTTTAAGCTGGTCTAGGTGGTCCCCAGGCCTTACAAGCTGTTTTTTAGCTGGTTGGTCAGATCATCTACCAGCATGACCATCAGCTGGCGATTTTCCTGGACCAGAACTGAACCTGGGCCAGAAACTGAGAGAGACCATCTAAGACTACCAAGCCTGTTTAGGCTGTTTTTTTAGCAGAAAATAATTTGCAGATGATGGAGCAAAAACTCTGTAGAAGTTGATCCTTGGAGCTTTTGGAGCGCTTCATGAGTATTAAAAATAGCATTTTGGTTACAAAAGCAGAAGTTAACACACAGCAGAGGCCGTAAACTCTAAACTCCACCGGCGTCAATACAGTGAGACTTTAACATGTAACATGAATGACTAAAACATGATTTTAAATAAGAGAGAAAGCATCAAACTGACACAGTTGTTGATGGGTTACATCAAGAGAATGATTTATTTGTCTCCTCTCAATGCAATGATATATAGCTTATTTAAATATCATTATGCGGTTAACTCAATTTTTTAGGTAAAAGACTACAGTATACTGAAAGATGTGTGCCTGTATTGAGAGTGACTGTTACATAAATTACAAACATCATAATAAATGAGGCTTAAGTTAAATGTTTCATAATGCAAACATACATGCAAAAGTTCATAAATGGGTCCATTGATGCAGACGGCTTAATTATTTTATATCTGAGAAGCGAGGTTTCTTTTTTATAAGCTTTCAAACGCATTTGCAGCTGTGCTCGCCTTGTACATACAAATGTCCATTAGTCACCTCATCTATCATAACGTTCACCACCCAGATTTGTGTCACACCTTATAATATGCCAAACATTAATACTTTCCAAGCTCTAAGAAACCGAGAATCTCTGTTACATGTTTTTTATTACAGGATGTCTACCGACTGTAATCCTTTTGGCCCAAACAGATTCTGTTTTTCTGTCAAGTCCACTGTCATTTTTCACAGAGGTTATTATTCCTCTAGCGACAGTGTGTAGGCTGCTAAATGAATAGCCTGTTTACTTGCACAAACAAGTGCCAGTGAAACCGAAGAAATTGATCTAAACACTCTCTGGTTTGTGCCGTCTCCTTCACTAAACTGTGTGTTTTTCTACACTCGACCCCGGCTTGAACCGGAGGAGGAATGACCTCCGCCGGGACCGTCCCACTGCTCTAAAAACAGACGTCTGAGGGCTGCGGCCCCGAGCGTCGTAGCACGGTTTGGCACACGCCGGTAACCAGCCCCAGCGGGCCTCACAGAAAGCCGTGTTTATCGGCCAGTGGCACGGGCCCATGTGTGTTTATAGGGACGGCTCCAGAGAGCTGATATTAACTGTGTGACCTAAACAGTTATTTTAAAACGTCAAGCCACGCCACACACAATAACGGCCCTTTATATTGAATGTTGCTGGTTCAACTCTTAAACTGTTTAGGGGTCGTCCTGCACTGTAATCCAACATATTATTTTTGAGATAAAAAGATGTGGGAAAAAAATTATGCACAGGGAGAATAAAAGAAGTGTAGAAAGGGTATTGAGAACTTTCTTAATGAAGGACAAGAAATATATATATACATTTTTTTTTATAGATTCAGTTTTAATTTCCAGTAAGTAATTTTTACTGCTTTAACTTATTCGCATAATCAGTTTAATTTTAACGAATAATATTTATATTTTATTTCCATTAAGCAGAATGTTTAATACTTGTAATATTTGTTAACAATATTAAAGGTACAATATGTAGGATTTTTCGCCATTTTTAAGTTCCAAAAAAATTTGTCACTAACCTCTTACAATAACAGAGGCTGTACGAGATCTAGCAGTAAGCTAGATCAACATTAGAATAACATACATATCATATTCTAACATTTCATCATGTTGAACTAAATAACATTGATTAGTTGTATGTACATTTGCTCACATGTCTAATAAAGTACAAGCAACACTCGCGTCTCTGTCAAGTCGAAGTTAGTCGCGGACGTGGAGCTCTCGGCATCTCAAAAGATGTTGATCTTCGTTTTAGTCCTCTTTTTGTCTCAAAGTCTGCTTGTCATGGTCCATAATGTTTGAACAAAACAATAACAGTGTTAGCGTCCTGCTAGGCATAACGGGCATAACTCAGTTGTCAACGTCTGTCGCCATGGTTACTATTGCAGTACGAGCGCAAACCTGGCGCAAACCGGGGGTAACGCGGATATGACGCCATTGACTGGCGACTCCTCACCCCTGCTCACACGCCCCGTTTCCTTGGTTAAAATCGCAATTTTCTCATGATTTACAAATAGTTGGAAACATTTGGGATATTGTAAGTAATCAACTAAACAAAATATATAACATTGGCCTAGTGGTTTTTGGATATTTTACTGCAAAAATCCTACATATTGTACCTTTAACTCTGATATGTTCGTTATGAATACATTGAATATATTAAATGTCATTATTTGGATTTTTGTTAGCTGTTGGTACTTAATTTAGCTTTCATGCCTAATTTATATATTGCACACATTGATTTCTCATGCCATGTTAAAGCAGCACTATGCAGGATTTAAGTTTTTGTCAAAAAGTGACCCCTAGAGTCGCTGTGGGATACTTGTACTGTCGTAAATATCACGAACGCAGAGATGTCTCTGCACTCACGGCCTGATCCCCTCCCCCTGTACACCGGTACCTGTTCAGTAGGATGAAAGCTGTAACCAATGGAAATAAGGTGTGGCCCCTTTAAGAGGTGTGCGCGCCCTGATGAACTGTCGGCAGTCTGTATTGTATGTGCGCCTCGAACACGGCGCCGGCGACGACCACCATTCAACACGAAATCAGTAATATAAACATTACAATGACTACACAGCTGTTCGGTTAAGGTAAAAAAGTTACTTAGTTCATCTTTAAGCTGCACGCCAGCGAGCAAACACTGGACCAATATTGATTCTTGTCCGGCCTCTTGCTTTATCACTCAGCCATTTCCTCTTCCGAGTCTTCTCAGACAAAACCTTTGTCTTAGTTGTTTTTACTGCTTCGGCCATAACGAAAGCAATAGCAAACGAAAACACACGCTGGCTGTTCACTCACGTCCGAATTGGAGGAACTGGTGGGGGAAGTGACGTATGCCATAAAGCATTCGAATTTTGTAGTTTATTTTTGTGCACAGGTGCCGACCCGAAACCCGAAGTTACATGTGCTAGTAAAAGTGATACAGACCACGTCAGGCTATGGCTGACGTGTCAATTAACTTATTTTAAGTCGATGTACCATCACAAGGGTATTGGAAATATATTATGAAGGTTGAAAAACTACATAGTGTTACTTTAACGGTGTATGACTTTCTTTTTCTGTGTAACCCAAAATAATATATTTAAAAGAATGTTTCAACTGTTTTTTTGTCCATGTTATCAAAGTCAGTTAGGTCTTAAACAACATTGGACTCGATAGTATGAAAAAAACCCAGACATTTTTTCAAAGTGTCGTCTTTTGGGTTTCACAGAAGACAGAAACCAAAACCAAATGGGCTTTTAAACAGAAATGCTGTGTAAATAGCAGTTTCCATTCCCATACTATGCAGCAAATATGAACTCGGTGTGCCAGCTTGTGATGAGCTTGAGGCAAGCAAGTACTTTGCTCTCCAGCAGAGACTTTGATTAAAGCCCAGTGAAATTAAAGAGCATGTTTGTGAAGTGTCTCCTGGGTCCCTGCGCAACAGTAAAGCACCTTTCCATTGTCATCTGTATCTGGACCATGAAGTGCCTGCAGCCACAGAGAGAGAGAGAGAAAGAGAGAGAGAGCATTTACTGTGTTCCATTTTGGGAGCTTGTTGGACACTGTCTCAGAGTGTCATGTACAAACAATGGAATTATGCTGAGATCATTCTGACATTTTGATGAGATCTTGTGGAGTTTTATGATCTGAATATTTCTATTCAGTCAGAAGAGAATAGATATACACAGTATTATGAGCGTAGAGGTTTGTGCATGTGGAATGACACATTGTGAGTTCATCTTGTCATTTTCTGATCTTCTCCTTGTTTCTCCCCTCTCACTGTTTCTAGCAATAAAGTGGCAAAAGTAAATCAACAGGTATTTCAAACAACATTTTTACATTGTCTGTAGAGAATGTGATTTGTGCTTGCCCAAAACTTGCAAACACAATTATAAGACTTTCTGTGAGGTTTTTACTGCGTTGTTATGCAGTTTCTTGGAGTTTTGGGTGGTTGCTAGGTACCAAATCTAGGAGCTTAGTGCCAACTTTCATCTCACAATGTGGGACGAATTATATTAAATGGTTTAATGGTTATAGGTTTGTTCAAAAGTGAGAGCAATAGTGATGCTCACCATAGTGATGTCATGTATTATGTGTTTGGTGACAGCCGTAAAGTAAAAAACAACAGATCTTTTATAGAAGATCTTTTTTGATTGAAATGTTTAAATGCATACTTTACTTGGCATATTTATGGTTTCCTTTAAACTCATGATAGCAGTTGTTCAATAAATATAAGATCCATACCACAGAGGCATGGGGCTAATTTTTGTGGGCATTGTTGATTTTGTTTGTTTTCTCATAAATATATGCTTTGAACGTTGATTTACAAATTGGAAACAACCATGAAGAAATCAAAGACATCTGGCTGCGAAAACAACACAGCATCTATACTTCTTTAGGGGGGAGGGGGGGGGGGATAAAATATATCCAAGTTTCATTTCTATAATTTTGTCCCTTGAGAAGATATACTAAAATGTTTTCTGAAATGTGAGGGGTGAGATAATGTATATATATGCAATTTTGAATTATATTGTCAAAACTTACACTGTCACCAACATTTACAAAAAAAGAAATTTCCAATGGGTTTGCTCATTAAAAAAAAATCCATTTGTTTAAATTGCTCAGCGTTTAAGGAGAAGAGGGAAAAGGGAATAGTGAAAAACGACCTTCCTTTCCATTAGATGCAATTCCAGTATCTCCAGGCAAGGAATATGCAAATGATTAGACTGTCGGTAGCCACTCACAGATGACTTTGGATGACAGTAGAAAGTAGACAACCAGATCTGGCTCCCTCTTCTGAGCTATGCATCATTAAAACAATGAGTGCAGGAGAATGGCTATTAGCTTTTGTCTTGAGGACATTTATGAGTGATGTGGCCTACTGACCACGTCTAAAATGACATTTCACTGAAAGCGATATATCTAGCAGTCAAATGATGTGGACATACTGTCAAGCCCACTTACATTCCATGTATTTTCATGTAGGCCACAGAAACTTTTACCACATTCATACTTTAAAGCACTGACCATACTACATTTAACCCGTATAAAAAGCCGTGCTCTCTGACTTTTTCAAGGAGACCATGCAAAGGCCACAATGCATCGGAAAAACCCTGGTGTTCTCTGCAACTGGCCTTTCAACAACCCATCCGACACTGGTGCCAGGCGGCAGGGCTGCGGGTGGAATTTGCTACCGTGTGCGTGTTGTGTTTGTGCATGCAGTCCTGCGAGGGAGTTATTGACCAGCAGAGCGGTGCCATAAGCCACATCAGTACCGTTAGATCCCATAGCGGGCATGGTTCGCATTATTCCGTCTCTGCTGACGTCCCTTCAGCATCCCACTAAACTCTCAATGCAATTCATCTGGGTTCATTCAAGTTCCTGAAAAGCGGAGCTGGTTTACAGCTTCAAAGGCAATAATGGTCACCAATATGCCGGAAATAAATAAGCTATTTGTTTTTAAAATTTGGCCCATTTTTCCAAATGAGTGTGGTCAAAAAACGTGTTTATTTTTATTATTTATTATATTTTATTCTATGCACATATTATAACATCAATGTCCACATCCGCTTTTCAGTTTTCCAAAAGAATCACCTTTTAATATTCTTGATTTAATATTATTATTAAAATGTAATCTTATCTAATATTATTATTTTGCCATTTCCTTTTCTGTATGAAAAATAACATGTTTTTTTTTGTGTGTGTGAAAGCATAAAAGAGCCATGTCTCTTACTGTTTGTGGGATTTCAAAAATAACCAGTGATGCCATAGAATTGACAGTGATTGGGACTCCAGCATAGAGCTTCTTCTGTAAGGCGTGATGGGGTCAGTGCAAAGGGTCACCAGGCTTACATTTCCAGAGGTGCTTTTTGCGTGTTTATTGTTCCTGTTAAAATGACCACTGGAAACGCTTGGGCTTTAAATTCTCATGGGTAAAATTTGTCAGAGGTGGCACGAGTCTTAGTTTTGTTAGGTTGGCTTCCTGTTCACTCTGAGCTTCAGTAGACCTTAGGGGTCACTGGTAAACACAGTCAGCTCTTAAAAACATTTTATACAAGTGGATGACCAGCCTGTTAAGATTTTAATCAAAAGCAATGATCTGTCGGCTATATGTATACTAAAGCATTGAGCCCAAGATGAGCGATGCAATGTTTGCGTTCTTTGTGCTATCTTTGGGTTTTGACTGGTGTATATTACTTTTTTTTTTGGGGGGGGGAATGTAGCACATCACCAATATGGACTATTTTTATTAATCTAATGGACATGGCTCGTTATGGATTGTCATTGTATAGAAAGAGCTCGATGTTCCATGGAAAAAATAACCGCCTTTGGGTTTGTAACATCCTGACGGAGAGTAATTACTGACAGAATCTTCATTTTCAAGTCTTTAATTTGATCTCTTGACTAAACTGCTCCGAGATTGTCAACACATCAATGTAGCGTATTTAGGGTGAATCTGAATAATTAAATATATTCTGGATAACTAAAATCCTAAGAGCCTTCAAAGGCCGGGAAGCTTCCACACAGCGTCCTCCCACCAGGACTCAAAATTAACACACACACACACACATTCCAAGCACACATCCCCCCCAGGAATGTGGGATGTGCCACAGGAAGTTTATGTTACAGAGAAAAGAAACTTCTCTTTTTAAAAGACATTTTAAACAGAAATATTCAATGTGTTTTATGTGTTTGTTTGTTCATGTTACATTGAAATAACTGAGTTTACCATTATGTGTTTTTACATGTAACTGCGTATTCCCTAGAATTCTAACGAAGGAGAACTGAATTTTGCATTCATATATATTCTATTATACTTCCCCTTTAGAATTGTAAGAACAATGTATCTAATCTCATGTTATGATTTGTCTTTTATGTGTTTGGTCTGTTTCTCGAAAACTGGGATAATGTTTCAAACCTTGCCAACTAATGTTTAACCAAATCCATTTGTGACAAGTTTGGAGTCTCGGAGTTCCAATCTTCGATCCCTAGTTAGCCATTGATATCACATCTTGCTAAAACTTTGTTACACATATGACTATAATAATTATGAAGATTCTGCTTTTAAACACCCGATGAAATTAGGGTTTCAAATGCCCTGCTTAAGAGAACAAAGGGCTCAGACAACCAGAAGTCCCGCCTGCGAGTTTCGACCTCTTGATTGGCCGAGTCAATGGGAAGAGGCTGGACTTCGCCGATGTGATAAATGTAGGAGCGCAGCTCCGCCCACTCTCTTACGTCCATGTCCGCGTGTCATGATGTAACGTCTCGCCTCCTGGCGAGCTTTTTCGCCTTTCTTTTATGTGTTCTAGTTTAGTTGTGTTTTTAAGATAAGTCCCCGGGTTTAATTCCGATCGACGAGTGAAAAGAACCCCGCGTGACATATCTCTTCAGCAAATCCAACTACAAGGGACACTGCAACAAACGCTCTCTCTCTCTCTGAAGGAGAAGCACGCGCACGTAACCACGTGACGCGTCGTACTGAGAGATGCCCACGCGCTTCTCTGGGATCTCCCTTCGGAGATTTTTCTTTGTTAGTCAAAGTTTTGTTTTCGTAGTCGACTCTGTTCACTTCCACCAAGTGAAACGGACTCAGTCGAACTATTTTCCGTTGGTAATGTTAACTCAAAGACTTCCAACCGCTGTTCAAAGACTCGCGCCGCATCACGTGACTATCCACGGAACCAAGGATTCAGCTCACGCACGCGCACGGAGAACAAAAGATCTGCCGTCCAAAACGCGCCTAGACCAGGCAAGCCGCTCAAGGAACACAGCAACACCTGAGAGAACCATTCCACATGCAAGTAAAATTAGGTTACCCTGTTTTCAGAGCATTAAGAATGTGTTTTGTGTTGTTTCGGAGGGTTATCTGTCTAGGTGAATGTAACTCCCTTTCTCTCTCTCTTACTCGCTCTCACGCGTGTAAGTTATCCCTATCTCTATATCTCACACACTCACTCGTTCATTGTCTTATTGTTGTGTACTTCTATGTGTTTGTAAATACATATATCTCCCGTGTAATCGTAGTAAATGTATAAGTAGACATGCCTTATTAAATCATCATATTCACTTGACTGATTGATTCAATCTCTTTGCTCATTCTCAAATCCCTTAAGTGCCAAAGATCTTATGCTACAAGCTTTACGAATTAATTAATTATTTCAATAATTAATATTTTAAAGAGTACTTATTATGGGGCAGGAAGCCCAATTCTTCTGGCCAGAGAATTGCGTTTCCTGCAATCCTATAAAGTAAGATAATATTGGGAAAACCCCACAATATTATTCTGACAATTGAGCTAAATTAATTTTGCCTGCTTTGTAAAACGTGGTCTGTGTAATTAACTACAATCAACTTGTGGTTAAAATGAAAGGATTTCACATGTATACATACAGGTAAAATGACAGATTCTCCCTTAGAGGGAGATTTATTAACATGTAAGACTGATCTAATCCAAACATGTATGAATAATTATTAATTACCAATTATTAATTATGATATGCAAATTCCCCAGGGATTAGATCCCCTAGAATCTTTACAGTTTGGTGGAGAATATGCTGGGCACACTTTAAACTTGTTTTTGAGCAAAAGAGATCAGTTCAATCTTGTCTATATTGTGATTTAATATTGTACGTGCACCTCGGTTGAGCGAACGCACTGCGAACTCACCGTGACTGATTAAAGGCAAAAAGCCATTTCAGTCCAGCGAAACTAAGAAGTAAACTGCAGTTTTCATAGTTTCACAGTATTAAATTTGTCCTATAAAAGACGAAGAAACCTCTTTTGAACGACGACATTTTTAATATTAAACTCCCCTGTCCGAACGATGTTCTTCTGTCAGGGTGAAGACAAGATTTAGTGAAACGATGCTCTTTCACTATTCTTAAAAAGGCCTTATATTAAATCGTTAGATTAACGGTAAACTCCTGGTTAAAAATTGACGTAGCTACTCAATTGTAAAACCTAAAGCATATCTAATCATAAGTGCTATTTGATAATATGTTATGGGAGTCGAAAAAACAGACGAATAATTCCTGTTTTATTTATGCGCAGCGCAGAACCCCTGCCAGACGTGTTTGTTAGAATATAGCACAGAAAAATCCAAAACCTTAAAACATTTTAATCATTAAATGCTATTTGATAAATGTTATTTGGATTCGAATGACAGACGTATAATTCCTGTTATCTATATTAATGTAGGGAAGCGAAGAAATCCTTCCGTGCACACGTGTCGAAAAAGGAAAAACCCGCAGAGGTTTGAAATTTATAAGCGAACACGTATGAATCATAGTGCTAATTATTTGTGGGAAGCGAAAAACAGATGCCTAATTCCTGTGAACCCTATGTGTGTGTGTAAAAAAAATCTTGCCACGCTGTTTAGTGAAATATAGCTCCAAAACATTTTTAATCATTAAATGCTATTTGATAAATGTATTTGGATCCAACCGACAGACGTATAATTCCTGTTTTCTCCTACATAGCGCAGAAAAAAATTTCTGCAAGTCGTGTTTGTTAAAACATAGCATAAAAAAATCCGCTGAGATGTAGTTTGATAAGTGTGATCGCTACAGAAAGCAAAGCGTCTGCACGCTCAAATTTGAATCACACATGGAAGCAGGCCGGTTGTTGTTCCGCTGACAAACACTAGAGGGCAACCCTTAGGCCTAAGTGCTTGACAGTTTCTCGAATACGCACCGCCCCCTGACTTCATCCTGGATGAGCGAAATGTCGCCATCATGTGGACACTAGTAACAAGGTCATCCTTTCCTAAACATTTTCTCTCATCACAATTTCAGATTTTTCCAGAGAATTCCTGAAATTGTGTTTAACTTTCAATGCATGTGCAAGTTCCAGTGTTACTAACATGATTTTTCACTTCTGACTGTGTACACTTATTTTGAATTTAGTTCAAACCACATTTGAAAAAAAAAAAATATTCAAAAAAAATAAGTATTAACAGTCCCTAATGAACACTTAGTGCGGCCCCCTTGTGGCCCTCCCCTGCTAAGTCAGCTCATCTCTTATTTCTACTCTTTCTGCTTTGAAGTGGCGTTCTCTCAGTTGATTTTATGTTGGATATTATCCTCATCATACATAATGCCAACCTTTAATTTCCTACACTTATTCAAATTTGATTTGAAACAAAAAAATTTCAAGATTAATGTGAATTAAGTCTCCTTCCCTGTGGGGAAGAGCTTTATGGCTTTACGTCTATATTTCCGGTCTCAAATTATTTTTAATAATTTTGATTTGATATGTTATGACCACAATTCTAGAAGTTACTTAACATCTATGCATACGCTCGATTTGAAGTGTATTTAAACCAGTTTGAATGCAATTCAAATCAAGTTCTCGGTCAGCCAGGTTGACCACTAGGAGTAAGTGACCCAAACCCCTTTGTGGCCCAAACGCGCCACTACTGACTGTCTTCTCCCGGGTCCATCCTACTGTATTACTTTTAATTATTAATTTTTATTAATAGTAAAAGTAATAATAATAACAGGAATTTAATAAAAAAAAAATTTTTTTTTTTATTTATTAGGAATTTTTTTTTTTTTGGGTTAAGTTATTTTGATAATTAACATCATTTTCATAATTTCCTTTTTACCATTATTTAGGAAAACCTTTGCTTCTATTTTCTACATACATAATTACTCAATTCAGTTTAAACAAGAAAGCTTTCATTCACTGTTAAGCTTCACACTGTTCTGTATTTACATGTAGAAACCACTAAAGAGCTGCGGTGATTTGACAGTCATCCCTGCTTGGAGTCCAGCACGCTGGTTCATCTGACCTGCGTCACCAGCACTGACTGAGCGCGAGTCTCGGACTTTCCTGTATCTCTCCGTTACTGCGGCCCGCAACACGACATCACCAATTTTGTGATTCAAAGTCAGGTTGCGTGAGAGGGAGCACATCGGTACAGATACACGAAAGGCCCGGGACACTGCTGTCAAGCGTTTGGGGACGACAGAAAGACCAACCACGATGCTGACTCCAACCCACATGACCTCATTCCACCCCAGGCAAACTAAACAAAGGTATTAAACCCATCCACTTAATATTTGCTACAGAATCTAGAGATTCCCCCGGTTATTGAAGTGTTTGGCTCCCTCCTCCTCTCCGAGCCACAAACCGCAGGCTTAGGCCTCCTCTTCCCCTGTAACACTTCCTGTGTACTCTTAACGCCATTTCATTACAGACCTTCCCATCTTGGATGGTTGCATGTTACTTCAAACTCTGCTATCTTGCCACTGCTCTTGTCTGTCGTGCTCTGTTCTTTTCAGTTCACCTAGAAGACAGAACCTATCTGAGACAACAAGGAACGCTGAATAATAATTAGACAACAAGCCGCTAGCATCAACAGGTGACCCCTAAGCTATCGCCCTGTTAAAATTTTATTCAGGCCCATGATGACCTAACCAAATTGTCCCACAGAATGATTTAACTGTCTGCATCAGTTAACCACAATTTGCATACGCGGCATAGCCCGTATTATAGCTCGTTAAACGTAGAACAACTTGCTTGGTCTCTCTGTGTGTGTTGTGTTCCTCTCGCCCACAGTCGAAACCAGTATGTTCCGGTCCTACAGTCCCACAACCGCTGGGACAACCTGGACACATGGCTGAGATTCATGACACCTCCATTCCTGCCCAAGGTCGCCAGTGACTCAGAGCTTCAAAGCCAAGAGCGACGTGGACAAGCTGATGGCGCACAAACCAAGCCAAAGCTCCCACGACAAAGACCGGCCAGACACGTCCAAAACCTCGCTTGCCAGCTCATCGCACCAGCACGTCTCCATGAAGTTGCAACGCTAAGGATGCAAGCCGAGGATGACAACGACCCCGAGCTACAGAAGGAAGTGAAAAGACTTCAACCTGCCCTGTCTGATCTTCTACACACAGACCGCAGAGAACAGTCAGAGAAAAGAGCCAGAGAGGAACCCAACGAGAAACCCCGACAAAAGGTGAAGCCCCTTTGCAAAGAGCAGAGGCCGAACTTAAAGAGACTCGAAAGCCACGGCCTGAAAAAGAAAAAACTTGCAAGAGGCCCGTGCTACCAGCCACAAGCTCGTTCAGCAGAGACTGAACCCAAAGAAAGAGACACTAAAGCCACGGCTCTTGAAACCACTTACACACGGGCCGAGCTGAAACCCATGAACTTACTCAACAGAGACACGATCTCAAAGCCGAACTTGACATTGTTCCACAGAGTTGAAACACTCTTATAGACTACCAGCCGCTGCGGCAGGCCTTCATTAAAGAATTCTCTGATCCAGAATCCGAAAAGACTTTGAAAAACCCCACGATCTACTGTCTCTGAACACTACTCAGAGATGCCTCCAGAGGGCGCCCCATCACACCAGAGCCCTGTTCACAGAGAGTCGAGTCCGTTCCAGGCCACTGGTAAGCCCAAGTCTGAGCACGCATCAGACAAACACAATGCCGCCACGTCTGAGACAGCCGAGACCCTGAAGTCGCTGAAAAGCTTCTTCACAAAAGACTTTCCAAAAATTCAAGAGGTACAAGCTTTACATCCTATACCTGAGCATAAGACCTAGAGGTACACAGAACACTGCTCGTCAGCCACAGACACAGAGCAAACTGTCACATCACAAAGTGACAGCAGCACACAGCCACCACAGCTGACAGCTGCACAGCCTGAGTGAGACCTCACAGTTTCCCACAGCTGGGACCGAAACCCCAAAAGAACTGATCAAAAGGGGGTGGGCCCGGAAACTCTACCTACCCATCACTCTAGACAATGAGGTGAGCCTTGAAACACGGGAAAGTCACCGGCTCAGACCTCACTTTAATGTCAGCTCAACTCTTTGAAAGACTCAGTGCTATAGCTAAGAGCGAAGATCGAACTCTTATACCCCACATGTGTGAGCTGAACGTGCAGTCGTTCAACCAGAACGTACAACCGGCTAGAACAGAGAGCTCCCATTTACCTGACAATTGGTCCTTTTGAGGCCTACCCACCCAGTGTACATCTCACAAATGAGCACGCACCCCTTTCTGATTGGCAAAGACCTGCTAGAACGCTCTAAGCTTCATTAGACTTCAAACACCTGACCGTCTGGGCCCTCCAGTCACACTGGTCACCAGAGCCAGACTCCAAGGTCAGAGTTCCCAAGAACTCCAGCAGCCATCTAGGGGTACACAGCCTCAGCACCAAGTCAAAGTTCCAGTTCGCTACCCTGCACCTTCCAGCTCGCCAAAGACCACGCAATGCCCACTCAACGATGCGTGACCTAATGCAGAAGGCCTCTAACACAGAAGGCCTCCTCAGAAAGAATTCCTAAAACCCCACTGACTTTGAACTGCAAAACCAGAAGACACTGCACGAACACAGTGCAAGACTCTGCTAAAAGGGTCCCTGATCAGCATAGAACATAGAACTTTTAAAAGTAGATGAAAATGTCTGCTCAAAGAGTTGCAAGACTCTGCATTCGTAAAATTAGAATTTTACTGACTTAAAGAAAATCTTGAATGGACGTGTAAGCCTCACCTGCCAACAGACTATGCACGACTCTTTCGAACCAAGCATTTGCAACATGCTGGTTGAAATGACACTGCTAAACATTAGTTTCTATGACAATGAAGGGTTACAGGAAACGCTAGCTCCAAATAGGGCATACGTCACCGCGACGTCAGAGTTGAGTGAAACCACCTGAGCTTTAAACTACAGTTAACCTATGGGCGTGCATTTAATCGTTACGATCCAACTAAAACACAATGTGCAGCACGCATTTTTGATCGCTGGCTTGTCTAAATGCAGATAAACGATTGCTGAAATTGACATCTCTACTTTAAGTAAAATAGCCTTAGATTTCCAACTAAAATTAGCATGTTAAGCAGTAAAGCGTAAGTCTGTTTGATGAAGAAACCTCATCTCAGCAGCCTGTACACTGTACCGATGTTTATTCTGCTTTGCTTAAAAGAAATCCAAATTGCAGTATGACTAAACCTGTGTCTTAACAAAGAAAGCTCAGGACAAAGTTATATCTAGGTAGACCTGGGCGACGCTCCCCTTTCTACAAATGTAAAGGCCTTACAAATTATTGTTTGATTGATGTAATTCACCTAAACTTTAGCTGCATCTGCAAACAGAGAGCTACCTAGTGATCAAAACTGCTGTAATCGCTGAAAAGTCAGCAGTAGTGCACAAGAGGGACGTAACTATATATGCTTAGACAAGCTTTGACTCCCAGCAAATCTATTTCCTTACTCTGTAAACAAATAGAATAAGTTGCTTAAAATAAAGAGAAGAGTTCCATGAGTAAAATTAGCTAATGCCAAAACACATCTGCATTTTACTTCATGTAACACCGAGTCCTAGAAAGACTTAAAATAAAGTTGCACCCCGGTTAACCCGTTTAAACATGCATAATTCATGTAAAATGTACAGACAGCCTTTAGGGACTGTTTGAATTGTCTGACATGCTCTAGTTTCCATGACAACGACTTGTCACAGGAAGTGCTAACTTGTGATGTCACCTTGTAAACAAACCAGCCTAGGTGGCTACGCTAACCTAGCATCCTTCCAGCTCACGCTAAGCTAAACTAACATAGCATCCAGCTAGCTTACGCTACACTAAGCTAACCTAGCATCCTTCCAGCTCACGCTAAGCTAAACTAACATGGCATCCAGCTAGCTTACGCTACGCTAAGCTAACCTAGCATCCTTCCAGCTTACGCTACGCTAACCTAACCTAACATCCATCCAGCTTAGGCTAAGCTAAATAATAACTTCTACAATTAGCAGTTAGCATAATTTACTTGAACCCTTAATCACCGCTTGTGTTTACACAGTGCACAGTATTCTAAATACTTTCCTTAACACCAGTTAGGGTTCCTAATTATTCACATTCCGTGTTTGCAATTCTTCTTAGCTAAAGTTCACCTTTACTAGTTGAGGCATAGCCCTTGCTAACCGTCGAAGGCTAACTTTGAAGATACCCTGTTAATTAAACTTAAGTTAACTACATGTAAACTGTGTTGCTAGAGAAGAATTCATCTAGCAATAGCCATCTTCATCGGCAGGTGACAAATCCTTTGATGGGACACACACGATGTGGCCTCGAACACGCAACCGTTGTAACCCACTATGAAGTGTTGGCCCAGGCAAATCAAAAGTTTAGTCACTAATGCCACTGATTATTCTCGCCTTCAGATCATTCCCGTTGTTTTGATCACTTTGTTTCTTTTTGCTTTTAATTTTAATTTTTGTTTTCTTTTGGCTCTTCTTTAATTTTTTTTTTTTCCCCCATTTTATTTTATTTGACCTTGATATTAATAGCACTCAGCTATTCCCCTTACTTTTCGGTCATCTCTATGATTTAAAATTTATTTTATTCTTTGACCTGGATATTAATAGCCCTCAGCTATCCCCTTTACTTTTCGGTCATCTATATGATTTAAAATTTATTTTATTTCCTCTCTTGTTCAAATGTGGTTCCATTTCCCATAGGGCCCAGAAAGGAAACAGAGACACCTTTATTTGTGATTTTGTTTTATTTTCAACAAGTGTACTCATTTTTGTGACCCTGCAACACAAGTAACTTCAACATTTTACTAGGGCACAACTATAGTCCAGAGGATTGATAATAAGCATAATTTGAATAGGAAAGCTGTCCTTTTTCCCCATCATTCACTTCGTCAAGCCGTAGTGAACCACTAGTTAAGTCCAGAGAAATAATTTAGTCATAAGAACCATCTTAAGGCATTTATTTCATCTCGGCTATGCCCTTTCCATGGAATAATCTCGGAACCACACCTCTTAGCCTCCTAACATCCACAGCTAAGATAAGATACAAGACACACTTCACTAGCTAGCTACATGTGAAACACCTAGCTTTAAGCTACATACCTAGCGAACCAGTTAAACCATGGTTCTGAACTTTTAGGGTCATGCATTAGGCTCTCACTACAAGTATGACAACATGTCACAGAGCCCCTGCTTCACCTGACCTTAACCTTCCAGCTTACCAAAGACTATCACAAAACTATGGACACTATGAGAAACCACCTCTCATACCCCTCCAACCACCCACGAAAGTCGTGTGCACCCACCGACACCGGTGCCCCACACAACCTACGTCAACAAGCACATGCTGCGTGCACTGGACAACATTCAGCGTTCTGCACCTGATGCCATCACCGCGCCACAGCTTGTTCTGCCACAGTGCAAAAGGGGGGTAATGCCACAATGTATGCCCTATGCCCATGACGCACCATGTGCTGCAACCCGCAGCACCAGAGACACTTGCAAGACACCGAAGCAAGTGGCATACTGGCGCCCTCAAAGCGAAAAGACTGTCCTAGCCAACCAAGGACGATGTTCGCTGAAATTTTTCCTCCCTTTTCTCTCTTTCTCTCTCCCTGTCACTTTTACCAGGATGCTGCTGTGCTTCCAGCCAACCAGAGGGCAGCCGCAATCGGACATCTCACCAGGTCTGGCACCAAGCACCATCCTAAGGGAACAACCAAGACTCCTTTTCTGCCGGACCCGCACTCAGAAAGTGCCTGTGCCACCTGATCCTCACAACGCCTACAGAACGCACTACCCCGGCGTAACGACACAATACAGCTGGGTAGGTGCCAACGGACAGAGGAGGCCCTCACGCACACTGAGGCCGATGTCGAACACATGCTCGACCAACTTGAGAAAATGACTGTCACGCTAGCGGAGCCAGGTGGCCACAACCGCCGCCGCACTGCCGTCAGAACTCTGTTTAACACTTGTATGTCCGGCATGAATGCAGTAAACCTCGCCAACGTCGGACGGCATGCAGCCAAAATTCAGACTGAGATTCCACAGAGAACAGAGCCACTCACAACAGAGTGCATCCCTGCAGCCCATCGACAAGACAATAGGGAACTGTGGTAACTTTCAACACTCACAGCGTTCTGCCTACCCCGACAGTGAACTCCATGAAACAGCTGCTTACTGCCTTCCATAATGACTTTGCTCAAAATCAGCTGGTAACAGCCCTGATGACAAACCTGCTAAGGGGGGAGTGAACTCCTCCATCGACAGCCTCGCCATGGGTAGAATCCCACCGCACCTGATACCCTTAGGCCTCATGCAAACCGTGCTGGCGTCCGCCATCACCACGCCAACTGACTCTTTAAAAATACACCTTGCCTACTCTCATGGGTAGTGCCATCCCACTCTGCATCACCACAAGCAGAGAAAATGGGACGTTCCCCTGAACTTACCCATCATAGTCAAGCCGAATCCACCGGCTCAAGAACATTGTCCATGTCAGATTTTGAGAGGCAGCACTCACATCAAGATCCGCATGCCGTACGTGATTGCCTTGCATGACAGCGACACCAAGCTGTCCCCAGCTCCGAATCCACACATGTGCACATTGACCAAAGACATTTACTATCCCTGCCCTAACAAATCTTTCCTCAGAGACAACCCTGACGGAACCTGCGGGCTGCAGATCAGTGGCACAAGCTGCCCTGCTAAAGCCAAGCCTCGCACTCAAGTCACCGAGACCCAAGCAGAGATTGTAAGTGATCTGTCACCTTGCTCAGCCAGAGCAGCGCATCCAAGTACCAAAAGGCCCCATCCTTCTTCAAGAACCACACTCTCACCCTAACTCCAGAAAGGGAATTGTGGTTTGCAAAAGGAGATCCCAGCTAATTGACATTACATCTATCAACTACACCCTGACACTCGACAGTCATCCTGCACAGGAGGCTCAACGAGATGCGAACATCTACAGCCAAGCCCACGGGACCCTCAGGAAGAGGGTACCACGCTGGAGGCTGCGTCGAACTTTATCAAGCTGAGCCCTCAGCCTCAGCCTAACAGCACCTCCTACCCAATCATCATGATTCACCTGCCATCCGCCAATGGTGATGATTTGTCGTCATATGATGTCCAACACACGGGGACATCATCCGACGAAAGGGGGGAAATATGTAGCGTATTTAGGGTGAATCTGAATAATTAAATATATTCTGGATAACTAAAATCCTAAGAGCCTTCAAAGGCCGGGAAGCTTCCACACAGCGTCCTCCCACCAGGACTCAAAATTAACACACACACACACACATTCCAAGCACACATCCCCCCCAGGAATGTGGGATGTGCCACAGGAAGTTTATGTTACAGAGAAAAGAAACTTCTCTTTTTAAAAGACATTTTAAACAGAAATATTCAATGTGTTTTATGTGTTTGTTTGTTCATGTTACATTGAAATAACTGAGTTTACCATTATGTGTTTTTACATGTAACTGCGTATTCCCTAGAATTCTAACGAAGGAGAACTGAATTTTGCATTCATATATATTCTATTATACTTCCCCTTTAGAATTGTAAGAACAATGTATCTAATCTCATGTTATGATTTGTCTTTTATGTGTTTGGTCTGTTTCTCGAAAACTGGGATAATGTTTCAAACCTTGCCAACTAATGTTTAACCAAATCCATTTGTGACAAGTTTGGAGTCTCTGAGTTCCAATCTTCGATCCCTAGTTAGCCATTGATATCACATCTTGCTAAAACTTTGTTACACATATGACTATAATAATTATGAAGATTCTGCTTTTAAACACCCGATGAAATTAGGGTTTCAAATGCCCTGCTTAAGAGAACAAAGGGCTCAGACAACCAGAAGTCCCGCCTGCGAGTTTCGACCTCTTGATTGGCCGAGTCAATGGGAAGAGGCTGGACTTCGCCGATGTGATAAATGTAGGAGCGCAGCTCCGCCCACTCTCTTACGTCCATGTCCGCGTGTCATGATGTAACGTCTCGCCTCCTGGCGAGCTTTTTCGCCTTTCTTTTATGTGTTCTAGTTTAGTTGTGTTTTTAAGATAAGTCCCCGGGTTTAATTCCGATCGACGAGTGAAAAGAACCCCGCGTGACATATCTCTTCAGCAAATCCAACTACAAGGGACACTGCAACAAACGCTCTCTCTCTCTCTGAAGGAGAAGCACGCGCACGTAACCACGTGACGCGTCGTACTGAGAGATGCCCACGCGCTTCTCTGGGATCTCCCTTCGGAGATTTTTCTTTGTTAGTCAAAGTTTTGTTTTCGTAGTCGACTCTGTTCACTTCCACCAAGTGAAACGGACTCAGTCGAACTATTTTCCGTTGGTAATGTTAACTCAAAGACTTCCAACCGCTGTTCAAAGACTCGCGCCGCATCACGTGACTATCCACGGAACCAAGGATTCAGCTCACGCACGCGCACGGAGAACAAAAGATCTGCCGTCCAAAACGCGCCTAGACCAGGCAAGCCGCTCAAGGAACACAGCAACACCTGAGAGAACCATTCCACATGCAAGTAAAATTAGGTTACCCTGTTTTCAGAGCATTAAGAATGTGTTTTGTGTTGTTTCGGAGGGTTATCTGTCTAGGTGAATGTAACTCCCTTTCTCTCTCTCTTACTCGCTCTCACGCGTGTAAGTTATCCCTATCTCTATATCTCACACACTCACTCGTTCATTGTCTTATTGTTGTGTACTTCTATGTGTTTGTAAATACATATATCTCCCGTGTAATCGTAGTAAATGTATAAGTAGACATGCCTTATTAAATCATCATATTCACTTGACTGATTGATTCAATCTCTTTGCTCATTCTCAAATCCCTTAAGTGCCAAAGATCTTATGCTACAAGCTTTACGAATTAATTAATTATTTCAATAATTAATATTTTAAAGAGTACTTATTATGGGGCAGGAAGCCCAATTCTTCTGGCCAGAGAATTGCGTTTCCTGCAATCCTATAAAGTAAGATAATATTGGGAAAACCCCACAATATTATTCTGACAATTGAGCTAAATTAATTTTGCCTGCTTTGTAAAACGTGGTCTGTGTAATTAACTACAATCAACTTGTGGTTAAAATGAAAGGATTTCACATGTATACATACAGGTAAAATGACAGATTCTCCCTTAGAGGGAGATTTATTAACATGTAAGACTGATCTAATCCAAACATGTATGAATAATTATTAATTACCAATTATTAATTATGATATGCAAATTCCCCAGGGATTAGATCCCCTAGAATCTTTACATCAATGTTTATTCAAACGCATTTTCAAACATTTATTTGACTGTCGAGTTCTCTGAAAGCATATCAAGTTATTATTACCCAGAGTCCATTTTGAGCCCATTACTCCTCTTGCAGCCATTAACCCCTCTGTCTCTGCTTCTCCTCGCTGAGATCCCCAATCTATCACTTTTCGCTGTACATATTTTGATGCCTTAATCACCTCCAGCTGTGAGGGCCAGATGAAAGACAAGCACTCACAGTTATGGAGAGATGAGAGAAAAAGGAGAAACCATACTCTATAGTCCCTTCGCACCAGTCCCCCATGGTGTCATTAGTCCTCTTTATGCTGAATTGGCCGTCTTGTGATCTCCTGCCAAAAATCTGCACCTTACCCCAGCCGAAAGTACCTGCTGCTACCCCTCCCCGTCACCGTCAAGGCCAGAGATGAAAAGCTCAAAGCTGTGTTATTTTAGAAACCAGCACCTTTCAAAAGTCTTCCAACCCCAATATTTACATCCAAAACTCAGGCCTTTACACCATACCTGACATAAATTGTGGTTGACTACCAGAATACAAGTCTGCATCTGATAAAAACGCGAAACAAGACCAGTCGGTGTCTATCCAAGACTTTTTGACCCTTTCTGGACATTTCCTGATGACAGTGTCCTGGCGGGTGTCTTATACCGGCACGGCTCCTAGGATGAAGCCAAGCTTCCTTGCATGAAGAAATAATTAGGGTGCTCAGTGATCTTGACATGTATATGATGTTTTACAGGCATCAAATTATACTGCAGATCCCTTTTAATGGACATCTGGAGAGTGCCGCGTACTTCACAGATCTGGAGGAGCGCTCCGATGATGTCATGCTGATCCATTACTCAAAGAAAATATGTACAAGAGATGTTTGCTAATACGATACCGCCATATTGCGGCCATTGACAGTTCGTTCTTTGGTGTAAAGTTGCAGTAGATGCAGGTCACTGTGACCTTTGGGGGGTTTCTGCCAGCCACTTGAAAGGGCGTCATAAAAAACATTTAGTACGTAGAGGATGCATCTGGTATGTTTCATCACACGTGTCTGTGTTGTGTTATTAGCTGTTTTTGTCCAAATGGACATCCATCGATGATTGTTGAGCAATGCAATGAGTGAACGCAGTGAATCTGTTATGTTTTATGATTTTGACAGCATATTGGAAGATGTGATTGTGAAAAAAAAACTGTGAAGTATTTAAAGCGATTGTTCACCCAAAAATGAAATGCTGTCATAATTTATTCACCTTCATGTCATTTTAAACCCATTTGAATTTCTGGAACATAAAAGCAGGTAATTCAGAGAACATCTGTGAATTTAATACAATGGTCTATCTATCCATCCAGTGGTAATTTTGGGATGGAAACGCTGCTTTATTTGTAAATATTTTTGCGATATTCTGATTTTTCACATAAAATATATTTGCAACTTGGAAGAAAAAATAGCTATTGTTCATCCTCACTAGTAGATTTGTGTTTCTAGTCTTGGTCTTGAACAGGCAAGACATGTTACATGTCAAATGCTTCAGCTCTGTAGCTGTAATGAGCCGGAGGGATGTGCGGCTTTTACTCGGCCGCCGGTCAAGAGGGTCAGAAAGTAGTAGGAGGTTTCCAGTTTCCCCCTCTTCCTCAGCTCTCTGAAGTGATGCCAAGAAGAGAAAGAAAGAGAGCGATCTCTCAATAAACAGCTGTAATAACTCATAGCATGTCCTTCAATATATCAGTCCATGTCTTTCTGTCACCTTTCACCGCTGTCTGTCAGTTGAACACATTTCTTTACAGTTCCATCCATCTATATTTTCACTCAATGTCTGCTTTCATATTTGTATTTATCCATCAGTTAGTGTTTGTGCGTGTCCTCCCATGGGTTTGGGAATCGTCCATCACTGTTTTTGTCTGTCTGAAGTCATGTGATGTGAATGATAGCCTCAATAAAATGCTGTATTGAAATTATTGGGAGCATAGTATGTTTATGGTGTGCTTGGCTTTGTCTGTAAGTATCCTTCTGAGAAAAGAATGTGCTGTTTTCTGTTTGATCTCTTATCTCCCCGCTATGGAATGAAATGAGATATAGCACCAGATTGAAAATATGAAAGCCATATTGTGGATTATACTGAGAGACTCTAGATTTTAGAGTTTTAGGTTGTATCCTGTATTTAAACACTTTTGAACTAGAGGCCTTAGTTGGTTAGTTTACCCCCAAATTTAAACCCAGTAATTTCACTCTTATATATCTAGAAATGTCTAAATTTCTTTCTTCCATGAAAAAAAAGGAAATATTTTGCATTTGCTCTCTTATAGTTTCCCAACTACTCCATTGCTCCCAAATGTGAAACTTGTTGCAAGTTTCTGCAACATTTAAATAAAAACAACCATTGCTTTCGGTCAAAACTCTGAACATTGTCTGCAAAGAAGATGCTTGAAGCTGAGCTTCTCTTTTGCGTGAGATCATGCTGTTTCAGTTGGATCACTCTGTAGGTTTCTTGTTATTTAAGTAAAGTCCCCACTGTACTCTCTCCATGTCATGTTTGTGTTAGAGATGCCGCTCCAGATGACCCCAGTGCCAAGTTACACCAACTTGCTGCCTTGTACTGCTGTTATTTGTGGGTTTTGTCTGTGTTCGGGTGATGTAATTTGTGATGTCTTTGGTTTTATGTTTATTGATGTCTTCACTGAGAAGATCAGTAGTACAGAACGGGTCTTACAAAAGTGTTTGTCAAACAGACTCTGATTGGATTGTTAGCAAGTTCACAAACTGTTCTGTCGGCTGCAATGTTTAGTTTGGCTATGAAAGCTTCCTGATCAGATGGTTTGGTCTTGAATTCTGTAAGATGGTTTGTTTGACTAGGAACGTGCCACAGATTTAAATGAAGCGGTTCTGAATGCTAAATGAACTACACTTAGCAAATCTACACATCTTGCATTGTTGTTGGATCATAGATCTTAGACATAATTTGCATGGAAATTGTCCCACGGAACAGTTTCAAAGTCCTCTATCAATCACTGTTCCATGCAATACTGTGATCATATGACCAACTTACAGGTAACCTTGAGTCAGTGGTTTGTCGACAGACATTTTACAGACATCCAAGGAGAAATTTTGCATGTTCATTCCAAGGTGGTCAATGAACAAATCAAAAACTTCATTATCATACACAGCATTTCCTTTTGGGAAAGCATCAGCTAGGTCGCTTACCCACTAAATGAGCTGTGTAGCCTTGAGGAAACCCAATGCAGTGAAACCAGATCTATTGCATTAGCAAAAACTAACGAGAACTGGACAAGCTTACTCTTTCTCCCTATTAATCTTGTATTCGCTTACTTGAATGTTTCTTTTTCTCCCCTAAAAAAGGAGTCAAGAGGAATGTTCGGTGAACCACAAAACTCCACAAGTTAGCATTGGATTCCTTTGGCTTGTTCTACAGTTACAGTTCGCCCAGCCAAAGTCTCGCTTGGCTCGTTCAGGGCGGTTCGCATCTTTCGCTCACACGTGGAGAGAGAGACGAGGGAACTGTAAGAACTACAGAACGTGTCCAATATTCTCACTCTTGTCTCACTTTCACACTCTGAAAATAAATTATGTATGACGAAATCACGATGATTAAATCACACTCAACATAAACACCAAACCTCTGCATCCTGACGTTGGGCTCAACCAATAGTGTGAGTTTTGGGGCGGCACTGTCTGTTTGTCCAACCAATTGCACATGGGAGAATATGTTTGAATGTTTGTAATTCACATTGACGTAATATATGTAGCTTTTGAGATGATTTGGGAAATTTATTAGGTGAAATTCAGTTTTTGAGGTCATCTCGTGCATTGTGCACAGTTGGCGTGTCTTGGGTCTGCGTGTCTCCATGAATTACGGTGAGGAAAAGCACAGAGGATTTAGCAGAGATTTTGAGAAAGCAGCTCAAGCACACTTTGACCCACTTATGATTCAGTCAAGATTGAGATTCCTCTAAACTTCTTATGAACTGTTATTATACTGGCAAAAGCAACCCGCTTCTTGAACAGTACATCTCCAAATCCCTCGGCTCCTGTGTGTGTGCGTGTGTGTGTGAACACGTATATGCATGTTTTTGTGTATGCATGCACTTTAGGTGCCCCCTTTAGGACCCGAAAAGACAATCATTCAATCAGTCATCATGATTACTGGCATCTCACCACATATTCAAACACACTCTAGAAATTATGAGCTTGGGTTTCTCCCCATTTTTGAGAAGCCACTTTATTTAAATCCTTTTTTGTTGGAGAGATGGAAAAAGAAACTCAATCCCACTTCTGGTTTCAGTCTTCTACCTTTGAAGGGTTTACGTGCTTAATACGGATTGTTTTCTGCCGTTTTATTACATGTACCATGCATATAGTCAACCTGACAGATGTTTGAGTACAAATACATGATTTCTTATTGTGACCAACTTACTTACTTTTCTCATACATCTTCCTTTCAATAGCTGCTACGAACAGCGAAACGACCGAGAGGAAATATTTATCTTACAGTGCTGCTTTGGAGCTCTTTAGTTAAACTATATTGAGACCCACAAGTCCCCCAGACATTTCCCTGCTTTCTCTGCTCAAGCCAGGCTTTCATGGAAAATGGCTTTGTCCATGAAGCAGATCCTTGGTCAAACCGCCCTTCCAAGGGTTGTTACCTCAAACTCTCGCTGTTCAGGCCTCAGGCATCCAACTTCTGTCAAGCTATCTTGAAGGGAATAAGGATAGGTAGTGTGGTGTTTATGAATATCATGCCCCCCTCCTGCTCGGTTGTAAAATGTCAGGGTTGGCTTCAGGGCCTTGGATGGTTAAAAGGTGGAACATCTCTCCGCTGTGGCCTGGAACTTCTTGTATTCATGATGATTATTTTTCCTACACTTGCTCCACAGCCTCTGCCAGGACCCCGATCTCAGACTCATGCCCTCATCTCAATGTCATTAGAATCTGTTACAGCCGTCATCCACTCCTGACGGCTTATGGTCGAGGTGTAATGTTGTTTGAGAGTAAATTTCAGAAGCTGAAGCAGTATTTTTCCTTTTATTTGATGAATAAGAGCTGGATAGAAAGTAATTTCACTTTCCTTGTTTGCATTGAATGGCAATTCATTTTATCCCAGATAGTCATCACACTCTCTCATCATTTGTTTATCTGTCTGTCGTTCTCTCCTGAGCTGTTTACTGTGGCTGGGAAAGTCTTTATGTCTGCAAGCTGCCAGTAGCTTCCCTCCTCTTGGCTTGGTTGATCAAACCCAACTGTAGCCGAAGAGCTCTCCATGTGTTCTCTTAGTTTACCACAGTATACCTGCTGTAGAGCTGCAGAGCACCAGAGCAGTGTTTGAGTGCCAAATGCTATGAACCAAGTCAGATAAATGTGTTGTGGTATTGCTCAGTGGAGTCTCAGGTTTATTTGTGACAGGAAACTGCTGAGTGGTCTTGGAATATGAACATTTAAATTAAAGCTATAGAGCTGGGGAGTATATTGAATTGTCGCAATATTATTAATTTTATCATTAAAAAATATAATTAAAAATAATATTAAAAGTTTTTATAGAAATATTGAAATATTTTATAGTTTATTAGCTAGTATTTAGCTAGTTGTTTTTTTAAACTTCATTCAACATTGAGTATTGCAATAATGTTAATGCACTTTTTAGTTGGACATTATGTTTCCTGTTTATCACGTCATTTGATGTTTCACAAACTTTCTTTGGCTTGCAATTTTCGAATATGACAGCATTTAAGACTGATTTTGTTAATATATTGTTTTATTTATGTCTCAACTTATATATTTCAATTTCAGTAGCAATGTTTCATTTCTGCATATCAGTTCAAGTGGTTTCAATGAACTGATTTTAAATTAATCAGATTCAATTATTTGTTTGCGTTTGTACTCAAAGTCTCTTTGAGACTCTTTAAATGTTTTAATTAAAAATATATGTAGGTAAATATTGATGTTTATGTTCAAACTATCATAATGGTGGATTTAAATGAAAATTATTTAACATAATTTCCCCTTTTTTTGTTGAAAACCAGTAAACATGACTTCATTATTTTAAGTAGATATTTATTTGTTGTGCTTTACTCTTTTTTAAAAATTTTTTATTTAATTGGCAACAGTTTGTTAAAAAAATATTGCTTACAAAAAGTATCACCCTTTTAAATGATTTCAGAGCAAATGCATACATATTTATATCGGATACTCAATAAAATATTGAGATTTTATTTTTAACCTATCCAATAAAAAGGCATATTGATCCTTACATAATTATTCCTACTGAGTTTAAAACAATTACTGGTTAACATGAACAAAGATCAGGACCTGTGATTAAATCCCATTGAACCATGGTCCCAAACACTAAAAGTGTCTGGCTTCTCTGCTTAAACTTTTTGTTACATTTGGCTGAACTTTAATCTAAAGTGTTCTGTCTTCTTCCAGGTTACAGCTACTGATGCTGATGGTGGGTCTTTTGGCTCCATCTCCTACTCTCTGGGATCTAGTCCAGGCTCAGTAACCCCGTCTCAGTTCACCGTTGGCAAGCACAATGGACAGATCTGTACTGCCACCAGCCTGGATCGTGACCAGGGTCCAGCCAACTACGACTTCACCGTTACAGCTGTGGATGGGGTGAGTGTCTCAGCAGCCACATCCCTCACCAATACAATTGTGTCATCAAATATGACCGGATTGTTTTCAGAGGTGCAACAAATTATGTCCATTTTGGCAGCAAGTGAAAAAAATTGCAGGCATAGTAATTCTTCAGTAGTGGTTTAGCATCCCGTGCCTAAGTACTACTTTAAAGCACACTTAACTACTTTAAAGGAAATTTCAGCAGACACATTAAAGCGTCCAGAGGCAGCTGGGCCCTAAAGAGCACCATCTTGCAATATTTAATAAGTTGGGGCTTTTTCCTGACATGCCATTTGCTCCATATGGGATGCCTGGCGAGCAAGATGTTTAGCGACAAGAACCGTATCCCATGTGTACATTGTCCCCTCGGCAGATTGCAGTTCTCAACAGGGAATATAATACAATCTACTAATTTTTTTACTTCTACAGATATTCTAGGAAATGTTTTCAGTTTAAGATTTTTAAGCCTGTTTTGTAGCCAGCCTGGTTGTATAATTTATTATCTAGTTAGATATGATTTGTATATTATTTAATGAGACCTTTAATGACCATTAAAGCAAGTGTTAACCGATTTATTCTAGGGTGGACTAAGTTCAGTGGCATACGTGCGGGTGGACCTGATAGACATAAATGACAATCGACCAGCGTTCTACCCTCTGAGTTATGCAGTGAGCCTGAGTACGCAGAGCACCCCAGGGACTTCCGTCCTGAAGGTGACTGCTCATGACCCAGATGCTGGGGAGAACGGCAGAGTGACGTACCGTACTGTACCTGGAGGGAGCTCACCTTTCTTCACCCTCAATAAAGATACTGGTGAGAAGATTCAATCTACCCTCATTTAATGTTCAAAGTACAAGTTCAAGGACCATAATCAGTGCACTTCATCATTAGCCACATTTGCTATCATATAGAAGATTTTAAAACCATATAAATATATTTTGAGGTCAGTAATTTATTTATTTCTTGTTTTTTAAAGAAGTCTCTTATGCTTACCCAGGCTTCGTTTATTTGATCAATTGGACTTTTTTTCAGGATTCTTTGATTATTAGAAAGTTCAACAGAACAGCATCTATTTGAAATATTGTAACAATAAATGCCTTAACTCTCTCTTTAATGTGTCCTTGCAGAAAAAAAGTATTCGTTTCTTTGGTTTTAGGGTATTCAGTATGGCTTGATGTATTCTAATACCTTTCAACTTAATAGAAACATTTATTTTGGTTGTGCATTTCCCAGGAGTGATTTCACTGTCACGCGCTCTACATGGAAAGGCAAACTCAGTCATTACGATGGTGGTCTCAGCCCAAGATGGTGGGGGCCTTACCGCTCCAATCAATGCCAGGGTCAACATCAGCATAGTGGCAGGACTGGTTGCACCCCCTGTGTTTGAACAAGCTCAATACTTTTTCTTGGTCTCTGAGGATGCCCTTCGTGGAACACAAGTTGGAGTTGTGCGGGCCAGCACTAAGAATGGTGGGTGAGCTAATCTCATACCCCTTTTCCACCAAGGCAGAGCTGGTGCTGGTTCGGAGCCAGAGCCTAGTTTCAATTCGGTTCTTTGTTTTTCCACACGCAAAGCACCAGCTCCGAACCAGGAAAAGTGGTTCTTAAGTAGAACCAAATCATTGCTGGTCTAGAACGGAGCCAAGTAAGAACCGATTGCGTCAGGGGCTGGGGGCGGGGTTACCGTGAGCAACAAGAAACTTGTGACCGCCATTTTTAAATAGCAGCTAGTCGAGCTAATAGCAGCTTGATTATTATATCCGTCTATGTAAGTTACGGCGAGCTGCACAAACGCGTTGGATTCCGATGTATTTTTGCAAACCCATGAGCATCCATAGTAACGCAACGTCCGTTATTGTTGATGGCTTGTTCGAGATGCATCGGAGCGGCGCGGACCGATCGGAGCTGCGGGAGTGTTTGGAGATCATACGACTCCTTGTGCTTTTGGATCGCTTTCGCAGTGCTTTGATGTCATGCGGCGATCGATCTGCGTGAAGCCGATGCATCTCGAACAAGCCTAGCGTGTTTGTGTTTGGCGCTACCGCACTAGCGTTGCTGGGCAACATGAGACGTATGCAGTGACGTAAGATCTGGCTCTGTTGTGGCTCTCTAGCCGGTGGAAAGGCAAACCGGTTCTTAGTAAGCTTGTCAGTCGAACCAACTCCGAACCAGCTCTGGCTCTGGCTCTGAACCAGCACCCGGTTCTTGTTGGTGGAAAAGGGGTATCAGAGGTTTTTCAGTCCCCCCCCCCCCCCCCCCCCCCTTTGGTCATAAAAATCCCAATTCAACATGTTTAAACACAAAATAGACTTCAATGCATACACACATTTATCAGTCACGTTGGACTGTGTTCAAGTGCACTGACAGATGTCTTCTGGCTTTTTTCTCCATGGTGCACCACTTGTACAAATAGGCATGGAACCACTGTACATACCTCATTTACAATCAACATTAATCATTGATTCTGTTTCACCACTTGTTTTTTTTAAACAATTTGCTTTGGATATTTGAGGCACTAAATTCTGGTCTCATGTGTTGAAAAATAACTCTTCATCTTGTTTTCTTGCTACACTGTGAATTGATGTGTCTCTGGCCATTTGCCTCTTGGTTCTCAGGTGTCTCGAAAGATATCTCCTATACTATTAGCTCTGGTGACCCAATGGGCTACTTCACCGTGGATTCAGAGACTGGGGCCTTGAGAACAGGTTTGCCTCTGGATCACGAAGCCCAACCCAGCTTGAATCTGGAAGTCCAGGCACACTGCGGTAACCCCCAGCCTTTGGCCAGACCAGGGTACGAATTACAGTGTCCGACGTCAATGACAATGCGCCTGTTTTCTTGCCCTCATCCTCCGAGTCGTTGATTTTACCTGAAGACACACGGATGGGTACAGTGGTGTACAAGGTCCAAGCAGAAGACCGTGATTCTGGACCCAATGGTCTTCTGAGTTTTGACATTTTTAGCGGCGGTGCCCAGAGAACCTTCAGCATTGATCGCAACAGCGGGCACATCCGCCTTATTGGCGGTTTGTCGTACGAGACCATACCCCGCTATGACCTGCAGGTGATTGCCAAAGATAGTGGCGCACCTCAGCTAAGTTCTACCTTCACCCTGGTCCTCCACGTACAAGCCGAGAACGGCCAAGGTCCCATGTTCGATAGCCTCACGTACCGAGTAGAGCTGAAGGAAAGCACACCTCTCAACACACGCTTCCTGCAGGTTCGTGCAGTAAACCGGGATGGCGGCATCACCGCTGGACCATCTTCTACGTCTTCCACCCCACTAGCTTACCACCTGCACCCAGACGGTGATGCTGCAGGGTTTGGCATTGTGTCCGAAAGCGGCTGGCTGTTTGTGAAAAGCGCTTTGGATAGAGAAGCCAAGGAGATGTACCTGCTCACTGTACTGGCCACATCAGGCAACGGACAGCTAAAGAAGACGGGTAGTGCCACAGTGCGTGTGTCAGTGATGGATGAAAACGACAACACCCCACGGTTTACCCAAGAGAGAGCCTTCTTGGCACTGACCGAGAACCTGCCGGCAGGCACTGGTTTCGGCCGAGTGTCTGCCAGCGATCGAGATGATGGTCTCAACGGTCGGTTGAGCTACCGCCTGCTCCATCTGGATCGCCACTTCCAAATCAACTCCCACACAGGTGAGAATCAAATATGGCATACAGTCCAACAGACCAAAATGACTTTGAGTGACAAGGTAAACTTGGCACCTACACAAGTTCTCTAGTGGTTTGTGGTATCATGTTTGTCTGTATTGAGTAAGGATGTCTAAAAATACATATGTTGAAATTTGACCAGTTGGTGAGTTGTTTATGAATTAGTCAGCTATTTGGTCTTGAGGAAGCACTGTATAATTTGTCTGGTTTAGGGTCATGTCAATTAACATTTCTTAAAAGTTAAGTAACAGCTTTCTAAAGATACTTTTAGCATGCTGACAGTTACTGAAAGTTAGCATGCATACTGACAGATATTCAGCTACTGTAATAAATAGGTAAAATAATTACTATAACCTTAAATTTCAGAAAGCTATAGATCACAATCCTCACAAAAATAGTTATTTTACTGATTGTTAGCATGCTGTCTTAGAAGTTTTACAACTGCTAACATAAAGCTAAAACAAGAAAATCTATTTAAACTAGCCAACCTCAGTAATCCATTAGTCAGTTGTTGAACGGCTAGTTGACTATTCTGACCCATCCTTAATGTGGAGCTGTTGAGCATATACTGGACATCACACAGCTCCAGACTTCTGGCAGCTTGCTAACTGTGGGGGTTCTTCTTGTTGATGTCAGGATGTGCCATCTGTGCCTTCTGCCACTGACATTTTCCTCTGCAGTGAAATAGTTTCTCACCCTTTTTCTGTGTTTTCCATCTGTCTTGCTCTTTTAAAGGTGAGATAAGCACAAAGCTTTCCATGGACCGTGAACTTCAGTCCAGATACCAGCTCATTGTGGTGGCTCAGGATGGTGGGACCCCTGCACGCAGCGCTACAGGCACTGCTTTCATCACGGTTCTGGATGAGAATGATAATGCGCCCTCCTTCAGCCATGCTCAGACAGGAAGAGAGCTCTTGCTGCAGGTATGAGAGCTAATCTTAACTTCATTATCCTCAGAGGCTACATCTTCTAGAATACAAAAACTGTATATAATGTGTAAAGCATGTTCTACAGGTTCATTGTGTCAACTTTTAGGGGTTAGCTAGCATGTAGATGCCTTAAAGCTAATAAACATGGACTAATAGCAATAAAACTTTAATTTGATTCAATTTTTTTTTAGATATTTTAGATCTTGCTAAGCTGATGAGATTTCTTGAAACAAGGCAAATATGTTCAAAAGAAATAACTTTACTGTTAAAAGTTTGGCGTCAGTAAGAAAACAAATGAAAACCTTTATTCAGCAAGGATGCATTCAATTGTTTAAAAGTGACAGTAAAGACATTTATAATGTTACAAAACATTTCTGTTTGAAATAAATGTTGTTCTTTTGAACTTTCAATTCATTGAAGAATCCTGAAAAAAAAAAATCACGGTTTCCACAACAGTATTAAGCAGCACAAATGTTTATTACGCACCAAATCAGCATATTAAAATAAATTTTTAAGGATCATGTGATGCTGAAAACTGGAGTAATGGCTGCTAAAAAATCAGCTATCATCACAGGAAAATTACATTTTAAATACGTTAAAATAGAAAACGGTTATATGAAATTGTAGTAATATTTTTTATCAACTAAATGCAGAATGGGTGAATAAAATAAAAAAATGTAAATAAATCTTACCATCCCCAAAGCTTTGCATGGTAGTGTACTATATGTTCTAACATTTCTACACAGACTACTACATTGGGAAAGTTATAAAGATTTAATATACAGTAGTAGTGAGCTGCATTGATTAAAAAAGTTAACTGAAATCTCTGTACAGGTGCTAGAAGGTCAACCATCTGGATTTTTACTGGGAACCATTCATGCAAAAGACCCCGATGAAGGAGAAAATGGAACTATTTTCTACTCTATGTCTGGTAAGAAAGATGCATAAGGGAATAAATCAATTAATCTAAAACATCTTGTAACCACATGCAAAGTTTACAACGATAAGCATCTTGTCTTGACTACTGAACATGAAACTGCTATGCAATATGACACAGTCCCAGCTAATCAAAGGATATTTAATGATAAATGTCCTGTGAAGAGACATTTCAGACCAATGAGATTCGGACGGGGTGGGGCTACCTATTGTGATGCCGCTCAAATAGAAAACAAGCACTTAACAAAATGATTAATTCCATTGCAGCTGATTTAATTAAAAAATTACAGTTTTAGTTTGTTGTTAAGATTGCACTGCATACTGATACTTTAAAAGTATGCTGGTACCACAAATACATCCTTTTACATTACTTTTAAATTTGCAACAATATATCTGAGTTACTTTTTCAAATAAGTAAATCAAGTTACTTTATTTTCCCATGTATTGACTGACAGCTCTCCATGTTGAGAGAAATCGGAAGTGAGATGCAGAGGCGTTGTGTGTAAACATGATGCTTATTGTAATTCTAGACTGAATGTGAGCATTTACTCATCTCACTTGAACAAAAATAGATTCAGTATTCCTCAAAATGAATAAAAACAGTGAAATGCAAACTCAGAATATTACACAAGCCTGCTATAATGAAATATAACACAAATATACTTTATGTATTTAATCTCAATTTATTTACCAATGTATTTACTGCTTACTTTTGATGGCCAAATTCAACCATATGAATAGGCAAAAATGACTTTAGATAAACATCATATTTGTGTTTAATTTTTAGTAACCAAGTAACACAATTAATTACATTCTTAGTTACTATTGTAATGCATTACTTTTAAAAGTAACTATTCCCCACACTGGTTAGGACATACAGTGATGCACACAAACTTTTATTGCCCGTTCCATCCTGTCTTTGCTGTAGGTCCTAGAGCTGAACGTTTCACTCTGAACCCAAACACCGGAGAGCTGCGGTCCTCTTCCCCTTTGAGTCATTCTGAGCGGCCCGAGTACAGTTTCATCGTTCTGGCCTCGGACCGAGGTTCACCCCCTCAGAGCTCCACCATAACACTGAAAATACAGGTCAGTCTCCCTCCAGGAATCAGATGGGACATATGAAACAGTGGCTAGGTTAAGATACACATAGAGTCTGTGAACTAAATCATGCTAATTTAATCCACTGGATGACAGATGGGTTAAACATCCCCTCTGGACCCTCATTCTTTGGCAGGTTTCCTGACAAATTTCCTAACAATGTATATTGTGCCTTGATTAGTTATGGCTATAAACCTTCAAAAATGGAATTTAATACAAGGGTCTTTGGTCATATAAGAGATTGGCTTCATCTTAAGTTAAAAATAACACCTTCCGCCACATGGATCTACTCATCACCTATTCATAACATGCAAAATTATTTATTTAATACTGTTATATGAAAATATGAACTTGTAGATTATTCTCTACAGGAATGGATCGTTTACATCCACTCTCAGGTTAAACAGCATGTGAAGGAAATATGAAATGATCTTGTTGGCCTAATCAAGGCTTACATTCTTGCATTGCAAATTTCCATAGCTAGCTCATCTCTCCTAGTCCAAGTCTTGTAACCTTCCCCAAGCAGTGCCGGGAAAAATACTCTCAGCTGGCTAATTTTAGGTTCTCAAAGATGAATTTCTTAGCCTTGACTTTTCTTCCTCTCCCTCTAGCCGTTGTTGTCTGCAACATTTTAAGCGTGATATTACGGTGTAAAACATTCAAAGTAGGAGTGACCATCTCCCAGCTGCACCGATACAAGTGCCAGCTGTGCTTTCTGCTATGTGGTGTCAAAGTCTCGTAATACAGTTCAGTAGCCCTTTGAAGAACAGAAAAGCTCCATGTGAAATGCACCAGTGATCAAATTAATATTTCTCCAACTAGTCAACAGAGTGGAAACAGACACAACGGACATCAACGGTAGTAAATTCCAACATGCAAATGCCTGGAAAACACATTTATGCTGTGTAACCATTTAATATTGTTATGTATGTGCCAAGACAAATAATGAAGTTAATAATTGATATCTAATTAGAATAAAAAGAGCTCTGGCAAAGTTTTGATACTTTTAGAAATCAACAGTTTGATTTAAAAACAGCTGTGCGCGAAAAAAGGGGGGGAAAGTTGATATTTTGTTGGAACGTGCTTTGACGTGTCATTTACCGCTTAATGTGGGATTAATTACTCCTCTGTCCTATTATGTTTCATTAGAAGACTTGGCCTCAAGAATCTCTTTATTGCCAATATACTAATCACACTGCTGCGTAATGATGATTTAGTCATTGTAAAAAATTAATAGGTTATTCATGAGCACCTGTATTGCAGTGCATACTTTAACACATAGCTTCTAAGGATTAGTATGCATGTCTCTGAGTTTGTATATGTTTTTCCTTATCTAAATGTTTGTTTCCATCTCTCTGTATCTGTCTGTCTTTCTTTCTTTCTGTGCACATACACACATCCACAGTCTCTAGTAACTATCAAAACAATGTCTCATCTGTGAAAAGAAACTGTGCAGGCTTCCATATTAGGATGTGAGGTTCTTTTGCTTTGAAGTGAGTCATCTATGAGGATTCTGTATTTTTATTAAGAATATTTGCACATTTGGATGTTCTAACAGTTTCCTATTCTGATTATGTTTACTTTAATCCAGTATTATTTTTCCTGGCAGGCACAGACCCATCAAATTAACTCTGATTAATGCTAGCAGGTTTGTTGTTTGAGCTTGTAACCCCCCACCAAAAAACTTTTATTTTTCATTCTCTGTAAAAAGAATAGAAAATGTGGGCTGCAGTATGTTCCTGTTTTGTTGGATTTGTAGTCAACTGCCAGGACTAATGGGTTGTAGGTCTGTTCTGATGTGTAGTTAAAATAACTAAAGAAATAAATAAAATAATAAACCAAAAGACCTAATGTTAGATATTTTGTGGTTTATAGTAATAAAAAATAATATAGACAATTTTGTTTACTTTCATTTCTATTTGGCTTGTTTGTCAGTTTTGCATAGTGATCAGTCCTGTGTGGTTTAGGCAAGTCAACAAAATACCTTTTTGTATATATTTGTACTATAAACAGTGTTGGCAATGTGTTCGCAATTTTAGATCCGGTGTTGTTTTAGTATCATTAATGTACTATTATAGTTGTCAATATTTTTAATTAGATATTATTTTCATATTGTTTTTGACTGTTAAAAAGTACAAATATACATATATCTACAAAAATGTTTTTATTGACTTACCACAGCCACATAGGACTAACATGATGCAAAACTGACAAATAAGCTAAATAGGATATATATATATATATATATATTTAGCAATGCTTTGCGTTCATAATTTCAAATTCTAATCTAACACATACATGTCTTCCTTTACAGGTTCTGAGCTCAAGTAAAGGATCGGCCACCGCTAACTCCCAACCATTAACGCTGAATTCTGTGGAGGGAGCTAAACCCGGCTCTATCGTGGGGTCTGTACGTTCACCTGATTCTCAGACCCTTCCTGAAGCAGGCCAGGTCACGTACACCGTGGTGGGAGGAACAGACTTTGACGGCACCTTTGTGATAGAACGCCAGACGGGTGACGTTTACCTGGCCCGTGAGCTTGACTTTGAAAAAGCTCCTCGATACACTCTCCAGGTTGAGGTGGATGACTTCTCCATGCCCCTCCCTAAAAGTCACATTGTAACATTGGTAATTGATGTCCAGGACAGCAACGATCACGCTCCCGAGTTTCCCGAAGACCCCGTTATCATAGTCGTCCCTGAGAGCGCAGATCCTGGGTCGACTATCTACACCTTTCAGGCCATTGATAAAGACGGAAGTGGACCCAACAGTGAAGTACAGTATTCCATCCTTCAACAGTGGCCAAACGTCCCAGATCTCCTGTTCCTGGATCCAACTACAGGGGTTCTCTCTCTGGGAATGATGCTGGATCATGAGAGGACCTCTTCACTACTCTTGGTGGTTCAGGCGACTGATTCGGCCCCCGATGTCAGTCAGCAGCGCCGTGGGACAGTTACAGCCCGCATATTTGTCACTGATGTGAATGATAACGGCCCTGTGTTCATCTCACCGTCTGTGGTAAGTGTGATGGAGGACCAGCCTGTGGGCTTTGTCGTGGTCTATGTCATGGCTGTAGATGCAGACCAGGGAGAGAATGGACGAGTGACATACCGTATCCAGAGCGGCAACAGCGCAGCAAAGTTCAGCCTTAACCCAGATACAGGTAAACCAATCAGCAACTCAGTCTGAATGAAATGCGTGATGTTCACTTTATATTTTTGTTGCCTTTTCTTACTCCTCATTATTATTTGAAGATTCTTAAAAATTGCATTAAGTTTATTTATTTAGTTTTTTTTTTTTGACTGCAGCCCTGGTGAAGTTTTTTGACAAAACACATAATATTGTTCAAAGTTTGGGGTCGGTAAGATTTTTTTTTAAATTATGCTCACCAAGGCTGCGTTTATTTGATCAAAATACAGTAAAAACTGAAATATTACAGTTTTAAATAATTGTTTTCTATTTTAAATTATATAAAAACGTAATATATTCATGTGATTAATTTTAAGCATCATTACTCCAGTCTTCAGTGTCACATGATCCTTTAGAAATCATTCTAATATACTGATTTGGTGTTCAAGAAACATTTCTTATTTTTTCAATGTTGCAAACAGTTGTGCTGCTTATTATTTTTGTGGGGGGTTTTTTCAGGACTCAGATGATTAGAAAGTTCAAAATAATTTTTTCAAGCATTTATATGAAATAAAAATATAAAGCTATACGATATTTGCCGATACCTCAAAAAAATCTGAAATACAATTCGATTAGATTTAGGGCTATATCGATCGATATATCAATATTTAGATATTATGTGCCAAGTTTACACAATGCATATCAATGCACGATCCATATCGATGTATTGTTACACCCCTAATTGTTAGTCACTTTTGATCAATTTAATGAGTCCTTGCTGAATAAAAGTATTTAAAAAATCTACAGACCCCTTTTTGAATGTAGTGTAAATATTGCAAAATATTTAACAATACAAAATTATAACTGATTTTAAGCACATTTTAACTCATTCTAATTTATAAAACAATGCTAAACACCACAAATATGCTGTGATAGGTATGTAAAATGATAAGGAAGGTTAGCACTAATGCAACCAAAATTGTTTTTTTAATCTTTTAAAACCTTGTTATTTGAGGTGTCTTGCATTTTGAGGAATTTTCAAATTCTGTGGCCAATTACACAACCTACCAGTAACATTAGGACATGCAGCAGTGATTAAATTGATGTGTGAACAGGACTTTAAGGGATTAGTTTTCGGTCATAATTTACTCACCCTCCTGTCGTTCCAGACTTCCATGGGAAATTGCATTGCATGCAAAATGCACTTTCATGTTGACTCTGCATTTCTGCTTGACTCGTATCTTTCCTCTCCTCCCAAGTCAGAATTCTCTAAATGCCCTTTAGTTCTCTTAATCCTAAAAACTGCCAGCTCAACATCTCATCCATTCTGAGAAATGCTGTCATGTGCTGTGAGTTCTGAACAGTTTCTCTCATCTCTGTGTGTGTGTGTGTGTGTGTGTGTGTGTGTGTGTGTGTGTGTGTGTGTGTGTGTGTGTGTGTGTGTGTGTGTGGTGTGTGTGTGTGTGTGTGTGTGTGTGTGTGTGTGTGTGTGTGTGTGTGTGTGTGTGTGTGTGTGTGTGTGTGTTTGTGCATTAGTGCATTATTCATGACATAAAGCAGGAGTGACAGTACATACCACTCAGCTGGTAGCTATTTACAGCATGTTCTGCCACTAACAGAAAGCTCAGGTTGTGTTTCTCTGTTCTATATAGCTTTGTTGTGGACCTTGAAATGCTTGATGTACCACACTTGATATTAAGTATCTGAAATGTATTGAACTAAATCAAGTCTGTACTTTAGCTTGGTCACAGTGCTTGAACCTGTTGTACTGGTAATTGCAATAACAGACTACAGAAATAATTGTGCAATCAAATATTTAAAAATGAATTTGAAAAATAGGCAAATATTATATAAGCTTAAAGTGATTTTAAGTGAGATTGAACCTCTTTTCTTTGCAGTGAAAGTACAGTAAATGGTGATATGCTGCACCTGGTTTTATATAAAAAGGCTTAAACTAGTCCCAGACTAAAATGTGTTTGAATGTCTGTTTTAACTGAATGCAACTTGCACTGGCATATCTTAAAATATGTCAGTGCCATTGTTTCTAAGGAACATTCATAAGCTACTTAAATGCCCCAATTATACTAAGCCTAATCCTGGTTTAACAAGCCCTGTCTTTTAGCCTTGAAATCTAGACGCAGCCTAGCGGCAGCAAATGTCATTTGCAGCCAGTGTAGTCTAGCAACTCTCCGTTGGCTTGCTAGCTGAAAAAAAAAAACTCTAGTCAGGCCAATCACATTGTGTATAGAGTCGGTGGGTGGGCTTAACATAATGACGGCAGAGTTGCGACAGTTCGGCATGAGGTCCCTGCTACTTGAAAGCATAGAAGATGGCGCTGCTGCTGATGAACAGTGGTCTTTCAAATCGGCTTTGGCCGCGACTCTGGAAGACTTGGAGTTGGAACTTGGAGCTTTTCTTTGAGAAAAGGAACAAAGAACGGCACTGAAGTCCGTTGCTCTGACTACGTCACGTTCTTCGATGCTCTGATTGGTTGTAGCGCGATCCTATTGCGTGCAGAGGGAATTTGAAAGACAACCGTTTATCCCACCCCTCGGATTGAGCCCTGCCAATGGTGTGGGTTGATGTGGATCTGGCTTGTCAGGCTACATATCTTTGAAACCAGGCCAAAAACACCATAAAATTAGTCCATACTACAATTGTATTTTAAAATATTTTGAAGTCATATGTTGGTTTGTGTGAGAAACGGAGAGAAATTACAGTCATTATTCTCTTCTGAGAGTTTTGAGATCATCAGATATGAGATCATCAATGGCAGGCATCATTGACTGACATCAAGACAGGTGAATGATATTTGAGAGCTGCAGCAGATAAAACATTTTAGTGAATAACTACTGAATTTTTGTTATTTTTTTAAACTATTATATGGCTTCTGAAGACCATTTATGATAGGCTATCTTTATTATACTTTTGTGGTTCTTTATCACATTTTTGTAGCTTTGAAAGCTGTTTGTCTGCATTCACTTTCATTGTATAAAAAGATCTGCATCAACTTTTCGTCAAACTTTTGTAATCTATGAAAGCAAAAAAGCATACGTGTTTGGAACGACACCAGGTTGAGTAAATGACGATAGGATGTTCATTTTGGGGAAAGCAGTCTCTTTAAAATAACATTTGTCTGCTTTGTAAATGACAAACCCTCTGTGCAAACTCTTTCACCTACTTTGGAAGCTCATCATTAATCCTCTCAGCTATTAACATGAGAATAGAAAAGCAAAACATCTCCATTCTTCCCCTTGGTTTCCCCTTACGTTATCGAAGCACAAATGTTGAGGAGTCAAATTGTCTGAAAATATTCAAGCTGGTAATACTAACCAGATTAAAGCCTCAGAGGCATGTTAGCTCAGCGTTATGGAGATAGAAGAGAGGGAAAAATAAATCAAGACAGAACGAAAACACCCTCTAGTGTCCTAGTTCCCATCATGCCTTTACAGCCTGCTTTGAATCACTTCGTCTGGTTCTTTAAAAGCATGAAATTGAGATTGGATCAATAGGAGCACCGCTCGCTTGTGGTAGGCTAACGACAGGGGCGCTGGCACCCCCAAATTTGAGCAGGGCACGGCAGGCAGGGCCATTGCGTGTCTAGAGTGCTTGTTTATGCGCTCTTTCTGTTTGCTGTGGAAAAAACTCATAAACTGCGGCCATATAGTTGAGCTGTTACAGTGGCTTAGCAAGTGTTCAGGTAGGGAGGGCTCCGCATGGGAAAAAATTTATTATTTAAATACGTCGCATGACTTACACTCATTTGTAACACAGCAGAAAGGCGTCAACTCTTCGTGCTGTGATGTTGCTTATGCAAGATCAAAGTGTGCTACAAGATGGAAATCATTCTTCGTGCGAGCGTGTGAATGAGGCTTTGCTTAAGCGCGAGTGGTTTTGTTTTAAACAATTTACATCATGGCTTCATTACTGTGTAATTGTTTAAATGCAGTTCAGCAGGCGATCACTCACAAGAAATACCAGACACAAAGCTTATTACATTCATCATATGGTAGCCTAACACTTTTGCTTATTTCCTCTTTAGGTTCTTTGTCTATTCTTAGACCAATTGACCGTGAAGAGCAAGACCTCTACAACTTGACCATAGTGGCAGAAGACCACGGTTTACAACAGCACAGCAGCTCCCAGTTACTGTCAATCCAGGTGATTGACGTAAACGACGAGGCGCCGTACTTTGAGGAAAGTGAATATGAAGCTTTTATTGCAGAGAATCAGCCTGCAGGAACCACTGTATTGGTCGTTTCAGCTTCTGATATGGACCAAGGTAAAATATACTCCTATATATATCTATATCTATATATATGATATCGTTTTGGGCCACTGGTGGAAATCACACTAAATTTACATGTTAAATTAATGATAATAATAGTGACACGAATAATAATAAAATAATAATAAAAGTGACACGAATGTTTGTTTACGGCTAACATTTCCCTAAAAACACTGGATGTGGATACCAGAGCCAAACCCATCACAAATAAAAGTGTGTGGTTTTAATTGGTGCCAGCCGGGGGGGTGGTGGAAGGGGAGTGCTGCATTCTCTTGGACTTACTCAGGGGCAAATAAAACAGAAGGATCATAAACTTTCTCTCCATGAACAATTAGCGAGGTAAACAGGTGACACTCTGCCAGATTGCTCGCTTTTGCACGCGATCTGCCATCCAGTACTAGGGGAGGGCGATTGAGACCAACTGCTTAGACAGCAGAATTAACTACAAACAAATAAAAACAGGGTGTGCTGCCGTGTTTATTCATTCCGTGAGAAAAGTCTATTGTAAAAAGTGAACATATTATCTTAAGAATGATGGCTTTTTTTATCCTCAGATGTGATCATTTGAACTTGCATTTGGGTCATGTCTTTATGTTTTTTCCATAGGGACTAATGGAATCGTGATGTACGGAAGCATTGTAGGAGATGATTTCAGTATTCATCCGGTGACAGGAGTCATAACCACCTCCAAAGCTTTAGACAGGGAGACCCAAGGGGTGTATGCTGTGACAGGTACTTCAGACAGAATGCAATTGCTCAATTGCAACAGAGAATTTATTCTCGGATGTGCTTTTATAGCAAAAAAATATATATTTTTTTTTTGGTTTCTGCCAATGTCATGTCACGGTTGGGCACGCGTTTGTTTAGCCAGTTTATAACCTCTTTCTCATAAACAGTTTATGCCAGAGATGGTGGTTCTCCTCCCAATTTCGCCAAGACCACAGTGCGTGTCACAGTGCTGGATGAGAATGACAACAGGCCGGCTTTTGGGAGAGTGTACTACAGTCTGGAGGTGCCTGAGAACCAGGAGCCTGTCACGCTCTTCACAATTAGAGCCACAGATCAAGACTCCGGGGACAGTGGGGTGGTGCACTACAAAATCACTGGTATTAATGCCTTGAGCAAAATTATTGTTGTTGTATGTTAAATATTATTATATATTTTATACAAACACCTAATTGGTCACCAATGTTTTGTAATGCCCAAAGTCATTTTCAGTTCTACAAATATCCATTAATCCTTCCCCCAATTTTGCAATATTTGGTACAAACTCATCAGAACTCTGTCTAGACAACAACATTGACTAGGTTAGTATTGCTTAAATGGAAGTGAATGATCCAGGCTGCATTAATCTGATCAAAAATATTAAACTTTAAAATAATCATTTTCTATCTTAATATTTTAAAGTAATTTATTCCTGTGATGGCATCATGGCAAAGCTAAAGTTTTCAGCAGCCTTTACTCCAGTCTACAGAAATCACTCTTAATACTCTGATGTAGTGCTTGAGTAACATTTTTATTATTATTAAGGTTGAAACCACTTGTGTTGCTTAATATTTTTGTGAAAACTTACGATTCTTTGATTAAAAAACAATTTCTGAATCTTTTGATCTCTAGATTTTAATATTTTAATGTGCCTTTCTGTAGGTTTTGATTGTTAAACTTTGTGACTAACCTAGTCACCAACATTATTATTTAGAATTGGTATTATTTTTATTTCTATTATTGCTACTGTGGTCCCTTTATCTATTTTTATTTATTTATTATTTCGAATGTTTATACATGTATCTTATCGTTTATGCGCTATTTTTATTTTGCTTTGGAGGTGTTTGTGTATTTAATTTGAAACCAAACCTGTCACAATACTTTGAAGGTTTTCGGTTAAGGTATTTTATATTTTCCTCAGGAAGTCACATTGTATATTGTACATGTTAACAATGAATAAACATGTAAAAAAAAAAAAATTCTTAAAATAATGTAATTTATTTGAAATTGCAGAATAAAAGTATTCTTTCCACAAACATCCCAAAATGTTTGAAAAAGTAATGTACTTGGTTAAATATCTTGCGTATCATTTTGCAGAAAAGATTCATTATTCCACAAAAAGGTAGCCAAACATTGTGAACTCTCTGAACTATAAATAAGTTTATTTATTTATCCATTCCTTTATTACATTACATATAGTAGTTATGAAATAAGAAATTATGAGGAAAAGAGATTATGCAATATATATTGAACACTTCATAGATCAGTGTTGATGAATTAAACAGGCCAGACGTCAACATTATTTTTTTCTTTCTTTTCTCAGAGGGAGACCATTTTGTGATTTCCACCTGGACAGGAAATTAGGTGTGCTGTCCACCTCTAGGCCTTTAGATCGAGAGTCCAAAGCAAAGTACACCCTCACCGTGGAGGCACAAGATCAGGGTATACCGCCCCTCACAAGCACTGTCACTTTGGACATCAATGTGCTGGACCTGAATGACAACAGCCCAGTGTTTTCCAGCAGCAGCTACTCTGTGGAGGTATCAGAGGATGCTTTAGAAGGGTCTCTTGTTCTGGAGGTTTCAGCCTCTGACAAAGACGAAGGGTCCAACAGCCAGGTGGTCTACTTCCTGAGCCGCGAATCCAGAGGTATGTTCATTGTGGACCAACACACAGGTCGCATTATTACAGCGGCATCTCTCGACCGAGAAAAAGTGGCCTCCTACAGCTTCCAAATCTACGCCATGGACTCCTCAGCAGCCAATCCCCGTAACACTTCCGCTGAAGTGACCGTCCAGGTCTTAGATGTAAATGACAATGCCCCCTTCTTCATCACTGACCCGCTCATCATCAATGTCTCCAGCAGTAGTCTCTCCAACCGTAAAGTGCTTGCCACCATGAGAGCTGAAGATAAGGACTTCGGTGCAAATGGATCTGTATTTTATCGGTTTGCCAATCCTGTCAAAGGCTTCACCATAAACTCTTTGACGGGGGACATCCAGGCCACTGAGAAGCTTCATGCGCTGACCCAGAGCCAGCGGACCCTCATTGTGGAGGCCATGGATCAGGGTAACCCATCGCAGTCCTCTCTGGGAGTGGTGGTCGTGTACATCCGAGAGCAGAGTTACCAGGGCATCCGCTTCTCGCGCAACACTAGGGATGTGAGCCTGCAGGAGAATGCAGCTAAAGGTACGATAATGTCTAATTGCTGTTCATTAGTGATATCCAGCTGTAGCTCAAACTGTATAGCATGAGACTAGCAACACCAAGGTCATGGGTTTGATTCCCATCAGATAAAATATATATGTTGCATGCAAGTAATAATCATAGTGTAATTTAAAAACGGGGGAAATGAGTTACACAGCTAAATATACAATGTTGTCCGATATGATGAATAAAAAATTGCAATATTGGATGACACCCTTTATGGTATTAATATTGTGCGTCACTACAATCTCTCATACATACCAAGTTGATGGAAAATGTCCTTTAATCATCAAAGCTCTTGTCTTTTTCATAGGTACAGCAGTTGTTCAGATACAGGCTCACTATCCTGATGGCTCTAGCAGTGGCATCAACTACAGCATTTTCAGTGGCAACAAGCTGCAGTCCTTTAGCATAAGCCCCCACGCAGGTATGAAAGTAAATCTAAGGCTGCGTTTACACTTGGCATTAACATGCGACCTGTATCTGGATGTTGTCCACATACACATTGAAAAGACAAGTGTAAACGCGTTTCTGATCGGAATGTTATCCGATCAGCGTGTCCTGGTTCAGAGGTAGTCGAGGACGCATTGTGATCGGATCTCAGTGTCATGTAAACGCAATCCAGCCGTCGTGTCTGCATTCACAGGTGCACGTCATTTAAATCCCCACCCAGTCTCCCCAAGTGCTGTTAGAAAATAATGGCCAGACGCAGTTTAGACAATCAATTAAACACATTTGAACCTTACAAATAAACGTCAATATTTAAAACAGTGTGTGTCATTTTTTTCTTTTCATTTTAATTGTGCAACATTATCTGAACGAGGCGATCGCCTGTACAATCACAGCTGTGAGTCATGAGATCTTAATGAAGAGCGTGCGCTGTTTTGCCATTGGAATAATGGGAATACACTTTTTATTTTTTTAATGTTTTAAATGTTGAATGTTTTTGTTGTTTCAGCATGTTTATAGCCATTGCACGCTATAACCTTACCCGATGGTCGATGATGTAACTTGTTTAACATGATCAACCAGTTATTTTTGTGTGATCAGCACTGAAATATTCCTTCATTCAAAAAACGGAATTTGATATAAGACTGGAGATTGCATAGGAAAGTAGTGTACATTGGGACATTGCTTAATTTGTATCATCTTTACTCTTAATTTGGCTACTGACCTAATTTAAATATTATGCAAAAACAGAAATCCGATCAGTTATCCAGATACAGAGGTTACTTAATGTGAACAAATATAAACGCATCATGTCCTGATTGGCTAATGATCCTATCTTCTTGATCGGATCACGGTGATCGCATGTTAATGCAAAGTGTAAACGCAGCCCAAGTCTTTGCATTAATACGTTTGTGATAGTAGTCTTTATATTGGGAAGGATGTTTCACTATTAATCATAATAAATTCATTATTTTAGGTGAGATTTGGGTAGAAAGTTCCACGGGTCTGGACTTTGAGGAGACCCCACGACTCCGCCTGGTGGTCAAGGCTGAAACCGTATCCTCCAGCTCCTTCATGGCAGTCAACCTTCTCCTACAGGATGTCAATGACAACTTACCACGCTTTCAACTTCACAATTATGTTGCTTATGTTCGTGAGGCCCAAGGTTATGATCATCCTATAATTCAGGTGCAGTAATTTCCCGTATTTTTTGTGAATGGCGAATAGTGTTTATAAAAGTGTAAAGTTGTGGAGTACAACATCCCTTGGCCTAAATACAGCATATTTTTAGTGCAAGTTAGAAGAGTTTCCTTTGCGTTTCCACAGTGTTTTCATTGTCCATGGTGAGAATATAGGCTTAGCTGTCCAACATAGCCACAACCAATTCCCCTTTTCAACTTTTTTTTAAATAATTTGAGTTCCAAAGCCAACATTGCTTAGAGGGTTATGTTACGTTCGAGCAGCTGTTCCACATCTGCCTGTGTTTTTATTGCCAATTTCACGGTAATTTCCTCAGGTGTTGGCAAATGACCTGGACCAGGGTCAGAATGGGCAGGTGACCTACTCCATAAGGTCATCATCCATGAGTGGCCTCTTCAAGATCGACCCTGTCACAGGCAGTATATCCACTGCTGCCATCATGGACAGAGAGATCTGGACACAGACTAAGTACTAAGTTCTTCCTTCCACTATGTTTATGTTGTTTCCTTTTAACTAAGAGTCTGTAGAGCCTTAAAAATTTGTGATTGAAGAGTAGTCTTATATTAACTTATTTATATAGAAAAAAAGCCATGCTCGTGTATTTGTTGACGGAGTGACAGAAGACACTTCTGTAGAGACAGATCCACTGATGTTAAACCGTGATAAATAATTTTTATCTTTGTTTTAATTATTTTTAGAATTTGCATTTAAAACATCTTACATTTCTTTCCCATCAACATAAAAATAGTCTGTGAGAATGGCCAGACTCTGACACTAATTTTATTGTTGTGTCTCCAGCCTGGTTATTATGGCAACGGACCGAGGCAGTCCTCGGTTAGCAGGTTCTGCCACTCTCACGGTGATCATTGTAGACCTGAATGACAACAGTCCCACCATTCCTGTTCCATATGAAGTCCGGATCCCTGAGAGTAAGTTGACTGCTGTTTGAACTCAATATCATTGATGTAATCAATGAACTAAATGTCCTATTTTTTCTGGCACACAAACAATGAGGCACACCGTGCTGAAAGATTGACTGAATTGCCAGGCGTTTTTCTCGCCAAAGTCCTCAATGGTTATTTCCTGTCACTGATGTTGTACAATGTGTCGAATAATGATTGCCGTTGTCCAGCAAAACTTAATAATTTTGAATGGTGCAACCACAAATGGAAGTTAATTACATACAGTATTACACAGGGTTATCAAGATTGTCTAATTCTTTCTCTAGATACTTTGATTGGAACTGTGATCACTCAGGTCACAGGGAATGATGTGGACTCTGAGCCTGCTCTCTCCTATTCCCTTATTCTGGACTCAGACACTCAAGGGAAGTTTGGAATACACCGCTTTGGAGGAGGTGTGTCTTTGACCGCCTCTCTGGACTTTGAAGAGAGAACATGGTACATGCTGACCGTCAGCTCCTCAGACACCAAGCAACAGAGTTACGCAAATCTGACAGTGCTTGTGGAGGATGTGAATGATAATGCTCCAGTCTTCTCCCAGGACCTTTACGAGGTACATCAGAAGATATCACAAGTTTAGGATGAACATTGATAGAAAAAATAAATTTCTGTAGTTTACTTTGAAATTAAACCCAATAAGATAATTGAACAGTTATTTGACCAATCAGAATTAGGTTCTCCAGAGTAATAATAATAGCAGATTACATAAGCTTTGATACACTATTCTCTGTTTAATGAATCTTCTCTGGTTAACATCCTTAAAAGCACTTGCAGTTTAAATGTCAATGAGACATACTTGGATTCAGAAAATATTCCCTGTGAGCACCACATTTGAAAAATATTTCTTGAAGTAAAAAGAAATATAAATTGATGCTATGTTCTGTTCAAAGCAGTCAGTGTTAAGGCCAATTTATGTCTTTGGCAGGTGACTCTAGCAGAACATTCGCCAGCAGGAAGCTCAGTTATCACAGTAACTGCTACAGATAAGGACTCTGGAGAGAACGGAAGGATAACATACAGGGTCGTGTCAACAAAGGACATGTTCTACATTGACCCAAGCAATGGTAATTTATCCTTTTGTTCCTCTTGTTATCCTTTTGTGTTTATTGTTCTTCATCCAAATCATTGTCAGATGTCTTTATTTGTAAGGAACAAGACAGTTGATGCAGTGGTTCTCAGGTAGTTTTTCTTTAGGGCCCACATTGTAGGAAGACAAGTGGCAATCCAACACTATATCAATTATTAGTCAAACAAAAACACTGAATGAATAGAAAAAAAATCCCTGGAAATTTAGTAAATTATGAACAACAGAAGTAGTGTGATTTACTAGACTAATGCATTCAACAAACACTACACCAAATATTGTGTTGCTATTGCCCATATTACCAAGGACACATACATTTTTGCCTAAAGATTGTAGACTTAGATGCATGACAGTCCAGGACCCCTTTCATTATTATTATTGGCTTGTCAACCACCAGTTAAGAACCACTGTTTTGAAGCATATAATAAAAGCCCTGTTCTTACCTTGAATCTTATCCTGCAATTTCTTTACATAGGTACTCTGTTCATCAAGCAAAAGGTTGAGTTTGACTCGCAGCGCCCTTCCATTTTGGTGGTGATTGAAGCCAGTGATAGTGGAACACCACCGTTGAGCACCCTTAGCACAGTTCAGGTGCATGTGTCTGATGTCAATGACAATGCCCCTGTATTCCACCAGACTGAGTACAGTGCATCTGTATCCGAAGACGAAGTTCCAGGTTCGACCATTCTAACCCTGGAAGCGGTGGATGGGGACTTATCTAGGGACAACTGTGGCTTTGATTTTGCCATCGCCAGTGGGAACATCGGTAATGCCTTTCAAATTGAGAGCAGTGTTCGCTTCCTTGAGGGCCATGGATTTCAGACAGTTGGAATGCTGATATTAGTTGATAAGCTTGACTTTGAGATTGTGAATGGCTACAATCTTACTATTGTGGTCTCAGATCGTGGCATACCACAACGAAGCTCAAATGTTCCAGTTTTAATCACTGTAATGGACACCAATGATAACCCACCATCCTTCAGTAGGGCGGAATACAAAGTTGTTGTCAATGAAAGGGCAGAAACAGGAACAGAAATACTTCAACTTTTTGCTGTGGACCCTGACTCGACACCTAATGGAGAGGTTCAGTATTCAATCAGTTCTGGAGATGAATCTGAGCTCTTTTCTGTAGATCGGTGGACTGGGTCCCTTCGTCTGCGGAGGTCTCTTGATAGTGAGGAAAAATCTTCTTACATGTTCATTATTCAGGCCTCGGATGGGCAGGGCCACTTTGCTCTTGCTCCTGTAACTGTCGAGGTCAAGGACATCAATAATAACCGGCCTTACTTTCCTCTTAAATCACTTACAGCAAGCATTCGTGAAAACCAGCCCCAGAATGCTCTAGTAACCATATTACATGCCATTGATCGGGACAAAGGAGCATACGGAGAACTGAGATATTTCTTGATGTATAATTCCGGCAATGGTAAAGATTCCTTTCTAGTGAACCAAACCTCCGGTGAGGTGCGAACCCGCTTTACATTCGACTTTGAGAAGATAAACACTTTCAATTTTATTGCCATTGCAATGGATGCAGGCAACTACTCTTCTACAGTCACAGTGCAAGTTTTTGTAACGGGTGAAGATGAGTATGACCCCATTTTCACTAACTCAGATTTCACCTTCCGTATACCTGAGGGTGCCAAGAAAGGACAAAGCATCGGCCAAGTAAATGCTAATGATGAGGATGGAGGGGTGGACGGCATCGTTCTCTATTCACTTGCAAACAGTTCACCTTACTTTGAGGTCAACACATCTACTGGAGTGATATCCCTCAAGATGGATGCCTATCATCGTCATATAAGCCGGTCTAAAAGAGAGACACGTCAGATGACGTTGGATGTTATTGCCCACAGTCCTTTGGAGAATTCCCGAAAAGCTTCTGCCCAGATCACAATTGATGTCACTCATACATCCTTTGGCTTGAACACAGATATGAATGTGGTACTTGCCAGTGCTATAACAGCTTCCTTGGCAGCCATCGTGTTCCTGATCATAGTTGTTGTGGTGATATTCCTCTTGAGATCCCAAAAGTACAAAAAACAAGAGACTTGCTCCAGAATAGTCACCAACGGTACTGTTCTGGAGAGTCTTGAAGATTCGAAAGTTCAAGGGGATGATAAGCTATATCATCAGACCCTTCCTGGGTATGCAACAGACCAGACTGGGAACGGAGGAGGTACCTACACACGAGGTGGGTCTCTTGACCCATCTCACTCTAGTGGACGTGGTTCCGCCGAAGCAGCAGAAGATGATGAGATTCGGATGATTAATGAATATCCACGAGTTTCTAGCATCTCCTCCTCTATGCAGGAGCACATAGCTGCTCGTGGGCCTGACTCCGGTATCCAGCAAGATGCAGATCAGCTGTCTGACATTTCCTGTGAGCCGGGGATGGATGCAAACCAATGGTTTAAAGGGAAGAAACTGGGAAGTTTAAGTGGGACAATGTTGTCAAGCCAGTTGCCAAGTTATCGGGATGAAGGAGGTGGATATATTGGGGTTGGAAGGGGGCTTAACATCTCACATCCGAAAGATTATGCTTTCCCGGAGGATGGTAAGCCTGCTGTCGATGGTTCTCTTACAGCAATCGTGGCTAGTGATGAGGAACTGAGAGGCAGCTACAACTGGGACTACCTTCTCGACTGGTGCCCTCAGTTCCAGCCTCTGGCTAATGTCTTCACAGAAATTGCACGATTAAAAGATGAGAACGCACCACCTAACCCTCGGCGACCATTTCATCCCAAAGCAAAGACTGATCACAAGCCCAGAATTGACCCTCCTCCCCTAATTACCTCTGTAGCTCATCCAGGGGCCAAAACTGTTTTGCCAAAACCTGCTGTAGGCCGAACATTTCCCCACCTTTCCTCATTGCGACGTTCTCCTATTGACCACGATGGCTCTGTTTCCTCAATTGCCATGTCTCCAAGTTTTTCTCCATCGCTTTCACCACTTTCAGCACATTCCCCTGCCATCGCTCCTTTTGGGGGTCACTCGTCCTCCATTATCAATACAACTGACCACTCCTTTGAACACGAGGAGACAGAACTGAGGATTTAATGCAGTCTAATCAAAGGATTCCCGAAAGGATTCCCACCTGACTCAGGTTCTCTAAAAATGCCTCTCCTCTGGCATGGTCCTCAACATCATGTTGTATGTAATGTCGCCCCACTGGCTGGCCAGAGGTTTCGGTGCTTTTGTCACTCTTCTTTAGACATACTGACTTGTTGTAAAAAAGGACTTTTTTATAATGCTGTTCTAATGATCCAGAAGATCAACTGACATTTGTGTTAGCCCAGCATTTGCACATTTTAAATGACAGTTATGTTTGATGTCAATGTTTTGTAAGAGAAAACACTTTTGTATTCTATATTTTTGTACTGATGTTTTTTGTTTAAAAAGAATGACATATGTCAAGCGGTTGATTACATAACCTGTGATTTTATTGACATTCATTTATATTTGTATATTTGTGGCTGTAACAGGATGTTTGTTATCAGAGCTTGTTCTAGTTTATTAACGGTTGCCATTCTAAAATGTTCTAAGTATGTTCAGTATTAAGCTCTTAAATGTTTGGGGAACATGTTTTGCTGTCAGTATTTATAAAAAAAAGGTTACAGTATCTGCAAAATGCCACTGTACAGTCTTTGAAGGTTATGCTGCAGACCACAGTGATCATTGATTTCTACGTGCTGCTTCCCCTCCCTTAGCTTGACTGATGGGAACACAATTGTAGCTATGAAGCTAAATATAAAAACTTAATTAACACACTAAAGGCCTTTTTCATTGTTTTTAAGTGTTGAAGCATTACAACTTTAACGCAAGATCACAAGCTATCTGTAATATTTTTTTTAAAACTACAAAGAAATTACAGTAACAGAAATGTTAAACATTTTTATGTCAGCTCTTATCAGCACCTTTGAAGAGCTGACATTTACAACCACTATAATGTAACTGGAAATAACGTGTTGTCCTTTTTTTGTTCTCATGTTTGTTCTCAAGTGGTTTTTTGAAAACAGATTTTAACAAATCATCAAGGCCAGTGAAAAGTTGATGTTATTACAATAAATAGGCTCCAAATAGCAATTTGATGTTCAAATTTCTTGGCTTATGCTAAACTCATTTTGACTGGATGTTAATGTTTGAATAAATGCCTCAAGCTAATAACATATATAATTTAACCAAAAGGATTTTCTCACAACTCCACTACTCCCTAGTCAAGGTACTGTATAGGTAAATTTTTGTAGCATATTTCATACATTGCTGTGGGTAAACAATTGGTAAGTTTATTATACCACAAAATGCTGGATTACTTTGTTTTTGTGTATGTAAATTACATGGCTCAGTAATGTAATGACACTCATATTTGTTAAAAAGCACTGGTGATTTGATTTTAGTGACATCTACGATGTACAGTTTGCATTAAAGTTAAAAGAAAAAGTACAAATATTTCAAACTAAATAATGGCAGCATTGTACATTCTCCTAACAGGATTAATTTGTAGCCTTTTAATTTGCTTAAGTGATTGTGAATCATTTTTTGTTAATTATTTTCTAATACTTTAAATATTATTGTAAATGTTGCCATATGACCATACTGTGCTGAAAAAAAAGTCAGTATGCTTTTTTCCCCTGATGCCCATTGAAAGGCTCAACTTGTAATTATGAAAATTGACAGTGCCTATTGAAGAAAAACATTGTGTTTATAAGTGATTGTTAAAATTATGCTTTGTTCAGATTCATTTTTTGAGGTTATCCTGATTTAGCAGGATATCTCTCTACTTAAGAATCCTATATTTATGGCAGATACTTCACTTTTGTACACAAACAATTCCTCACTCGTAACTGTGAACATGTTATACTCATGCTACCTTGAAGGAAAATAAACAATGTTCTGTGTTCATTTAAAAAGTTTCTCATAATGTTTGAATCACTGTTCATAGTGTTTTACATGAATGAAATCTGTTTACATTAATTTTGAATAGCACTGTGGTTCAAACAATGGCCAGCTGTTTGTCTTACCGTTGTACCCAATATAATCCAAAGGGCATTGATGATACAGTAGGTTGTGGTGCTTTTATCATAAATTATGACCAAAATACGCTTAATTTTGTTCAATTTTTTTCAAGAGTTTTTTTTTTTTTTTTTTGTGAATTTGACAAAGTGCCTGATTAAAATGTATTTCCAATAATGAGCCTTAAACATCATCTATTTCTTAATTATATGTATATTCTGAGTTGATAATACAAGTTTACAAATTATTTTAGATCTAAAACGAGACATTATTTGAACTACATTGGAAATTTGAACTGTTTTTCAGTTTCACCATGCTTAGCTAACCTTCAAGGCTGTCACTTTAAAATTGCTTAGATGCAGAACCAGAGCTAGATGAGGTAATTACCATAGTACAAGGACTGGGCAGAGGTAAAGCCGCTGGGGCTGATGCCATACCAGGTGAGCTTCTCCAAGCTGGAATTGAACCCCTAGCCAGCCATTTCCATCAACTCATTTTAAAGTGCTGGAGCTCTAAGCATGTTCCCCAAGATTTCAAGGATGCAAAGATCACCACACTCTACAAGAACAAAGGGGACCGTGGAGATTGTGAAAATTACCGTGGCATTTCACTGTTGTGTGTCACAGGGAAGGCCCTGGCCTGCATCTTACTGACTCGCCTTCAACAGCTAGTTGAGGTCATATATCCCGAGTCCCAATGTGGTTTTCAGCCCAACCGCTCCACAACAGACATGATATTTGCTGTGAGACAATTGCAAGAAAAATCAACCGCTCTACCTAGGTATTGTAGACCTGACCAAAGCTTTTGACTCGGTCAACAGAGAATCTCTTTTTATGGTCCTGCAAAAGGCTGGCTGTCCCACCCTTCTATCACTCATCAAATCTTTTCATAATGGAATGAAAAGTCGAGTTCAATCTGATGGTGACCTATCAGATGAATTCCCTATAAATCGAGGTGGGAAACAAGGCTGTGTCCTCTTCGGCATTTATTTCACATATGTATTAAAGACTGCTTTTGAGAAATTGGATAATCACACCGGAGTCACTCTTTTGACTAGGGATGATGGAAATTTCATCAGTCTATAGAGCAAGAACTATAACACAAGAGTTTGCCATCAGAGAACTGCTATACGCAAATGATGATGCATTATGCGCATCTTCACCAGAGCAGCTGCAAACTCTGCTCGACTGTTTCTCAAGATCATGTGGTGTTTTGGGGCTCTCAATCAGCTTGAAAAAAAAAAAACTGTGACTATGTCACAAGCTGCCAACATGCATTGCTTTCAGGTAAATAATATAGCACTTGATGATGTGGGAAAGCTCACTTATCTTGAATCTACCCTAACCTGTAATACCACCCTAGACGATGAGATTTTATTCAGGTTGGGGAAAGGCGCCTCTACTTTTGGACGTCTGACAAAACATGTATGGCATACAGTATATAATTTCTAATTTAGAGTATAATTTTATTTTGAAAAAATCATTGAGTCACCCTCATGTTGTTTCAAACCTGTATGGCTTTCTTTCTTTTGCAGAACATAAAAGAAGATATTTTGTTGGTAGATAATGGAAGTCAATAGTAACCAAAACGGTTACCATTGACTTCCATTGAATGAACCAAAAAAAAAAAAAAAAAAAAAACATGACTAAAAATACATTATTTTATGTTCCACAGAAATAAGTCAGCCATTCAGGTTTGAAATGACATGAGGGAGAGTATTTTCACAGAATTTTCATTTTTGGGGGATTAAATATTTTAATACCCAATTAAAACCCATTAATCTAGTGGCATTATGCTATTGTAACTGCAGTGTAAATACATTCACGACACCAATGAGCTGCAATAAACAGTCTGTAAATAAATACCAATTTAGATGTACATTTAACAAAAAGTTTATGTGTTATACATTCTATGTTGAATCAAGTAAAATATTTCTTTCTAAAGCTAATTTTGTCTATTGTGTCTTAATGTCTATTCATGCTTTTCTCATTTATCACAATAATGACTTTAAATTATCTTTTGTGGGTAATTTCTTTGCCAAATTTGATGTGTGATTAATTATTCAGGACACCATGTAATTAATTAGATTAAAAAAAAATACACTTGACACTTAGACCCTGATTCATTACATACGTTATTACAAAAAGGCCAATGGTATTTTGAACTTCAAGAATGTTCATAAAGCATAGATCTATAGCTACAGTCTGGCCATCTACTGAAGTTTCAACATGCAAAGTCAAAGTGACAAACTGAACTCCAAATAGAATCCAGATGTTCAGCCAGAAATTGGAGATATATTGATGTAGATTTATTGTTAGAACGTCAAATAAAAATATGTGTGATTCCCCCTTGAATAAAATAAATACTTTACATATGGGATAGTTAATATGTGGTTCATGAATGAAACTGCAGGCATACAAAGAACACATAATCCTAGTTTAGCTAATGTTTATGTATTTCCATCAGGTCTCAAAGCTCATGCACAAGCTGATAGGGGAAAAATTCAGTCTTCCCACCTGTCCTGAAGAGGAAGTACCAGATCATTTGTCTCTTCCAAACTGTCTCTATAGAGACCAAAGATATACAGCACACTAGATACTGCAGCCGGGGCCTTATAATTAATTCTTTAAAAAGCCAAAAAATAAGGGTTTAAATCATGGAGCCTATAACAGTTGCAAAAAAATGGGACAGTAACAAACCTTGTCACACAAGAGGAAGAATTTAGTCATTATTCATCCAAATTCAGCCTAATTTGTGGATCTTTCAGAACATGTCATTAGAGCCATGCAATAAACAGCTTGGATTACAGGACATGTCATATACTGCAGACTCTCCTGTGAAGTATATTGCCTTGAAAACACAGAGAACCGTCTAAGATAAAACCGCAAAATACTCCCTGAAAAACTACTAAAAACCCTGTATTCTGCTGCCAGACCATTAGATGGCGATGAAACACTTTAGACTGAACACGTAATACGCATGTGCATGATGTCATCATCTTCAGAGATTCGCTGTTTTGTTGTTTACACGGAGACCGTTTTCAAAAACTTGCACTTTGAAACCAGTTCGCTGCTGTCGTGTAAACGAACAGCCAAAACTCTAAAAACTTTACGTTTTTAGTTGAAAACGGTGTCATGTAAACAGCTCCTTAGTTACAGAGCTTAATTTCTCCAATAATCCAAAAACCTATGGAAAAATTCTATTGGGGTTTTATCGCGGGAACTAGGGTGATGCTAACTTTTGGGTTGGCCTATACGTCATCCCTGCACCACTCTATTCCTCAGTAAGTTACCGTTGCGTATCGCGATTTTAAACTCAAGATCAAATTGGCTGCATCCAAAAGCTTAAAAATGCTGCTTTCGGAGGACGCATTGGAAGGTAGGAAGGCATCAAGGCACGTCTGAATCCAATGTTAGCTTCACTTCCTGTCTCCAGAGATACCTTCATCTGATTGATTTTTTTAAGATTAAAATTATATCTTTTGCATTCTCTTGCTGTCTTGTACTGGATCTGCTCTGACACACAGGGTTGAGGATCCAAACACAGTTTTTATTAAGTGGTAATCTAGAATTGTAATACAAAAACAGGCAGAGGGTCAAGAACAAGGCAAGCAGTACAAATAAACTGAGAAGGAAACACAGGGTAATACAATAAACCAGGCAAAAGATCCAAACCATGATACAAAGAAACCCAGAGAGAGTGCTAGAGATTCATGTGTACACACATACAAGACTTCGCAACAAGTGACTGAATGAACCAGGCTTATATGCAGGGACTGACAATGTAAGGAGAAACAGCTGAGAACAATCATGGATGATTAGACTGGTTAGGGAGATCTGGGAAATGTAGTCCATGTTGGAATGACAATGAACAAGAGGGGAAAGCCCTCTGGTGGATATCAAAGGCACTCCAGCTGGTGATTGTGAAACTGACAAACGTTTCGCTTGCCTTTGTCCTTTGTGAGTGAACGCAAAAACGTCGTAAAATATTTTTTTTCTGCCATTTAATGCTTTTCCCACCACCACATCCCTTTTGGGGCTCTGTAGAAATTAAGAAAATTAAAAACATATTTGTAGCCAATATAAACTGCAATGATTAATTCATAAATTCATGCATTCTGAATGCACTACATTTTTAAGTTTAAGTAAGGAGAAACATTTAATTTACTTTCAAAATAGCATTACATCATAACCAGACAGCTTGATGGGACAAAAATGAAAAATGGTCTGCATCAGCAGCGCCCAACCGGCATTGTGTGAGGACAGGGAACTACACTTGCTGACGTCAGCAAACCAGGTATGAATATTCACTGATGTAAACTATTACAAAAATATATTATGCTTCTGCCAGAAATTGCGCTAGGCTTTATTTCATTTTGATTTTAGAGTTCATTGAGGCGTTTTGTTGAAGGTCAATGAGGATTCATTTGCTCCTATTACATAAGAGCTTAATGGAGAGTCGTTCTCATACTTTGGTGCATCAGCTAACAAGCATACAAGTTGTGTGGAAACTGTTCAACGTGTCATGTCTGATGGAAAGATCACAGTTGGAGAGATTGGTTTTTTCTACACCAGTTTCTGTTGACACACTCTTTGTGTTTGCTGAAGCTAAACACCACTGTCAAATAACTCAGGCCATGTGGACTGTGTTTCTGGTCATAACAACTCTCATTCGAAAGCAAAAGAGACCTACAGAATGACTGTGTTATTTAATTGTGAGGCTTTTGATGATGCATCATCAATTTTGCTAAATGTTTGTGTATGGCATCTGACTTTTTCGCTTTGATGAGGTCAGTTTGTTGTGTCTGCATGGGTCAATATGGAGACACATTAAGCCTTGTTGTGATGGTGCCACTTAGAACAACTGGCCTGAGACTAATTTATTTTGACATATTGCTTTGATGGCTTTAAAAACGTCTTGTGGCCCTTCATAACAAAGTTAGTAACCTTTTATTCAACCTTTCCAAGGGGCTCGCTGGCTTTCTACGCTGGGTAGGCTTGGCATGAGTCTTTAAATGTAACGACAATAACGACTGTCGAATTTAATGATTTTAGCAGAAGGGGAAGAAAAAGAGAGTCTATTTTGCCCTTTGTCTAAAGGGTTCTTTCATAACGATGCCGACCAAGCTTGGCAGACCCACAAAGACGGATATTTCTAGCCGCCAAGGGCCCCATAATGTGCTGTCTTTAAATATTGTCTAGATTTCCATTCATCCGTTTGCAACTCAAATCTCTTTACTCCTATGTAAGAGAGCTTAAATGTCAAAATGACACTTCATATGCACTTTTACATCTGTCATGTGATGTAAATTCATTGTGGGGTGGGGTCTCAAATAGTCCTGCCCACTTCCATATTTGTGCACTGAGGACATATTTACACCTGCTATTAAGCTGCGTTTTCGATAACAAATAGACTTGGCAGACACATACTCCTTTACACCTGGTGTTTTAATCCGTCTCTTTTGTCCACTTTCACTATCCTGCTTCTTCGAGCGGAAGGTCTATGGTGGGTAAAGTTTTTTTTTTCAGACCTTTTAAAATTTGCTCAATTTACATATGAACGTGCCCAGAGATGAAAAACATACAGAGTTTATAAGCTTTCATTTCTGCTCTGACATCCGCAATACCACGCTAAATGAGGAGAGTGAGGCTACGTCTACATTAATCCGGATAAATTTGAAAACGGAGTTTTCGTTTAAAAACGCTCTCCGTCCACACTAGCGTTTTCAGGCGTTTTCAGACGTTTCAGTGTGGATGAGAAACTTATAAATTCACCTTACTGCACATGCGTGAAACCTCACAAAAGCTCACTGAGATGATACAGATGGAAAAATAAACAATAAAGGTATCGCGCAATTCTTTCTAACATGATAATTTTATTTAGCAAAATATCTCACCATTCACTGATGCGTCCAGGTCGCACTCAGTCACCATATGTTTGGTATAAAACGCGACTGCTCTCCTGTATTGACGCAGGACAGCAATTGTGAGTACATTTTCTGTCATCTTTGCAGTAGGCTTAGAAAGTAACATATTTTAGCAACATTGTAAAAGTGAATCGCACATAATTAACAGGCACAATACCGGTAAACATGAATATCTATTGGTACAACATGGATCACATGACTAAACTTACGTCATCGTTTTCAAATACCTCCGGCTTCATAGTCCACACTACAACGCGGAAAACGGCGTTTTCAAATTTATCCACTTTGGAGAGCGTTTTCCAAAAGCTACGTTTTTGTTGACTTAAAACGCCGTTTCAGTGTGGACGGAAGGCCAAAACGGAGAAAAAAATATACGTTTTCAAATGAAAACGTATTAGTGTGGACAGGGCCTGAGTGTTAGAAATCAGGAATGGTGAGAGAACATACTTGTGCTTGGTACGTTTTTCGTCTTCAAACCTTTAAACTTCTAGCATGCTTCCCATAATGTTTACGCATTAAGTCAGTAGGCGGTCTTTTATGCCCGTTCGAACACATTCGACCACATGAGTGTTTACATTACAAAAGCAATGTGTTTTCGACTACCTTTGGACGTGGTTGAAAGTGGACAACCTCGAAACATTTACACCTGTATTAAGCGTCGTCCACTTGTGATCCGATCGACAAAAACGCATCTTAATAGCAGGCGTAAAAAGGGCCTTAGAGATACAATAACCTTTACAACCAGTCCCCCAGAGGGACTTTTATCTTTCCTTCTGTCTTTTTGCGTGTTTTGTTTTTTCCTGCCTTGATTTCCAAAGTCTTGCCAGGCTACTTGCGTGACTAGAGGGAGCGAAAAAAAGTGAAGTCTTCAAAACCCATTGGCACGCGATCCCTAATCTATTTTTGGAGCACGTTCCTTTTTTCTCTCAACTTTAGACACACACACATAAAACAGCCAGGGGAAGACAGCCAATTGTAGGGTTGAAGGGGTCTGGTTCTCATTTCAGGCCGCCCTGCTTCCCTGTCTTGCCCTGCCAGAGTGAGAGCCACTGCGGTGGGGAGAGAGAGGCGGCCGGCTCGGGAGGTGAGCAATTGCGGCCCAGGCTCTAGGCCTGCCACTCAGCCGCTGTCACTTAGCAACCACCTGCGGCTGGTTCTCATTAGTGGCCCCAGCTGCTTGTGTTTCAGACTTCCACGCTTTACTGTATTTTGATTCATTTCGTTTCTCTCTTTTGAAGGAAAAGAGTTCGCCGTGATGAAAATATGATTCTTGGTGTGCCTCAATCTCTCGCAATTCGTTTTCATTAACTAGAGTCTGGCTTGGCTACTGGGTCTAAAGCTGACAAGGACTAATTGATGACAATACTTATTTTTTTGAACTCACAGACACTATTTTGTGGCCATATCTACTCATCAACTGTATACTCATCTGTAGAATCTTTTCTTGGTTTCACTCAATAAGACATTTATAGGAAAACAAAACAAAACTGATTGTGATAACTGAAATAACAGTATAAGAGGTCATTGTGTCTTTTTGTGTTTGAAGAAAACAGTTTTTAATAAAGGTATTTGCATAACCTAAGCATGAACTTATGTGCCCCTCAAGTGGAGTCAGAATGTGATTACAAGTTCCCAACACATGAATGGCAGAGAAAAGTCATAGTTGTGTTTCTTCTAATTACAAGTTTACCAGTCACGAGTCGCAGAGTTGTGATGCTGGAAGGAGGATGTCGATTTGAAACATTATAATATAGATTTCATATCACATATATGTATGTATATATTTAATTTTTAAGCCCTGTTTGCATCTACCAAGTCAAACATTTTCCCTAAGTCGATAATTGTAATTAGCACTGTTTTTTCACCCACCTCCACAACTCTCTCATAACATACCTGTGACCCATTTTTGGGTCATGACCCACTAGTTGAGAACCTCTGTCTGAAAGATAGAAACCACCGCTCAATTTTTTTTGTATGGTAAAAATGAACTTTTCAAATGCGTTTCCTTTCATAAACACTCCTTGGGTTCAGTTCAGGTACTCTCTGATGACTTGTAAAAACATTTGCTTGATTAACCTGGTACTTGTGGCAGGCCGCTGAGGCTGCACTGCACACTGCATCAGCAATTGGCATAATACAAAAACAAATTACTAAGTGGAATAATAAACTTCACAGTCCTATACAATGTGCCCAATGGACCATTTCCCCTCATGTATCAATCATGCATGTGATGCATCATATGCTTAATTTTAGAAATTACAATTATTTTATAGAAAATATGAAACTTATAGAAAATATAGTAAAAATATAGAAAAAATTCGCATTGTTATTCTTGAGCATATTTCATGTTAATCTAACCTTGCAAGTGAAAGTTGGGTTATTTTCCTTAGTTCTATCTCCATGGGACCTTTGGGTCTCAAACTGGATCAGAGCTTTAGTTTGGGGGGGAGAGAGAGAAAAAGAGAGCGAGAGAGTGAGAGAGAGAGAGTGAAATTGATGGAGTGAATGTGGACGGCTTCCAGTCCCTCGGTGACGTGGAGGAGAGAGGAGAGAAATCAGGAGAATGATTGTTTTGTTCTCTCTTCAGAGAAAGTGCTGCTGCAAACAGTCTAAACAGAGAGGAAAGAGGACATTAAACACTCTGATATCCCAGCTACTCCACTGGACAGCTGGTCATGTGACTCAGCAGACAACTTAATCCAGACACTCTGAGACTGGAAGTAACCTAAATATGAATTTTCACAGAATAAGCATAATTGTTTCGCATAATTTTTATAAATGGGGTTATCATCACACTGGCCTCCCAAAAGATAAAGGGCAGAGAGAAAGAGAGAGCGAGAGATCAATAATAACATGATAACACTCAGATGCATGATAATAAATTATCATTATTAACTCAACTCACAACATCATTGTTTCAGAAATCTTCATTATGGAAATTCTAATTTTCCAGGGTGTGCCTGTTACCCTAGGTTGCCTGTGAAAAACAACAGTGGAAAATTAAGAACAATGCCAGAATGTAACTTGGACTGGTAATAAAACAAGGTAAGCCAAGTCAAACTTGATTTAATCACAGTCAGACCATTGAACACTGTCAGTAGTTAATCTACAGAAAAAAAAGCAGGAAAAACAGGAGCTCAATGCTGCAATACACCATTATTAAGTGAATTACCAAGACTCTTTAATGCAAGCATTTCTGTTATTGTTCAATGATTTGTTCTAAACTTCCAATCTTGAGTATTAATGTCCGTCGTGTAACTTATCCTAGACATTTTGTGCTATGGATTGAATAATACCTCAAATTGTGCAGCTTTTTATATAATTTAACCAGTTCAATTTGATGTAATTTAGACCACAAATCTTCATAAACCCTTCGCAACGGCCTAGCAACCACCCACAACATCATAGGATTATGTTTCGCAAACTCACTACAATGCTTCATGATATTTTTCAGCCTTAATTAGTTAGTAAACTACTAAAAGTAGTAGCTCTGATTGCATCTCTTTAAATCTTAATGAGGCCATCATACTCCGAGCTCTTAATCTTTGCCTGTCAAACTGATGGCTTTCATGAATTAAAGGCACATTTCAGCTGAAACATGCTCTGGGGTGTTTTTTTCGTTCTTTCTTTGTGCTCATGTGAAAGTCGTAAAACAGGTTACTCGACTCCTGACTGTTTTATTACCAAATTCACAAGTGAAAATTTTTAATGGTTTTACGATAAAATGAGGGGAGGGGGAAATACATTAACCCTTCAAGAAAATAAATCTGCTCCGACTTCACAGTATAGCTGCTGCTGGAGAAAAGCCAACATTTAATGACACTTTAAAAGCAATAGAGACGTGGAGGTTAGAATAGCGCTAAAATCAAGAGCTTAAATGAGAATCATTTGTATCGGTGGCTAACATTTTATATGATTAAAAATCGGCTCAACCACAGCATAGAAGTTATAACTTGGTTTCAGGCAGGGTGGGCTGAACTTAAGAAAGGTGTTAGTGAAGAGAGACGCCAAATATGATTGGTCTTTGGAAAGGCCCTGTGAGAGAAGTCCCACAGAGTCAGAGGTCTAATGTGTGGAATCGCTCAGCCAAAATCAAGAGGGTGCAGGCAGTGGAAAGAAGGCCAGTGTGGAGGAATTTCTCCATCTACCAACTGACAGTGCTTAAACTGCTCAAATACAGTATGCTGTATTTTCTTAAGGAGCACTTATAGACTCTTTATGCTTCAAAAAAGATGAATATGCTGTTGACAATAAATGGCATGCAAAATATATTTAAACTATGCTTTGAAAACAGGAACAGGAGCTACTTCATGCATGCATATAAAAAGATGAGTGCAACAGAAAATAATAGAAAGCAGTACCTTTTGCAGTCTGCTTAGACAGTAAAAGTGCAAATAATGCTAAAGTGTAGCGTTTGTATTGAACTAAAATAATGCAAATTGTTAGAAGTAATTCTACCCAGTGCCTACATACAAGCATCTGTTTTTTAAGCTATTTTTAGCTGGGTTTTTTAAAACTGGGTTTTATTAATTATGGGTGTCTCGTAATTAATATTCATGAGCAAAGCAGATAAGTTTTATATTGTCTCCTCTTCACTTTTCAGATCATTTCTTTTCCCCTGGTTCCTCCGAAACGATATGTTAAAATGGATATTCCAGACCACTCTTGGCATTTACTTACAAAATAATTCAGTCAAATAGTTGGACAGACACCTCAACGGCACAATGAAGAGCTCTCCCAAATCTAAGGCTCTTCCAATTCCAAGCTCTGCTTGGGCCCCAAAAATGATAAACCCACCCCTCTGATTTCTGTTTGGGGTGCAGTTGAAATGGACATTTGGCTGGCCAAATTCCTGAGATGTTTTCCACTCTTTCAGATATATTACAATGTGAGATCTCAGACAAGTGAGGATATTTGAGGACTAAGCTTTCTTGCTGATAAGGTCAAATTAAAACCATATTCTACTCAATATTGGTTAATAGTAATGAACCATATGCACTTAATATGTACCTATAGAATAGACCACAATTTGGCCTACTTGTTTTCATACTACATAAAACATAATGAGGAAGAACTGAGTTCTGGTTCCATGTATGTTCTGTTTAGTTCCTTTTAGCTTGACTTCGACTTTGTTTCCTTGGTAACTCAATAGTTAATCATTCTGTTCAGCTGTGGCTGTTAAAGACAGAAAACTTTTTATGCATTTTGCCCATTCATTTACATTTATATTTGGGGGCCTGAAAACACAAAGCTTTCAAAGTGCAAGATATCAAATACGATACCATTATTGTCTCTATGTAAACTACAAAAATGCGAATCTGTGAAAATGGTGATGGCATGCACATGCATATTACGATACATATTTAGTCTATTTAGTCTTTATTGTTACGTTATGTTATGTTATGTTATGTTATGTTATGTTATGTTATGTTATGTTATGAATCTGTACTGTCGTGTGACATTCCAACACGCACGACTTGGATAATAAATACAAATAGTCTTTAATGAAAAAGGAGAATAGCCTACTTATGATTAGTAGGGGAATAACAAAGCATACACACTATAACCAAAAACTAGAATCCACAAAAACAACTGAAAATACAGGCATATAAACAAGGTAAGAACAAAGAAAACCAAACTAGATTAAACTAATACATAACTACAGAAACAAACGAGGACCCAATTGCTATGGTCCGTGGCTGTAGTGAACCGCACGACGGTCGAGATTCAAAGAGCAAACAGTCTTTAATAAATAAGTCCTACAGGCACAGGAAAACTCAGGAACAGATTACAACCACAACTAACGAAAAAAAAAAAAAACATTACAGGAGAATGAACTATAACAGGAAGCTAATCGGAAGAACAGAAACAGGTGTGGGTTAATTAGCTAATGATCAGGAACACAGGCAAACAGAGTAGAACAAAACAAAAATAAAACATAATAGGAGACATGTAGCACTAATAATTAAACAAGGAAACAGAACTAAACTGCAATGAAGCACAAGAAACAGAAACACGGGAACGATATAGGACAACTAAACACATTATATTATATTGTTATATTATATTATATTATATTATATTATTGCACCTTTAATATTGTAAGTGCACCTTAATAAAATTATGTTGAACTGCCTGCAATTACTATTTAATTGCTACTATGGACATTAACAACAAAATAATGTAATATGCAGTATGTAAACTTACTGTATATCATTCTGTAATCTCTGCTTTTTTTAATGTGCACACATACCGACACCAAAGAAGAAAAAGAGGTGAGATTTATAGTGCACCTTGGTCTAGACTCTGTTAACTGAATCCAGTTTCATGTCAGACACACTCTGCTCTCACATAAGCTTGTAAAACTTGGCAAACACAATACACATAGATGAGACACCATTGCAGTCAGAACAATCTCCAGCAGTGCACTGGCCTTTCCATGCCTTCTCAATAACATTTAATACTGCTTCATACAGTTCCCATTCCCAAAGGGGCTCAGAGCTGGGCTCCAGCAACACTGTAAAAAGTAAAACATTGCTGTTTTTGGTTTGATATATTTATTTTCATTCCAATAGCCTAAAATTATTAGATTGTTAAGTAAAATTAAATTTTTTAATTTGTATGTGTCTTTCAATCTATTTTCTTAGATTGATACAATATAAAATTATAACATCATAATGAAGTTTAAATTATACATTCGATCAAACGACTTTTATTAGATTAAGCATGGTTTGCGCATGCGCACACATGAAAACTCGAGAGAAAGTTCTGGAAGAGGCCGAACGCAGAAGTCGGAGGCATCTGCTGAACAGCGCGAAGTGAACAGGACACGTTTGTCAGGTAAGGGAGGAATTCACCAAAATTGCACGTTTGCATTATCATTGCCTTTTATTTCAGCACTCACACTATAATTTTTATAAGATGACAGTTCAGTTTTTATAAGGTGACTTCATTTTCTCAGTTTTACTGATAGCCAGCAGTGACCGTTAACGTTACAGCCTAGCGTGTAATGGGGAAACCCATTCAGCATTTAAATACTCGAAAAATATTAATGTCATAATATAATTTTAGTGAACAAACACGCTGATTAGAAGTTATTATAACGTTAATTTTGAAATTAGCGGTATATATATAACATGGTGCCATTTTAAAGCTTTTTTAAAACGATTTTCCTGGGAAATCCAAGAACTTAGCTAATATTATATAGACTGATTGAACGGATATTATGAAAGGAAAAAATATTTTCTCACTCTGAATGTTGTAAAAAAAAAAAGTTGTATTCATGACTAAGGCTTGAGTATATTGTATTTCTTTTCCGACAATTAACGTTAAATGAATCACCTCAATATGTGAGTGACGTGTGTAACGTTTCCCGCTCAGAGTTCAGAGTTTAGGTTAACGTTAGCTAACTGGCTCTGCTCCTCCGGGCGCTCAATGCCATATGAATGCCGATTTTATGTTTTAAATTTGCGATGGCGGAAATGAATGTGAGTAAAATGAATTTACACTTTGAAACTGTAAAACTAAAACGGATTATTGTTTGGATTTGAATTTTAGGAAAGCTGCTGCTTGGTAGGCCTAGTTCCTGGTGCCAGTTTTGGTTGCCTGTCAAGACACTGGTAAGTTCAAGTTGTTTTTGTCATGGGGGGGTGGGGGTCGGGTTGGGATCAGTAGGTGATTCGTGTATTGCATTCAATACTGATTGCACTGATTCAGGTCGGACAAATGATTTTAGTAATCGAGTAGCTGCTAATTCACGTATCGGATTTTCCCGATCTAACCTGCGGAGATATCCAATATCCATGAGCCATGTCTGCGCTTTTACGTTGTCTGCTGAAATGACTCAAAAAGTAATTCCCCGCCGGCTAGTCTATTAGCTGACTGCAAATTGTGGAATGGGTTTCCTGAACGGAGGCGCGGCTCAATGAGACACAGAGACCCCCTCAGGAAATCCATTCCGCAGTTTGCAGCCAGCTTGGGAGGATAGCATTGTGACTAGCCAACATGTTCGCTGTGTGGAAATAATTCACACTGGAAACACAGCAGAGGCAGAGCAAGACAGCAAAATGCAATGTTTGCAAAGCCGTATTAATTAAACCTTTTGTCTGTGATGCGTTTTGCTATTCGCACTTGCTATAACTTTAGATCTCTCACGCGGTGCCACAGCGCGCACAACACGACAGCCCCCTGAGGTCGGATGACCCGCGGACGCGTCAACTCGATGTTTACTAAATGTTTCTATTAATATCTCCGCGATTGTGCGGCTCACATAAATGGTTCTGATTTTGCCGTAATCGATAGATTCTCAGCTTCAACGTCCTTGCTCTCTGTGTGAGTAACGTATGACCTCGCGAGAATAAGATGGTCGTTCACCTTGCGATTGTTGGGCTAGCTTGTCTGTCTGCGTTTTGTGTGAAACCAACCAATAGATGCGGTTGAAATCCCTAAGTGCTCTCCCATCTCCTCACAGTGAGGAAAATAACCGCTGACATGGTGGGTTTCTGTTATTTCTAATATATAGTTCATCTTTGGTTTGAAAAAAAAACGTTTGAAAAGTTGATATATAGACAAGAAAACATGAAAATGTGTACATTTAGTAAATATTGTTAGTAGTGAGTTTTTTTTTTATTGGTTCTATGTGATATTTTAATTATTTACTTGAAATATTTAACTATGTGTAATGGATCAATGTAATATACAAGTTTTCACTTTTTACCTTTAATTATTGAAATTTATGAACTTTTTGCAGGACTCTTTATTCATTACTATGTATTTTCTTGCCAGGATATGCCAGGTGATGGACTGGAGCAACCAATGGCCGTCTTCATCAGTGAGACAGACACCAGGGTTCTCATTGAGGGCACAGAGGTCCTCAGTAACATGTCCTCAACCGCAGCTGCTGTAGCAATGCTATTTGGACTGACATATGTGCTAAACCTTAAGTATCCAAAAGAGCTGAAATTTACTTTTGAGTTTTTTCATCAGATTTTAATGGAACTTGACACAAGAAAATTGACCCCCAAAATATGTCGCCTCTGCACTCTGCTGCATAGTCAATGACTGACTGACAGCCTCCATTTCTATGGGGTTAGATTTCAATCACAATTCTGTGCGCGCAAGATCACATTTTGAGCGTACACAAGGGCATTTCACACGCGCGTGAACTGAGTTTTGCGCAGTAATGTTCGTCTTGCAGATAAGAAAATATTTCGAGCAAATGAAAATCATTTTTGCATTTAAATTAAGTATTTGGATGTGCGCGGACGTTCTCTTTCACGTGCAAAGTTTCACTTTCTTGCTCCTCTCATACCAGCTCAGAGTGCTCTCTAAGCGCAGACGCTCGCTTGCTCAACACAACCCAGTGTTACAATATGCCATAATTCCAGCCAATCAGAGATGAGGCTGCTAAATTCTGATTGGCTGGTTTGACAACCAATCACAAGACTCCCTGCATCACCGAATGTGGAAGAGGGAAAAATACATGGTGGAAGATGTTTATGTATATGTTTGATTTGTTTAATGACTTAATTGATTACTTCAATTTAAGTTCAAATGTCTAATCAAGTCGTATTATTACTGTACATAATGTCCCATTGTCCCTACACCTCAAGTGGTAGTTCTAACTTCTTTCTGAACTGCAAGTTATGTAATTAACATTTGAATATGAATGTGACCGAGCTGGGGTCTCAAATGTTACACATTTTTCAGAAATGAAGATGGACAGACTTTTCCCCTTTTAGTGAGATAAGTGTGTAAAACCGGTACATCACTCGCATCAGAAAAATTAAAAAAAACATCATATAAACGTAGAAATGCAATGTAATAACGTTAAAATAATAATTTACTTATCCTTGGAATTATTTAAACAAAAACATTCACAGCAGAGATGTTCTGTAAAAACCGTACTAAAAAAAAATATACTGTATATTATTATAAACTATTTAGTATGGATAGTGTGCACATTGGGATGCAGGCTTGTTCTCCTCACAAAAAAAATAAAAATCTAATTATGCGAGTAATTATATAGATTTTTTTTTATATAGATTTTCACTTAGTTATATTTGCATTGTTACCCACATGTCCCACCCACATTTTGCAGTGAGGGGAACAAGCCTGCATCCCAATGTGCATCCCACGCTATCCATCCTATATAAATTACACACACTTCCTGTTTCACGTTTCTCGCCATACTTTCGTTTCCTCGCCACGGCCAAACCGTTCGAGATATCAAAAATCCCCAGGCAATTTTTCATCCTCAATGTCTTGACTTTACGCTTTTTACAGAACATCTCTGCTGTGAATTTTTTTGTTTAAATAATTCCAAGGATAAGTAAATTATTATTTTAACGTTATTACATTGCATTTCTACGTTTATATGATGTTTTTTTAATTTATTCTGATGCGAGTGATGTACCGGTTTTACACACTTATCTCACTAAAAGGGGAAAAGTCTGTCCATCTTCATTTCTGAAAACGTGTAACATTTGAGACCCCAGCTCGGTCACATTCATATTCAAATGTTAATTACATAACTTGCAGTTCAGAAAGAAGTTAGAACTACCACTTGAGGTGTAGGGACAATGGGACATTATGTACAGTAATAATACGACTTGATTAGACATTTGAACTTAAATTGAAGTAATCAAGTCATTAAACAAATCAAAATTATACATAAACATCTTCCACCATGTATTTTTCCCTCTTCCACATTCGGTGATGCAGGGAGTCTTGTGATTGGTTGTCAAACCAGCCAATCAGAATTTAGCAGCCTCATCTCTGATTGGCTGGAATTATGGCATATTGTAACACTGGGTTGTGTTGAGCAAGCGAGCGTCTGCGCTTAGAGAGCACTCTGAGCTGGTATGAGAGGAGTAAGAAAGTGAAACTTTGCACATGTGAAAGAGAACGTCCGCGCACATCCAAATACTTAATTTAAATGCAAAAATGATTTTAATTTGCTCGAAATATTTTCTTATCTGCAAGACGAACATTACTGCGAAAAACTCAGTTCACACGCGTGCGAAATGCCCTTTTGTACGCTCAAAATGTGATCTTGCACGTGCTAGCCTGGTTCTACCAGACTCTCGTACATTTCATTTGTACAGAGAGTCTGGCACCGCTCCATTGACAAGCGTTAACTTCCTTGTAGGCGGGTATTCTATTGAAGTCTAAAACTATTGGATCTGCCCAGAGTCACTCTGGATCTGCCACCCCGTGGGAGGATGGCCATAAACGCAAAACTAAGCAAAGATTGTTCTTGCTCCGGCTTTAACTTCTTGATATTCGGCAGCGTTAGCCACAACGGACCGAATGGCTTCGCTCGCATCTTTCTTATTTTGAACTACAACTCAAAATAACGCACGAGTCGACATCAACGTCATCGTTCTCAGCCACTCCCTCTGTTCTTTGATTGGTCCTACAAAAAATTGATTTCTGGAAACCAAAGTCAACAGCACAATCCCAGACGTAGTACTGAAGAAAAATGAAATTGAGCGGAAGTGCGTAGGAGGGCGGAGTCAGGCTAGCGCGTGCAGAATTGTGATTGAAATCTAGCCCATACATTTCAGTGTTTTGATGAACACACACACAAACACAGGATGGCAGAAATGCCTTCACTGCAGTCTCCACTACATCGTGTAATAGTAGTTCAGTAGTTTGTTCTTTACTGGATGTGGCAATATCCATGTTTTGTATTTGATTTACATGTATTTCTTCTGCCAAAAATGTTAATACTTGAGAGAAGCAGACCAATTGTTTTTAGGTATTTCTTATTTCTTATTCTTCTATGATATATTCACATTTTAATACTGCTATATATGAAATTCAACTTGAAATGAACTGATTACATGAACTGTCTCAATTACATCTGTATTTGTAAAACAATGTTTGTTTTGCCAAAAAAACTAATTTTAAAAACAATGATTTTCATACAATATTTAATAAATATTTAAAAGAATGTTTGATCTGACTCATTTAAATGTGTATATATACATATTGAGAGAATTTAATTTTTTTAGATTATGCCAATTGTGAAGCCTTTTATATTACTTGCAATGAATACATATTTCAGATTGAAGAAAACTCAATTTAGATCAAGTCTGTTAAAAACCTTTTTTTTAATTTAAGCCAATTTAAAATATTGATTTAAACCAAATTCAGAAAATAGTTTGCATGAAATCAAGTCTGTTAAAAAAACTTTTTTTTTTTAATTTAAGCCAATTTAAAATATTGATTTAGACCAAATTCAGAAAAGAGTTTGCATGAAATGCAGAAAATTAGTTTGAACTGAATGGTTTCTGAACATTAGGTCAATGTAAAATCTTTATTGTGAATGGTTACTTCAATTTTATTAAATTAATCCAATGTTTTACTTTTTACAGTGAACAGGGTAAGGTGAGGGAATGCTGGGTGGTGGTTGGTTTGTCATTGACAAGTAGCCTGGGCTCACAAATTACTTGGGAACCTCAGAACTTTTGTTTATTGTCTGCCCGATAAAGGAACTCATTTTACATGCAGACAGGCAACTAAAACATTGCATTGAGGATGAGGAAAAACAAGACTTTGAGCATATGGAGAGCATGTGAGTGGAAAGTAAAACAAAGCTTGAAGAAGGCCTGTGAAACACCTCAATGCATATATTTATCAGTAAATATAAAGTAATATTTTAGTACTTAAACACAAGTGTGAGCAGTAGTAATAGTAATGCTGGTCTTAAATGAATGGAGAGGAAAGCTTGGCAAATCTGTGATGAAAAATAATAATGTGGTAAGAGAGTTGTTTTGTTCTTGCAAAACTGACAATTAACAGTGTTTTTCTCTCTCACGCTACACTCCAAAACCGAAAGGTGTTCTGTTCTTTGTTCTAGCTGAAGAGAAAGCCCAAAATCTGTCAAAATCAATGAAAGAGTCTGTTCAGAAAATTGATATGTTGCCTTTATCTTTAACAGCCCATACATTCGTACAACACCAATGTGTCTTTATCCCTCCACACCACTGGTGGTCCACAGTGGGTAGCAGTGTTACTGGTATCCTACATGTGCTTCAGGATCATAAGACCACGTTTGATTGCCTTGATATGCATCTGGCAGACCTATAAAGAAGTGCAGATGTGGTTTGCATTGTTTCATTTTAAACCTGGACACCACCACTGCTAGTATGTACCATATCAAAGGCTGAGGGCACTGGGCCAAGCGCTATATCTTTTATGCCAATAAACCAATAACGCAGATTAAATTTATCAGCTCATGTTAAAGGGAGGCACCCTGTCGTTCTTGTTCTACAGTATTATTCTAGTGAAATTACAAGAATGTTTTGTTTAAACCAACTTCCTTTTTCACTTCACGATTCCCTACAGAGCTGCGGTCCTTCTTTGTTAAGAAGCAGAACCAAGGCTGTCACATCTCTTCAACCCCATGCCAAACATCGCCTGCCTGACGAGTAATTGATTCTATTCTGTCTCGTTTTTAGAGAAGGTGTTAAATCGGTTTAGCAGACCGAATCCGTGAATGGAATGCAGCAAAGCTTCTCCAGCTATTGCTGACATCCATTACTCCAAAGAGCACATGCCAGCAAAGCACAAATCTATGCAGTAGGTGGCAATTTAACTATTACAGTAAGGCTGAACAAATCCTTTGGATGAACTGAGAGTTTACAACAGCCAGTCGATGGCTTCAGGGTTAAACAGTTTCTGCAAGATATTTGGTCACAATAACTGGTTCCTTGTGTAAATCGGCATTATGGGTTAGGGTTACTGAGTAAATTACATTATAGCCTATTTTATATTGCGCGATTCTCGATTTTGAATCAAATTTTAATTTGATTTTTTCTTCCCATTTTAGTCAACTCAATATGTTAAAATCATACACACCGTCTTCTGTAATAAAGCAAGGCAGGAAATTTTATTTTATTTTTGATAAAAAAGAAGCAAATTACAAACAATTGGACAAATACAATAGAAAAAAATATACAAATTAAATAAACTTTAAGTTTTTCAGGTACTGTAGCATAGGTTTATTTAACTGCCCTACCGAAATTGAATAATCAAATTAAAAAAAATACCACTATGTATAATCTTCACTATGAATTAAATATAAATTGGTTAATATTGAAGATAATTTATTTTTTATTTTTATTAACATTAATGAAAGTTTATGAGGCTGCTGTCCCTTTAAGAATAAATGCATGGATATTTACACATCCGATTTTCACCCATTTGTTTTCGTTCGCATAGTAGGACATAACAGACTCTGTTCACATTGAATACTCCACAGTCCACACAATGGACATTTTGACATAATTGTGTAGCTGTGAAAGAGAACTGAATTTGAGGCCGCTTGTATATGAGAGGCAGCATTTGTGCAGCGCGAGCACCCCATGAGTCCTTGTTCACGGCTTATTGTGATTAACGTTTATTAACTTTAACATATTGGAACTTGAGTCTGCGCAGTTGCGTTTTCGGGACCAGTCATGCGCAGTGGTGAGCAGGAAGTAAAGCCACGAAATCAAGGCCCCGCCCCCACTCGCGTTGAATCAGTCGCAAGCACACGCCCTGCACTTTTCTTAAGTTGCCTTGTCTGCTCCGTTCCTCTCCAATGATGTCTGCTGTTTGCAGTACCTCGTTAAAATAAGGTAAATACAACTACTAACCACATAGTCAACATTATGGAAAAACTATTGGCTGACGCTGGTCATGTGTGTGATGTGTGTGACATACAACACAGAAGCACTACGCTATTACACTACGTGAACTGACCCGAGGCCCACAGAGAAGGAAATGAATAGTTCAATAAAGTTGTTATTTTTGGGGGGTTTTGCGCACAAAAAGTATTCTCGTCGCTTGATAAATTTAAGATTGAGCCACTGAAGTCATTTAACGGTATCTTTAATATCTTTTCGTTGCTGGCAAGTTTTAATCCCTTAGAAGCCTATGGAGAAGTGATCCAGCTCTCAGATTTAATACAAAATATCTTAATTTGTGTTCCGAAGATGAACGAAGGTCTTACGGGGTTGGAACAACATGAGGGTGAGTAATTACTGACAGAATTATAATTTTTTGGTGAACTATCCCTTTAAGAAGTTCCACGAATTTGCCAGGAAGAGGATGTGTGTCTATATTGCCTTAAAGGGTTAGTTCACCCCAAAATGAATATTAAGTCATTAATTACTCACCCCCATGCTGTACCAACCCCGTAAGACCTTCGTTCATCTTCGGAACACAAATTAAGATATTTTTGATTCAATCTGAGAGCTGGGTCACTCCTCCATAGGCTTCTGGGAATGAAACCTGACAGCCCCGAAAAGTCATTAAAGACATCGTTAAAATAGTCCTGACTTTTTTAGTCAAGTGACTATTCGGTTGTTAAGTCTGACGTCACGCGTGACGTTTAGCCTCTTCCGGGCCCAAGCGCTCTGCTCGTCCACTCCAGATCCTAGACTACATAAACCGTTTTCTTAAAGGGCTTTTTTCGCTTCAGTGCCAGTGGGTGTTAGGGATTAAGGGATAGCACCCACTGGCGCCGAAGTTTCTTCATTCGTTTAAGATTTGTAACTTACCTAATCAACTGCAGCCATTTTCTCGTATCTTTCTCATCACAGGGAAAGCGGTAGAATGACAGTTGAATGTCACTTTTTTTTTTTAACTGCGAATCTAAAATCTATTTTAACAACAAAAACTCGGGCGAAAGCGGTAGGTAAGTAGAGAGGACCCGGCCTTTGGACCCGGAAACAGTATTATCGGAGAGTGGTTACGTCACGACTTAACAACCGGATAGTGACTCGGTCTTAAGTTTATCAAGCGACGAGAATACATTTGAGCGCAAAAAAACAAACAAAAATAACGACTTTCTTCAAGTATTCACTTCCTTCTCTGTTTGGCCTTTGGATTTCACTCAGTGTAATTGCGTGAACATCACACGCATCACACACATGACCAGCGTCGGCCAATAGTGAGCCTACGTGTGACGTATAACACAGAAGCGCTACGCAATTACACTAAGTGAAATCAAAGGCCAAACAGAGAAGGAAATGAATACTTGAAGAAAGTCGTTATTTTTTTTTGTTTTTTTGCGCTCAAAAAGTATTCTCGTCGCTTGATAAACTTAAGACCGAGTCCCTATAGTCACTTGGACTATTTTAACAATGTCTTTAATGACTTTTCGGGCTGTCAGGTTTCATTCCCAGAAGCCTATGTAGGAGTGACCCAGCTCTCAGATTTAATCAAAAATATCTTAATTTGTGTTCCGAAGATGAACGAAGGTCTTACGGGGTTGGTACAGCATGGGGGTGAGTAATTAATGACTTAATTTGTATTTTGGGGTGAACTAACCCTTTAATGGACGGTGAGGAGGAAAGTTTGAGTGGCCAAAGACTTTCCAAGGATCATAGATGGAGAATTGCAGAGTCTTAGGGGTCAGAAAGCCTAAAAAATATATAAAACAACCCCTACATCACCACATGTTGTTTGGGAGGGTTTCAAGAAAAATCCTCCATGCTCCTCCAAAAACAAACTCCAGCATACAGTATTCAGTTGTCAGACATGACTGGAACTTCAAAAGGGACCAGATTCTATGGTCAGATGAAACAAAAAAATGGCTTTTTGGCAGCAAATCCACCAGATGTGTTTGGTGCAAACAGGGATAAAAAGTACCTCATGCCTACGGTTAAATATACTGCTGGATCTTATATCATCCAGGTGGATGCTGCACATTGGTGGTGGTTGAGGAGATTCCCCCTTTCATGTAAAGCACTTTGAGTACCCAGAAAAGCGCTATATAAATGTAACTAATTATTATATGTTGTGGGCCTATTTTTTTTTGCTGGAGGTCCTGGACATCTTGTTCAGGTATGGATTCTAGCAAATGCCAACAGATACAAAATCAAAACCTGACTACCTCTGCTAGAAATCTTATAATGGGCTGTGGTTGGATCTTCCATCAGGACAACGGTCCAAAACAAACATCAAAATCAACACAAAAATGGGTAACTAAGCACAAAATGAAGCTTCTGCCATGACCGTCCCAGTCCTCTAAACTGAACCCTAGTAAATGAGTGGGGTGAATTGAAGGGAAGAAGCACCAACATGAACTTGTGAATCTGAAGGATCTGGAGAGACTTGTAAGGAGGAATGGTCTCTGATCTCTTGTCAGTTGTTCTCCAAACTCATCAGGCATTATAGAAGAAAACTCAGAGCTGTTATCTTGGCAAAAGGAGGTTGCAAAAACTAACAGGGAAATAATTATGGCCAGCGTGTTTTGGAGAAAAGCATTAATTTCATAATGTGATTTTCCCCCCACTATCTATTATTTTACCTTAATGAAAGGTTTGATTTTTGCGAAATTGTTTAATGAAAGATCAAAAGGATTAACAATGCGGATACATTTTTTACAGCCATTTTTGATCATATTTACCAGGGGTGCCGTTAAATCTGACCACAACTGTATATCTACAGTGTTTATCAGTCATCACAAACCAACCCAAGTGATATTTTTTAGGACATGAGAAGTTCATAAGACACTCACTATCCCTTAGAAAAACAACATGTTTTGAGACTAGATGGCACAGATAGTGTGAAGTATTTCCCTCCACTTTGAAAATAGGAATAATTTTCTCTTTTATGTCCTGTGGAAATGAGATGTCCTCTCTGTGGCTCTCTGGATCTGCATGCAGTCTAGAAAGCGTCTGTGCTCCTATGCCAAACACAACAGCCGAGCGTGATGTAAATCGCATGAGGTGACCGAGGCAAAGGAAGATGCATGTCTGAGCTGACAGAGCCAGACATTTCCATTAATAGCTTGTCAGGGTGCCTTGCATTCATTCATGGGAAAACTCTCCAAAAGATGGAAATGAAAGATTTCCCATTTTCCCTCTATCAGAAATACTCCTCCTTGGCATTTCACAACAGTTCTATGTAACTGAAGGGTAATGTGGACAGAACAAGGAAGGAACTACAACCTGTGCACACCCCTGTAAGACGTACCCAGGTAGAGGGTTATAAACTCCTTGTCCACACCAGAACATGTGTTTGGCTTGTTAAAGTCACTTGTGAAAAATGCAACAATGGCAAATGCTTATTTAAGTCTCAAGCACTTTATCATGCAAGAAACAATCTTAAAATGTAAAAAAAGAGACAGAACTGCTTCTGCAGGTGGTGTGTAAAATAGGTAAACTTTAAGAGATGTACTGTAGTCTGGTTGGAATTAATATACTTGAGCTGGTTATCCGTGGGATTCCCTTGCTGCCGACTTTTTTTTACTATTTCCTCTTTTTCGACTTTTAATACACTGTAAAAAATATTTTAGCAATTTAGTTATTTCAACTTATTTTTTTAACTAGATTGTCCAGACAACAAGAAATTTTAAGTTTTCTTGTCCTCAACTTATCGAAATAAGTTAGTTAAACTAAAAAAAACCCATGCAAAAAGATAACTCAAAATAATGAGTTAACTTTTTTTACAGTGTACACTGTAAAAAATTATTTTCATGATTTGTTATCACAACTTTTTATATTTTGTCAAATCAACTTAGATAATTAATGTAGTTCAGATAACATAAGATTTTGAGTTTCTATTTATTAAACCAATCTCCTTTGTTGTATTAACTCAAAGTTTTAATTTCAATTAACTTAAAATTTTAAGGCAACCAGGTAACTTACTTTTTTAAGTTAATCCAACTTTTTTTTTTACAGTGTAGTTTTAGGATTTAGCGAGAAAAAAAAATGAAAACTGGTCTTAGCGCTTGAGAAATAATAAATATTAGATATGTTCAAATAGACTCAAAAAGCACTGGATCTTCAGGGGTCATGGCCTGAAATAAATCAGCCGTAGTGTTGTAATGCCAGTTACTCTGCTAACACAGAGATAATGATGCTGTGATACTGCGCAAGACGGAAAAGTGTGATATAACACATATAATGTGAGAAAGTTCTCGTGTTCTCACCCACAGGGTCTTCTCACGTCATATATCTGTGCATACATTGTCCAGAAATTAGATTTAGCTGATGTGTCTAAATCATTTAAAAGTCTGATATATGACTGGAAAAATCTCTTTGGCTATATTTATTTATATATATATCTAAAGAGAGCTTGTTTGCTTATTTATAGATTTATTGATTTATTTAAATCATTTTTAAGTCATTATTTATTTGTATTTTTAATTTTGACAGCAAAATGTTTCATTTTAGTATGCCATAATATTTGGTTTGTTCCACTTTTTATCTTTAATGACAGCAGCATTTGGGCTGCATGAACTTCACAAGTTTGTGTAAAACCTGATGATCATGTTTTATTCCTTTTATGCCATAACATTTCCAAAATCCTTTCTCTTCACTTCCAGGTTTAAATCAGCTCACACACATCTGGTCTGAGGAAAATTTGTTCCGGTGAGGATTCTGGATGTGACTTTGGACAAGATCAGCAGGGAAATAGTAAATATAATGAGCGAGTGAAGAATTGTCTTATTACTAAATTGAGGGTTAAGAGGGTAGAATGTGATTCTTCATTGAAGTGTCAGAGAAAATGAGCAAAGGACATAACAGAGAGACATCCTAAGCCAAAAACAAAAGAAATGTTGATATAAATAAAACATTTTTTAAATATAGCTAAAAATCCAGGCTTTCTTCGCCTTTGTCTAAAAGGCTGGGAAGTATAGTGTTCTATACAATTCCACAAGGATATAAGAAACAATTGTGTGGAATCTTAGCGAAGCAGCACAAATAGTTCAAATGCATGGCATTCAGAGCTCAGATTACTGCCTGTAACTTCACAGGACGTGGCCTTTAAATTCTCTGCATCTGCCATTGCGTGCAAGCCATGTCTGCAGACGCTGGGAGCCAACCACAACTAGTATTCACAGAAAACTAAATTAACACTTTGGAGTTTATGCTAACCACCCCAACAGGATTTATGATGCTTAAATAGTTTTTTTATACAAATTTGTGGGCTCTTTTTGGTCGTCTTTTTGATTATCCATGCAGGTGAAATTAACAGGAAGAGTTATAGTGTTACCAGCAGGTTGGTGGAGCTGTTATTGGGTTTTACAAGCTGCTCTCACGACACACAGGGTCAAACGGTGGCAATGGAAACTTTGAATCATTTTTGATTATGATAAAGCAAGTTTTTTTTACTATTTTGTAAAGATTAATGATAGTTTCTGTCATTCTTTACTCACACTCATGTGAGTAAAAACGAAAGGAGACATTTGGCAAAATCAGCTTGGACTGAATAAATTGTGCATTTTTCAAATAATTATTGGGTGAACAATCCTTTTAGTGTCATAATATTCTGTGATAATGTGGAAGTTTACAACATGAAAGTTTATATAGGGCTGTGGGTGGCATTTCTTCTGAAACAACCACAAAATCAAGCAAAAACATGTTAACTGCTTTAAGTAAACAAGCAGGAGACAATGGTTTTCTGGTCGTGAACCATTTTCCCAAGTGAAAGTATATGCGTGGTTTCTTAGTATCTTTAGTCCCAGACAAGAAATTAGAAAGGAAAGTAACTTTTTAAAAGAACAGTCTATGATAGTGAGCTGTGCAATTTCACACCCCCATTTTTTTTAAACCATAGTGCATGTCTAAGACACACTAAACCAATAATCTGTCGTCTTCTTTTCAGAAGAAACCAATTTCATTAATATTCAAAAAATCTGTACATAAACAACGTATTCCTGCCAGAGAGCAGCGTAATATTCACACAGAGGAAAATTCTTCTGTAGACATGCGGATTTGGAACTAGCTGTGGCATACAAAGCCCATCTTCTTGTAAGTAGCGTATAATGTAATGCATTTATATATATTTTTTGCATTCAAACTGTTTCACCATGTCAGTATAATATGTTAAATAGGCAGAAGTTGAATTATCATGGAAAAAATGGCACTACATAGAACTGGAAAACCAATATTGTTTATCAGTTATGAAAAGCCAAAACACTCGACAGTTTCTGGAATCCCACTAGATACTTTTTCATAATTTCCTTGTCAAATGATCCCAACTTCCCAGCATAAACTCGTTCAGCTGTGGTTCTTCCTCGCCATAGCTATAACTCCTGCTAAATCCAGCTGGATTAAACAGTGCCTGAAATCCACCCAATTTAGCCCTGAAATATAGTTGCTTAATGGATGATAGGCGACATGGAAAATAACATCACTGTCATTTTTTGCCAAAATCTGAAAAAGAGAACAGCTGCTCTGAGAAGTTCTTTGCTCTTCAAATATCAAAGTGATCTTTCCTCTTATGAGAATTTACAAGCTGGAAAATCAACATTTTCATATTATATTTGTTATTATACTGTTCACTTTAAAGGGATAGTTCATCCAAAAAAGAAAATGTTGTCATCGTGTCTACACCCTCATGAATGCTGGTAACCAAACAGTTGATGGGCCTCTTCCATAGTATTGGAAGTCAATACTATATAGTCTATTCCAAAGTATTTTTTTTTTCCTGGTTACCAACATTTTTTAAATAATTTTTTTATGTGTATTCGAAAGAGCTGCTGAACATTATTCAAAACTTCTGTTGTTGTGTTGCAGAGAAGAAGAAAAAACAACATGCAGGTTTGGGTGAATAAATGATAACTATTTCTTTAAACATGTTGCGCTCACTTACTTATAAGGATTACGTTGTTGTTTCTTTCTTTTCACCTTGTGTTTTCAGGAAGAGGTTTAGTTGTTTGATGTTCACAGTCACGCATATTATGGATCCATAACAGTGACGAATTGCACTCAGCCTGATTCAACAGCAAGCAGGAGGGAAAAAAAGGTTGACAGTTTGTTTGAAATGGCACATTACAAAAACTATAAAAGGACCAGGTCCATATGCTACACGGTGTAAACACGAAGCAATGTTTGTAATTATTTTGCTTGGGAATAATGACATAGCGGGTAAGACATCTAGAGCATGGTGTGTTGCCATGTTTTCTTTCTTGCTTTTCTTTGAGGTCCTTGTGTCTGTGCCTTGATTGCAGTCGAGGAACTCAGAAAGGGCTGTGTGTAAGGACGAACCGCTGGCCAACATCTGGAGGCGCATTTAATGATCATTAAAAGCGTGACGGGATATTTACTGAATGGGAGGAAAAGAGTGGGAAGCTGCAGAGCTTTCGAAGGCACGGAATGGTTCGGTAATGTATGTCCTTGCAAAGGTTTCAAACATGGAGAACTTGGATTTAACAGGCCTTGTTTTCAGTTTATGTGTACCAGTAAACTTGCATCCAAATACATCCACTGTGGGTGGCTGGTTTGGTCTGCCTCACTGTCAAATTTAACCTAAGGTTCCCAGACTAAAAAATGCTCTAAACAGAAGGCTTGTGGCGTAGACACGACTTGTATGTGTTTGGGAATACGAATTGCAATTACATTAAACCTTGTGTTTTTTCTTCTTGTTGGCCCCTGGTGAACCCAGCTGTATTATAACAGGCGACCACCCAATCAGAATGATCCTTCAAAGATCATGTTTAAAGTAAAGATAAACATCTAGATATTTGATTTTTAAGATATTTAATGGATTGACAAGTCCAGTACATGACCTTTAACACACACACACACACACACACACACACACACACACACACACACACACACACACACACACACACACACACACACACACACACACACACACACACACACACACACACACACACACACACACACACACACACACACACATATATTTATATATATATATATATATATATATTATATATATATATATATATATATATATATATATATAAACACTTTATTTTTAAGTGTCCGTGTTACACATAGCTATTATAGGCTAATTAATAGTATACTAACACACACTAATCCTAACCTAACACTAGAATAAGTACATGTAGTTAATGCTTATTAGTACTTAAATGTATACACAGACACCTCTAAGTAAAGAGTAGCACTTTATTAAGGTGTCTTTGTTACATTGTAATTATATGAGCAATATTAAGTAACTGCAAGATACTGTATAGGGTTTGGTTAGGGTTAGTTGCATGTAATTATGCATCATTTTTAGTTATTAACCTAGTAACCATATGTAACATGTAACAATGACGCTGCAGAAATAAAGTGTTACTCTTTTCTTTGGCAGACAGAGAGGACTCTCTGTGCAAAAGGGCGAAATAACTGTTTTTTAGCTTTAACCATGATTTTTTTAGGTGCACGAAAGAATGTGGAGGTCAAAGGTTAAAAGTCAAAGGATGTTCATTTGAACGGTCAAACAAAAGCACACTTTTCCAATTTTTCACTTCCTCCTCATGCTTGATGCATAATTGCTTGCAAAGGTGAAGCATGTGAGGCGTTTCACACACCACCTAACATCTATTCCCAAGAGACTCAGTAACTGCTTCTTCCGTCTTCAGCTTGGTCTCTAAATAGTTTGTGAGACTTCTGAGATAGGCCCAATGCATAAAGCAAAATCAAATGTAAAGCTGTAAAAAAAAGTTTTGTCAGGTAGGCCTACTTGAAAATGTGCTTCATGTGGTACCATATTAATTAACTGGTTTAATTTAAAATCAAAAAGTATCATTTATATGACTGAATTGGAATAAGTGGTACAAAACAATATACATTAATGTATGCAATATTTGTATAGGCATATATTAATTTGCATAGTTAGAGAGACGGGATGCTTTTAGTTAGTTACAACAGTAATGGGTTAACCATTGTGAGCTGTCACAATGATGCTATCATTCCTGAAGTGATACTGACACCTCCTGGTCATACTAAGTATAGTAGAAAGGCTCTGTTTATCTCGCTCATTTCGTTTTACATAAAGCTGCGCATTACATTTAACCTCACGGAATTTTTGGTTTCTATTTGGATTGTATTCTGTGTAAAAAAATAATAAGGCTACTATTGTTTACTCTCCAATATAATGCTGTTAGTATGTAACGACGCTACTAGTAAGTAACCCTGAAGAATTTCACATCGTCACTTCCGTTTGCAGAGAGAACTGAGAGGATTTGCGGTTACCGAGCGACCAAGAGGATTGACAGAGGAGCCTGTGGAGATTTGCCATCCGGACATCCATTAAAACACACACAATCGCATTTTGATTATGGAATAATTTTAAATGTGGCCCGTGTGGTTCGGTTCAGCGGTCAAGACGGCATACAGGTTAGTAAAGCAGCGGCAGATGGGGCAAGCATCCTCTTCTCCCCGGTGTGTGTGACACGTAGCTCAGCTGCAGCGGCGCCGAGAAGAGCGCTTGACCTGCTCCGGCTGAAGCGCGTCATGGCGTCTGTTCACATCACACACTGTAGCATAAAGTATAATCCATCCCGACCCTTCCCCCTTTAGTTAAGGGCGCAGTTTTTACCGATGCCTAGGCCTATAAGTATGCTAGATTTTTTTTTGAATTGGCCCCCAGATTATTGCTTATAGACTGGGGTATAGATTCATCATGTGATGTATTTGGTCTTCTAATAAAACGTCATTGTTGATTGTGTATTTATCACTCTTTTTTGATACTTTTCATTATGTTATACATATTAATTTCACACATGTTTCACTAAGACTTTAAAATAGTATTGAGAGACAAGTGGTTTACTATAGTTGTATTAACATGTAACCTAAACATTAATACGTATGTGTAGCTATGTCCAGTCTGTTTCTTCTGTCTGTCTGTCTTAGTGTTTTTAACAATGCTCTTATTATCGTATGTGTCTGTCTATTGTCTATCTGTTCTGTCATGTCTGTCTGTCTGTCTGTCTGTGTCTAACTTGTCTTCTGTCTGTCTGTCTGTCTGTGTGTGTCTGTATGTCTGTGTCTGTCTGTATCTGTCTGTGCTTGTGTCACTCATCTATCTGTCGTCTGTCTGTCTGTCTGTCTGTATGCGTTCGCTGTGTCGTCTGTCTGTAGTCTGTGTCTGTCTGTATGTCTGTCCTGTATCTGTCTGTGTCTGTCTGTTTGTGTCCATCTATCTGTCTTCTGTCTGTCTGTCTGTATGTCTATCTCATCTGCAATATATCTTTTTTTTGTAGATACCCATCATGACAGACAGTATTTTGAGCAAAGCCGCCACTATGGAAATACCCATCAACAGCAATGGGGACACCAGGACGGCAGAGGATGACAGTCTTGAGCAGGTGTACATCCACTGCCCATCCAACCTACTTTTCATATCAGGCCCGCTGTTCAGTTACGTCGTGAACCAGACCTGATTGTGATGTGATGTCCTGTTTCTGTGGAAATTTGTGTAGCTGGATCTGAGAGGCCTTGAATAGTTGGCTTAATCACACATTAATGAGCCATTGTAGATATGACACTGTTCATTTTAGTTGTGTATTTCAGTATGTTTGTCTTCTCAACCTATCTGTTTCACCATCTTTTTTTGCACTGCCTTTATGTTTTTTTTTTCATGTCACAGGGTGCACAGATTGGTGGGAGCTTAGATGAAATTGTTGGCACACTGCCAGTGGCCATGGTGAGGGAGAGTTTGTGGGTGTCCTCGTATGTTAGAGCCCTCTTCCCTTTGATTTAGTGTGCACACATGTAGTCATTGAGCTATCATTGGGCTTGGGCAAATGTTGATGCAGGATTTATCACAAACGGAAGCTGTTTGCTGGTCTCAAAAGTCAAACAGAAACATGGAACGCAGTCATGCAAATATTATAATTTGCATATGTGTTTTATAGGGACTTTTGATTTTCTTTTTTTCTTAATAGGGGTTTTCTGAATTAAAGATGTCTGGTTAATCAATGTATTTATCAACCTACTTGTTGAATTGCCACATTTGTTTTTATAACATTTTATACAAGTTTTATGGAGAAGGTAAGTATTTAGTATTAATATAAGGCCATATTTTTTAATACTAAGCTTCTAGTCTAAAGCAACATATTTTTGTTTAAGTGTTTAAACACTATATATAAAGTTTTTTATTCATTTTTTATTGTTTTGCTTTTTCCCCGTCATCATTTATTGTTAACTAAAACTATTAAAACGCATTATTGATAATTTAACAAAGCGGAAATAAAATAAATATAAATATTAGATGAAGAACTCTTAAATTGAATAAACATCAACAAATTAATAATATTGCCTTGGCAACTAAATACTGAAATTCCTAAAACTGTAATAAACATTAAAGTTATTACCCAATACAAATAACAAAAATAAAGGCAAAATGAAACAAAATTAACAAAAACAAAATTAACATAATTACTAAAATGAAAACTGAAAAAAAGCTAATTTAAAATGTTAATAAATATAATAGTATATACCATGAATAATACTAAAATAGCTCTGCTCCATCCACTCTTTTGATACCCAGTTGTGTTTTCCCCCCACCTAGTGTGCAGAGTTTGTGCTAAATGTGTTTTCATCTCTGTATTGTAGATTGTAATATACTGTGAAATTAAATCTCATCGCATCTAGGACTTGCAGCAGGTGATGGTGTCTGGACCGAACCTGAATGAAACCAGCATTGTGTCTGGAGGCTACGGAGGGGCAGCAGAGGGCATCATACCCACCAGTTCCATCAAAGGTAAAGAGCACTTAAATAGTTTATAATGATGTCCAATCTGATCTTGATTTGAAGCAGCATCTGAGAGATGTGGATAGACTTACATCTCTCTGGTGACGTATATGTTTAGGACCAGCCGTTCGTTTCAACCCGGAGTATTTTGACAGAAGATGTGGTAACACGCCCAAACCAGGTGTCTATGCATGATAACTTGGCAGGAGATCTTTTTTAGAATCTCTCCAGCTTCCCCCGTCTCTCTCCCTTAGTGTAAAATGAGTTTGTCAGCATTTTAACAGCAAACGTTTGGCTCTTTTCTACAGGGTTCTGAGGACAGTCGCATGGTGGATGCATGTTTGCATATGCAACACAAACCCCTTGTTTGTTTGTTTATTTTAAATTGACTGTAAACCTGTTTTTTAACAAATGTTGTTTGTGAGCTGAATGTGTTTGAACTGTGAAATGGACAGTAATTCTTTAAGTGGTGTTTCTTTATGCTCAGTAACCTGGTTGGCCTTAACACATTAACATGGTACTGAAACACATGCCAGAGTACCAAACCTAGCTGACACAATCAGTGGCGGTCCATGAGGAGTTTAATTTGATTTATTATGTTTAGTTGAATATCCATTCTGATTGTTCAGTTTACTAATCAAATGAGCCTTTATTATTAGCATCTTCTGGAATTTAAGTATATAAATACAAATAATTAAATAAATTGAAATTTGGAAACCAAAGTATTAAATATATTATTTTATATATATATATATACTACCATTCTGAAATTTGGGGTCAGTAAGATTTATTTGAAAGAAATGAATAATTTTAAGTTAGGATGTATTCAATTGGTCAAAAGTGACAGTAAACATTTATAATGTTACAAAATATTTATGTTTCGAATAAATGCTGTTATTCTGCTGCTTATTTTTTTATTCATCAAAAGATCTTATTCATAAAAAAAGTGTTTTCAACATAATAAGAAATCTTTCTTAAACAGTAAATCAGTATATTATAATGATTTCTGAAGGATCATGTGACACTGTAGAATGGAGTAATGATGCTGAAAATTCAGCTTTGGCATTACAGGAATAAATCACATTCTAAAATATATAAAAATGTACAATAATACAGTTTTTACAATATCTTTGATCAAATCAAACTTGAATAAAAAAAATCGTACTAACCCCAAACTTTTATCCGGTAGTGTTTATTTATATTAATTTTATTTATCCCAAATTATAGAATAGCTACATTTCTTATGACCGCCACTCTACACAGTCAGTCCTTTAGCAGCATCCTGGTTTGCCATTCATTTTCATCCTCTACTTCCATCTTTTATCACCATACCTTTGTATAAAAGTATACATTTCCTCTCTTTGCTCGTATAAACCTCTTAACCTTCACTTTTAAGCATTTAACTCTTTATTTTTGTGCATAATTCTTCATCATAATCCTCAATATTGGTATTGTTTATGTACATTTTGATAGTACCTTCTATGAAATCATTTTCATTAGTTTACTAATCTCAATTACAACACAGTTAATGTTACAGTTATTGTTAATCATCTCTATTACCCCCAAAACACTTAATATGGCAGTTTCCTTAATGGTCTTTCAATTAAACTACATCTCCATCCCATTCCTCCACCCGTCTACTGTTATTCATTCATTTCAGACATCCGCTCCAAATCCAGGGGTATCACTCCCAGCAATTCAGCTGCCAGTCGGATAGCAAACCAGCCAGGACATTACCCAGGTATCCCAGGGCCTCCTCACCCTTTCCTGCCACTGCCAGACACCTTTTTCTTCCAGCCCATAGTTAGCAGTCATTACTCATTTACTGTCATCACACCTTTTATTCTTGCCCCTATTCATTTGTCAGCCTCAGAAATATCAGTCTCTAGTCTGATAATGGTGCATTGTAGTAACATTCTTTCTCTGTAATCTTGTTGTGATGACTGTAACCTTATAGACAAAACTGGGTTGTGGTATTCAAAAGGGTGTTCCTTATTTATATCCAAAATGTCCAATTTGAAATGATACTGTATTTTGGGGTATGGCCCCCTATTTATAGTAAGTACCTGTATTTTCTACTCTCAGCTCCCAGCATGCACCACAGCAACAGCAACCCGATGATGTCAGAGGAGGCCACAAGAGGAGTAGCTGTAGAGAAATTTGACAGCGTGAAAAAGTGGAGCATTAACACGTACAAGGTAGAAAACCTACCGCATGGAAATAGTAGTTTAACGTTTTATAAGTCTTATGCTCACCAAGGCTGCTTTTTAGGAAAAATACAATAAAAACAGCAGGATTTGTATATTATTATTGTTTTACATTTTATTGCATTGTATTACATTTTAAACTTTTTAATATATTTTTTAAATGCAATTTATTATTGTGATGACAGCTGTATTTTCAGCATCATTTCTCCAGTTTTCAGTGTCACATGATCCTTCAGAAATCATTCTAAAATGATGATTTGGTGCTCATGAAAGATTTCTTATTATCATTCATCAATGTTGAAAACAGCTATGTTATGCTCAATATTATTGAGGAAACCGTGTTTCTTTAATGAATAGACATTTCAAAGGAACAGATCTTTTTTAACATTATAAATATTTTTACTGTCACTTTTTGATCAATTTAATGGTTGCTTGCTAAATAAAATTATTTATTTACAGGTATTTAGGATTTATGAAAATGTTAAGTAAAGCCATTATGGGATTCATTTGTATCTGCTTCTGTCCTCTCTTCATCAGTGCACAAAACAGATGTTTTCGGAGCGCTTCGGCCGTGGTACGAAGACGGTGGACATGGAGCTTGAGGCTCAGATCGATGTGCTTAGAGAGACTAAGCTGAAGTACGAGTGTATTCTGAGACTAGCACGTGATCTCACCAACCACTTCTACAACATGGTGCAGACTCAGCAGGCTCTTGGGGACACTTTTGCTGATCTTAGCCAGAAATCCCCTGAATTGCAGGTACTAGTTATTTGTGTGTCCCCTGTTCTGCCTGCAGGTGTTGGGCCAATTTATATTTAGTTCCATATTACTAGCACTGAATCTAACCTTACCATAGTGTCTTATTTGCACTAACGTAAACGTAATCTCTTGCAGGATGAGTTTGGCTATAATGCAGAGACACAAAGACTGCTATGCAAGAATGGAGAGACGCTCCTGGGTGCTATCAATTTCTTTGTGTCCAGCATTAATACGCTAGTCAACAAAACCATGGAGGACACGCTCATGACCATCAAGATGTATGAGAATGCAAGGTATCAGAAGTTTGATGTTAATGAGTTACATGTAACTTCATGAGTAAATGAGTGAAAGTATTATTAGCTGCTTAAAGGGGTTCACCCAAAAATTAAAACTATCCCATAATTTACTCACCCTCAAGCCCTCTTAGGTGTATATGACTTTCTTCTTACAATGGGAGTGAATAGTAACTGAGATTTTGAAGTTTCTCTGACATTTCTCTTTAAAAATGATTGTTTCTAATTCGTGACCGGTGATTTGTTTTGCTCTATTCTCTGCGCTTCCACATTTGTCAAGATGTTATGTGTTGGGTCAGAGGTCACTCTTCCGCTGGAACTAGACGTACGGGCTTTACCAGAAGCCAGTGATTACAGTTTTTAAAGTTATAAATATGGACATTTTTCTTACAAAAACGCTTCAGAAGGCCTTTATTAAACCCCTGGAGCCATATGGATCACTTTTATGATGGATATTTTTAGGCAGCACTTTTTTAGGCTTCAAAATCTATTCTGTTCTATTACTATTACTATTCACTCTCATTATAAAGCTTGGAAGAGCCAGGATATTTTTGTAATATAACTCCGTTGTGTTTGGCTGAAAGAAAAAAGTCATATACACCTTGGATGGCTTGAGGGTGAGTAAATTATGGAATCATTTTTATTTTTGGGTGAACTAACCTTTTAAATAAGTTTTGCCAAAAAAGGTTATAAAAATAAATATATGATATATAGATTGCTTAGACAAATTAATCACATGTATCAAAATTATCTGAGAAACTCCCCAAATGAAGATAGGTCAAAGACTTATTGTGGATGACAAGTATTGATAAGGCATTACAAAAAGGGCAATTAGAACTCAACGTGTTGCTTTATTACCTCATCATTGAAAATAAGCATATTCATAGATCCAGTCCAGTCCAAAGGAATTCATTTTGCAATTGAGTTTGTCAATCTGTATTCAGATTCTGGCCTTTGCGTCATGTCTTATTCTTTTTTTTTTTTTTTTTCACATCTTGCATCATAAGCATCACATTTTTTTTTACATGTCTGTTATTCCAAACCTTACATAGACGTTCTTTCTTCTGTGCAGAAGAACATAAAATAAGGTATTTCTATTTTACATGAAATTTCTCATTGTTTTGTGTCCACACAATGGAAGTCCAAAACTATTTTATGCATACAGGTTTGGAACAACATGATGGTGAGTAAATGATGACAGAAATTCTAATTGACAGTTCTAGTTATGATGTCAAGGGATTCACAGCCTGTACTTCTAGGAGGTTTCCTGTAATTTCTTCTTTTTTAGCCTAGGATTAGTTATACAGATTTTCTGAACCAGTTTATACTAGTGAATAAATATGTTTCCGTTTTAGACTGGAATTCGATGCCTATAGGACAGACCTGGAGGAGTTGAGCGCGGGCCCACGGGACGCTGCAGCCATGATGCGCATTGAGATTGCTCAACAGCAGTACCAGATCCAGAAAGACAAATATGAACGACTGCGCAGTGATGTCACCATCAAACTCAAGTTCTTGGATGAGAATAAGGTACCATGTTGAAATCCCTGGTGTTCACGTGTTGTGTTTCATACGTCAGAGTTATTCCTTGCTTTTGTGGTAGTTTTTTCAGATTTATGTATGTTGATTTCCAGGTAAAGGTGATGCACAAGCAGCTCCTACTGTTTCATAATGCTATCTCGGCATATTTCGCTGGAAATCAGCAGCAGCTGGAACAGACTCTCAGACAGTTCAACGTGAAGTTGAAGCCACCGGGTTCTGACAAGCCGTCGTGGCTTGAGGAACAGTAATCACTTTGTCAATGTAAAGAGACACTCTAACATGGAAACCTGAAAATAGATGGATGGGGATGTAAAAAGATGCATTATATGTGATTTGTATGAATGATTAAGACAAGAGAAGTGGATGTTTTTATTTTGCCAAACCCTGGAAAATGTTCGGTTTTATTTAAAGCCAGAAAAATCTTCCGATGAATATTAATTTGACTAACTTTATGCTTTACAGCTGCCTTAACTTACTTTTAGGTATAGCGTATGGGCTGTTTAAAATTATGCAAAATTACATGGAACAAATCATTCACTCTGTAAAAACATTCACATTTGATGAGGCATTCATAGTCATATTCACAAAACTGTCATACTGCCCTCCCAGGCCAGTTTATATATTTTGTTTTATTTTGATAGAATAGAGCTGAAAGGAATGAATGCTGTGTTTGTCCATTTGTTTTAATGTAAGGTAATTTAGGGGAAGATTACGTCAAGGTATAAGAAAGGAAAATTGCTCGCGGTATGTGTCAAAAGAAGGTTAATATATTTATATTTATGTAAATTGTGAAGTCCCACATATGAAATTAAAACACATTTGAAGGCGATAGAATCTATGTATGTATTGTGATGTTTATCGTGTCTTTTATGTGTCTCTTTTGCTCTTTTCTGCCACAAGAAGCAAGTTTCTGAGCCATGTCTTCAAACTATACCAGGCTGGCAGCAAACGCCACTGGTAGAGTCTGCTGCCAGCAAGGAAAGATTTAACCGCTTTTCCTTGATCGGATTTTTATTTCCTTAGCTCTTTACTCAAATAAGAGAAGGGATTGGTTTTGGTTTCACTGTGGTAATCAAATTGGATCAGGCATTTTTTCTTGGAAGAAATAGTGTGCTTTTGCATTAGTATGGATTCGCTTTAACAATAATTAGTTTTTTTGCAAGTAGATTTTATCGGTGTTACACAATTTTAATATTGATTCAGCAACCATGCCTGGTATTTTATCTTCTTAAAATGCTCACAACCCATTTTCTGAGGGTCTGTTTCGACAGAGGCCTTTTCTAATAGACTAATATTGACTAGATTGCTAAAATCAATCCAGTCCTATTTACTGTACATTTCCCCCACAAATGTGCATAGTAACATTTACATTAGCTGATTTCTAACTTGATTTTAATCAAGTCAAAAATATTTAATGACTGAATTGCTCAGGTTGTCTTCTGAAATTATATAAAAATGTCTCGTCACCCCAGTTAGTGTTTGTTTTCGTTGTTCGCGTGTTAAATTAACACCCATTTTTTAAATTTACAACGCAATTTCTGCACTGTAAAAAGTTGATTTGACTTAAAAAAAGTGAGGAAACCCCCTGCCTTAAAATCCTTCCGTAAATAAACTTTTTACAGTTGTCAAGTTCACATAACTTAATTTTTCAATTATGCATGAAGTTTATTTATTTAATCATTTTAAGGCAACGGATTTCCTCACCTTTTTTAAGTCGTCAACTGATCGCTTTTTACAGTGTGTGCAAATCATTCATATTTAATGAGGTAAACTGTGAGTCCTTTAATGATCTGTTGTTAAAAGAATTCGTGTAGCCTACTGATTATTTTACACTCACTTTCTGTAAAAACATTTACATTGTATGTATCATTCATTTTCCAGTGAGCACCTCCCAGGCCAGTATTTTGTTTTATATTGATAGAAAAGAGCTCATGAAAGGAATGAATGTTGTGCTTGAGCGTTTGTTTTTAACGTACGGTCGTTGCCTCTCGGCTCCGTAATTCGGATTAATCCATTATATTTTACCCATGATCCATGGTGAAAAGCGGTATCAAACCCCTTTAAAAAGGATCAGTGTAAAACGGCCTTTATTCGGAGTTTAAGAAAACGACAAATAAATGGAAGCTTTTGAATTCAGACGGTAGTTGCTGTTATTGTCTGTTAATGTAGGCGAAATACCCATGCATGCGGTACTTTTATGAAATTTGAACAATCATGACACATGGATTACGTCTGAAACAAGCGCTGACGAGTTCTGGGCGTGAGCTACAGGTAAGAGACCAGATTGCAACATCACACTTCCGCAGAGCGGGTATACAGTAACCAACAGTCTCGTGGGACAGAGTAGCCTACTATGGAACATGTTTTTCTTTTCTGGAGTATATAGCCAAAGTAAATTCGGATATTAGCAGACAGTAATTTCTGTTAGTAGACGTCTGGCTACCCCTCAAACGAGTAAGTAAATTATTTTTATAGGCCTATACGTTGTTACCATGAGAAAACCATAGACATCAAAAATACCATGGATATCCAAGTCGGTTTCCCCACCACGGACAGTTATTGTAATACTCTACAATACTATTTAAGTACTATGATAAAACTGAGAGAAGAACATTCGAATACTATGGCATTACCTAAGGTAAAGAATTTTTTTTTTTTTATATTCAAAAGTTTCTCAAGAAATTATGGTAAGCTTTATGGTAAACTAACTCTCACAAAAAAAAAAAAAAACTTGTTGTAGTACCATACAAATATGTGTAATTTTGTTTACATGCGTGTAACAAGTTTTTTTCACTGTCCTGGTTTTATGTAGGCTACTCACCAGTGCTTATTTCCTACAGTTTCTCGGTTAACTTCCCTATTACACAAATCCTTCCTTTTTCAGTTAAATGACAGCAGATAGTAGACATACAAACATATGGTTTCCTTTTCTGTCCTTTCTTTAAAGGGATGATGCAGCAGTATCTTTGCAAGTGACATCAAAACCATGACACCACCGCCGCCACCACACCACCTCCTCCTCCTCCTCCTCCTCCACCTCCTCCACCCCCTGCCCTCTTCCCAAGTGGAGGCCCATTTTCCAGAGGGTCGTCACGGGCCTCTACAATGCGTAATTTTAATTGGGAGGCCATACCAAAGGACACTGTGGAAGGCAAACATAACATATGGACGGCCGAGAAGTGCAGGGTTTTCGAGTTGGACACCAAAGGTATGGAGGAGCTGTTCAGTCGCAATGACCAGAAGAAGGTCCAGGCCACAACCCGCAGCAGTGTACGCCAATCCTCAAGCAAGGCCCCAGGATCTGAAATGGTGAGTTTAGGGATGTGCTAGAAAAGATGTTTTGTGTGTGCAGGCTTCCAGTAAATGGGTGTTTCCAGACTAATCTACTCAAGAGAGATTTACATATGCTTTCATCAAGCTTGTCACTTTGTGGCTTTGTGTGACTGTCTCAGGTCTGGCAAAACACTGTAAAGATGACTTTGTTGTTGTAAGTAACCTCACTAAATTTGATATAATCTGTTGGTTTTGGGATCTATAGTAATGATTGCAGAGCTGAAGGCGATTCAAGCATCTCATATACTGAATGCATGAGGTATCCTAATTGCTAGTTTTGCATAAACCGTTTCTTCGTGGTCAGTTATCTTCCATGTAGTGTACTATCGTATTATTTCTATCTATTTCTCTATAAAAGTGTTAACCTGCAGTTTTTACAGTGCGGAGCTACTATTAACCCTGACCTAACCCTTTTTTTAATTTATCTAATTATTTATGTGGAAAACAGAATGCTGTTTTTTTGAAAATGTAATACAGAAAGTTTTCTCTCAGGGTTGTGTTTAGGGGTAGGTTTAGGTTCAGGGGATATATGTGTGTAAAAGAAAGTTATTTATTCTTATTTTTATATTACTAAATTAATCAGTTTTATGGCTAATGTGGATCAATTTACAATTTTTGTCATTATCATTTCACTCTTTGGTAATTTAAGTTCATTTCATTATAAATTCTAGGTTATGTTATGACATTTAGTCAGAAAACATGTTTAAAAACTGGCTTTACTTCTGCAGTCACAAAAACATCCGAGCACTGTAACTAGATTTGAAGTAACTTTCTCTTTCAAATAATGCTTGCAGTCATTCATAAGACAATACCGTGGCATTTATGGACGCCTCTTGACTATGTTTGTCGTTTGATCTGAACCCTTTTCAAAGGTGGAGGGATTTCTTCTTTTCTGTAGGCTAAGTGTTTACATAAGGCGGTCTCCACCAATATTGAATAGGTAACATTTCAAAAACACTGTGATGCAGAACATCTAATTTTACAACTGCTGAATCACATCATCGCAATGTTCCGTTTATTATTTTTAATGCAAGAAATTAATAGGCAGGGTTGTTGGTGTTCATAAATCATCATTAGTTTTTCATAGTTCAAAACTGATTAAATGCATCAGGGTGGAGTAACTACCTGATATAATCTGTTTACATGTATGTTTGTTAATGGCGTAATATACATAATAAACAATCAGTCTAACAACTGACTTTGTCAAGCCATGTCCATAAAATTGTCTTTTTTCCCCTTGCCAGGTGTCCATTCTCAACTCCAAGAAGAACATGAACATTGGTATCTTCCTCAAGCAGTTCAGAAGGTGAGTGTACCACAAGGGAGTATTAAGAAAAGCTCTCTATTTCGTCAGCAGATCTTAGGGTGGAAACGCATAATAGTCATATGATACATTGCTCACATGTCTCTGCAAGCCAAGTGAATTTTCCCTGACAACATCAGTCCAGGCATATCTTTTCTACCGGAGTACAAACATGGAGATAAGATGAGCTTTGCAGCAGTTCACTTAATCATGCAGTATTTGTCATCAGATATTGGTTAGTTGATTGTGACAGTTTCACTTTGACATGTTAATGAACACATCAGTTATGTGCTACGGCTAGAGCTTGCGATACCAGTTTGGTGTGCTTGGTTATCTCTAAAAAGGAAAAAGAAGCAAGATGAGGCTTGTCTATCCTAGGTATTTTTTATGCTTGGCCAAGAAGAGGAGATTAAAAGAGTGTATAGCAACCAGAACAAGGTTGAAGTATGACTCACAGTGTGGAAGTACATGTGTTGGACACTTCCTCTATACCATTCAATTTCAAATTGAGTTTTACAATATAATCAGTCTATTTAAAGGTGACGTGTGTCTGTGCTATTAGCAGTGAAAGCATTAATTGTTTTCACACTAGTTTCTCGAACATTCCTCTAGCTGTCATTGGTTGGACAAACAGGTAGTCCCACCACCAAACTCACGCCATTGGTTGAGTCATTGTTGCTGTGTTCGGCTGATCAAACAAACGGAGCAATGTTGACACGCCACAGAAAATTAACTTTCAAATATCTTATAGTTGTCACGGCACATTAAACTGCCATAGGAGACGGTAAGGGATAGTTCACCCAAAAAATTTGATTCTGTCCTAATATACATTACTCTCCCTCATGTTGTTGCAAACCTGTATGACCAAACAGTTTTGGTTCCCATTGACATCCATTATATTTTTTTGACCATACAATGGAAGTCAATGAGAACCGAACGGTTTGGTTCTAACGTTTTTCAAAATATCTTCTTTTGTGTGAGGAAAGGAAGTCATACAGGGTTGAAACAACACGCGTGTGAGTAAATGATGACCGGATTGCCCCCAAAATACAATCAAAAGCTGATGCATATAAAACTTTATTTTTTAAAAAAAAAATTATTGTTATTTTATTTATTTAATTTTTGTTTTTTCCTTCATAAGTTCATAATGAAGCCTGGGGATTACTATTTCATATTGGTAGAGCCCCACTTCCAGTGAATCTTTGGGAAATCTGAGATTTTGTAACTCCTCAAATAGTCTGTGGTCCTGATCTATAATTTTACCATATCTTGCTTTAAAGGATTAGTTCACTTTTAAAAGGGTCTTATCTAGCGAAACGATCGGTTATTTCAAAAATAAATAAAAAGCTTTACGTTTTATTAGCACAAATGCTCGCCTTGCTGTGTTCTGTGATGTACGTTCGTGACTCTCCTGTTCGAACTCGTTAATCATAATGAACAAATCTTTTTTCGAGTCATTTCATTCATTCAACGAACGAAATGACTCGAAAAAAGATTCGTTCATTTTGATGAGCGAGTTCGAACAGGAGGGTCACGAACGTACATCACAGAAGAGAGCAAGGCGAGCATTTGTGCTAATAAAACGTAAAGCTTTTTATTTATTTTTGAAATGACCGATCGTTTCGCTAGATAAGACCCTTATTCATCGTCTGGTATCATTTAAAGCTCTTTGAAGCTGCACTGAAACTGTCATTTGGACCTTGAACCATTGGTTGCCATTGAAGTCCATTATATGGAGAAAAATCCTGGAATGTTTTCATCAAAAACATTAATTTCTTTTCGACTGAAGAAAGAAATACATGGACATCTTGGATGACATGGGGGTGAGTAAATTATAAGCAAAAGTTTTTTTAAAAGTGAACTAATCCTTTAACTTTCTCCACAGGCCAGTGAGTGAAATGATTGACGACATTATCAGTGGCAGAGGAGAAAGATTTGGTACTGGGAAACTGAAGGAGTTGTGCAAACTACTGCCAGAGGATGGAGAGGTGGGTGTAAAATCTGATTAGAGCCTCAGTTACACTCATTAAGCAATTCCAAGGCATTTTAATTAATATTTTGTACTCAAAATAAGAATATTTTATGCAGCACTTTTTTATTTGAATCGCAAACCTAAACGTTTGTTGCTATGCATTATGTTTCTTCTTTCATTAGGTGCGTCAGCTTCTTGATTTTAAAGGAGACTGTTCAACTTTATCTGAACCAGATCGGTTCATGGTACAACTTGTCAAAGTTCCTTGGTGGGTTTATACAGCCACACAAAGACAAATACACACTTAACACGATTGTACACAGAGCTCTTTCAATACAGTAACTTTTGGATATGCCATCATGATTATTTTTATCTGTTTGTTCTTCCTCTAGCTATGAGGAACGGTTGAACGGTTTAGTACTCAAAGAGGAATTCTCCCATTTTGTGGATGAGGTGAATCACTCTATTGCAGTCATGACCTTTGCTGGACAAGGTAAGATTGTAGATTACAATAAATTACTAGCTATTGTAAAGTATTAACATAAACATGTCAGCCTCTTCCCTTTTATGAAGCAAAAAAAAAAAAAAAATATATATATATATATATATATATATATATATATATATATATATATATATATGTGTGTGTGTGTGTGTGTGTGTGTGTGTGTGTGTGTGTGTGTGTGTGTGTGTGTGTGTGTGTGTGTATGTATAATTATTTTGTTAATAGACAGTTATACTAGTCTTTGTTTGACTCTGGTGCAGACACATCAAATAAAATATATTTATATTATAAGAGCTAATCATGGTTATTAATTATTATTCCTTTTAAATTAAAAATGTAAATAATTTAAATCAACTTTAAACATACTCTCATACTATGATCCTCATAGTTCCTTAAAGCATGACTAACTTTATGGGTTTGATTCCCAGGGAACTTGGCTTGCTTTGTTTATTATTAGTGCAATTACAAGGATGTGACTAGGTTTGAGTTGCTTTATTTCACCTAACCCACGCATGAAATTCTTTCCAGAGCTGTTGGAATGTGCAGATCTACATTCAGTCATTCGACTAGTCTTGGAAACAGGGAACTACATGAACTCTGTGAGTATAATCATACCACTGTATTTTGTTATGATTGTTGAAAATGATTAAAGTTGGTTAACTCAGAACAGCACTGCACATTTGTGTTTACACTGTCATGAGATCCTAATCGTTCTGCCCCCACTTCCACCAGGGAGGGTACGCCGGCAGCGCGGTGGGATTCCGGATAACGTCTCTTCTCAAACTAGCGGATACCAAAGCCAACAAGCCTGGAATGAACCTCATGCACTACGTTGTAATGGTAAAAATTATGTTTAATATTATACTGTGGTGCCAGAGCCACATAAGACACACAGCTTTATTTCCATGTTTCTTTTCTCATATGTCTGTTACCACAGCAAGCCCAGAAGATAGATGCATCACTGTTGAAGTTCCCAGAGAAACTACAGAACATCGGAGATGCAGCAAGGTAGGCCACACATCGCTGTTTGAAAAATTGCAAAAATCTGTTAAAAACTGTTAAAAAGCATTTTAGCCAGTGATACTTTAGTACTTATTAATCATTTGAAATGGCTTTTTTTCCCTTCTATTCGCCCTTCTATTTTTCATTTTTCATTTTAATTTAGGTTTGTTTTAGTAATTGTGTTGTCTTTCTCATTTCTTTGTTTATTTTAAATATTTCTGTTTAGCTTTAATTTATTTTTAACTAACTTACAGTAAGTTGCCATTGCTTTGGCAATTTCATTTCTAATTAGTTTTTCATTTAATATCGATTTTATTTTCTTTCAGACTTATTTAAATTAAGAAAAACACTTTTTAATACTTTTAGTTTTAGTTAACAATACCGATTTTAACAATAGCATGTGTTATATGTGATTCTCTGTACTGTTATATGGAATTCTAGTGAGTCTTGTACAGTATCTTAATTTATTGAGGTTAGATCCTCAAGCTTGCTTTAGCAAAGTATTTCGATAGATCTGTAAAGGTTCAATTATTGTGCTCACTACTAAAATTCACTGAAAATGCAAAAAAAAAAAAAGAGTGCAATATATTGTCTTTCTTCCTCAATACAGGATTCATAAACAGGAAATTGAGTCTGATTTCCAAAAGGAAGTGAGTAAAGTCCAGATGTCGAAGCAGAATGCTACTAAACATCCAGATCTGGAAGAACAGATGAGGGATTTTCTGCTGGTGAGGCATTTTATATTTCTCACAATTCCTTAGTTAGAACCTATTTAGTTTATCTCTGAATATGAGCATGCACTTTTTTTTGTTCAAAGTCTTATGGTGTGGTAACATGCTATTGAGCCTATTGACTACTGAAGTGTTGACATGCACATAAATATTAGTGCATTTCCCTGATTGCATGAAATGTTAATGTGTTAAATAAGAAGTATCATTTCAAAACAGCTGCTTCTTCCATTTGTCTTTTCTTATTTTTTAGAATGCAGAAACCAGGTTAAACGAGACCGAGACAGCCTTTAAGACCCTTTCTGCTGTGAGTGATTCGGTAGCAGAGTATTTCTGTGAGGACCCCACTCAGTTCAAACTAGAGGATTGTTGCTCCATTTTCAACTCCTTCTGTGAGAAGTTCAAACGAGCAGTTCAGGTAATTTTAACCATACATTGTAGGTGCTCTAGTCTAAGAAGCAATCTTAGCCGGGTTTTTTTTTTTTTTTTTACACCTAAAGAAATCAATAGGGCTTCTGCAAAACATGTTTGAAGTGATGCACAGTGGGGTCCAAAAGTCTGAGACCACGTTGAAAATCCAGTTTAAACCTGGAGATGTTTTAGAAAGAAAAGTTTTAGTGTAAAATGAAGAAGAAATGCAACACACTACTGTTCAAAAGTTTGGATCACAGATTTTTTTCTAATTTTTTATTTGAAAAGAAATTAAATAATCACTCTAATAATAACACTAATTTGGTGCTCATGAAACATTTATTTTTAATATTGTCAATGTTGAAAACAGTTGTACTGGTTTATATTCTTTTTAAAGAATTTGGTACATTTATTCAGCAAGGAAACATTCAATTGATTAAAAGTGAAAGTTAAAATTTCTGTCTGTAATGAATGCTGTTCTTTTGAACTTTCTTTTTTTATCAAATAATCTTTAAAAAAATGTCTCACAGTTCCCACAAAATATCTGTTTTTTGCACAACTGTTTTCAACATTGATAGTAATGATAATAAATGTTTCTTGAGCATCAAATCAGAATGATTTCTTGGATGTGACACTGAAGTAATGATGCTAAAAAATTCAGCTTTGCATCACATAAATCAGGGTCACTCTCATTTTGGCAAACAAATAATTTACAATAAAATAAATATTTGAGCATATCTACAAATGTAACCTCTTCAAATTAGATAATAATAAACATAATATGTTTAAATAAATAAATATTAAATATGATTAACCTATTTAATTATTATTAACCAATTAATTTTTTAGATAATTATTTGTTTATATGATTTTTTAAATATTGTCAATTAAATAAATTGCCACAGACATCTGTACAAATGTTGTTTATCCTCCTTGACCAGATAAAATAAAGAAAGCTTCATGAATCACTTCTCTATCATCTTTCTGCCATAGGAGAACCTTGAACGAGACATGGTGGATGTGAAGGCGCAGGCTGCGAGAGCGCACTCAGATTGCTGCTAAGCGACGCTCCACCGCCACCTGCTCATCACGAGACAAAGACATTGAAGGAGATGCTCTGGAGTCCATCCTACAGAGGTTCAACAGTCGGCAGTCCCGCCGCAGAGCTGGGACCGGTTCACCCACGCTGGGCAATCTGCCTGAGACCCCCTTGAAGAACAACCCCCCCGTTGACAACAAAGAGGTTAAGAGGGACATCTGGATCAAAAGTGTCACGCAATCCTCCTTGATCAAGGAGAGCTTTGATAAGGAAGAGACCCCATGTCCCAATCACCCAGAGGTTATAATCTCAAGCCCGGTGCAGGAAAATGCCGAAACCAATTCCTCATCAGATCATCGAGTCTCCGTATCCACGGAGCAGGAGGAGGAAGATGCCCAGACCGAGAAAGAAGTGCAGAATATGAGAGAGGTGTCACGGAAAGTTTTACAATACCAGTCCAGTCGAAGTAGTATTTCATCCGGTGAGGCCCTGTCGCCGATCCTGTCTCCCAGGCAGACGTTCTTCCAGGAGGACAGAAGACAGCTGCTGATCATGGCCATAGAAGAAAACACTAAAAAAGCCAACTCTCTGCTGCAGAACAGCCAGATCATCAATCGCCGGCACACAATCGCACTTCCTGAGACCAAATGTGAAAGTACCAGCCAAGAGGACCTATTTGTGCCCGGTGATGTAGATGCATCTCCGGCTCCCTCTATAGGTGTTATTGGAAAAGGGAGATCTGTGGAGTGTAATATGCTCACCGCACAACGAAACTCTTTAAAGATCGTTAAAGATTCAGAAGCAAAGCCTCTTAATTCTCTAGAAGAATCACAATCAGTTAACTTATCACAGTCACAATCAGCCGAGCCAGAAGCAAAGACTGAAGAGACGGTGCCTAGTTTGCAATTTGGCACTGGCAAAAGAAACAGCCAAACAACATCATATAAAAGCGCTAAAGAGGGCTTCAGCTTTATGTCTTTATTTAAGCGCTGGCGTGAAAAAGACAAATCAAAAGAGCTTGATTCTGACAGTGTGGATCCGTGATATAAAAAAAAACATTGTCTATTTATTCAGACTTTCATGCTGAGTGTCATTTATGGAAAACAAGCTTGGTGCTTTGTCAATGTTTGCTTGTTAAAACAGTGAATGGACATTTATTTCCACGCCTTCTATAAATAATGCGCATGCAATTGCATCCAAAAAACACAATGAATTTAAATAAAGTGTTGAGATCAGTGGGAAATAAGATATTTTACCTGCCGTGCTCTTTATGTTACACAAGGGGGCAGTACATATCATTACATTTCCATGGAGATGAAAAGTTTCTGTATCTGCAAAAATTGAACCATGCACAATTATGCATGACTCTGACTACGAGTAATTTTTCTCTTAGTTTAGTTAAAATACTGACCAATCAAAATACAAGTTGGTAAATGTGGTTGTAATGCACCACATAAAATCACAAATTCTTGTCTGATGAAGAATTTAATGTTTAATCATTATTATTTTTATTATATTTCTGAAAGCTGTCATTGTAGGCTTACTATGACAGACCAGTATATGGATCAATGCACTCGCCTACGTGATGAAAATGGGGAATAGAGAAGAAAGAGTTCATGTAATTTGTGATTTTCAGAGGTCTAGAAATGAAAGAAGGTCTTTTATGTGAGTCGTTCCAGAGCACAAGCTGAGAAAACCTCTGCTTTTGATTCTCAATATGAAAATGTAGAGACCATGTTCCAGTTAGGAGTTGCTCACACACTAAGATGCTTGAGTGCATTTTTAGATGATGCTGTTTGTCCTGTTTTCAGTTAAGATATATTTATCTTTTTTTATGTTGCGTAGTTACGCTTTACCTCAACAACATCTCCTGTGCTACTTGATGCAGTCATACATGGTATTTCATGTTTTTTGTCCACTGAGCTTCTGGAGTAAAGAGGAACAAGAAGCTAAAGTGGCTTATCCTTAATAAAGACATTGAAGGCGTAGTTAGGGAGAATAGATAACATCATGGGCTCCCGATAGGTCCTCTTTATTGCTTTCTAGACAGCCTGAGACCCTGTCGGGTGGAGATTTGGGGGGGTTTGGGTGATTGTGTGAGTGAATCATCCTCATCAGTCTCAAAGAACTGAGAATAAAGGGTCAAGCACTGATTGAATGTCACAACATGCTATGGTTATAGTCCAGTTCATCCTGAAAATGGCTTGTTAGATTGTGTTGGACAGGTTTTGTGGCTAATAAGTGTGATTTCATGCTGTTACAGAGTGCATGTCTAAATGCTGAATGCTGTTTATTTCAGACTCTTACCATGAATTGTTTAGAGATGTATTTCATTTCTTTGAATATATTATACTAAACAGTTTATAAATGTAATGACAGAAATGATAGGTCTATTTCAGCATAAAAAAACAAACATGTATTAAATTATTATTATATGAAACAGAATTATAATGAATCATTATTTAATATAATTGGTTGGAAGTACAATATAAAATCAATAATGCACATTTTCGTCACACTTTTTTTTTTGGCAGAGCACACAATATGATGCACATGATAGACAATTGTGTAATAATGTTCAGTCTATGTCTTAATGCAGCGTTTGCTGACGTGGCTCGGGAGACAGTCTGCTTCTGCCATCTGGCTGTCTTAGGCTGGATGCAGTCTCCATAGCAACCACCACCTTCATAATGAAAGCCCAAGAACACGGTCTTACCTCCCCCACCCCACTGTAAACAAAGCCCAACCCTTGCACTGTGTAGCCTCGTATCCACACCCCAGACTGACGTACTTTCACTCGTATCACCTAAGGCCATGGATTGACTGAACTATTGTGCCTTTTAATAAAACACTTTTCTGCAGAACTGGGTTTAAGGAAAAAAGAGCACCAGATGTTTTCCCTTTTAAAGATGTCTTCTAGGCCGGGTGTGTACCAAGATGTTTCCTCCCCTTTGGAGTTAATTATTGTTGTAATATGACTGCCATTCATTGTATAGGTCTATATATATATAGGCTACTATTTTTTAAGCAGGAAAAAAATTAATGGTTGTCTTTATAATAGTGAAGCAGTTACAGGACCGAAAAAAGATCTACTTTGTCATTTGTGGGGAAAGGAATATAATGCTTAAATTCTCCTTTTGGATTTTGGACATTTTTTAGTAGATTTATAGACACGCAAATTAGATTTTATTCGTTTTTTTTTCGTTTGTTTGTTTTTCCATAATAACACAAACAGACACTTGTCGACGCATACGGGCATGTAACGTTAACGTGATTCAAATCAGTTATCGAACCTAAACAAATCTTTTCAGTCAACATATTCAAAAGATTCGAGTCACCGGGTTGAACCAAAAGCCCCAGCACCAGTGAATCACCCCTTTTCAGATGTAATATAAGTAATTGCATATTCCAAAATACTAACTCTTATTGGCTATCATAGCTCCTCCCATTCCAATGATGGCCAATGAGTGAACATTTTTTGCATTCGCACACGCCCACAATCTCAGTTCACTGTCCCCTCCTTACCGAGTCTCCCATTCGGAGAAAAGGACTGCAGTTTTTCATAAAAATCGTAAAAAACGGATTATTTATCGGACAATGACAATGAAAACCGCTTTCTCCCGTTATTCATGCTGACTCCTCTCTAAATCCGGTCCAAATTTCACGTGAGTGTACTAGTTTCTTACCGTTGCCTCTTCCCAAATTAGACTCATTTTGTCATTGCGGTGAATGCGTTGATACATGCTGAATAATTCATTGACATGCTGGAGTGGAGACACGCATCTCTTTGGCGTGACTGCTGAAAGCAGCCAGTTATTTGTAAATGTGTTTCAACGTCCACCATCTCGGAGGACTGTGAGGAAGTCTTTCTTAAAATATCTGCAGGATGTAGATTACCCTTTATGTCATGGGGCTGTGCTTTAGGTCAACGAGTTGTACAGTAATTGATTGTTTTCACATTCCATTGTTTTGTGCATGTATAATGAACGTCATCCCATCACATATTATTAGCACTTTTTATAGTGTCTTTAGGCTGTGATCACTCCTGTATACATCTTGTCTCGAGTCTCAAGAAAGTACATCTTTTGTAAAGTTTATAAAGGCCTTCTGGTGAATCATCCAAATTAGGTGCTGTATATGACTTGTGTGATGCATAATAAATCACACAGCATGTCTTTAGTAGAGATTGGCAATACGGTTTTTTTTCTATGACTAATTCAACTTTATTTTAATGTTTTAAGTGCCCCATAACAATTGTAAAACTGAAACTTGTTTTTAATTAGGCTATTATTATTGTTGTTATAATTATTATTCTTACACAATGGGAACTAAATAATCACTGGACCACAATAAAAACACATTATGCATTTTGCTTATTTTATCTGTAGTCGTAATAATAAGAATATTGTTGACCATTATGACAAAGTTAAATGTTTCCGCAAGGAAAATTAGAACATAATTTTTTCCATTTGGTGTAACCTATTTCTAGTCTTTAGTACAGTTTAAATGCTACTGAGAAAGCAGGTGAAGTCTTACTGTACGTAAATGGCCCTTGTCTCTGCAGCATTTGTGTTCTCTTAACAGTCTGTCTTAATGGCTTTAGGTTTTGTGTATTGTTTTTTTGCAATCCTCCATCATACACACTTGCTCATGCATGACATGAATTTCACTAGAGAAGTGGGCCAAATCTAATCCCTTTTAGTGTTCCATGCATCAATTAATTTACTATATTTGCAGTTTATTAATATGAGTTAAAGACATGTTAAGACATATTTCATTTGGTCTGAAAGATGTTCAAGACATAAGTGGGTTTGTTTTAAAATGGACAGGTTTGTTGGTGATTAAGGCGGTATAATTATGCTGTTGCCATGTTCTGTTAATGCATGCAGCAATTAAAATGATATTTAATGCTTTCAATCACATTGATTTGTAGTCCATATATAGCCTACCGCATAGTCGTCAGACAAGTGTGGCAATAAACGGATATGCCTCAATGATATACAAAATGATGAGAGGAAATGGCGAATTGAAACACTTTGATTCCTGATTCACACATTTAATAAGACCAGATACCTTAAATGAGTAGAGTTAGGAAGTGTGATTCCAGTTTCCAAGGAGCTACTAGTTTAATGTTAAACTACATTGAGAGTCGAGACTTCCAAAACCTTGACATTACACTTGTTTGTTGTACCCACTTTTGCAACCAAAAACAACTACTGTATATAAAGTGGGATTCTGGTAAAATGAAGTATAGTCATGAGAAAGTTTTACCAGCAATATAACAGCTGTTGCCTGCTTTGGCACAGTAAATGCTCAGCTGTTCCTGTCTTTATCAGTTTGAGAAGAAGGATGAAAGTGTAGTCTTTACAACAGCATTTTTACCCAGCTACAGATAATGCATTATCTATCTGCATTTTCATTGACATTTAGAAATTATTTCCTACAGTACCATCATGAGAATCTGCTTTCTGAGTAGGATGTTAATGCACATTCAGTGACCTTTTGTTGTTTGCTTTATAAATGCGGGCGAATCCTGAGCCAGTTGGATAGTGAGATGCTACACCATCACATAACTAAGTCTAGTTATAAAGATAACATGTTACTGCCGTTGATCGTTATAATTGCAACGGAATTAAATGCACCATCGCTGTTTATACGACCAGAAGCAGCTGTGGAGAAGCTTGTCATGCCATGTTTAGTGTCTGTACAGGGTTTGGTGAAGGCTGGTGTTGGCCTTGCTTTTGCTGGACAGGACAGATGCTGTCAGGTTGATGTTAAGCAAAGCCTACAGACAGACAGCTGCCCGTTCCAGGTGAATCGGTGTGTGATAATCATGTCTTCGTTTGAGTGACAGTTTACTCTGCATTCATGCCATCGAGTTGACAGGGGGCTGGGCAGCGCATGGTCTGGAATATTTTGACCTTGCAGAAATGTGCAGTTTGTGTATTTCTCTGTGTGTTTGTGTGTGCAGAATTTAACTTGTTACACAGACAGATACACACAAGTGCACTCATGCATCAGAATGAATCCAATCATGCTGACTAGATTTGTCTAGGTAGTGTGAGATAGATTTTATTGGATATTTCTCTCTCTCTTCTTCTTTCTTTTCTCTTTCTTTGTTTCTCTCCCTTCATCTTACCATATACAGCCAAAGTAAACAGACATTTAATGACTTTTTGGTCGCAGGCAAACCAAAAAGTGGTCGCAGGCAAAATAAAATAGTTCTCTTACGAGAGTATCTCTCGTACTGCGTAATAGCTTACGCTATGGGGAAAACTCTTTTCATCGAGACATTGAAGCCAAAAAAATTATCCTTAATTTTTAATTAATGTAAAGCGCTTTGCAGCAGCAAGCAGACCTTAGGCGAGACAGCTCGCGCGCCTATTGGCTGTCTTGCGGCAAAAGCAGCAGCCTATCGAGAGCAGCTCTGCGTGACGTCATGACGAATGGGGGCACTTCGCGCCCATTTCGTCACGTCCCGCCAGAAAGGGCGTGGTCTCGCCCTATAAATAAGCTCGATATCCTGCTATACACTGATTTTTCAACTCTTCAGCGAAGCTCACGCATCGCTGGATCTGGATTGAGAAACCGCGCCGTCGACCTGTAGCCTTCAGCGGGGCGTGCCTTTGAGCCTGGAGTCGCTGGCCTCGCCGCCTTCAGCCGCCGTACCTGCTGCGCTTTCCGGCGTATTATATCCTTTCTATTGCATTGTTATTTCTCTGTTGAGAGTGCGTGTTTGCTTACGTGACGCAACACACACTTCTCCCTAAAAGAGCTGCGTCTTTTTAAAGATGCCTTCTTGTGGCTCGTGCCGCGCCCAACTCAGCGACGAGGACCGTCATGTCATCTGCGTGTCCTGCCTGGGTGAGGATCACGCGGCTATCGCGCTCGCTGACGGCGGATGCCCTCACTGCGAGCTTTTGCCCATGGGGACTCTGAGGACTCGCCTGGCATCGTTCTCTGAGCCCGCCTCCCAGCCTTCCGTGGCGCCGCTCCCGAGCCTTCTCCAGCCCGCCAAAGCTCGCCGGTTCGCCCGCCTGCTTCGCCGGCTTCACCCGAGTCGCTCCCGGATGGACAACGGCTGTCGTCTGCCGCCGCGTCCGCCCCGAGTTCGACGAACCTGAGGTATGCTCTCTCGTGGCTTCTGACAGCGAGGATTGGGCGAGCTCCGCGGACCTCCCCCCCGCTGACGTTTCCTGCCAACCCCCGGGAAGAGAGCCGGCATTGAGGCTGAGCTGATGCGTCTGCTCACCCAGGCCGTGGAAAGCATCGGCCTCGAGTGGGAAGCGCCCGCGCTCCCACCCCGCAACAGGCTAGACGGACGCTTCCTCGGGAAGGACGCTTCCTAAGTCCAGGGCCGCCCCTTTCCTCCCCGAACTTCACGACGAAGTCTCCAAGTCGCGGAACGCCCCATTCTCCGCCAGGCTGCGTACCTCTGTCTCCGCGGCATTCTCCACTGTCGACGGTGCGGGAGATAGAGGGTACACCTCCATTCCTCCGGTGGAGGTAGCGGTAGCGTCACATCTCTGCCCGCCCTCTGCTGGACGGCGCGCGCAGACAACGCTCCCATCTAAGGCCTGCCGGGTGACGTCATCGCTGCACGGGCGCGCTTACACCGCCGCCGGACAAGCAGTCTCAGCGCTGCACACGATGGCTGTCTTGCAGATCTACCAGGCTGACCTTCTCCTTAAACTGGACGAGGAAGGACCAGGGGCTATCTGCGTGGCGGATTTGCGGAGCGCTACGGATCTCGCTCTACGCGCCGCTAAAGCCGCTGCACAGGCCATGGGGCGGAATATGGCCTCTCTCGCCGTCGCCGAGAGACATCTATGGTTGGACGCTGTCAGAGATGACGGAAGCCGAGCGCTCTGTATTCCTCGACGCGCCCATTTCTCCAGCGGGCCTCTTTGGATCTGCCGTCAAGGATTTCGCGGACAGATACACTGAGGTGCAGAAGACTTCGCAGGCCATGAAGCACTTCCTCCCGAAGCGCTCGAGCTCCGCTTCAGGTCGCCCTAAACAGCCGCCTGTTCGCAGCTCTCAGCCGCAGCATGCACCGCCCGCCGCCGCCGCTTCACAGCGCCGCCAGGCCCGAGACCAGAGACCGCACTCTCGCTCTGCTGGACGCCGCCCCCCTCAGCGCGGGCCCCGGCCGAGGATTGAGCTCAAGCCCGAGGCCTCGAAGCTTTCCTAGCCACTCTAGGAAAACGACGGTGTTCAGATCCCGCTGCGGCCGGATTTCCCCCAAAACTCCTCGCTCGTTCAGTTCCATGCGATGTGACTGTCCCAGTGTATTTAGCAGCGAAGCAGCCGGTGTCTCAGCCCGCTTGCCTGCACACAAAAGCCGTTTTTACGGCTACCCAGATAAATCCAATAAAGAGTGTATTTTCTGGTGTCCCGGCCACGATTGATGGTGTTATGTGTGTTGTAAGAATGCCCACGCCCCAGTGCCCATTCCCACACCCAGACACAGCCCGCCACGGTGCAGGGCTTGCACACATAAAATCGACCCAGTTCGATTGTGCAAACAATGTAGTGAATGCGCCCATACATTGCCCGCTTACACTACACGCCGCGTATCCCTTGGTTTCTGTAAAAACGAAACCAACACACATCCAATCGGCTCCAGCCGAAAGCATGTGCAGTGCAGTAAATGTGCCCGTACTCTCGCGCCCACATTTCCCCACAGACATGCCGAATCCCACGAGATTCGCCCCGCTCACTTCTCGCTGCGAGTCCCGCCATAGAGAGGCTGAGGGCGGCCAGGCTGCCCGCTGTGATCAGCGCGCCCCCGCCTCAGACGCTATAAACACGGTGTCGTGTTCTCAGGACACCGGGGCTCTCGAGCTGCCGCTTTGTCGCGGCCAGAGCCCGGTTTTCATTCTACCTCTAGCTATTCACGCGGACGCGTGGTCAAAGCTTCCCGGGGTGTCAGAATGGGTGCTGAACACTATAAAGAGAGGCTATTCGCTACAGTTTACTCGACGTCCCCGCCGCTATACGGCGCGCGTCGAGACTACGGTGGGAAACGAAGTATCTCATCTACTTCGAGCCGAGATAGCGAAACTACTGAGCAAAGGGGCTATAGAACCCTTATCTCAGGCTCAGAGCGAGGGGGGCTTATACAGCAGATATTTTCTGGTACCGAAAAAAGATGGGGGTTTCAGACCCATTCTAGATCTGCGACAGCTGAACAGAGCGCTTGTGAAGCGCCAGTTCAGGATGCTTACGACCAGGAAAATCCTCGCGCAAGTGCGCCACGGGGACTGGTTTATGTCAATAGATCTGAAAGACGCCTATTTCCAAATACAAATAGCGTCCCATCACAGGCGATTCTTGAGATTCGCATTCGAGGGCCAGGCATATCAATACACAGTCCTGCCGTTCGGCCTGTCCCTAGCACCACGTACATTCACGAAGTGCATGGACGCGGCTCTCGCTCCCCTGAGACTTCGGGGCATGCGAGTTATGAACTACTTGGACGATTGGCTGGTTCTAGCTCGATCACGATGGGAGCTCATAGAACACAGGGCCACATTACTCGAGCACCTCGAGAAGCTGGGCCTTACGGTCAATTGGGCAAAGAGTGCACTGTCTCCCAGCCAGAAAATTCCCTTTCTGGGAACAGTGTTAGACTCGCTATCCATGACGGCACGCCTGTCACCGGAGCGCGGACTAAATATTCAGCGCGTCGCGAAATCCTTCCGCCACGGCTCTATAGTCCCACTCAGAAGGTTTCAGAAAATGCTGGGCCTAATGGCCTCGGCGGCCTCTGTACTCCAGCTGGGCCTGCTTCGCATGCGCCCGCTGCAGATGTGGCTGAAAGCGCGGGTTCCGCCCCGGGCATGGACCACGGGTCTGTTTCGCCTCAGGGTCGGCCAGCAGTGCGTTTCAGCTCTGAGACCTTGGAAGGTGTCCACCTGGTACCAGTCAGGTGTGAGTCTGGGGACCGCCTCGAGTGTAAAGGTGGTGTCTACGGATGCCTCCACCTCGGGGTGGGGAGCGCTGCTCGAGGGCAGACCGCTAGCTGGCCTATGGTCAGAGCGGGAGAAGCTCCTTCACATAAACTGCTTAGAGATGATAGCAGTCGACAGAGCGCTGCGGCGCTTCTGTCCCCAGATAAGAGGCCATCACGTCTTGGTCCGGTCGGACAACATGTCAGTGGTGGCGTATATAAATCGCCAGGGTGGCGTCAGGTCTCGAAACCTTTACAGGCTGACGGAACGCCTCCTGGTCTGGGCTCAGCACAGCCTGCTCTCGCTGAGAGCAGCGCATGTGCCCGGTCACCTAAATGTGGGACCGGACAGACTGTCCAGGAACAATGTACCAGCAGGGGAATGGTCGCTGCACCCGCAGACGGTCCAGCTGCTGTGGGAAACATTCGGCAGAGCACAGGTGGACTTATTTGCGTCCCACGAAAACGCTCACTGCCCGAAGTTTTCTCGAAAAACAAGGACGCGCTGGCCCATGTCTGGCCCCGCTGTCCTCTGTATGCTTTTCCCCCGGTCTCGCTCCTGCCTCAGGTGTTGGAACGAATCAGGGAAAACGGATGCCCAGTGCTGCTCGTAGCTCCGCTCTGGACGAACCAGGCTTGGTTCCCTGTCCTGATGCAGCTGACCAGCGCTGCCCCATGGCCTGTGCCGTTGAGGAGAGACCTCCTCTCTCAGGCGGAGGGCTCGATTTGGCATCCTCGCCCGGATCTGTGGTCCCTGCACTTATGGGCCATCAACGGGTACCCGCTAGCCTCCCAGAGGGAGTGCTGAACACGATCGCGCAGGCTAGAGCTCCGTCTACTAGACGGCTCTACTCCTCGAAATGGTCAGTGTTCTCTGCCTGGTGTCAAGCCCGAGGCTTTTCGCCAGTGGACTGCGGGGTTACGGAGGTACTGTCCTTCCTTCAAGAGCTGCTGGATAAGGGCAGGACCCCATCCACACTCAAGGTCTATGTGGCGGCCATAGCAACGTTTGCAAAACCGGTGTCTGGCCAGTCGCTAGGGAAGAACGACTTTGTCGTGCGTTTCCTAAGAGGAGCCAGGAGGCTAAACCCTCCCAGGCCCCCTTCAGTCCCGTCATGGGACCTTTCCATGGTCTTGGAGGCCATGAAGGGTGCCCCATTCGAGCCGATCCAGTCATCGGACATGAAGCACCTGTCTTTCAAGGCGGTGTTTCTCATGGCTTTCGCTTCAGTGAAGCGCATAGGGGACTTACAGGCGCTTTCTGTAAGCGCGTCATGTATGGAGTTTGGGCCTAATGACTCAAAGGTCATACTCAAACCTAAGCACGGCTATGTGCCGAAATCCCTCAACACACCGTTCAGGGCCCAGGTGATTTCCCTGTCTGCCCTTCCGGTTATCAATGAGGAGGAGGATGCGAATCTTCTTTGTCCAGTTAGGGCATTAAGAGCTTATGTGTCCCGCTCGTCTGGGTTCAGACAGACCGAGCAGCTTTTCGTTTCGATCAGTGGGCGTTCCAAGGGACTTGCTGCTTTGAAACAGAGCCTATCCAGATGGATAGTCGATGCCATTGCGCTGGCTTACACTTCAAAGGGCCTGCAGTGCACCTTGGGTGTCAGGGCGCACTCCACAAGAGGCGTGGCCTCGTCGTGGGCATGGTCTAGCGGGGTCACCCTGCAAGATATCTGTACGGCCGCGGGCTGGGCCTCGCCGTCTACATTTATAAAATACTACAACCTGGAGGTGCCTGCCTTACAAGCTAAGCTTTTGGCTATTTAAACTTCAGTGCTATCTGCCCGCTGTGCGGCTCGGACGCTGAGTGTTTGGCCTGCGCATCGTTCAGACTGATGCAGCAGCTCCATGAGTACTGGCACAAGTAGGGCCACCCAGTTCAGGCTGAATGCTTTCACCCTGGCTGCGTGGTTTAACGGTCATATGGTGCCCCTGTGTGCCTATCTATAGGGAGAAATGCTTCCAGCCTCTCCTTTTTTACTCTCTGTGAGTGTATTGTGATTATGCACTATATGCGCCCGGGCTTTGCCCCGGGGACTGTGGTGTTGGATCCCTATCAGCACGGCGTGTTACACTGTGTTCCCCATAGCGTAAGCTATTACGCAGTACGAGAGATACTCTCGTAAGAGAACGTACTCGGTTACTAACGTAACCTCGGTTCTCTCTAGAGAGGGAACGAGTACTGCGTATCTTGCCGTGCTTGGAATACGCTCTGGTTCGCTTCGGCGATGAAAAATCAGTGTATAGCAGGATATCGAGCTTATTTATAGGGCGAGACCACGCCCTTTCTGGCGGGACGTGACGAAATGGGCGCGAAGTTCCCCCATTCGTCATGACGTCACGCAGAGCTGCTCTCGATAGGCTGCTGCTTTTGCCGCAAGACAGCCAATAGGCGCGCGAGCTGTCTCGCCTAAGGTCTGCTTGCTGCTGCAAAGCGCTTTACATTGATTAAAAATTAAGGATAATTTTTTTGGCTTCAATGTCTCGATGAAAAGAGTTTTCCCCATAGCGTAAGCTATTAGCCAGTACTCGTTCCCTCTCTAGTGAGAACCGAGGTTACGTCAGTAACCGAGTACGTTTTCAGATTGATTGGTATTCGTGTTACATCTGATCTGACTGATTTTTCCTCAGTTTCATTTCTATTTTTGGTCTGAATAAGAACTAAATAATCATTGGAAAACAAAAAATCTAATATATTTTCAGTATGCAATTATGCGCATTTAATTTGTGGTCTGAATACTAGTTGCAAATTTATTTTGACCCACTGTTTACTTTTTAATGATATGCAATTCTCACTTAAGAACTGTTAACAAAGTAATTGTTCAAATAATACATTCTATTCTTTTACTCGCAAAGACTGTTTAAAAAAAAATAATAATAGAATGTAAGAAATTTTGTTGAAAAGTGTAAATATCAGTAAAAATAAAATAATTTACAATTATATCATATTTAATGCATCATGCATCCTATTACAAATAACCAATTTAGTTGAAAAGTGTAAATGTCAGTTAAAAAATTATATATTTTACACGCAATATCATATTTAATGGAAAATATGTAAATAAATAAAGTTAATAATAAATGAATAAATAAATGGAAAAATATCAGACCATTATTTTAATAGGCCTAATATTTCATCATGTCAGACTGCATGCACTGAGAGTGTCCAGATGACCCCACCACACTGCTGGTGGACAGTAACAAAGGTTTACATAGTGTGACTAATGACTGCTTTGGAAAATGTGGGTTAACTTATTCTGCAGCAATTTGCCTTTGCCTCAGCATCTTATGTCATAAAGACAAATGGCTTCGTTTTCATGCTTCTGTCTGTTACAGTGTACTAATGAGTCAATGTGATGTTGAATAATCCTTGGGTAAATGATATGGAGTAACTGATAGGAAATAATGGACAGATTCATCCATCTGGTTTTAAAGACACATGGAGGTGTGTGGCACACCAGACAAGGCTTTCATTAAGCTGAACAGTCAGAAGCCAAGCATCTCTCAATGGACAGCAGCAGGACAGCCATGTCCTCATGACTCATAGCACCACGGTTTGGTTATTCGGGATCAGCTGTGATAAGACATTCATGAACTGTCTCGTTTGTGATGAGATCCACTCTTGGTTGTGTGTGGATAGAGATCTTCGTTGATGATATCAACCTCTTCTGTTTCCCCTATGGTCCATGATTGTTCATCTGGTGGTGAAACCAAAAAAGCTGTATAATTTGCTGACACATCATCATTGTAAGAAAAAGCCACTCAGTGTTTATGTGACACTGATTAGAAATAGATTGTGTTACCTCTTACACTGTTGCATTTTATTGAATTTACTTTCACACATCTTTCTCTTGTAGTCTTTCTTGATTAATGTGACAAATAAATACTCTTAGTTTCACTCATGTCACATGTCGTGACAAAAATATAGTTTTGACGAATCTTCACACAGCTTTTTTTTGCATACATGACAGATCATATCGGCTGTCTTTCATTAAAGTGTTTTAAATGAATCGGTGAGTCTGAGTTGAACTCAAACTGGATTAGTCAGATTTGTGAATGAATCATTTATTTGAATTGATTCTTTTCATTGAACTGTTGATTCAGGTCACAAATCACTCACAATCACTAAACAATTCATTGATGAATCAGACTGGGATGGGTTTTTTAAGAAGAATTGTAAGCTTAAGTAGACAGTAAACACCATTTGGTGCCAATATTTTCAGTGATCTACTTGCAGCCCTGGTCTGGTTCTTGAACTCACTGACTCTTTTTTTTTTTTTAGCCCAATAAGTGAACTGGATCAACAATCAGAATTATGATTTTCAAATGCAACTTATGCAATTCTTGTTCAACTCAATGATTCAGTTCTTGTGGCGAAGACATGAGTCACGAGCACTTTTATGCAGTGCCCTTTTGTCCTTTTTTAGGCTTGACAGACATGGACACTGTGAACTGTTGTCTATGGAAGAAAGCTGTGAAAAGATTCTTTAAACATTCTCCATAAGGACATAAAATCTGTTCAACTGTTCAGCTAGCCCTGTTAAGCAGTGGAATTACACACTCAAATGTTTAAAACTATAGCCTTGTACTTTGATCTTGCAGATTTATACAGAGAGAACAATAAAACTGTGCAAGATCATTGCTCATAGTCTAACTGTGAAATATATCTATCATGCAATACAAATTCATAGTCAGCGTCTGGAAGCCATGTTAAAAGATGTTTGAATTTGTTCATTATTCATGGATGCACAAACAGTGTCAGGAAGTAACAGGAAATAGGATAACTATCCGGCCCACGTCTGTAGTTCAAACCAGACATATAAGGATAAAGAACCACGGATGCCTCACTTCTGTTAGTGCTCTGTGACTCATGGCATCCCCCCAGACACAACACTGTAAATGCCGCTTACGCAACTCCCAGCATGCAAAATCAACCCAGTTATATGGAATAAAACCATGTAACTACTTCCTTTTGGGTCTTTAGATGTCATAGGTTTCTTAAAAGTCTGAACACGTGGATATCTGTCCTGAAAGCACACTCTTACGACCTGGTGTCGAGGGTCTTTTGTAATTGTTTTCTGCAGTCCTGCGGTAAATTGCTTATTGCCTGCTGCGTGCAATCTCCTTCTAGACAGAGGTAACGGAAAGAGTCGCATGCTGTCTTGCTGAGCTGCTTTGCTAATGTTGACTAATTGCTAGAAAGTGAAATTTATGGAAAGGATGCAGTCTTGGACTATCTCGGCTCTATTGTCCTAAACGGACACTCTATAATTTACTGTAGGTGGCGGTCTCTGTCCCAGGCAGATTAGACCCAGACCGTTTTTTTTTTTTTTTGGAATGTAAGTCAGCGTTACAATCCGATTAAACGCCATCCCTGCTGAGAAAAGATCTTAGAATTGGGCATTAAGAAAGAAATATTGAAGGCCCTTAAAACGTAATGCTTAATACAACCATGATATTCAGTTTAGGCATATATCCCACCTTTATTCTGTTATGGAAATTATTTTAGCCTGTGGAGATTGTACAAAACCTATATATTTTTTATTTAGTTTAAGCCACTTTGAAATGATGAGTATTTCACAATGACTACACATTGTAGCTGCTGTTGAATATTTGATGCTTGCACAGAATGCATACTATAAATGAGATTCATTCAGCAGGAAATCATAAATCACTGTATGGTGAGGTCAGTGCTGTCTGCTGTAGAAGGTACTCTAGAGCTGTACTGGCAATATTCGTTGTATTGGTCCTCATTATTCTGCAGCTATCTGGGACATCTAAAGACATATTTGTGTAGTTTGAGGTAAAGGTTTAGTTTACTGTGTGTTATGAACTCTCTCTGCCACTGTAAACCAGGAATAGTTGATATTCAGTATGTACACTAAAGGTTTGGGGTCAGTAAGATTTTGTTTTGAAAGATTTGTTTATTTAGCAAGGATGCATTACATTAATCATAAATGACAGTAAAGACATTTATAATGTCACAAAAGATTACCATTTCAAATAAAATTTAGATTATTTTTTATCACAGTCTTGCCATTCTGTGTGAAATAGTGATGGGAAGATGTTTGAGTCTTCTTCAGCAAAATGAACATCTTTTTTCAAGTCATTTTGTTCATTTCGTTAACCTCAGCAGAATATAATTGAAATGTTTCATGTCAAAACTTACACAAACGTTGGTCACATTTAGAATAAGAAAAAACTAGCCATAATGCAGCCAAGGACACATGAAACAGAAATTAATTAATTACCTAGCTGGGTCAATGGTTTTTTTCAATAGATTTTCTCTTAATTAATCGAATAATCTTATAAATTCACAATTGTATAAATTGTAAGATATTTGAGACCAGATCTGCATCACGTAACTAACTAACTAACTAACTACGTACTTGTTTGTAAGGAAGGTTGGGAAATGGGAATATTAACTAATTTCTGTATCCAATATGTATCTGTATCCAATGAACAACTCATACTCGAGACGTGAACTAATCATTTCTGTTTCCGGTACAAAACGATGTTGTGCATGCACGGTTGGTCAACACAAAATGATCGACCCATCACTATTGTGAAATCGTGGAAAAGGGTGAGATCACAAAACTAATTGTCAGGTTTATGTTCTGTTCTGTTTTGGTTTAGTTTTTGTGATCAGTACCTGTCTTCCTTTGGTTGACCTAGTTTAGTTGTTTTTTACCCTAGCAAATAGCAAACTATTGTGTCCACCTACCCCTGTTAACTCACTCATTTAGTCTCTAAATATACTCCCTGTTTAGTTTCTTGTATGTCTTATGTCTATTTAAGTTGGTTGTTCTGTTTGTTAATTTTAGTTATGGTTAAAGTTTTACTGCTGCAACTAGAATAGAACTTGCTCAAACTCATCCTTGCTGGAACAACACTAATTAATGCTGTTTTTTTTTTAGGAAACTATTGAATATATTGTGAATATTTATTGAGTAGCTATAATGTGACTATTCAAGTTATTGCCCATCCGTAATTGGAGGAATACAAAGGAAATATGATTCTAGAGATAAAAATGTAATGTTAATTGTAATATCCAGATATTTAAAAGGTGGTTAGATTGTGTTTTGTAATGTGTTTTTTTTATAAACTTTATTTAAGTAAATACTGAGTTTACTGCGTTCTTTTATTTATAGGCTATAGCATAATATAACTACTTTTGATTGGCTAAATGAGCTAGGGATTAATATTAATAATATCAAATTTATTGTGGAAATTCACACTAAACTCATAAAAAAAATCTTTTTTGTTCAGACTGGATTTGTGAGGGTGTGAATACACACACTAGTGTTTTCAGAGTATCTGATCCAGACTGTACTGGTGATTTTGGCTGGGGGGGTCATTAAGCTATTAACACAGTGTGAGAAGGATTAGACAAGAGTATCTCATAATATGGCTTATTGACACGAGTTTATATTTCACATGCTAAGCAACATTATTAACTTAAACAGTTTCTTAGTACATGTACTTAAAGGTACGCTGTGTAACTTTTGTTTTGTTAAAAATTTAAATAAAATTTTAAATGTTGTAAAAGTGATGCATAGGCGGTTTTACTACTCAACAGGTGAGTAAGATATTTTAGTGAACAGATAAATTGGCATATGTATCTTCATTGTAAAGCATAGGGGCTTTCGCACCAGATAGTTCTAGGAACTAGGCTAACCACCGGAGTGGTTCCCCGAGAACTAATGGAAACGTTTTCTGTTGCATTCGCACCGCCAGTAGGAAGTCTGAAGTGACGTAAGCCGCTCTCATTGTTGTGACCTTTATTTTGACGACGCTGAGAACGACTGAGTCTGAGCAAACAAACAGTTCTCGCATTCTCCGTGTTCATTCGTTTACGATCTGTCTAACACTTTATTAGATGGCTAGTATATGCAACGTTATTAGCGTATGCCGTGTGGTTGATGTCCAGTGTTGCTTGCTGAGCAGAAATAAATGAGCATGTTTAGCTTGGTCCCATCAAAGTTGCGTTGGATTTTCTCCTAAGTGTAAAAGTTATGAGGCCCATCTATCACTGTTTTCCATGTTCTGATAGTTAGTTTCTGGAGTTAATATATAAACTGTGTTTACAAATCTTTTTAAAAAATGGCGGGTGCTGGTGTTTCGCATGCGTTCGGCCAATCCGTATACACTTATGTCACAGATAGTCATATAGGCCTAGTGCTGGTTTAGACCCTACTCTGAAGTAGGAGCTAAACTAGTTCCTCCAAAAGAGTTACTAAAATCGTTCCTAGTTCCTGCTGTGTGAACACGCCGACATCCGGATACTTCTGCCAATAGTTCTAGTAGGAATATGAAAAGATTCCTCTGAGGCAAAAGCCCCTTATTTTGAAGGGTCATTTAATTATGTTGGTCATTTAATTAGTTGTTGTAGCGCTGTGCTGGGCCTGGAATTTATGGCGCTTTTCCACTGCATGGTACGGTACGGTTCGGTTCGGTGCGGCACGCTTTGGCGCTTTTCCACAGCATGGTACGGTACGGTTCGGTTCGGTACGGCTCACTTGTGGTGCTTTTCCACTGCATGGTACGGTACGGTACGGCTCGCTTCGGCTCGCTTTAATGGTACCCGATCTGTTGAGGTTCCAAGCGTACCGTACCGGTACTAAAATGTGACGTGAAACACTGCAGATCACTGATTGGTCAGACAGACAGAATCGTCACTACCAGCGTCATTGGATTTGTATACGAGACACTAAACCCGCTATCCAGAGTCATATAACCAGTAGACAACAGCCAACACGGTAGCACCTGTGTTTTTTGAAAAAAAAAGAGATCAAAACTCTAAAAAATAAATGGCTGAATCGTGGTCGAGGTGCAGACGTTCCTCTTGTTGGTTGCCGAGGAGCGGGGGCAAAACGGAATGAAAAGGTGTTCCAAGTAGCTCAGCTCTTAGCCGCACACGGCTATCACCGGACCTACAAACAGTGTAACGATCAGTCCCACCCACTTTGAAGGGGTACTACTAACTGCAGTGGAAAAGCAACCGCGCTAAAGCGAACCGAACCGTGCCGTACCGAGCCGAGTCGTACCACGCAGTGGAAAAGCGAAGCGAGCCAAACCGTTCCGCGCCGAGTCGAACCGTGGAGTGGAAAAGCGCCATTAGTTTCAAGGAAGTACCGTAGGGGTATCTACAGTAACGTCTTCAGCTAGTCAGCTTGATATCCTTTCCATCTAAACTGGTTATATCTCTTAAGCCTAGTTATAAACTCTTAATGAGCAGTCCGATAACCATATTCATCTGCACAGTCACGCACAGCCGAAGCACAACCAAAACAATGTTCTTCTGCAAAATGCATGCAGTTTTGTTTTAACTGCTAGTGGGCCTAAAGTTACATACAGTAGTGTACCTTTTAATATTGCATTTTGCACGATCAGTGGTTTGGACTTCTGATGAATTGTGACTAAATTTGGTCTACTCTTATTTCCAGTAAATGCTAGTTAAGACACATTTTGTCATCATTTACCCATCCTCATGGTTAAACATGGTTAGACTGGAACTAATAAGGGTAATATCTCAGTGACCATAAGGTACAAAAAGTAAAATGTTTACAGTTCAATAATGGCACTTTTTCTCAAGTCTACCCACAGGAAATGGACTATAATGGCAGACTCAGAAATGCTACAGATGAAGGCTTTTAAATTTTTTACTGGGCTTTAGAGTAAGCATAATAATTTAGAGAGAGAGAGAGAGAGAGAGAGAGAGAGAGAGAGAGAGAGAGAGAGAGAGAGAGAGAGAGAGAGAGAGAGAGAGAGAGACGGTTAAAGAAGGAGGGAAGGGCAGCTGTGATGTCAGCGTTCAGCTGCTCTCATTCAGGGCTTATGATGAAGGGGGTGGGGCGGGACAGCGAGGGGGGCTGCGCTGGGGTTTCTTGGTTACTGGGCTTGGCTAGAGCGTGCAGGAAACCAAACAATGAGGTCTGCTTGAGAAAATCCACAGCTCTGTCTGGTGTGTTTTTCATGACCATGGATAATCTTTCTAGTGTTTTGTGTGTATACATGGGAATTAACGCCCATGTGCAGTAGCTAAACAGTGGGGAGAATTTACTAAACAGTTGCACATGGTATTTTAGCTATTTTTGTGCATCATACTTCTATTATTAAATTATATATATATATATATATATATATATATATATATATATATATATATATATATATATATATATATATATATATATATATATATATATATATATATATATATATATATATATATATATATACACACAGTATTTGCAAACTGTCCATCATAGGGCTGGGTAAAAAAATAAAAAATCGATGTTAATCAATAAAACAGTTTGCAAAAGCCATTCCGTGATGATAGCTCGACAGCTAGAAACATAAGAAGGCATTTTGATATATGCACTATATTGCATATGCAGCAAATTTTTACTCAACCTATTCTCCAATATTTAATATATTATTTAATAAATCCATCATGAAAACAAGTTTGTTTATGACAGCCATTATATGTATTATACATTCATATATTATAACTTATTTATTAGGCCTATTATAAGATGCCTGGGGCCGTATTCACAAAGAATTTTATCTTACCACTAGGAGTACTCCTAAATCGCACTAAAATATTTTAGCTAGGAGTTTTCTCTTAAAAGTTATTCACAACGCCTTTCAGACCTACTCTTAGTAAAGAAAAATGACAACTCCTAAACTAAGAGTGAGTCTTCGTTGCTATGGATGACGTCAATTCTCATGCACGAGCTTCCTCGCAATGATCACGGTGATTGGTTGTTAGATGACAGGGCCACCATGCGGAACATAACACAGACGCAACAAATCATGGAATTATGACATCTAAATAGGCCTATGTCTATGTCCTACGCAAAATAATAATAGTAGCCTAATGTCATCGAAATGCATATCATGTTTTAGCAGGCCCCAGTGAAGTGTAATTCTAAAAAGGCAGAGAGAGAGAAAAAAAGTCGTGAATTAAATTAAATTAAATCAAGTTAGCCTATATGGAAACCGCCACTTGCCTAATAATGAAAAACGACACTTGCATTAACACTTTGCATTGACACATTAATTGACATCCTATTAGCCTAAATAGACTACTTAAAGCAAGGAAATGTTGCTCCTATTGAAGTAATGTAATAGTTGAATGCCGGTGGATTATGAACTCGCCAAAACGGAAAAGAAAGCCCATAACGCAGGATCAGTTATGGTGTGTTCACACCGAACGCGAATAGAGCATCAAATACGCGTCTATGGCGTCTAGTTAGGCGCTTGAATATTCGCTCGAGTTCAAATTTTTCAACTTGCGCGGAAGATATTCGCGGCAAACGCGTCGCCCAATTCGCGTCATTCGCAACGCCCGGCGCGAATGATGCGTCTATTCGCGTCTTTGCATTGACTTTGTATGTAATCTACTCGCGCAAATAACCTAATTAAATTCGCGTTCGGTGTGAAGTTGAACACACCATTAGGCTACTGCTACTGGAGTTGGTGCTGAAAAAAATGATAAATGGGAAATTCGGCACTGGGATATCAAGCAAAACACATGGAAGAGGATTTGTTTGCAGATCAATGCAGCATTCACGCTTGTGTCGTGGACCGCGGACGACTGCGAGAGGTGGTGGTGTGCGCTACAATCTTTTGTGAATATGTCTTAGTGAGTTAGGAGTCCTCTCGACTTCTTTTAAGATGTCCCAGACTTAGGTGCTACTTTTAGGGCTCAAATGCTTCGTGAATTACTCTTAGTGAAAAAAATTAGGAGTCGTAAAGTTAGGAGTGACACGCCCATTATTTTTAGGAGTTGCTCCTAAATTCGCCAGTTAGGAGCTACTTTTAGCCTTAAAATTCTTTGTGAATACGGCCCCAGATGTGTAATTTAAATGTTTGTATACAAATTATTTGTTAATGTATCCCCTAATATAGTATGTACCAACTGACAGGGTTCCCTGTATTATTTATAGCTTTTGAGATTTAAGAGGTACATTTTTTCATGTACCTGATGAATCAATATCGAATCGATTTGAATTGTTATAGGAATTGAATCGAATTGCAAGCTTGTGAATCCAAATCGAATCGAATTGTGAAATTGATCTGTTTCTCTGACCATAAATCTGCTGTTTTCTTATTTAACCTGTCGTATAGTCTCTCCCTGACTATTAGTTCTGACAATCAATCTGGAGGAATATTTTTGGTCACTTTTGTCACTCATTCTGTCTTAATTGTTGATATTACTAAACATGCCTACTTTATAGAAAATTAGTCAAATAATTATAGATGGAGCCTTAATCACAAAACCTTTTATTGAAAAGCAAGGGCATTTCTAAAGTTTCATAAGTACTACTGCTGCAAAAAAGGCAGAAACCGCTGCAAACAATTCAGTGCATGAGTGAACTGTCCGAATGAATCAAATCAAATAAATCACAAACAATTTACGACCTTTTACACCCCCTAGATTTTCTTTTGATCATAACAGAATTATAGGCTGTTTGCACGTGATTTTGCCTTTTAATTGTAATTTTTATTTTGTCTCAAGACCCTTGTGAGCTTTTTAAAAAAAAAACATTCCTGAGGGCTGTGTCTCACATGTTCTGTGAATGGCCCCATAATTAATCAAACGATGATCAAAGGATTAGAGCATCATACCAATTGTGTTGTCAAACATATATGGCTTATACAGTGTGTCGGTTCAGGGGTCTGGATCATTTTTTGACCATGCATCATTTTTTTTTTTTTTTTTTTTTTGGTGCTAAAACAACACACAAAAGTTTTCAATTGAAACAATACTTTCAGCGGGTCATTATTGTTAACAAAATTTCACTAGGGTTTTATCTCTGCTGTAATATTTTGGAAGTCTTTCTCGTCTTTATATTTATCCCAGTGGCTAGCAATGATTAGTTGATCTTTCTCGCTCTCTCTTTGTCTCTCTCTCTCTCTGTGTGAAGGAGGAAGGAACTGGGAGGATTTTTAGGAAGTGCCTTTTAGAGACTTCCTTTTTTTCCTTCCTCCTGCAATGAGACAGAAATTAAAGGTGCGGTACTCAGATAGATAATATTTCAAATGTGTGTGTGTGTGTGTGTGTGTGTGTGTGTGTGTGTGTGTGTGTGTGTGTGTGTGTGTGTGTGTGTGTGTGTGTGTGTGTGTGTGTGTGTGTGTGTGTTTTATTTTTTATTCAAGTCTGAAAAACCACTTTAAGGAGCATATAAAGAGAACATAATATTGCCGTAGCTCCAAGGCACCACAGTCTGCTGCTTTTCCACAAGCTGGAAATGAAAGATTGCAAGAAGCACAGAACGTCTTGACATTACAGGTTAGTCATGATGGAATTGGGAAGTTTCTTATCCCAGGATGTGAGGGATGAGTCTGCAGTTTTCCGCTGGTGTGTTCATTCATCACACTGCACTAATGTTAGCTACAGAGTGCAGACCTTATTTGATTTGACATGAGTAAAAACGAGGCGCTCTAATCCTAAAACCAACAACAGGGAATCAGACATGGGTCAGAGGTGGAAAATCACGGCAGACGAGGAAGCACATGGATGCTGAAACAACAAACAATACCATTTGCTTACAAAAACACACAGACAGACAGACATATGACTCTCTCAATAACAGAAAGGCTGTTATGTATTTCACATTTGTTTGTGAATGATAAACTGCTGCTCTGTTGTTCACATTCATTTATTCTGAACAATAACATGTTGTAGTTGATGGAGAGAACAGAGTTAATCTGTTTTCTATCTGAGCAGACAGATGTTCACATGGATGTGTGTCATGGATATAGCTGATGGCCAAAGCTCCTGCTTTCAGACACGTCAAGCTGTTCATTCCTATGGACACTTGTATATGTCCTAGAGGTTGGTTTTTATTAAAACTAACAGATTTTCTTATACATACCATCATTCAAAAGTTTGGGGTCTGTAAGATTTTTTAATGTTTTTGAAAGAAGTCTCTTATGCTCACCAAGGCTGCTTATTTTATATAAAAAAAAAATTCAGTTAAAACAGTAATATTATGAAAAATCACAATATACAACTGTTTTCTATTGTTTCTATTTATTCCTGTGATGGCAATGTTGAATTCTTAAATGCAGATTTGAGGCTTAAAGTAACACCAAGTAAATGTTCCTCTTCGGTCGCCCTACTGATTGGAAACGAAATTGTCCATGGCCGCTGTCGTAAATAATTTAGTCTACCGTCGCACACACGCTCGCTGTTTATCCAGCACCGGCTTTAGAATGAATGATGTCCACAGACAAGGTAGAGTATGTTACATGATTTCATGAAAGGATGATGTATTGCGACATCAGAAACGAAGAGAAACGAAATAATGACTATTGTAGCGCTTGACGTAAAGCAGTCGAATTTTGTAGTTCTTTTTTGTGCACGGGTTCCTACCCGAAACCCGAAGTTACATAGTGCCAGTAAAAGCGATACAGACCCGTCAGGCTATGGCAGACGAGTCATTTAACTTATTTTAAGTCGATGTACCATCACAAGGGTTTTGGAAATATATGAAGGTTGAAAAACTACATAGTGTTACTTTAAGAAACATTTCGTATTATCAATGTTGAAAACAGTTGAACTGCTTAAAGGAGAACTCCAGTCAATTTTAACATTCAGCTAATTTTGTTGTAAATTTGGAGTGCTGTCAGTACAGAGAACAACGTCAAACATCAGTGTTGCCTACACCGTCTTATCCTCTTTTTAAAATTTACACTGTGTTGACTTAAATGGGGCAAGTTTTAAACCTTTTAGCCTCTTAACATCCTTGATGTGTCATTACAAGTGCACAGCCATGTGAGTGATTTTATTCAGAGTGAACACGGTCAATCTGACTGCAGTAGATGTGAAAGATATGAATAAAAGTGATGTCTATTCAGCCAGCTCATACCTGTATTTACTTCCTGTTTTCGGTTGAAGTCCACAGTAGTCGACTGTCGAATTCGCGCCCGCGATCATTGGTAACTAAGCTACCAATGATTGCGCGCGTGAACTCGATATATTATAATATTACATAGTACAGTGTTACATGTGTTTGTACTGTGCATAATTTTTAATCAATTAAATACTTTTTTTCTTCTTCTTTTGTAAAATTGCAAAAAGTGCGGAAATATGATTTCATTGTATTTAGGTGTGATTTTATTCCAGATCATGTTTAATTGTACTACCTTAAAACCTTGTCATGCATAAAAACCTTTATTGTGTGATTTTGCATGACATGACAGTTTATGCAAGATTTTCATTGGTCTTTGCATAAACATGGGATTGTAGTACAGCTGTATTCAAAGATTAACGTTCTCTTTCTCTCTATCTCTTATAGTCTGAGAGGCCTCTGTCTCTTCATTTGAATGCCTCTCACGATGGCTAAGCGGGAAAGCGGCAGCACCAGCCCGGTGGTGCGTCAAATAGATAAGCAGTTCCTGGTGTGCAGCATCTGTCTGGAGCACTACCACAACCCCAAAGTCCTGCCTTGCCTGCACACCTTCTGCGAGAGGTAAACTGACACATCACAATAAAAGTGCCTCGTGGATGAATGATCGAATAGCCTGAATGCGATGTTCAGAAAATGCCAAAGACTGTCTGTGTTCATTTGTGTGGAAGAAATGCGCTCAATACTGCCCACAACACTAGAGGTCTGTGGGTTTGGGGGTGTGTCTGTAAAATCACAGCAATCTAGTTGTCAAGATGATCCAGTGTTGGGTAGTAACTGCTTTAAAAAAAAAAAAAAAAAAAAAAACACTAAATTAACTACATTTACGGCGTACATCTTAATTTTTTGCTGTTGTAATATTGTATTATAGCCGAGCAAAGTAAGGTAATAATGAAACATGCTTGCTGTCCACTCTTTCTCTTATGAAACGTTTGGGAATTTTATTCATTTTAGTGAATCGTATCATTTGGATAGTTCTGTTAAATGAGGCTCCATCCAGATGTTGTTTTTAAGTCTTTAAGTTTAAAGTTTTAACTTCTGTAGCTATATTTAAAATTATACAATAATTTTTCTTAAATACATTAAAAAATAAAATAAACATAATTTTTCCAATCACATACAATTATGTCGATTTAATACACTTTTTTGATTTTGCCACAGCCTGGCCACACTGAACATTTTATAAAATAATATCATATTTATTACATTTGAATAAAATGTGATTACATTAAAAGCAAACTTGATTTCTTATCAAGTTTGATTTTTTGAATTCTTGATTTTTAATGCCAATTTAATACACATTAAAAAACAAAACAAAAAGCCTGACACAGTGTAGCCGCACTAAAACAATATTCACAATAATTTTACTAAAAAATATTATATTTTGAATTAAAGCTGCAGTCTGTAACTTTTTTGTGTTCAATATTTACAAAATGAATATATAAACGAATACATTATGAATCCATTTTCCAAACCGTGTTTTTATCTTATCCTGAATCACTATGGTACACCTATAATAGGTGTTATATTCAGACTATTTAAGACTGGTTCGGGACGTACCACTGCGGAGTATCACAGTACCCGCTTGACTCGTCATAGACATGAACAGAGAGAAGTAGCTCCGGCTACAATGTTCTTCCGCAAGATGCATGCAGTTCTGTTTATTAACCGCTAGAGCGTCAAAAGTTATGGACTGCAGCATTAAATAATAAATCAAAAATAGCATTTTTTTTATTATTATTTCTGGATTGTCCAAGTACACAAATGTCATAATATATTTTTTAAATCATCCCACAACAGTCTAGCCACATTGACAATTTTACAAAATAATATTTTCAATGTGAGAATTCTTAATATTCACAAAATTATTCAATTTAAAAGTAGTACTAAAATATTAAACAAACTTTATTTCCGAATTGCCAAAGTACACATTCAACGTCAATTTAATACACTTTTGTTAATCCTGCAACAGTCTATAGCAACTTAGAAAGCATGCAAACTGCAAGCTTTCAAAAAACTTTTTTTTTACTAAACTTAATATAGTAAATTATTTAACAATCTAATTTAGGCAAAATTTAAATGGTTGTGACAGACTTCACTGCCTTCACCTCAAAGTGATGCTGCCGCCCATTGTTTTTCAGCACTCATTTGCATAAAGTTTAAGATTTCAACACTCTCGCCACTCTGTTGTAAACCGCACACTTCTCTGTGCCGGTCTGCTGCTCAGCTCCTATAGAGAATGAATTGAAATACCCCACTCAGATCCAACGTGCCAGTGAACATGTGCAGTTTGACTTAATACTCTTCCTGGGCTTCCAGAATTGTAAGAAAGCAATGACCCAGTTTAGAATGGCTGTCGTATGACATCATGTTTAGAAAACGCCCTGTAAAGCAAAGACAGAGATGACCATATTCCCTCTGCCGTCACTGACCTGGAATGTGAGCCTCAGATTTTATAAACAGATCATATGTCCTCACATAACTGTTAACTACTTTTATTTTCGATCATCCTGTCAAAATATTTACTACTGAGATTTAATGAGACTGAAAAAATACAGACCACTATTAATCACGTCTTGGGTTATATCTTCTTTTACAATCCGCTTGGTGTGGAGGGAAATCTTTACAGCTTGCTTTTATGTTTTCATCACAGATGCCTCCAGAACTACATCCCCCCTCAGTCCTTGACCCTGTCCTGCCCAGTGTGCAGACAGACCTCCATCCTGCCAGAAAAGGGTGTTGCAGCACTGCAGAACAATTTCTTCATAACTAATCTGATGGAGGTGTTGCAGAGGGAGCAGGACTGCACCCGTCCCGAGGCCTCCAGTGGGCTGGACTCAGCCGGTGCTGCTACATATGCCCCACCCCTGTCCTGCCCCAACCACGAGGGCAAGGTAAGCACCCACACACTGACAGGCCAGGACAGACGGGAGTAGTGCAGTGGCCTCCTACTATGAACTAAATGTACATACGTCGCTGCTGATTGGAAACACATACACATTAGAACAAGTAGATGGTACAAGTATTGGGACATATGCAGCCTTTAAGTTGTAATTATTATAATTTGTAGTTATGTCCTTATGAATACATCATCCTAATTATTATTTACCAGAAGTGTGCTATTTTAGTATTATTTATATACTGTTATAGTATTTATTAATCATTTGAATTTTAAAATTTTCATATATATATATATATATATATATATATATATATATATATATTGTAGCATTATTATTATTTCCGCTTTATTTTATCAAATTAAATTATTATATTTAATTATTAATCATTTAATTATTATACCAACAATAGATACATTTTATTTAAGTTGTTTTTATCTATGTACTATTTAATATTTTCAGTTTTCTTTTTAGTTTTAGTTTAAATTTAATAATTTTGTTATGTGCTTTTGTCATTTGTATTGTTTTAAATATATATTTATATTAAGTGTAATTAGTTTTTATTTTAGTTTTAGTCATTTTAGTATTTCAACTTAAACCTATTTATTTCAGATAGTTGTCAATGCAATATTTCTAATTAAAATTTTCAAAGTGTTTTAAATGTAAGTGTTATAATCTGATATTTATATTCTATTTATTTCTGCATGTTTCAGCTAATTTTCATATAATTTTTTTATTTCATCATTGTTGAGCGTTTCACTGAGTTTTTGCCGCCCTCTGCAGGTCATGGAGTTTTACTGCGAGTCTTGTGAAACGGCCATGTGTTTGGAGTGCACAGAGGGAGAGCACAGAGAACATGTGACCGTTCCACTGCGGGATGTTCTGGAGCAGCACAAAGCCGCGCTGAAGAACCAGCTGGATGCAATTCGCAACAGGTTCACTTCACGCAGCCAGAAATAATATTAAGCTCGCTGTTAATCTGAGCCAGCAGCTCAATTTAACCCCTTCTTTAAACACTAAAGTCACACTATGACCTCCTCATGGAAAGTTTGGCTGAACATTGTCCTCATTCTGCATCTGCAGGCTTCCTCAGCTGACTGTAGCTATAGAGCTGGTAAATGAGATCTCCAGGCAGCTCACAGACAGGAAGAATGAGGCAGTGAGCGAGATCAGCAATACATTCGAGGAACTAGAAAAAGCACTGACCCAGCGCAAGACTGCCCTCATCACTGACCTGGAGAACATCTGCAGCACCAAACAGAAGGTGAAAAGCTTACTCCTCAAAAGCATAGTTCACCCAAAATTTTCAAACCCATATGCTATTATGTGGATGCATAATTGTAATTATATCAACTGTTGCTGCAGGTGCTGCAGACCCAACTCACTGCATTACTGCAAGGGAAGGAGAACATCCAGAGCAGTTGCAGCTTCACAGAGCAGGCACTGAACCACGGCAGCCCCACTGAGGTGCTCTTGGTGCAGAAGCAGATGGCAGAGCGGATGGGCGTTCTCGCCCGCCATGCTTTCCCTGAGCAGCCCCATGAAAACGGACACCTGGACTGTCAGGTGGAGACCGAGGGGCTGCGTCGCTCCATACAGAACCTGGGAGTCCTGCTCACCACCAGCGCTGTGGGCAACACCAGCGTGGCTACTGGAGAGGGGCTCAGACATGCTGTTGTCGGGCAACACACCACTGTTACAGTGACCACAAAGGTTAGTAGTGCCAATCTTGTGTTTGAGGTCTATTTGTAGGCATTCTGTAACTTTGCCTTTTATTGAAAAACCAAGCGAGTCTGCTTTTGTGTCCAATATAATGTTGTACACTGCTCCATTGTTCAAAAAACAGCCTCTTTGCAAAGTCTTTATTACATTGGGATAGATTCATAAATTAGTCAGTGTTGTAATACATTTCATTTGTAATTAGTCTTAATTATGTCCTTTTTTTTTTCCAGTAATAAACAAACATTGTTGAGTTGTTTTGATTGATACTGTAAAGCAGCTTTGATACAATCTGTATTGTGAAAAGCGCTATATAAATATATTTGACTTGACTTGACTTGACTTGACTTAATTAGAATTGCAGTGATAAAAGTTCTGTCTTATACATAAATAATCAATAATAAATTAAACGTTTAAAATGAATGATAGAAATATAAACAATTACATTACAAGAAATTAAAATATAAAGTAAAAAATTAAGTAATCATTATAAAGTAATGTTTTTTTTAATTTCATTTGAATTTTTATTGTAATTTTTATAATTTATTTTAAATGTATTAAATAATATTTTTTTTATTATTGACAAATTGTTTATTATTTAAATATTATTAAAAAATAAGATATCTTTATGAAAATATCTAAATATAATATTTGAGAATAATTTAAATTCTAATTCTAATTCTAATAATTCTAAATTCTAATTAAATTATGTAAATTACTTTATATAAAATATAATTATTTTTGTAATTTTTATAATTTTTAAATGTATTTATTTGTATCATTCACTTTATTAAAATAATGATGTGTATATTATTAAAATATTGTCTAATATGTCTAATTGCTAAATCTCTAATATCTGCCCAAATTAAATCAGTTCAGTTCAAAATTATTTTTATAGCGTCTTTCACAATGCATATTGTTTCAAAGCAGCTTTACAGAAAATGCATGATGTTGTAGGTTTGATCTAATAAAATGAGCAAAGCACAAACCACATGTTGTTTCAGAGGGACTGTCCTAATAAATGCTTTAAGTTCGTACTTTGTAGCATAAGTCTTCAACTGCCTTCCCTAGGACAAAGACGGTGAGCTAGTAAAGACTGGAAATGCTGCACTGAGGGCTCAGATCTGCGGTCCAGATGCAACCGTCACCCAAACAGACATAACAGACAACAAGAACGGCACCTACGAGATCGGCTACACGCTCCGCTCAGAGGGCGAGTTCTCCTTCTCCGTCCTGCTCTACGGGCAGCCTGTGAGGGGCAGCCCCTTTCGCCTGCGAGCCATTAAACTCTGCGACGCCCCGCAGTCGCCCGACGACGTGAAGAGGCGCGTGAAGTCTCCCGGAGCTGGTGGAGGGGCGGGAGGGCATGTGCGCCAGAAGGCGGTGCGCAGACCCTCAAGTATGTACAGCACAACGAAGAAGAAGGAGAATCCCATAGAGGATGAACTCATCTTTAGAGTGGGTGAGTTAAGAGTAGGGTGTTTTATTTTACATCTTCACATCAGATTGTATCCTGAAATCCAATAATACATATTTAAGATACATTTCAGATTGTAAATATACTTTAGCGATATATTTTGATATGTGAAGTTTTAAACTAAATATATTTCTTATTTACTTTGTATTAAATTAGATTCCAGCCATGGAAATTTTCAATGTCACAGGGATTGCTTAGCAAATTGGTATGAAACATATTTTTCTAAACGAAAAATAATTGCACTGTAAATCTACGGATCCCCTAAAGGGACATGTAAAGGAAAAAGGTCATCTGTAAAGACGAAAAGGTCATTTCTGCATTGTGCTTTACTGTTGGCCTGCGTCAGAATGTGTCAGCTCAGCTCTTATTTGATGTGACAGGGACGCGGGGGGCGAGAGCGGGGGGAGTTCTCCAACCTGCAGGGCATCTCTACCACCAGCAACGGACGAATCGTAGTAGCCGACAGCAACAACCAGTGCATACAGGTAACGCTAAGCAGCATGTAGGCCACCTTTAAAGGAGTAGTTCACTTTCAAATAAAAATTTCCTGATAGTTTACTCACCCCCATGTCATCCAAGATGTCCATGTCTTTCTTTCTTCCGTCGAAAAGAAATGAAGGTTTTTGAGGAAAACATTCCAGGATTTTTCTCCAACAGTTTGAAGGGTCAAGTGTCAGTCTCAATGCAGCTTCAGAAGGCTCGACACGATTCCAGTCGAGAAATAAGGGTATTATCTAGCGAAACCATCGGTCATTTTCTAAAAAAATAAATTAAAAAAAGATATACTTTTTAACCACAAATGCCTGTCTTGTACCATCTCTGAGATGCTCCATGCATTACATCATCACATTGGAAAGGTCACGCGTGACGTAGTCGGAAGTACCTACCCAGTGTTTACAAGTTTGGAGTTGGAGGATTGTTCAAAGTTATTTTATGTTGAATGACACATATTTATATGTATTTGTGTCAGTTTATTGTTTAAAATGGTCCTTACATGTGCATATCCTGGATTTTTAACGATGTCATGCGTGACCTTTCCAAATTGATGATGTAATGCGTGGCGCATCTCAGCTATAAGACAGGCATTTGTGGTTAAAAAGTATATCATTTTTATTTTTTTTAGAAAATGATCAATGAACCCTTATTTCTCAGCTGAGATCGTGTCGAGCCTTTGAAGCTGCATTGAGACTGACACTTGACCCTTCAAACTGTTGGTTGCCATTGAAGTCCATTATATGGAGAAAAATCCTGGAATGTTTTCCTCAAAAACTTTAATTTCTTTTCGACTGAAATAAGAAAGACATGGACATCTTGGATGACATGGGGGTGAGTAAATTATCAGAATTTTTTTATTTGAAAGTTAACTACTCCTTTAACAAGTAAATGTATGAATAAATGTGGACTGTGTAGCCAAAATCACTTTTGGTGTTTCTGTAATCTTATAGGTGTTCTCCAATGAGGGTCAATTCAAATTGAAGTTCGGGGTCAGAGGTCGCTCCCCTGGCCAGCTCCAGCGCCCCACTGGTGTTGCAGTTGACATGAATGGCGACATTATTGTGGCCGACTATGACAACAGATGGCTCAACATCTTCTCCCCAGACGGCAAGTTTAAGGTAAGTTGCATTTCTTTTATGATTGCAGTTTTAATTGTTAAAAAATTATTATTCAATTCAATTCAATTCAAGTTTATTTGTATAGCGCTTTTCACAATACACATTGTCTCAAAGCAGCTTTACAGAAAGTGCAATTCAGAAATGTACAAAGAAAAATACAGTTAGTTAATCATGTATAAATTTAGGCATAACATATCGCCGGTGTTTAGTCGTCTCTTCACAGGCGTCGAGTCGTCTCATCACAGGCGTCGAGTCCTCTCATCACAGGTGTTTAGTCGTCTCATCACAGGTGTTGGGGCATCTGAAGTCTCCGTGAGAGGCTGGATACAAACTGGAGCTGACGAAAGCTATTTACCTCGGGACTAGCATCCCGAGATAACAGCAGAAAGACAGATGGGAAATAATTAGCATAGCTGATGTTCATAATGTTAATGCATTCGAACTGATTCAGAAGTAGTATAAAAGGTAAGCATTAAGTGAATGCTTGGTTAAAGAGATGCGTCTTTAATCTAGTTTTAAACTGGGACAGCGATTCTGAGTCTCGAACAATATCAGGAAGGCTATTCCAGAGTTTAGGAGATAAATGTGAGAACGCCCTCCCTCCTTTAGTAGACTTAGATATCCTAGGAACGACCAGAAGCCTCGAATTTAGTGATCTTAAAGAGCGCGACGGATTGTAGGGCGATAGAAGGTCTGTTAAATACACAGGAGTTAAACCATTTAGAGCTTTATAAGTCAATAGTAATACTTTGTAATTGATACGGAACTTAATAGGTAACCAGTGTAGAGATGATAAAATTGGTGTTATATGATCATATTTTCTTGATCTAGTAAGAACTCTAGCGGCTGCATTTTGCACTAACTGTAGTTTGTTTATTGAGGATGCAGGACAACCAGCTAATAAAGCATTACAGTAATCTAGTCTCGAGGTCATGAATGCATGAACTAACTTTTCTGCATCTGAAACAGATAGCATGTTACGTAGCTTAGCAATGTTTCTAAGGTGGAAAAAGGCTGTTCTTGTAACATATGAAATATGATTTTCGAAAGTCAAGTTGCGGTCTAGCATAACACCCAGGTCTTTTACTGTAGTGGATAAAGTAACAAGACATCCTTCTAAATTAAAGTTGTATTGTAAGGGATTTTGTGGGTAGTTTTTTAGACCAATAAGTAATACCTCCGTTTTATCTGAATTTAATAGCAGGAAATTACACGTCATCCAGCATTTTATATCTTTTAGACACTCTGTCAAGTTAGATAAGTTAGTGTTTTCATCTGGTCGTGATGAGATATATAATTGAGTGTCATCAGCATAACAGTGAAAATTAATTCCATGTTTTCTTATAATATTACCAAGTGGCAGCATATATATTGAGAATTGCAGAGCGCCTAGGACAGATCCTTGTGGCACTCCATAGTCTACTGATGTTATCTTTGATTTTTCCCCATTTAAACAGACGAAATGGTAACGGTCTGATAAGTACGATCTAAACCAGCTTAATGCCTGTCCCTGAACACCAGTGTAGTTTTGTAGTCGATCTAAGAGTATTTTATGATCTATAGTGTCGAACGCAGCACTAAGATCAAGTAGAACTAGTATTGAGATACAGCCTTGGTCAGAGGCTAAGAGTAAATCATTTGTAATTTTAACTAGCGCAGTTTCTGTGCTATGATGCGGTCTGAATCCCGACTGAAATTTTTCATAGATATCATTTTCTTGCAAGAAAGAGTACAATTGAGCGGACACAATTTTTTCTAGTATTTTAGACATAAATGGAAGATTTGAGATGGGTCTGTAATTTGCTAGGTTATTTGGATCTAATTGCGGTTTCTTAATGAGAGGTTTTATTACTGCCAGCTTGAATATTTTTGGAACGTGACCTAGAAATAAAGACGAGTTAATAATATTGAGAAGAGGCTCTTCCACTACAGGTAACACTTCTTTAAGTAGTTTAGTGGGTATTGGATCTAATAAACATGTTGTTGGTTTAGATGCAATGATAAGTTTATTTAGTTCTTCCTGTCCTATAGTTGTAAAGCGGTTTAGTTGTTCTAGAGGGGCCATAATTGAGGCAGAGTCATAAGACACCATAGAGGATTGTACATTTACAATAGTGTTTCGGATGCTTTCTATTTTCTCAGTGAAGTAATTCATAAAATCAATACTACTATATTGTAACGGAATATTTTGCTCTGGAGATGTCTGATTATTTGTTAGTCTAGCCACGGTGTTAAATAAAAACCTTGGATTATTTTGGTTATTTTCTATTAGTTTGCGGATATGCTCAGCCCTGGCTGATTTTAGAGCCCTTTTATAACGTGACATACTGTCTTTCCACGCGATTCTGAAGACCTCTAAATTAGTTCGTTTCCATTTACGCTCTAAGTTACGAGTTTCTCTCTTGATAGCATGCGTAGCACTGTTGTACCATGGTGTTTTAGTTTTCTCTCTAACCTTTTTTAATCTAATTGGTGCAACAATATCTAGTGTACTAGAGAAAATGTCGCTCATACTGCTAGTCATTTCCTCTAGTATTAATATAAAAAAGAATTAAATACATTCAATATAAAATGCATTAACATTATTATTCATTAAAAACTTTTTACAATTATAAAATTAAAAATAATTCTAGAAATCATAGAAAATTATTTTTTGGATTTTAAAATGTCATAATTTAACAATAAAGCAAAAAATATAAACTGTGATGAATTTCGTTCATCATAGTTTTTGAACATTAAAAACTTACAATACAAAAAAAAACATTTTACACACATTCTAGACACGCCCTCCTCATTAAAGGGGTCCTATTATGCTTTTCCACTTTTTCAATTTTAGTTAGTGTGTTGTTGCTGAATTTATATTGCTGTTTGAGAAAAAGAGACAAAGCTCAAAGTCCACTCCAAAGGTAGATATTTTATTTTACACAAAACTTTCCAAGAACTAGAACGAACGACTCGTTTGGACTACAATGTGATTTTTCCTGGGTCTTATGAAGTCACAATGTTACTCATTTAAGTAATACGCAAAAAGTGGACGAGGCTGCATTAGAGAAGACAGAGTCACGCCGGTATGGAGGCAAGTTTGTTGAGGATCAGTGCCGATGGCTGTCGTGTCGATAAGGCCTTCACAGGGGAGCGTCTAGTTGACACAAGCTCTGCTGACACTTCAGGGATGCGTTTTGTAAGCTCTTGCTTTTGTAAGACGGCTCACTGCCTCTTATGAAAATTAGCCATGGTTTTGTGATCGATTACTGTTTGTATTACCTTATCGTACCTATAATGTACAGTATAAGGAAATTACAAAAAACATACCACTCTGAAACGTCCTGTGAAATCCGTGCTTGGAAAGTCCATTCATGAAATCTGTTCTGGACGATCCTCTTGTTTGTTAACATTGTCAGGGTCTGAATCTGGCTCGAATCGGTTTGAAATTGGCACCGTCTGTAACATTTACACAAGAGCAAAATAAAGCGTTTTTTGAATAATCAAGCATGAAAGTATATTTTAGTATACCACAAAACAAGACATAATAGGACCTTTTTAACATATGTGATTATGGGGCAAATCTAAAATGACAAAGTATATGATTAAATAAACAGAAGAATGGTGACAGTTGAAAAATGATTAAATTATAAATTGATGAGCTCTAAAAATCCTTCAAAACTATCATAAATGTCTAATTAAAATGTATAAAAGTATTATTATGATTATTATTATTAATTCAGTAACATCAGTTGCTTGTGGTACTCTATAAATGTCTACCACAGTGATTTGATTCATTAGTTGCTAAGCATGTGTTTTACTTGGCTCTCTGGCAGAATAAAATCGGGGCAGGTCGGCTGATGGGTCCTAAAGGAGTGGCTGTGGATAAGAATGGTCACATTATCACAGCAGACAACAAGGCCTGCTGTGTCTTCATTTTCCAATCCAACGGCAAACTGGTGACCAAATTTGGTGCCAAAGGAACATCAGAGAGGCAGTTTGCAGGTGATGTCTCTTATTTGGTCAAGGTTCTTGTGCTACTGCACTGCTCTTCAGCATTGACTTCATGGCCAGATCATGTTTTAATCTTTCTGTTTCTCTGCAGACAAAAGTACTCCGAATACACCAACTGAGCCAAAGCAGAGCAAATCTGGCCCTGCCTTCAGTGCGTATTCAACTTTTTACATTTTTAGATGAACTATTTCTTGTTGTATTATCGTATTGTATTGTATAATTGATTATTGAATGAGGTCATTTTAAAACAGAAAACGATGAAAGCTTTGTAAGATAATTGATTATCCACATACAGAGAGCAATGCTGAGAGAAATGTTTGGTGCGTGCGTGCGTGCGTGTGCGGAGGTTTCATAAATCAAGTGTTCTCTATCCTGCCACACTTCCTTAGAGACAAAACAACATCTTCTGAATGTAACAGTAACTCTCTCTCTCTCTCTCTCTCTCTCTCTCTCTCTTCTCTCTCTCTCTCTCTCTCTCTCTCTCTCTCTCTCTCTCTCTCTCTCTCTCTCTCTCTCTCTCTCTCTCTCTCTTCTCTCTCTTTTCTCTCTCACTCTCTCCTTCTATGGTCATAAGGTCCCCATTTTGTGGCTATAAACAACAAGAATGAAATTGTTGTGACAGACTTTCACAATCATTCTGTTAAGGTATGCTGAGCTCTTCCCATTCCACATGCCATAACATGTATTCATCCAAATTTAACCAGGTCTGCTGTCTGTTTTTACGTTCTGCCTCTAATTAATAACATTTTAACTTTTGCTAATTAAAAGATGCTTGTTTTGATACACATTTCATAACATTATTTGCTTATTTCCTCTGGATTTAAAATGGATTGTTTGATTTACGGCTACTTGCAGGTTTACAATGCTGATGGCGAGTTCCTGTTTAAATTTGGATCGCATGGAGAAGGGAACGGCCAGTTCAACGCGCCCACTGGTGTGGCTGTTGATGGCAATGGGAATATTATTGTGGCAGACTGGGGTAACAGTAGGATACAGGTAGGCTATGGAACACTCTGATTTTTATCTTCACATTTAATATAATATAGTTTTATAGTTTGGGCCAATTCAACAATTTTCGTCATAAAAGTTTATGGAAACTTGGCTGTTTCTAAATAATGAGTATTTGCACACTTTAGACAGAATTCCAAATTTGTAAAATTCATTGCATTAGATAAAATATAACTAAATATAATTTTTATAAAAAGAAACAATTTTACTTTTCTGAGACATATTTGTAACTACTTTTAGCCAAAATAAATTTTTATTTTTTTATCTAATTTTATTTTATAATAAAGTTTTTGTAATATTTCATTTAATAATGTGATTATTTGTTTATTGTATTTTTATTTATTTATTGTAATTTCTTTTATATTATAACATAATTGGTAACACTTTACAATAAAGTTACATTAATTAACATGAACTAGCAATGAACAATACTTCTACAGCATTTATTATTTTTAATGTTATTCTTAACATTTACAAATACATTTTAAGATCTAAAGATCTGTTATCTGCACTGTGAACTAACATTAACGAAAGTTAATAAATGTTGTAAGAATATATTGCTCATTGTTAGTTCATGTTAGTTATTGCATTATTAACTAATGCTAACAAGACCTTATAGTGAAGTGTTACCATATAATTATATATATATATATATATTATATATAAATATTTTATTAAATTATTATTTTATTAAAAAAACGATTTACTTTTTTATTTTGCTTTTCCTTTCAACCACATAGCCCTGATTTATTTTTATAATTTTATTTTGTGTATGAATATGTATATATATATTATAATTATAAAATCTACATATTTTTGTCACGTAGGTGTTTGACAGTTCTGGCTCTTTTCTGTCGTACATCAACACGACGGCGGATCCTTTGTACGGTCCGCAGGGACTGGCTCTCACGTCAGATGGTCATGTGGCCGTGGCAGACTCCGGAAACCACTGCTTCAAAGTATACCGATACCTGCAGTAAAGAATCACCGTGATGGAAGAGTTAACAAATATACTGTAAGGTCTTTGGCATTTCATGTTTTCCTTTGCACAAGTCTCTGCACATAAATTTCCAGTCATTTGACTGATGTTGGTGTGAACAAACCCAGGGCTTCATGAATGTTGCATCCCTATTTGATCAATTTGTGTTAATAGTCATTTCCTAAATGAATGTACTGTATATTGAACCCTAGCAAGTAATAACAGTATGTAACAGTGACCGAGAGGGCAGCTATATTTGTGCTTTTTACAAAATCTTTCATGCAAAACTTAAAGCTGCTTAACAAACCCCTCTGTTAAATTTCACAAGAATTGCAGGGAATAAAATGGCGGTCAATACATGTGTTCTGGGCAAATCATTAATGCAACAGCTTAAGAATGACCTGTGGATGGAGCTCCAAATTCTCACATCGAACTGGCCTTTTGTGCATTGACTGTACATGTGTACGTATTTGTATCATATGGTGTAAATTTGATCGCCATTGATTTGCTGTAATATCTTATTTTGAGATCCACTCTCTCTTAGTGCGCTAAAGCTCAATATTAAAGTAATCCAGCTGTCAATGTGCTTTACTAGAACTGCTTGTAGGTTCATCGTGCCTCTGATTTTAAAAGAGACTTGGGCTTGCTACATATCACTGACCACAACAGCACAATTGACATATTGCATGCTTTGTATTCACGTAAAAAGGTTATAAAGCAAGTTTATTTATTTTGTACACAATGGTATAATGTACAAGTTATTTTTCTAAGTTGAAGTGTTTTGTTTATCTTCAGTGGTTTTCACAAGGTGTACAAAGCTAATGTCTAGTGAAGTACAACAGTTTTTTCTCATGCACATGATGAAAGGGAATCTGTCATATCAAGACAACGGAAATATGAACATAAAACATGAACATAAAAAATGAAATCACACAGCCACTGCTGCATTTTAAGTTGCCAAATTCATGGAAGAACAATTTGCAGGGTGCTTGCCATAGTTTACTGAATTACTGAAGCATTTACTACTGTTTTTTATTTTGTTTTATTGCTTGTTTTCTATGAATGTAGGAAAATGAATGAAAAATGTTAAAAAAAAAAAAGGATCATTTTGGCCCAGATGTTACACCACGACGTTCACAAAAGCAATGAATTCATAATCAGGACATCATCTGTACTTTATATGGAGTCATGAACAAGTGCAAGCGATACAAAGACTAAATACAGTATTCAAACTGCAATAATGCACTCCTGAATATTTATCAGAAATGTAGCATCTCTAAAAATACCCCAAAAAGAGACCGTTGTTTTATGGTGTAGTAATACTGAAAAGCTAAAGGTCAAGTCATGTCAAAGAGATAATATCTGGAATTATTGTAATACATTTCTTCCATTTGACTTCCCTCTATGTACAGAATGAAAGGTGACGTGAATCTACTGTATTGCCAATACACGGAAAACTGAATTGAAATGCTTGACTATTTTCCAATGTATCAAACAACTGTAACAGTCTCTTTATATGTCAGTATATGCACTAGAAATAAAAGCACATGATTTACAGAGCTAAATAATGATGTTTTAAGTGGTTATTTTACCATCTCCTTCATGTTTTCTAAATATCACAGCGTCTAATGGGGTGATTCTTTATGAATGCATTAAGTTGGGCGCAGGCAGAGCGACTTGAGGTTGCCCTGCATTTCTGTTCTTCTGGTATCTTCTCGATCCACATGTCACTGTTCAGTACATACCTGAAACTTCAGAAACAATAGAAGAAAAATGTTTCATGAATCAAAAAACAATTTGCATTTTGTCTTTTTAATAAACTTCAGATTTCAAGGCTTACTGTTGTCCATCTTTATTCAGAACTGAGATTGCGTTGTTCTGACCCATGAACAGATATTGTGCTTCATTATTCAGCTCCATTTTATCACAAGATAAACGCAGTATCATCTCGCGCGTGACATCTTTCTGGATACCAGAGTCCATCCCTTTAACAAGAAAGGTTGTGTCAATATATTATTTATTGCGGTAACATTTACATGATTAGGTATAATTTTCTATGTTATTAGGTATAATGAACTTTGCAGTGTGTACAGTTTTCAGTATTACTTGAAGTATGTACAGTCAGTCGGCAATTATCACAAAATAACTCCCGACAGCGTAGTCAGGTGGGGGTTTATTTTGCGATAGGCTGATGTAATACATTACACAGATACCACATAAACAAATACGTGGACTGTGGACAAGAGATGTTGGTTGAAATAATCGTATTATTTTACCTGTATGTTATCTTAAAGATTCCGCTATAAAAAAAAATAGTCCATTACAACCAGGGCCTAAAACTAACTTTTTGCCACACCTGCCAAAGGCCGGTGACTTAAATTTTTACTGCCCATAAATATTTTTACTGGCCATGAAACAGTTATGACACCAGAATTTAGATACCAGAATTTAATAAAGTAGGCTTATCAAATGTAAAACAACACTGCATAGTCTTCACTGTATAAATTAAACAGATTCAACCTTATTAAAGTTACAGAGGTAATTCAATCAGGAGCAGTGAGTGTTTTTTAACAAGCAAAAAAAAAAAAAAAAAAACGCGATTAGATATATAAGGCTACTGTCACTTTAAGACCACATGCATAGATCCAATATATTAATACATTCTGTACACGTGCATTTTATTTCTCAACTTCGTTTATTTAAGACACAATCGACTTGTTTACTAAGATACTCATCATGACGGGCATTTTTTTAATCATAATTTTGAGTGAATTTGTCAGTGGATGGTGCGATTCGCCAATCAAAACCAAGTGTTCAAAACAGCCATACAATAACTAATAGTTATAACTTTGATCAACCTACAGAACCTTATTAGAACTTGTTTAGTTTAAATTTAAAAATACTGAGGACCAAACTTACCAATCTGAAGAACATCAGTGATTAATGTGGTATAGTGCATAAACACTTCATCTCTGCTTGAGTTGATAATTTTAATCACATAGACTATAGAAAACAGAAGACATTTAAAATATTAGTTAGTATAATGTTAAGACTTGGCAACATACAGTATGCGTACATTATCTGACTTTAGTTTCTCACCATAGTCAACGTAAGGATCGAAGCATGCATATGTGCTCCGGGTGTTATCTTTCATATCCTTGCTGAAGGTGACTTTCAGATTTGGACAACCACCTGAAAAGTGTGAAATGTTTGGTTTTCACTTATGCATTTGTGGCCTGTGTGTTCAAATATAAATCACAGTACACAGTTTTTCCCACCTTCTGCACATGTACACACATCCCCATTACACAGTTTGGAGATCATTGGGCTTTTCTGAGGGGCTGTATAGAATATGCCACATCTCTTTTCTGTGTAACACATTGAATAGCATTAGTTAGTTCACACTCAAAAGTGTTGTCAATAAAGTGTTCTGTTCATAGCGTTTGATGACCTGGGCTGTAATAGTCATAGATGACAGCAGAAGCAGGTTGGACAAGGCCCATGGGAACGACCTGGTCAGCACCAAACTGAAGACACTCCTCGGTATCGGTGATCTGTTGACATGATCCATATAATCAAATTATTCGTGTCTGCCGCGTGGATATGTTGCATAAGTACTGATGAATTAGAGTGGAGCCAATTTAACTCAATGACATTTATTTTTTAAATTCAGCAAAAAAAAAAAAAAAAAAAAAAATGCAAACCATACATCAAAAAGAAACATTTTAAAATTCATGGGATTCTTGAATAGAAACTATTCTATTACCTTCGCAAAATAAAGAAAGACTTTATTATGGAGGGTTTCATAGTGATCAATGTACCTCTCTGAGCCCTTTACATTCTGTGGGGGGAAAATGAGAGATGAAATAAATTCTTAGAAAAAATGACATTCATATTTTATATCACATAGTATTAGTATTATTTGTAACTGAACAAAGGCAGGAAATTACAGAAAACTTCCAGACTATATTAAATATTATTAATACCTACATTGTACTAACAAGTACTAACAAGTCATAGAAATATAATGTATTTTTGAGAACTACATGTAATAATAATAAAAATGATAAATGCAAATGCACATGTTCCAAATCCTTGATGTTTGGCATCAGTCCACTTAGGAGTGAGATGTCCACCATGACCATGCCAACAGAACTGTTCCTTTTCATGCTGTGGGAGGACAGAGGAGAAAAAATAGGCCAAACAATTCTGCTGAACCTTTATATAACAAATCAATCATTTTAAGTGCATAAAAAGATTGTTTACTGTGCTCACCCCACACACACTGTGTATATGAGTGAACTCTCTTTCTTTGGCTCCTCTGAGATTTGCCTTTTTCTGCGGCTGCGAAGATCAAACCATTCTATGTTGCTCATGGGCTCATCTTTTTGATCCTCCTCGGCTTCGTAGTTGTAATAATCGTCAAACGTGTCTTCCTTATTGTACATTTCTAGAGAAGAGCATATTGACTTTAAGTCCTAGTCTAAATTATTATTAGATGACGTTTGTAACTACTCCTCCTCACCATTTGAGGTCACCCTCGCCCAAATACTAGATCTGTGAAACTTTCATGTTATGTATAGTTTTTAACATCCTGTCTGGTTGAATGAAACATTTCTACTTAAAAAAAATGTATAAACACAATTCAAATTTAATTTCTTATTCAGAATGACCTACAACAACAGCGGCTGTCACATTATATGTTACGTACTGTATTCCAGCTCTCCTTCCACTGTAACACTAAGGTGAAAAAGATCACAGTATGATTCATCCTTCTTCATAGTTCTGTATGTATGCACAACCTGTAATGAGCAAAAAGTCATTTAAAATAGTGTTAACTGAAACATAGATCATCAATACTGTAAATTAGAGGGGGAAAAAATCTTACCGCTAATGTTCCACGTCCCGTTCCCTGAATATTTAGGGTAACTTTACCAGCATTTCTGACCTGTGTAAACAAGTGTACATATAGTGTGGGTTTTATACTTTTAATTGCATTATCGCATATTTAAAGACCAATAAAATCACTTGATGAGTTTCCTGCAGCCTGTTGATATTCCCCATTGAAACTGGATGTTTCAATATATAAAAACCTTTATTCCTTTTATATATTAGTTGCACCAAAGCCATGAACCTACTTTCTAGTTGCTTGAATATGGAATTAGTGGGAGGGGCTACTCATTTAAGAAAGAAAAGAAAATCTGGACAGTACAGGATGAGTCATCACTATTTTTAAAAGTAAATATGCATATATCTGCTGAAGATTAACAAGTCAACTTTTAGGAATAGTACATTACTCTTTCAAGTATTCTTTCTTACCTTAACAGCTTCTGCTGTGAGCGCATTATATTTGGTCAAGTGTAAATCTTGCTTTTTGCCATTTTCAAGGCACATTTCCACCCTCAGATTCAGGTCTTCTATATCGTTGTTCAGTATGCTGTATTTCGACAGAGCCTCAAGGGCCACGACTGTATCCTATGGAGATATATATAAAAAACATTGATTAATGCAAACTCGAAATCCAACACAAAAGATGTCAGAAATGGGGCAGACAAGTAAAAAAAATGCTAATGAGCCAAAATGACTTGGTCTTGGGCCTATAATTTTCACATTGTACTATGTCTTATCATTTTAAAAAAATGTGTGTGATTTCCCATGTTACCACCAGACATGGAGATGGTTTGGCTTAATTTTTGATATATGTGAAAGTTCTTAGAAATGAATAAAATGTACACTACTGTTCAAAGGTTTGGGGTCGGTAAGGATTTTTTTTGTTTGTTTGTTTGAAAGAAAAATAAAAGAAGTCTCTTGTGTTTACCAAGACTGAAAAAATATTTTCTAATTCTAATTTAAATTCTAATACAAATTCTAATTTAAATAACTTTTCTATTTTAAAATATTTAAGATTGTAATTTACAGTATTCTTGTGGTAGTAAAACTGAATTTTCAGCATCATTACTCCAGTCTTCATTGTCACATGATCCTTCAGAAATATTCTAATATTCTGATTTGATGCTTAAAGGTTTGTCACCGAAATTGATACTCACCCTCATGTTGTTAATTTTTTTATGAAATCAGAGCTGTCTGACTCCTTCATAGGCTTCTAGGTAATTTCATCTGCCAGCCCAGAAAAGTTAGTAAAGGCATTGTTAAAATAGTCCAAGTGACTACAGTGGCTCAAGCTTAAGTTTATCAAGCGACGAGAATACATTTTGTGCACAAAACCCCCCAAAATAACAACTTTATTCAACTATTAATTTTCTTCCGTGTGGGTCTCTGATGTGAGTTCACGAGAGCGCCATGACACACGCGTGAGAACTGAGAAGATGACGCTCACGATCATTTGATGGGAAAGTGTGAAAGGTAAGCCATTTCAGTTTTCTCGTTGGTTTCTCACGATTCGGACATCCAGGAAAGCCATCGAGACCCATCTGCGTCATCTTCTCAGTTCTCGCACATGCGTCGTGGTGCTCTCAGGAACTCACATCAGAGACCCACACAGAAGAAAATTAATAGTTGAATAAAGTCTTTATGACTTTACCACTGTAGCCACTGTAGTCACTTGCACTATTTTAACAATGTCTTTACTAACTTTTCTTGGCTAGCAGATGAAATTATAGTAAAAAAAGTAGCACTCCTATGAAGGAGTGAGGCAGCTCTCAGATTTCATCAAAAATATTTTCATTTGTGTTCGAAGATGAATGAAAGTCTTACATGGTTGGAACAACATGAGGGTGAGTAATTACTGACATATTTATTTTTAAATTACTATAAACCATTAAGAAACATTTTTTTTATTAATATAAATGTTGAAAACATTTTTCTTTGAATAGAAAGCTAAAAAAACAGCATTTATTTGAAATAGAAATCTTTTGTAACATTATAAATGTATTTACTGTCACTGATGATGATTTTTTTAAATGATGATTTTTTTTAAATAGTAGAATATAGGCTATCAAACTGTTTAAATAAATTCTAAATATAGCATTACAACACTTTTTTGTTACCGTTTTAGGAATTATTAAGAATTTGGAGTAAAGTCACGTTTCAACATTTTATAGTTAACTCTTTCCCTGCCATTGACGGAAATTTGAAAAAACGCTTCGGCAACGGAATTTTCTGGCTTTTCACTGTTATATGGTAGGGGGTGCTATGACACATCGTCTGAAAGAGTACTGAATCTCCTGATCAAAAACTATGCAAAGAATATGCAGAAACATGCTGTCATATGTAATCATATGCATATGTAAAATAATGCGAACATCAACATTAAACAGCATATAAATCAAAACTGCCTAATTTTACTGAATTAAATGTCGACCCAGGTGAGCTATAGGACTATGAAGCGTCGATGGACTCGATCTAATCCATCATTTTAATCATCTTTCTGAATCTGATCTGGATGTAGTTTTTACCCACATTGAAGTGTTAATTTTTTCTGTTTGTTTCATTCTTTTGATATATTGCAGATGTTCATCAATAATTATTCTGGGGGCCATGACATTTTTGTGGAAATGATCAAAAACACTCGAGGCTGGCAACTTTAAAAAATAAATATGCTGGTGGGGAAAGAGTTAAAATCATTCTGCAACCCACCTGTGTGGACTGAAATCCACCACCATATTTGCGCTGCTCTGTCAGCCAGTTTGCAGCGCGTTTAGCAGTCGTTATGTCATGCGCTGAGTCTGACAGCATACTGAGTAGAGCGTATGCTGTGGTCTCCACAGATTCAGCCTCAGCTTTACCCACTGATTTGCCTCTGCCACCTCTGGCATTCCAAAAACACTTTTCTGTGCAGAAAGGAGAGAAAATATGATGCATGGATTGGATAATATGATAGCTGAGCTAAAAAAAAATTTATGTTATAGAAATGCAGTTTTTTGAGAATATTTCTACTATGTTAAGTGGATTATGTTCTAAGAGAAAGAATTCTAGATGTAAAGTTGATGGTAATAATTTAATTACTGACGGTTGTCACAATTAGCAATCTCTTTTAGCTTCTGCTGCATTCGCCGGGCTTCTACACTTTGATGGTCATGCAAGGTCAAGGCATAAGCTGTGATGGCAAGCGAATAGGGACTCTCCAAAGTGTCCAACTGCCCATCTAGATAAGACTTTGCTTTATCAATAGCTACTCTCTGGAAATAAACAGAGGCTTGTATTATTTATTCAGTAGTTAATGAATTGAACTGATGTCATTAGAGTTAATAGGCCTATGTTACCAGTTCTGTATCACTTCCCAGCTCGTAGACTTTCAAAGCATGGGTCATTGATATAAGGAGAAAAGCAGTTAGGGAAACATCATCTTTTGCCTTTCCAACTCCTCCCTGAGGACAAATATTTGTCTATGTTCAGTCAATGTTAGCAATCAATATTGATAAATACAATAAATATACCCTTTTAGCTGTACCTTCATTCCTCTGTCATATAGGGGATTGGGATCATCCCATGCACCATTGCTCTTCTGTTTGGAAATGAGATAAGACATGGCATCCTGAATATATAAGTCATTCACATTGATAATGTCCCGGGACTCTGTCAGCTCCTTGGCAATATATGCAGTAAGCCTACAGGAAGGTTGGATAGAATAATAATTTAAAAAAAATACACTTTTGTACTAATATATATATAAAACAAAATCTTAAAGGGATACTCCACTTTTTTTTGGAAATAGGCTCATTTTACAACTCCCCCAGAGTTAAACAGTTGAGTTTTACCGTTTTCGAATCCATTCAGCCGATTTTCTGATATTTAGAAGAATATCAGTAACAGACAGTTTCTGGTCTCATTGACTTTCCCATAGTAAATTTTTTCCTACATGGGAAGTCAATGAGACCAGAAACTGTCTGCTTACTGATATTCTTCTAAATATCAGAAAATCGGCTGAATGGATTCGAAAACGGTAAAACTCCGAAAAGGGAAAAAGAGTATCCCTTTAAATTATGTGTGGATTTCTTGTAGTTAATATAAAAAATAAATTGTAAGCATTCTTGGCATTGTTAGTGTCATGCTGTACCAGTTGCGCAAGGCTAGAGGAACCAAAAACGTACCAAATACTGCTGGGAGTCCGCAGATAGGCTCCGTAAGAGCCATCAGTTTTCTTGTGTGTGAGGACTGTGCTGTAACCTGGTACATAAGAAGTTGAAACAAAGATGTATGTGGTTTAAGTATATATGACGTTTCAACATCCTAACATTTGTCAGGTATTTTAATAATTAATACTTTTGTATAATGGTGGGCCCAACAAAAACTCTTGTCTCGCACATATGCAAATATATGATATATACAATACTGCTCAAAAGTTTGGGGTCAGTACGATTTTTTTAAAGAAATTAATAATTTTATTCAAGAAGGATCCAATACAGTTAAGAAAAGTGACAGTAAAGCTGAAAATCATGCTTTGCCATCAAATGAATAAATTATATTTAATAACATATTCAAATAGAAAACAGTACTGTTGATTAAATAAATGCAGCCTTGTTGGTGAGCATAATAAGAGACTTCTATCGAAAACATTTTTAAAAAATCGTACTGACTCCAGGAACGTGATTTCAATCGTGGAGAAAGAACCCGATTAACATTGTGGGGGACGCATTTTCCACCAACGAGAGCCCACAGCAACAACCTGGATACCCTAGTTACAGCCTTGCTCATTGCTTATGACCTATTAGAAATATTTACTTGATTTTTTGTCATCTAAAGGTGTCTCATAATGGATACGCACCAGTTTGGATCATTGATTGGGCCTCATCTCTTCGTTCAGCTTTCAGTGATATCCATTGGTTGGTGGCATCCAGGTACCTCATGGCATGAATAGCAGGAGACATCTTCACCATAGTCTGCTCCGCACAGCCAGTGGGCAGCTCAATGAGTTTATCAACACCCTCCAGGTTTAGACAGTTATCTACCGACTCGCCCATCACACCACCTGGAAAAAATCAAGGTCATTATCTATTGTACCTCAAATCAATCCATCCGTCCATCCGTCCATCCATCCATCCATCCATCCATCCATCCATTTCACTTACTCGATCATTGGACTACAAACCTTCCTGGAGTTTAGCGGCTTAAAACCTTATATCCCACCTCACCTTTTAAACTCAAAAGCATTTCTGAGTCTGTCCCACCAGGGATCTCATCATCAGGGACTGGAATATCAATCTCTAATTTCCTCACTGCATAAAAATAAAAAGTTTACTGCAATGATGGAAAGCATATGAACAGATCTACTATTTATATACCATATTCTTACATTTTGAATCAATGTTGAACTCCCTGTCAATAGTGGCAATTTCCCCTTCCCCCTAAAGATGAAGGATTACAAAGTAAGTTTTTGGGTGAATACTGAATTACTTGTAGGAAAAAAGAGCATTCCCTTGAGAAACACCTTTCATTTCTCAGGTATGTGGCACTGAAGCACAGTAAAATCGTGGTATGCCACACTTTACCTCGACACGGAGCTCCTTTTCTACTCGATCTTGGGCAGTGTCTGATGCGTAAGCCAGCACGGTGATGGGGATATTTCCGATAACAAGGGGCACCACGGTGAAATACACGGCCACTGCAGAGTTACCAGGAACCGTGACCTCCTCCCTCACCTCACTGCCGCCAGCAGTGCACAAACCTTCCTTCTTATTCATCTTCACTATTACCTATAGAGACACATGGTATGGCATTCTCAGCCCTTAAATAGAAACTAGAATTTTGTTGAGTTTCTACAAATCTTTTTAATCCTGTTCGTCACACTAATCATCTTTCAGGCTCATACCCTAGTTGCTGGTTAAAAAGAATAGCACCTTCAATAAAGATGAATTAAATGTACCTGTAAGCTCTCTTGCTTGTAATTGTACACAACAGCTTTAACCTGAAGCTGCTCATTTCTTTTCACAGAGTAAGGAAGGTTGACGGATAAAAAGAAATCTTGGAAGACCTTCAGGGGCTTTGGCTCTGCAATGCAGAATCCTAAATAATAATAATAATAACAATAAACAGCTTTTGAAAAATGATCAGCATCCAAATAGCACACTTAATGGCAGATTTTAAGTTAATAGCAACCTTTTGTAGAAGAAATGCCAACAGCCTGTATTTCCCAAGTGGTTATAGAATCAGGAGCAACTGCATCATGCCTTAAAGGCAAAAGGCAACAAAGTATTTACATATAAATATTATGTCAGATATGATGTTATGATGAATAGATTTTTTTCTATTCATCAGTATATATATAGTCAAACTCAATATAATGTTTATTTATTTATCTGATTAATTGGTGACCTGATAATGCCAGTCATATCTGATTCAATGACTATCCACATCCATGACTGTGGGAAATATTTTCGGAGGTAGATTGCATCTTCATTAATAACAATTTCGTCCAGTGTGTCGTCAGTGACTACAGTGAGAGACAGAAAATGAGAGAAGATTTCAGCTTTTGAAAGTAGCAGTATTAATATAATAATAATAATAATAACACTGTAATAATATATTTTATATTGTAAGCAGCCAATTTAGTTTTAATATTGACAATATTGTAATTATAATAATTATGATTATATATTAAGTGACTTCACTGCTCAGTAACAATTTTTTAAAATATTTGTTTACATTTTATAATTTAAACTAGTGGCAGTGAAGCCAATTATAGACAATATTTTAACATTATTATTATTATTATTATTATGGATATTAACACTAATAATAATAATAATAATAATTACTATTATTATAAAAATAATAAACTAACTTGGCTTCACTGCTCACTCATTTCTTTGTTTGGTTTGATTTAGAAAGACAAATCATTTTAGAATTGTGCAATAAATGTTGTTTTAATCCAAGAAAACCCTTCCGAGAAGTTATGCAAGACAAATTGTACCTCTTCCAAGGCTTGTTTTCCTCCTCTCAAATTTCTCCCTCTTTCTCCTCTCATTTGCAGTTTCGCAGCATTTTTTAAAAGCCTTACGACAGCTGTCAGATTCTAGTACTCTTTTGAGACGCTCATCACAGGATGTATGCAGTTTGCTTGGCCTTACACCATCAAGACAGCATTTCCTGTCTTTGTTCTTATAGCTGTTGACTGTTGATGATATCATCAATTGACATATGATTAAAAGACAAATCATGTGAGGAATGATCAAGGGTTGTCAAACTGTTGTTTTGCATCTTACCGACTGCATTGTATTTTGCATAGTCCGCTGCTCTCCTGATACGAGGTTCAGGTTTAGAGTTGTAACACTTATGCTCTGAGAAAAAGTAAAAAACTGTGTTGATCACGCTTTCATGCTCTTATGGTTCTTGAATAATAATTCACAAAATATATTGTCAGCAGGTATTTTACTTTCGGGTATAGGGGTTTCCAGATCACAATTACTCATGAAAGTTAGCCCAGCTCTCTGCAGAACAGCACTGGAGTCCTCTCCTCCTCCGACAGAGCAGGCCAAGTCATACGAGTTCATATACTCAAACATCTGTGGGAAAAAACAAATCATCTCCATCGTGAGTGGCAACCCTGAAAAGGGTACTTTTAGGAGTACACTAGCATAGCGTACTAGATATCCACAAAACTCCAGTTTTGATTTTGTACACAATGTACGGTACATAATCCCAAATACATTACCTTTTGAAGGCTTAGTTTGTTTTTGTTCAGAATGTAAACAGCTGAGTCCACTGCGGCAAGAGCCACCTTGGTCTTTGGATCTGTTCTGACCGTCACCTTAAACCCAGTTGCAGGTTTTATCTCAGCCATTGGATCAGTTTCTACCTATTCAAACAAAACAGTATGTGGAAACACTCGCTTCTAAAACAATATTTCACAATATTTAGACTCTGAAAGATAAATCGACTGTGCTGTACCTTGCCTTTGCAGACATCTTTCACATCGACCCACACAGAGTCAGCCACTATTTTTCCTTTTGGTGTAAGGCCTGTAAAATAGTAGGCGACCAGGCGAAAAGAAGGCACCATATCCACATTGAAGTTCACATTGATTGTTGTGATTTCAGTTCTTGGCACCCTCCCCATCTGTACAATTCGTCCTTTACTCCAAATCTGTTTGGGTAATTATTTATTTTTTAAATGATGGAAGACATTAGATTGAAGATAAAGCAAATCTGGTAAAGACCTATTCAAAAAATGACATCCAAGCTGATTGTTCTTAGTCTTACCATAAAATAAAAGAAAGTTGGTTTTCCTGAACCCTGAGGTGTAATGTCCCGTAATGTGGCTTTCAAGTCTTCTCCAGGCTGTAGAAACTGTTGCTCCACTTCCAAACTAAGATAGCTGTGTTCTTCAGCTTTTATTGCACAGACTGTCATATGTTTATCACTACTAATTACCTTCTGGTCTCTCCCCTCGGCAAAAACCTGCAAAATAAGGACCATATAAAATGAACAGTCCCAGTCCTGGATGCTGATTGGTCAATACCAAAGCCACAAGGATACACGAAAGGTTGATACTGTTGTTGACAGCAGATTTAAAACAAGGTCATTGTATATTGTGGCCACTTTGGAATGGTAATAAAGATATCTCAATTATCATATGAAATCTCACCGTTATAGCTAAATTTTTAGCCTGTGGTGGTATTTGAAAGGACATGGCTGCAACTCCAATTTCATTTCCCCAGCCCTCTTCGCTCAAAATCTGCTCTGGTGATCCTTCTATTCTAACAGTGGCTGTAAATTTCAAGTTTGGGACTCTTTGGCCATCTGGATATGTTGCAGTAGCCTGAAAAAATAAATAAATATGCAGTAATCAAAAAATATTTTAATTTATTTGTGTATGCAGGTGTGATACAGACATATATTTTAAAGCCAGAGAGGGATAAACATAACATATTTAAGTTAAAAATTATTTAGGCCACATACCAAAATGGAAAACATGCCACCCGGGGTGAAATATGTCTTGGTTTTTGACAGATCAACAACATATGGTGATGTCACAATCTTCACAGAAGAACTTTCAGCTTCCTCTAGATTGCCACCTGCATAAAATAAATGAGAATATTCATTGTGATATAATTTTCAGTTATTAAACATATTTTAATACCCATCTGAGGTTAAATAGTAACTTTAAGTACATACAATAAGTGAATAAAATGACTGGTAATAAGACAAAGAAACACTAATTATTTCATCAATATACTTTTGCACTTCTGATCACTTTGAACTAGAATTTATTTGCATACATTTCCTGATCTAATCATTAGGCTACTTTTCATTTTTTACTCACTTGCTTTTTCCAAAACCGAGACTGCAATATAAAGATAATATCCCACTATATCGCCTTGAGTGTTATTTTCTGACGCTGTCTTTAAGACCTCAGTGAGTACTTCTGTATTTGTAGTGCCATCCTCTACCTACATAACAGAAGAATATAAACAAATAAACCAAATCAGATACTGATAAGTACATTTTACACACACCCCCACACACACACACACACACACACACACACACACACACACACACACACACACACACACACACACACACACACACACACACACACACACACACACACACACACACACACACACACACACACACACACACACACACACACACACACACACACACACACACACACACACACACACACTTGTGGTCAGAATTAATGGCACCCCTGGTAAATTAAATATAATAAAAAATGGCTGTAAAAAAATAAATCTGCATTGCTTATTCTTTTGATATTTTTCATTCAATAAATTTGCATACATCTAACATTTCATTGAAGTAAAATAATTGAAAGTGGGGGTGAAATCACATAATGAAATAAATGTTTTTCTCTAAAACACGTTGGCCACAATTATTGGCACCCCTAGATTTTTTTACAAGTATCTCTGAAGTATATTCCCATTAATATTTACCTTTTTTAACACACCAGAGTGACTAGGAACATGAAATTGTCTAGCTGTGACTTCTTTCACAGGAGTTTAAATATGAAGAAACACAAAGGCAAAATTCCCTTAATCATCCATCACAATGAGTAAAACCAAAGAATATAGTTCTGATCTGCATCTAAAGATTGTTGAGCTTCACAAAATAGAAAGTGGCTCTAAGAAAAAAGCTAAAGCATTGAAAATCCCCATTTTGACCATCAGGGCAATAATTAAGAAGTTCCAATCAACTAAAATGTTATGATTTCTGCCAGGAAGAGGATGCGTGTGTATATTGTCCTCCACGGTGTGGAGGAAAGTTTGAGTGGCCAAAGACTCTCCAAGGATCACAGATGGAGAATTGCAGAGATAACTTGAGTCTTAGGGGTCAGAAAGTCCAGAAAAATATATCAAACAACCCCTACATCACCACATGTTGTTTGGGAGGGTTTCAAGAAAAATCCTCCATGCTCAACCAAAAACAAACTCCAGCATACAGTATTCAGTTGTCAGACATGACTGGAACTTCAAAAGGGACCGGATTCTATGGTCAGATGAAACAAAAAAAAAAGGCTTTTTGGCAGCAAATCCACCAGATGTTTTTGGTGCAAAAAGGGATAAAAAAATACCCCCTGCCTACGGTTAAATATACTGCTGGATCGCATGCTGTGGGCCTATTTATTTGCTGGAGGTCCTGGAAATCTTGTGCAGATACATGGCATTATGGATTCTAGCAAATGCCAACAGGTAAAAAATCAAAACCTGACTACCTCTGCTAGAAATCTTATAATGGGCCGTGGTTGGATCTTCCATCAGGACAACGGTCCAAAACAATCATCAAAATCAACACAAAAATGGGTAACCGAATACAAAATGAAGCTTCTGCCATGACCACCCCAAACTAAACCCTATGAGTGGGGTGAACTAAAGAGAAGCAGCACCAACATGAACTTGTGAATCTGAAGGATCTGGGGAGATTCTGTATGGGGGAATGGTCTCTGATCTCTTGTCAGATGTTCTCCAAACTCATCAGGCATTATAGGAGAAGACTCAGATCTGTTATCTTGGCAAAAGGAGGTTGCAAAAAGTATTTAATAACAGGGAGCCAATAATTATGGCTAGCGTGTTTTGGAGAAAAGCATTTATTTCATAATGTGATTTAGCCCCCACTTTCAATGCTTTCTTCAATGAAAGGTTCGATTTTTGCTAATATTTTGAATGAAAGATCAAAAGGATAAACAATGCAGATTTATTTTTTACAGCCATTTTTGATATTTACCAGGGGTGCCATTAATTCTGACCACAACATATAATTTTATTTTTGCACAATTATTTACTTACTGCTATCTGCTGTTCAGTGCCTGGAAGATATATCTTATTCCCCATTTCATCAATAAGTCCAAAGCGAACATATGCTATCCCATTGACCCCCTTCCCATAAGTATATCTGAAAACACCAAAAACTGATGAGTTACATGGCAAAATCTGAAGTCAACAACAAACCCCATCAGATAGTGTACATACCTGGCAGAGATGTTAAATGGAAAGGACTCGCTCATCAAAATATGGTAAGGCAGTGTAGACTCAATCTTAACCTCAAATGTGGGCAAAACTGTGATAAATGAAAGATTAAAGTGACCGATTAAACAAGAATTCTTAAAATAGATGTACCTGCAATTTCATAATACCTACTGTATTCCTTGACCTCAAACTCCAATGCTGAGATAGATTCAGGGTACTTATGGAATGATGCATTGATATTCCATTTGCCAGCCCTGAAGGATGAATAAAATTACACACAATATATCAATGAGGTTCATTACAAGTCCATAGCTGTCCCCTATAATGCAATGTTGCCCGTTGTATAAGAATATGTATACTGCAAATGCAAATGTGATTTTTACAACCATAGCTTTAAACAAGCACTATATGCACACTTTATTTAGTGTAAGTGTTGTTTAGTGTTCATGTAGTTAACTTACAGCTCCACTTCCGGTATAGTGATAGTTTTTTCCAAGATTTGGTCAGAAATCAAAATATGATTGTAAACAATCAAGCCTTTGCAATTCTGTAAAAAGAAAGTTTTTCACCTGCTCAGTCCAGGTCTCTGTGCATATTATTTGCGTTTCATAATGGACAATAACAACTTACTGCTATTTGAACGTGAATTTCATCCTTTATGGGGAGCATGTAGTTGTCTAGGGTGAAGATTCTGTATTTAGCTGAAAAACATGGAATAAAGAGAAACTAAACTAATGTGGCCATTTTTAATACTGGTAAACAAATAACACATATTTACTTTTATTAAATAAGTAGAGGAAAAGGAAAAAAGAAGAAAGTGAATAGTCAAATAATACATATTTAATAAAAGTAAACAAGTAGAAGAAAAGGAAAAAGAAGAAAGTGAATAGTCATACCGTACCCTTTTCCCCTGGATTGTAAATGGGCTTGTCTGTTTGGATAAAAATGTACCCCCTTTTAGTTGACAAATAGATGTTGGCTTTTTTGACTTTATTGAGTTGGTCTGCAAAGACATCATTGCTTTTAGCTACAAGCTGAACGTATGATTCCATTTTTGTACTCCCATACATCTTAGGATCAACCTACAGTACATTGGTTTGGAAAGATATTGGCAGAGTTTGCTGTGGAGACATAGATTTGAACACTTTTAAAAATCTCAAGTGTACAGACTTACCTTAAGTTTTACCACAGCTTGGTAGTTATTGTCCTTGTTAAGGATTATAGACTTCTGTTCTGACAGAGGACTAATCTGACCAATCTTTGAACTAATCTGTGATTCAAAGTATAGCTGCATGCTAGTTTCTTTAGTTGCTCCATGAAGCTGCACACCCACAGTCTCTTCCACTCCAAGGTGAATTTTATTTGGAGCAACAATTAGGCATCTGTGGTAAAAATGCATACAAATGTATATACGCACTGATAGGATAGAACAAAATTCAAGAAGTGGGTAATTATGAGAAAACAAATATGGTTTACTTTTGTAGTCAATAATTCTAGTACTTACGTGGGTCTCTGTGCATCCACTCCAAGAAAAAACAAAAATGCAAAAAACAGAGGGCAGATCATCTTGCTGTTTCACCGTGCTCATATGCGATTATTCCATTAGGACAGCAAATAACATCATCTACCAACTAACTGAGAAAAGACTATGAGGGCTATTTCCCAGCTCCGTTAAATTGGGCTTTGACACTGAAAAAAAAAAAAAAAGGAAAAATCTTGGCAAAAAAATGCATGGTCATGTGATTTACAAGAAATCTTGTTTATAACAGAACACAGCAGTAACCGCAGCAGTCTAGAGCAAAGGCAATGAGAAAAGAAAACACCAGTCTAATTAATAGGCCAACATTCTAAGTGTTATGTTATATATATGTAATATGCCACGTCTTTGTATTCATTTTAGTAATGTGATTAATAGGTTTGTATCCCTTAGATATTCCACCAATGTGATAGGGTTGGAAAGCTTGTTTCAGCCACAGAATAATTTTTTTTTAAAAGATAATTGCGACTTTATATCTCACTGTGGCGAGCAGGAAGAGGCCGAGGGACGTGAGAGAACGGCGCAAGGACGCACCGGTCTCGCATCTCTCACAGAGGAGCGGAAGCATAAAAGGAGGAGCGACGACGGTGAAGATCGAGACAGGCCTGACCTCATGTTGTTTTTTGTTTTTCTTTTGTGTAGCCAGCAGTTGTCCGTGAGGGGCTGCTGGTGGATACTTTTTGTTTTTGTGTTTTTATTTGATAATTAAAGCTGCCGTCGGCAACATTTTTTTGATCATATTCAGTGAAATCGACACTATAATCCGACAGAACAACATAAATAAAGTGGTTTTAGAAAAAAAAAACCCGAGCTTCTAACTCCACCTGGGGCGTGTTATTTTTTTTGCAAAAATCCACAGCTCCCAGATCATCGGGTCCAATCCGCGCAGGGGGGTGTGAGATCTGACTGTCAATCACAGATCGGGCACACGTCACACCTCGCGCACGTTACAATCACATGCACACGCCTGAAGTTCGCGCAGTAACGAAGAGTGATGGTGGAAAAGCTCATTTAGAGTATAAATGACGTTAGCAATTGCAATCTATCGGTAGATTAGCCAGGGCAGCGATACCTCCAAATACTCCAATCTGTCAGACTTGCCGACTGCAGCTTTAAAAGTTGTTGAATGTTTGCCAGTTCCTGCCTCCTTCTTCCCTGAATCTTAAACATTGCTAGAATCACAATTCTGACTTTTTTCTCATAAGCTGCATTTACACTGCAGGTCTTGATGCCCAATATAAAATATAAAACCATAGTACATACCATTTATACAAATCAAAATGATTGCTCTGCCAGCTGATTCTGTGAAGTTTGAAGGGTCGCAAGAGCATAACTGGACAGGTCTCATTGTAGGCAATACACATACTGACAAGAGAAGATAAATAATTAGTGAGAAAGCATTAAAAATATGTACAATTAAGATAAGAGAAGTAAAAAAAAAAGGTTAATCACTTTACCAAAAAGGTTCAAAACACTACCTTGATTGACCAGTGTATATTTGCCATATTTTTTTACACAGCACACTGTTGGCTCAATGGGCTTGTAAATTCCCTCAATGCAGGACTCCTTGTTATGGAGGGTGAGTTTTTTGTGTATGTGTATGTCACAATCCATGCACAGCCACTCTTTTGGCATGCGAATGACGGCAGGAGACGTGCAGTGGCTGCAGTTGTTTTCTGGAGCCACATTGCAGGACAGCAAGCAGTTGATGTGATAAGACCTTGCTTTCCGCCACTCATCCTGGGCTACAGATTGGTGCAAGCACCATGATGTGGAATGTTAAAGGATACTTGGTGCCTTGAACATCTGCTGAGGTCAGAATGTCGTGCAGTTTCTCCATCTCACTGTCTAAAAGACAGAAATAAGAAAATAATCATTCCTTTCACGTTTATTGCTTGCTTAATTACAGTAAGGTCAGGTGTCATCTTACCGAATAAGTGTTGAGAGCAGTTTGATTGGGTAACTGTGGGAACTTCCTCAGATGACTCAAAAGGAGTAGCGTCCTCACTGCCAACCACGGAAACAACTGAAAAGATAGATAGAAAGGAAAGAGATAACATTTTCATGGCTTACAAGCATATTATACAGTGTTTGTATAGTGACTTAAGGCTAATAGGCTGATTGACATGTCTGACAATTCCATTAATCTCTAAAAGTTTTTTTTCCTTATAATCTGGACATAATCTTGAACTGTTAGCAGCATGAACCTGACACTGATTGCTTCACTTCCACTTAATTTCTTTGGAATTGCTTAGCATTACAGTGAAGTCAATAACATAAGTAACACATCCACCATGTGGTGTTTCTAATGGCACAGTTTAAAAGAGTTATTAAAGGAAAATTATTAAAAACCGGAAACAGAAATCCTATTAAGTTTTACCATATATATAAAAAAGGAAAAAGCTGTGCACAGGAAGCCCCACAGTTTGGTGGTCTATGTTTTAAAAGTGACACAAAACCATATATATGTTACCTAACAAATAGCAAGCTGAATTCTGTATACAAGGGGCACAGTTATACTTAGTTAAGAAGCATTGGGTGGTGGGTAATCAAAAATAATTTTGGAAGACATGGACCTGTAGCTGAAGCACGTTTTCATGTCTCTCCACTTCTGCTTCTTTTTAGAAGTGGACATCCTTCAGCATCTCTCTCCACCCATCGGACATTAAATTTACTGCCTTTAGCAGATGTTGCTTTGCCCTTCGCTTCCTTTGCCTTGCATGACAGAGAGTGAGCATTGTTTGATAACACTGAAATACAGCCATCTCTTGAGCAGAGAGAGAGAGAGAGAGAGAGGGTTGGTTTTCTTATAAAGATACAGTATACAGGGAAGGATGGTGGGTAAGGACAGAAGCTGTTGGACAAAGGAAAACAAAAACATAGTTAATTATTTTGCAGCAAGGATTCCTGGATACATATTACTGTAACAAAATAAAGAAGATAACTGTGATTCTGTTATTGCACAATGCATATTCAGCATGTAAACTGCATTAATTAACAGAAGCAGTGTGTCATGATATATGAGGTGAATGCATCATAAATGTGCTTAATCTGATTACATTTTCATGACCACTAAAAGATTTTGTGATTTGTCCTCGATGAGCCTGTAATTAGTCGTGTGAATGGTTAATTTTTTTTAAAGGGCTGCCAGTGTTGTACCCCCAATTTTGCAAATTTTCTTCTGACAGATTTATTAACATCAATTACAGAACATAACACTATGTATTTGAGCTTTAACGAGCAATAAAAACTAAATGTAATTGCACAAACTAGAATAATTATAATAACTTTTACATGTGGGCTACAGTTCAATGGTTTTGGGGTCGGTAATATGTTTAATGTTAAAAGAAGTCTAATATGCTTACAAAAGCTTTATTTATTTGATCAAAAATACAGCAAATCTTTGTAAAAAACGAACATTGTGAAATATATTATTTAAAATAGGCGATCTGTTTTCTATTTGAATATGTTAAAATGTAATATTCCTGAGATCAAAGCTGAATTTTCAGCATCATAATTATTAGAACAGCTTACATGAAATATTACTTTTGTAACAATGTAAAAGCCTTTACGGTCACGTATAATCAATTTAATGCATCATTTCTGAATAAAATAAATTCGTTCTAAATGAATAAAATTACTGGTTTTATGTGAGGATCGATCCTTTAGAGATACAACATCAGTAGCCTATCGATATTTCAGGATCGACAGCAGCTTTCTGTGATTAATTAGCCAATTAATATCAATTATAATGACGCCCCTCCCACGATTGTTGATTGACAGCTGTGTTTCAGCACAGACCAAGCAATTACAGGAACGTGGTTATGAAAAGTCCACTTCTAAACAGATCTATAAATTACTAGTACCTAGAAAAGCACTATATAAATGTAACGAATTATTACTACTCTCCCTCAAAACCTTTTTTTTTCCATTTGCATTCACGCAGGCCAAGTGGCCATAGGGACTATAAGAAGAGGGAGTGATGCAAGCACGGCAACGATCTTTATACCGTAAAACTTCAAATAATAGCCGAGTCCCAAATAGACACCACGAGCACAGAGAGAGACAGCGAAAATGAGTCAGTGAACCTGAAAACCATGACAGCAACATATTATTGGGCCCTATTTTAACGATCTGAAATGCAAGTATCAAGCGCGAAGCGCAAGTAACTTTGTGGGCAGTGATGGTCAAGTTACTTGGAAATAGTAATTAGTTACTGATTACTTCTCCAAGAAAGTAATCCAGTTACTTTACTGATTACTTATTTTCAAAAGTAATTAGTTACTTTACTAGTTACTTTACTAAGTTACTTTTCAAAAACATGATGCATGACCTGAATAGCCTACGCTATAAAGCAACAGACCTTTTAGCCTAATTATATTCTTTCTGCATATTCCATCATCTAAAATTTTGAACATTTAAACTTATTTTCTGCACATTCCACCATATTTTAATGAAATGAAGAAAGTCTTTCTTCTGTTAACTTATATTTCTGCATATAAAATAAATATATATTTTTTTAAATTCTCCATTCGAATAGATGTAAATAAAATACAGCAATAAAATAATTAAAATGAAAGTCTCCCCTGACTGTATTCCAAATTATTAACACGTCTTTTAACAGTTTAAAGTGAAGAGAGGAGTAAAAATTAGTTTACCAAAACAGCCAGCCATGTCTTGTCAGTTGGGGGTTGAGTTGTTATTATTATGGCGGATTTACCAGGCGCGCGCCAGGAGCGGTCCACAGCGAGGAGACCGATTTTTTTTCCTGGTTGTGTTGTACTATTGGGCAAACAGGTCTGATCCGTCATTACTACAATTAGGCTTAACATTTTGGGCAAATGTGTAAGCTAGATTTAGGCCTACATTTTTTTACATCTTCATGGACACCACAATGATTTTCCTCACATGTTAATATTTTTCCTTGTTATAATGTATGATTTGCAAAAATAAAAAATGCTGCATCTGTGTTGATGAGAGAATCAAAGTGTAGGCCTGCACGTTGTGCACCCGCTACATTATGCGCGCTTAATAGGCCTTTATCACAGTCTGCGTGTCGTCACATCCTGCTCCGATTAGTAGCGAGTTTCCGCCTGCATTATGGTCAATGGACGGACGGCAGTTTTGAGAAGAAAATTATACTAATTAGTTTCACTTTACAATAAACGTCAGTATTTAAAACAGTTTATTTAGACTTACATGATACCCTACTATGTATGTCATCTTTCATTCTAATGAGTAACATTATCAGATAGACGCGATTGTCAGCGCTGCCGGTGATTAAGGTTAACAAGCAGCGCGCAGCTCAAGTTACTGCCAGAGGAATAATCAAACGGATTTATGTTTATATTTAATGTTATTTTCTTTATTTTTGCATTATATTATCACCTATGATTCTCCACAGTATCACTGCACTCAAACACGGATGATACGTTACGATGATCAAACCAGTTATTTTTGAATAATTGTCTATGGGCTGGAATTATTCCTTTATTTAAATTTGATGACAGCATCGTAAAGTAACTGCATGAAAAAATGCGAACATTATTGTTTAATACAATAAGTTTTCCCTAACCTTTAATTTAATAACCATAAAATAGACTTTATAGTTGTAATTAATATTTTACGATTTGTCTAATTCTAATGTGATATGTTGTTTGTATTCTATTCTTGCAGTTCTGCAGTAAAATAAGGTGATCAGATTCTGTATTATTAAATAACAGTACAGCCAATTGAAGAGATGCATGTCCCTCACAGCCTCGATCATTAATTGAGTATTGTGAAACAGAAAAAAATGTGTAATATTCCGACGAATAGTTAGTGATTTAAAGGGGAGAACGCAAGCCATACTGTATGTGTGTGCGCAATATTACAGAATCTGATCACCTTATTTTACTGAAGAACTGCAAGAATAGAATACAAACAACATCTCACAGATTAAAGAGCATTAGAATTAGACAAATCGTAAAATATTTATTACGAAAACTCTATTTTATGGTGATTAAGGAATAATTCCAGCCCATAGACAATTATTCAAAAATAACTGGTTTGATCATCGTAACGTATCATCCGTGTTTGAGTGCAGTGATACTGTGGAGAATCATAGGTGATAATATAATGCAAAAATAAAGAAAATAACATTAAATATAAACATAAATCCGTTTGATTATTCCTCTGGCAGTAACTTGAGCTGCGCGCTGCTTGTTAACCTTAATCACCGGCAGCGCTGACAATCGCGTCTATCTGATAATGTTACTCATTAGAATGAAAGATGAAATACATAGTAGGGTATTATGTAAGTCTAAATAAACTGTTTTAAATACTGACGTTTATTGTAAAGTGAAACTAAATTAGATTAATTTTCTTCTCAAAACTACCGTCCGTCCATTGACGATAATGCAGGCGGAAACTCCTTTACGCTACTAATCGGAGCAGGATGTGACGACACGCAGACTGTGATAAAGGCCTTGAACAACGCGCAACACCCACTGACTTTAGACTAGTTTTTTTTCTGGTCAGTGGTGGAATTGTTTTAACTGCAAAATAGCACTTGTGGATGTTTGCGCCGAAACACGACTCATTTTTGCGCCGACCCGCCCAGGGAGCGCAAGTTCATTTCCTAGTTTACCGACGTGCGTCTGTGGAGGGAAAAGCCTGCTTTGCCCGGGTGCAAAAAAAGATTGATACATGCGTCAGTGTACAAAGTAGTCATTTGCGCTGGGTGCAAGATATGGCCCATTGTGTGTTATAAAGTCAGAATAAGATATAAATTCGCAATTCTAAGAAAGAAAAAATCTGAATTGCGAGTTTAGGCTATATCTCCCAATTCTAACTTTATAACATGCAATTGCGAGTTTATATTAGGCCTATGCAATTCTGAGGAAAAAAAAGTTTGAATTGCGATTTTGGCAGAAGCTCCCAAATATTTGACTCACTAAAAATATAAAATATTTGACAATTAAAAGAAGAATTACAGTCATTCATTTGAGAGTTAGACTTGTTGTTCATAATTAATTTTTATATTTGGCAGAAGAATGCGGGCAGCATTTTGCCCACGTGCAGAAAAAGAAAACTGATTTGAGGACTGTTTTTCTCTCGAAGGATCTTCGGGTAAGAGGTCCAGGTGCTACGTGCAGACCACTGAGGGCGCCCCCTCAGGAGCGACAAGGAGGAGCTGTGCTTCTAGCCCTGAGGCATTTCTTCTTACACCTCAGAGGCCATCATGATCTAGTACAAACAGAAAATTTGTCGGTGGTCTCCTACATAATTCGTCTGGGGGGGAGCCTGAGGTCACACACTATATGTGCAGAGTGCAGACTGGTGCATCAGGTCCTTCTCTGGTCCCATGGCAAGTTGCTCTCACTCAGAGCAACACATATCACTGGGGACCAAAATTTGGGAGCAGACGTCCTGTCGAGGCAGGGGCTGAAGCCCAGGGAATGGAGATTTTACCCAAATATGTTGGCGTCACAAGAGATGACCCACTGTCTGCTCTGGTTCTCCCTTACACATCCAGCCCCGCGGGACCAGATACCATGGGGCTGGATGTGTAAGGGAGACATCAAGGGAAATGCATACAGCCTAAGCTCTGTATGCGTTTCCCCCGATTGCTCTGCTCCCAGGAGTTCTAGAGAGGGGGGCTGACCCTTGAGGGGGATAAGTTCCTGAATACAGGTCTCTCATCTGAGGTTGTGGAGACCAGCCTCGGCTCTAGAGCTCCCCCTACTAGGAATCTTTATACTATAAGTGAAAGTTGCTGTTAGTTGGACCCAGTTAACTGCCCAGTGGCTACTGTGACTGTCTCATTGAACTGTCTATAGTTTTAACTACTGCAGGTTATTAGGCCTGGCATAGGATAATTCCAAGAGATGATGGTGGCTGTAAAGACTGTTTCTAAAAATGAAAGACCAAAGATTAGAGAGAAAATCTGGATAACAAAGTTTAAGTGAATCCAGCATTTAAACTAAAGATAGCCTAACCTTAGAAATGTTCCTTGCAACATATTTTATATTGTTGTAATGGTTCTAATTTGGAAGTTAAACATTTACATTTTAACATTTGTGAATGAGAAAGAAGGTTATTGTAATGAATTCAATATTACATTATGTCTAAGTTAGAGTCTTAAGAGGCTGTTGAAAATGTGTATAGTGAGATAGATCGTTTGAGTTGAGGCAGGGATGGTGCTATGTCTGACTAGTGCTAAAGCTTGAACAAAACAAAGCAATGATTTTAGAATCAAAACAGCCCAGATGATTTTTCTAAAAACAATTGATACATGAACAGACATGATTTGAACTGGTTAAGAGACCATGTAAAACTAGGTAAAACCTAAAGAAAAATGTGAAGTAAATATTTTTAGAGACAACTGCTTAAGCAAATCTTGACTGTGTTTATGTATGTCTAGTGTGTGTGTGTGTAGGTGTGTGTGTGCTGGGGTGGTGACTGCACTTTATGTCTTGTATTTGTTAGTTTGGGGTACTATTATTTTAAGATTTTGTGGATCTAGTGTCATTAACCTCTGGAATAAGTGTTTTATAATTACAGATTAAGTGAAACAACTAACTTTAAAGAAGCTGATAATTCTGAGTGAATCTGATGAAAAGACGATATAGAACATGGGCTGAGATTTAATTGGATTGGTTTACAGCTCTGTCTGCTAGTGCTAATTCTATACTATTGTCATTTATGATGTTGATTTGAATTACTATCTGGATTAGTGTATTTGTATAAATTGGAATTGTGAAGACTGATGTCCATCATGGGTTAAAAAACCTTGTCTAAATTAAACTGAGGGTCTAAATGTAAATAGTCCACTATTTGTGATCAGAATGACAAACGTAAAAAATAATAGATTTGACAGCAGAGTGACAAAGTGACAAATTGGCTAAGTCACCATAAAAATTATTGAGAGTGCTCCTCACATTTCATGAAAGGTGGAGGACGGGGAGGAGCATCATGTTGTTTGACATGCATGCCCTTGACCAAGTCTGTACAAAACGTCCTGACAGACAGGACTTGAAAACTGAGAGAATGTGTTGTTTGTAGTTGGTTGTGGCTTCAGAGACAAAACAACAGGCCTGAATTGGGCAAGATAAACAGTGACCACTGAATTTTAAGTGTTAAGTCTTAGGGCCGTTGCCCTAAAATGATTCTCTTTAAGGAGCTCAGAGTTTGTGGCTTTAACTGAAGCCTGTAAATTAATGAAAGGAAAATGTGCGAGAATTTAGACAGATTATTGTAATTCGTTTGCGATTGATCATGATTTTGGGGCAGTGGTCAGATGGTCGCCCTATCTTTCATGCTGAGTTAGTATCAAATTTTTTGGATCCTATTTTGTTGCCTGATCGAATTTATATTTGTTAATGTGCAGCGCATACTAACAAAAACATGTCATTTTATAGGTATACATTTTTAGAATTATAATTTCATAATTATACGGTATATATATGTAAGGAATAATTGACGACAGGCCGTTGAATTATTAGAAAAATAATGCACACCCGAGGTGGTAATGCGGTCACAACGCGAAGCGGAGTGGCCTTTACACCTCGGGTGTGCATTATTTTTCTAATAATTCAACGGTATGAAGTCAATTATTCCGCTTATACTACAGTTACCACACCTCGAAACATGTTCAGATGATGCATTTCAAGACGTTTGTCAAGTTTTTGTCATTGAAACGCTCTTGTATGTAGGACTAATTTCTTACGCATCTAATCCCATATCCGTTGCTAATTCCAAAACGTCATTTTAGAGTTAGTAACGAAGGTTTGAGGCACTGATAGCAGACTAATGTTAGAGACACACTTACGACTCGCTGAAACATTCTAATGCTGACTGTTTCCATCGACTGTAGCAGGTCTTAAAGGGATACACTCCACTGGTTTTTCATATTAAACTATGTTATTCCCTTAACTAAGACGAGTTGACCTCTCTCGTCTCAGTGCGTGCACTATATCTCTCTATATTGCCGCAAAACTATGTTAGCACGTAGCTTAGCCCAGTGCATTAAATATGGGCCTTGAAGAGAAGCGACCAAACACTTCCTCGTTTTCCCTATTTAAACAAAGTTACTTGAGTAGTGTAACTCGACCTAGGCTGGTGACACAAAATAAAACGTTGCGCTTTTCTAAGCGTTTAAAATTGATGACATTATGGCGGAATACCATAGCAAGTGCTTTTAAGCACTTCGCGCAATAATATCATCACTCGTGAAAAGTCCTCTCCCCCTCCCTCTCATTTGTTATTTATTTGTTATATTATCTGGAATAATTACGAAAGCCCCTGCAGCAAGACTATCAATTTATTTTATATATTCAGTTTAATATTCTATTTATTATAGATAGGACTATACTTTATTTATTAAAATTAAACTGCATACTGTCCATTTGATTGTATGATTGTGATTGTGAAGTTAGACATCAAAAACTGCAGATCAAGCACATGGGGCTGCATGCTTTTTTAACAAATAATATAGTTACAAATTTACAATGATAACAAATAATATAGTTACAAATTTACAAACATTATCATTATAACCAATGCAACATAATGCCTTAAAATGCAAGCCTACAAATATCCTTTAGAACCCTCTGTTAACTATAATAGATTTTCCATATTACTTTTCCAAATAATACTATTAAGAAATTAATCTGTTGGTATCAAGTGGCTCCCCTACACTTCCACCTAATGTTAGACCTACCTATTGCCTTCCCCTGTCTTTCCTGATCCACCATCCTCACACCTGAATGAACTCACTGTTAAATATAGCAGCCTAAATTCAATTCTTAAATCAGCCTAGTGATGGCATCAGATAAGACAGCTATTATGCAGTAAGGTTGTGCTGCTGTTGAAATTACATTCACATTTTGGATTTTAAAATGTACAAATATGGCACACACATAAAATATAGCACAGACCTTTAAAGAGAAAGGGAGATGTGACCCTGTAATTACAGCTTCCATGTCACCCAACAGGTGTAACTATAGCCTGTATATGTCTGACAGCACAGCTAACATGAACAGCTAATGGTAAAATAAAATCTATGATTCCATGGTAAACCAGACTTATTGCATAAGTTATGTTTTCCAGCTTCTAGTCATTTATTGTGCATGCTACCTTATATTTACCAGTAGTTATTTTAACTTAATAAAATTGAGATATGTCATTCATGGGACTGGTACCATAGGGTTTAACCAAAATCTAAATGTAGCTCTCAGCAACATTAGTTTTCATTAAGTTAGCAAACACTAGCCAGTCTGTTAACATTAATATTTGCAAGCCTCCAGGTTTGGTAGCAAATCTATGCATGATTCCATGGAAAGATGGAAATACCAGTTTTCAGCTCAGCAACCTCGGTTTTGCATATTTTAAGCTAGTCGTAACTTAAACCACTATTTGGCTGCTACATTGCCAGTATTAGCAAACGCATGGTAGTCTTTTTATTTTTTTTGAATTTTTTTATTGAGATAACAGTAAAAGGGAATACAGAGACATTTGAATCCATAAAACAAAAAGATCACAATTCTGCATCTTATATCACATATCAATCATGTTTCTAATACATTCTTTTCAACAGTTTTGATGTCTTTAGAGCTTTTCGATTGTTTTGTATTGAAGTTAGAGAGTCATAAAAAATCTTCAGATCAGTGGAAAATAGTCTAACATTTGGTACAGTCGATATACATTTTGCTTTATGTGATATTTTCCAAATAGAATGAGAAGTTTAATTATATAAACCAGAATCACAATCCACAAACAAGACCATTACATCAGTTATTGTGACAAATTTATAAAATAACTCAAAAAGAAACCAAGAAACTTGGGACCAAAAAAAGTTAGTATAATTACAACTGAAAAATAAGTGTACAATTGTTTCATTTTCTTCTTTACAGAAACTGCATAATGGGGAAACCCCCTTTTTTGAATTTACTAATAAAATTATTACATGGATAGTATCTGTTTATTATTTTAAAGTGACTTTTTTAGGGATTACATATTAATTTATATCGGACCACAAATTCTTAAAAACAAGGAAGTGGTCATCCTGTTTCCACTTCACCATTGCCCTAGGGTAAGAACTTTTTTCTTTGATTAAAATTCTTCTGATATACATATATTATTAAAAAAAAATTCTCTAATGGAAAGGCCCCCAACAGTCAGACTAGGAAGAGAATTTAGAATTACAGGATTATTTTTCGTTTTTTATAAGATAAAGTAGTTTCGGAGAGATACAATGAATGAGTTTGAAGTAGCCTATTCTTTAGAACATTTGTCCAAATATAATTAACAAATTCATTATAATTAAGTAGGTTTCCTGACTGATTTATCAATTCTGTAACAAAAATTAAACCTCTGTTAAACCAATCGTTGCAAAAAATGGTTTTGTTTTTGAATAATACATATTGGTTATTCCAAATAACACAGGAACGCAAGCTAGTCTGTAGGCTTCATGAATATTTGCAAGCCTCCAAGCACAGACGTCACACTTTAAAAACCTGTTGCCTTTCACCCACTTTAGCTGCTGGACCCTCTTTCTTCTTTCCCCCTTTCTGTTTCTATTTTTAGCCCCCGACAATTTTTTTGCTTTATACATCTTTTTCGACGACAACTTACTACTTGTACCTGCTCGCTCAGGGCTCACGCGCGCGCCCCCCGCTCGCTCATAATTCAGGAGGGCGCCTACTCTAGCCTATCTGAAATGTTATATAGCATTGAGGAAATGCAGAAATTATTTATAAACGCACAACAGCAGCTACATATAGCTACAGAAAAAAAAAAAAAAAAAAAAAAAAATCACTGACCATCGCTTTGGCATATAGCGCATACCCACTTTTTGCGCCACGTGAAACGGTTAATATATCTGAGTACTACCACCTGCTTAACACACATCGCTGAACTGATTGGCTTTGTTTTTTCTTTCCAACTTGTGAGAGGCTCTTGTGCGAAGCGTCATGCTCCTCCGAAAGACACCTGAATGCGGTAAGCTATAAGGAGAAATCAACAGTACACAAATGCTGAGCAAGCTTAAAATGTAAATGCTGAAAGTTTTCTGTGATGGATAGGGTTAGTGTGGGGGGTATAATAATACAGTTTGTACAGTAGCCTGTACAATCCATAAACTAATTATGTCTGTAAAAAGTCCCCATAAAACAAAAACATTGCTTGGTCTTGTTGAAATGAGGACTGTTAGGCTGCGTTACACATGGCATTAACATGCGATCACCATGGCGCGTTTACATTTGTTCACCTGTATGTGGATAACCGATCAGATTTCTATTTCCTGCATAATATTTAATTTAGGTCTGTGGCACGACACCAGATTAAGAGTAAAAATTATACAAATTAAACAATGTCCCAATTGCTTTCACTCACTCACTTTACTTTCCTATGCAATCTCCAGTAATTAGATCAAATTAAGTTTTTTTGAACGAAGGTAAGTTTTTTGAACGAAGGAATTCTAGAGAACAAAAATAACTGATTGATCGTGTTAAACAAATCACATCATCGATCATCTGGTTTGCGTGCAACTATATTGACAGAAATGGGAGATTAATAATACTGAAACAATTAAAAACATTCAACATTAAAAGATTCCGATTCCGATTATTCCTCTGGCAAAGCAGCGTGCAGCTCTTAGGAATATGAGAATTTCTGCTCTTTGTCGCATAGCGCAAAAAAGTGCCCTTGAGCCGTTTCCACACTTTTTTTTTATATGGCAAATTCTACCTTTTGGGTTTCCAGTCAGCCACCCCCAACACCAAACAAACAAACAAAAAACAAACAAACAAAAAATGGAGAGAGTATTCAGGCAGTTCATTGAAATTTGCCAGCCTGTCATTTCAATTTCACAAATAATTGCAAGTGTCCGAAATATCAGAAGACGACGGCAGAATGAAGCAGTTGCTCATCTGACTCGAAGTAGCCTAAAATACCCTTATGCGACGAAGCCCAAAGGTCTGGGAGAGACCACGCAATAAGGCGTTCTGTGAGGAAGTTGTGGAGAGACCCTTTTTTTTGCCACTTTTTGCCAGGCTCGATAGTACACTACACCAAAAACTAGTTGAGGATAAATTCTTTAAAATTGGGCAATTCCAGCCCATAACGGACGTGACATTTGCAGTCAAAACTTGAAATATAAATTCTCAGAAAATGCATTTAAAATAATGAAATGTCTGTTTATATCCATACTCCCTTAATAAAGGAGTCCAGACATTAGAAAAATATAAAACGCATGTGTAGACTGATATTTAATATGAGGGAAATACACATGAGACATGAGTCATGTGTCAAACAATCTTTAACTTTTAGGTGGCAAAATATTTTTTAGTACACTGTGCAAAACAAAAGTAGCCTAATAGGGTGATATCAGCTAAATTGGGCCACTTTTTGGTAAATCGTTTTGGACAATAATACAATACCATATATGCCTTTTCCATTTGTTTTTATAATTAATAATGACTGTTTTTGATATTTTTGTGTTGAAATTATGTAATAAAATATAATTATTTAGGCCCTACAGTTCTTGAAACATCAGCTGTGCCAACTTTTTTTGCATGAGCAGTTTCAGGTAAAATGGGCCAGCTGTTCATGTAAAATGGGCTAGTCAAATGCAAAGGGAAATAGTACTAATAATGTATCATCAATTTTAATTTTAAAACACAATTTCTTATACAGCCACATAACATTTAAACTGCATTAAACAAAAAGCCATTTTTGCCATTAAACAAACATTTTGGGTGCAAAACCCACATTCAAATGTGCAATTAAAAAAGTCCATTTTGGAACAGCATAGATTAGTGAACTGTGTGTTTGTGTTTGTGTTCGTTTTCATGTTTTTCTATCCTGGTAGGGACTTTAACCCGAATGCACACAGACTCATGGGGACTCGAGTCACTGTGGGGACCTAAATTGAGGTCCCCATGGGTACAGAAGCTTATAAATCATACAGAATGAGTTTGTTTAAAAATGCAGAAAGGTTTCTGTGATGCGTAGGGTTAGTGTAAGGGGATAGAATATACAGTTTGTACAGTATAAAAAACATTATGCCTATGAAGAGTCCTCACAAAGATAGCGAACCAGACGTGTACACACACACACACACACACACACACACACACACACACACACACACACACACACACACACACACACACACACACACACACACACACACACACACACACACACACACACACACACACACACACACACACACACACACACACACACACACACAACACATGTGTATGTGTGTTTGTGAGTGACACAGATGATGGCCCATTTTAGCTGAAACCATGTTGCCCATTTTACCTCAGTGGGTTAAGGTAAATTGGGCCACCAAGAAAAACATCACTTTTTCAAAAAATATGTTCATATACCAAACTAACAACATTCTTTCTGATTGATGCCATCAAGACAGATATTATGCATAGTTTTTTTATGTGCATGTTTGTTTTTTTATGTATCATCCTTATAATAGTTGGATTAGATTTGGTATGCCAGGCTACTTACCATGCAGCTTTCTGGTGTAGTCTTGTTTTTAATTATTCCCCTGCCCACCATAGCAATCATAAACCAATCAAATCACCTGTTATTTGTCAAGCACAGTTATGACAACAGTTTGAAATCCTTTGCAGTCATTGGCTCTAAATTTCATAGGGGCTGGGACCCCAAAACCTTAAATTGCCCATTTTACCCATTTTACCTGATATCACCCCTACTAACCGGATGAAGAATGGTCGGCCTCCATAGAACATAAAATATTCTTTTTATTTTATTTTTCGTGTTCGCATTTATGAGAAAAAACAAAACAATGTTATGAGTAGGTTATGGACGTGACAGTTCTCCGTTACGGACATGACCGTTCTGAAAGCGACTTTAAAACTTTCACAGAGACCTCAAACAGAAAGCACAAAGCCTTTCTTTAAAGTGAATTTCGTTTTTTTATTAATTGTATATTAATTTTAATCAATGTTTCAACCAATTGCCTGGATTTAATAAATAAGAATAGTAGAAAATAGATCATCAAGGCCCGTACGGAAACGGGAAAGAAGGCAGTATTCTGCACCTTCAGCATGAAATACTTTGCAAAAGGACACCTCATAACACCTCAGCAGTGCCACATGCTGATAGCATCCATGCCATGCCACATTGAGGCAGTAATACATGCAAAAGGGGCCCAAACCAAGTACTGAGTACATATGCATGATTATACTTTTCAGAGGGCTGACATTTCTGTATTTTAAATCCTTTTTTTATTGATTTCATGTAATATTCTAATTTTCGGAGATTTTGAATTTGGGGTTTTTATAAGCTGTAAGCCATAATCATCAAAATTATAACAAATAAAGGCTTGACATATCTCACTTTGCATGTAATGAGTCTATATATTATATTAGTTTCACATTTTAAGTTGAATTACTGAAATAAATTAACTTTTGCACGATATTCTAATTTTGAGTTTTACCTGTATGTTTGTACTGCTGCCTGTCTTGGCCAGGTCACCCTTGCAAAATATGTTCTTAATCTCAATGGGACTCTCCTGGTTAAATAAAGGTTAAATAAAATATTATTTATATATTATAATATTTATATAATTATATATAATTATACGGAGGCGCGTGAACTGGACTCTAGTCTCATAAATGAACCGAAACTCAGCGTATAATGTACTTGCACAGACCTGAGAAATATATAGAAAGCTTGAAATGTCTACTTGTAAACAGAACAATTCAAAACGAAAGAGTCCCCAAGTAAATTCGGTTATTAAATAAACAAATAGCAAAATGAGCTGTGCGGTGTCCCCACCACTTTTCAAAGCAAAGTTACGCCACCGCCACCGACCACCAGTTCCGACACGAAAGCGGATTGCCATTGCACTGTACAAGCTGGCAACCTGCGGCGAGTAGATTAGAAGGCGAAACTTTCGGGGTTAGTAAAACAACCGGCCATGGTTTTTGTTGTGACGACTGCACCTTGCATGTGATGAAAATATCATGTGACACCACATTTATTTGTGTTAAAGCCCTTTTTCTCGACAAAAGGTGTTTCCAAACTAGTTTTTCGCGACATTTTAAGTATCAACATAGAATTTATGCGCTAAAGTTGAACGGAAAAGGATTGTGTTGACATAATTGTCGACACAATAATAATTGATAATTGGCATTTCCATCAACTATATCGGTAAACATTTTGATGCGCTAAACCTTTTTTTCGCAAAAAAAACCCTTGGATGGAAACCTGGCTCAACCTTAAAGCTTTTAAAACTTCTAAAACTTCATGGTGCAAACTTTCACAAGCCAACTTAAAGGTGCTCTAAGCGATGTCACGCGTTTTTAAGGCCAAAACATTTGTCACATAAAGCAAACATCTCCTCACTATCCGCTAGCTGCCTGTCCCCTGAACACACTGTAAAAAAAACGCGGTCTCTGCGGACACCCCAGGCTCCACAAACGGCTACAAAAACAAACTCTAGCGACCCGCACCACGAAAGATAACAAACTGCTCCAGCCAATAACCGACAAGAATGGTTTGGGGGTGGGTTTGAGGGGTTAGTGCGCGGATGAGGAGGAGGGAGGGTCTAGCTAGCCTCCGTTTTGTTTGGCAATAGTTCGAACGTCAACAAGAAGTGATGTCACCCAGGATCGCTTACAGAACCTTTAAAGTTTGTCTCGACAAACTTTTTAATCTAGTTAAAGGTGGGGTATGTGATTCTCTTTTTTGTCCATTTTTTTTTTCAAAATAACTTGAAATCCTATTCCTAACCCAATTACAGCCACTGAGTTAGAAGCACTGAAATGAAAATTAAGCAATTTAATCATCTGTGGAACGGGCAGGACTCGAAAAACTCCAGCCAATCATTTCCAAGACCACCTAGAATCATTGGACAGTAAGTTCGTCAATCAAACGGTTGTACCACACCCCCCTCCCACCAGCGCGCGCGACCACCTTCGTGCACATACTCAAAGCTTGTGACGCATGCGCATCTCGTCAGTAAAGCCGGTTCCATGATTGGTAGTAAATCGTCATTACAATCTCTCACGCATCTGAGTTTTCGCTTGTGCATGATTGCGCGTCCATGTTTTCGAATGGGTGGAGTCAGGGCCAGTGTTGGAGGAAAGAAGGTAGGACCATTTGAATTGTATATTTTCAAAATCTGCCAGTCGTTTTCCAAATCACATACCCCACCTTTAAGCTGGCTTTAGAGAGCCAATTTACTGAAATCCTATTTAAAATTATTATTATTATTAATTTTATTAAAGGCAGGGGTAGGGTAGTTTGTTTCTAAAGCACTTTTTCACAAATTTGTTTAAACTTTCTTTATATACCAATACATATCTAAAATGTAAGTACTATGAAAAGTGTCGAGTGATCGAGTGAATAAACACAGCTACTCTTTCCATTCGGGATGAATGCAATGATTGGCTGGGCGACTGTCACTCTCCCTCGCTACCATGGCTACCACCCCTGCTGCTACAGGAGATGCCCACATGCGCTCACCCGGTTGACTCGCTCATTTCGGAAGAGGAGAGGCACGTATCGGCCGGAAGCTAGGAAGTCTCACAATTATGGCAGAGAAAGAGCAGTCAAAATTACCAGTACCACCTGTACCGGCATATACAGTCAGCACAGGCAAACAAGGCAAAACAAGGTGATGTCACTCCATGCACTGCGCTCCTCTCCGCTCTGCGCTGGTAAACATGTCCTCCAGCTGAGCGGTCGGCATCACGCGTTCATGTGTTTTGGGGGCGTGGCTTTGGAAGGAGCCCAGAAGGGAGGGGGTGGGAGTTTCTCTGTTGGATACTTTCAAAATCCAGCAGTTTTCTGCTAGTTTCTCAAACGAGTCAATATCACTATAAAGTGCCTTTGGTGTCCTCATCAGAATCGCTCAGTCATCATGAACATAATGCAAAATAATGAAACTCTGAGGTTTTATTATAAATGGTCAAACACTTACACACATATAAAGTACAAAAATAAGTATCTTGAAATGTGTTTTTCTCATTTTATACCATTTTCTTTGATTGGATGTCTGTGATTTTGGCATGTCCCACACGCTGATCAGCTAACTTCAGTGAGTGTAAAAAGTCGTTAAATGACATAAAAATAAAATACTTTTTAAATGTTCTTATCGTCCTCGGCAAATTATTTAATAAAACAAGCCATTTTGATTATTTATATTTTATTTTCATAATAATATTAAGCATTTTGCATGTGTCCCTGAAATGACTGTCCACCCTGTCATTATGGGGTAAACGCCCCTTTAAGAAACCAAGTAATGTACTCAGTGACATCCCCTCCCCCGTTTGGTCTTTCTTTAGTGAAGGTTAAAACATCTGCTGCACACACAGTAAAAATCTACACTTATATTTCCTAATTTTCATCATATTGTGTTTGTAGTTGCGTGTTGTCAAGCTTAACATGTCCACCCTGTCATTGTGAAGTATTAATTAATTTAAAAACTTTTCAGATATTCAAAATATATATTTTAAACAGTGCACTGTCAGCTTTCAACAGTGAATCACTTTGCTAACTGCTGTACACCATGTGCTCATTAAATGCTAACTTTAGCCAAAAAAAGTCCACCCTGTCATTGTCCACCCTGTCACCAAGCCTTCCATGACAGGGTGGACATGGTTCATGATAAGGAGGACATTTGCAGTTTTTGCCACATTTTGATGGATTTTCATTGACTATTTGAAAAAATACAGCCATAACAATGTAAATAAATAAGACTAGGTAAGCCTAGTTTAGCTGGACCACTTAAAGGGGAATTTGTAAGAGAACGTTTTGAAATATTATATTTTTTTCCAGGAATGAGTTTTGGTTGCGCACAAAAGGTTTTCTCGTCGCTTGATAAACTTAAGATTGAGCCACTGTAGTCACTTGGACTATTTTAACGATGTCTTTAATAACTTTTCTGGGCCGGCAAGTTTCAGTCCCTTAGAAGCCTATGGAGGAGTGATCCAGCTCTCAGATTTAATCACAAATATCTTCATTTGTGTTCCGAAGATGAACGAAAGTCTTACGGGGTTGAACAACATGAGGGAGAGTAATTACTGACAGAGTTTACATTTTTGGGTGAACTATCCATTGAAGGTTTCTTGTTTCTGTTGTTTCTTTAATGTTCCTGTTCTCTTCTAGTTCACCCATTAAAGCATTTGTCCACCCTGTCATGCCAGGTTCCACCCTGTCATCTTGTTGTCCACCCTGTCATGTTCAACTTTTTTGAAAATAAACAAATTATTTTAACAAGTTAACAAAACCTTGTGTGTGTTATTTCTTAATAAACAAATGAGGCCCAGTTAGTATTGTTTTAAAGTTTGACTAAATATCTTTGTTGTTTGATTTTATTTAGAAAAGAATGTGCAACTATCGCATATTTTTTTGGGCAATACATATTTAGGCAGTAACTTCATTATTATCAAAAGACTTTTACCATCACCTAAAATGTTGTGTTGGGAAAGGGACACATTTTCTTTCTGCAGATCTACATTTTTTAATCACTATGCAATGAAAATGTATTTATTCTACATTGAATTTGTCCATGACAGGGTGGACATATTTTATGGTTTGCTCATATATTGTCAGCTTGCAGTTAATTCATAAAAAGTGCTGGAGCTTGACCAATATGCATTTCTAACAGCCTAAGGTCTCCCTAATACAACACATATAAAGTTAAATGGAAAATCTCAGATTTTTTGGTGGAAATTGTGAAGTGTCAAAGGCACTTTATGGTGATATTGACTCAAACCTACCTATTCTGCTCGAGAGAGCCAACTTACTGGAATCTTATTTAAACGTATTATCATTATTAAGTTGGCTTGAGAGAGCCAACTTACTGAAATCCTATTTAAACTTCTTATTAGTGGTGCTAGGTAAAGGAGAGGCATCAGTATTGTTATTGCTCATACGTATTATTAGTGGGTGCTTGGCCATTATTGCTCTATTATTTTCTTTTTCTTTATTACGCCAAAAGGCATCAAATCATGCGGATTATTGAGGAATGATGTGCTATGACTTTTATAAGAGATCAGGTGTATGATGTTCGCCCCAGGGGTGAAAAAGCGTCCGAAAAATCCCATAGACTTAACATGCGACAAACTTTGACGAGTCAGAGCGAGGATTTCGCAGAAACGTGTGATTTGCACATTTTGAAGAGGCTGGCAGGCTCTGTAAGAACATACCTCACAATGGGGTAAAAGTTTCACCCCTGGTGGGGGGGCAGTACCTGCCCAAAGTTTTCCATTGACTTACATGGGCGTCCTACACCATAGCATGCTTTTTTCCGACTGTGGTAAATTGCATAGGAATTTTGTATTGAACATAGCTCTGGATCACAGTGTCCTAGAAATGTACCGCCTAGAAATGTACATTCTAGGCGGTTGCTAAGGTATTTTGGGTGGTTGCTAGGTGGTTGCTATGGTGTTGCTAGGGTATTTTGGGTGGTTGCTATGGTGTTGTTAGGCGGTTGCTAGGGTGTTCTGGGTGGTCGCTATGGTGTTGCTAGGGTGTTCTGGTTGGTTGCTATGGTGTTCTGGGCGGTTGCTAAGGTTTTTTTTCATGGAAATAGGCTAATATAAAAATAGGCTAATAAATAATTAATGTATAATTAAAAAATAGTAATAATCATTTAAATTAAATTGAAAAAAATTATAGGGCGTAGCTGTCTGTAGCTGTCTTATCTGTACGTAGCCTAATATATTATTTGTTTGGGGGGAAAAAATGAGGTCGATGAATGTTACAATTGTACCGTAGGGGCCACAGGCATATCTTGCTATTTTACATTGTTGGTTTACTTAAAAAGGACATTAGTTCAGTCTTATTATTATTAATAACGCTATTTAATAATATTAATCATTAGAATTGATTGGGTCATATTAAGTTACAAATGTGTAGCTATATATTGGGCATTGTTTAGGTTAATAGAAAATAGAAGTGCAATTTGTTCATAACAAGTAGCCTAATGCACTGTGTGACGACATAATGCTTTTACAGTTCACAGGGAAAGATCACATCTATGGACGTTTTTTATGGGGTTGTGTCTACTGGTGACCATGAGTTGTCTGGTAAGTTCATTTATTATCACAACTGCAAAAATATTAGGTAGCCAACCATGTGGATATAATGTAAAATTGTATAAATAATTTTGACAACAATATTCTTTATGATATGCTAAAATAGGCTAGCATCTATTAACGTTTTTTACATTCTGAACTTCTGTTGTCTATGGCTAATATTTTTCCAGTCGCATTGTCTTAGGACCTAGCATTGTCTTAGGACCTAGACCTTTTAATCTAGTTGCTCTCAGTATTCTGCAGATGTGTACTTAATTATTAGGCCTATGTTCTTTCCAGATATGGTTCAAAACGTTTTATTATGATATGAAATGTCAAAATGACTTCAAATGAATTAAAACGCCTAGCTAATTGTAATTTCTTAAGCATGAAGCGCAAGCGCACTTCAGAGTTAACGCAAGTTGGACGTTGGGTTTCCATGTTGTATAGGGACTTTCCATAATGATTTTATACTGTAGAGTAGAGCCCTGCGCGGGACTGTTTTTTTTAATCCCGCTCCCACTGAATTTCTGACCATTACCGCCATAGACATAATAAAAATAGACCCTATGCCGCTTTGACTTGCGCGATACGTCAACGGTCCGCCATTTTGCGAGAGACTGCACTTAATCAGGGTAGCTGCGTTTTCTGGATAAAACAAAACTGTTTTTATATTTATCAACCGATTTCAGTGGTTTGTATGTGGTGTACAAAAAGTTCCATCTCTAGTTATTTAAAATCTCAATAGTTACACTTGTAAAATATTTGTTTTAATAAAGAATGGTCAAAGCTCAGACTGTCATGTATCTGGCTTTTTATTCTTGGATAAGAATGATGAAGACCCCCATACTGAGATATAATTTAAGTTTTCTTATTGTGGAAAAAGCATTTTCTGTGATTGACCAGATTTGAGCAATAACAAAGATAACTGATGAATCCATGATAATACATAGTTATGGTACAACTATGCAATGCAATAAATATAACATTTGTGAGAAGTAATAGTAAATAGTTTAGTCAATAAAATAAACATAGTATACAGCAAATAAAATAGTAATGTATAGTATAATTATATAATATCATCAATAATACAATCATAAAAATATTGATAATAGCATATGGTTTATTAATAATACTATATAATAGCAATAGAATAAGAAATATCAATTACAGAATATACACAATAAAAAATAAGTTAAATAGTGACTTATATTTAATATTTATCTCTTTTTGTTAAATTTCAGTTTTATTGATCAGTAATAGCCATTATAACAGAAGTAGCTTCAGTCAAACATACAGCAGGATACAACGTTAAAAAAGCCTAAATATAAAGTTATGAAACTTCACTTTGCCCTCAGCCAAAACGATTTACCAGGGAACCATTTATAGATTCATTAGACCAAAGATCGCCTGTTAGATATCCACAAGACGAATTATATCTCATGTTTAACCACTAGACTAGAGACATCCGAGCCGGCGGCAAACTTCAAAAGGACTGGCCGAGGTAAGGCTGTCCTCTGCGGGCTTAATGAGCGCCGAGCGCCCGGTGATCGCGTCTACAACTCCGAAACCGTCAGATCAAATTTTTAAATAGGCGCTATCTTTATAAGACAAACCACATATTTAAGCTTTAAACAACTACATTGTCGACTGAAAAACTATTAAAACTACATTTCGTGACACAATAACAGTAGTATTTTTTAATTTATCCTCTGAACGTTACTATTACTAATTAAATAATGACCAAATACAACCAAAAACAAACGTTCAGTCTTGCCTGTGAAAGATAATTCCTCGAAGCTGTTTTCAATTGTGTGGCGACTTGTACAGCCCCAAGCAGCGAACAAAACAGGCATTTTTCTCAATTCCCAGTATGAGAGGTATGGGAAAGTTGCCATCCCCAATATGGCGGCGCCGTTGACGTGCGCTCCAGCGGCCAATAGGGCGTCTATGTATTATAAATGTCTATGATTACCGCATGCGCTCCTGCAACACGTGTGTTATGCTCCCGCCCCCAGGTAACACGAGAATGAACCTCATTAGATCTTGTACCGACTCACAGAAAAACGCACAATTTGTGAGAAATCAAGATTACCCCCCCAAAAAAAACCCAAATATATTCCACATCTTCTTCTCTGAGGTGTATAGCCTATACCTGTTGTATTTGACATTTATAACAAGTAGGCCTAGGCTAGTTTTCGGGCTCTCATCTGTCAACTGCTCATGTCATCGGTCCGAAGATAGCCTATTTAACTCAGTGAAGAAAGTTCCTTGACACTTTTTTGGTGGATTTAAAAAATTGTTATTCTCACACACAGACATCAACAATCAATCTCAACAATGGTGACACTCAAATGAAAAGCCTCATGTTGCAATGCATGCTGGGTACCACCATAGTATAGAATAATCATAGGCCTATCACCTGGCTACATTTCACAGTGTCGCAGTGACTTACATTTTAGAACAATATTGTCAACGAAAGTAGTTCCAAAGCCACACCAGAGCAATTGTACATCTCCGAGCAACAGTGTAGTGTTTAGTTACTGAAAAATTAAGCATTTTTAAACAAATGATTTTATGACGCCATTCATAAAGACTGGCACAGTCACTTGCTTCGTTTTTGAATGAAGACAGTGACTTGCCGCCACCTCATGTACACCAATAAATATGTTTCAAGGACACCTATAGGCAGTGCGGAAACTGCCAACTTAGCTTACATACTGCGTTTTCTAAATCAGTTTCACTGACTACCTAACACCAGTATTTAATTGGGAAACAACCAATTAAGCATACACTGACAAAATCTATAATTGCTACATAAGCCTGTCATGCTTGTCCTCCAGTTATTATCGGTCAGACACTTTAGTTACCTATTCGGTTATCTATTCGAAAAGAAAAAAAATATTGTAATTGTGTAAATGTAATTTATTTAGAAACAATTAATTTATCAGTGTTCATTCAGCTTTTAGCTCTGTACGTGAATCAGCATATTTATCATAAATTGATTTCCAGGGCATTTTTTTCTAACCCTATTAAACTTGTGCATCACCATTCATACTATTTTATCAATAACCTTAATCAGAATATTATATAAAATCAGTATCAACAAAAAATAAATATTTCTAGATATAAAACTAACCCACCAGTAAATGGTGGCAAAATGTTTGAGTAAATAAGTCATTCATTCATGATTCATTCGATTTGTTCAGACAGGTGATTCATTCAAAGTAAAATGAAAGGGTTTTTTATGAAAGGGTTTTTTAAACATTGATTCAAAAATGGCAATTCATTCAATAACAAAACACTGCTGTGTTGCTCTGAGATGCGCAATGTTTCTGCTGTGATGTTTGTGTGTAGGCTACAGACAATTTTGTTTTTGTAAATTTGTTTAATAAGTAGATTTACATAGGTCTAAAATAATCTGTACTTTGGCACACATTACTGGGGTCTTGCAAGTCGCAGAAGCACGAGTTACGTGACCAGCAACATATTTCTGCTTCAAATATTGTGCGTAGTTAACAGTGAGTGGTGGTTTCAGACATTGTTTTATTAAAGTGTAAATTGCAGGTTAACCACCACAACCGATTAATGTGTACATTAAAGTGCACAATATGGATATATTTAAAAATTTCTGTCTTAAAATGCGTTAAAATAGCATTTATTGGGGTTTCTTCAAAGGTAGCGTGTTTTTTTACCGTAACTGGGTGATGATGTCATAACAGGGAGCTGCGGGCAGTAATGCACTCACTCTGTGTGTGCTGTTTGAGGGAGAATAAAACGATTTGCGGGACTCCCGCAAACTAGAAATATCTGAATAAAACGTAAAAACTAATACATTTTTATTCATCTGTTGCAGAAAATCAATAAGAACATCTAAAACAAAATAGAAACGGTTTACAGGCAGAGTTTCTATTTCTAACATGTCAGCAGCGAGGAGCGATGTAGCCAATCACAGACATATGTGTTGATTTCTTGAACGCAATAATGGCCAATCAGAAGCATTTACGATAGATTCCCCTCACCGCTCAAAACAGACTTTTTGTTCAGTGCTGAATTCTGTATGCTGGCAAATCCTCTAATTATAACAAACATAGTGTAACGTTATATATTATGGAAGCTTCATTGATAATAACAGAGATGTGCGAGATCTCTGTGAACTGATGTCAGCTTTAGGAATTATTATGGGATCGCACTTTGCGCGCATGTCATGCCAAACCATGCACGCAGTAGCCCGCTTGCTTTTATGTTATAACAGTGGTTTGTGTGTTAATGCAACAAACAATTGATCAGGAGCATGTATGCTGATGTGTATGGTGGGCTAACACGTAGGCTAACTTGAAAGTATTTGGAGGTACAGAAAAAAAGTATTTTTGCGGGCGGAAGCGGGACAAAACATGAATGTTGCGGTCGGGAGAAAGTAATAAGAAAGTAGTCGAGCACGTCAGTTATAACGACACACGTATTCAAAAATAGCCGGGTTTAAACCGGGCTTGGGCTCATAATTACAGTTTATGTGTCGGGCCGGACTCGGACACAGCGGGCTCGGGTAACGTTAGGGTCTTGCCTGATGTTTTGGGCCGATCTAAGCTCTACCTCGGGTAAGTTATGCGAACACTTACAGGCACGAATCAGCCGTTTGTCCTTGGGGAACTTGTGGAGCCTCTCCCCCGTTTTTGATGTATTCGTACATCCCGCACAAGCACAATAGTTAACCATTTTCGCTAGCTAGGACTCCAATATAACGTAACTCTAGGCTTGTTGCATAGACCGTAAAAGCTTGGAGTCCCTGTTATGACATCACGCCCAGCCTAGTGGAAGGAGGGGGCGTGGTTAAAAGCACTGTAAAACGAACCAACTTTTCATTATATTCAGCATTTGGTATAAAAAATATATATAAAAAACAATGGTGGGCGGTTCTTATCTTTATATTTAGTAAGCACATTGCATTATCTTCGTGAAAATTTTTACCTGCAATTTACACTTTAAAGTGCATTTGTCATTGGCGCACTCGTGACTTTAATAAATTCTGCTGGAACGAAAGAAAAGCTTGTACTGAAGGCGGAGTGGTTTGACCAATCAGGTGAAAGGGGCGTGTCAGCGCCGCCCACGTGTGCAAATGAAATATCGAACCCATAAACCGATTTGTAAACCACAAACGAAAAATCGAGCCAAAATTTATTTTTTCGTTTTTTAAACTAAACAAAAAAACGAATAAACGAGCTGGTTCTCTTACGAGAGTATCTCTCGTACTGCGTAATATCTTACGCTATGGGGAAAACTTTTCCTCGAGATATTGAAGCCAAAAATTATCCTTAATTTTAAATATGCAAAACGCTTTGCAGCAGCAAGCAGACAAGGGCGAGACAGCTCGCACGCCCATTGGCTGCCTTGCTGGAAAAGCTGCAGCCTATCGAGTGAGGCACTGCGTGACGTAATGACGAATGGGGACGCTTCGCGCCCATTTCGTCATGTCCCGCCAGTAGAGGCGTGGTCTCGCCCTATAAATACCCCCTCGATAGCTGTATTTCCTCTGATTTTTCTACTCTTCACGCGAAGCTCACGCATCGCTGGATCCAGAGTGAGAAGCCGCGCCGTTGACTTGTAGCCTTATCAGCGGGACGTGCCATCTTCTGAAGTCGCTGGCCCAGCCGCCTTCAACCGCCGTACCTGCTGCGCTTTCCGGCGTACTATATCCTTTTACTCTGCTAAGTGTGTGTGTGTTTGCTTACGTGACGCAACACCCATTTCTCTGTTCTAAAAGAGCTGCGTCTTTTTAAAGATGCCTTTCTGTGGCTCGTGCTGCGCCCAACTCAGTGATGAGGACCGTCACGTCATCTGTGTGTCCTGCCTGGGTCATGAGCACGCGGCTATCGCGCTCGCGCGGATGGTGGATGCCCGCACTGCGAACTTCTGCCCATGGTGACTCTGAGGACTCGCCTGGCGTCGTTCTCTGAGCCCGCGTCCCAGCCTTCTGTGCCGCGGCGCAAGAAGCGTCGCGCCCAGCGCGCTCCCGAGCCTTCTCCAGCCCGCCAAAGCTCGCCGGTTCGCCCGCCTGCTTCGCCGGCTTCACTTGAGTCGCTCCCGGACAGACAACGCCCGCCGTCTGCCGCCGCTTCCGCTCCCGAGTTGGACGAACCTGCTGAGGTATGCTCTCTTGTGGCTTCTGATAGCGAGGATTGGGCGAGCTCTGTGGACCTCCCCCCCACTGACGTATCTAGCCAACCCTCTGGAAAGAGACCCGGCATTGAGGCTGAGCTGATGCGTCTGCTCACCCAGGCCGTGGAGTGCATCGGCCTCGAGTGGGAGGCGCCTACTTTGCCGCCGCGCAACAGACTCGACGGGCGCTTTCTCAAGAAGGACGAAGCCCCGTCTAGGTCTAGGGCCGCCCCCTTCCTCCCTGAGCTCCACGACGAAGTCGCCAAGTCATGGACCGCCCCTTTCTCCGCCAGGCTGCGCACTTCCACCTCTGCGGCTTTTTCCTCTGTCGTCGGCGCGGGAGATATAGGATATCTCTCCATTCCTCCTGTGGAGGCGGCGGTCGCGTCGCATCTCTGCCCGCCCTCTGCGGGACGGCGTGCGCAGACGACGCTTCCTTCTAAAGCCTGCCGGGTGACTTCATCGCTGCACGGGCGCGCTTACACAGCCGCTGGACAGGCGGTCTCAGCGCTGCATACTATGGCGGTCTTGCAGATTTACCAGGCTGACCTTCTCCTTAAATTGGACGAGGAAGGGCCGGGTGCTGTCAGTGTGGCGGATTTACGAGGCGCTACGGACCTTGCTCTACGCGCCGCTAAAGCCGCTGCTCAGGCCATGGGGCGGAATATGGCCTCTCTCACAGTTGCTGAGAGACATCTGTGGTTGACGTTGTCTGAGATGACGGAAGCTGAGCGCTCTGTATTCCTCGACGCGCCCATTTCCCCTGCGGGCCTCTTCGGATCTGCCGTCAAAGATTTCGCGGACAGATATTCTGAGGTGCAGAAGACTTCGCAGGCCATGAAGCACTTCCTCCCGAAGCGCTCGAGCTCCGCTGCAGGTCGCTCTAAGCAGCCGTCTGCTCGCAGCCTCGGCCTGCATCGCCCGCAGCCGCCGCTACACAGCGCCGCCAGGCCCGGGATCAGAGACCGCGCTCTCGCTCTGCTGGACGCCGCCCCGCTCAGCGCGGGCCCCGGCCGAAGATTGAGCTCAAACCCGAGGCCTCGAAGCTTTCCTAGCCACTCTAGGAAAGCGACGGTGTTCGGATCCCGCTGCGGCCGGTTCCCCACCGAAACGATTCGCTCGTTCAGTTCCTTGCGTTGTGACTGTGCCAGTGTATTTTGCAGTGAAGCAGCCGGTGTCTCAGCCCGCTTGCCTGCACACAAAAGCCGTTTTTATGGCTACCCAGATAAATCCAATAAAGAGTGTATTTTCTGGTATACCGGCCACGGCCGATGGTGTTATGAGTGTTGTAAGAATGCCCACGCCCCAGTGCCCATTCCCACACCCAGACACAGCCCGCCACGGTGCGAGGCTAGCACACATAAATCTGACTCAGGTCGATTGTGCAGACAATGTAGTGAATGCGCCCATACAATGCCCGCTCACGCTACATGCCGTGTGTCCCTTGGTTTCTGTAAAAACGAAACCAACACACAGTCTATCGGCTCCGACCGAAAGCGTGTACAGTGCAGTAGATGTGCCCGTAAGTTTGCGCCCACATCCCCCCGCAAGCACGCCGAATCCCACGGGATTCGCCCCGCTCACTCTCGCTGTGCGTCCCGCCATAGAGAATTTGAGCGCGGCCAGGCTGCCCGCTGTGTTCAGCGCGCCCCCCGCCTCGAACGCTGTAAACACGGCGTTGTGTTCCCAGGGTACCGGGGCTCTCGAGCCGTTGCCTGGTCACGGCCAGAGCCCGGTCTGCATTCTACCCCTAGCTATTCACGCAGAAGCGTGGTCAAAGCTACCCGGGGTGTCAGACTGGGTGCTGAACACTATAAAGAGAGGCTACTCGCTACAATTCGCACGACGTCCCCGCCGTTATACGGCGCGCGTCGAGACTACGGTGAGAAACGAAGTATCTCATCTACTTCGAGCCGAGATAGCGAAACTGCTGAGCAAGGGGGCCATAGAGCCCCTTTCTCAGGCTCAGAGCGAAGGGGGCTTATACAGCAGATATTTTCTGGTACCGAAAAAAGATGGGGGCTTCAGACCCATTCTAGATCTGAGACAGCTGAACAAAGCGCTTGTGAAGCGCCAGTTCAGGATGCTTACGACCAGGGGAATCCTCGCGCAAGTGCGCCAAGGGGACTGGTTTATGTCAATAGATCTGAAAGACGCCTATTTCCAAATACAAATAGCGTCCCATCACAGGCGATTCTTGAGATTCGCGTTCGAGGGCCAGGCATATCAATACACAGTCCTGCCGTTCGCCTGTCCTTGGCACCCCGTACATTTACGAAGTGCATGGACGCGGCTCTCGCACCCCTGAGACTTCAGGGCATGCGAGTTATGAACTACTTGGACGATTGGCTGATTCTAGCTCGATCACGGTCAGAGCTCATAGAACACAGGGCCACACTGCTCGAGCACCTCGAGAAACTGGGCCTGACAGTCAACTGGGAAAAGAGCTCGCTGTGTCCCAGCCAGAGAATTTCTTTCCTGGGAACAGTGTTAGACTCGCTATCCATGACGGCACGCCTGTCACCGGAGCGCGTACTAAGTATTCAGCGCGTCGCGGAATCCTTCCGCCACGGCTCTATAGTCCCGCTCAGACGGTTTCAGAAAATGCTGGGCCTGATGGCCTCAGCATCCTCTGTACTCCAGCTGGGCCTGCTTCGCATGCGCCCACTGCAGAGGTGGCTGAAAGCACGGGTCCCGCCCCGGGCATGGACCACGGGCCGGTGTCGCCTCAGGGTCGACCAATGGTGCGTTTCGGCTCTGGAACCCTGGAAAGTAACCAGCTGGTATCAGTCTGGTGTGAGTCTGGGGACCGCCTCAAGGGTGAAAGTGGTGTCTACGGACGCCTCCACCACGGGGTGGGGAGCGCTGCTCGAGGGCAGACCGCTGGCTGGCCTATGGTCAGAGCGGGAGAAGCTCCTTCACATAAACTGCTTGGAAATGATAGCAGTCGACAAAGCGCTCTGGCGCTTCCGTCCCCTGATAAAGGGCCACCACGTCTTGGTCCGGTCGGACAACACGTCAGTGGTGGCGTACATAAATCGCCAGGGCGGCGTCGGGTCCACACGCCTTTGCAGGCTGACGGAACCCCTCTTGGTCTGGGCCCAGCGCAACCTCCTTTCTCTGAAAGCGGCGCATGTGCCTGGGCACCTGAATGCGGGTCCAGACAAGCTGTCCAGAGACAACGTCCCGACAGGAGAATGGTCGCTGCATCCGCAGACGGTCCAGCTGCTGTGGGAAACGTTTGACAGAGCGCAGGTGGACCTGTTCGCGTCCCGCGAGAACGCTCACTGCCCAGTATTCTTCTCGAAAAGCAGGGACGCGCTGGCCCATGCTTGGCCCAGCGGTCCCCTGTATGCTTTTCCCCCCGTCTCGCTCCTGCCTCAGGTGTTGGAGCGGATCAGGGAAAATGGATGCCCAGTGCTGCTTGTAGCTCCGCTCTGGACGAACCAGGCTTGGTTTCCGGTCCTGATGCGGCTGGCCAGCACTGCCCCGTGGCCTGTACCATTGAGGAAAGATCTCCTCTCTCAGGCGGAGGGCTCGATTTGGCATCCTCGCCCGGATCTGTGGTCCCTGCACGCATGGGCCATCAACGGGTACCCGCTAGCCTCCCGGAAGGAGTGCTAAACACGATCGCGCAGGCTAGAGCTCCGTCTACCAGACGGCTCTATGCCTCGAAATGGTCGGTGTTCTCTACTTGGTGTCGAGCCCGTGGCTTTTCACCTGTGGACTGCGGGGTTAAGGAAGTGCTTGCCTTCCTTCAGGAGCTGATGGATAAGGGTAGGACCCCATCCACGCTCAAAGTTTATGTGGCGGCCATAGCAACGTTTGCTAAACCGGTGTCTGGCCAGTCACTGGGGAAAAACGACTTAGTCGTGCGTTTCCTACGAGGAGCTCGGAGGTTAAACCCTCCCAGGCCCCCTTCAGTCCCGGCTTGGGACCTTTCCACGGTCTTGGAGGCCATGAAAGGCGCCCCGTTTGAGCCGATCCAGCTGTCGGACATGAAGCACCTGTCCCTTAAGACGGTGTTTCTATTGGCTCTCGCTTCAGTGAAGCGTGTAGGGGACTTACAGGCGCTTTCTGTAAGCGCGTGATGTCTGGAGTTTGGGCCTAACGACTCAAAGGTCGTACTCAAACCGAGGCACGGCTACGTGCCGAAATCCCTCAATACACCGTTTAGGGCCCAGGTAATTTCCCTGTCTGCCCTTCCGGTTCTCAATGAGGAGAGGGACGCGAGTCTCCTTTGCCCTGTCAGGGCGTTAAGGGCTTATGTGTCCCGCTCGGCTGGGTTCAGACAGACCGAGCAGCTTTTCGTGTTGTTTGGCGGCCGTTCTAAGGGACTTGCCGCTTCAAAACAGAGCCTATCCAGAAGGAGAGTGGATGCCATAGCGCTGGCTTACACTTCCAAGGGCCTGCAGTGCCCATTGGGTGTCAAAGCGCACTCCACGAGAGGCGTGGCCTCGTCGTGGGCATGGTATAGCGGGGTCTCCCTGCAGGATATCTGTACGGCTGCGGGCTGGGCCTCGCCGTCTACATTTATCAAGTACTATAACCTGGAGGTGCCCGCCTTACAAGCTAAGCTTCTGGCGGTCTGAACTTCGGGCTTGTCGGCCGCCATGCGGCTTATGTGTACCCCTACGGGTCTGTTACCCCTACGGGACTTTTATGAAGGAGTGATGCTTCTAGCCTCTCCTCCTCTACTCTGTGTGAGTTGTGGTGATTGTGCACTAGATGCGCCCCGGGCTTGGCCCCGGGACTCTGGTGTTGGATCCCTGTCCGCACGGCGTGTTGCATGGTGTTCCCCATAGCGTAAGATATTACGCAGTACGAGAGATACTCTCGTAAGAGAACGTACTCGGTTACTAACGTAACCTCGGTTCTCTCTAGAGAGGGAACGAGTACTGCGTATCTTGCCGTGCTTGGAATACGCTCTGGTTCGCTTCGGCGTTGAAAAATCAGAGGAAATACAGCTATCGAGGGGGTATTTATAGGGCGAGACCACGCCTCTACTGGCGGGACATGACGAAATGGGCGCGAAGCGTCCCCATTCGTCATTACGTCACGCAGTGCCTCACTCGATAGGCTGCAGCTTTTCCAGCAAGGCAGCCAATGGGCGCGCGAGCTGTCTCGCCCTTGTCTGCTTGCTGCTGCAAGCGTTTTGCATATTTAAAATTAAGGATAATTTTTGGCTTCAATATCTCGAGGAAAAGTTTTCCCCATAGCGTAAGATATTACGCAGAACTCGTTCCCTCTCTAGAGAGAACCGAGGTTACGTTAGTAACCGAGTACGTTTTTATTTCTCGTTATTCCATTCCAAACAGGAAATCAAATGACCAAAAAAAACACGGACCCCGAAGCTGTCCTCTATCTACCAGTGTTGCAATAAAATGCAATACAATAACAATACAAAAGTAAATTAATAGTACACACTAACAAATTAGCCTCAATATTTGACTCATCAGCATAGATAAAACAACTGACTTACTGCGCCGCTCACCTCTAACTCCCGCTGTATACTACTATAGTCTATACTGACCGCGTCTACCCACCTAAAAGACCGCATCCAAATGCGCTTGGCTCGTTTTTCTCTTTTGACTCCGCACACACGGAGAGCTACTGCACTCATCTCTTGCACATCCATGTTTGTTTCATCAGTTATGCGTCTCCTAGCAACGATGCGCGTTTCTGTGCGAGTTTGTTTTGTTCGGAATGACTTGCAAGTCTGGTAGTGTATGATTCTCAGTTATGTTGTGTATGATGCCCAGTTTTTCTCTGTAATCATTCACAAAGTCAGCAAGTGTATGATGCCTGCTAAACTAAAGCAAAACTAAGGCATGGGCAACAAGGAAAAGGCTCAGAAATGCAGTGCAGACCCATACTGGGTGAACAGGGTTTATATAGACGGTTTTAACGGCAACAACATAAACAAACGTTTGTGGCCATAGAAATCATATAGAGACTAGAAGCCCTATTGGCCGCTGGAAACCGAGAAATCCGGCCGCCATTTTGAACCGGTCGTATTCCTAGTTTCGTTGCGTGGCAGCAGATAAGATGCCAGAGCATTGTGGAGCATTTTCCTGTTCTAATCGCCGGACCATCGAAAATAGGGCTTTTCACAAGTAAGTCTTAACATTACCGTACTATTGGTTGTATTTTGTGAATAGAATATTACCAGGTAATCGAGAAGGAATACCAGGTAATCGCAAGGATATTTGCTATTACTGTACTGAAATCGTTGTGAAATGCTGTTTACTGCATCAGCCGGTGTTCACCCGGCATGGAGAGAGGTGGGGTAACTGTTAAAGTAATAATTAAGAGCTTAAGGTTGTCAGATAAGCATTCAACTGCCCTGTTGTATAGGTTATTTATTTGTGTTTGCGCACATGATATCAGGAAGCAATGTTACACGCATGACAGCGATGCTTATTTGAGTTACCCCTCCAACTTCTAGTTTTATTGATAACCTATATCTTATCATGTGCGATTTGGCTATTGATATTACAGAAGTCCTGTGGTAAAATTGCATTAACTTACTCAATCTACCCTTGTAAAGTTAATCCGAATAGGGCTTTAGTCTCGACATTTCCCCCTCCCACATCCACATAAAAATGTAACGTTATAGGCTTGTTGTCCGAATTTAATTTTTAGAAATTACTGATTCAAACACGTTGAAAAGCTTTCTCACTTTTTATTAGCTACAGGTAGAGAGAGAGAGAGAGAGAGAGAGAGAGAAGAGAGAGAGAGAGAGAGAGAGAGAGAGAGAGAGAGAGAGAGAGAGAGAGAGAGAGAGAGAGAGAGAGAGAGAGAGAGAGAGAGAGAGAGAGAGAGAGATCGTGTGTGTGTGTGCGTGTCACAAATCATAAATTGTTTCTTCAACTTATTAAAATATCTTACTTTACTGCAACTATCTGTTTCTGCTTCTTTATTATATTTATAGTCTGTGATTTCATCACACATATTGTGTCTGGTCACTTTATAGATATAGGTATTTTATATATTGGACATATTTATATTTATACTGTTTCTCTTTTACTGTATTCTGTTTTTATTCAGAGCCTTGCAACGAAATCTCGCTCAACTGTATATTGTGAATGCACTGTTGAATGACAATGAAGTCTGTCTAAGTCTATAGGAGAATATTATATTACTGTTAAGCCTAATATGGATATTAAAATACGCCGAACCATGTGTCCTGTATCATAGCTACATGAATGACCTTTGCAGCAAAAAAAAACGCGTGAAAATCAGTTCAGTATTCAGTGAGATATGATTAATTTAATGCGCTGACAGCTCATTGCACCTGCCAAACAGATTACACTGAGCGGAGCGGATGACCGGTTTAAGATGGCGGCTCCAATTCTCGTCCGTGCCAATAGGCAGTAGCGGTCGATAGGGCGTCTACCTATATGATGTCTATGCGTCTACCTATTCGGTTGTTAAGTCTGACGTCACGCGTGACGTTTAGCCTCTTCCGGGCCCAAGCGCTCCGCTCGTCTTTCAGATCCTAGACTACATAAAACCTTTTCTTAAAGGGCTTTTTTCGCTTCAGTGCCAGTGGGTGTTACTAGGGATTAAGGGATAGCACCCACTGGCGCCAAAGTTTCTTCATTCGTTTAAGATTTGTAACTTACCTAATCAACTGCCGCCATTTTCTCTTATCTTTCTCGTCACAGGGAAAGCGGTAGATGACAGTTAAATGTCACTTGTTTCTTTTTAACTCCGATCTATTTAAACAACACTGGAACACGTTAAAACTCCGGCGAAAGCGGAAGGTAGGTAGAGAGGACCCGGCCTTTGGACCCGGAAACAGTATTATCGGAGAGCGCTTACGTCACGACTTAACAACCGGATATGATGTCTATGTTTGTGGCCCAAACTTAACTTCCGGTTGAATCAATAACAACAGAGTTTATCTGTAGAAACACGCAAATTACATTAGTTAGCAAGTATGTCTAGTCAGTATTATTTGGGACTAATAAAAGAAAACAGACGTTACTTGGCCAAACTTAAATGTGACACACTAATGCGTGTACACAAGGGGGCGTTCAAGGCAAATCGCTAGTGATGTGTCCTCCCGTATCGAGGCTTCGAAGCGTGTGTCGAGTAATCCGGGATAATTTCTGTGAAGCGCGTATCGAGGCTTGTGTCGGTGACGTATAGAGAGCCTAAGTCCCGCCCCTCCGCTTCCGGCTCATGGGACCTTGTTTCGGAAAAAATATGCATGGAAGTCAATGGGGAGAGACAAGTTATCTTTTTATTCCGTCTGAACTGTGCCCTGAATTACACATATGATGTTTGTCAATTTAAAAGAGAATTATGAAAGTCAAGAAAGTCGCAGTTTGTCATAAAACAGAAGAGTAACATTTAGATTTATGTGAAAATCGCGCAATGAACTACATCTCTCGTCTCGTCACTAAGCTCGTGTGTGTGCAGTCTGGTACAAAACATGACGGCGAAACGTTACGATTATAAGGTAAGACTATAGAAAACATGACAGATGTTACCTTCAGTAAAGTTAGCTTCATTCTTTGAGAGAAAAGGTATGCCGTCTCATGCGCGCCTTTTGGGTTTTGTAGTCTTTGTAATTACGTATTTTCACAGTCTTATATCGCAACAGTTTTACATCAAACTGCAACTTTTTTTACTTTAAAATGTATCGTTTAAATTGCCAAACATCATATGTGTAATTCAGGGCACAATTCAAACGAGATCAAAAAATTTGTTGTCTCTCGCCATTGACTACCATACAATATTTTTCCGAGTTTAGGTCCCATGGTGGCCAACCGGAAGGGGAGGGACTTAGGCTCTCTATGTGGTGACGTTTGAAGCCTCGCGAGCCGCCTGTACCACGTGACTGCTTCAGGAAGTGGTTCGCGGTTTGGCGGTCTATTTGACTATTACTTTTCATTTTGACCCTGTCATTGTAACATAAAGACAGACACCATATAAAAGTTTATACTTTATGTATAAGCATCACAAACATCATTGATTAATTCATTCAATGCTTCAGACACCAAAGCCATAGTGTCATTATCACACTGCACGTTTTACATTTATTGTCCACTTGATGGCACAATAGAGCAAATGAAGCACCATGAAGCTTCGGCACATGAGTGAACCAATTGACCCTTCGCAAAGACCCGCCCTCCTTAGTTACTGTCGCTATGTTCCGACAAGCTTTGCTGCTCTCATGCTCTCACCATGTTCTCACGCAGTGAAAAATACATCGCGGAGCAGAGAGGAGACTGACAACACGCGGACAGACAGGACAGACCAGGTTACTTTTCGGTTACTTTTGATATTAAACATATTAAACAAAGTCTCAGCTTTCAAATGTGGTCATTTTTTGAAAGAAATTTAAACAATAAATACCGTTTTGGGGCTCTTTAATGTGCCGTGACAGATCACTGTAGAGCATCCGTTAAAGCTGCTCGTGATCCGATCATCTCTTCCTTCTAGTTCATTTATAGCATCAAATAAACATGAACGAACATAAGAAGTAATGTTGTTTTAACCGCGGAAAGGCGTCAGTATATTCATTTTACCAAGTTAAAATCCTCCTAACTCTACTGGCTGCTTTTTCGGACAAAATGGCGGATGGCGAAGTATGATTGGTTAGAACACCTGTCAATCAAGCTCCACGCGAAGGGTCAATTGACCTATGGCTAAGCCACGCCCCCTCCACTCACTCGGACAAACAATCAACATTCGGTCACAGGCGCTACAGCAGCTGTCACAGTAGGAGACATTTCACAGGAGGCAATTGATGATTTTTGGAGACAGAAAGATTATATATCATCTCGAAGTCACCAAGGGGGCATTAACTATGCATTGGAGGGTTATATTAATAATTTTATTGTTGAGAAGGTCGATGAAAACCTTCAGCTCCAGGCAAAAATGTACAGGTCACAGTGTAAACGTGATAAACCGCATCTCGTTGCCATCACCATCTCAGACAACAAGATAGAGGATCAGCATTGTTCATGTACTGCAGTATTTACATGAATCATTCAGCACAACATTGCTAACATTCGTTATATCGGTTATTTACAGATACGTTAGCGAAGCTAAGTGATATGATGTACAACGCAGCTAGAAGCTAACGTTTTAAGCTAACGTTACGTTAGAGATGTTTAAGATAACATTCAAATACGTTGTTAACTTAGAACAGATGTAGACATCCTTGTTTAACTCTTGTTTAATTTATCCACGTTTAGTAGGTGTTGTGGTCTAACGTTACCGCATATCTTAATCCAGACCAGACACTTATCTCGGTTGAGATGTTTGGAAAAGGGTAAAAAAAAAACATATCGCCACCCAGCCTCTCGGGATACCTGTGTCGGAGTTGCATGTACCCCATGCACACCGTTTGACCATTTTAAACTTAAAATTACAAGAAAAAACATATAAAAACGAATGAAAACTGACTAACTGCAATGCATTTCAATGGAAGTGGAAGCAGAGAATGTCCGAGTGTATTGGGTGAGCTATGCGCACTGATTGGCTCATCGCGTTTGGGGGCGTGGCTTAGCCATAGGTCAATTGGATGGAACGCTTCAATGCTTTAAAAAGCTTCATCTCGCCATCACTACAAATCGCAGCTTGGATGCCTATAACTATTTTTATTCCGGAAAAGTAAAAAAAAAATCTATCACACACGGATGGAAATACCTGTGTCGTTTATGGGGAAATCGAGGCGGGTCAGATGCTTTCACTCCGCCTGGATCATTGCGATGAAGTTTAACTGCGTTTGTAGTCAGCGCCACATTACAAATACAGACCGGAAGTTAACTTCGGGCCAGCTCGTAACTCTGGTTACGCGCGTGCGTCCGATGAAACCGTCTATAGGCTGGGGTTAAGGTAATGAGTAACAGCTGGAAGTAATCAGGCATAATGAGTACGAGCAATGGATTATGGGAGATGTAGTCAAGGGTCTAAATAAAATATTAATAAAAAGATTATTTATAACACCATTAAGGCCAGTACTTTCAAAGCTATGGAACCTTAAAAAAGGGTTATTTTTAGCACCAAAATGGTTCTGCTATTGTTACAAGCCAAATAACCATAATTTTGTACTGTTTAGAACCATTTTTCTAGGACTGCCGTCTGCCAATCAATTGCCGTGTTCCACACATACTTCAGACACAGGTCGCACCTGATGGTGTTCCCATAGCGTTTATGTTATGACACATTGTCTCATTCAAGGGTTAGTACTACACGGTATCAATCAAAGCTGTGGAGACACTGGTACTGGTGTATTTTGTAACTCTATGTTCACAAAATCGTATGGTTGTAATGGATTGTATGGGTTGTGTATGTTGTTTAATGTCTTTTCTGATTTTTTTTTTTTTTAAATTGGACTTTGAGTCTGTAATAAAGTTTTATATGATATGAAATGATTCCCTTCTCAGGGAACCAGGATATATACATAACCTTAGATGTTTTTTTGTTTAATAATCAACAAGCATGATTCATACAAATACAAAACTTTTGATTAATAACAATATTTGTATTTGTAGGTTGTATGGTCTCATACAGGTAATGAAAGAAAGAAACACCTTCCACCCAGCTTTTTGTCTCTGCACTTTGGAGAAATATATAAAAACTCCACTTCTCCTTCAGTACTCAGTTCAGAAGAGTCAAGCTCATTTTACTCTGAAAAAGGAATCAATTTAGACAACTACTCCAGGTTACAGCAGGATGTTTACTGGGCCGGGCCTGACAGAGCAATCACAAATGTGTCTATGAGTACTAGTCCAGGCCACACCAAATTCATCATTCAGAACCTGAAAGAGAGATATCAAATTGGTGAGGAGCTTTATGTTAAGGTGCACGCAAAGGATTTTGACAACAAATCCAAGTGTTATGGAGGAGACTTTTTTCAAGCCAAGCTATTCTCGTCTAAAACTAAGGTCAGTTATTGTACACACTAGATTAATTAATCTAATCTACCTGGGTCAGAGAGTGTTGTACTGAGAATGTACTTCTGTCACAGGCCAGTGTTTTTGGAGAGGTGGTGGACCTGCTCAATGGCTCCTACTCGGTACGTTTCCTCTTGCCGTGGGTCGGCAAGGCACAGGTGGCTGTGCGTCTTATTCACTCCAGTGAAGCTGTGCAGGTCCTGAAGCATCACAGAGATACTGACTCTGACAGAGTTTTCTTTAATGGATATTATGAGGGTCCAGGACCAAATAAGACCAGGCTGAGTGAAACCGTGTTGTGTAATGTAAAGTGGGACAACAATGGACTAGAGCACATGGGAACAAAAGACTGCTGCTGCGAATACAACGATCCCCCTACCGGAGAAACTTGGCGCTGTCAGAGACCCAAATCGCTGCCATGCAGTGCCCTTGTGTATCACTCTATGGGTGGTTATAGAAACCGCCTGACTAATATGGAGAACATGCTTATGTAAGATTAAACAACTTTTGATTGACTGTTTGTTTGATATATTTGATCCATTGATGGAAGGCAGTTTGACAAACATGTTCTCTTTGGCAGGAAGCAAACTAACAAAGTTATCAATGGAGATAAAAGGATCATCAACATATTTCATTCCGAGGGAAATGAAACCATTGGTATGTTGGTCAATGGTTTAACCCAGCAGAATAATACAGTGCAAGGAGGCAGATATGCTGGGAAATGTGTTGCACATAAATAATTTTCTGACATTTAGACATGTGTTGCACATAATACATTTTCTAACATTTAGACAATACAAGTCAAATAAAATCTCCAGTTCAGGCAAATTTTTGAAAACTTATACCTTACATTTACTCATCCTGCAGATGTTACAGAGAAATGTCACCCTGGTTTACACACTCCAGTTCCAGCTGGCTTTTACTTGAATGATGTGTGGACGTCATTCGTCTGTAGCACCCACCATTTTACAACCCAAACGACAACAGAGTGCCTGAAAGACAAACACCTCTACATGATGGGAGACTCTACTATAAGACAGTGGTTTGAGTTCTTTGTGAAAGCAATACCAAGTGAGATAAAAAGTTGCTTATGTGTTAATTTTAATTATTTATACAGTGCATGCATTAATTGTGGGTCTGTTTCAGCCCTGAAGCAGATGAACCTGCATGTCCAATATAAGTCAGGGCCGCTCATAGCAGTGGATGTGGATAACAACATTGACTTGCACTGGAGGGCTCACGGCGTTCCTCTGCGGACTCTAAAAACACCATTTGCTGATCTGCACTACATCAGTAATGAGATCGATGACCTGGCTGGAGGACCCCACACAGTCATTATGTTCAATCTGGGAGCCCATTTCACCACATACCTCTGGAATTCTTCACCCATAGAGTGTTGAGGATTCGCAAAGCTGTTCTAGCATTGTTACAGCGGGCACCTGATACAACTGTTATAATCAAGACTGTCAACACTGGCTATAAGGTAGGCTAACGTTACAGGCCTTCATCACTTAAAAAGCAGACGCTTCAAATAGTAGCATAAAATAACTTCCGCTGGCAGTACTTGTGGCACAGGAATGGATTGTTGTGATTTATTTATGTACAGTTAATCACAGATATTTCATCTAAACACTATCACTAATTGGGTATGATGAAAAAAAAAAAATGATCTCATGTAATTCCGGCACATATTTCAGGATTTAAAGGGAAGCGCACAAGCGTCCTGTATGACTATGTGCAATACTTCATCTAACATCTAACAATAAATGCAAGAATAGAGTACAAACAACATCACATTAAAGACCATTAGAATTAGACAATAGCCATATTCGCACGGGATTAGTACTATCTGGGGACCTCGTGTGATTTAGAAAGTACCCCGCCACATCTGAATTTCATGTGGCGCATTGGCACGGGATAACCGAAGCCTGTGATTTTACTCAAATTTATGGACTTATCTCCCGGATATGACGTCAATAGGCTATTGCTTGGAAATTTATTTTCGTTAAAGGTCTAGCTGTATGATATATCATGACATAAACAGAATAAAGTTACTTACCGCATGCTGCTATACATGTCATTCATCTCCATCTAATCATTCTTTTTGTTTTTGCTCTTCTGATGATTTCTTTCTCTTTCTGCAAATTGTGTAGTTGTGTATAGCGATATATGACACAGCTCCCAAAATACTATCAAAACACTCTAAACCAGCCTCCATTCTTCGCGTAAGATGGATAAAAGGCGCACATGAAACAAAAACCTTGATGAAGTGATATACGATCCGGCCAAATCACAGAGATGCCAATTCGCACGGGACTAATATTATCACAGGACCTCGGTCTTCAGCAAAATATAGTAGGTAATTTGCAGGGGAGTTTTTACTTTACAAAATTACAGACATGTCAAATTGCTAGTTTAATTTTCTTGACAAAATTAGCAACAGTCTATTGACTATAAAGCAGGTGGAAAATCAATTAAGCTACTAATTGGAAACGGATGTGACAATACGCGGACTGTGATAAAGGTCTATAGAGTACCGAGCGTTCAAATAATTAAGGCATTCTGTGATGACATGTTTATGGATAATTTTGTGTTTCTCTGTCTTTATAATAGGATATTTTTGGCAGTGACTGGTATTCTCTACAGTTGGACAGAATTCTGCACTGGGCTTTTCAGGATGTTGGTGTTTATATTATAGATGTGTGGCAAATGACCGCATGTCACTACAGCGAAGAGAATATTCACCCTGGCCCTATCATCATTAAAAATGAGATTGACATTTTACTCTCTTTTATTTGCCCTAAATGAATTTAAATTAAATTATCTTGACCATGTTGTGTTCAATAACTGTTATTACAAGAGAAAAACTGTATAAAAAAATCCGAGAAATCCTGTTTGACGTTCCTGAGTTGTAATTAAATTGTTCAATTATAAACCACATCTTGAATAAACCACTACAATCATTAAAAAAAAAAATAATGGTTTAGTACGTCAGATAGACCTCATTTTTTGTTGTATCATCCTCAAATTGGAAAAGCAACTTCTTTGACTAAGTTCAGTATATATGGAATGGACCACCAGAGGAAAATAGGTGAGGGTCATGTCTTTTTATTCTTTGTTGAGGGGAGGGTCACCCAAATTTTGTATTCATGAAAACAGCAACATTTCAAAGTGGCTTGTTTTGTGCATATTTTTCCATGTAGCTCTCTCAGTCTCGGCCCCCCATCGCTAGCAGATGGGTCGACCCATTGCTCTTCATTCCGAATGCGAATGAAGTCCATAGAGAGCCTAAGTCCCTCCCCTCCGCTTCCGGCTCATGGAACCTTATTTTGGAAAAAATATGTATGGTAGTCAATGACGAGACTATCTTTTAAAAATGCTTACAGTTTATAAACCTGTAAGGACTCTCAGATCATCGGATTCTTTACTTTTAACAGTACCACACAGTAGAAGTAAAAGATTTGGTGATGCTGCTTTTTGCCGCTATGCTCCTCGTCTCTTGAATAATCATCCAGAAGTAAGACGTGCCGAAAATATAAATAGTTTTAAGTCTAAATTAAAAACATATCTCTTTAGTCTGGCCTTCCTATAATATTTTACAATGTTTGTAATTTAATGTAATTCTATCATTTTAATAAATCCTTCATACCTTTTTTATTTTTTTCATGTATTTTACCTGTATTTTGTATTTGCTTTTAATTTTTGTGTGTCAAAGTGTTTCAGTTAACACTTTGAACTGCATTCATTTGTTTGGAAAAGTGCTATATAAACAAAATTTGCTTGCTTGCTTGATGGCCATAAGCTCACATTTAGCCAAATTTAAGTAAACACCAGATGTCCTTAAAAATTCACAGATTAATTCAGTAGCCACTGAGATCTGGTCTTCGTTTTGAATGAAGAGCGTAGTGTCACCTGCTAATTGGGTTATTTTGATCTCTCTATCAAAGATAGTGATGCCTTTCACTGGGCTTGATTTAATATGAGAAGAGAGAAGTTGACTCACTAATAGAAAGAGGTATGGAGAGACAGGGCACCCTTGCCTAATTCCAGTAGTATCGAATCTAGGGGAAGTACCATTTAATAATTTAATAGAACAGTTGCCTTTTTTATAAAGGGTTTTAATTGCTGCAGAAAAAAAATTACCAAAATCAAAATTCTTAAGCGTGTCAAAGTTGAACTGATGCTCTACCGAGTCGAATGCTTTATAAAAATATAAGAATAATATAAACCCATTATCCTCAGTCAATTCTGAATAGTCCAGGACATCCAACACTAATCTTATATTATTCTTTATATGTCGATTTTTCATGAATCCGGATTGTGATTCATCAATTACGGAATCCAAAACTTTTTTCAATCTTCTAGCTAAAATTAGGGCCAACAATTTATAATCATTGTTTAATAAACAGACATAATTACCAATTATCAATATATAGCTTGTCTTTTTCTGGTTTAGGGAGCAATGTTATTAAACCTTGTGTTAGAGTTGGTGGAAGATACTGTCTCTCAATGCTTTCAGCAAATACTTCTACAAGAAAAGGAGCCAATTCTTTGGAAAATAATTAATATAATTCTGATGTCAAACCATCAGTACCTGGTGATTTTGAATTTTTCAGATGACTAATTGCTTCCGACAGTTCAGATATGTTTATCACAAGAGTCCTTTTCATGTTTATCAATGGGTTTAATTTGCAACGAATTCAAGAAGGCATTAGCAGTCACCTGAGAGTAACTAGAGGTATACAAATTCTTATAAAATTCACTACAGTACTGAGAAATTACAGTATGATCATCCGTTGTAACCAATGTGCGAGACATCTTTAGGCAGGGATTGACTTCCTACAACGACCTGCAGGGCTGACTTCACAGATTTGATCTCGCGCTCCCAGGTGCTGCCAAAATGCGGTGCCGCAGGAGGATTCATCTTGAAAGTGATCTGATGGTCTGCCAGCCGTTCCTGCAGTTGAGGTTCCATTCTCCTGAAGGCTTCTCTCAGTTCTGTTTCGGCACCTCTGAAATTAGTCCCTTGGTCAGAGAGAATTTCCGAATGAGTACCCCGCCGCGCTATGAAACGTCTCAGGGAAAGTAAGAAAGCATCAGCATCCAGGCCATTGAGAAGAAGGGTGAAGGGTCCGAAACAGTCGACACCTGTCGAGAAGAATGGTGGTTGATGAAGTCGTAGACGAGCCAAGGGTAGATCAGCCATTATAGGTACTGTTGGCTTAGCTCTCCACCTCTGGCATTGAACGCACCCCCTCTGGTGTTGCTTCACTGCTTGCCTGCCTCTCAGAACCCAGTAGTAACGACGGAGCTCAGCAAAAACTCTGTCAGGACCGGGATGAAATAAGCGTTCATCAAAGTCTTGGATCAGGAGCTTGGTAACAGAATGATGGGAGTCTAAAACTACTGGATGAGTCTCGGTTGGACTCAGGCCTTCCAATCTCCGGAGCCGTCCTCCAACTCGAATTAGACCTAATGCCTGATCAAACTCCGGTGCCAGTGTTTTCAGACAACTAGAAGAGCCCACTGGTTTGCCTGCCTTCAAGGCTTTGAATTCTAGAGGAAAGGACTCCGCCTGAGACCGATTTAACAAGAACGCTTCAGTGCTCCGATAATCAGGACTCGGAGTTCCAGCATCTGAGTTGGCCGCCCCGTAAAGGGACTGGTATGTTGCCTTAACCAAAGCTTTCCAGGAGGTGAATTGAGCTGCATCAGGAATTTGCGGACTTTGGTCATCTACAGTTAATCCACAGAATACAGTCTTTCTGGTTTCTGAGGAATCATCTCGATTCTCCATAGGGTGTATAGCTGGCCACTGTTCTGGTGATTCACGGAGGAAATGAGGTCCCTGATTCCACCGACTGGGATTGGCCAGCTCTACCAGTGTCTTCCCCCGGGTGATGTCGTCTGCCGGGTTATTTGCTGAGTCCACATATCTCCATGAATGGAGATCAGTCAATTCCTGAATTTCGGCCACTCTAGTGCCGACAAAAACTTTATACCGGCAGGACTCAGACTGTATCCAGGTCAAGACGGTAGTAGAGTCAGTCCAGAGTGTCGTCGTTTCAATGTGAATGGTCAGCTCTTGCAATAGAAGCTTAGCGAGCTGTGCACCCGCCAAGGCTGCACAAAGTTCCAACCGCGGCATTGTCAATTGTCGCTTTGGAGCTACCCTTGACCTGGCCATCACAAAGGAAGTATGGACTTCACCCTGTTGCTCGATCAGCAGGTACGCTACTGCTCCATATGCCCCCTCGGCTGCATCACAAAAAATGTGCAACCTGAATCGGGATGGCTCATCCTTGAAACGTGAAGGAATGTAACAACGGGGAAACACAACCATAGCAAGGTTGGGTAACTCGTGTTCCCACGCTCTCCAGCTTTCAAGCAGATCTGTGGGAAGGTTTGGGTCATCCCAACTTTTTGGTTTAGCCCAGAGCTTTTGGACTAAAACTTTAGCCCTGGTGGTGAAGGGGTTGACGAACCCTAAACGGTCATATTGGGATGCCAGGACTTTGTAGATGTGTCTCATTGTCGGGAGACACTCTGTCGTCGGGCGGTGTCTGTAACCCAGACAATCATTGAGACAGTGCCACATCAGACCTAGAGCTGGCTCCTGAGGGTCAGAATGATTCTTCTGCAGCCATAGCTCTATACTCTGTGCTTTAGCATCCGCTGGTTGGTAAGTGGTCGACCACTGAAGGGACATTGCTGGCCCACTGCCGTATTTCGAACCCCCCAGAGGCAAGAAAGGATCTCATCTTGACTAACTGCCTGGCTTGTTCCACAGCGGGGAGACTCTGTAGACAGTTGTCCACATAGAAGCTCTGTTCTATGGACTGTCTCACTGCTTCGTCGCCTGCCTGGTGGTCTCTGACATGCTTCTGCAGTGCGAAGGTCGCACAGCATGGGCTGCAGGTTGTTCCGAAAGGCAAGACTTCCCACTGGTAGATATCAGGCTGATCTTCTTTCCGCATGTTTCGCCAGATGAACCTCAAAAGAGGTTTGTCCTCCGGCAGGAGCCTTACTTGATGAAACATAGCGCGTATGTCTCCGCTGATAGCAACTTGATGCTGTCGGAATCGAATAAGGACTCCCAATAATGAAGCACCAAGGCATGGGCCAGGAAGGAGCTGCTGGTTGAGGGAGAGGCCTTGATGAATGAAGGAGCAGTTGAAAACTAGCCTGTCCTTGCCATTGTGGTGGACAAGATGATGTGGGATGAACCACGATTCCTTATCCATATGTAGAAGTTCTGACGGGATCTTGACAACATATCCTGCATCTAAGAGCTTCTGGATCTCTGCCTCATAAACCTTAGCCTTCCCTGGATCTCTGCCCAAGCGTTTCTCCGTACCCCTAAGATTGGGTAGAACAGACTCCCTGGTAGCCTTCAATGGTGGTGCATTTGGAGTGCGTACGATGGGGGTTGCATAACGCCAGATTCCATCCACTTCCACACACTGAGTTCTGCTCTCCAAAATTTCCATGGCTACTTGGTCCTGTCGTGATCGCGTTACTAGCTTCTCATTGCGGTAAGGAAGAATGTCTAACTGCCACAGCCGTTCGACCTCTTGGAGTATCGGATCTCGCACATATGTAAGGGAAGTGAGCAAACACTGTTGAGATGGTATTTGGTGCGGGAGAAGCCCGTCCGGTCCCTGGAGAACCCAACCGAGCTGCGTATGTACAGCTGCTGGTCCGCCATCTGGGCCTAATCTGGTGGGCTCTTTTGCACTGATTAGACCTGGGTAATCAGATCCAATTAAGAGAAGGGGCTGAATTTTGCTGAATGATGGAAGAGGAATACCCTTTAGGTGGCAGTAGCTCCTCTGAAGTCTCTTGCTAGGGTATGTCTGCTCAGTCAAGGTCAGGAGAGGTGCAGAAAATACACCAGCAAGGTTGTACTTCTCTTTCGGCCTGGACTGGGGTGAGAGCTGAAAGTGGACTGACTGTCCCTCCAGCTGGGTAATATCATGACGAATGGTACGAAGGGCCATAACTTCCTTCTTTCCTTGTAGTCCTAGCTCTTGTACCGCTGCTGGAAGAATAATGCTGCGCTGTGCACCATCATCAAGGATTGCGTAGGTTTGTATAGACTTCTCGCCTTTCCACAGCAACACGGGGGTGACCTTTAGGAAGACCCGACCTGTATGGCTAGGTGGTGTCACGTAGATGCGGTCACTTGAGGTTGTAACTAGCATGATGCTCGGCCCTTGCTGTGCTATGCGGTGAAGAACTCTAAGATGAACGTCTCCGCATTCCCCGCATGGTTTCCTCAATGTGCACTCATTACAGTTGTGGTTGGTGCGTCCGCATTTCCAGCATCTCTTAGCTTCTTTTATCCACCTGATAAGTCGCTCAGGTGGGCATTCCGCGATCTCATTGCACTGAGAGAGGTAGTGTTCTTCACTGTGACAGAATAAACACAGGCGCTTTGTTCTCTGGAGTAGTTGCTGGTTTGGAAGAGCCTCTGTTCGGACATGCTTTACTTCTTTAACCTCCTTGAGCTGATTACTACCATGATAAACGGAGATGGCCCGGGTCTGTGGCTTAATTATAGCTGGACGCTCTCTCTACGTGGAGCTGGAGCCTTCTCAGTGTGGTAGCGTTGAGCCATCTTTGATGAAAGCCGTTGGGCTTCAGCCTTGACCTTCAACCACTCTGCAAGATCGTGTAATTATATGGATTAAGACTGTCTGTATTCAGTCTTCCCCTTAGTTGTAAGTGCTCTATGAAACCATCCCTGTAGTGTTTAGGGAGTTTACTAAGCAACCTGTCAACATGACCGGTACAGGTAAGCTCTCTTCCTTGTGGTCCCTCTAGAGACATAAGCATACCCACCAGAAGATCAATGTTAAGAGCAAAGTTCTGGAATGCTTTTGAATCTCCAGCCTTGATATCTGGTAAGTTCATTAGAGCCACAACCTCACTTTGTGCAAGCTGGTGGGGTTGGCCGTATTGGCGCTGCAGGGCTGCCATGGCTGCTGTGTAAGGTGCAGGATGATGACGGCACGCTTGGGCTATCAGCTTTGCTTCGTCAAGGACCAACTGCTCCATCAGCACACGATATTTGTAATGTTCTGTGAGCTCAGTGTGAGGGTTCAGCAGACTGTCGAGGGCTATTTTCAGATCTGTGAACTCTCTTTCACTGTCGTTCACAAGCTTTGGTAGCGATGGGACTGGGACTGGTTGGAGCGGAGGTGCAGCAGTTACTGGCTGATATACTGGACGTGCGTGTGTGGCCAGATATGGCACGGTAGATGTCACTGGAGGAGGATGCCAGTTCTGTACTGATGACTGAATGAAGGGCTGCGGTGTGTAATATCCTGCGACCATGGGTGATGGCTGATACGGGTGTTGCACGTGTGTTGGTTGGCTATGTGTAGGGATCTGTAATTGGTAAATTGGTGGCACCAGAGTGTTGTGCAATGTCGTGACTGTAGGCAGCTTCAATGACGTAATGGTTTGCGGCAAAGATGATATAACATTGTAGGAAGCAGGGGAGGACATTGCACTGCATGACACTGCTGTCTGCCTTGCATACATTGCTGCTGGCAGCTGATTAAATGGTTGTGGTGTGGGTGTACTGTACACCATCTGAGCTGTAGTTGGAGACGTCTGACACCGTATAGATTGATGGGAGGTGTCCCTGGGCGCCCCAAGGCATGGAATGAGCGTCTCTGTATTCAGTAATGGAATAGCAGGAACTGCAGTAGCCTTTGGCCTGACAATAGGTGGTGAGTAAGCTTGAGCTTGTTCAATTCGCTCGAAGAACGGAGAGACAGTGCCATCACTTAACGACTCACACTCTAACTGGCTATTATCTCGGTGCTGTGGTACGGGAGATGTGTAATAAGATGAAGGAGATTTACCAACATCTAACTGCTCCACCATGCTGCTGAGCCCCATGTCTATACGGCCCCCACTGGGTATGGCAGGACCTTGTCCATACTGCAGAGATGATAACTCGTACCTTGTCGGCTGCACTCCAGTCGAGGCGGGCTCGGTCTGCCCACTGAAGGTCAACGGTGCCGCTGCATTATCCATCTTCAGCTGCTGATATCTCTTGTGAGGCCCAGTAACTGGTAGAAGGGATTTAGGCAAAGCTACCTCGTAAGCTTGCAAATATGAAGGGATCTGACGTGCTCTGGCTTGCATTTGAGCAGGATGCGTGGTATCTGGAGAACAACATGGTGTCTGTGGCTCCATGTCACCGTAGTGGCTATAGCAATCCGGCTCGAAGGACCAAATGTAAAAGACTCTATTTCGTTTGTTAGGTGAAAGGCTAGTCCACTACGGAACTCCGGCAAGAATTGTGACCGGAGACAGAAGATAGTTCAACTGTTTATCTCTTCAGATGTGTCAATATACATATCCAGCATTAAACAGCATTAGCCAGAATTGAGATGGTAAAATGTGGTTTAGTCTGAAATAAACAAATAAATATATCAGAATATGTCTGAATAAAGTAAACATAAAGATTCACCTCAGTATACATAATCTATGTTTATATTGTCCACAGCGCGGTAAAATGGCGCTAAACATATGAGCGGGAATTACACCGGCATCACTCGCCTCTGAACACATTTATGACGATATAAACAGAATAACAACAATCGGATATACAGCTGTGACATGAAAGTGTTAATATCACAATATAACAGCTAAAATATAAGGATAAATGAACTTACATTCATGCACGCACATTTACCACTCGTAGAAGATGGCGGCAGAGACGAAACTGAAAGTAAACTAAAACTCTGGCAGAATGCGCGTGAGCGCGCTGTACTTGCACAACAGCATACTACATATTAAAGGGCTACACATACCATATCAGTATAAGGAATTTAGTACAGTAGCGCTACGTACCTTACCTCGTCAGATGAATAGCTGATGTAGGCCTACTTCAGTCAGATACAGCTCCACAACTTTCCTGGAAGTGTCGCTCTGTCACGGTGTCTGGTTTATGTTCCTTGTGTCACCACTAGATGTCCTCCTTCCCAACGGTGTCCATCACACTCTTAAACTACATGCCCCATGATCCTTGTCTTTTCATTGCACTCAGCTGTCTCTTATCACTGATCATTGCACTCAGCCTGTTCCCCATTAGCATTGTCATTTCCCTGTGTATATAACCCTGTCTGGTTTAGTATGTGTCATGAAGTCCTTGGATTTATCACGCCACTTCTGTGTTCCTGTTTATGTTCTTGTTTTGGATGGATTATGATATCGACTATTGCCTGGACTGGATTTTGAGTAATGGATTTCCCTAATTAAACATACTTTCTGCAATTGGATCTTCTCCTGTGTTTTCTGGTGTGGTTCGTGACAGAAGGACTTCATCACACACAGATCCAGCGGAAGGTGTCCCAACTTCTCCGTCCCAGCCACTGAGCGGGGAGAGGAGAGATATGTTTGAGGGAACCCGTTTAGTCATTTTTCGTGGGACCCGGGGAGGATGCAGAGGAGTTGGTGGTCGAGAGGGAGTCCAACACCACTCTCCACCATGGCCCCCCTTCGACTCTGGGAGGGTGAGGGACGAATTGGAGCCACCGTCTCACCGTCGCAGATGGAGAGGGGGTAAGAGACGCACGACTGCTGATCCAGAGACTGTGACCGTCCAGCCAGAGACCGTCCAGCCAGAGACCGTCCAGCCAGAGACCGTCCAGCCAGAGACCGTCCAGCCAGAGACCGTCCAGCCAGAGACCGTTGCCTGCCCGCCAGAGCATGAATCCAGCCCCAAGTTCCCTGATGTGCTGGCCCTGTCCAGTTCCGAGTCCCCTGATGTGCTGGCCCCGTCCAGTTCCGAGTCCCCTGATGTGCTGGCCCCGTCCAGTTCCGAGTCCCCTGATGTGCTGGCCCCGTCCAGTTCCGAGTCCCCTGATGTGCTGGCCCCGTCCAGTTCCGAATCCCATGATGTGCCAGAGCCCGTTGACCCAGCGCCAGAGCCAGAGCCCGTTGACCCAGCGCCAGAGCCAGAGCCCGTTGACCCAGCGCCAGAGCCAGAGCCCGTTGACCCAGCGCCAGAGCCAGAGCCCGTTGACCCAGCGCCAGAGCCAGAGCCCGTTGACCCAGCGCCAGAGCCAGAGCCCGTTGACCCAGAGCCAGAACCCGTTGACCCAGAGCCAGAACCCGTTGACCCAGAGCCCGTTGACCCAGACCCAGCGCCAGAGCCCGTTGACCCAGCGCCAGAGCCCGTTGACCCAGCGCCAGAGCCCGTTGACCCAGCGCCAGAGCCCGTTGACCCAGCGCCAGAGCCCGTTGACCCAGACCCCGTTGACCCAGCGCCCGTAGATGTCAAGTCTGTTCCCGTTCCTGAACCTGTCCTTCTCCCCAAGAAAATTTTGGGGGGGGGCTATACGCCTTCGCGTGGCCGGCCAAGTCCCGGAGGCCCGGAAAATAACACGCCGTGGCCCCGGAAGTCTTCACGCCGTGGCCACCTGAAGGGTCTTCACCGCCGTGGCCACCTGAAGGGTCCTCACCGCCTGGCCACCTGAAGGGTCCTCACCGCCATGGCCACCCGAAGGGTCCTTCACCCCGGCCATGGGCCCACCCGAAGGGTCCCACCGCCTGAAGGGTCCCTCACCGCCGTGGCCACCTGAAGGGTCCTCACCCGCCATGGCCACCCGAGGGTCCCACAGCACCGCCCTGGACGCCCGAGGGTCCCACAGCTCCGCCCTGGACGCCCGAGGGTCCCAAAGCTCCGCCCTGGACACCGAGGGTCCCACAGCTCCGCCCTGGACGCCCGAGGGTCCCACAGCTCCGCCCTGGACGCCAAGGGTCCCACAGCTCCGCCCTGGACGCCCGAGGGTCCCACAGCTCCGCCCTAGACGCCCGAGGGTCCGACAACTCCGCCTTGGTCATGCCCACTGCCAGTTCCGCCATGGCCACGCCCGCAGCCTACTCCGCCATGGTCACGCCCACAGCCAGCTCCGCCATGGCCACGCCCACAGCCAGCTCCGCCATGGCCACGCCCGCAGCCTGCTCCGCCATTGCCACGCCCGCAGCCTGCTCTGCCCTGGCCACACCCACAGCCTGCACCGTCGTGGTCACGCCCACAGCCTGCACCATCGTGGCCACGCCCACAGCCTGCTCCGCCCTGGCCACACCCACAGCCTGCACCGTCGTGGTCACGCCCACAGCCTGCACCATCGTGGCCACGCCCACAGCCTGCTCCGCCCTGGAGGCTTCCTGGACCTGCACCATGCCCTCGTCAGCCTCCAGGGCGCCCACCCATCCCTCCCCCTGATCCTCCACCAGTCCACCTCCCGCCTGGAACCTTGTTTGTCTGTCACGTCTTGGAGCGTCTGGTAGCCGCTCCGTAGGGGGGGGGTTATGTCACGGTGTCTGGTTTATGTTCCTTGTGTCACCACTAGATGTCCTCCTTCCCAACGGTGTCCATCACACTCTTAAACTACATGCCCCATGATCCTTGTCTTTTCATTGCACTCAGCTGTCTCTTATCACTGATCATTGCACTCAGCCTGTTCCCCATTAGCATTGTCATTTCCCTGTGTATATAACCCTGTCTGGTTTAGTATGTGTCATGAAGTCCTTGGATTTATCACGCCACTTCTGTGTTCCTGTTTATGTTCTTGTTTTGGATGGATTATGATATCGACTATTGCCTGGACTGGATTTTGAGTAATGGATTTCCCTAATTAAACATACTTTCTGCAATTGGATCTTCTCCTGTGTTTTCTGGTGTGGTTCGTGACACGCTCCTCACTGGCGCCCTATGCAGCCGATGAGCGGTGACTATAGCCAAGCGGTCCCCTCTCCGCCGTCCTGATCAGCTGATTACCAGATGAGCCGCAGCCGATGAAACACTCCACACATTCTCCGTTTCCATTCTTCCTCGTCGCCGCCACCAAAGATATGGAAACGCGTTTTCCAATTCTCCAAACACATCTTCAAAACTCCACCAAGCAAAAGTTGTTGACTTCAAATGTAGAGGCCAAGCCCAAACTTTAAGCCCCTGAGGTGCTGTTCCGGGGTTGAGTAATTGACGCACTTTTACCTTGTTTGATTCATTAAAGTCCAAGTCGTATTTGCAGTTAAAGGTTCGGTTTATTTATGTCATATCGCCATTGTTCTCCAGACAAACTTCATTGCACATGTGAGAACTTTGTACTGCTGGAATCGTATGGTGTATGCGTATGTGGTCAAAAACTGTCTGCTTCCGGGTAACATCTAAGGAACCAAAGATTGATTCCTATTTATACTAAGAGTGCTAATTGGCTCTTACAGTCAGTTTACTATTTTGTTCCCACTGTTACTCCTGGGGCCTGTTTCAGAAAGGAGGTTAAGGGAAAACTCTGAGTATGTTACCCCTGAAATGAGGGAAACTCTGGGTTTTCTGTTTCAGAATGCGAGATAAGTCAAACCTGAGAAAGCAGGGTAAGTCAAGCCCGTTTCTGAAAGAGAGGTAACTTATACTCAGTCAGTTACCATGGTAACTTACTCTGTGAACCTAACCTGGTCGGGAGCAGGTTTACTTCCGTAAACCCAGAGTTTATTTCGGTCTCCTCCACTTTTTTAAAGAGGAAGCGGTGTTTAAACGCCTCATTCATTCTTTCGGTTCATTTATTCATTGCTGTTTTTTACTGCTGTTTTTTTTCTATTTTTTTTTTTAATATGATAAAGTCTTTATAACTCCTTAACTGGCAACTGAAAATACAGTAGATTAGAGTTACATCATGTAGTTCTAAACAAATTCTACAGAATTAAACTGTGGCATTCACTGTAAATCACTGAACTGTGTTTATCTGTGCACCAGAAGTTGATGGACCTTCTCCTGCTGTTCTTCCACACTCTGGGGACAGGGAGAGATACGAATATCTGTTTATACTTAGATATAAACTTAGATTCTATAGGCTACTCCACATAAATAATGTGAAGAAATGTGAATGTGTAGATTGTTTGATGTGTAGACACATGATATTAACATTACCTCTGTAGGCCTGTCTGGGGTCAGAAACGGTTTCTTCATCCCCATCGTTCCTGTGAAGATGAGCATTTGATTTGTCATAATTTCTGGTGTATTGAGTAGGCTACTTACAACTGTCTGGGGTTCTGTTGGGACAGGAGGCTCCAAAAGACAGATCTCCTCTGCATCTCCTCTGAATCTTCATGTCAAAATGCTGCTGCACTGCTAGACACTGGATGCTATTTAGTTATTTAATATGTCAAATGTTTGTAAAGTCAGGTAGCTCCATGATATGCTCAAGCCTTACCTGATTGAATTATATTTCATTTTCAGCTGCTGCCATGTTCTTTTAATGCCTGCAGGATTGCACCTACATGAAAATTAAAATTAGGTTGAATAACATACTGTTCTTCCAGTTTCACCTCTGATATTATAACAGTTTGGTAAATTACTCTAAAACAGTTATTAATTACTAACTACAAATTACATCTTCAACAGTGCAATTATAGATTAATGTAATAATTACTAACTCTAGAAAGTATTGGTCTGCTTATTACTAATTAATTTATAAATCCCATATCAACCTCAACCACTTGAACAATACAAAAACAGACAATAAACTTCACTTTTAATGCTTTCAAATTAACAATATAAAGTTGCATGAAATATTTTTGAATTGACCAAAGTGTGTAGAAAGAGAAGGTTACATTAAAAATATACCTTTTAAAAATGTCATGTTAAATCCACTATTGTTTTATACAGAATAGTTCTATAGTCTATCCAGTGTTTAATGCAATGACATCATATTTTACTTTATATTACATAATAATTAAGAGTAATCTCTTTAATTAAATTACAGTATTTAGATTACTTGGTAATTACACCCAACACTGTATAACAGTAATTAAAATGTAAACTTATGGATTGACTCAATCAACAATTTTCTCCCAAACTAACTCTCTCAATCGCCGCTGCTGCCGTGTTGCTTAAAGGTGCCCTATAATGGTTTTTTAAATTATTTTATAATGTTTCCTGGGTTGCCCTTATAATGTTAGTATGTTTTTTAGATCAAAAATAGTCATACTTTAGAAATAAAAGGCATTTTTCCTATACTGATTTTAGTCTCTGATTTGAACACTCTGTTTGAAGGGGCGTGTCTGCTGTGAGAACCGGCCACTGCTGTGATTGGCTGACCTGCTTGCATATGAAATGAGACATGTGAAACTCTCTCGAATACTTTCACTACAGCTGTTAAATACGTTTTAACTATTACAGCTATCGAGATTCACGAATCGTGAGATGTTTTTAAAGTATTTAGATCTATTCCCATCACATAAAATGTTGCTGTGATGAGCATTGAGCAAGCAGATGACAGTTTGTTGATCGCGAGACAACGCAGTTTCTCTCTCTCATGCTTTCACCAATGCAAACGATGACATACAGTAAGAGCTTCGTTGTGCAGTGTAACAGCGTCATTGATTTCATAACGAGTTTGGCAAGAGAGATAAACTCGCGCTGTGTGGATTGTTCTTTGACCGCTTTCTGTATAGTTTATTCACTGAGAATTATTTAACGTTAGTTATGTATGCTCGTTACTTGGAGTTTGCTATTACTGTACTAGGATCTTGCGCTGGATCTAACACAGTGTAAATTATCTTTAATAAAATCACTACTTACCGGTTGCGGGAATATAGTTGGAATTACCCCCTTCTTCAGTTTGAGACGCTGAGAGAAGCTTGATATTGTCCCAGGTTCGAAAATAAGTCTGTGGTGAAATGGGCAGAACAAACTAACAACTTCGAATTAAACTGTTGGGGTATCCGATTATAGATAAACATCATCCACGCCTGTTGACATTTCTTTTCTGTGGGAAGGGTATGAAAAGTCCTCACATCCCCTGCACAGCCTGGAACATAGCATTTATTTCCATGATCTGCCATTTTCTCTCTGATCCTCGCTTGCTCCGACTCGGCTGTGCAGTGCTTGTCATTGAGGGCTGGGATATGCAAATCTTTGGAGGCGTGATCCCCGACTGTTGCGTCACAGTCGGTATATGTGGAGATTCGCCTGTTTTTCAGGGGTGTTTTTTAAAAACGAGATTTAAATAAGAAGGAGAAAACAATGGTGTTTGAAACTCACTGTATGTCATGTCCATGTACTGAACTCTTGTTATTTAACTATGCCAACATAAATTCAATTTCACAGTGTAGGGCACCTTTAAATTATTTTTTTTGCGTACTGCTGGTGGTGAGAAATATGCAGACCTCTTTTTTGTCTGGTGCGGTTACCATGGTGACTCATAATATCTGCGCTCCATTAATAATGGCTTTTTATAGTTGTGGTGCACGAGCTTAACTCTGAGTCAGTCAACTTAGAGTTGATTGAACTTTCTCATTTCAGCTGTTCTATAACCGAAAACTCAGAGTTTCCCATCTCAGGGTAAGTCAACTCAGAGTTCAAGTTTTAACTCAGAGTTGGTTGAACCTCCTTATTGAAACAGGCCCCTGATCGGAGGCTTCCGTAAATATTTTGTTACCTACTTACACTTTAACTAATAGCCAAATGGTGCAATGCAAAAATATTTAGTAGTGCCTAAGTTGTACTTTAGTGTCTCTTTATGTCAAATGTATCTTGTAACTTACGCACAGCTGAGGCCCCAGGCACGGTCACTTTAAGTCACCCTCACTTCTGTTCTTTTTTGGACTTTTATTGTATATATTTTTTTCCATTTCATGGTTTGGTATTGGTGTTTAGTGAAAGGGTCATCATTTTAACCCAATCTTATGTGAGAAATTACATCTGATAGGAAACGAAAAAAGTTCCTCTGTTTGGAGTTTTTTTTTTTTTGATCAAATAATATACATTATAATTATTTCCAATGGCTGTTATAAACAGTAAGCAACAGTAGATGGCGCTGTTGTCGATACTTTGCAAGAGAAAGCAAGAGCTTCTTTAGGTTTAACTTTTATAGTACATAGGTGAACTATTCCTATAATGTTCGAGCTACCACCCACTAATACCATCATCAGAGACGTCATGTAAATTAGGGACGTCATGTAAACTAATTAATATTCATGAGCCAAACAGTCACAGTAACACACACTCACACACACACACACACACACACACACACACACACACACACACACACACACACACACACACACACACACACACACACACAACACACACACACACACACACACACACACACACACACACACACACACACACACACACACACACACACACAAATTCAAAGAAAACGCCATTGGACTATTACTTTTACCAATACATAGCCTATCTTCAAAAGCATGCCTTCAAATAATAAAATGGAGCTTGAAACTCGAAAACAAAGCTGTAAGTTATTTCTGAATACTTCTAGGCATTTTTCTTTTTCGTATTATTATTAACGCTATTTAATAATAATATTAATCATTAGAATTGTTTAGGTCATAATAAGTTGTGTAGCTATATATTTAGGTAGGGCATTGTGTAGGAAATGGGAAACTCAATTTCATAACAAGTAATGCACCGTGATGACAAATGCTTTTACAGTTCACAGGGTAAGATCCCATGTATGGAAGTTTTTTACGGGGTTGTGTCTACTGGTGATCATGGTTTGTCTGGTAAGTTCATTTATCACGCATATTTTAAAATGGCAGTAATAATTCTTCAAATTAAAAATCAATAATGCTTAATCAAACCAAATATTTAGGCTACAAAATATTAGATAGGTAGGCTACAATGCGGATAATGTAAAATTGTGTAGCTACATTTTGACATTAATTTTTTTCATATGCTGAAATAGGCTAGCGTCTAAGTCGCCTATGCAGACTGACAGGTGTAATGGGTTATCGTTGTAGTAGACTATAATTCTGAACTTCTCAATGTTGTCTATTTTCCCATGCAGTCGCATTGTTTGTCTTTGCTTGCTTTTAATCTTGTTACTCTCATTATTCTGCAGATTTATAGGCTACTAACAATTAGGCTGTGTTCCTTGTAGATATTGTTGAAAACTTATTGAAATGTCAAAATGATATATGATAAAATAGCCTAATTGTAATTTCTTACGCACGAAGCGCACTTCAGAGCGAACAAACCCCAGGGCTGCGTTCAGCCTCGACAAAACGTTGCACAACGCTTTGAACTTGAACGTGCCCCATCGGAATCGGGCCAATCGCTGCTGAGTGTCGGCTCACTCGGCTGTGTACTTGCAGCGGCTCACCGGAACTGAGCCAGCTTTGACCCAGTAACGGTTGCCAGATCTCAAGAGAAATGGCGCATTAGGCACATTAAATTATAAAAATGCCACAATTCATAGAACTTCAAAATGAGTTTGTTTTCATGTTTCATGTTTTAATATATATATATATATATATATATATATATATATATATATATATATATATATATATATATATATATATATATATATATACATATATATATATATATATATTATATATATTATAGGCTATATTTAGCTGTTGCTATATTAAAACTGTAACAAAAATGAATTATAAACAATTTTTTTTTACTTTAGTATATATAGGCTATGACTTTATTATTTATGATTTAATTGTATCAAGGATTAGCAAGATTAACTTAAATGGGGTAGAGCAAATGGGAGACCAGGGCAAATACAATTATTATTTTATTTTCACCATGTTGGAATAGAAATCCACAAGGACCATATTTGAGTTCCCATGATTTTTCAATGTGAGGAAAAATAGAGAGAGGTGGATTATGGCAAAAAAATAATAACAATAACAACAACAATAAATAGCATAGGCTACTGTATATTAGGGGTGGAACGGTACATGTATTCGTATCGAACCGAAACGGTACGGGCGTCACGGTTCGGTGCACGAATTTGCACGTAGAATACACGGTACAAAAACGGCGCGAGAGAGAGAGAGGAGAGAGAGAGAGAGAGAGAGAGAGAGAGAGAAGAGAGAGAGGAGAGAGAGAGAGAGAGAGAGTGACGGGTGTGGAGAGAGGAGAGGCGCCAACTGTGTGTGTCTGCGGCGCGTGTGCGAGGAGGCGCGATGAAAGTCAGTGTGTGTGTGTGTGTGTGTGTGTGTGTGTGGTTTGCGCGCGTGCGAGAGAGATCTCTCGTGCGCGATCAAACAGTGGAAACATACTCCGTCATTTTTTCATACAGGACATCATTAAAACTGCAAAGTGTTTAATGTTTACTTATATTTTTGTGTACACTTGCAATAAAACACAACATTGTGCTTTTGTTACACTCTAAACTCTTGTCAAACTGTAACCTACAAATGTTAACAAAAGTTTTTAAAGGTAGTATTATTTTATACGGAAATAAATTATTTATAATTCAGATGAGAATAAAGTTAGGGTTAACTAAAATGAAGGAAAACAAATATATTGATCTGAAAGAGCAAATTAATTTTAAATTCAATCAGGTACAATTACCAAACATATCTCAAGGTCTTTTCATCTTTTTAATAATTTAATTAATAAACTAATTATATAAAACTCCTGTCAGTGCACTACAAATAAACTGGTTCTATGCCTTTATTAATGACTTCTGTGTACCGTTCCACCCCTACTGTATATACAAATATATCACAAATACAAAATAAACACAAAATGTATGTCATTCCAATTTATTTTATATATAAAATAAATTGGAATGACATTCATTTTTTTGTTTTTTGTTTATTTTGTATTTGTTCAGGTTTTTGTTAAATAAATCTGATGGATACCTAACTGAAGTTGCACCAAAACATTTGACTTTTAGTAGGCTATATATTTTTTATTATTAAAAGTGCCATGCTAATAATAATTATTATTATTACTAGTAGCCTAATAATTAGTAATAATTGGTAATAATAATAATGATTATTATTATATCCCACCCAAATAGACTTTGCTTATTAATAATAATAACAAAAAAAGAGAAAAATAATATTATTATTAGTAGTAGAAGTAGTATTACTATAGGCCTATCCCACCCAAATGGACTTTGCTTATAATAATAATAATAATAATAATAATAATAATAAAGAAAAAAGAAATAAACGTCACTATTTCACACCAAGTGCAAAGACCGCGAAAGAACCAGGGATACGTGCCCGCGCGCACAGCCGGACTCCCCTTTGGATGAGAGGTCATCACCAGACTGAGAGTTTTACTGAGGTAAAGTATTTTTTGTATAGCTATAAAATGGACGGCCTGTATTTTAACCGTACACATCTAGATCTACTGTTGTCATAAACAATGGCTTTCTGCCTTTTTTTGTGGCCTTTTTTCCCATATGGTAGGCTACACTTTTCAGCGCCGCTAATAATACCGTTTAAATCTGTCACGTCATTCAAACTTTATGGATTAGATTTGCTAGGATTGATTTCGTTTCAGATTCATGTTGGTAAAGTTAACTTTCGTTTTTTTTTAAGTAAGTACAATTGTTATTTTACGCTAATATTTGGCTGCGTTAAAAATGCGGGAGTTCGCTCTCTCAGGGAACTCTCTCACGGCACGCACTCTGAGCGAGAGCTTTCTCAGGAGTGCGTGAACTCCTCTCTCACGCTCGCACTCTGAGCGCGAGCGCTCTCTCTCTAAGACAGAAATAACTAAGTATACAGTAGCCTACCCGTGTGAGATTATAATATTAATAATAATTGCACTTTTTATATAATAAAAAAAAAATACAGGTGAAACATAATTCAGCCAGGGAAATGTATTTTGTTGTGAGTAATTTGTACTTTATTATGAAATTAAACAGTATTTTATCCTATGTGCCATGTAATGTGCCCCTTTTTTTGTGTGTTTTTTTTTTTTGTCATCTATTTGTAGATTTGACATATATATGTGTAAACGTCTTCTTTTAGGAGACTGAAATCAGACATATTTTCTTTAGATTCATTGTTTGATTGGTCATGTAGGACCAGTGGTAAGAATTAACGAATCATTGAAAACCGATGTAGCAGCCCTGCCTGTTTTAGGGGTACAAATAACAATTATTCATTATTAATTTAATTTATTTCAGGGTCTGAATTTCGGTGTGGACATTCAGTGTGCATAATTTGACCAATTACTGCAAGTTCCAAGCTTATGAAAAAAATATACTTTATTTTATTTGAAATAGATTCCCCTTTTCAATAGTACATTGCAAATATACTAACAATTTGTTTACTGTCTTTAAATATATATTAGTATCATGCTTTTACCTAAGATACATTTATGTTCCTGACATAATGATAATATAACAGAAAAATAATGCAAGTAACCCTTTTCAAAGTGCTATCAACTTTTAATTATCAATTTTCAGGCATTGGAATGTTTAAATAAATAAACATTTAAAATAAATAAGACATCCAACATAACATGCACAATTTAACGCATCACATCTGCTTTTTCTCTTTAAGATATTTTATAAAAAAAATTTGTTTAAAAGTTGGTGGTGTTACAATTTTTTACAGTTCTTCCCATCCTTTGGCCATAATGACTGAACATTACTCTGAGTACATTAATAATTCAAATCAGCGAAGGAAGGCTACATCTACAGCCAAGGCACATCTAGAGTCACTCTACAAAAATTTCTCCATATGAAGCTACTGAAAGACAAGTTCCTGAGTTCAATGAACAAATTGCTGAGTGTAGTGGTCAAGTTGCCGATTGTGGTGATGGAGCTGAATTTGGTGATCTTAGTTAGCAGGATTTGGACACAACCATGGAAACTGAATGCACAGCAGAGGCTTATCCTACAGTGGGTAATTGTGGAAATGGGGATGAGAGCGATGACGAAATTGAAAAGCCAACTTTGACTACTAGCTTGATGAACTGGGCCATGGTATCACTCTGGTTGCACTGGCTGCCTTGTTGTCAATATTAAGGTATCACCTCCCATCCCTGCCAAAAGATGCCACTCCTCAATACAAACAGAGATTACATTATCAAGCAAGTTGCACTGTTGCAGGTGGTGATACTTTTACTTTGGAATTGTAAATTCTCGGTCACGTTTCTTGAACAATGCTTGGTTTAAAATTCCAGACAGGCACACAATAAAATTACAACTAAATGTTGATGGGCTTCCTCTTTACAAGAGTTCATGTGTCCAGTTATGGCCATGCAGTTTTGGGCTTAGTCCAAGGATTTGCCATGAAACAAAAACCTTGTTTGATTGCCCTGTTTGGTGGAAGGTCAAAACCACATCCTCTGGGAGACTACTTAAGAGATCTAGTGACAGAGATAAAAGACTTAGCAGCTGGAAAACCTTATTCATAAAAATAACATCAGTAATGTGTGATGCCCCTGCACGAGCATATATAAAAGCCATAAAGTACCACACAGGATATGCAGGTTGTGACAAGTGCCCCTCACATGAGTTTCATTTAGAAAGTCAAATGACTTTTGCAGACAGCAAATGCCCTGCTAAAACAGATGGGAGTTTTAGACTTCAGATAGATGAGGAACATCACAGAGACATCTCCCCACTTACTGAGATATTGGAATGGTTTCCATGTTTCCGCATTAATTATATGCATTTGGCTTGCCTTGGAGTCACTAGGAAGCTCATAGAGATGTGGGCAGGCAGCAGTGGCCGACTTGCCAACATAACACAGTTGACAGATACACTTTTGTCTTTCAAATGTCACATTTCCAGTGAATTTGCTAGAAAGCCCAGATCTGTTGCAGAGAGGCATAGATGGAAGGCAACTGAATATAGACAATTTTTTGTTGTATACTGGGCCAGTTGCACTAGTTGATGTCCTTGTCTCTCCAGTTTACAACAACTTCATGTTGCTCTATTTTGCTTGACTCTACCTTGCTTGTGTCTTTTGTAGAGCACTTTGGACAGCTTTATGGCAAGGAAAATATTGTGTACAATGTGTATGGCCTTATACATCTCATTGATGATGTAAAAGAACATGGGCAGTGTCTGGACAACATTTCTGGTTTTCCCTTTGAGAACTATCTTGGGCAAATAAAGAAATTGATCCGCAGCCCTCAGTTCCCACTTGCACAAGTTGTGAGGCGAATGTCAGAGCTTGAAAATGCAGAGTGCAGTGTAGATAAAAATAAATAAAGCCAAACTCATAAAGCCACACAATGAGGGTCCTCTACCATCTTGCATTACATGTCCAGTCACGCAGTAAAAGAAGCTAGTTTCCCACACTTTTGTGTCAAGATATCCACGGGAGATAACTTCATATACCATAATGATGTAGTAGGCATAGTCTGGAATATCATTGAGGTTGATGGTGTTCTGCATTTTGTGTATAAGTTTAATCATTAGTTTAATCACTTCTTTGACTACCTAAAAAGGTGGGTGTGTTTCATCTCAAAGACTTGTCCCAGGAATTAAAATGTGTTAAGATGGATGAGACTGTGAAAAAGTATGTACTCCTTCCATACAGGAATACATTTGTATGCCATTTCTCCATTTGCAATAACATGAATGTTGGAGTATGTTGAAGGAAGTGAGCCTATTGTGGTCCAAATATTGCAAAAATATATAAAATGTTATATTGTACCAAACATTTTGACGTAATTTTCTTTTAAGCTTAAACGGACACGTTTTCATACTGAAAGAACATTTTCTTTCTGGTATGCAACAAGATGTTAATAAAGCACATTTATTTGTTAAATAATTTACATTAAGTATATGGATAATTAAAAATTAGTCACTCTTCTGCCTCTGAATATTCAGCTTTTCAATTATTAGCTTTATAATAATATATATATATTGCTTGTGTAAGAAAAGAAGAAAAGAAAAGCTGGCTTTTAACACATACAAGTTATTGATTTATTTTTTGCATCTCAGAAATTGCTGTCACAGAATAATCATACAACCTCTATATTATGTACTATTGTAAATCATTGTATTATGTACTATTGTAAATCACAGATTTTGTTTTTAGTTTTTTTGGGGTTTTCAAATTGTTTTTAAATCCTTTTCTGTTCAAAGACAATGTTTCACATTGTCGACTTCCTCGACAGGGAGACACAGAAGTTGTTCCAACCTCATGGGTAAAGGATGATCGAAGCCTCTGGCCTCCGTTTAAAGAAAGGGAGAAATGCAACAGGGTAGTGATGAGAGGTGACCCTCCTGACAAATCCTAACAAGTATTAATCACAACTGGCATTAACTTTCAAGAATAAATATATTATTAGAATTTGCTGAGAGAAAACATTAAAACTATTCTAAAATGAATTTATTTTTGGTCTTTTTTTTTCAGATACGTTTAGTAAGGCTTGGCTGTTGCTCTGCAGACATCCGATCTCCAAACAGAGGATGACGAGGACAACTTCTAGCGTATAAAAAGGAAGAAAAGAAGGTATAGCACTCATATATATATATATGTATATATATGTGTGTGTGTGTGTGTATACTGGACAAAGCATACTGGAGGTGTCATTACTTTATTATTTCACAAGTTCTCAAAAAAACAGGAACCTAGAGGCACAGATTAGCTCATTCTTAAATGAAATCTTGCATTACAACATTTTCTGATGTGTTATTATTGAAATATGGTACCCAGAATATGCCCCACCATTGCAACTTTATGTGCCGACGAAGCATACTGGAGGTGTCATTACTTTAGTATTTCACAAGTTCTCAAAAAAACAGGAACGTAGAGGCATAGATTAATTCATTCTTAAATGAAATCTTGCATTACAACATTTTCTGATGTGTTATTATTGAAATATGGTACCCAGAACATGCCCCACCATTGCAACATTATGTGCCGACGAAGCACACTGGAGGTGTCATTACTTTAGTATTTCACAAGTTCTCAAAAAAACAGGAATGTAGAGGCACAGATTAATTCATTCTTAAATGAAATCTTGCATAACAACATTTTCTGATGTGTTGTTATTGAAATATGATACCCAGAACATGCCCCACCATTGCATCATTATGTGCTGACGAAGTATACTGCTTCCAATGGTGGGGCATGTTCTGGCTACCATATTTCAACAATAACACTTCAGAAAATGTTGTAATGCAAGATTTAATTTAAGAATGAATTAATCTATGCCTCTACGTTCCTGTTTTTTTGAGAACTTGTGAAATACTAAAGTAATGACACCTCTAGTATGCTTTGTCGGCACATATGTTGCAGTGGTGGGGCATGTTCTGGATACCATATTTCTGTGTATAGCTGTAATAGTTGTAATAGATAGCTGTAATAGTTAAAACATATATAACAGCTGTAGTAAAAGTATTCGAGAGAGTTTCACATGTCATATTTCATATGCAAGCAGGTCAGCCAATCACAGCAGTGGCCGGTTCTCACAGCAGACACGCCCCTTCAAACAGAGTGTTCAAATCAGAGACTAAAATCAGGCTAGGAAAAAATCCTTTTATTTCCAAATTATGACTATTTTTGATCTAAAAAACATACTAACATTACAAGGGCAACCCAGGAAACATTATAAAATAATAATAAAAAAAAACATTCTTGGGCACCTTTACCTTCTTTTGTTTAATAGTCACATACAGACTGTTTGACTCGGAGAGTGAAGACGACGACTGTGACATCCCTAATTAGCAACCCAGAGGGAAAATCGCCACGGCTCCATTAGCTTTAGCCCCTGCACCAGCTATTGCTCCTCCAGCTGTCATCTCTCCTCCAGCTGCTACCAGACCAGCAGCTTCTCCTGGTGTCCACAAACTGACCTCTAGCATGGCACCCCCTAACCAGCCCAGGATAAACAATCAGCCAATGTGTGATCGTAAGTGTTTTCAGCAATTACGACTACACAGCAGAATTCATTAAATTACTTGGAAATATGTTTAGCAACATTGGCTTTTATTTCTGGTACAGCTATAGCAACTTGAAACCTATTTAGTTTAATATGATTTTTGAAGTTCTTGGACTAACAATAAACAATGGGGGGGGGGGGGGGGGACATTTAATTATTTTAGTATTTTATATATAGAACTAATTTAGCCAACTTTGTTAATCTGTTAATTATTGTCATAGTAGCCACATTTAATCTACAATGTACCTAGGGCTTTGTGAAGTGTGTGACCTCACAATCATTTTGCTTTGCACATATATTAAATGCATTCATATGTCTGCAGTGCGGTTCAGTGCAGCAGATCGAGCAGCATCAAGAATTCAAATATTGTGGACGTGCCCTCCTCAATGTCTATTGCATTAATGCAAACAGCATACACTCTAAAAAATTCAAGGTTGTTTTAACCCACATTTGGGTCAAATATGGACGAACCCAACCGTTGGGTTAAAAATGTTAATTAGGGCCCGAGCACCCGTTCGAGGTCCCTCTTGAAACTGTTAGGATTATTTTTCTTTTCTTTTTTCTTTCTTTCTTTTTTTTTTTCTGCAAAGTAAGCCCCATTTTCGAGGCCGCAACATGCTCGAAAAGTCACCAAATTTTGCACACATGTCAGGACTGGTGAAAAATTTTGTATTTTGTCGGTTTCGCGGATGGGCTTGGCAAAATGGCTCACTAGCGCCACCTAGAAAATTAGAAAAAATTAGCCCCTCGTCCATGTTCGACCTACATGCACGAAATGTGGTGAGGACGTGTATCATCAAGACGCACAAAAAAGCCTCAAAAACCCATACCCTAAACTCGACAGGAAGTCCGCCATTTTGAATTTGGCGGCCATTTTGGGACGATTTACACACTCCGTACTTTGACGAACTCCTCCTAGGGATTTAGTTGGATCGACTTCAAATTTCTGCTGTGCCTTCTAAAGGCATTCACGATGAAAAGTTGTGCTATCTGCGCGTTTTCGTCAATGGACGTGTCCGTGGCATCGATGATTCGCCATGAAACAGGAAGTTGGAGTAACTTTGCTGTACATGCTCAGATCTGCACCAAATTTTGCACGCTTGACAAGAGTCTCGCCCTGAACACATGTACATGCCAACATTCACCCCCAGTCATAGCGCCACCTGCTGGCAACAGGAAGTGACCTTTAACGAAGCAACCCCCGCCGCACGTTTGACTTACATGTATGAAATTTCTGTGGCACATCAACCATGTCCAGACGCACAAAAAAGCCTCTTGGAGCGATGCCCTAAACCCAACAGGAAGTTTAAAATTGTAACCCAATGGCTGGGTTTGTCCATATTTGACCCAAATATGGGTTGAAACAACCCCACATTTTTTAGAGTGTAGCGTCACAAGGACTTTTTATTTAAGAGTAAAAATCACCCTCCATAACAATTGTTCTTCCTATAGAGAAGACATTACATTGCAGAAGGCAGAACAACTTAAGAAAGCAAATGTATCAAAGCGGCTAACAAACACAATAACATCATGCTCATTGTGGTGCAATTATATTTTATCTAGACAAAAACCTCATTCTTTACTTGGCTGGGAGGGCAAAAAATAACATGGTAGGACACGTCCTACTGACACCGTCCACCATTAGTATCACTAATACTATTACTCTTTCCCTGTTCGTTATAATCAACAATATTTCATTTATTCACCATCACTAGTTTCTTACAGTACATTTTCGCTTTAGGGCACCCAAGCAATCCAATCCTGCTGTTATTTTTGTGCTTCTGCTGATGCTCGCAGGCCTTCAGACTCCTTTACTGAAATAAAACAATTCGTGTGTCATTAACACTTTTATCTTTTTTACGTTTTTTCCTCCAAAAACGAACAGCCTGGTAAATAAACACTTTATTTTTCAAAGCCTGGTATAACAAACAAACTTTCGAATAGACATTCAAAGGGTAATAGACATTTCGCACAACTTCTGTAGGCTATTTGTGACCGTAAATATACAATCGTCCTCATATACTCCACCTTCTCACCCTTAATGAACGTATACTGGGAAGAATGAGATTCAGTTCTGAAATCAATAGTCATATCTTTGGTCCTAGAAACATTCAGCTGCAGACAAGCATCAAGCATCACCACACCATTTTACAAAGTCTTCAGCAACTGGACCATGACAAGTTTAAATTTTTTTAAAGTTGTGTAGACTCTCTGATCCATTTCTCCTGCCCGGGTATGTTTTTCCGATGTGTTGACACTTGACAGGAACTCCGCTTCCGCAACAAATAAGTATTTCCGGTTATTGTTTGAAGGTCTATAGACACAAATAAAACTTAATTTCAAACATGCTGAAAGTGTGAGCATATTATTAATTTGTAGGAGACATAACCAAGAATACAATAATTTAATTTACATTTACCTTTCAGTGCGGACATACCATTATTTTACCATTATATTACTGTTACGGGGGGTCGGGCACTGCCCTTAACATAAAGGAGAGACACACACAGATCAGCTCGTATCATAAATAGGGGTATTTATTTGATGGAATGGGTTCGCTCAGGTGTGGCTCATCTGTAATTAGGAAAAGGGGAAGAGACACTGCACTCAAACACATGTAGGCTATAGGAACAAACACCAGAGTTGGGGGACGTAACAACCCCACCCCAAAATGGTGACCTGTCACCATATATTGAACATGAGAACAGTCAATTTTACTCATGAATTCTGTGTTTAGCTCTCCTTTCGAGCTAACCCAGACAATAGAGATCTAGCTACATAATTGCATTAGATTAGCAGGCCTCATAAATTAAAATAACTCCCAAGAAAAATCTATATACATAGTGTTTTTATTATTATTAACTATAACTTAGCTGTATAGGCTATCAAGCAGGCCACATGCAAGTTAATTTTCATAGATAAAAAGTTTTAATTTTTTTTATAAAAAGCAAAAAAAAAAGTATCCACTCTAGATAATGCGTCTGCGACAATATTGTCTTTTCCCCCGGACATGCACAATTTGGAGGTTAAACGGTTGAAGCAATAGACTCCAGCGCATTAACCTACGATTTGAATTGTACATGCGACTGAGGAATTTGAGTGGGTCGTGGTCAGTATAGACCTCAACTGGATGTACCGTAGAAGCTACTTCGAAGTGTTGAATAGCCAGTACTAAAGCCAAAGTCTTTCGCTGGGCATGATTCAATTTCTTAGAGAAGAAACTCACGGAATGCTGTACCTTGTCTTGCGCCTGGTTGCAAAAGTACAGCACCGGCGCCTACGAGGCTGGCGTCCACAGCAATCTGGAACGGTTTGTTAAAGTCTGGCGCAGCCAGCACGGGAGCAGTCAGCAAGAGAGCTTTGATGTTTTCAAATGCTTTATTACAGGACTCAGTCCAGTCAAATTTAGTTTTGGGGCTCAAAAGGTTAGTGAGGGGATAAACCACAGTTGAAAAGTTCTAACAAAAACTGCGATAGTAGACTACCATGCCTAAGAATCGGCGTAGCGCACGCCGATCGCAAGGCACAGGAAATTCTTGAATAGCGGCCACCTTAGCCATTACTGGTAAAACATGTCCTCTGCCAACTATCCACCCCAAGTAATTCACAGTGGCTTTTCCGAACTCACATTTTGCTAGATTAACTGATATTCGCAATGGACATCCTATGGAAAAGCTCTCAAAGTTGTGTTATGTCTTCGGACCAGTGTGTACTATATAGGTCTATATCGTTCAAATACGCCTTGCAATTTGACATTACAGCTAAAACAATATTTACTAAATGCTGGAATGAGGCAAGCGCGTTACGCATTCCGAAAGCCATAACTTTATAATGCATAAATGCATCTAGGGTCACAAAAGCTGCTATTTGTCTTGCTCTTGGTGTAAGGGGCACTTGCCAGTAACCTTTTAGGAGGTTGATTTTAGTGACATCTGTGGCTGAGCCAACACGGCCCACACAATCATCCATCCGCGGTAATAGATAACAGTCTGGCAGAGTGATGGCATTAACACGCCTGTAGTCCGTACAAAACCTGTGGGTGCCATCAGGTTTGCCAACTAAAAGGCACGGGGAACTCCAAGGGCTAGAGCTATAGGCTCAGCAATATTATTCTTTATCATGTACTCAACCTCCCGCTGCAGGATTGTTCGCTTTTCTGGACTTACCCTATGTAACCCAGGGAAAAAATGGGTAATATAATAAATCAGACCTGAGTCAGAGGGTTGTTAAATTTGTTTATTTTCATATTGTACATTTTTGCAGTTCTGTAAAAAGAAATGTACATTATTTTATTTGACATATAAGATGTTTATTTTATAAAGTGAAAGTTACATAGGCTTACTGGTTGTGTTGTGCGATTGCCGAAGAAGAGAGGAATGACGTCAGACTAGGAAGAGAACAGTGTGCTGTGCAGAGAGCACGAGGAATAGAGACCGTAATATGTGAATAACATATTTATCTGGTAACATCTGGTAGTTTAGGGTGACTAATCCTGACGAACTATCGGTTGATATCTCAACGCTGAACAGTGCTTTGACGAAGAGCGCAATTCAGTTATTTACAGACAGTTTGGAGTTTGACGCGAGCTGCTGACGGTTAGCGCGCGATCGACGGGGACGAGAGACTGCCTGTTTGTTGACTAAACAGACCGGAGCTGTAACAGTCTGGGGACCTTCGATTGCATCGCGAGAGCCGCACCAGGACGGAGACAACGCGCGCGATCGGCGGGGACAGTGCTGTTGCGCAACACGCATGGTGAGCGTATTTATTTGATTTGATTTTGCTCCACGGGGTGAAGCAGCCACGAGTTTTAGGCTACAATGAACCCGAGCGTCGATTCAGGCCTGCAACGAGAACTGTGGTATTTTTGGTATTGGGATATTTGATTTTTTGCCGGCTATTAGATTAGGAATTACACTGTCAATCATCTTTTGATTGTTTGCCAATTCATATTTTGGTGTCATTATTTTATTTTATATTCAGTAAAAGGCTTGGCCATTTGTTTCAATTGTTGTTGCTATTGTTATTTCATTCTCATTTCCATTTTATAATTGTGGGTTTATTTGAGAACAACTGCAATCTGATTAATCATTTGCCCTTATTAAAATAATAATATAATTTGAAGAATTCAAATTAAAAGTAAAGTAACAAATTAGAATTAAAAGAACTCAGGTTAGCTTTCCCCCATAAACAACTGTTGGGGGCGCTACAGAGAAATGGAGGCACCGCTGGGATAAGGGTTTCTGGTTTACCGTTTCAAGTGTTGTGTGTGGCAATAGCAACAGTAAAATGGCTGACAGATCAGAGTTAGTAGCTGAGCTAAAAGGATGGTGTCGTGTGAGGGTCTAGATGAAGCTCATTCGCTTATGGTGATGGTTCCTGAGCATGTTGAAATCGCTCAGATTGAGGATACACTGCATACAGTGAAATGTCTTGGCCGTGTTCGTGTACGAGGAAGGACATTTAGTGTTAAATATAACAGGATAATGGCTTTGTGTGAGTGTAAAGAACAGTTGAAAGCTGAAAATGTCCCACAGGAGATATCGCCTATGAATGGTGGAGAGGCTTGGCCTCTGATTATAATTGGTGAAGCTCCTGCTGCTGCAGATGAGTTCAGTCGCAAACTGTTGAGTTTGTTACAAGCAGAAGGAAAGACAGTGGAAGATCTTCGTGATTTTTTTCCATGTTCTGAACCGACTACCAGCACTACGGATGTTCTGCAGATAGTAGGTAATTTGTTGGAAAAGACTACAAAGCCGTCACTTGACACGGGTAGTTATCGCCGTCTTCGTCTCTTTTCTGGTGTGTTGCCAACTCCATGTGGAGAAGAGCAATTTGATAACTGGTTAGAGCAAGCTCAGTTGATGGTTGAGGAAAGTGAATGTGCAGACAAAGAGAAAAGACGCAGACTAATGGAGAGTCTTAAAGGGCCAGCTCTCGAAATAGTCAAGTCTGCAAGAGTCACTGATCCTGATATAAGTGCAGCAAAGTGCTTAGAAGCCCTTGAAAATGCTTTTGGTACTGCAGAGTCTGGGGAAGACTTATATTTTGCATTTCGCATGATGCGGCAGCAGCCCACTGAGAAATTGTCTGAGTTCCTGAGACGGTTGGAACAGGCGTTAGTTAAAGTTGTGCAGCAGGGAGGTATTTCCGTCACCTACATGGACAGAGCTAGGCTAGAGCAAGTGCTGAGAGGAGCTACTGCATCTGACCTTATGCTGGTAAATCTTCGTTTGAGAGAGAGAAGAGATAAGCCACCTACTTTCCTCCAATTGCTGAAGGAGATAAGGTCTGAGGAGGAATATGAGGCTTCAAGGAAAAAGGTGAATCCCTCTGTACAGTGTGTTCAAGCTAAACAGGAAGTGGATGTGAAACAAGCTGAGATTCAGAGTCTGAAGGCTGAGGTGAAAGAGCTTAAGACTATGGTTGCCTCAGTGGTAAGAAAACCCATACATGTAGTACAGGAGTGTGTCGAAAAAAAGCCTGAAACGAGCACACATGGTCCGACCCCTCTGGATGCTGAACTGATAGCCCTGAAGAAACAAGTGAAAAGGTTACAACAGAAAGTTAGTAACAAAGAGATTGAATCTGATGTCACGGTTTCAAAAGTTGAAGGGTCATCCAAGAGACGACAACCAGAAAACCCCTTAGAGGAGCAGTTCTGCTATCGGTGTGGGGAAAATGGCCATTTTGCCAGTAGGTGTCCAAACCCAGAAAACCAGAGCAAAGTGATTACCAGATTGATTCACTCTTTGAAAATCAGTAGGAGTCAGCAGCAGACAGTTGGTGATGCCAATGCAAAAGTTGACTACTCTGTGAAGAGGAGTTTGGTAAGAACAGAGAATTCTGCTGTTATACCAGAAGGGTTAGTGGGTCCCCCTAGCCTGATTCCGTTGAAGGTTAACGGACACCCCTGCAAGGCATTGCTTGATAGTGGTTCCCAGGTAACCATTATTTTTGAACAGTGGTATCAGGAACACTTATCTGAAATTCCGATACAACCGGTGTCAGGTCTAGCCTTATGGGGTTTGAGTGAGTCGGATGTCAGTTATCCTTATCGGGGTTATGTGGTGATAGATCTGGAATACCCTGAGGAAGTGGTTGGCAGTAGCCAAACTGTGACTGTTCTTGCTTTGATTTGTCCAAGCATCAAGAGTGCAGACCAATCTCCAATAATTTTGGGGACGAATGCTAGTCATGTCAGGCGCTTAGTGCAGCAATACCATGAGAGAGGTGTCAATCTTGCACAGACATTGGGCATTAAGGTTGGGAATCTTAAGGATAATGCCGTCCCAGCCAATCATGTACATGCTGATGTGAATGACGAACAGGATGTCGGGTGTGTAGTTTGGAAAGGATCTGATTCACTGATTATAGATCCTAAAATGGAAGCAGAAGTGCTGTGCAAACTTGAGCTAAACCAAAAGGTTGATAAAGAAATACTGATGGTGGATTCTTCCATTGAGTCTCCTTTACCTGGCGGGGTATTTCTTCAGCCAATGGTTGTGCCAGGGCAAGTGGTAGACTGTGAAAGTTTCCGGGTTCTGATTAAGAATGAGTCCACGACACAAGCTTCCATTCGGACGGGAACAGTGATTGGACATGTGTATCTAGCGGACTCCGTTTGTACGTTATCCCCTTCGGACGAAGCTGTATTTGATCCGAATTTGATTGATTTTGGAGATTCCCCGGTACCTGAAGAGTGGAAAATTAGGCTTAGGCAGAAGTTAGCCAACCGTGCACATGTGTTTTCCACGCATGAGTGGGACGTTGGGTTAGCTAAGGGTGTTGAACATCATATCCGTCTGTCTGATCCTCGTCCTTTTAGGGAACGATCTCGTAGGCTTGCTCCCGCCGATATAGAGGACGTCAGAAAGCACCTTCAAGGAATGCTACGAGCAGGGATCATTAAGGAGTCGAGAAGTCCCTATGCATCTCCTATAGTGATTGTGAGAAAGAAAAATGGATCTATTAGGATGTGCATAGACTATAGGCTGTTGAATAGTCGTACTGTGCCCGATCAGTACACTACTCCTTGTATAGAGGATGCCTTAAATGCCCTGTCTGGTAGTAGGTGGTTTTCGGTGCTTGATCTTAGGAGCGGCTATTATCAAATTTCCATGGCCGAGGAAGACAAAGAGAAGACTGCCTTCATTTGTCCAGTTGGGTTCTTCCAATTTGAAAGGATGCCGCAGGGGGTTACTGGAGCTCCAGCAACTTTTCAACGGGTAATGGAGAGAGCCGTCGGTGATATAAATTTGTTGCAAGTACTCGTTTATCTAGATGACTTAATTGTCTTTGGCCGATCGCTCGAGGAGCATGAAGAGCGATTGCTCAGAGTGCTTGATCGCCTTGGAGAGGTGGGGTTGAAGCTCTCACCAGATAAGTGTCAGATATGTCAGACACAGGTAAAGTACTTGGGTCATATTGTGTCGGCCGACGGTGTTTCTCCGGATCCATCCAAGATTGAGGCGATTGCGAAATGGCCCATGCCTACTAATTTGAAAGCATTGCAGTCCTTCTTGGGCTTTTGTGGCTACTATCGCAGATTTATCGCTAACTATTCTGCGATAGTGAGACCTTTGACCGACCTCACTAAAGGATATGCACCAAAGCACAAGAGTGGCAAATGTGCCAAGACTGAGCAGAAATCGTATCTCAAAGATTCTGAACCCTTTGGGGAGAGATGGGATCAGTCTTGTACAGATGCTTTTGGCCAAATTATTAATTGTCTTACGCATACCCCGGTTCTTGCATTTGCCGACCCACAAAAGCCATACACCTTACATGTTGACGCAAGTCAAAAGGGACTTGGCGCAGTCTTGTATCAGGAGTATCCCGAAGGCATGAGACCGGTTGCGTTTGCCAGCAGAAAACTCAAGCCATCAGAGAAAAATTACCCTATACATCAATTGGAGTTTTTGTCTCTGAAATGGGCGATTGTTGATAAGTTTCACGAGTACCTGTATGGGGCAAATTTTACAGTTCGTACGGACAACAATCCCCTTACCTATGTCTTATCGACAGCTAAGCTCAGTGCGGTTGGTCACAGATGGCTTGCTGCGTTGTCTGCTTATGATTTTGATGTACAATACCGTCCTGGCAAATTCAACGTGGATGCAGATCTTCTCTCTAGATGTATGCCCGAAGAAGAAGGGTCCGAATGGGTTACTATACCTGAAGCAAGTGTGAAATCTGCTTGTCAGAGAGTTGATGTAGTTTCAGGGTTTAGTTCCCATCGGTATGTAGATTTGTTAGGAGCATCTCCAGATTGCATCCCTGATCTTTATGCATTCCCAACTTGTCTGGAGTTGACGGCCCTAGAACGATTGACGAAACAGGACATTAAAAATGCTCAAGCTGATGATGGAATAGTAGGACCAACTATTCAGGCAGTGAAACAAGGGAAATGGCCTGGAGATCTTGAAAGTAATGGGAAGTTGTCTATCATGAAGCGGGAGATGAGTAAGCTGACATTGAAAGATGGTATACTCTACCGTATGAGACAGAGATCGTCTGGAGAGAATGACTTGCAGTTGGTTCTTCCGAGTGAATTTCATAGCGTGGTGTTTAGAGCAGTGCATGATGATTTCGGACACTTTGGAGTAGACCGAACTCTGGACATGATCAGAAACCGATTTTTTTGGCCTAAGATGTCTGAAGAGGTCGAAGAATATATAAAGAACTGTGGGAAGTGTGTCATCCATAAGTCTCTGCCGAAGAAAGCTGCTCCATTACACCAGATCGTTAGCAATGGCCCCATGGATCTGGTGTGCATGGATTTCCTCTCAATGGAGCCTGACTCGAAAGGATTCAGCAATGTTTTGGTTGTCACAGACCATTTCACAAGATATGCTCAGGCTTTCCCTACCAAAAGCCAGAAAGCTATTGAGGTTGCGAGAGTTCTTGTTGACAAATACTTTGTTCATTATGGGTTACCTGCCAGGGTCCATTCTGATCAGGGTAGAGACTTTGAAAGTCGTTTGATTCGGGAGTTGCTGAACCTGATGGGAATCCGTAAGTCTAGAACTACCCCCTATCACCCACAGGGTGACCCGCAACCCGAAAGGTTTAATAGAACCTTACTGACCATGCTCGGGACACTCAGTCGAGAGAAAAAACGTCGCTGGAGTGAGCACATTGTTCATTTAGTGCATGCTTACAATAGCACTAAGTGTGATGCCACTGGGTATTCGCCCTATTATTTGATGTTTGGCAGGGAGGCTAAACTTCCTCTTGATTTGTGTTTTGGGATCATGTCTGACGTGGAAGAGGTCAATCACTCTCGGTACGTGGAAAAGTTGAGAGAAAATCTGAGAGATGCACATCGGCTTGCAGAGGAGGTGGCAAACAAGAGACATCAAAGAAACAAGAGATTGTATGATCAACGAGTTTCTTTTCAGACACTTGAGGTGGGTGATAGAGTGTTGCTACGAAATTTAGGGTTAAGGGGGAAACACAAGCTGGAAAGCAAGTGGGCTCCTGAGCCTTATATTGTGATGGAGAGGTTGTCTCATGTGCCAGTGTACAGAATCAAACGTGAGGATGGTAAAAGTGGAATTAAGACCATCCACAGAGATCATCTCCTGTCCATAGGAGATCTGGTCCGGGTCCCTACAACTGATGTTGAACCTGATTTTCCTGCAAGACGTGTGACTAGATCTAAGGTTTGTCAAAAGAGGGAGAGAATGTCTCTAGAGAATGAGAACGGGGCTACAGAGGACACTGATTTTTCTGATTATTCTTCTGACTCTGATTATTTCGCTCCAAAGAGAAATGAGGCTCATCGTAGAGAAGTGATTCGTAGAAGGTTAGATCAGATTAGATCTGTCATGAACAGAGAAAAGGTGGTCACTTCACAGGAGCAAGATTCTTCTGGTATTAGGTTATCTGCTGATGAGACTTCCGGGCAGGAGGAATGTCTGGTTCAAAGCAGTTGTGAAAGTCAGGATGAAGATCCTGAAATGACAGTAGTGGTCGATGAAGACCCAGTAGTGACAACTAAGCCAGTCAGTAAATTGTCTAGGGAACCTGATATACGGTCTAAAAGACTGATAAAACCAGTGCAAAAGCTCACTTATGATGAACCGGGTAAATCTAGAGATGAACCACTAACTATCAATCATAGAGGCCTGGTCATTAAAATTGGTAAAACCAAATGATGTGCATCTGCTTGGTGTGTAAACGGGTCCGAATGAGGACATCCGGCAAGATGTTAAGAGGGGGAGGGTGTAACCCAGGGAAAAAATGGGTAATATAATAAATCAGACCTGAGTCAGAGGGTTGTTAAATTTGTTTATTTTCATATTGTACATTTTTGCAGTTCTGTAAAAAGAAATGTACATTATTTTATTTGACATATAAGATGTTTATTTTATAAAGTGAAAGTTACATAGGCTTACTGGTTGTGTTGTGCGATTGCCGAAGAAGAGAGGAATGACGTCAGACTAGGAAGAGAAACAGTGTGCTGTGCAGAGAGCACGAGGAATAGAGACCGTAATATGTGAATAACATATTTATCTGGTAACATCTGGTAGTTTAGGGTGACTAATCCTGACGAACTATCGGTTGATATCTCAACGCTGAACAGTGCTTTGACGAAGAGCGCAATTCAGTTATTTACAGACAGTTTGGAGTTTGACGCGAGCTGCTGACGGTTAGCGCGCGATCGACGGGGACGAGAGACTGCCTGTTTGTTGACTAAACAGACCGGAGCTGTAACAGTCTGGGGACCTTCGATTGCATCGCGAGAGCCGCACCAGGACGGAGACAACGCGCGCGATCGGCGGGGACAGTGCTGTTGCGCAACACGCATGGTGAGCGTATTTATTTGATTTGATTTTGCTCCACGGAGTGAAGCAGCCACGAGTTTTAGGCTACAACGAACCCGAGCGTCGATTCAGGCCTGCAACGAGAACTGTGGTATTTTTGGTATTGGGATATTTGATTTTTTGCCGGCTATTAGATTAGGAATTACACTGTCAATCATCTTTTGATTGTTTGCCAATTCATATTTTGGTGTCATTATTTTATTTTATATTCAGTAAAAGGCTTGGCCATTTGTTTCAATTGTTGTTGCTATTGTTATTTCATTCTCATTTCCATTTTATAATTGTGGATTTATTTGAGAACAACTGCAATCTGATTAATCATTTGCCCTTATTAAAATAATAATATAATTTGAAGAATTCAAATTAAAAGTAAAGTAACAAATTAGAATTAAAAGAACTCAGGTTAGCTTTCCCCCATAAACAACTGTTGGGGGCGCTACACTATATGGGTGCTGTTTAATCGGGCGTTTATCATCCAAGTCTATGTCATGTTCCAGGACTGTAGTTACAGTCGGAACATCTCCAAATAGTTCAGGGAAATCATCTATCACAGACAATATGTCAGCTGTTTGGGAGGGAGTTAAATGTGGCAAACGATTTGCAATGACCGATAGCAAATCGGTAGTTGTTGAGTCGACCTTCAATCATGCACCACGACGGAGGAGTCAACGCGTCACCATACTCTACCAGTGAAGAGAGCAACACGGAGGATCTGACTGGATCATAACAATTACCATTGATCAGTCACTACAAAATTATACAAGCACAATTACACCATTTTCCTTGCCATTGTTCTATAGAGTAGGCAGTCTTAATATATCAATACCACGATTAGTTTTAACAGTATGTAACCATTGTATATCGACATAAAACATTACTTCAAAATCACCTAGGCCTACATGAATTATAGCTGTGTATTTATACTCGAGAATGTTTTGAAGCACTTCCACATCGATCACATCCCCAAGGGAACGTCTGGCAATTCCACCAAGTGGTTAAAACGTATAATTTATTATAATATAATTTGATAAATAAAAACCATTTGGTGAATTGCAGAATTACAGGAAGTTATTGGCACAATCTCACCTGTAATAAGTCCGTCTGGTCACTAGGAACCTACCACAAGCTTTGGGACATGAAAAAAAAACTTTAGGTGAATTACTGTAGCAGGTACAGTAGGCCTAATTACGGAAGCCCCTGAACCGCAACGTAAATTTTTTTTCGAGATTAAATTCGAAATATTTTGAGAATAAAGTCGAAATATTTCGAGATTAAAGTCAAAGTATTTTAAAAAGTCGAAATATATCGAGATTAAAGTCGAAACACTACGAGAATGAAGTCGAAATATTTTGAGACATTATTTACATGTTCACATAATGATTCATATTAAATGTTGTAGAATGTGTAACAGAGTTAAACAACATTTCAAAAAGGTACATCAAGTTTTCTTGGAAGCTTTTTGAAATGCTTCCTGCAGTCACTGTGAGATTTGCATATGCTTACTGTCCATAAACTGTGAAAAAAATCATTGCTATATATTACCACCTCTAGAGTGTGCCAATTATATCTCTAAACTCTTAAAAACCTTATTACCTGTTATTTTACTTATTTGAAAATGAGACATTTCAAATGATACTAAATATGTTTAATACCCGATGATAATTATTCACATTAAACCTAATAGATTGAGTGAGTTTCAGTTGATCTTCACATGAGACAGAGAGGGTGAGGGAGGGATGAAATGTAGATTAGAATGTTAAAATGTTAATTTGCAGCAAGGTCCTTTGTCTACTCGAGGAGTGGTCATTCTTCAACCAGTTCTTCCAATTTTTCCAGTCTTACAAGTACAGGAGGAAAATGTGAATTAGGCAAGGCAAGGCAAGTTTATATAGGCATATAGCACATTTCATACACAATGGTAATTCAAAGTGTTTTAGAAGAGATTAAAATAGGAAATATAAAAATAAGAATAATTAAAACAGTTTAGAATAAAAAATCAAATTAAATACAGTACAAAGAGTCGGACACACAGTGGCACAGTGCTCATTCAGTAAATGTACAGCTAAACAGATGTGTTTTGAGTCTGGATTTGAATGTGACTACTGTAGGAGCACATCTGATCTCTTCTGGAAGCTGGTTCCATCTGCGGCTGGCATAATAGCTAAAAGCAGACTTTGTTCCAGGAAATATAATAATAATAATGAGGCAGTAGAATTTTAAAGAGGGGAGATGTGGTGATATGTGTATAAGTTTGTGATTGACCAGGGTTGCTGGGCAACAGGGGCAGGGTTATAGAGAGACAGTCATAGAGAGACAACTGTGAGTTTGTTCGACAACTGCGTATGTTAAATAGAGACTCTGAGTTCATCATTGTCAGATCAATATCATAACACATTGTACCTCGAATTACCATAAATGCACAAAGTGGCCGTTACAGAGAAAAGGTACAGGTTTCACCGCTTTCCAAAAGACGACAAAGCTTAACAAAACTGGTTTAAAAACCTGAAATGCCAGCATTTAATCAAACGTCTTTTTATTAAAGCATGTGATTTAACATACATAATTAACTTGTACATTCTGAGAATCTTTTTTATAACTAAATAAAAATAAAAACAACAAAAAAAAAACCTAAAAAATAAACAAATAAAATAGTGAACCCTTGGTATTTCTAGCTGATGTGATCCTTATGATCGGAGTGATCTTTTGGGTTCTCTTACGAGAGTATCTCTCGTACTGCGTAATATCTTACGCTATGGGGAAAAACTCTTTTCCACGAGATATTGAAGCCAAAAATTATCCTTAATTTTTTATTAATGTAAAACGCTTTGCGGCAGCAAGCAGACATAGGCGAGACAGCTCGCGCGCCTATTGGCTGCCCTGCGGCAACAGCAGCAGCCTATTGAGAGTGGCTCTGCGGACGTCACGACGAATGGGGGCCTTTCGCGCCCATATAGTCACGTCCCGCCAGAAAGGGCGTGGTCTCGCCCTATAACTAGGCTCGATAGCTGCTCTTACGTTGATTTTTCATCTCTTCAGCGAAGCCTCCCGCATCGCTGGATCCAGAGTGAGAAGCCGCGCCATCGACCTGTAGCCTTCAGCGGGACATGCCATAGAGTCTGGAGTCGCTGGCCTCGCCGCCTTCAGCCGCCGTACCTGCTGCGCTTTCCGGCGTACATATCCTTTCCTCTGCTTAGAGTGTGTGTGTTGCATTATTTGCCTTTTTTTCCCACCCCTCTAAAAGAGCGGCGTCTTTTTAAAGATGCCTTCCTGTGTTTCTTGCCGAGCCCCACTCAGCGATGAGGACCGCCACGTCATCTGCGTGTCCTGCCTGGGTGAGGATCACGCGGCCACCGCGCTCGCTGACGGCGGATGCCATCATTGTGAACGCTTGCCTATGGTGACTCTGCGGACTCGCCTAGCTTCGTTCTCCGAGCCCGCATCCCAGCCCACCGTGATGCCGCGCCGCAAGAAGCGCCGCGCCCAGCGCGCGCCCGAGCTATTTCCAGCCCGCCAAAGCTCGCCGGTTCGCCCGCCAGCTTCGCCGGCTTCGCTCGAGTCGCTCCCAGACGGACAGCGGCCGCCGTCTGCCGCCGCGTCCGCACTTGAGCTCGACGAACTTACCGGAGACGGCATTGAAACTGAGCCGATGCGTCCGCTCTCTCAAGCCGTGGATTACATCGGCCTCGACTGAAAGGCGCTCGCGCAACTAACGCGCAACAGGCTGGACGGACGCTTTCTCGGGAAAGACGAAGCTCCGTCACAGTCGAGACCCGCGCCTTTCCCCCTGAATGGTGAGAAACATTTGTGGCTAACGCTATCCGAGATGACGGAAGCTGATCGCTCCGTGTTCCTTGACGTTCTCGCTCTGCTGGACGCCGCCCCCCCTCAGCGCGGGCCCCGGCCGAGGATTGAGATAAAGCCCGAGGTCTCAAGGCCTTCCTAGTCTCTCTAGGAAAACGACGGTGTTCAGTTCCCGCTGCGGCCGGATTTCCACCAAAACTTCTCGCTCGTTCAGTTCCAAGCAATGTGACTGTTCCAGTGTATTTCGCAGTGAGCAAGCTGGTTCCACAGCCCGCTTGCCTGCGCACAAAGGCCGTCGTTTCGGCTAACTAGCAGCGCCGCCAGGCCCGAGATCAAACACCACGCTCTCGCTCTGCTGGACGCCGCCCCCCTCAGCGCGGGCCCCGGCCGAGGATTGAGGTAAAGCCCGAGGTCTCAAGGCCTTCCTAGTCTCTCTAGGAAAGTGACGGTGTTCAGATCCCGCTGCGGCCGGATTTCCACCAAAACTTCTCGCTCGTTCAGTTCCATGCGTTGTGACTGTCCCAGTGTATTTCGCAGTGAAGCAGCCGGTGTCTCAGCCCGCTTGCCTGTGCACAAAAGCCGTTTCTATGGCTACCCAGATAAATCCAATAAAGAGTGCATTTTCTGGTGTTCCGGCCACGGCCGATGGTGTTACGAGTGTTGTAAGAATGCCCACGTCCCAGTGCCCATTCCCACACCCAGACACAGCCCGCCACGGTGCAGGGCTAGCACAAATAAAACCAACTCATGTTGGTTGTGCAGAAAATGTAGTGAACGCGCCCATACAATGCCCGCTTACACTACACGATGCATGTCCCTTGGTTTCTGTAAAAACGAAACTAACACACATTTAGTCGGCGCGAGCCGACAGTGTTCTCAGTGCAGTAAATGTGCCCGCTGTCCCGCATTTCCTCACTGACACGCCGAATCCCACGGGATTCACCCCCGCTCGCTTTCTATGCACAACCCGTCACAGAGAAGCTAAGCGCGGCCAGGCCGCCCGCTGTGATTAGCGTGCACCTCGCACGCTGTGAACACAGCGTTGATTCAGTCGGCGCGAGCCGAGTGTTCTCCGTGCAGAAAATGTGCCCGCTGTCTCGCGCCCGCATTTCTCACAGACACTCCGAATCTCACGGGATTCGCCCCCGCTCGTTTTCTCTGCACAACCCGTCACAGAGAAGCTGAGCGCGGCCAGGCTGCCAGCTGTGATCAGCGCGCGCCTCGCACGCTGTAAACACAGCAGTGATTTAGTCGGCGCGAGCTGACAGTATTCTCAGTGTAGTAAATGTGCCCGCATTTAGTAAATGTGCCCACATTCCCTCACACGCGCCGAATCCCACGGGATTCGCCCCGCTCGCTTTCTCTGCGCGTCCCGCCATAGAGAAGCTGAGCGCGGCCAGGCTGCCCGCTGTGATCAGCGCGCCCCCCGCCTCGAACGCTGTAAACACGGTGTTGTGTTCCCAGTACACAGGGGCTCTCGAGCCGCCGTCCTGCCGCGGCCAGAGCCCAGATTTCATTCTACCCCTAGCTATTCACGCAGATGCGTGGTCAAGGCTTCCCGGGGTATCAAATGGGTGTTGAACACTATAACGAGAGGCTGTTCGCTACAGTTCGCTCGACGCCCCAGCCGTTATACGGCGCGAGTCGAAACTACGGTGTAAAGCGAAGTGTTTCATCTACTTCGAGCCGAGATTGCGAAACTACTGAGAAAAGGGGCTATAGAACCTCTATCTCAGGGCGAAGGGGGCTTAAACAGCAGATATTTTCTGGTACCGAAAAAAGAAGATGGTGGGCTCAGACCCATTCTAGATCTGCGACTGCTGAACAGAACGCTCGTGAAGCGCCAGTTCAGAATGCTTACGACCAGGAAAATCCTCGCGCAAGTGCGCCAAGGAGACTGGTTCATGTCAATAGATCTGAAAGACGCCTATTTTCAAATACAAATAGCGTCCCATCACAGGCGATTCTTGAGATTCGCCTTCGAGGGCCAGGCATATCAATACACAGTCCTGCCGTTCGGCCTGTCCCTAACACCCCGTACGTTCACGAAGTGCATGGACGCGGCCCTCGCCCCCCTGAGACTTCGGGGCATGCGAGTTTTGAACTACTTGGACGATTGGCTGATTCTAGCTCGTTCACGAACGGAGCTCATAGAACACAGGGCCGCATTACTCGAGCACCTCGAGGAGCTGGGCCTTACAGTCAATTGGGCGAAAAGCTCACTGCTCCCCAGTCGGAGAATTTCCTTTCTGGGAACAGTGTTAGACTCGCTATCCATGACAGCACGCCTGTCACCGGAGCGCGGATTGAATATTCAGCACGTCGCGAGATCCTTCCGCCACGGCTCTATAGTCCCGCTCAGAAGGTTTCAGAAAATGCTGGGTCTGATGGCCTCAGCAGCCTCCGTACTCCAGTTGGGCCTGCTCCGCATGCGCCCACTGCAGCTATGGCTAAAAGCACGAGTTCCCCCCAGGGCGTGGACCGCAGGTCTATTTCGCCTCAGGGTCGACCTTCAGTGCATTTCGGCTCTGAAACCATGGAAAGCAACCGACTGGTATCAGTCAGGTGTGAGTCTGGGGATCCCCTCGAGTGTGAAGGTGGTGTCTACGGACGCCTCCACTTCGGGGCAGGGAGCGCTGCTCGAGGGCAGACCGCTAGCTGGCCTATGGTCAGTACGGGAGAAGCTCCTTCACATAAACTGCTTGGAATTAATAGCAGTCGACAAAGCGCTACGGCGCTTCTGTCCCCAGATAAAAGGCCACCACGTATTGGTCCGGTCGGACAACATGTCAGTGGTGGCGTACATAAATCGCCAGGGCGGCGTCAGGTCCCGAAACCTTTACAGGCTGACGGGACGCCTCCTGGTCTGGGCTCAGCACAACCTGCTCTCGCTGAGAGCGGCGCATGTGCCTGGTCACCTAAATGTGGGGCCAGACAGGCTGTCCAGAAACAACGTCCCAGCAGGAGAATGGTCTCTGCACCCGCAGACGATCCAGCCGCTGTGGGAAACGTTTGGCAAAGCGCAGGTGGACCTGTTCGCGTCCCAAAAAAACGCTCACTGCCCGAGATTCTTCTCGAAATGCCGGGAGGTGCTGGCCCATGTTTGGCCCCGCCGCCCCCTATATGCTTTTCCCCCTGTCTCACTCCTGCCTCAGGTGTTGGAGCGAATCAGGAGGGAGGGATGCCCAGTGCTACTCATAGCTCCGCTCTGGACAAACCAGTCGTGGTTCCCTGTCCTGATGCAGCTGACCAGCGCTGTCCCATGGCCTTTACCGCTGAGGAGAGACCTCCTCTCTCAGGCGGGAGGCTCGATTTGGCATCCTCGCCCGGATTTGTGGTCCCTGCACGCATGGGCATCAACGGGTACCCGCTGACCTCCCAGAGGGAGTGTTAAACACGATCGCGCAGGCTAGAGCCCCGTCTACCAGACGGCTCTACACCTCGAAGTGGTCTGTGTTCTCTGCTTGGTGTCAAGCGCAGAGCTTTTCACCTGTAGACTGCGGGGTTACGGAAGTGCTTTCCTTCCTTCAGGAGCTACTGGATAAGGGCAGGACCCCTTCCACGCTCAAAGTATACATGGCGGCCATAGCAACGTTTGCAAAACCGGTGTCTGGCCAGTCACTAGGAAAGAACGACTTAGTCGTGCGTTTACTTAGAGGAGCTCGGAGGCTAAACCCTCCCAGGCCCCCTTCAGTCCCGACATGGGACCTTTCCACGGTCTTGGAGGCCATGAAAGGTGCCCCATTCGAGCCAATCCAGTCGTCAGACATGAAACACTTGTCTTTCAAGACAGCGTTTCTTATGGCTCTCGCTTCAGTGAAGCGCGTAGGGGACTTGCAAGCGCTTTCAGTGAGCGCGTCATGCATGGAGTTTGGACCTAATGACTCAAAGGTCATACTCAAACCGAAGCACGGCTACGTGCCAAAATCCCTCAACACACCGTTCAGGGCCCAGGTGATTTCCCTGTCTGCCCTTCCGGTTCTCAATGAGGAGAAGGACGCGAGTCTCCTTTGCCCTGTCAGGGCACTAAGGGCTTATGTGTCCCACTCGTCTGGTTTCAGACAGACTGAGCAGCTTTTCGTTTCATTTGGCGGCCGTGCTAAGGGACTTGCCGCTTCGAAACAGAGCCTATCCAGATGGATAGTCGGTGCCATTGCGCTGGCTTACACTTCTAAGGGCCTACAGTGCCCTTTGGGTGTTAGAGCGCACTCCACAAGAGGCATGGCCTCCTCGTGGGCATGGTCTAGCGGGGTTACATGGTCCTCGCGTCTACATTTATAAAATACTATAACCTGGAGGTTCCCGCCTTACAAGCTAAGCTTTTGGCGGTATAAAATTCAGTGCTATCTGCCCGCTGTGCGGCTCGGATACTGAGTTTGACCTGCGTATTGCTCACTGACCGGTACAGCAGCTCATTAAAATGTTGACACACTTGTGGCCACCCAGTTCAGGCTGAATGTTCACCCTGACGGTATGGTCTATTTGTCACATGATTAGCTCCTTTCGGATGCTATTTACAGGGAAAGATGCTTCTAGCCTCTCTTCCCTCACTCTCTGTGAGTTTATGGTGATTATGCACTATATGCGCCCCGGGCTTCGGCCCCTGGGACTTTGGTGTTGGATCCCTACCAGCACGGCGTGTTGCATTGTGTTCCCCATAGCGTAAGATATTACGCAGTACGAGAGATACTCTCGTAAGAGAACGTACTCGGTTACTAACGTAACCTCGGTTCTCTCTAGAGAGGGAACGAGTACTGCGTATCTTGCCGTGCTTGGAATACGCTCTGGTTCGCTTCGGCGATGAAAACCAACGTAAGAGCAGCTATCGAGCCTAGTTATAGGGCGAGACCACGGCCTTTCTGGCGGGACGTGACTATATGGGCGCGAAAGGCCCCCATTCGTCGTGACGTCACGCAGAGCCACTCTCGATAGGCTGCTGCTGTTGCCGCAGGGCAGCCAATAGGCGCGCGAGCTGTCTCGCCTATGTCTGCTTGCTGCCGCAAAGCGTTTTACATTAATTAAAAATTAAGGATAATTTTTGGCTTCAATATCTCGTGGAAAAGAGTTTTTCCCCATAGCGTAAGATATTACGCAGTACTCGTTCCCTCTCTAGAGAGAACCGAGGTTACGTTAGTAACCGAGTACGTTTATATTTGTCAGGGTTGCGGTGCAGAGAGCTGAAGACGAGGACACCGTAGCTGCAGTTTAGAATATTTTACAAAATTAAACTTCCAAAAACAAAAGAACAAAACTCCAGGACTTCAGAAAAGACACAACCATACATTGACGACGACCAACAAACACTGAGGGAAAACACAGGGCTTAAATGAACGGGGACTAATGGGATAATTAACTGAACACGGGTGAAGAAACTGAACACAAACGAGGAGCGGGAAAAACTAACAGGACTAAACCAAAATCACAATGAAAGGGGGAAAACAAGATCTCAAAACATAACAGAACACATCAAAACCGTGACAATATTCAGTGAGCATATCTGCAATATATTGAGGTCCTAGCTCATTGAGTGATTTATATACCTGTAATAATACTTTAAAATCAAATGTAACTGGGAGCCAGTATAAAGACCTGAGGACTGGTGTGATATGTTCATATTTTATGGTTTTGCTCAGAATCCTGGCAGCAGCGTTCTGTATGAGCTGGGAAGACCATTTTTGGGAAGACCAGTGAGGAGTCCATTACAATAATCCACCCTGCTGGTGATGAAAGCATGCACAAGTTTCTCTAAGTCTTGACTGGAAACAAAGCATCTAATTCTTGCAATATTTTTCAGATGATAGTATGCTGATTTAGTTATTGCTTTGACATGACTACTGAAACTAAGGTCTGACTCTAGAGACACACCAAGATTCCTGACTTGATTTTTAGTTGTGTGACCCCTAGCATCAAGGTATGCATTCACCTTCCGAACTTCATCTTTGTAGTACCAGTACTGATAATTTGCCCGTATCAGTATTTAAGCGAATATCGTTTATTATCTTTATGAGCGCGACTCTGTGCTGTGATGCGATCGGAAACCAGATTGAAAATTGTCAAAGTATCCATTCGAGTTCAAGAATTTGTTCAGCTAGACAGACTTTCTTCTGTCTATTAGTGAGTGCTATAACATGTTCTGTTTATTGACAGATTATGTCAAGCAGATTGGCTGTGGTAAACAGTTGATATTGTTCTATATATCTTACATAATTATTTTATAAATAATCTGCCTCTTTCTTTGTTCCAGAAAATAATAATAATGATGAGGCAGTAGACTTTTAACCCTCATGTGGTGTTCAAAACCCTATAACACCTGTGGTCTTCCCGGGTCAAAATGACCGGCCTATAAAATAGCTTATAAATCACTTATTATACCATATTTCACCAATCTTGGATTCAATCTTTTGTCAATTTGTTCTCTTTTAATTAGGACTGGTTTTATATTTCTATTTGCATCTGATTAATCATGGCCCTTATTTATCTAAGAGTATGCATCTCATTTTACGTGTAAAAAAAGCATTATTTTTGAATTTATTTGAATAATTTTGGAAATATTAAATAAAATATTTTAAAAAGTTGTCAGTGTTGATCACACTAGTCTACTTTAATGTTTCATCAGAAGTTTGTTTTGAAAACTTTTTTTGTAAAAAATGGCACATAGTCACACTTGTGGTCTTCCCGGGTCAAAATGACCGGCCTATAAAAAATAGTTTATAAACCACTCATTATACCATATTTTCACCCAATCTTGGATTCAATCTTTTTGTCAACTTGTTCTCTTTCAATTAGGACTGGTTTTGTATTTATTTTTCAAACGGTTTAATTGTAGGAGTCATTTATTCGAGCTTATGCACTTCAGTTTTTGAGTGAAAAAAGCATCATTTGTTAATAATTTTGGCAATATTGAGTAAAATATGAAAAAAAAATCACACTGTTGATCACACTTGTCTACTTCAAAAAATAAATAAAAAAATGTGGTTATAATATAAATCAATGGGGCAAAAACAGCCACAAACAGTAAATGAGGGAGAAAAAGTTCAAATTTGATGCTGCACAAAAACTAACAATGCATCAAAACCAATGTTGTTTCTTTGACATGTCCAAGTCTGTGATAAAAGGTAAAAAAAAGTCCAGTTCACAATCACATTTTATATTGAAAATAAGTCATTTTGTGTTTTTTTTCCCCCCAAATCAGTGACATCATTTATGAATTTGGCAATTAAAGAGTTAAAATCCTCAATTTTTTTTTAAACATTTAGTAGTTTTGATCAGGACTGAGGTTGATTAATAGATTTAGGCAAACAAATTTGAAAAAAATATCTATCTGATACATTTTTACAGCAGTTTAAAGTAGTAGCATTTTTCAGCCACGAACATAACGAAAGACTAGTGAATTTGAAAAATGCACAGGAGGGCCCATAAATCGTTAAAAAGTTAACTCTTACATTCTAATTACATGTTCAATCAAGGCATCAGATGAAAGCTTATCTTCCACTCTTTTGAAAGGTGTACTCAGTTTGTTTCTAGCATAAAGTATCAGGGAGATATGGCTCAGGATTCATGAATATAATGGGCTCTATGCACGGCGGTATTTCCGGTGAAGGTCTGAGGATGCTCGATAACTTCCGCCGATCGTAGAGTCCAATGCAATACTGAGAATTTATATTGAATTTTATACTCCATGGTTATACTAAAGAAACGTTAGTCACAAAAACAGACAAAACAGACACCCCTCGTTGTGTTTATGCTTCTTTTTAAAATTATATTAAATAAACATAACTATATATAAAATTACATCTAAACATATGACAGTTTCGTTTCAAAGACGGGAGGACAGTAAATTTTGAAGACTCTGCCATAATCCCATTTTCCTCGGTTTTCCTCCGCTTTAATCTCCCCAACCGGAAACTGAAGTGCATCCTTGCGTCAAATGCGGAACTTATGCGTGCATATAGCCTATTAAACCTTTTTAGCATGTTTGGGTGATTCCGGGGAGTTAAAGCAGAATTTGACCCCAATTACAAGTTTCCAACAGCTTGTTGACTGGGTTGGCCACCCAGGTTGTGATCCTCAGACATCACAGATTTAATTTTTTTATGACAACCTTTTACAGCAGCCCATGTCTGCTAAACCCCCTTTGCCCCCTGGGTATAAGTATTTCCTAACGTAGTCCCTAATTTGTAGGTAATGAAAGAAGTTATTATTCCCCAGCTCATACTTCCTGTAAAGACTTTAGGCGGGTCTAATCCTTGGGGAATTTGCATATCATAATTAATAATTGGTAATTAATAATTATTCATACATGTTTGGATTAGATCAGTCTTACATGTTAATAAATCTCCCTCTAAAGGAGAATGTCATTTTACCTGGATGTATACATGCAATCCTTTCATTTTTTTTTACAAGTTGATTGCAGTTAATTACACAGATCACGTCTTACAAAGCAGGCAAAATTAATTTAGCTCAATTGTCCGAATAATATTGAGGGGATCCCCAATATCATCTTACTTGATAGGATTTCAGGAAACGCAATTCTCTGGCCAGAAGAATTGGGTTTTCTGCCCTATGAGCAAATATGTAAAGCTATCTTTAAGTTATAAAGTTCGTAGCAAGATCTTTGGCACTTAAGAGACTCGAAATTGAGCAAAGAGGAAGTCCATCAGTCAAGTGAATATAATGATTTAATAAAGGCATGTCTACTTATATATATTTACTACGTTACAGGAATACATGTATTTACAAACATTAACACGAACGAAACACAATATGACATCAATGAATGAGAAATGCGTAAAGTTTGGGTAATGGATAACTTACACGCGAAAGCGTGTAAGAGAGGGAGAGAGAGAGTGAGAGAGAGAGAACATTGGCATACTTCCTCCTAAGACATTCACCTTTCTGATTACAACACGAAACATCATCTTAATGCTCCTTAGAAGCGTTATAAAGAGATACTTGCACAAGTTATGGGTCTCGCTGTGTTGTCGCATTCCTGAAGGCCTGTCCCGGCCGCGTGCGTGAGCGGAGTCCTTTGTGTGTGTAAGCGTCACGTGTTGTCTCTGGGCGCTCGTGTTGCGCGGCGGTTTAAAGTCTTTGAGTAGCATTACCAATGAAAGTAGCTCGGCTACGTTTGTTTCACTCCGTGGAAGTAAACATTCGACTATGGAAAACAAAACTTTGCCTTACAAAGGAAAGATATAAAGATCGGATCGGGTCTCCGAAGGAGACCACGGGATCGGTTACATGATGCAGCAGTAACGACGGGCGAAGCAAGAGAGTGGGCGGAGCTGCGCTCCTACATTTATCACATCGGCGAAGTCCAGCCTCTTCCCATTGACTCGGCCAATCAAGAGGCTGAAACTCACAGGCGGGATTTCTGGTTTTATTACCCTTTGTCTTGTCGAGATCGACTTTGCATGTTTTATGACGGTCCCGTAAAATGCGTTCAATTTTACTCCAGAGATGATAAAACATCGTAACACACATCCTATGGTTTGTACACATACAGATATGGTTTGGTCAGATCAAGAGGATTCTAAAGATATGAAGAACAACATAAGTTGGATAATACTGTAAAGTTATACATTAAAAGGCATACTTTCCAAGCATTTGTAGTTATTTTAGGACTACGGTACGGTCGCAGATAACCATGGAATCTGGGTAACAGACACACATATAAGCATATCAAAATATATCTCAATAAAGTCTTTATATGATGACGTTAGAGGTTTGTGTATGTGTGTGCGTGTCCATGAGAAGATGTTCTGTAGTAATCTCCTGGTCTTCTTGAGGAGAACTTCGTGATAGTATGTAAATCAAGGAAACATTAACCCAATTAGAGTCTCCAAGGGCGCACACACCAAACACAATGGAAAGTCACGAGATGAACATATATCACAAAGTTATGCATAGGAATATATATATATATATTAGAGTTAAAAAAGGTTTCATTTTTCCTTCTCCAGGAATCAAGTCCCTGCACATTCTTTTGAGTCATAAATCGGTAATAGGAAACCAAATTCAAGCAGTGTTAGCTGGCTTTGGGGGAAGCTTCATGGCTTGTGTGTGTGTGTGTGTGGAATGTGTTTGTGTGTGTGTGTTACATTCAGGCTTTCTGGGCCTGAAGGCTTTGGGACTTTAGCAAGGAGGTATTTAATTATCCAGATTCACCCAAATACGCTACATTCCTCTAGTTGTGTAAATGAAGCAAAGACGTATAAGTCCACGTATAAGTCACCAATACATTGGACACCCCTCTCACTCCATGTAGAAAAGGCTCCATCCAGACTGGAGGGGGCAAATGTGGGATTTCTAGTGATGGGTAACAGAAGAGATATTGATTTAAGATTAAAGGCGGTCTTGATTTGTTTCCAGGTACAGTTGATGCTATGTATGATGGGATTGTTATTATACAGGGACATATCAACCATGGCCGGAGCTAGTAGGAACGTGGCCATAGAATACGGGTGGCAGTCCTCCCGCTCTAGCATTAGCCAATCAGACATTGGTATTGATATGTCCAACCAAAAGGTAAACATCTTAATCGCTGAGGCCCAGTAATATAGCAAAAAGTTTGGGAGTGCCAATCCCCCATTTAAATGCCAGCATTTACACCCAAGCAAAGTTACCTGACTAATGAGGAACTCACCAACACACAACGCATTGCTCATGCACGCATTCACGTTGTAAAGCCCGGCTGAATCGGCCCAATGGCGGCATATCCGATCAGTGGGTGAAGGTCTTTTGCGTGTTACTGTCTTTCTGCATGGCAAAGTGTTTTTGATTTAAATGCAATATATTTTCTCATATATATTAACTCGTTATTTCATCTGACTGCATAAATGAAAAAAAGGTTTTAATGATATCTGTGCATCATTAAATGTGAGTGAATGTTTGACTATTCCTTTTAACTCTTTACTGCAAATAATGAGTCCTGTTAGAATAAAGTCAAATGTTTACAATTTATTATGTCAGGTATATCAATTCAAAGATAATCAATTCAAAACATCGAATGCTCAGGAATAAAGAGAAGAGATGCAAACCCAACATTAAAATACGAGAAGCTGAGAGTTTCGACCACTCTCAGCATCCCGGGCTGATCTGAGGTACAGAATCGCGCCGAGCTCTTTGCTGCATTTCATTATATAGACAGAACCTCTTTCACATGGAAACATCTGCTAACAATGGGAATTTACATTCAGAGTGACACCTTTTGGGGAGTAGGAGACCATTTGTCTAGAGACCACCTCTAGAGTGTGCCAATTATCTCTAAACTCTTAAAAACCTTATTACCTTTTATTTGACTTATTTGGAAATGAGACATTTGTACCAGTCACTCTGAGACATATGAAATTATACTAAATATTATTTACAAATAATATACAATTATGGTAATTCAAAGTACTTTACATAGAAGTGATTAAAATAAGAATAATAATAAAAAAAGAATAAATAAAACAGTTTAGAATAAAAAATAAAATGAAATAGAGTACAAAGAGTCGGACACACAGTGGCACAGTGTGCATTCAGTAAATGTACAGCTAAACAGATGTGTTTTGAGTCTGGATTTGAATGTGACTACTGTAGGAGCACATCTGATCTCTTCTGGAAGCTGGCTCACTGAAGCGGTTTTCATCCGAGTAGGCTCTCTATCCGCCATAGGACCTGCATTTTTTCTCTCTGGTGTGTGTGTGTGTTTATGAGGCGCCAGAGTGGACAAAAGTGAAGCGAACGCCACAAGCGCGCTCAACAATGCGCGACAGAGACCGAGTGTGTCCGTTTATTGCCAGCAGCCATATCACCCTGTAGCCCAAGACTGGTATCCCACTGAAGCTAAGCAGGGCTGAGCCCGGTTAGTACCTGGATGGGAGACCTTCTGAGAAAACCAGGTTGCTGCTGGACGAGGTGTTAGTGTGGCCAGCAGGGTGTGCTCACCCTGTGGTCTGTGTGGGTCCTAACACCCCAGTATAGTGATGGGGACACTATACTGCCAAAGAGCACCGTCCTTCGGATGAGACGTTAAACCGAGGCCCTGACTCTCTGTGGTCATAAAAAAATCCCAGGATGTCTTTCGAAAGAGTAGGGTGTAACCCCGGCATCCTGGCCAAATTTGCCCCTTGGCCTCTGTCCATCATGGCCTCCTAATCATCCCCATATATACTGATTGGCTTCATCACTGTCTCCTCTCCACCAGTAAGCTGGTGTGTGGTGAGCGTTCTGGCGCAATATGGCTGCCGTCACATCATCCAAGTGGATGCTGCACATTGGTGGTGGTTGAGGAGATTCCCCCCCTTCTATGTAAAGCGCTTTGAGTGTCCAGAAAAGCGCTATATAAATGTAATGAATTATTATTATTATTATTATTATTATAAATAAATGACAAATTTCAGCATTAGAATAATCTCTGTAGCCTATTGGTATCATCTGCAACATTTTAATTAGGCTAATTTACATGGTTAAATAAAAATAAAATAAAAAAAAACAGCTGGGAAGGTTCTATTTAGGTTGTAAAAATAAAAGGGAACGTTTTAGGAACGTTCTCTTTAGGTTACAAAATAAAACCCGAAAATAACCTGCAGGGAACATTCCCAGAAAACATCTTTGTTTGACCAGTTGTTAACATGTGCGGCAAACATGCCTATTTGGCTTAAATAACCTCTGATGATGACGTTCTCTGTAGGTTATAAAAATAAATCCCCAAAATATAATATTATTATATTCTATTATATTCGGCCGTTTGCCGCCGCTTCCGCCATTGAGTTTGACGTAACAGCCGAGGCCTGTTCTATCCTGGCGTCGGACAGCGAGGATTGGGCGAGCTCTTTGGACCTCCCCCCGTTGCCCACGAGCCTTCCGGGAAACGAGCCGGCATTGAGTCAGAGCTGATGCGTCTGCTCTCTCAAGCCGTCGGCAACCTCGGCCTCGATTGGGAGGCGCCCGCGCAGCCAGCGCGCAATCTCCCCTGCTGGCCTTTTCGGATCTGCCATTCGGAGACCGCGCTCTCGCTCTGCCGGACGCCGCCCCCCTCAGCGCGGGCTCCGGCAGAGGATTGAGATCAAGCCTGAGGTCTCAAAGCCTTCCTAGCCTCTCTAGGAAAGTGATGGTGTTCAAATCCGGCTGCGGCCGGATTTTCACCAAAACTTTTCGCTCGCTCAGTTCCAAGCAATGTGACTGTTCCAGTGTACTTTGCAGTAAACAAGCCTGTCCCACAGCCTGCTTGTCTGCACACAAAAGCCGTTTTCACGGCTACACAGATAAATCCAATAAAGAGTGTATTTTCTGGTATTCCAGCCACGGCCGATGGTGTTATGAGTGTTGTAAGAATGCCCACGTCTCAGTGCCCATTCCCACACACAGACACAGCCCGCTGCACTGCAGGGCTAGCACAAATAAATGTCATTGTGTCTCATGTCGATTGTGCAATAAATGTAGTGAACTTGCCCACGACACAGTGCCCACAAACACTACACGAAGCATGTCCCACAGTTTCTGTAGAAACGAAACCAACACACGTTCAGACGGCGCAAGCCGACAGTGTTCTCAGTGCAGTGAATGTGCCCGCTGTCCTGTGCCCACATTCCCTCACAGACATGCCGAACCCGGCGGGGTTCGCCCCGCACGCCTTCTCTCCTCCACATTCTGTAACAGAGAAGCTGAGCTCGGCCAGACTGCCCGCTGTGCTCAGCGCGCCCCCCGCCTCGCACACTATAAACACAGTGTTTGTCACACCGAAGCTCTCCGGCCGCCGTTATGTCACGGCCAGAGCTCAGACTTCATTCTACCTCTAGCTACCTGCGCAGATGTGTGGATGAAGCTTCCCGGGGTATCAGAATTGGTGTTGAACACTATAAAAAGAGGCTATTTGCTGCAGTTCGCTCGACGTCCCCGCCGTTATACGGCGCGAGTCGAAACAACGGTAAAAAACGAAGTATCTCACCTACTTTGAGCCGAGATAGCGAAACTACTGAGCAAATGGGCCATAGAGCCTTTATCTCAGGCTCAGAGCGAAGGGGGGCTATCCAGCACATATTTTTATCTGGTACCTAAAAAAGACGGGGTCTCAGACCCATTCTAGATCTGCGACAGCTGAACAGAGCGCTCGCGAAGTGCCAGTTCAGAATGCTCACAACCAGGAAAATCCTCGCGCAAGTGCGCCAAAGGGACTGGTTTGTATCAATAGATCTGAAAGACGCCTACTTCCAAATACAGGTGGCGTCCCGTCACAGGCGATTCTTGAGATTCGCCTTCGAGGGCCAGGCATACCAATACACTGCCCTGCCGTTCGGCCTGTCCTTGGCACCCCGTACACGTTTACGAAGTGCATGGACGCGGCTCTCGCACCCCTGGGACTTCGGGGCATGCGAGTCGGCTTTCGGGGCATGCGAGTTCGGGGCATGCAAGCGAGGAAAGCTCGCTGTTTCCCAGTCAGAAAATTTCTTTTCTGGGACAGCGCTCGATTTGATATCTATTACAGCGCATCTGTCGCCAGAGCGCGCACAGAGCGTTCAGCGCGCACAGAGCGTTCAGCGCGCACAGAGCGTTCAGCGCACTCGCGAAATCCTTCCGCTGCAGGTCTATAGTCCCGCTCAAAGGGTTTCAGAAGATGCTAGGTCGATCTAGAATGCGTCCCCAGATAATAGGTCACCACGTCTTGGTCCGATCGGACAATATGTCAGTGGTGGCATACATAAATCACCAGGGCGGCGTCAGATCCCAAAACCTTTACAGGCTGACGGAACGCCTCCTGGTCTGGGCTCAGCACAACCTGATTTCACTGAAAGCGGGCATGTGCCTGGTCGCCTGAATCTGGGACTAGACAGGCTGTCCAGAAACAAGATCCCAGCAGGAGAATGGTTGCTGCACCCACAGACGGTCCAACTGCTGTGGGAAACATTCGGCAGAGCGCAGGTGGACCTGTTTGCGTCCTACGAAAACGCTCACTGCCCTTATTTTTTCTCGAAAAGCAAGGATGCGCTGGTCCACGTCTGGCCCCGCTGCCCCCTGTATGCTTTCCCCCCAGTCTCGCTCCTGCCACAAGTGTTGGAACGAATCAGGGAACACGGATGCCCAGTGCTGCTTATAGCACCGCTCTGGACGAACCAGACTTGGTTCCCAGTCATAATGCAGCTGACCAGCACTGCCCCGTGGCCTATACCATTGAGGAGAGACCTCCTCTCTCAGGCAAAGGGCTCGATTTGGCATCCCCGCCCGTAAATGTGGTCCCTACATGCATGGGCCATCAACGGGTACCCACTGATCTCCCAGAGGGAGTGTTAAACACGACCACACAGGCCAGAGCCCCGAATACTAGACAGCTTTATTCCTCGAAGTGGTCTGTGTTCTCTACATGGTGTCAAGCTCGGGGCTTTTCACCCGTAGACTGCGGGGTTAAGGAAGTACTCTCCTTCCTTCAAGAGCTGTTGGATAAGGGCAGGACCCCATCCACTCTCAAAGTATACGTGGCGGCCATAGCAACGTTCGCGAAACCTATGTCCGGCCAGTCACTGGGGAAAAACGACCTAGTCGTGCGATTCCTCAGGGGAGTTCGGAGGCTGAACCCTCCCAGACCCCCGTCAGTCCCGACGTGCGACCTTTCTACGGTCTTGGAGGCCATGAAAGGTGCCCCATTCTAGCCAATACATCGGTCAGACATGAAACATCTGTCTTTCAAAACGGTGTTTCTTATGGCTCTCGCAAGCGCGTGGGGGACTTACAAGCGCTCTCTGTGAGCGTGTCGTGTATGGAGTTTGGGCCTAATGACTCTAAGGTCATACTCAAACCAAGGCACGGCTATGTGCCAAAATCCTCAGCACACCGTTCAGGGCCCAGGTTATTTCCCTGTCTGCCCTTCCGGTTCACAATGAGGAGGAGGGCGCGAGTCTCCTTTGCCCTGTCAGGGCACTGAGAGCTTATGTGTCCCGCTCGTCTGTTTTTAGACAGACTGAAAAGCTCTTTGTTTTATTCGGCGGACATTCTAAGGGACTAGCCGCATCGAAACAGAGCCTATCCAGATGGATAGTCGACGCCATAGCGCTGGCTTATACTTTAAAGGGCCTGCAGTGTCCTTTGGGTATCAGGGCACACTCCACGAGAGGCGTGGCCTCGTCGTGGGCGTGGTCTAGTGGGATTACCTTGCAAGATATCTGTACGGCGGCAGGCTGGGCTTTGCCGTCTACATTTATAAGGTTTTATAACCTAGAGGTTCCCGCCTTACAAGCCAAGCTTCTGCCCCGCTGCGCCGGCCCAGATGCTGAGTTTTTTGCCTATACATAGCTCACTGACTGATGAATCAGCTCTGTGAGTGCTGAACCCTTTGGGCCACCCAGTTTAGGCTGAAAGTTTTCACCCTGGCTGAGTGGTGCATTATTAATATAATTAGCTCCCGCGGGATGCTACTTTATAAGGAATGACGCTTCTAGCCTCTCTTCCTTCACTCTCTGTGAGTCTGTGGTGATTATGCACTATATGAACCCCAGGCTTTGGCCCTTGGGAATTTGGTGTTGGATCCCAGTACGCACGGCGTGTTACACTGTGTTCCCCATAGCGTAAGATATTACGCAGTACGAGTGTACTCTCGTAAGAGAACGTACTCAGTTACTAACGTAATCTCGGTTCTCTCTAGAGAGGGAACGAGTGCTGCGTATCTTGCCGTGCTACAACACTTTGTTTTCGCATCACAGGCTATAGCCAACCAGCTCTTAAATAGGAGGAACTCCTTGCTCATAGGTGCTCACAAATGTCAATCACCGCCACTCATCTCATTCATTCAGTTACACCATGTTCCACAAATACTTCAGACACAGGTCGCAAAATTCGATTCATTCATTGCTATATGAGATGGTGAATTTTATAAACTCAATCATCTAAATCGACAACGTGTATGTTAGACCCTATACTGACTAAACTACTGAAAGAAATGCTTCCAGAGGTCATATATCCTCTTCTTAATATCATTATTTCATCTGTGTCATTTAGGATAGGTACCAAAAACTTTTAAGCCGGCTATGATTAAACCGCTTGTTAAAAAAACGCAACTTGATCCTTCAGAATTAGTCAATTAGGTCGATCTTGAATCTACATTTTCTGTCAAAGATACTAGAAAAGGCAGTATCTTCACAACTATGTTCCTTTTTAGAAAGAAATGGTAACTCCGAGGATTTTCAATCAGGATTTAGACCGTATCATAGTACTGAGACAGCTCTCATTAGAATCACAAATTATTTGCTTTTATCATCCGATCGTGGTTGTATCTCTCTATTAGTGTTACTCGATCTTAGTGCTGCATTTGAACGACCACAACATTCTTTTAAATAGACTCGAATATTATGTTAGCATTAGTGGAATTGCACTAGTATGGTTTAAATCATACTTATCTGACCATTATCAGTTTGTAGCAGTAAATGAAGAGATGTCTACCCTTGGGAGATATCATTAGGAAGCATTGCATTAGTTTTCATTGTTATGCTGATGATACTCAGCTCTATATTTCTTCACGCCCTGATGAAATTTACCAATCCACAAAACTAACGGAATCCATAGCTGATAAAAAAAACTGGATGACTAGTAATTTCCTACTACTTAATTCGGAAAAAAACAGAGATTGTAATTATTGGACAAAAAAACTTCCTCATGTAATAACCTAGAATACTGTCTAACACTTGAAGGCTGCTCTGTCAAGTCCTCGTCGTCATTTAGGAACCTAGGTGTGCTCTTTGATATCAATCTTTAATTTGAAAGTCGCATGTCTAGTATCTGTAAAAACGCATTTTTTTCATCTTAAAAATATATCTAAATTATGTCATATGCTCTCAATTAAAAATGCAGAACAATTAGTTCATGCTTTCATGACCTCAAGGCTAGATATTGTAATGGTGGTTGCCCTGCACGTTTAATACAAAACTACAGCTGGTCCAAAATGCAGCCACTAGAGTTCTTACCAGAACCAGGAAGTATGACCATATTAGCCTGATTCTGTCAACACTGCATTGGCTCCCTATAGGAGGATCTTTGTTGACATATTTGTACGCATGCGCGAGTGGTTGTGTGGCAACAAAACAAACAGAATAGCGGGCGACGAGCACTTTCAAGAGAGTTAGCGGCGCGAAATCCAGAATATATAAACACTTTAACATCTGAAGACCGGAGGAGGTTTGGAGAGAAGCTCAAAATTTGTATTGGTGACAAAATCGAAGTTATTCAAAGCCCATATGAGATCTGGGATGACAAAAACTTTGGTCCGACTCGCCCGTGTCTTGGCCACCAATCTGCTGGGGAGACATTTATTCTTATTTAATAGAAACCCCTGGACCCTTCACTCATGAAAGATTAAAGGTTTTCAAAAGTCTGGAGGCCTATGATTATTTTGTTTCTCGAAAAGTTGGGCCAATCTTTTCTGCCAAACAGAATGCAGTGATCGTGTTAAAAGCAGAGTCACAGCGTGATTCGCATCTCCCGCGGGTGATCGCCAAAGAGAACGGCGAAATAATCACTGCTCACTGCGACTGCAAAGCCGGGCAAGTCTTTATTGATCAGTGTTCTTATTTATTTATTTATTGAAAATGTAGTGACTGTTGTACCAATTCAATTATGTTCAGAGTGAGACTGGGACTCCTGAATCAGAACGCGATGACTCGGTTGATTTGACTCAGTTTTTTTTTTTCAATCTTCTACATAGTCTCTAAGACTTACCATGAACAAAATGAGCCTCACACACTCGATCAGAAGCTGCAGGAATCCAGCGTCCAGGTTCAATCGCCTATTGCACGCAACCATTTCTTTAGTTTTTCGCTATCCTTTTCGGAGGGAATTCGAAAAAACTTTTTATCAGGCCCCCAACGAGCCGTACAATCGACCACACAGCAAGAGTGAACAATCCTCTTCTCTAAATCCTCCTCCAAACGTGCAAAACAATCAAATTACAGGTATCTAGCAGTCCTGCCACATGATTCCCATGATGCAACGCGACAAACATAAACAATGACGTCACAAAAGATCCTCCTATTAAATGTAGTATAAATTTTGAAATATTGCTGATTACTTAAAGGTGCTCTAAGCGATGTCACAGGTTTTTTAGGCCAAAACATTTTGTGTCACATACAGCAAACATCTCCTCACTATCCGCTAGCTGCCTGTTCCCTGAACACACTGTAAAAAGACGCAGTCTCTGCACACACCCCAGGCTTCACAAACGGCAACAAAAACAAACTGTAGCGACCCGCTCCACGAAACATAACAAACTGTTCCAGCCAATAACCGACAAGAAGGGTTTGGGGAGTTATTGCGCGGATGAGGAGAAGGGAGGGTCTAGCTAGCCTCGGTTTTGTTTGACAATACTTTAAACGTCAACAAGAAGTGACGTCACCCAGGATCGCTTAGAGAACCTTTAACACTAGAACGGCCATGACGGTCATTTTGACCGTTTTGAATTTTATATCTGCAGTAACTTTATTGAATAAAATAAAATATATCCTGCTGGTACCTGACTTTTCCTGAAAGTGTCTGTATTTTCATTTAAAATGTTTTTTATATAAATTACACATAAGGCAAAAAACCAAATGTACATATTTACCTATTTCGGCCGGTCATATTGACCGCACAGAATTCTTTTGTTCATTTCTGAATTCTGAATTTGCGTATTCTTTTGTTACCTTTGTCTCTCTCACTGTCAATAGAATATCTAAATAAGATTTTAGTTGTTATAATCTTGTTCTGAATGATAGGCTATATTTTCATATCTGTTGTGATTATGCGATTAATTACGTTAGACTACTGTGGCGAGCAGGACGAGCTCAAGGGACGCGAGAGAGAGCGGCGCGAGTCCGGTGGCGTGATTGATAATAATGAGCGACACCTGTATGGAGCTTATAATATGACAAAATGATTTGAATTTGAATTGTGTAAATTTGAATTTGCAAGTGTAATCTAACAAAACTGAATTTTAAATAGTTCTGAATTTGAATTTTTTTGGAACGAATATTGAACATCTGAAATTTAACAAACTGAAAGGTTTTTATGGCTGAATTTTATATACATGTATTTTCAAACAGCTAGTTTTTGTGTTCTGAATTCAAATACTGCCCACATTCCCTCCCTCACATTCAAATACAAAAAAATATGGATTCAAGTTTTCAAGATGAAGAAATTCGGAACTTAGTCTCTCTGTTTATCCCGAGGTTTACCACAAACCGCCGGATCCAGGCCATATCCAGATCTGATGAAGGAACATCGTATGGACACGATGACAACACATCCCTGAAGTGCCAGCCTCATCAACACACCTCAACAAACTCGTCTCCATACTGGCGTGATGACTCTGACCCCTAACCAGATGGAACTAGATAAATATTGTGAAAGTTCTGATCCAATCTGACTTCTGACCTGTAATCTGCCTAAATCATAATCATACACTGTTCGCTTGTTGGCCACAGGAGGACTGGCCCCCTGACTGAGCCTGGGTTCTCCCAAGGTTTTTTTTTCTCCATTCTGTCACCTGATGGGGTTTTGGTTCCTTGCCACTGTCGCCTTTTTTTGCCTTTGATGCCATTGGCTTTTGGCTTGCTTGTGGGACATTCATTTTTTTTATTTAACAATATTATTGCAACATTATTTTACTGTTATCTCTGCAAAGCTGCTTTGAAACAATCTGTATTGTAAAAAGCGCTATATAAATAAAGGTGACTTGACTTGACAACCTTAGATGTTTTTTGTTTTAATAATCGACAAGCATGATTACAACAAATACAAAACTTTTGATTACTAACAATCTTTGTATTTGTAGGTTTTATGGTCTTATACAGGTAATGAATGGAAGAACCACCCTCCACCCAGCTTTTTGTCTCCGCACTTTGCAGGAATATATACAAACTCCACTTCTCCTTCAGTACTCAGTTCAGAAGAGTCAAGCTCATTTTACTCTGAAAAAGGAATCAATTTAGACAACTACTCCAGGTTACAGCAGGATGTTTACTGGGCCGGGCCTGACAGAGCAATCACAAATGTGTCTATGAGTACTAGTCCAGGCCACACACCAAATTCATCATTCAGAACCTGAAAGGGAGATATCAAATTGGTGAGGAGCTTTATGTTACGGTGCACGCAAAGGGTTTTGACAACAAACCCAAGAGTTATGGAGGAGACTTTTTTCAAGCCAAGCTATTCTGGTCTAAAACTAAGGTCAGTTATTGTACACATTAGATTAACTAAAACTACTTGCCTGATTTATTTATCTTCCTGGGTCAGAGAGTGTTGTACTGAGAATGTACTTCTGTCACAGGCCAGTGCTTTTGGAGAGGTGGTGGACCTGCTCAATGGCTCCTACTCGCTACGTTTCCTCTTGCCGTGGGTCGGCAAGGCACAGGTGGCTGTGCGTCTTATTCACTCCAGTGAAGCTGTGCAGGTCCTGAAGCATCACAGAGATACTGACTCTGACAGAGTTTTCTTCAAAGGATATTATGAGGGACCAGGACCAAATAACACCAGGCTGAGTGAAACCGTGTTGTGTAATGTAAAGTGGGACAACAATGGACTAGAGCACATGGGAACAGAAGACTGCTGCTGCGAATACAACGATCCCCCTACCGGAGAAACTTGGCGCTGTCGGAGACCCAAATCGCTGCCATGCAGTACCCTTGTGTATCACTCTATGGGTGGTTATAGAAACCGCCTTACTAATATGGAGAACATGCTTATGTGAGATTAAACAACTTTTGATTGACTGTTTGTTTGATATAATTGATGCATTGGTGGAAGGCAGTTTGACAAACATGTTCTCTTTGGCAGGAAGCAAACTAACAAAGTTATCAATGGAGATAAAAGGATCATCAACATATTTCTTTCCGAGGGAAATGAAACTATTGGTATGTTTGTCAATGATTTAACCCAGCAGAATAATACAGTGTAAGGAGGCAGATATGCTGGGAAATGTGTTGAACATAATTAATTCTCTGACATTTAGACAAAGCAAGTCTTATAAAATCTCCAGTTCAGGCAAGTTTTTTGAAAACTTATGCCTTTGACACAGAACTTACACTTACTCGTCCTGCAGATGTTATAGAGAAATGTCACCCTGGTTTACACACTCCAGTTCCAGCTGGCTTTTACTTGAATGATGTGTGGACGTCATTCGTCTGTAGCACCCGCCATTTTACAACCCAAACGACAACAGAGTGCCTGAAAGACAAACACCTCTACATGATGGGAGACTCTACTATAAGACAGTGGTTTGAGTTCTTCATGAAAACAATACCAAGTGAGATAAATAGTTGCTTATGTGTTAATTTTAATTATTTATACAGTGCATGCATTAATTGTGGGTCTGTTTCAGCCCTGAAGCAGATGAACCTGCATGGCCAAAAGAGTTCAGGGCCGCTCATAGCAGTGGATGTGGATAACAACGTTGACTTGCACTGGAGGGCTCACGGCGTTCCTCTGCGCACTATGAAAACACCATTTGCTGATCTGCACTACATCAGTAATGAGATCGATGACCTGGCTGGAGGACCCCACACAGTCATTATGTTCAATCTGGGAGCCCATTTCACCACATATCCTCTGGAATTCTTCACCCATAGAGTGTTGAGGATTCGCAAAGCTGTTCTAGCATTGTTACAGCGGGCACCTGATACAACTGTTATAATCAAGACTGTCAACACTGGCTATAAGGTAGGCTAACGTTACAGGCCTTCATCACACTTAAAAAGCAGACGCTTCAAATAGTAGCATAAAATAATTTCCGCTGTAGCCTGTATCAATGGCAGTACTTGTGGCACAGGAATGTTGTGATTTATTAATGTACAGTTAATCACAGATATTTCATCTAAACACATCAACTTCAGTTTACTATCATTAATTGGGTTAGGGTTAGAAAAAATGGTCTCATGTTATTCCGGCACATATTTCATGATTTAAAGGGGAGCCCACAAGCCTGTATGACTATGTGCAATACTTCAGAGTCTGATTAACTTTTTATATTTTAAATAAATGCAAGAATAGAATACAAACAAAATATCACATTAAAGACTATTAGAAATAGACAATGTTATAATGTACATCCCATAAAACATTAATTGCATTAATAATAAACTTTATTTTATATAGCGCCTTTAAAAAGTAGGCTATCTCAAAGCGCTTCACAAATATAGAAACATAAAACATACAATTAAACAAACAATGCATTAGTAATTGCTGACAGAGAGACGAAATAAAATACAAAATAAAAACATTATGAAGTATAGGTGTTACGGGCTGAACAAGACAAGAGACGTGCGGATCCATTCGCAGGGCTTTATTCCAAAACATGGTCATAAACAGGCAAGGTCAATAAACAGTAGACAGGAATGGCAGAGGCATGACACAGAATGATCCTAAGGCAAGCGTGGGTCGACGATCAGCAAACAACATCCAACAGGGGCAAGGCAAAGAGAGATAATCCAGGTAACCAGCAAAATCCAAACAAGGTGCAACCAGAGTCCAAAGGGATAGGCTAAGGGTAAATCCAGGAAACACAGGCTAGAATCAGAACACAGGAAAACAGGCAAGGCAATGAACACTGGATGGGCTCTGTAGAGTAGCTAACACTAGAGGAGCGCTAAATGCAATACAATACTCGGCAGAAGGGAGAGAAAGTCCAAGGCTTATAAAGTGTGTGAGATAGTGTGTGATAGTTCTCAGGTGTGAGCGTGATTAGTGGAATCAGCTGTGCGAGTAGTCAATGCAATGAATGATGGGTATTGTAGTGAAGTGCAAAAGTCCATGCTGTGATTTGGTGACCTCTGGTGGTGATTGACCGGAAGGCCACAGACTGGATTCGTGACAGAGCCCCCCCACAAGGAGCGGCTTCCAGACGCTCCAATACAATCCAGGAGGGCGGTGGAGCGGAGGCGGACCCGGGGGTGGGCTGGAGGGCCAGGCCCATGGGCCGGAAAAGGGCCTGGAGACTGCGACAGGACGGTAGGTAGTTCAGGAGGCCAGGGAGGTGAAGACCCTTCGGGCGGCCACGGCGGTGAAGACCCCTCGGGCGGCCACGGCGGGTGAAGACCCCTCGGGCGGCCACGGCGGGTACCTACTGCCCCCCCCCCAAAATTTTCTTGAGGGTAGCTACTGGGTCATAGGCTGAAGTACGCACAGGAACAGCAGGCTCGGCAGACGGGATGTGGCTGACGTGAAGCTCTGGCTGGACGTGGCTGACGTGAAGCTCTGGCTGGACGTGAAGCTCTGGCTGGACGTGGCTGACGTGAAGCTCTGGCTGGACGTGGCTGACGTGAAGCTCTGGCTGGACGTGGCTGACGTGAAGCTCTGGCTGGACGTGGCTGACGTGAAGCTCTGGCTGGACGGGGCTGACGTGAAGCTCTGTGACGTGAGGACTGGGTGGCTGACGTGAAGCTCTGGCTGGACGTGGCTGACGTGAAGCTCTGGCTGGACGTGGCTGACGTGAAGCTCTGGCTGGACGGTCTCTGGCTCTGACACCTCCGAAGGTTCTGCAGCAGACACCACCATCTCTGGAGGTTCTACAGGGGTAGCATCAAGAATCAGGTAAAGTTCTTTAACAGGACAGGTACAGTGCTCATCTAAGGTTCCTTTGACCGGGACATGACAGGCTGGGAAGACATTGCTGGGCGCTACCACCATACAAGGGACTGAAGCGAGCCCCGCCGCTTCGAGAGGTTCTGCAGCTCGTGCCGCCACCTCTGGTGAAACTGCAGCGGGTGCCATCGCCTGGGGCAGTTCTGAGGTGGTGTACGCAGCCCAAACGCAACATAGAGCGATTCCCATCATGGGAAGTGCTTCGGACAGGGTAACTAATGCAGGAACAGAATGATTAAAGGCAGTAGATTTGGGGATTCCAGCTGCACGTGCCGACCCCAGTGGTGCATCCCTCACACTAGAAACCAGACTGGGAAATCGAAGCACTGACCTTGAATATCTGGGCGTGGCAGACAGGACGTGAAAAGACTCTGGCTGGTCAGCGGTGACATGACGAGACTCGTGATGATTAACCGTGACTGGGCTTGACTCGTGACGATCAACCGTGACTTGGCTTGACTCGTGACGATCAGCTGTGACTTGGCTTGACTGGTGACGATCAACTGTGACAGAACGGGATGTTGTGGTGTCTGCCATCTTGTGACCGTGCTCTGGTACGGCCGACATTACATGAGTAAGTGCGGAGTCGCATTCCTCTGCGACACCCACAGTGAAAGCTGAACCAACAGACACCAAGGCATAATCCATAAACTGACTGAGAGATGAACGGGGACCCTCACAGACTAACCGTGATCGGAGCGGTTGATTAATGCCCTCACAAAAGAAATCAATGAGCACACAATCCGGCAGATCAGAGGAATAGGCGAGATCCAAATACTCTTGTATATACTCCTCGAGCGATCGCGAACCCTGCTTGAGTCTTAATAACATTCGTGCTGTGTCCATACCTGGCCAATCTCCACAGGAAAAGCCGCTGGATCCTTGTGTGGCCGAGTATTCTGTTACGGGCTGAACAAGACAAGAGACGTGCGGATCCATTCGCAGGGCTTTATTCCAAAACATGGTCATAAACAGGCAAGGACAATAAACAGTAGACAGGAATGGCAGAGGCATGACACAGAATGATCCTAAGGCAAGCGTGGGTCGACGATCAGCAAACAACATCCAACAGGGGCAAGGCAAAGAGAGATAATCCAGGTAACCAGCAAAATCCAAACAAGGTGCAACCAGAGTCCAAAGGGATAGGCTAAGGGTAAATCCAGGAAACACAGGCTAGAATCAGAAAACAGGCAAGGCAATGAACACTGGATGGGCTCTGTAGAGTAGCTAACACTAGAGGAGCGCTAAATGCAATACAATACTCGGCAGAAAGGAGAGAAAGTCCAAGGCTTATAAAGTGTGTGAGATAGTGTGTGATAGTTCTCAGGTGTGAGCGTGATTAGTGGAATCAGCTGTGCGAGTAGTCAATGCAATGAATGATGGGTATTGTAGTGAAGTGCAAAAGTCCATGCTGTGATTTGGTGACCTCTGGTGGTGATTGACCGGAAGGCCACAGACTGGATTCGTGACAATAGGATTAATAATAATAATACAACAATTATCTAAAAGCTACCCTAAACAAATAAGTTTTAAGTGATGATTTAAAAACACTAAGCGATTCTGCTTGCCTTATCTCAATAGGCAGGGAATTCCAGAGTTTTGGAGCATTTGACGAAAATGCCCTATCACCCATCGATTTTAGTCGGGTATGCGGAACAATTAAAAGGCCAGCTTCCGAAGAACGGAGATCACGTGCTAGTGTGTTGGGTGTTAAAAGTTCAGTTATATAATGAGGTGTCAGTCCATGCAAGGCCTTATAAGTAAGCATTAAGATTTTAAAATCAACACGGAATCTGACAGGGAGCCAGTGTAAAGATTCCAGTACCGGAGTAATGTGATCCCTCGTCCTGTTTCCAGACAGAATTCGAGCGGCAGAATTTTGTACCAACTGTAGTTTGTTAAGGGTAGCTTTTGAAACCCCAGCCAACACAGCATTACAGTAATCGATACGTGAAAATACAAAAATGTTGATTAGCTTTTCAGCCACAGGGAGAGACAACATGGGACGCAATCTGGCTATATTTCTGAGATGAAAGAATGACGTCCTGACAGTGCTCTGAACATGAGGAACAAATGTCAAATTATTATCAAATATCACCCCCAGATTTTTTAATTTAGTCTGAAATTGAAGTGTAGAACCTAATACACTAAAAGTGGGGGAACCAGCCTTCCGTAGCTGATGAGGTGAACCAATGAGCATTACCTCCGTCTTGTCACTGTTTAGGCATAAAAAAATTCTAGACATCCATTCTTTTATCTCAGAAATACAAAAAGAAAGATGAGACACAGCCACATCTACATCAGGTTTTGAATGTATATAAACCTGGGTGTCATCTGCATAAAAGTGAAAACTGAGTCCAAGTGATTTTAAAAGTTGGCCAAGAGGATAAACGTATATATGTTAAAAAGTATAGGGCCCAGGATAGAACCTTGAGGGACACCAGAATGCACTAAACCAATAGCAGACCTGAAACCACCCATAGCAACAAACTGCTTTCTATCAGAAAGATAGGACTTAAACCAGCTTAGTGCAGTATCAGAAACACCAAAAACAGATTCTAACTGAGCAAGTAAAATATTATGATCAACAGTGTCGAAAGCGGCACTAAGATCAAGAAGAATAAAAATAGAGAGACTGCCGGAATCAGAAGCGATTAACAAGTCATTAGTAACCGTAACTAATGCTGTCTCAGTGCTGTGTAGTTTACGGAATCCTGATTGAAGGGGCTCATAGAGATTATTTGCAGCTAGATGGGAGTGCAATTGAATAGCAACAATTCGCTCTAAAATTTTGGCAAGAAAAGGAAGATTAGAAATGGGGCGGAAATTATTTAGATTGTCAACGTTTGTGTCTTTTTTTTTTGGTACAGGAGTCAAAGCAGCAGTTTTAAATGTTGTTGGCACCACACCAGTGCACAGAGAATCATTTATAATATTCAGTACAATAGGACATAAACTAGCAAAACATGATTGGAACAGACAAGTTGGTACAGGATCAACTATGGAAGTGGCAGCTTTCATTTTTGAAACCTCATTACAAACCTCATTGCTTTCTTGCAATCTACTTTCTAATAAAATAATTATGTACTGGATCAAATTTAAGTTCAAATAAAGGAACATTTCCAGCCCAGAGTGAATTATTCAAAAGTAACTGGTTTTGTTATCTTAAATGAGTCATATTCTCCAGGATTGGATGCATTGATGTGATAGCATTGTAGTGCATTTCGATTATTCCTCCAGCAATAACTTATATCTCTTATATATTTTATCTCTAGTGGAAGTTTGCACACATGTTAGGGTATTGTGTAAGGCTAAATAAACCATTTAAAATATTAACGTTAATTGTCAAATTGCTAGTTTAATTTTCTTGACAAAATTAGCAACCATCCATTGACTATAAAGCAGGTGGAAAATCAATTAAGCTACTAATTGGAAACGGATGTGACAATACGCGGACTGTGATAAAGGTCTATAGAGTACCGAGCGTTCAAATAATTAAGGCACTCTGTGATGACATGTTAATGGATGATTTTGTGTTTCTCTGTCTTTATAATAGGATATTTTTGGCAGTGACTGGTATTCTCAACAGTTGAACAGAATTCTGCACTGGGCTTTTCAGGATGTTGGTGTTTGTATTATAGATGTGTGGCAAATGACCGCATGTCACTACAGAAAAGAGAGTATTCATCCTGGCCCTATCATCATTAAAAATGAGATTGACATTTTACTCTCTTTTATTTGCCCTAACTGAATTTAAATTAAATTATCTTGACAATTTTGTGTTCAATAACTGTTCATTAACAATAACCGAAATCGGAAACACTTTACAATAATAGTACATGAATGATCATGTACTAATACCTAAATTAATAGTTACTTCAACATTAACTCATGATTAGTGAATATATGAACTAATCATGAACCATTGAAGAGCAATCCTTAACTACAACAGGAGTCATACTTATTCATGCATGAACAGCAGCCTTAAACATGTTAGTACATGTTTGATAGTTAATGCATTGATTAACGTTTAGGAGTAAACTAAATCAATCACTCTCTGTAAGAATAAATAAGAATTCATCTAAATTTGAATTAAACATATCATTTAATACTGCCATATTTTAAACTGTAATATCATAATCTGCTATCTGTGGGAAGCATTGTGACATAATTGGAATGATTTTTTTAGCCATTAATTACATAGATCCATCTAATCAAACGTGGAAAATAGACTAATAACTAGCACTAGTAAATTTAATTTGATCTAAACCGTTTTCTGATTTTTATAGTTTATTTAGGCCTATGTTTAGTAATAGCTACTTTTCTTCCCAGAACTACATTATGTAGGGTTTGGTTCTGGTGGGACACTCATTAGTGGTGCACTCGATGCTCGATCGACACGTTGGTTGTGTTCTTATGGTAATGCTGGCATTTTAATCTCATAAATGTTGACTTCTTTGGTAAACAGAATTAATAATTAAAGACATGTTTGCATGTATGTTGTATTTGGGAGGTTTCAGGAGGTTAGGGTTAATTAACTGTATTTTTTGTTGTTTAAATGTATATGCTTCAATTAGCATTAGCTTATAGCCTATTTTACATGTAATCGTATCTTATGTGTGTCTTTACAGGTATGTTTGGACTTTCTTTTAAGTCCATATATGTTTAATTGTATAAATAAAAATGAAAGAACAACACAATTTTTATCTTTGTTTTTTTTGTAGCATAACTTTAAAGGAATAAGGATGGCACTCTTATTGTATATATTTATTCATATTTTAGTTCATGATTTGTAAGTACATCATTGTGTCATGACTTTACTTGAGGAGGCACATCATCATTAATTCGTTATTAACTAACCATACTCTAACATCAACTAATGGCTTGTTCAGTGCCGATCCTGACCTCCCTGGGGCCCTAAGCAAAATTCTGCTAAGGGGCCCTCTACCTGACCCGTGACGCCGTGAGATATGTAAACCATTTGCCATTGCCACAGTCACACCTGACACTTCAGTGCTCCCAATATAATCCTCCCTCCTTTAAACAAAACAGTCAAAGAATAAGTACAACAATATAGAAAAGAATGATATTTACTGAATAGAGTATTTTCTATAGAATATTAAGATAACAAGTGAATATTGTGATGCAGATATCAATAATCCCTGTGAGTGAATGACACCATTGATATCAAGAATTAACTTTTGTACAAGTGAACATGTAATTCCTGATATCAAAAATAGACATTGGTAGATAAAAATGTAACTAAGGGGCGCTACTAGTAAAAATAATCAAGAATTCACATTGCAAATAGTAAAAAAAAAATGATTTATTGATATCAAAAATGCATAAACTGAATGAATAAAAGCTAAAATGGCTTGCCATAGCATGTTAAAGTTGTTTTTATTATGCATGTTGAAGCAATTCTTGATTTATGGTTATTATTTACTGAGGGATGTGCATCCATATTGACCAGTATGTCCAGCTAATCAACATTTTAAATTCAATATAGCCTATAAATCAAAGTCAATCAATGTCAAATTGTCAATACATTGCTTTTCATCTTGCATAATTAGTGCAGTTGTTTAGAGTTTTTACTACACATTAACTGAGACTATAATCAGTGTCTTGTTTTAAAAGTGTATATAATGTGTAGCTACTTTGATGAGGAGTGCCATCATTCACGCCCATATATTGTACAGTATGTCTGGTCTCCACATATATTTCTGCTTGAAAAATGCGCGTTTCATTTCGTGCACGCGCAGTCGCGCATATGAACGCATGATAACACACGCGACGCGGTTATCTTTTCCGAGCCGTTGAACTTTAAAAAACACATTAATGCACAAGTTTACCTGATTGTTGTTCCCGCAATTCACTCTGTTTTTTTCTCTCTCTCTTTTTGTGACCAGAAGGATAGTTTCGCTTAATTTTGTCATTGATGTTGTAAACATTAATTGACGCGCTATGACACGAGGGGGAGGCGGGGCCTTGAGTAAACTGCGGGGCCCTACGCATCTTGCGTAGTGAGCGTATAGGGCGGATCGGCTCTGGGCTTGTTAATGCATCATTATGTCATGACTTTACTTGAGGGGGCACATCATCACTAACTCATCATTAATTACTTATAAAGTAACATGAATTCGTGACTTGTTAATGTATCATTATGCAATTTCTTGTCTTGGCCCTTCAAGAGTACATATTTAAAAAGTTATCAATTACACATGTTCTATACATATTCAGCTCTTCTAAATCAGATAAAATTTGGTGCTTTACGGTGGTTTGTAAAGAAGTGGAAGAGCAGAGGTGCTGTGCCCGAATTTGGATGGAAAAGGAACTGAACGGTAGGAGGAAAGTGGACACATTTTGAGGGGGCAAGAAAACAAGACTAACATCCGACTGGCGCCGACGTCAGAAGTGCTGGAGGAACTCAGGGCTTTCGGGGAAGCTCATCTGAGGAGAATATCGCACGTATCCAGTCCATGGAGTGGAATGGCGAGCAAGCGAAGACACCTGAGCGGGTCCAATACTCATACCTGCAAATGTAACCCCTCCACCCGGGTCCCACTCGACCCGCTCCGAGCGGGCCTCGAACCCGGGTCTCCGGCATGAGAGTCAGGTGCTCTAACAAGGAGGCTAAAGACTGCAGCCTCTAGCATCTGTCGCTAGAGCGCCTATTGAGATCAGAGGAGTGAGGTTTACTCGCACAGCAACTACTAGCTGGCCTCCGTTACACTCACCCCCCTAAACCTCACTCCCATCCGGGTCACGGCACCAATGTAACCCCTCCACCCGGGTCCCACTCGGCCTCGAACCCGGGTCCTCCGGCATGAGAGTCAGGCGCTCTAACAAGGAGGCTAAAGACTGCCGCCTCTAGCATCTGTCGCTAGAGCGCCTATTGAGATCAGACGAGTGAACTACTAGCTGGCCTCCGTTACACAAACTTGTCGCTTTTTCCGCGAAAATCGCCGTTTTCTTGGTCAATTGGGTCATTTACGTGAATCGCGCAGAACCGGAGAGTTTTTTTATTTTGGGGGGGGGTGCTGCCCGCCCTTCATCTGCATGCACGCAGGCTAGAATTGAGAAACATTATTGGATAATTCTTATAATTGACATTTCTCTGGGCCAATCGGAATCTTAGCACTTTTTCTCTTGGCCAATCGGAATCTTAGCACTTGAGTCAGAATTTTGAAGCACACAGCGTCTACCACGCGAGTCTGATGGAAACTCATAACATGTAGGAATCTTATGTGAAAATTAGAGGTAAGTCAAGCTTTTTGGAGCAAAAACAAAAGCTATTTGTTTGCTTGATTCAATTAACGTTAGCTACCTCTTTTTATGTGATATCATTTACAATAATATTGTATTGTCTAGGGGTTTGGAACGGTACATGTAAGTTATTCGCATTGAACCGAAAACTGTACGGGCGTCACGGTTCGGTGCACGAATTTGCACAGAGAATACACGGAATAAAAATAAATAAACTCTAGATAGCGATACATTTCGCTCTATTCACGTTTGGTGTGAACGCAGCATAATGAACAGATGTCAAGATTGCATTGCGCGCGCGCGCGCGCGTGTGTGTGTGTGTGTGTGTGTGTGAGAGAGAGTTAAGCACGCGCGCGCAATCGAACATTGGAAACAAAAACATACTCCATCATCGTTCAAACTGCAAAGTGTTTACTTATTTGTGTACACTCGCAATCAAATACAACATTGTGCTTTTGTCACACTCTAAACTCTTGTCAAACTGTAACCTACAACTGTCACCCAACCACACACACACACACACACGCACACGCACAAACACAGTTTTAAAAGCAAAACATATTTATCCAACCCCATTTCAAAACAGTCTGTGTGTTCTATCTTTTGGACATTCATCATATCACATTGGTTTTCATTTCTTGTCCTCAGAGCACTAATCTGTTTATTTTTAAGTTACACATTCTACATTGCTTAAAAAAGAAAATTAAATGTGTTTTAATGGTAGTATTATTTTATACGGAATTCAATTATTTATAATTCAGATGAGAATAAAGTTAGGGTTAATTAAAATTAAGGAAAACAAATATATTGATCTGAAATATAGCAAATTAATTTTAAATTATTTCAGGTATACAAACATATCTCAAGGTCTTTTTATTAATTTTTATTAATAAACTAATTGTATATAACTATTGTCAGTGCACTACAAATAAACTGGTTCTAAGCCTTTATTAATAAAACTCATTTAAAAAATACAAGGATTAAAGGTGCATTGCGCAACATTTCATGTTAAAAATACCCGTTTTTTAACCCATACATGCGTAAACAATTGCCTGATGGGCTGAATGAGCCCTTCTCTGATCACTGAGATTGCCTCTCTAGTCCTGTACAGTAAAATATATAAGAGGGATTCGGGCTCGAATCTGAGACTGGGCGTGACATCATGCGCGTTCACGCTCACCAGGCGATGCCTCGGGGGTTTGTTATTGTTAGCCGCCATTCTCCGTATCAGCGAAGACAACTCGAGCGACAAAACTTTAGTCAACTTTCGACAAAAGTAGAAGATGGATTCAAAGAGACCGGCTTGTAGTTCATTCCAAACCCCAACGCAAACTCCACGTAAGACAAAGAAAAGAAAACTTTTGTCTAGTTATTGACCAAAAGGGCCAAATTGGAGTCAGGCGTCGGAATAAGACGAGACGAGAGTCAGCATCGGGAAGGCTTTCAACAAATGGATAGATCTCCGGTGTGCTCTAGGGCTCAAACTGGATCCACAGTTGGCTGTTTTCTTGATAAAACGGTAAGATATACCCCAGTCTCTAATGTCTGATGCGGCAAATCTATGACAACAAATGACGATACGTAAAATGTGTAATGCTTTAGCCTAAGCTAGATAAATGTACAATCAGAATTGATTTGACTAACGTTACCATTGTCAGTGAACAGGTTCATAAACTAGGAATTGTCTTCGGAAGAATAGTACAACATGAAACATAAAACATGTCCCATAAAAGATGCTAACTATGTTTTTGTGTATAGCCTACCGGTAGCCTTGTGTTCTTTGCTAACGTCCTTTGCCTGCGCTCTGCTCTTCTATCTTCTTCCATCATATTACTTTAGACTTTCCACCATAGTCTTTAAACGCCGCCGTTCGTACTCCGTTATTAAGGTCCCGGTAGGCAGAACGGGAACATTGCGATAGCCTCCTCCATGCTGGTTTGTTGTTGTTGTATGTGGCGCCACCGCCGCCGCCGCCGCCGTGCTCGCGTCACTCCCTTACTCATCGGTTCTGGCCACTGGCCAGTGCGACCGCAAACAGCAAAACCGAGGTTGGGGGAGAGTAGTTCTTAGAACTGTTTAGAAGTGGACAGTTCCTATAACTAAGTTCCTATAACTACTTGTTATGAAAGCGGATATAGTGCCATTTGATTGTTTATTACCTTGAGACATTTGAGTGTACTTTGTTGACCAACTGTGTATGGTATGATTATTATTTTAAGCTTTTACAAATTAATAACTTAATTGTTCATGAACGTGTTTTTCATAATAATACAATCATAAGTGGATACAGTAAACGCATAAAACAGTTCAACATGGAGATAGATGGAAACAAAAACTGAAGTGTTCTTCTACCCCCGTTTTCCCCTCACACATAAGTGTGTAATTTACTCAAATGCCTTTCCTTTCATATATGTAAAATGACTTGCAGATTTATAACTTTATAACCTCTGAAGACATTATGACTGTAAACAAAAGATTTGTGCGGCTGATGCTCCTTTGGTTATGAACAGCTCGTGGTCGTGCAAGCGTGCGTGTGCGTGTGCTCCATGAGCGTGCACACCTCTGGTTGCAGTTTCGCTTGTCGCCAGAGGGGGTGTAGTTCTGCAAAAACTCAGAGACCTGCGTTATGCACCTTTAAGACAATGGCTGCGTTCCAAACCGCATACTCAATGAGTAGGTACTTAATTTCAATGAGTACCTACTTAACGAGCGCTAAAAGAGTAGGTACTTTATAGCCAAATCTCGTTGAGTATGAATGCGATCCGGACATCATCGCCATGTTTACGTTATCATGTGACCTACGACGCGTTATCACAAGCGCAACAACTTAAAAGATGAACGACACGTTTAATTCATCTATCTGTAAATATCTTGATATTGATGAAAGTTGCTCATTTTGTTGTATTGTTGAAGAAACAGCTGCCGATTTTTTTGTGAATACATTTAGGGTTGATTTAAGCAGTTTTATCCTTATAACGATATATTTATTATTATTAAGAAACCTCAAAAAACGTCATCTCTTGAATATGTTGTTAATTTATTTATTTTCCTCAGAACTATTTAAAGATATGAATAGTATAAATAAATAAGTAGATATAAATAGTAATAGTATCTCGCCTTATTGTTCTTTTTTTTCCTGTGTATAAATATCATATTATGATGTACACAAACCAATGATCTTTATGTTTTCTGCTTTGTCATTATTGTTCATTGTTAGATCAATCTTTCCATGATCTTGTATGTAATAAGTTTATAAGTTTAAATGATATGAGCGACAGTTGCACTAACACTTCACATCAGTAACTCGACAGCACAAACAGTTTTCCTCAGCGTTTGTAATGTCTGCACAAAGGAGACGAGCAGCTCGAAGATCTCTCCGTTGGAGGAAACTGTTGATTTATACGTTATATAAGTATCGCTCCTTAAATATTAATATTAGCCTACCTTAGAATGAATTGCATTGCAAATGCTGACCAATACTTAATTATATTACTTTTTTATAGCCTACTAAAAATGATATAATTTAATAAAACAAGCCGAATGTAATTTGTTTTGTCATATGATAGTTATACATGAATAGCTACACACTAGCTATAAATGCAGTGAAACATCTCAATTTCCAGTCAAGCAATGAATTAATGCATACATTAGGCTAAATAATTATATTTCATTTACTGACAACAATAATAAACATGAATAAATGAGTAAACGAACAAATAAAAGTAGGCCTAACCATCACAATAAACAAATGCATATACAAGACAACAACGCATGAAACAAAACTTTTTTCAGACTACAAGCATGTATTTACAGGCGGTGAACCCCACATACTGCCATCTCAACACAGCGGTTCGCATTCTGGGCTTTATCCTGATAAATTTATCAGAGCTGAGCCGTGCCTGCTTGCTGCTGCACTTCACAATCTGCAGTAAGGGCAGATAGAGTGATGGAGGGTCTCATAAGGGCAGATGGAGTGATGGAGGGACTCATCCATGGGACCGTTTCCAGGATCAGCTTTGGGCTCCAGTCTAAAAAGATAAAAGAATAAATAAAACGAGCGCTTCAGTGACGGCTTCCTGGTCGCCATTTTTACTCTTGAACGAAGCACATCACGGGCGCGCGCTACTACTACTGGTATGCTAAGCGAAAATAATTTAATAAATGGACATAACACTCTTCTTTTTAAATAAACATTTAAGCAATATCAACAATATATTAGATAAATAACATTTACAAATTCTACAATGCATTTAAAAAAAAAAAAAGACAATAAAGATAAAATCCACGGCTATATCACACCCACACCAGTCTGTAGACATTTCAGATCCTATGCACAAATATTATATAAAATTATTTACAGCACATTTGTCTAATGAAAACAGTGTTGACAACAGTGAATTATCTTAAACAATAGTACACGCAACTCAGAAGTCTATTTCATATCTATTAGACGTAGAAATATGCAATTCTTATATTAGTTTTTCTTACCAGATATTAAATAGACATTTAGAAATTATTTAAGATGCATACGGTTTAAAATGTATGCAAATCCAGTTTGGAGACGTATGTGTCCTTACTGGAGCTCCTGTTAGCTATACAATAAAATGTGATTTACAGCAAAATCACAAATTTACCATACTATATAGCGTCTTTACACCTTCAACAATTCAACAGTTTACCGTACAGTACTTCAACACATGCGATCATTTGATTTGTAATATCTAATAGGCTACTCACATTTGAAAACACTCGTCCGTCATCATTTCGTCCGGCGTCATGTTCGAGTATGACCTATCCTTCTTCTTATTTTATATGACGTATCCTCTCGCGTGGCCTCCTGGGATAGAAGAGTACCCATCGGACTGCACTCAAAAATCGGGCCGGAAGCAGTAAGCCATCCGGGAACTTCTCGCCTACTCTTTTATGAATACTGATGTTTCGAACGTACTGCTTCTTTCACGTACTGTTTTCGCCTACTATATAGTAGGAAAGTAGGCATATTGGAACGCACTTAAGTCCGAATCTCGCGATAATTAGTACGCCAGCCAGGTAATTCTCGCCTACTCTTTTGGATTCATACATACTTTTTCGCTCGCCTACTCTTTTTCCCATACTAAATAGTAGGGAAGTATGCGGTTTGGAACGCAGCAAATGAAAATGCTATCTATATTTTTGTTTTGCTTTTCACTCCATTGTACCAAAATCGTACCGAACCGTGATGTCTGAACAAAGGTATGAACCGAACCGTGACTTCTGTGTACCGTTCCACCCCTAGTGTTGTCGTCATACCTATAAATTACGTTAAGCTATGCTAAAAGTGGTATGAATGGTTTCCAAAACGGTAAAAAACTATCGTTTTACTCGAGGGGAGGTGGAAAATGAGCTTAATTCCCCAAATATCCCTGTAACGTTAGCTAGGCTTATCGTTAGCCGGGTAGCCAAACATCCATTCAACTCCCCCCCCCCCCCCCCAGCTCTGCAGATGTCTGTTTGTGAGGCGCCATGCACTAGAGCCCAAGAGGATGCCACACTCTGGGTGGAGTGGGCGGTCACACCAAGGGGGCATGGTAGACCTTGCTGCTGGTATGCCAAAGCAATGGTGTCCACTATCCAGTGAGAAAACCTCTGCTTGGAGAGAGCCTTTCCCTTCAGCTTCCCACCATAACAGACAAAGAGCTGGTCTGAAGTCCTGAAACACTGCGTTCTGTCTACATAGGTGCGGAGAGCACGTACTGGACAGAGCAGTGCCAAGGCTGGGTCTGCCTCCTCCGAGGGCAGCGCTTGCAGGTTCACCACCTGGTCCCGGAAGGGAGTGGTAGGAACCTTGGGCACATATCCAGGCCGGGGTCCCAGGATCAGGTGAGAGTAAGCCGGCCCGAATTCCAGGCACGCTTCATCAACGGAGAATGCGTGCAGGTCCCCTACCCTCTTGATAGAGGCCAGTGCAACCAGGAGCGCTGTCTTCATTGACAGAAGCTTAAGCTCCACTGATTGCAAAGGCTCAAAGGGAGCATTCTGCAGGGCAGTTAGAACCACCGCAAGGTCCCAAGAGGGAACGAGAGGAGGGTGAGGAGGATTCAGTCTCCTCGCTCCTCTCAGGAACCTGATGACCAGGTCGTGCTTTCCCAAAGACTTACCTTCTACCAAATCATGGTGTGCGGCGATAGCGGCAACATAGACTTCGAGGGTGGAGGGAGACAGCCTTCGCTCCAACCCATCTTGAAGGAAGAAAAGCACAACACTGATCGAGCATCTCCGGGGGTCTTCTCGGCGAGAAGAGCACCAGCTGACGAAGAGGTTCCACTTCAACGCGTAGACGTGTCTCGTGGACGACGCTCTAGCGGAAGTGATGGTAGCCACCACCGCAGGTGGTTGGGTACTCAAACCTGCCTGGTCCCGTCCAGGAGCCACACGTGGAGGTTCCAAAGATCGGGACGAGGGTGCCACAGGGTGCCCCGTCCCTGAGAAAGGAAGTCCTTCCTCAGAGGAATGGGCCAAGGAGGTGCTGTCGCGAGGAGTATGAGTTCGGAGAACCAGGTCAGGGTGGGCCAGTAGGGCGCAACCAGAAGGACCTGATCCTCATCCTTGACCTTGACCTTGCGCAAGACCTGCGCAAGTAGGCTCACTGGGGGAAACGCATATTTGCGGCCCCACGGCCAGCTGTGCGCCAGTGCATCCGTGCCGAGCGTGCCCTCGGTCAGGGAATAATACAGGTCGCAATGGGTCGAGTCGTGAGAGGCAAACAGATCTATCTGTGCGTCCCCGAACTGGTCCCAAATCAGCTGAACCGACTGGGGATGGAGTCGCCATTCTCCAGGGAGGGGCTGAAGCCGAGAGAGCTCGTCGGCTGCACAGTTCAGGACTCCGGGAATATAAATGGCTCGAAGCGGCCTCAGATGCTTCTGGCTCCATAAGAGAAGGTGGCGGGCGAGGCGCGAGCGTAGACCACCTTGATGGTTGATGTACGCTACTGTGGCGGTATTGTCTGATACCGCAGCATGTCCATTGCACATGGCGCCCCAGCCCGTGATGGAGGCATCTGTTGATACAACAACATGCCTGGAAGCTCGTTCCAGGCATGGGCGGGAGAGGGCTGTGGCGCCATCTTGCGGCTTCCTCCGCGACTGGGCCTGGGTGGAGGCTGCTGCGTAGGCCGAACAGGAGGGGCGGGAGCCGCAGGAGGGCGCCCTCGGCGGCGAGCAGGCTGAGGCATCTGGCCGGCCGGGCGGGTGGAGGCAGCAGCGGGTAGGCAGGGCAGAATATGTTTGATGGCCTCAGTCTGCTTCTGCGCAGTGAAGAACTGTTGGGCAAAGTCCTCCACCGCTCCGCCAAAGAGGCCGGCCTGGGACAGGGGCGCTTCAAGCAGACGAGTTCACTCGGAATCCCGCATGTCAGCCAGGTTCAGCCACAGGTGTCTCTCCTGGACCACCGCAGTGGACATCACCAAACCAAGGGAGCGCGCGGTAACCTTCGTTGCCCGGAGGGCAAGGTCGGTCACGGCGCGCAGCTCATTGAAGAGCCCTGGGTCTGTCCTGCCCTCATGTCTCAGAGCATCTGGGCCTGGTAGACCTGCAGAGTGGCCATAGCATGCAGTGAAGCAGCTGCCTGTCCCGCCGCTCTGTAAGATTTCGCCACCATGGAAGATGAGAATCTACAGGCTTTGGATGGGTGCTTAAACTCACCACGAGAAGAAGCACTTTGAGGACACAGTTGCATCGCAACAGAGCGTTCAACCGGGGGAAGTCCAGTGTACCCACAGACAGCTGCTCCATCAAGGGGAGGAAAGGCGGATGAGACCAGCGAGTGGTCCCGGGAAGACAAGGGAGTCTTCCAGGACTTCGAGATCTCATCATGCACATCCGGGAAGAAAGGTATTGGGGTTTGCCGTGGACGTGGATCGGCGGCCTTAACCAAAAACCAATCGTCCAGCCGTGAGCGCTTGGGACAGGGTGGAGGCCTCCACTCAAGCCCGATGCTCGCGGCTGCCCGGGAAAGCATGGCCGTCAACTCCGGATCGGACTCAGGCACAGCTGTATGCACACCGGAAGGTGGCAGCTGTGACGAGTCTTCACTTCCAGAAGATTCAAACCCACCTTGTGATGCTGCTACAGACATAGCATCTTCCTCTGTAGCTTCAGCTGAAACACGCGGGCCACCCGAGGGTAGACCCGTGGGAATCATCCTTTCACTAGCGGGCACCGTCATTGAGGAGAGAGGCTGGGGTCACGGACACAGAGTCGGCGCCTTGTTCCAGACCGTCACCCTCAGGTCACCCTGGCCACCAGCTGAAGTAGCACCCCGTGGGGGGGCACTAGATCGGGGTATGGATGAGGGGACTCGCACTCTTGCGAGTTCATTGAGTCTCGACCTTAATGACGCAATGGTCATGTTCCCACAGAGAGAACATGAGTCATCCACGAGCAGTGCTCTAGCATGATCAATGCCCAAACATACTAGACAACGCTCGTGCCCATCAGAGTCCGATACCGATCTGCCGCAACCAGAAGTACACGGGCAAGGCATCTTTAAAAAGACGTGCCGCGTGCAAGCTCTTTTGTGAGAGAAACACTCAAGTGTTGAAGCGCTCGGGGAGACACGCACTCTCCGGCAAACCACTGCACAGATAAGCAGGAAGCGCGTGCTCGCTGGAGATCGCCGTCACACCAACACTGAGGAACTCGTTTGTGAAGCTGACAATTCAGAGATGGCTTGTGGAGAGAAGAAATAAACTTGGCTCCGAAGCGAAAACATATCTGCATATTGCGGACATCCTCCTTTTATAACCACGAGGTGGGCGGAGTTACGTCATGCAAATTCCGCAGACCCATGGCATTTCTTTGCCATTGGCTCGTTTTGTAATATTCGAAGTTGATAGGCTTTCTAAGCGAAACCCCATTTGTCGTCATCCGACGTAACTCGGAGTGACAACGAAAAGGAACTGTTTCCATTGGACCTTTAGCAGGCGGGTGTGTAAAGGGTGTCACAGCCACCCTGAAATATGATTCCACCCCCCACTGGTTCTCCCAACACTATTGGGCTAGAGTACTGTCAATCTGATGATTCCTATATGCCATTGGATCAGAGAACTGTCAATTACTGTCTGACTGTTAAGTTTGCATTTGGAGCGCTAAACAACACCATTAGATCAAAGAGCTCGATCAATGCTTTGGCAAGGTAACAATTTTTTTTAACCACACAATAAGGCTAAATTCAGACGCCAATTAAAAAACAGGTACAGTAATAAGTGTACAAATCCTTATTTTGTTAGAGCAGTACTTGTGGTAGTCAAGAAATCACGCAAAACAAGGCACAATCATTTGATCATTTCCCCAAACATTTTATCTGACTTATAATACACTATGATACATTTTTACACAGTAAGTGTAGATACAAAATAAAACCATGCAAACTTATTGACCATAAATACGTAAAATACAGAAAAGGAATAGACTACTAATGTGCTGTTGTTTTGCCAAAAATAAAACAAATCTCATTCTTGATATTGCAAAAGTTAGTTTGAAAGCTAGTTTGATGTTACTGAAGTTATTGTACTACAGTATATTTATTTTGCAAAGTAGAAATAATAGCAGTGGGAAACCAACACACATAAATGTAATTAAAAAAAAAGTATGTCATGGATGGATCACCCATCCAGTATATAGTACAATTCATTTATCAATATAATAATAACAAGCCAATAAAAATAATCAGTGACTTAAAACAACCTGTATTTATGCAATATCATCCTTTTAGATAATACCGTTCTTTCATCTAGCACCTTTGGATATAAAAGTAAAACTTTCATTTGGATGAATATCAACTGTCATCAAGCAATAGTAACAGTAGCAGTAGTATGCAAGATTCTCTTGGCAAAAGATTCAGACTTCAAACAATTATTAAAGCAGTGACAACAGAAGTGCTTCTGAAATTCAAGTACACTTTCGGACTGTCAAAATCCAGAGGAGAGGTAGAGAGCAACCACTCCGAGTCACTATGTGTCTTTGTGTGCCCAAGCAAATAATCAAGAGGCACTTGCAAACAAAAAGTGATTTGAATAGGGGGATGTTGGGAAATCCCATTGTTGGGAAATCAAACCTCTGAACTGTTGTTGCTATCAAGGACTTGCGCCATCATGGGCTCTGTGCTGTTGGAGCTTTTGGGGGACTCCGTGATGTTCTTCTCCCGCCTAGATCGCACCACCAGAACGACGAGAACGACAAGGAGGATGGTGAAGAGAAGACCTACCAAGATTCCTATGATCAAGACAAGCCGGTCGTCACTAGACTCCCTGTGATTCAATTCTCTGGGAACGACACCCTCCGCTTGGGATTCCTTGTGAAGGTTGGGTTGTTTTTGAGTGCTGCGGTCCAGCACTATATGCAAGATGTTTGTGCCACGGTTATTTTCTGCACCAATATCCTGAGCCAAATCTGGAACGCTGCTGGCAGACCTTTTGGAAATTGAATGCGTCACAGAATGATAGTCAAGGCTCCTTTTCCCAATGCCCCGGTTTGCGTTGTCTCTGGACCGGACAGTGTAGATGGTGTGAATGTACCACTCCCTGCCTACCGACACCTGAGAGGAGTTTTACAGTGTTAGCATCAGAACATGATCGCAACGTTTCTTAATGTGCCTGCTGTTGTGTGCATCTTACCTGAAACAAAGATGTGGAATCCATCCTGAAGCCATCCGAGCCTGGCTGCCTTACCAGCACCAGAGCTTGAGGATCGTCTACAGCGAGGTAAGCATTGAAACTAATGCTACCAAATGTTCTCGCCTGCGTCTCTGGCTGAGCTTTGTCCTGTAAAGCAGAATAAGTTCAAACTTATATGTTTTACTGTCAAATTATTCTTAAATTTGAAGCCAAGGTTGTTCTCCATGCTCTCAATAACAATTATCAATCCTGAACAGTGGTATAGTTAATTAAAACTAAAACTATTAACTCTTTCCCCACCATTGGCAATTTTCTGGCAATCCATGTTTTGAGTGTTATATGGTAGGGGGCGCAATTACACATCTTCTATAAGAGTAGAGAAGCGAATAAGCATTGCTTACGCATATGTAATCTAAAGCTATCATCAAACGTTAAACAGCATAAAAATCAAATCCGCCTAACATTACCGAATGAAATGTTGATCCAGGAAAACTTATCGGACTTGAAGGTATAGGTGTTGATGGACTCAATCTATGTTTTTAACATCGTTCTGAAGCCGATCTGGATGTAGTCTTTGACAAAAACATGATTTTGTCAGCTGTTTGTTTAAAAATGTTGTTTTTTTATGAAACCTGCCCACATTCAAGAAAAAAAAATGCATGATTCTGGGGGCCATGAAAGTTTTGTGAAAATGATAAAAAATGCAGGTGCTGGCTGGCAACGTTTTGAAGAAAGAGTTACACAACATTTATGTTCATTGAAATATAATAACTGAAATATATATATATTTTTAAATTTCAGTTCCTTGCCAAGGCAAAATTTCTAATTTTCATTTAGTTTAAGAGGAAGTACTGAAATTACTAAAACAGAAAAGAACTAAACTAATAATAAAAATGAAGAAAAACTAAATACTCGACGACATTTAAAATTTTTGAAAATAAACTAATAAAAACAACAAAATTACCACAACTGAAACCTGAAAAAATTATGGAATTAAAATATAACCTAATTCATGATGTCATTATGTTTAATTGTATTCTATGTCTGTTTTATAAATAGTATTAACTGTAACTACAATTAGCTGTTTGAATGTATTTCTTTTATGCAACTGCATTTAAGTGTTTTTTAGTTTTCTCAAAAACATACTAAAAAGTAAATAATCATTTATATTAATGAATATTTTTTATAATCGATTTAGACTTTAAAAGTCAATATTCACTTTTATAAATTTCCAACTGTTTGTGTCTACTTACAATGATCTTGAATCGGTACAAAAGAGATGGTGAATCAGCTAAGCAGCCATACTCAAAGTTGTCAGGGTTGTACTTTGGGATGTATCCATCCGCCCCTGTGCAAAGGAACACCTTCTCGATGTTACAGATGAACGAGTCTCCAAGATTCTGAACAGGATCTACCATTACACGACCGTAGATGACATCTCCTAGAGAAATGTAACAGCCCTGAGTTAGTGAGAGGTGTCATACTTCGGTTCTCATACTATTGACTTTGGTCACAGGATCAAATCACATGAATAAAATGTTGTTTTTAGCATTTTACCCTCTGAGAAAGCAGTATCACTCTCCTGACCAAAGCCCATGGAGCCATCTGACAACCAGAGAGTCCTCTTTGAAAGTAGGAGCATCTGTGTGTTAAGGCTGAACTCTGCTGGCACTGGATCACTCACCTAAAGGGAATAACATGCACATTACTTTTAACTAAACTTCATATAACACAAAATTATAGAATCATTATATATTATATAATTAGAATTTAACTAGATTTTGAAATGGAGTTTGATGTACTATGAACAATTACTGTAAATATTAAGTCCAAAAAGACAATTTATTGAACATAAGTTGCAAATATAACATAAAGGGTTAGTTCACCCAAAAAATGAAAATTCTGTCAGTAATTACTCACCCTCATGTTGTTCCAACCCTGTAAGACTTTCGTTCATCTTCGGAACATAAATTAAGGTATATTTTATGAAATCTGAGAGCTGTCTGTCTCCTTCATAGGCTTCTATGTAATTTCATCTGCCAGCCCAGAAAAGTTAGTTAAGACATCGTTAAAATAGTCCAAGTGACTACAGTGGCTCAACCGTAAGTTTATCAAGAGACGAGAATACTTTTGTGTGTGCAAAAAATAAAAAATAATGACTTTATTCAACCATCTCTTCTCTTCCATGTTATTCTTCTAAGCTGTTGACGTAGTGTAAAAGTGCAGCACTTCTGGGTTGTACGTTAGAACGTTAGGCTCACTTTTGGCCAACTCTGGTCATGTGTGTGATGTGTGTGATGCTGACCAATTAGTGAGCCTACGTTCTGACCTACAACCCAGAAGTGCTGCAGTGTTACACTACGTGAACTAACTAAAGGCCCACACAGAAGAAAATGAATAGTTGAATAAAGTCGTTATTTTTGTTTGTTTTTTTGCGCACAAAGAGTATTCTCGTCGGTTGAGCCACTGTAGTCACTTGAATTATTTTAACAATGTCTTTACTAACTTTTCTGGGCTGGCAGATGAAATTACCTAGAAGCCTATGAAGGAGTCAGACTTCTCTCAGATTTCATCAAAAATATCTTCATTTGTGTTCCGAAGATGAATGAAAGTCTTAGAGGGTTGTAACAACGTGAGGGTGAGTAATTACTGACAGAATTGTCATTTTTGGGTGAAATATCCCTTTAAGTTTCACTTATGAATGAATGAATGAATGAAGGCATTTACATAGCACTTTTACTGTGTATTGCTGTACACCCAAAGCACTTTCCTATCATAACAAGGGTCTCCCCTCAACCACCACCAGTGTGCAGCATCCACTTGGATGATACGACAGCAGCCACAGTACAACGGCGCCAGTGCGCTCACCACACACCAGCTATAGGTGGAGAGGAGAGAGAGAGATAAAGCCAATTCAGTAGATGGGGATTCTTATGACTTGATCTTGTTGGCAGTATTGCCAGTTTGGGCGGGTGGACAAAATTTGAGCTGGTTTAGGGTCAGCCCGGCAGTTTTCAAACTTCTAAATGTTATAGTCTACTTGGTTAATAACAAAACTCAATCATGACGTTACTTAACACACAGGCCCACAGCAGAGTCGGCTAGTGTTGGTGTTAGTGTTGACGTTGTCAACGAGCAAACAATTTTAGCCAATCAGCGATCAGCAGACAGACATGATCATTCATGAGAAACGGGTTTTTAGCGCAGTACTTGTAGCTGGAGTACTGCGCTAAAAAGAGTAGGAAAGTAACCCAACTCTCAAAATGTGGATTATACCTGTGGTGGGAGATGACTCAAAAGCTCTTTATAACTAACTGTGAGAGTAGAGTTGAATGACTTAATTTTAATAAATTATGGGACAACTCCTGTCCATCGTCATGTGCACACTGGCCTGACCAGGACATCTGGAATTTTTAAAACTGTCGAGACTGCACTGTACTCATCCCGACAGCTGCTGAAAAAGGTTTGAATCAACAATTAATCAGTTTTGACTGCTAAGTTCTGCTTTTTCAGAATTGCTTGTTTTGTAAACCTGTCAGACTGTAATGCAGGCTTTGCAAAGATGTACAGTATGTATGATGTGGTCCCTGTAAGCTTAAAGTGCCCTAGACACACACACAGGAAAACTCTGAGCTCAGCTATACAGCCACTGACGTGAACCCTATGATGATTCAATACTGACCTGTTGGAAGCGTATGTCCAGATCAAAGGTAATTGGCTCTCTGGGATGGCACACAGGACGGAAGCTATACTCGACACTGGAGGAGCCGTGCAGGGAACCAGTTTCACTGTGTAAGTTCCTGAGTAATCCCTCACCTGGAGGAAAGTATTTCAACACTTATAAGGAAAGACAGTAAAGGACCCAATAATGACAAATGCAATCATGAACATTATGGGCCCTATCATACACTTGGTGCAATGCAGCGCCAGACACGACGCAAGTGTTTTTTGCTAGTTTCAGCCTTACGCAGTTATCAGTTTCACATACTACGCCACATTGTTTAAATAGCAAATGCCCACATCTGTGTGCCCACATGGGCATGCTGGTCTGAAAAAGAGGTGTGTTCAGGCGCATTGATGGCACATTGGTTTTTTGAGGAAACTGAAATAGTCAATTTAATAGTATATTTTGTTTAAGAGCGCGTTAGTAATGTGCGCCTACAGGCGGGTCCACAACTCGCATACACTCTGCTTATTAAACACACAGGGACGCGCAGCAGCACACAAACATGCCACATATGAAAAATAAAAGGATTACAATGTAAAAAAAATATTATTGTGTACATAAAGATATGGTGTAATCCGGCTTGTCCCGTAGATGGTCTGCTCACACGCTTGAACCTCGCGCACGAGCAGATCCGTTTGCGCTCTGGAGATGCGTTCGGTACACTATCAAATTCCGTCATGTAAATAGCGAATCCGCCATGGCGCGAGCGCAACTGGTATTTAAAGGGAATGGGAGATGATAATCTGATTGGTTTATTGCACGTAAAGCCCAAAACACACCCATTACTCATTAAGAGAATAGAGACAACACTTTTAGAAAATGACAATTTTTCCCATCGTTAAACTAGCAAAAGTGGATTCGAACAGGCCATAACTGCACCTGCGCCGTGCGCTTTAGACCATGCGCTTAGATCGTTAGAATCGGGCCCATATAGTATCAAGAGCAGATTTTGCTTTGAATGCAGAAAAAAAGACACCCTAAAGACTTACAGCAAAATCAGAGATGAAGGTCCATTGCTGCATTGGCTGGTTGTATGTTGGCTCACTTCTCACCAAGCTAAGGTTAAAGGTCAGCCCAGGGTGGTCCGCACACATGACCATGGAAGTCATAAGGGAGGCTGTGTTGACAGAAATGTTATTATTCTGATTGAACACAAGGGCACATGACACTGCCTCATCGTTACACGTTTCAATGAATTGACCCATTAAATGAACACATTTCACAAGAAAGGTCTCTTAATTTTTTTTTTTTAGATTAATTTATAATCATTTTAAAATACTCAATCATTACATTTGGCATCAACTGTTATTTACAAATGTACTTTACAATTATTTTAATTAAATTACAGTTATAAGAATAGAGTAATGACAAGAGCTGGTTCCAAAAATAAGCTTATTTTAAATATTTGAAATATAATTTCTTGTGACTTAAGACTAGGATTTATCTTAACAGTTTCATCCAGTTGTATAATGGCTTATATGAAGCTAAGAGCAAAAAAGCAAAAGAAAAACAAGGATTAGAACCAGATTAAATAATTTACAAGTACCTTTTTGTTTATTTAATATGCTTAATAAGCTATAACACACCTGAATGTGCAGTAACAAAGAGCCCCCGAAAACGTGCTTCTGTACGGAAGTTGACAACCAAGCGACCTTGTTCGTTTATGCGCATGCTTGTAGGATAGAGGGCCCCTGAAAAATAAATTTCACATCATGAAAAAAACATATAAACTACTGTTCAAAAGTTTTGGATCAGTAAGATTTTTTTTTTCTTTTTTCCTTTTCATCAAAGATTCCTGAAACAAAATGTATCACAATTTCCACAAAAAAACATTAAAAACACAAACGTTTTCAATAAATAAATGTTTCTTGAGCATCAAATCAGCAGAATGATTTCTGAAGGATCATGTGACACTGAAGACTGGAGTAATGATGCTAACAATTCAGCTTTGCATCACAGGAATAAATTACATTTTAAAATATATTCAAATAGAAAATTTGTGCTGTCTTGCCTTGTAATTCAGCCTCTGGTGGACTACCAATGCCATCTCTCCACAAGATGGCAGTATCATAAACAAAAGTGAGACGCAGCTCCGACTGCAGGTCAAAGTGCTGCCAACCACCAGCGCCGACGGGTGAATGGAACACGTATGACACGTGCAGGGGCACACGCAGGGTCACATAAGACTGCACCAGGTTCAGCACCTACACAGGACAGAAAGGTCAGTAACTACCCAGATAACAGTTTTGGGAACCTACCCAGAACGAACATAACGAAACCAATGTTCTCTGTTAATTAGTCAGGAACACTTTCTTTATGTAAATAGAATGTTCCCTTTAGGTTCGGAGAAGGTTTAGATTTGGTTAATTTATAATTTAACCATAATTTTTATAAACCAATTTTTTATAAAGATCCATAAAGGTTCTCTTTAGGTTGTCACCAAAAAAAAAACCTGCCTGCAACATTATGGGAAGATTTGTTTAGGCCTATATGTTGTCCAAAAGAAAACCTTTCTGTAATGTTCTGGGAAAGTTCAATTTATGGTTATAAAAATAAAACCTACAGTAAAAATAACTGTAAGAGAGATCTGTATAGGTTATGTACAGGTTGTCACAAAAAACCTCATTGAAACTTTCTTAAAGGGTATCTAAACCCTAAAACATTAGTTAATTAGTTAATGATCTGTAAGACTGGGGCTATATGGCGCTTTTCCACTGCATGGTACGGTACGGTTCGGTTCGGTACGGCACGCTTTGGCGCTTTTCCACTGCATGGTACGGTACGGTTCGGTTCGGTACGGCTCACTTGTGGTGCTTTTCCACTGCATGGTACGGTACGGTACGGTGCGCTTCGGCGCGCTTTAAATGGTACCTGATCTGTTGAGGTTCCAAGCGTACCGTACCGGTACTAAAATGTGACGTGAAACACTGCAGATCACTGATTGGTCAGACAGACAGAATCGTCACTACCAGCGTCATTGGATTTGCGACACGAGACCGCTATACAGAGTCATATAACCAGTAGACAACAGCCAACACGGTAGCACCTGTGTTTTACTTACTTGAAAAAAAAGAAGAGATCAACACTTTAAAAAGGAAATGGCTGAATCGTGGTCGAGGTGCAGACAATCCTCTCGTTGGTTGCCTAGGAGCAGGTCCAGCGAGAGCTGGATGGGGCAAAACAGAATGAAAAAGTGTTCCAAGAAGTAGCAGCTAGCTCAGCTCTTAGCCGCACACGGCTATCACCGGACCTACAAACAGTGTAACGATCAGTCCCACCCACTTTGAATGGGTACTAACTGCAGTGGAAAAGCAACCGAGCTAGCGAACCGAACCGTGCCGTACCGAGTCGTACCACGCAGTGGAAAAGCGAAGCCGAACCGAACCGTTCCGCGCCGAATCGAACCGTACCGAACCGAGCGTACCATGCAGTGGAAAAGCTCCATTAGTTCATTGATTCGAGTGTTTTAATTCTACAATATATGTCTGATTGCTGCCCTCTTCAGGTTGAACAGTGGCTACTGCAGTTGAATTTTCCTATTGGATGATGTGGTACTGCGTGAGGTAAGCAGGCACCAGCTCACCACGCCCTTTCCGACAGAGAGATGCGGGTCTCGGGTGCATGCCCCCCCTCCCCTGGGCTCTGCCCACTTTTCCAGCATTTTTTTAAAAAATGCCAGTGGGTGGAGTAGGCTCTGACTAGGGGTTGAGTTACCCTTTAAAAGATTTGTTTTTTGGTTACAAAAAGAAATTACATATTTTTTTGTCCCGAAAAACTAAACAAAAACATGACATTATAAGGTAGTTCTGTGTTTGCTGGGTAGACAGTCTCAAATAATTTAGCACATGAGAATTAGACTTCAAACCTCATTAATATATTACACATACTTTGGTTGCCAAATAAAAATCCTAACTATGTTAGGAGAAGCAAGGGGCTTTTGGAATGACTGTATACATATTTGCCACCAGCAGATAGTGCTGTTGCTTTACGTTAACTCTGCAAGCCTCGTCAGTTTACCCCATAGACTGGTTTACCCTGAAAAGAAATAATAAATGAATTGAAATAAAAAATGAAACTCTTAAAATTACATTAACAGTCAGAATCACACATTTTTAATGGAAACATGTATGATAAAAGATTTGCAGTAAACTGAAATTAAAAGTAGGCTACTTTAGCTGAGAAGCACTGCAGCATAGTCCACTAACTGCTAACTCTTTAAGAAAGGATTTTTGGATAACTTCACTGAACTTGAATGTGGCCTGTCCACCCGTCCATCCCTGTTTGATGACACTACATTCATTCATTATTCATTCATTCATTCATTCATTCATTCATTCACTAGTCCACTTTAATTAACTGCAGAGTAAACCAACAGAGCCTGTGTCCATGGTGAAGATGAATGACTGGCTCAAACAGGCATGTAAACAGTCTTCCAAGCTTGTTTTAAGGTCTACCTTTTCCAAGCTAGCAGTTAAAGGGAAGAACAGAAAAAAGAGAGAAGATTTTTATGATCTAAAGGTCAGTTTTGACTCATTGTTGGCGAAAGACAATTAGTGGGCTGCTTAAACTTGAGGTACATAAAGCAAATGCCTTTGCCAATAAGCTAAAACAGATAGCCACAGCATAATGGTTTGATGTGATCTCACAACTATGAAATAAGTTGAATATGTTTGGCATGCACTGGAAATCCATATATCAAGAGTAGGAGTTTAAACCTTAAATACAATCCTGAATTGACACTGAAACAAAACAAAACAAAAAAACAAAACAAAACAAAACAAAACAAAACAAAACAAAACAAAACAAAACAAAACAAAACAAAACAAAACAAAACAACAAGAGATAGAGACATGTTAGCCACTTTTAAGGGCACAAAATACATTCTTACACTACCGTTCAAAGGAAGTCTCTTTTTCTAATCAAAGGCTGCTGTTACTGGATAAAACTTACAGTAAAAAACAGTAGTATTGTAAATATAGAAAACAGCAGCTTAATATTTTGTGGAAACCATGATATTTTTTTCAGAATTCTTTGACGAATAGAAAGTTTAAAAGAAGAGCATTTATTTATAGAAATATTTGGTAACGCTTTATTTTACGACCCGCAAACAACTGCGTAAGTAAACCAAAATTACGGTGTACGTTTCTGTAATTATAGCGTACTTCCGTGTAGGTATAGGGGAACAATATGTTAAGTTTGGGGTAATAAAGGGGTAACAAGCAGATAGTCTACAACCTGCAAATAACTTTGTAAGTAAACTGAAATTATGGTGTTTTTCTGTAAATATAGTGTACCTCCGTGTATATAAGGTAATAAAGGGGTAACAAGCTATGCAAGCAAATTATTTATAATGTAATTATTTTAACAGGTACCTATTATGTTAATATATTCCAGACAAAAATTGTACGTCTGTTGTATATAAAAGTTATCATCACATTTCTGGCAAAATATGTTCTTGTGCAATTTTACATTTAATTTTGGCATCTGTGGGTTGATTTAACATTAATTAATCTAGTAAGAACAGCCAATAAATTAATTTTTTATCATACTGTGCTTACATACAGCCATACACGTTTCATTTTCAACCCACAGATGTCAACATTACCCTGTAAAATTGCACAAGAACATATTTTGCCAGAAATGTGATAACTTTTATATACAATACAACAGACATACAATTTTTGCCTGGAATATATTAACATAATAGGTACCTGTTAGTTTTGAAATAATTACATTATAAATAATTTGCTTGTATATCTGCTTGTTACCCCTTTATTAGCCTACCCAAAACTGAACATATTGTTCCCTTATACTGTTGAACATATTGTTCCCTTATACCACGGAGGTACACTATAATTACAGAAACGTACACCGTAATTTCGATTTACTTACAAAGTTATTTACAGGTTGTATATCTGCTTGTTACCCCTTTATTACCCAAAACTTAACATATTGTTCCCTTATACCTACACGGAGGTACGCTATAATTACAGAAAGGTACACCGTAATTTTGGTTTACTTACGCAGTTGTTTGCGGGTCGTAAAATAAAGTGTTACCAAATATTTATGTCTTTACAGTCAATTTGATCAATTTAATGCATCCTTGCTAAATTAATCAATCTCTTAGAAAAAAACACGTTTGAACGGTAGTGCATTTGACTTTTTATTGCCTGATGCTAAAGGCATGATGAACTGTTATTAAATAGATGTCTTCTCTTTCCTCACCTGTCCATCAGTCCCGATGTTCCCTCCACAATCGTTGAGCAATTCAGACATGTCATAATAGCTGACAAACTCCCACAAGCATGCCTCCAGATGCAGGTTTCGGTAGAATCGTAGGGTATTTTGTCCCCTGAGGGTCGTGCTATACTGGTAGGGTGCAGTCCCGCCAATGGCATCTGGATTGCGGGTGGCGTCGGAGATGAAACCGTAGCGTGTCCGCACCTCTGTGAAGTCCAGCAGGTTTGAGCAGCGATGGTTTCCAACACGCGTGCCGTCTGGACTCAGGGTCAGTTCAAAGTTGGAGAGCGGCCGAGTGGAGACTACAGGTAACATACCTAACAAGGGAATGAGGCAGATGATGTAACATGGATGTATCTGTTGTTATCGTTAACTAAAACTCAAACTAAAAATATTTAAAAATATTTGTTTTTGTCATTGGAATAAAGCATGTGCGCATAAATAAAGAAATAAATAACTGTAAGTTGTACTAAAATAACTAAAACACTAAAAATACAATTTTAAAGAAAAGTCGTTGTGATTTATCAATGTATATGATTCCCTATATGCTGGACAGTCTGATAAGCAAAATCTTCACTACGGTAGGTGTACTGACCATCAATATGGGGCATGGTAACAGTCAGTTTAATGAGATTTGGATGGTCTGGATCTTCTGTTCCAGTGTAGCGCAGTCTGGCAGAGAAGGGTTCAGCTCCAACTGTGCCAACAACCCGTGGCTGGCACATACCTGATGCCAAAAGGAAGAAAAATTAAACAGCAGCAGATTAAAGGGGCATGAAAATAATATTTGCAACCCATCTTACTTCCATATATTTCTGAGTGAAATATGATATTCAATATGAAAATTTGTAAGACGGGACTTCCCCCAAGGAAAAGTGCTTAGGTAAGTTTGCGAGTCTGTCTAAAAGTGGAGTTAAACGCAGTCCAGCAAAGTGTAATTCTGACTTTTTTTTCTCAGATTTGCAAGATATAAACTCGCAATTGCAAGTTATAATGTCAGAATTGCCAGTTATAAAGTTATTGAGAGATATAAACTCGCAATTCTGACATTATAATTTGCAATTCTGACTTTTTTTTTCTTGGAATTGCAAATTTATATCTCACAATTTTAACTATATAAACTGGCAATTGGAAGTCCAATTCTAAGGGAAAAAAGACTTGCGAGTTTATATCTCGGAATTCAGACTTTTTTCGAACAAAGTTCGAAAGTTTATATCACACAATTCTGACAATTGCAATCATGCAATCATATATCATGCAATTCTGCGAAAAGAAAATCAGAGTTGTAAGATAAAAAAATCATAATTACCCTTTTTTTTTGTGGGCGGAAATGAGCTTCCATAGGTTTTAAAATGGTCACGGGAAACTACATTTTCCCATGTACATTTTAAATGGACTTTACGAAAAAAATTTTATGGAAATAAACTTTTACATATTATCATAGAGATTACTGTCAAAAAATGTTACAGTGGAAATTACAAAAGTCCTGTAGCATACCAAAGCATAAAAATGAATCAGAAAATAAAATCAAACAGCCACTTGACTTCTCATCTTATATATATATATATATATATATATATATATATATTATATATATATATATATATATATATAATTTTTTTGGCCCAGAAATGGTCTAAAACTGGTGCTAAGTCTGTAATGCACTAAACTCACCGTCTTCCTGGCTGATGGAAACTATGGGGCTGGTGAGCTCCAGGCCTTCATCCCCATTTGAGTTGACAGCCCGGGCTGCACACTGCACACGTGAGCCTGCCTGGAAATACACTGAGTCTAATGTGATTGTTTTGGAGGAGGTGAAGAAGGTGTCAAAATCCACCTCCTTCATGGGGCTGGTCACACCGTCAGGTCCTGTAGGGGCACTGACCAACCAGCGGTACCGGGTCAGGGTGTTATTGATGTGCTCCGAAACACAGATGGAGCCCGTCCGGTCAAAGTCAGGATACTTGGAGTTGCATGACTATAATAAATATAGAAATAAATGAACATACTGTATATCCTGTATATATATATTTAGTGCTGGACAACGATTAATCGCGATTAATCGCATCCAAAATAAAAGTTTGTGTTTACATAATATATGTGTGTGTACTGTATATAATTATTTTTATATATATAAATACACACATATGTATATATTTAAGAAAATATGTTATTTATATATAAAATATGTTATTTATATATAATATTAATTATGTATAAATATATATACAGTATATACATGCAAATGTTTCTTAAATATATAAATGCATATGTGTATATTTATATATAAAAATAATTATACACAGTACACACAAATATATTATGTAAACAAACTTTTATTTTGGATGCGATTAATCACGATTAATCGTTGCCCAGCACTAAGACAGATGGATGTATAGAATATCTTTTATGTTCAATAGCCGCGCTTCCACTGCCGGGCCAGGGCCGGGCCAGAGCTAACAGCGAGCCGAGCCGAGCCAGTGGCCTCGGGCCTCAAGCACCGGGCTCGCGTTTCCACTGCCGGGCCAGTAGCCCCGCAGCGCTGCCCTAAACCCCGCCCCCAACACGCCTTTCTGGATCAAACGTCATACAATACAACCCAACCCATTTCAGCGGGTATTATGAATGTATTTATAATAGGAAGATAGCATGTATTAACTCACCGGCCGTGGCTGCAATAGTGTCCCGCGATTGTCTCGCGATTGTCCCACGAGTGGACGGTGACCCAGCACATCGTACATCAAGTCAAACCATGGTCCCTTCTCTGAGTTTCGCTTTGTCCATTGTGCGTTTTAATCGCCTTGTACAATATACTGCGCCCGCGACTTTTTAATTTTTTCCTGAACTTGAAGCATCGCTCGCTGAATGCTTAGCTTAGAAAGTTCAGCATCGATGCATTTTATAACGTCCTCGTTTCTTCACACGCCATCATTCTTCTGCCCAAATGCTCAGAAGAGCTTTGGTATCTTCCACAGACCAGTACAGGGGATTCTCCATTTCGAGCAGCAATATAAAACAGTGAAATGTGCATCTTGCTTCAGATCATAACGTTCCATAACACCGATAAACTCCGCCTTTTACCTCGAGCACGCCTCTAGCCCGAGCTGGCCCGCTTTGGCCCAAGGTATTCGACGGGCCAGAAATCCTGGCCGTTGGCCCCGAGGAAGCCCCGCTCAAGCCCCGGAAGTGACAGTGGAAACGCGACTGGCCCTGGCACGCACCAGCACGGCTCGGCCCTGGCCCGGCAGTGGAAACGCGGCTATTGTTTCCCTATTTAGTAAACCTACCGTGACACAGAGTACGGGATATCCTGCGACTGGCTGAGTATCGCTCGTCCTGCTTGTATCATCATATTGCAACAGAGAAACCACCACTGGCACAGAGGGGAAGGTCACGTCAGCCATACTGTTCGCCTCTTCAATGTAGATGATGGCTTTGGTGACCTGAAGGTTTGGAAGAGAAGCTATAATGTACAGTGTGGGTCTAATAGACAGCAAGATTATATAGCCTACTCTGTTTCTATATTCAAGGGCAAGCATATTTTGTACCTGAATTTCTGCTACCATGTTCTCATCAGGTTTGAGGTGGACCGTGAAGGCCTCTCTCATCTCTCGCACACCATCATACAGGATTTCCACCTCTAAAATGTGCTCTGTCTCTCCCTCTTTAAACTCCACATCTGCAGTTGGGAAATTGCCATATTAACAATTACATTCTTGGTAGTATTCTATTTAAATCAACATAAATTGTGTTAATATAACAAATACTATTAGGGACAATTGTTTTTCTATTTAAATCAGCATAAAATAGCTAAAAAACTTGTATTCATATAGTAGTATTTGTTATATTTACTTATTACACGGCTCTGTGGAATACTTGATTCTGATTGGTCAATAGTGCCATCCAGTGGTATGTTATTCCCAGATAACAACCGCTCAAAACAGATAATGCAGGCTCATCTGGGTTACTGAAGTGAGCAGCGCTAGGAACGTTTTTTTCTTTGTGGATGTTTTGCGTTTGCTGAGTTGATAAAATATTAAAACACGGTCTAATCAATATTTTGTGTACAGTTATTTAATTATGCTTTCCAGTATCGTGGACTCGCTCTCTCTTGTTTCATACAAACGCAGCTGCTGCCATTTTGTGACTATTGTTTAGTTCTATTGGATTAAACAGTTTAAAACTTTTTGATTTTTTGAAACTGATTTAATTTAACAGTTAAATCAATATATCAATATATCCTACCCCCATAATTATTTATGTGGTGAAATGCTGTGTAATATGTGGTATGACTGTATACCGTATCTCTTAAATGTCCGTCTAGTTTGAACTTGCCGCGTTAGCAACTGCTCTCTCTGTGAAGCTTTGCGTTTAAATAATGAAATATTTCAACTTAGAGCAATATTTCGTGTCTATTATTTACTTATGTTGCAAGTAGCCATGTAATAAGCGGGTTAATGTTCATCCAGCCAGTTGTTCTCAGATTAACCCCCTTCACTCTCATAAAAAAAAGGTACAAAAGCTGTCACTGTGGCGGTACCTTTTCAAAAGGTACACCTTCGTATCTAAAGAGTGCATATTAGTCCCTCAAAGTTACATATTGGTACCTAAAGTGTACATATTAATGCCAAAAGTGAACATATTAGTAACAAAAGTGCACATATTAGTACCTAAATGGTACATGTTTTAACCCTTTTGAAGGGTACTGTCCCAGTGACAGCTTTTGTACATTTTTTTTCTGAGAGTGTTCAGGCTGATAAAGACCCCTCTGCTATGGGTCGGGGTCCTCATCACCCTGTCGGGGGTTATTCTGAGAGAACAATCGGCTGGATGTACATCATCCCTTACATAATTAATGCTGATTTAAAAGAAAAAAAAACAGTTGTTTTCATAGTAATATTTGTTTTAAATCAGAATAAATTAGGTAAATATAACATACTACTATGATGAATTAAATTATTTTTTTATTCTATCTTATTCAATTTATTATTTTGTATAATGTTACTGTGAATGTGGGTTGGCAATGTTTTTATTGTCATGACAATGCTTCATTTTCTTTGATCAGCATATTTTGAAAGTTAAAATTATGAGTTTGGGGTAAAACATGTTCTTGTGAAATTCCCCAGTGAGTTGTCTTACAAAACTGTGCTATGATGTTGTGTTAGAACCCACCTTCAGAGATGGGATGGTAATCTTCTCCAGAGGAAGCTGAGCCGTCCTTTGTATGGACCCGAACCACAGACACTTTGGACGTGTCTCCTGTCCTATGGACCGGGATCCTCACCACTGATATTTGCCCTGACTCACTGGGTTCACTGACACTGAACTTGGTTGCTCCAAACCTGATAATGGCCTCTGGGGAAGGAGGATTGCGAGAAAGTTAAGATGTATGTCAGCACAGCATTATCACTTCAGTCAATACTAATATCAACCAATCAGCTTAACCAGACTGATGATTAAAGATCTTTAAAGATTTAAAGGAATAGTTCACCAAAAAATTACAATTCTGTCATCATTTACTTCTCAATTTATTCTAAATCTATATGAATTTCTTTATTCTGCTGTAACACAAAAGAAGATACTTTGAAGAATATCGGTAGGCAAACATTTGATGGACCCCATTGACTTCCATTGTTTCCCATTTTTTCCCCAAACAGTAAATCAACTGTTTAGTTACCCATATTCTTCTAAATATATTCTTTTGTGTTCACCAGAAACAATAAATTCATACAGGTTTGGAACAACTTTAGGGTGAGTAAATGATGACATAATTTTAATTTTTGGGTGAAGTACTGTATCCCTTTAAGCAATCTATTTGCAAGTAAACTTATAAATGTTGACAAAATCATTTATCTTTAATTTAATCTAGCATATACGTGCATTTAAATAATACATTCTTTCTCTTTTATCCTGTTTGAAATATTTATTGTGAAATAATGCATGTTATTATACTAATGACTTGTAGGGTTTTCCTCTTTCCACTTCTCCTATACATCTTTAAAATCTACATTTCTGAATTTCTGCATAAAAAAAAAAACCTCACAGCTTTACAGTACATTTTCTGCTCTTAGGCCAATTAAGTACTTTCTAGGACAGAGATTACAGCAATTGCAAGTGAACATAAGTGGGTACAGAAATGTGGGAAAGTAAGAGATAAAAGTCTTACTGTCAGCATCATCCTTTATCTTGATGAGGGTCTCATTCTGAGCCCCTATGGAGGCCCCAAATGGAGACTCACTCTTGGGGCTTCCCAGCACCAATCTCAGCTCCTCATCTTCCTCATGTTCAGTGCCATCCACGAGGATGAGGACGCAAGGCTTCTCCACCTCACCTACACAAGTAATCATTAGAGTTGTTGTTAAGTGCATAAAATATAATAAGTCATTTTTTATATCTTAAACAAACTTAAAACGACCTGGTAAAAAGACAATGGTGGAAACGTCTGTGTTTGGCCTCTCATTGAAATCCATCATGACTTGGGCTGTGCCTTGACGGGTGTAGCATCGCAGGCTTGACTTGTAGCTCAGATCTCCACTCCGGTACACAATAACAGAAATCTGTCCATCATTCTCATTACCCGTATACGTAGGATCTCGGAATTGCACCTTGGGCACTAAAAAACAAAAGTCTCATATTTAAACCCAAATCCTGTTTATCATAATTGTTTTGGTCTTGTTTTTGTATACTTTATTTTGCCTTTTTAAGGTTTAATATAAGACCGCTCACAATCTGAGATGGAGTCGTTAATGTAGATTGTAGCTTTTCCTGGTTCTCCCAATATGCCGTTCATGGGCATACGGAGAACCAGCTCAAACTTCTCAGGCCCCTCTAGCACCGGCTGTCCCAGGTCATCCAGGATCGTAACCTTGAACGTCTGCATGTTGACGCCCGGGGAAAAGTCCAGGTTCTTACTAATCCCAACATAGTCCACACCAGCTGTGTTAGAGGTTTGAAGAAAGTTAGTGGGTCAATGGAGAAACAAATTAAGAAAGTTCAATGACAAAAGAACAATTTCCTCTCAAAGGTAAATTAACAGTGGGGAAATAAATGCCTCTTTCATTGTCACAGGCCTGCAGGAATGGCCAATCTTTTTGTCCCGAATAAAGCAAAATAAATAAAGTATACTGATATTAGACTGGTAAAAGAATACATTTGTGGTTAGCAGTGTTGGGTGTAATTATTTATTAAATAATCTATTAACTGTAATTGAATTACTTTTCCCTTGAAAAGAAGGTCCTCAGTTTGAGGCCCTGCTGAGCCAGGAGTCCTATCTGTGTGAAATAGTTTCCTCCGGGTGCTCTGGTTTCCCCCACAGTCCAAAGACATGCAGGTTATATGAATTGTATATGCCAAATTGTTGTAGGAGTGTGTGTAAGTGTGAATGTGTCTCAGTGCTCGGTAGTGTCAGAAAGGGCATCCGGTGGAAAACCTGTGCCAAATCAAATGTGTGTGTGTCAAGCAGACCCTGCAAAAGAGTGGGAATAACGCTAGGAAGATGGAAGGAGTATTTCTAGATCATGGTAGATAGCAGCACTGAAAACCTTGACAGTAAGAGTGAGTAGGGCTCTCGTCTTCTGGCGCTGTCTATTTTTGTGTGTGTTGTAAAGCCTGTGGGGCTTGTAACAGCATATTATTGTCTCATCGTGTGAATTTCTCAAGATACAAGATCGAAAATGTATTATATTAACCAAGCATCTTGACAGTAAGTATATATAAATGTACCATGTATAAAAAAAAATGAAATATGGACAGGTCTGTCTGATACATACCTTCGGCTGAAACAGGGTCAGTCTTTCGAGACCGCACTGTGACCGTTCCGGTTTTGGAAATATCACTTCCGGTTCTCCAAACCCGAACTTCGACATAACCGTCACTCTCATCTACGTGGTACTCCATCTCTCCAAAATAAAATACTGGTGCTGTTAGAAAATAAAAAGAGATGTTTAATGGAAGAAACAATGTAGATATAAGAATAATGACCACGAGTCCATGAGTAATGTCATAACATAAAAGAAAATATTTATTGTTCCCTTTCATGTCGGTAACTCCAACGTTCGTGGGAGGGATCCGACAGAAATGGAATCTGCAGAGAGACCAATCTACTTCTAGAGAAACTAAACGAGCCAATGCACATTGGCATTGCGATAATTGCGCCAGCTGCTTCTATCATGCAGTGCGGGTATATAATGAGCAGCAGTTGCAACGCATCTTTGCTTTTCGCTTCGGAGCCGAGTCGATTCATGTTCTGTTCGAGCAGTCTTACTAAAGAAGAGATAACTTTTCGAGTGTTCTTTTTGGAAGAAGTCCTCACCTTCGTGTTGCGTGTCATGGCGCGCTACAGCAGTATCACCTTAGAAAAAAAACTACTGTTTTCACAGCTCTGAGCATGGTGGTTCGGTTGAGTGCCTCAACGGATTGCACAATTTCCCAGACTCGAGTACCTTTGCCTATTCACCGATCTAGTTCCTCTTCTGGTGGCCACCAGAAAAGGGCTACTGTGGCTAATAGCACTGGTGATCTGAGAATTACACTGAGCGTTCCGCAACGAGACCACGTCCTCGGGCCCCTCACTCCTCTAGCGCATCACAAGCATGTTTGGACTGTGTTCGTGAGTGGTTCATGTTCTCTCAGGAGAACATGGTCACGTCGGTGCATTGGTCGTCTTGCCTTTCTCGTAAGGGTAAAGGCTCAGCACAGGTCGAGGTAGATCTGTTTACTTCCCTGGACACGTCACATTGCCAGTTGTTCTTCTCCCTGACCGACGGAACCCTCGGCACAGATGCACTGGCACATACCTGGCCTCGGGGCCTACACAAGTATGCGTTTCCCCCAAGGAGCCTTCTTGCACAGACCTTGTGCAAAGTCAAGGAGGACGAAGAGCAGATCCTGTTAGTGGCCCCCTATTTGCACAACCGGACCTGGTTCCCAGAACTAATACTCCTCGCGACAGTCCCTCCATGGCCCATTCCTCTGAGGAAGGACCTGCTTTCTCAGAGAAGGCACCCATGTCCAGACCTCTGGACACTCCTTGTCTGGTCCCTGGACGGGACGTGGAGGTTCTAGGTGACCTACCCCAGGTGGTGGAAGACACCATCACTTCTGCTAGAGCCCCCTCTATGAGGTGCCTCTACGCATTGAAGTGGAACCTGTTCGTTGAGTGGTGTTCTTCCCGATGTGAAGACCCCCGAAGATGCCCGGTTAGAGTTTTGCTTTCCTTCCTGCAAGATGGGTTGGAGCGAAGGCTATCTCCCTCCACCCTCAAAGTGTATGTCACCGCTATTGCCTCGCATCATGATGCAGTTGAAGGTAAGTCATTGGGAAAGCATGACCTGATTGCCAGGTTCCTGAGGGGGGCAAGGAGACTAAATCCACCTCGCCCCCCCTCTATACCCTCTTGAGACCTGTCTCTGGTGCTCAGACCTCCCTTTGAACCGCTGCAGTATGCAGAGCTAAAGATCCTGTCACTACAGACAGTGCTCCAGAAGGCGCTGACTTCTATCAAGAGGGTAGGGGACCTGCAAGCGTTTTCAGTCAACGAATCAGGCCTAGAATTCGGACTGGCACACTCTCGTTGTCCTGAGACCCCGGCCCGCATTTTTGCCCAAGGTTCCTACCACGCCCTTTAGAGACCAGGTAGTGAACCTGCATGCGCTGCCCTCGGAGTAGGCAGACCCAGCCCTGTCCCGACTGCTCCTTGCGGTTATACGTGGACAGAACGCAAAGCCTTAAGACCAGCTCTTTGTCTGTTACGGAGGCCAGCAGAAAGGCCTCCTGTCTCCATGCAGAGGTTATCCCACTGGATAGTGGATGCTATTGTCTTGGCGTATCAATCCCAAGACGTGCCTTGCCCATTCGGGTTGCGAGCGCACTCAACTAGAAGTGTTACTTCCTCCTGGGCGTTGGCTCAAGGCGCCTCGCTGACAGATATATGTAGAGCTGCGGGCTCTAAAAAATGTTTTCGCTAGAACATTTAGTTCGCCAGAGCCACGTAGAGCCGGTATCCTCCCGGATATTCGCCCCGAGTGGCCAGTAGCACAGGGAACCCGCTCAAGTGTCATGTTGTTGTATCATCGCTGCAGACGGCCGGGTCCCTGGCTCGGCTCCTCAGTGAAAACTAAAGATTTGTTGCACCTGCTGCTCATTATATACCCGCACTGCATGATATAAGCAGCTGACACAATTATCGCATGCCAATGTGCATTGGCTCGTTTAGTTTCTCTCTAAGTAGATTGGTCTCTCTGCGAAGATCCCATTTCTGTCGGATCCCTCCAACGAACATCTCTGTTCCCTCGTTCAGGGAACGTGAGTAACCATACGTAACCGAGACGTTCATTTTATGAAAGTCAATAGGGTCCAAAACAACACTAAACTCCTGTCGTTACCTGCTTTGTTTGCTCTACCTATTTATTCTCCTTGTGTGATCATAACTAATGTTACCATGTTTACCTGCTCTAGTCAAATCATGCTGTGTCAAACCTTGAATTGAGTCCTCGCTCCCTTCACTCAACCTGACCCTTGGGGGAGGGGGGGGGGGGGAATAAATATCCCTTTAAGAATGAGGAACCGTCTGAGGCACCTTTAACAAAAGGTACGGGGATGTGGAGACAGAGGGGCTAGCATGGACTTGTCTGTCTGCAATTAACACTTACCCATTTTAGAATTCAGTGCCAAATCCTTGTTCATAGCTTACAAACACCCTATCAGCGGGTGAAAGGTCTATGTCACACTCAGCTTCCAAATGTGTTTTCTTGGAAGACACAGTGTCAAGTACTGAATCTGATTGAGGGTAAGACATTGAGGGTGTTGAAGGAGTTCAAGCTGCTATATGTCCACGGTAGGAAGCACATCTAAGCCCAAGGAAAATAAACAACATGCGCGACGAGACTCTTTTCCTTTCATTTTAGTCTTGTGTGGCATGGAGGACTCACAGGCGATGTGATAAAAAAAAAACCCAGCAGGTTCATTTTTACCCCTAAACCAGCAATGAACTGTTGACACATTAGGGTGGAATGCATTGATGAGGTCATGCCGGGTGTTTAAAGATGTTTTTTTTTTTCATTAAAAAGCTTTAAATATAATCACTTCAGCATTTGAGCTTTTGTTAGGGCCCATCATAGAATTATTTTACTGGTCACAGAGTTATTCAAGCTCCAACTCTTACATTATGAGGAAATACAGGGGCAGGGACAAAGTAAAATTATGAGTGACAGAAATAGTTCACGGAAAAATGAAAATTCTGACAAATATTCCATGCCACATTATGCCAAGTTTGATATCTGAATGCATGTCTTTTGTGTAGAGAATGAACCAAACACAAATGAATCTTCCATTTGATTCATTCAAACAGAACTCAATCACTAATTCAGCCATAAAGATCCCGACGCCAGATAGTCTAGGCACCCCCTCCAGAGAAGATGTTTATGGCCAAGACTCCATAAAGGGATAAGCCAAAGCAGGAAGAACTTGTCACTGTTCATTCTTAACCAAGACAAATCTCCTCACAAATGGTCAAACAGGCCTGACCACCTTTGACCTCCCTCAGCATCACCACTGCTAAACAGGACAGAGTTATTTAACAGACCACGCTTTCATTCAGAGACCAGAAAGACTTTTACACTTTACATATCAAACTACATTAATTCTGCACATTCTGCAGAGAACAACTCACACAGAACAATGCTCAGTGGACTCATAATCAAACATCATAATTCTTGTTTTCCTACAATTCATGTTTGTATTATGCTTAGGTTCCATATAAATCATGTAATGATGATTATAACTGTGTGTATGAATGAACGAGTATCGTGCTTCCAATCGAAATAATCGTATGCCCTTAATTCTTAAGATGTCTTGAGTGAAATCTGTGTAAAATGTTTTGTATGATTATAATAATCTACAATGTTTAAACTGTGATCTCTTGTTCTCTCGGCTTAGTGATTGAAAACAAGGAGACCCCAGATAACGCATGATTTATGATAAGTAGGAACTAGGTCCACCTCCTAAGATGATGCCATTGTCCAATTGGCCAGAATTCTCCAAAAGAGGTTGGACTAACTTTAAGTTAAAGACCCGAACAAAGCAGAACGTTTCAGTTCAGTGCGGTTCAGAGAGCAGTTCAGTTTCGGTTCGGTTCAGTTCGGTTTTGAGTCGGTTCTGTGTTAAATTAAGTTTGTGCCTCTCTCTATGATCAAACAGCAAGAGAGTGTTCATGTTCGTACGCTTTTACATCGACCAGACCAAGTTAAATTAGACCAGCAGACAAACCCATCAAGATCGGAGTTTAAACAGCTTCATTCAAGCCATCTCATCTCTTACTTTCATTTCTTCCTTTATTTTATTTTCTCGTTAAAAGTCTCGTTCTAAGTTAAGTTTTGCTGTAAAGTTCGTTTACACGTCTCTCCTGCAACGCACTTCGAACTGTAAAGACTCTTGTTCATCCATCCGCCAACACATCACGTGACCGGCGGTTCAGAAACTCCAGCCAGGCACTCCAAAGACAACCAGCCACGCGGACCCGGCCGGGAAACCCCTTTGACGAAGCACCTCAAATAGGGAATTCCCTGGCCTAAGCAACGCAAAGACAAGCAAGTACTCCAGACTGTAACTGAACTGGTGTTTTTTTAATGTACATGTAATAACCTGTCTAAGAAACGAAGGTTTAAATTAATGCTTGGTGGTTCGTTCAGGTTTATGTCTTACAAGTGCCTCTCACTCTGAAAACTCACTCTTTCTCTCTCTTCCTTTGCGCCTTGTATGAATGTGTGTGTGTGATTGTGTTTAGACCTTAGTTTTATGTGTTTAGAATAGTTAATAAAGTCGTCCATATATTTGAAAAGATATTTGTCTTGTGTTTTGCTTACACATTTAATGTCTTGTACTGCCGATCTAAAGTTACCTTGCTAATACATAGTGTTTCACTATAAATTGGATAAATATCTGTTGCCAAGGTTAAAATTACGGCCCGTTCAAATGAACTCTAAACGAGTCATTTGCTCGGTTCCATAGTGATTCGGTCAATGATTCATTGCAAATCGATGAATCATTCCCTTTGAGCTAAATTGGCCTTCCGGCCCCCTTAAATACATTTTATGTATATTATTATTATGTAGGTTCGCTACATTAGTTGGTGGAGAATGCGGGCAGTTCAACCTAAATTTGTAAGCATATTATCAAGATTTATCTTTTCATTTTGTTTCGGATGCAAGATCCGAACCTCTGAGAGTCTGTGTGTGACGCGCGCAGCGCGCGCCCCGTTTGAATGAGAGCTGCTGCTTGAGTGAATGCTCCCAGAGAAAGCTGTTACAGTCTGCCTCCCTATTCGTTTTCCTTGTTAACTGCAGTAAATTAATTTAAGATATAAAACCTCACACTACGATAAGGTAAGAATTGAGCGTGTTCCTCATTTCCAGAAATACCTCGTTATAGCTGTTCGATTTCTGCGTGTCCCAGAGTCTTTCAGAAAAGCTATAACGTTGTGTGTGTGTGTGTTATATCAGTTAGAGAGCTGAACGAAATCAAACTGCAGTAATTAAAATAACCCTATAAGGACTAATATTCTCCTCACAGAGCGATGAGCGTGTTCCTCATCTAAGCTAGTCATAAGCCTTATATTTATTTATCTGATTCAGTGCGTGTCCCACTGATCCCCGTGATAAACAGCGAGGCTTAACTAATCTTATCTGTTTGTGTCCGTTCAAATAATTCTCGTGTAACATTGCGCATGTCCGAGTGTAATTTGAATAGTGGTTATTTCAATTCGTTATCAAGTAAAGCTTGCCATTGAAACTGAACCAACAGTTATTGTTTTATGTGCCTAGATAAACTTGCACAGAGACGATCCGCCGAGGTCGTCCTAATTACATCTATTATAACGCAAAGCTGTCGCTTGCTTAAAGTTAATATCACTCTTGACAAACTGAGTGAAGCCCCACGTCGTAAAACCAGCTACGAGTGGTGTATCTTATTTGAACAGTGTGAAATGCGCCGACATTTCCCGTAATAGGATCGATTGTTACTGCATGTTCTGTGGACATTGAAATGCTCCCATATTGCATGGAACTGTAACAAATTGTTTTCCAACTGTCTGCAATTCCCGGTTCGCCCACTAGCGTTCGTTTGGTCGCTATAGTTACGATCGTGACACGGAAGTCTTGGCCAAACGTTTCCGGGTGAACTTTGACCCAACCCTCGGTGTAAACAAACGCTAGCTAAGCTAAGCTAACCTGAGCAGTTGTTCACATTGAGGCCTGTGCTAAAGCCTTTAGCATCAGTTACTGTTATCAATACTAACCCCAGCAGTTAACTACAGTGTCTGTTTGAACAAAGTTAAATTGATTTAACCATTTAAACACCTCGACTTTTAGACCTCTTTTCTTCGTTTCCTTTTTCCTCTCACACTTTACCTATATTTTACTGGAAAAGGAAATATTTGTGTACAATTATTAATTATTTTACCTGCATTTTACTTGAAAAAGAAAATACTGGTTTACTATTATTAATTGTCAATTTTGAATTTGATTTTGAAGAAAAGAAAATATTAAAATAAAATTGAAATTCTATTTTTCTAGACAGGTCATTTGTAATGATTTCTAGATTTATTTTTAATAATTCTAATTTCATAATTTTCATAATTTCTAAATTTCTCGTTGAGATCTAATCACTTTAGGTGAATAAGTCTTGAACTCTGAAAGTTAAAATTTGAAAGTTGTTATTACTATTATAAAAATAGTGTTAGACTCAGATTTGCTCATTATTGTCATTGCGTTTATCCTTTCGTCCTGTTGGTTATAAACTTAACCACTATATTTGTTCTGATTAATTAATTTTCGGGACGCTTCAATTTATTTGTGTGTTTAGTTGTTCCTCAACTATCAATTCTATACTCGTGGTAGACGTAAAGGTAGCGGGATCCAACCTCCTTGCTTCATTTCTTCCTCATCACGTCTTTCCTGTTCTGTCCTGCTTTATTCCATCTTATTCTTCACATTTGTAGGAACAAACCTGGAAGAACCACCAATCGACTCTAAAAGAGACAAATATAATCTGTCCCAACAAACAGATTATTAGATATTTGATTTTTAATCAAACCCTCTTGTGTTCTTCATACTCTCCCTGCATTTGTAACGCAATTTAAACTTTGACATCTTATCCAAGATTAAGTAACAGAGACAAGTGCCGAGCAAACTCCGCCTTCAAAGCATCCCTGCTGTAATCCCTGCTGTAAGCGGTCGAACTGAAGGTGTGTGGTGTCAATCCTGTCAAACTCAGAGAAGAGGTATCAACATCATTATTGTATTATTTTTCCTCGCAAACATACGCAATAATATTGTTTACCTTTCCGGAAACAGATTTTCATTGATAAAAAAAAACATTTATGAGAAATTAATACTTCCCCTAGTTAATAATTTTCTTTTTGTTTTTTTTGTCCCTCATTGAAATCGGTTGTTAACTTTTCTCTCTTTGTCCCTTACTCAGTTGAGCGACTAAGTCCTCACCCCACGAGTTGAAACCAACTTTTCATTGATAGAAAATATTTATAAAAATATTTCTCCCATTGAAAAAAAAAAAGTTTCTTTCCATTGAGATTTGTTTTAACCTTTTTCTCTCTCTTTCATTTACCCAGTTGAGTGACGAGATCTTCGCATCACTAGCCTCACTGTGTACACTTAGACCAACACTTAGTCATCACGACACTTCACTATTGGTGTACAATTACTGAAACGACACTTAGCCGTTCAACCACATATAGGCTTATACACACAGATCTGTGTCAGTCTCTTCACCAAGCGTGCCAACATGTCGTGGACGACAAACCCCACTGCCCAACGGGAAGACGTGGACGCCTGGTTCAGAGGCATTACAGACTGCCTCACACCAAAGACAATTGAACTGTTATTATTTTTAATAATAATCATAATTCTGAGAAGATTCCTGACACATGATTCAAGCCAGAACCAAAACCACGTGGAACTAACCAAGATAACCTGTTCCTTAAGTAATGCCTTCACAGCCCAGCTAAACCTAAGCCACCAGCACGTCACCCACCTACAGGAGGAGCTGACACGTGCCCAGAACCGCATAGACAAGCTGGAAGTGAAAGTCCAGGATGACTCCAAGACCACCGAGTTCCTGAGAGAGCTGATGCACACTCAACACTGCAAAGACCAGCTCAAAGGTAAAGCTCAAGACAAACTCAAAGTGTCTGACGAAGCGGAGCAAGAAACAAAGACACAAGTTGACAAGCTCCAAGAAGCCCTTGCAGTCACTGAACGTGACAAACAAGAGTCAAAGACTGTCCAGAAACACCTGGTGAACCAACTCCAGGCTGTTGAACATCAGCTAGAGAAAGCCAAAGCTGACATTGAAAGTAAGAACTCTAAAATCACTGCTCTGGAAGACCACCTGCAAAGGTGCAGCGTTGAAATGGACCATCTGATCCAACAGCGAGACGCCGCCAACGACGAGCTCTACGCGGTCAGAGATGAACTCCAGCACATTGTCCAACAGAAACCAGAGCCAAGAAGGGAGAGACCTCCCTCAGCATCACCCCGGCTGAGCAGAACAGAGTCCTCCATCCAAGAACTGGCATACAGTGAAAGAAGTGAATGGCCACAACCCAAAACGTCACCGGCCTTCACCACAGAACTGTTCACTGCCAACAAACGAAGAGAGCTCATCCAGGCAGATGCCCAAGCTGCACATGGGATGACCGTTAAAGATCTCAACCAGCTGGTTAAGAATATCACTCAGTTCAACCCGAACTCCACAGAGGGTCCCGACATCCAGGCCTACCTCCGTGATATTGACTTCCACCTAGCGGTGAGACCCCATATGACTGACAGAGACAGGTTTTACCTCCTCAGATCCACATCCAGTCCAGAGGTACGAAGCTTCCTAGACCGACAACCTGCTAATGTCATGTCAAACTACCAGCTGCTACGTGAGACACTGATTAAAGAATTTACAGGTCCAGAGTCAGAACACGGTGTGTTAATCGCCTTGGAAACCAAACAATGTCGACAAGAGACTCCCAAAGCTTTTATCACCGCTTTCGACAAGCCTACTTAGGTGGACATAACAAACCTGAACTTGAAGAGGATGTGAACTTCAAAACCCTCTTCCTGAGAAACCTGCACCCTGGTTTGAGTCATCATCTTGGCATCATGGCCTGCCCAGGCACAATGACAATTCAACAGCTACGTGACCTGACACACAAGGCCTACATCAAACAAAAGATGGCCTCAAAGAAAGGTTTGAAAACATCCACAGTGTCAAACTCCATCAGCCAAGACACAAGCCTTGCACTGGAAGACACCCAGTGGCATGACAACACCACAGTCCTTCGTAAGGAGCACAGAGAACCTGACTCCCATGCCGATGACTTCTACCACTCCAACCACATGGAAAAATCATGGGACCCACCAGAAGGAAACAACTGGAATCAACGAGTGCATCCAAAAGCATTCTATGTGGGTAAGCGACAACGAAACCCACCTCCGCACCACTCAGCCAAAAACCCCACTGAGTGTGCCCAAGAACACGACAGTCTCTCCGCAGAAGACATGGAGCAACTACGGAGGCAACTGCAAGTGCTCATCAAAGACAAGCTGAACACAGAAGACCAGTGATCACCTTGTACACCTTCCTGAGACGACCACCTGTTCCACAACAACCCAGAACAAAGTGGCCTCTCACAGTCAACCACTGACAAACACCCCGAGGTACCAGAAAACACCATCCTGGTTACCCATCACACCACAAGCTCCAAACTCAAGAACCATGTGTGTGCTACAGCAACGACAGTAAGCACAGAAGGTCAGAAAGTCTGTCACAACCAGAAGGCATCACAAGAGGAAGGCAACAAAGGAGACCACGTTTTGCACTACAGCTTCACGCATCCATGCCAAACCATCTCCCAATGTCTGCCAGAGAACTTCCTGCCTTACTGGACTGACCCCCAGCAGATCACAGAAGATCCCTTTCCAAGGCAAAGATGCAACAAGCCCATCAAAGCTTAACCATTGAGCAAAAGGGGGGAGCAAAACAGACTGAGACAGATCTGACATACATACAGTATACATGCAGTACCTGCACTACACTACACTGTACCACTAACATACACAAGTTAAACACAGCTACCATGAAAAACATCCAACAAACATGTTCTTCCCACAGGTAGACACTGAAATCGCAACACTGACTTAGCTATCCTTTCCATAGGAAACATGTAGCAATGCACCCAACAAGTGTAACCCTCTCATTACATTATGACACCTGACACTGCACAACAGTAGCCATACAGGAGTCACTCAACTGCTTTTTGTTTTACCTCTTCCCTTTCTTCTTCTTTTATTAGGTAAAATCCCTGTTACCCCCTAAGGGTCAAGGTTACCATATAAGGATTGACGCACCACGCCTGATGTTTGCAAGTCACCTTAAAACGAATGTTAGCCTAGAGAACTCTCTGCATCATTCGAATCAAAATTTGAAAGGTAAATTGGTCTAAACCTAGAACAATTTAGAAGAGAATAAAACAAACAAATCAAATTTAGTCACAAAGTTGATCAATCACCGTTTTAAAACAAACTAGAATAACGGTCCTAAAATCGAACTAAACTTTTTCCACATGATTGACTATATTGAGAGAGTGAACCTGTTTAGGCCTAGATAATCTAATGCCCTGCACCAGTAAAGGGACCAGTCATGGAGGTGTTTGCCTTGTTGTTTGCTGTGTGTGTTTGCTTCTTCTGTTTCTCCAGCGTTCAATGATGTCTTCTCTCATCAACCCATCATCGATCGAAGGGGGGAAATATGTAGAGAATGAACCAAACACAAATGAATCTTCCATTTGATTCATTCAAACAGAACTCAATCACTAATTCAGCCATAAAGATCCCGACGCCAGATAGTCTAGGCATCCCCTCCAGAGAAGATGTTTATGGCCAAGACTCCATAAAGGGATAAGCCAAAGCAGGAAGAACTTGTCACTGTTCATTCTTAACCAAGACAAATCTCCTCACAAATGGTCAAACAGGCCTGACCACCTTTGACCTCCCTCAGCATCACCACTGCTAAACAGGACAGAGTTATTTAACAGACCACGCTTTCATTCAGAGACCAGAAAGACTTTTACACTTTACATATCAAACTACATTAATTCTGCACATTCTGCAGAGAACAACTCACACAGAACAATGCTCAGTGGACTCATAATCAAACATCATAATTCTTGTTTTCCTACAATTCATGTTTGTATTATGCTTAGGTTCCATATAAATCATGTAATGATGATTATAACTGTGTGTATGAATGAACGAGTATCGTGCTTCCAATCGAAATAATCGTATGCCCTTAATTCTTAAGATGGCTTGAGTGAAATCTGTGTAAAATGTTTTGTATGATTATAATAATCTACAATGTTTAAACTGTGATCTCTTGTTCTCTCGGCTTAGTGATTGAAAACAAGGAGACCCCAGATAACGCATGATTTATGATAAGTAGGAACTAGGTCCACCTCCTAAGATGATGCCATTGTCCAATTGGCCAGAATTCTCCAAAAGAGGTTGGACTAACTTTAAGTTAAAGACCCGAACAAAGCAGAACGTTTCAGTTCAGTGCGGTTCAGAGAGCAGTTCAGTTTCGGTTCGGTTCAGTTCGGTTTTGAGTCGGTTCTGTGTTAAATTAAGTTTGTGCCTCTCTCTATGATCAAACAGCAAGAGAGTGTTCATGTTCGTACGCTTTTACATCGACCAGACCAAGTTAAATTAGACCAGCAGACAAACCCATCAAGATCGGAGTTTAAACAGCTTCATTCAAGCCATCTCATCTCTTACTTTCATTTCTTCCTTTATTTTATTTTCTCGTTAAAAGTCTCGTTCTAAGTTAAGTTTTGCTGTAAAGTTCGTTTACACGTCTCTCCTGCAACGCACTTCGAACTGTAAAGACTCTTGTTCATCCATCCGCCAACACATCACGTGACCGGCGGTTCAGAAACTCCAGCCAGGCACTCCAAAGACAACCAGCCACGCGGACCCGGCCGGGAAACCCCTTTGACGAAGCACCTCAAATAGGGAATTCCCTGGCCTAAGCAACGCAAAGACAAGCAAGTACTCCAGACTGTAACTGAACTGGTGTTTTTTTAATGTACATGTAATAACCTGTCTAAGAAACGAAGGTTTAAATTAATGCTTGGTGGTTCGTTCAGGTTTATGTCTTACAAGTGCCTCTCACTCTGAAAACTCACTCTTTCTCTCTCTTCCTTTGCGCCTTGTATGAATGTGTGTGTGTGATTGTGTTTAGACCTTAGTTTTATGTGTTTAGAATAGTTAATAAAGTCGTCCATATATTTGAAAAGATATTTGTCTTGTGTTTTGCTTACACATTTAATGTCTTGTACTGCCGATCTAAAGTTACCTTGCTAATACATAGTGTTTCACTATAAATTGGATAAATATCTGTTGCCAAGGTTAAAATTACGGCCCGTTCAAATGAACTCTAAACGAGTCATTTGCTCGGTTCCATAGTGATTCGGTCAATGATTCATTGCAAATCGATGAATCATTCCCTTTGAGCTAAATTGGCCTTCCGGCCCCCTTAAATACATTTTATGTATATTATTATTATGTAGGTTCGCTACATTTGATTGATTTCTAAGTGATGTGTTTAAACATTTAGTTTAGAACGTTTAGTTTGTGAAGGAATGAAGCAGCTTTGACAGTATGCAAAATATTTCCTTCAGAATGAAGAAAAACACACAGGTTTGGAATAACAAGAAGGTTTGGAACATTATGTTAATGTGACATAATGGGACCTCAATAATGATTAAATACTCAGAATAAATTCTGAACGATCATGTGACACTGAAGACTAATGGCTACTGAAAATTCAGCTTTGCCATCACAGAAATAATTTACATTTTAAAATATATTCAAATAGAAAAGCGTTATTTTGAATTGTAATAATATTTCACATTATTACTGTTTTTATTTTTGATCAAATAAATGCAGCCTTGGTAAGCATACGAGTATTTTTATAAACATTAAAGGGCACCCATTATGGCATTTAAAATGTTCCTATTGTTTTGGGAGTCCCCAACAACAGTGTTACATGCATGGAATGAGAAAAAACACTTTTGTTGTCTTATAATATGCATTTGTTTGTACCTGATTTGCTCACTGACTCCCAAATGATTCGTTCAATGAATACATTTTTCCAAACCCCTCCTTTGCGTGACGCTATTCGGCGGTGATTGGTCAGATGACCCAGTCAGTTGTGTTTGTAAAGCAATCGCCATTAAAATGACCAATCGTCATTAAAACGAACACAGCACAAGGTTCGGGCTATACTTGTGTGGTTGTACATATAAACTCTAGCCACTGATTCTTCCACTGATTCTTCACATGCTCGTCACTGGGCAGTGGAAAAAAGGTTGCTTTTGATTCGCACTTCAGAACACAGCCTCTTCTTGTCGACATGATGTTTTCAAGTTTTCCCCTCTATGGTTTTACCTGGTGTCTGCACGGCGCGCGCAATGAGTGGGCGCAGCCAATTTAATAATTTTTCACAACGAAAAAAAAAATGACTCATTGGGAAAACGATTCATTAATTTGACTCATAGAGTCGACTCATACTTATGAGAGACAATAACTTTTTTTACGGTGAACTTTCATATAGGCTATATAAAACTTTGTTTATATATATATATATATATATATATATATATATATATATATATATATATATATATAGTTTATATATAAAAGGATGTTTTTGTTCACTTAGATCTATGTTACAAACATGAAAGATAATTTTCAAAATTCCATAATAGGTGCCCTTTAAAAAAAATGAAAAATGAAAACCTTTCTATGGTAGTTTAAGTGGTGCTTTTCTATTCCAAACACTCCGTCGCAATACAGCTGATTACTATTGCTTAAGTATGAGCAATAGTAATGATTTTGTGTTTCATATTTCCTTTTTAATGTGCTGAAACAACTTGCATTAATGATCAAAGGCTAAACTTAAACTAACAAAAAAGTTGACATGCTTCACCTGCAATAAAACGCGCATAACAATCGTCTGAAGTTGCGTAAAAGCTCACGGGGGCTAATATGTCTTTAGGCACTGCCTAGAGTTTTGTATCCAAGGGCGAAAATTGTTCATAATGTGAAAATCCCCTTATAAAATGTAGAGTTCAGAAAAACAGAGAGGCAGTTATCTCCAGCTTTATCTAGGTCTTGGAGACAAATTAAATATAATTGCATGATGTGCCTTGGCACTGCCAGAGCCTGTCCCTGCAGAGACATAAAGTACTGTGGGCGATCGGAAGGTGATATAAAATGAGTGCTTTGGTTTTGCTTGTTGTGTGGGTGCGTTTTGGTGTGTGTCTCACTGCTCCCACAATCAGATAAGGTTCATTTGTAAAAGGTACAAACAGTGAGCTTCAAAGCACCACAGTCCATTAACTGAAAGGCAAGCCATTGGCTCCTACACGACCCAAACCCAAACTCAGGCGCTTCACAGGGTGGATCAGGTTACCCATGTGGCAGTCTGCCACGGTACTAGTGGGCTAAATTTGGACAACTGAGGGTTTTCTTTCTTTAAAGGTTCTGCAGTTAGGTACTAATGCATTATCTTTCCAAAACTTGAATTGTCTGGCCTGTAGCCTATAGTGCACTCTGACAATCACTCTTAACTGGCATTTTACTTCACTGCACATTTGACCGCTTTGGTCAAAAGCTGCTCTTTAAAGTAGCTCCAGCCAAAAACCCTTTTCACAAGGACAGAACCAGAAGATATTAATGCACAGCTCCTTCACGCCTCATTTCAACTCTCTGTAATTAAACCTCCCGGTGGAAAAAGCCGAAACAAAGCAGGGAATTGCAATCATTTAAAAAAAACTATGATTTCTGGAAATATCTCTTCCTATTTCTAAAATATTTTTTAGTGTGAAATGGCCGAAAATAGCATCTTTATTTACACATTACAATTTTTTTTAATTGTAATAAATTTTACGCACACACACACATATATATACATATATATATATAGCACAGTTTACATCTGATTTAAACACTTGCCGTTAACCTGGTGAGAGAGGCAGAATGTACCCTGGGAGTCTGATGTGCGGTTCACACATCTACGCACAGACATGTTTGTGCGCTTGAACTTTCCTTAGCATTCCCACAGAGCGACAGCATTTATAAAAAGCAAAGACCTCTGGGTGGAAGAAAATGGCAGAACACATTAGCACAGCGCTAAGTGTTTTTCAGAGAGAACACATTGTACACCTTTCCACAGGAGCTCTCAAATGAGTCTGAATTGATTTAAGGTAATTTTCTTGAAAAAAGCACCAGGACAGGTCATTTTTGTGCAAAAAAAACAGGTCACATTTACTTCAACAGCAAAAAAAGCAAAAGCCATTTATGTTAACATTGCTTAACTGTTTACAAAATGGCCTGCATGTAATGTGGAGACCTAATGAAAGACTTCAGTCACAATTGCAAGTTCTATATGCTCAAACACTGATTATTACGTAATGAATATGAGATTTAGATTCCTTTTAAATTTAAATATCTGATGAATTTAACATTTTTAATTATTAAAAATTTGCAATGAATCATTGATTGTTGTTATTGTTGATAATTTTTTCTTTAAATAATGTACAACCAGGAATAAACAAACAGTTTCACAACAGGACTTCACCACAGGACATCTGCCTAGTCTCCTCCAGGCTGACCCAGAATCGGAAGACTGAATCTTAATAATAGGCTTGAGACAGACAGCCACCTACACTCATTTTGCTCCCTCCGGATACTCCCTTCCAATCTCTCTCTCCAAGTGGTTCATAATCATGGCTTTATTAGCCCAACACACATTCACTGCCTGACATCAAGCAGCATATTAGTAAACCAGATTCTTAGGTACAAGTATCCTCTTGTTTTACAGTAAAAACAACTCGCGCACAGTCCTTTCTCTACGCTTACGAGGGTGATTTTTATCCAGCGGCAGTTACTGCAGCGTGCGAGAACACGTCCCCAACACACTCATTATCAACAAACAGATTTTCTACATGTGATGTTGTCAACTGATGTCTGTTACCAATACAATTACAGAAGGCTTGTGAGGACCAAATACAAAAAGAGTAAAACCTGAAAAGGTCTGTGTAGAGGCATTTTCATACCAAGAACAATAACTATAAAGATACCTATATTAGCATCCACACATTACACAAGCGGACGATATCGTTCTATTTATTCTAAGCGCCAGCTTGTCTGTCAATCTTAACGCTCAAGCTTGTTACAATTCTGATTGGCTGTCATTGATTTTATCGTTCCTAAGCTGGATAAAATCATTCTAAATGTGATTTCAACGATATTGTTTCTCTGTGGTGTTATCCTAATAGATGTGGTGTGAACTCTGCTATTCTTTTATATTAAGAACGATTTTTGAACTATATCTTTATCGTTATCATCCTTGGTGGTGGCCTTAAGGTTCAGAGGTAAAGGTAGAAAAAAGAAAATACCAATAGGCTAAAGCTATAAGCTAGCTATAAGCTAACACAACAGAAATAAATAGAAAGTCCCAACCTGGAGAGTAAAACAAATGTGTGTGAGAAACTCAGTACAGACTGAATAGAGTAGTAGTACTAGAGGTAAAGACTATTTTTGTCTGCCATTAAATCTGTCTATCCATCCATCCATCCATCACTCCATCAATCCATCACTTTTTAAAAAATAAACAAACTACCAAAGAAAAAAAAAATCCAGTGTAAGCAGACTATTTTTACCCGGTGTTGCTGCTGTCTGTGTGTGCTTTGAGTACTCTAAGTCGATGGCACTCAATAAGCTGACACGGTGCTGTCTTTTCTAAAAACAGTCGATCAGGTTTCAGGTGTATGCGTCATTTGCAAAGGCGAACTAGCACTGCTGTCAGACATTAGCTCCAGGTGATGTTTTCGTTCTTTCTTTCTTTTTTTTTTCTCCTTCTTGCTGAAATTCTTGACATCAGCCAAGAATCTGGACTGGAAAACAAAATAACAATGAAAATGCGAACAAAGCCAGTTTCTACAAGGCAGTGTTGTCCTCCACTCTGTGTATTTATACTTGACAAATCATCCGTAAGAAACAAGATCAACCTGCAAACTGATATGCTTAAGAAACTTCCAATTGTCATTTATGTCACCTTGAAAATCAACAGCTAAGTTAAAACTGAAAATATCTTTAGTAATCTATCTTTCTGTCTATCTATCAAGTTTAGTTTATTTATATAGCACAATTAAAACAACAGCAGCTGACCAATGTGCTTTACAACATCGGATAAAATAAATACAAGCAAAAGCAGTAGAAAACTAATTTCACAGATAAAATCAGAGAGCAGGTCCTCTCTCAGAGGAATGGGCCAGGGAGGAGCTGTCACGAGGAGCACTTGTTCCGGGAACCAGGTCCAGTTGGGCCAATACAGCGCAACAAGCATGACCTGCTCCTCGTCCTCCCTGACTTTGCACAGGGTCTGTGCAAGAAGGCTCACTGGGGGAAAGCATACTTGCTGTGTGCCAGTGCGTCTGAGCCGAGGGTCCCCTTGGTCAGGGAGAAAAACAGCTGGCAGTGTGACGTGTCCTGGGCGGCAAACAGATCTACCTGTGCGGTCCCGAAGTGCCTCCAAATCAGCTGGACCACCTGGGGTGGAGTCGCCATTCTCCCCGTAGCACCTGCTACCGTGAGAGCTCGTCAGCACCGCGATTGAGCAGGCCCGGAATAAAAAAGTCATGAAGCGACCTCAGATCTCAGATCAGGGCAGACACCTGCCCGCAGGAACCAAGGGTCCAACCACAAGCTGAGAGTTTGGCGACAGTTCAGTGTAATTTGGACCCTACACAAGCCTCTCTGCCACGGCCATCTCAGGACTCGATCGTGGACCCAGTGTTGAAGCAGCCTCATATGAAGCAATCCGAGCGGCGTTACCACGGCTGCAGATGCCATATGCCCCAGGAGCCTCTGAAAAAGTTTCAGTGGTACCACTGTTCTGCATCTCAGTGAGCTCACGCATTTCATCACTGACTGGACGCGGGCCTCCGTAAGGCGCGCTGTCATGTTGATCGAGTCCAACTCCATACAGGGAAAAGAGATCCTCTGCCCAGGGGTGAGTTTGCTCTTTTCCCATTTGACCTGAAGCCCTAGGTGGCTGAGGTGACTGAGCATCATATCCCTGTGTTCACACAACTGCTCTCTGGACTGGGCCAGGATAAGCCAGTCGACGAGGTAGTTGAGGGTAAGAACACCACGCTCGCACATGGGAGCAATGACCGCCTCCGTGAATTTTGTGAAGACACGGGGTGACATGGCCAGCACGAAGGGTAAGACTTTGTACTGATATGCCCGCCCCTCAAATGCAAAGTGAAGAAACGGTCTGTGTCGAGGGAGAATCGAGACATGAAAGTACGCGTCCTTCAGATCGTTCACTGCAAACCAATCTTGGGGATGAATGCACTTTAAAATGCGTTTCTGCGTAAGCATCTTGAACGGCAGCCTGTTAAGGTTCAGGACAGGCAAGTCCAAGAATGGCCGTAACCCACCGCCTTTCTTGGGGACAAGAAGTACGGGCTGTAGAAGCCGGACCCAGAGATTTCAGAAACTGCTCTTTTATTGAAATTGTGCGGAACAAAAACAAAAGGAACCAAAAGATTCTCGGCCCGCCCTCCACCGGGGGAAGGAGCGGTGCGTCACCATCTCCTGAAGAGCAGTCTGGTGAGGGTGAGGTCAGTTGCCGCACGGAGTTCAAGGAGGAGCTCTGGGTCAGAACCACTAGGATGGCTTCTGGCACTATACGGTGCCATCCACGTCCCAGCGAGCTTCTCATGCACCTCTGGGAAGAAAGGCACCGGGGCGGCGGTGCCCTCATGCTTATCCTAATTCTGAGGTCCAGAAAAGGCAGTAGATCGGGGCATAGGCTGCACCTCCCTTGATGTAAGCGAGCCTTTATCTTAACCCTGTTATAGTCATATTCCCGCAATGGGAACATGTACTATTCACAAAAGCTGCCTCAGCGTGCTGAATGCCCAAACGCGAGAGGCATCTATTGTGGCCGTCTGCTGGTGCCAGGGAACAACCGCACCCAGAAAAGCACAAGCGGAATGACATCCTGAGTCACGCTTGTGTTGCACTTTAAGTTGAAAACAAAAAATAAAAAATAAAACTCTTTCGCACTGAGGCACCCAGGGGTAGTCGCAGCTGTAGTGAATATAACTCAGGGAATGCCCACCGATACTGACACACACACACACACACAAGTGTAAATGCTGTTAAAACAGGATTGCGCCATCACACCAACCAGGGGTGTCGCAATATACCGCTAATAATAATAATAGTGATATTCAAAGCTTGAAATATCGAAATCGTGTTCATTTAGAGTGTGACAATATACCGCTATTGGCGATAACCGCAATGTTTAAAATGAATAGGACTTTTATGATAACATGACACGTAAATACTCCAGCGCCAGTTGAGGTGGCAGTATTGCACCTGCTGACATCAAATAAGAAGAAGATGCAGCGCGCGCCCGTGCAGCCACTCTGAGAAGAATGTTGTCTGAGCGAGAGAAAGTAAGCTCGCTAGTATGGGAGATCTTCGGCTTCAAAGAAAACAGCACATTAAAGGAGGTTGCACACCGGATGAGAAGCGCAGACAATTCTTTAAAATTCAAACACATTATTTTCTATGAGTTTACACACACCGACGGCACCATTCAGCGTCTGTCCGCGGCGCCCAGCAATGGCTCGGATTTTCAGGTGAGATTCTCAATTCATTCAGTTAGCGGATGCGCTGATGTTTGATGTGCTGATTGATGTGGGCCCCCACCACCCTCCACCAATATTATATACTGTACAATAGATGAACATGATAACAACATATAACAGAAGATGGTGATGTTGTTGTAAAACCTTTATTTTAAAAGTTAAATGTTTATATACAAATTACAACTAATAAAAACTAACAAAAAGCAAGAAATTGTTAAATAATAATAAACCAATTTTAAAAAAGTAATATAATTTTTTCCCCATCAGTCTGTTTTAATTCATAAATCAAAAAGTAAACATTTAGAAATTGACAAGAATGCAGTCTAATTAAAAAAATAAAACCATTTATTGTCTTATTTTTTAATAAAGATAATATGGAACTGGTAATATTATTAAATAAAGCAAATACATTTATTCATCCAAGTGCAGTGTGTTGTATTCGTGTTTTCTCAATGTATTAAATATCATCAGCCGGCAGGTCAGATGCATAATGCAATGCGTCGTGACTTGTGTAATTTTTTTAAAACTCTATTTACAATAGTGTAAAAAGACAGGAATGTAGACCACGTAATCATTCGGTCGATTGTGGTGCGCACCGTTAATAAAAGAATGACTGTACACGGCAGACTGTAGACGGAAGTTTTCTAATTCCCAGCGAAATAACAATACATAACCTGTCTTTAAGAACGTCTTGATCGACTGGGATACAACCACTCTCCTTGCCTCCCTCTCCATCTTTTCGTGGCATTTCTGGTACCTGATTTATGTTTTCTTTTCCCCGACATTCAGTCAGTTAGTCTCCTGCTCTTCCACCAAGTTCATCATTAACTTCAGGCTGCCGCCTCAACTCCGATTGGTTCTGTTCACGAGCTGGGGTGGGACTTACAATTTTATTGGGTCCATCTGATTGTTGTTAGCCTGGATGCCAGCCCGAACCCCGCCCACAACATTTTTTGGTCGGGAAGATCGGTCTGGACTCGATCCATTGAGGAGTAATTATGATCAGCCAAAAAATGGTCGGACCAATCAAATTGCCAGGGCGGGCTTTATACGATGATGGACAGATAATCCATCCAATAACGTAATCATCACGTCCTCAAACGTATTTCTTTCAAAAATGCTTTTCGTGTTTGCATGCAAGTAGGCCTATTCTGCGAATCCTTAAGTTATTTTTGTAACACCGGCAAAGATCGTTAACACTCATTATTTTTTTCATACTTTTTCCAGAATGCATGCAGTTGAGTTCTGTTGATAACTATGCGTTGCTCAACATACGTCACTTACTGCGTTCCTCTGATTGGTTGTCGGTCTATCCAATTGAGTGCAGAGTTGTTGTTTTTCCTGGTTCGGTTAAGACACGCCTCATAATCAAAGCCCTATGGAGCAGTCTCAGACTCATGTTCTGACTAGAATATGAGTATGACGAAGTCAGGCTAGATTGTTGTCACTGACTCTGACTGAATAATTAAAAAATACTTTAGGTCGGACTAAACCATTTTTATGGAGGTAAGAGAAGCAGATATTTGGAAAAATATTTACCCAAATTGCACGTTTTTGTGGTTTTCATTTAAATCTCAGACATACAACTAATATAAATATTAGAATTATTCATACAACAGGGGTCTAAATAGTATAACTGCTGGATTTTGTGGGGCCCCCTAGGCAGCGGGGGCCACCACCAAGTTTCACCCCACTAGCGACGGCCCCGGCACAATCATATCATAGTACAGACATTATCTTAATTTAATAATGTCCTTAAACATAACAATATTGCTGGCCATTAACTGAGAAAGTGCGCTTCGGGCGTGCTACACGCGACGCGGTGCAGAGCTACGCTTCTCGTCCGGTGTGCGACCCCCTTATGCCGAGTTCAGACTGCACGATTTTCAAAATAATCGGGTCACTGTTGTTTTCACACTGCATGACTATCTGGGGTAACATTCAGTTGCTTCTGTGTTCATACTGCACGATGGGTCGGCGACAGGAGGTTTCACACTGCATGACTTTACAAAAGAAAGAATCGCCGACAACCTCTGCCTGGTCCGCAAACTACGTTTCACAACCAAACAAACGCGAGAAGTGATACGGAAATAACAGAAGATCACGCGTGCGTGAGACCGGAGTTCTCGCGCGACACTGACTTTGTTATTAAAAATGATAGCCTACAAGAAGATTGCGATCCAAATTGTCTGTGCACTGATTTGTAGCGAAAATGAAACAAATAAATATTCAGTTTATGCAGGAGGAAATGGTTGGGAAGACGAGGGGAGCAAGGACTGTGTTTTGCAAAGAGAGTTGGGGGTAAATAAATAATTTTGCAAACGTCCGGCCTGCTGTTGCTGCTGGTCATGCAAATGTTTGTGCTTTGTTTCTGTTTGATATAATTGTAAAAATAGGCCTATCTATCTATTAAAATACTGATATTCTGGTCTATAACTCCTCCCCGAACAGCCTGTCCTGTATCTTGCTCTCTCGTTGGCTGTCGTTCATCGCCGATGTAGTTTTCAGTCAGAACACATTCACACAGCAGGATTGTGAATCGCCGACAGGTCCAGATATTTAGCATGCCAAATATCTCACGGGCGTCGGCGACTCGTCGGCGATTCTCTCAGATCGCGTCTTTGCTCATTCACACTGCGTGATTGTCACTCGCGTGAACGAGCACCGATTTGCCTGTGATTTCGGGCATTTGTCGGCGATTTCTCAAAACCTGTCGGCGAGCCAAAATCGTGGCTAAAATCGTGCAGTCTGAACTCGGCATTAAACCCAATCTGCAGAATGTGTGTAGCCACCAACCTTTTTACCCATCTCTGTGTCCATCACCCTGCGGATTACGTAAATTGAGATTATTTTACTAGTCATGGAATGGGAAATGTGCAGGGGCGTCGCACCCGTGGGGGATGTGGGGGTTTTAACACCCACACTTTTCCCGGCGAGAGGGTTCAACACCCGCACTTTTTCTGCAGTTTTGCACAAACGCCTTACAGTCGCTCTCGTTCAGTCGTTTCTCTGACCGCTCTGTGTGTGCGCTCGCTGTGGCTGCCTCCTCTCCCCCTCCCTCTCAAAAATGACAGCGGCTTTGAGTGAGACCGGCTGACGATTGGCTGTTCTGCCTTAAGTCCCGCCTCTCTTGGTGTGTTAGATTTATCTGTCAGCTCGTGCTGAGGAGGCGGGAACTTATGGTTATTTACATCTCCCTTTTCCAGGTACTTTGAATGAGTCTTTATGCCAGGCCCGGCTGCAGGATGAAATTACTGAGGGGGCATGTGAAATTGTTAAGGGGGCTTAACTTTATACCATCAATGAACAATCAACTCAGAGTGAGTTTTTATTTTAGAACGTTCCACCTTAACGTTCCCATGGCAACGCGTCATATTTGTCACGTGACACACCGCACAATAATGATTTTTTCCTTTTTTATTCAAAATATTTACAAACTTGCTTACCATGTCATCAACTATCTGATATTCCGATTCTCAAAAAAGTGGTAGTGAGTGTGTTTGGTCGTTTAAAACCTTTATAAATAATCTTATAACGTGAGATGAGCGCCACCATTTCTTTGCGCCGCAGTTCAAAGTCCTGTCAGTCATCAGTTTCTCGCGAAATACATGTAAGAAAGTGGCCGGTGAACTGTGAGAAGAATATAGTAAACTTTAAAGTTACTTCCACTATGTTTGTCTGATATGAATAACACACGTTGGCAAATTTAAATAGATTGTTATTGCTGCTTCCATATCTGTGTATTTTACAAACTCCAAATGTATTGTTTTACTAGTGCTTATGTGTATTTAAATGTCTGAAACCTAAAATAAACATAATTTATGAGGTTGAAAACACTGCATAGTTGTATGACAGCGCTGAGCTAGTCCGTCTCTGGCTCAGCGCCAACCAACGCGCGAATCTGGCAGTGATGTCACGTCATGGAACATTACAAATCCCATTATGTGGACCGTACCGCTCAAAAGGTTAAACATTTAATTTGTAACCATGAATACAAAAATTAAACTGAGGGGGCACAAATCAGATCTGAGGGGGCAATGCCCCCTTTTGCCCCCTCGTGGCGCCGGGCCTGCTTTATGCTTTCGATGTTTTTAAATAAGCTTGATATGTGTCTGGGAAGATGTTATGTTTTGTTGACATGTCGAGTGTTTTCAGTATTATACTTCGTTTTTTAGACTACTAAACAGCACAAGACTTTAATTAAGTAACTTAGGCATTCTGTTTGTGTTGCGTGATTTAAAGAAAAGTGTGCACTTTGCTCACACTTTTCTCCAAAATAAAAGCTCAATGGTTTAAGTGAAGTAATTAGGACAAAAGTATTGTAATTTTCCTATTCTATAGCGTAATATAAAATATACTTTTGAAATTTTCATTTTCATTTAGCCTATACAGTAGCATACATTTATAGGCTATATGGATTTTCCATCATAGGAATAATTATATAAATCATTACACTATTATAATAAATGTTTGGCATTCTAAAACACCAGTGATAATGTAATGTAGACTGAGACTCTATATCACTATAAAGTCTATAACTAAAAAGATGTTTGAGCCCTCTTTAGGTACAAGTCAATGCTTTTTCTTTGTTCAATGTGCACAGGTCATGGGTCGAACCCGGTTGAAGCTCTTAATTTTGAGCTCTCAAAGTGCATCAGATTGAGCATTTAACCTTAAAATGTACAAAAAAACGTCCACACAACATAGTTTTACAAAATCAAGTGGGAAAGAACAATCATTTATAAATTGTGCCCCAGCATATACAACAAAGTTCCTTTTAAGCTTTTAGTCATTAATAGCTGTTAATGCCAAAATTTAAATTCCACATCCATCCCCCACACTTTTGAAAATCTTGCTACGCCCCTGGAAATGTGACATTAACCTGTTAACAGCGGGTTTCTGTTTTCATATGTTTAAATAAAGGATGATTATTAAATACCCCGTTTTCTATATTCGTATTATTTTCGTATTTTTGTATTTGCAAATTTTGGATTTGTTTTGTTCAAATCTGCATGACTTGCACCGGCGCAACAATAGGTTTAAGAGCTTTTCAGTTCTTCAGGAAACATTCAGACAGTGTTTCGCTCCAGTTTCAAACCAGATATACTTCACATGCTTGTGTTACTTCACAAACATTTGCATTGAAATATTGAGAACAAAAAAGAAAAATTAAACAAACAAAGTAAAAATTAATTTGACTGATTTAACATTTTCCCCCCCAAGGTTTCTATAGATATCGCGATATATGGATATCGTAAATTATTTTGGCCACAATAACCGTGGTGTGAAAAATCTAACATTGTGACAGCCCTAACACCAACGCTGGAACAGAGTTAGAAGATTTTTCCAACTTGTAGAATCTCTTCTTGCAGCACTCGTGAAGTCAAATAACCTCTCGGCTCCGAAGTGAAAGACAATGTGTGCTTGCACTCACTTCCTATTTATACCCGCGCTGCAGGGCGGGGCGCTTGACGTGATTCACGCACGCCAACGTTCATTGGCTCATTCTGTACACACTCGAAGATGATAATGATCCCAATTACGTCGTCACGTCGACGTAACGTAGAACGTGAGCGACTGATAGGGAACTAATGTGAACTACTGAGATATAAGTTCAGATAGATATGAGGGAGCTAAATTGTTTAGGGATTTAAAAACAAAAACTAGGGTTGTAAACTCCACTCTAAACCGCACAGGAAGCCAATGCTCCAATAGGTCCAATAAAAGACTTGAAGCATTTTGGACCAACTGGAGACGGGCCAAGGAAGTAGTGTTCATTCCACAATACAATGAGTTACAGTAGTCTAAACGTGACGATATAAAAATATTAATTACTCTGTCAAAGTTTTGAAAAGAGAGAAAAGGCTTCATTTTGGAAAGACGACAGAGATAAAAGAAACAAGATCTAACCACTGAGTTCACTTGTTTGTCAAGTTTCAACTCCCTGTCAAGCCAAACGACTAAGTTTTTAACAAGAGTTTTGGCTTTAGATGCTTGAGATGTGACATGATGATCATTAATAAACTTGTGTGACATCCAGATTTTTGCATCCTCCAAACTCTATCTATCTATCTATCTATCTATCTATCTATCTATCTATCTATCTATCTATCTATCTATCTATCTATCTATCTATCTATCTATCTCTCTCTCTCTCTCTCTCTCTCTCTCTCTCTCTCTCTCTCTCTCTATCTATCTATCTATCTATCTATCTATCTATCTATCTATCTATCTATCTATCTATCTATCTATCTATCTATCTATCTATCTATCTATCTATCTATCTATCTATCTATCTGCAAACACAGTCAATTATCACCAAAAAGTCAGCAAAGCCGCTGTAATGAAACGGTCACCATTTCAGTCACTTGATCTCCCACACTACCCAAATACTTCCTGTCAATGTTTCACTTTCCTTACATTTGGAGACACTTGGTGACATTCTGGACAGAGTTACAGATTGAAAAATATTCTCTGAAGTCGACCCTCATAAAAATCCTGACAGAGACATCAACGTGGCACCACAGTAGAGCTGACGCCTCCAGAGCTAGCTGACCCTGGAGTCTCAAACACGGCATTTCGACACGCAGTGGTTTAAATTACATCACAACGACCAACTGTTGGGAATTTCAGGCATGTAACCTCTGTCCTCTAAAAATAAGGACACGTTAAACAACATAAAATGTTGCCATAAATAGTAATAAAATAAGTCTCATCCACGATTCAATTGCACCGAGTTGGGGAGCTTTGGCAAAGGCAGGCTGTCTATCGTCTGATTTCCCTGCTGTTTTGTTTTCCATGAGATTTTTTAATGAAAGATTTGCTTGTATAAACCAAATTACTTCAAATGGTGTTATACATCAAGCACAAACTGAATAAATTTAATTTTCCGAAGTTTTATCTTCTGGCATGTGTGTGTGGTGAATATGCAAATAGATTTCAGACCTCCCACAAACTTGAGGGCTCCTTTTTTCCCAAAAGAATCAGAGTTTCACGTAGGTAGAAATTAAAAATCAGCAGTTTTTGTTGAATCTTTCACTTGCAGTGTACCCTGTCTGTGTAGGATAAGCATCGGTCTCAGGAGATAGCCGGGCAGCTGTGAGGGGAGGGGAGGCCCGGAGGTGTTGCTGAACAAAGAGGCACCGTGGGGAGAACAGCAGCTGTAACTATGCCTGGAGATGAGCGATAAGGTGCTTTCTGGGGCACAGACGCACATGTGCACACGACTGAACACTGCTTTCTATTTCATATTGGATAGTCTTGTTTTTGGTGCACAGTTAGGCCCAGATTTACTAACAGTTTGCGTCAGAGCCAACCCTCTTTTGGTGTTAGAAAACTACTGTCAGGATTTAGTGTCATTAGTAGATCAAGCACAGAACTTTCCACTCCAGTCGGTGCTTTTTTGGAATTGCACTCTCACGCTTATTTGCCCTGTTTAGCAAATCTGTCCCAAAATGTAATTTTTAATCAAATTAACTAAAAAAGATAAAATATAGACGACAGGATCTGTTGCTCACCCAATGTCAGTACAACGCACATAGCTTTAGAATGGCTTTAGTATTTATGATAAAAGTCAAATAATTCAATGATAATTGCATTGTATGAAAAAAATATACATGTTTTGAGAAACATGAATATGAGTAAATGATAACAGAATTTTTATTTTATTATGAACGAAACTATATTAAATTAAAATTATTTATAATTAAATAAAAATTTCATTACAAAAATCTTTTTTTTTTCCAAGCACAGCTTCACTCTGAAAGGTTCATACAGGTTGCTCTTTGAAGCACCAAAAATAAAGAAAGAAAGAAATCCAAAACACCATATTGGAATAATAACGATCTCTCTACAGACAAAATAATCCATTCTCCCCACTTTAAGGTGAGGCTACACCATGCTATGCTTTCATACTTCAGGAATTATGGCTGGAAAATCGTTTCAAGGTTTGCTGTGGTGTTCAATAAATCCTATGAATTTAGATTAAACATTCAGTGTGATCTTGCCTTCAGATTTCTGCGCTAGATCGCTACGGGACTGTGTTAAAACAAAGCCTCCGACAGCTTCCCAGACTGCTGCTTCATATGGAAACACCTGTCAAGAATTTTTTTTCAAACGTCTGAGTCTGCAAGTGCCCCAAAGATTTGAAAGAATAGTTTGTTTTATAAGATGCCCTGCCTAAAAAGTCTGAGCGCTCATAAATATTTTAACATTATTTAGGAACTCTCCAGTCTTGTGTGCATTGCTTAAGCAGTGCAAAACACTACTGATTACATGAAATCCCACTCAAAAGGTCCAGCAACTGTTACAAACTCTTGCGATTGTATTTTCTATGTATTGCAGATTGTATTTTTTAATGCCTCTGATCATCAACCTCAAACTACGCTCTCTTGGTGAAACAATATTAGGAAACTGAAATATAAATAATAATAATAATAAACTTTATTTTATATAGCGCCTTTAAAAAGTAGGCTATCTCAAAGCGCTTCACAAATATAGAAACATAATAAAACATACAATTAAACAAACAATGCATTAGTAATTGCTGACAGAGAGACGAAATAAAATACAAAATAAAAACATTATGAAGTATAGGATTAATAATAATAATACAACAATTATCTAAAAGCTACCCTAAACAAATAAGTTTTAAGTGATGATTTAAAAACACTAAGCGATTCTGCTTGCCTAATCTCAATAGGCAGGGAATTCCAGAGTTTTGGAGCATTTGACGAAAATGCCCTATCACCCATCGATTTTAGTCGGGTATGCGGAACAATTAAAAGGCCAGCTTCCGAAGAACGGAGATCACGTGCTGGTGTGTAGGGTGTTAAAAGTTCAGTTATATAATGAGGTGTCAGTCCATGCAAGGCCTTATAAGTAAGCATTAAGATATTTAAATCAACACGGAATCTGACAGGGAGCCAGTGTAAAGATTCCAGTACCGGAGTAATGTGATCCCTCGTCCTGTTTCCAGACAGAATTCGAGCGGCAGAATTTTGTACCAACTGTAGTTTGTTAAGGGTAGCTTTTGAAACCCCAGCCAACACAGCATTACAGTAATCGATACGTGAAAATACAAAAATGTTGATAAGCTTTTCAGCCACAGGGAGAGACAACATGGGACGCAATCTGGCTATATTTCTGAGATGAAAGAATGACGTCCTGACAGTGCTCTGAAAATGAGGAACAAATGTCAAATTATTATCAAATATCACCCCAGATTTTTTAATTTAGTCTGAAATTGAAGTGTAGAACCTTCTACACTAAAAGTGGGGGAACCAGCCTTCCGTAGCTGATGAGGTGAACCAATGAGCATTACCTCCGTCTTGTCACTGTTTAGGCATAAAAAATTTCTAGACATCCATTCTTTTATTTCAGAAATACAAAAAGAAAGATGAGACACAGCCACATCTACATCAGGTTTTGAATGTATATAAACCTGGGTGTCATCTGCATAAAAGTGAAAACTGAGTCCAAGTGATTTTAAAAGTTGGCCAAGAGGATAAACGTATATGTTAAAAAGTATAGGGCCCAGGATAGAACCTTGAGGGACACCAGAATGCACTAAACCAATAGCAGACCTGAAACCACCCATAGCAACAAACTGCTTTCTATCAGAAAGATAGGACTTAAACCAGCTTAGTGCAGTATCAGAAACACCAAAAACAGATTCTAACCGAGCAAGTAAAATATTATGATCAACAGTGTCGAAAGCGGCACTAAGATCAAGAAGAATAAAAATAGAGAGACTGCCGGAAGCGATTAACAAGTCATTAGTAACCTTAACTAATGCTGTCTCAGTGCTGTGTAGTTTACGGAATCCTGATTGAAGGGGCTCATAGAGATTATTTGCAGCTAGATGGGAGTGCAATTGAATAGCAACAATTCGCTCTAAAATTTTGGCAAGAAAAGGAAGATTAGAAATGGGGCGGAAATTATTTAGATTGTCAACGTTTGTGTCTTTTTTTTTTGGTACAGGAGTCAAAGCAGCAGTTTTAAATGTTGTTGGCACCACACCAGTGCACAGAGAATCATTTATAATATTCAGTACAATAGGACATAAACTAGCAAAACATGATTGGAACAGACAAGTTGGTACAGGATCAACTATGGAAGTGGCAGCTTTCATTTTTGAAACCTCATTACAAAGAGAATGAAGGTCCAATATGGAAAAATTTGATAGGGGGGTACCAGAAAATTCAGGAGTGATTGTGAGAGAAGAAGGTGAAGGAAGAGTAGAAATGATACATTTACGGATATAAATAGCAGGCATGCCAAACAAATTAAATACATCCAACACAGTGAAGATTCTCACCATCATCTGCATCGGGCAGGATGGTCACTCTAGTGGTGTGGAACTCCTGACCCAGACGGCCGCCCATGGGCATGCTTAGGGTGACATTAAAGCTTTCCTCTGCCTCGTAGAGGGAGTCATCGATGACGACCACACGGCAGTGCCTCTCTGTCTCGCCCTTATCGAAACGCAGCACACTGTGGTGTTCCTCGGGTCGGGAAATGTAGTCAGAGTAGGAAAGCACTGTGGTGGGAACCGTGCCCTTGGCTGTACCTGCACGGAAGAGGATAAAGGGAAGGCTAGACAAAGTTTTGAGCATTCAAATTGATCTCACAGGTTTAGTCAGGGACAAACACCACTTTAATGTCTAAACATGTAGTTGAAGAAGTCTGATAAGTTTAAAAGTTCACAAAGTTTGATTTGGTTAGTACAAAATGGAAATACTTTTAAGTTAAGTTTCATTCTGCTCCAATCATAATTCACCTTGTTGTGTGAAGCAGACCACCATGAGCTCTTGACTGACATCTCCAGATCTTCGCACAGGAATCAGAAGTTCTCCGATATCTTCCTCAATCGAGTATGTAGCCAAGGGGATGAACACTGTGCATTCTAGGGCAAAAAGCACATTTAGTATAAATGCACATAAAATAACACAACTTTATAGACAAAGAAAGAAAAGTGTTACTGAAGTCATCATTCTGTGAGGAGCTTCATCGGTTCAGATGGATTCAGACCTAAAGTTCTGTCAAAGCTTAAAATGTATGTCTTCAAACAGACACCAACGTTTCTAACCTTTTAAAAATGCATACTGTATGTAACTTAAGTTTCTGTTTCTGTATTTTTATTGTGGGATTGATCTCTCACAACTGCTGTCAAAAGGTTCAGAATTTCATAATAATTTAACAAGATTCATGATAAGTACTTGTAGTGGGAGAGATACAAATTAACAACTCTTATCGGAAGAGTTGGGAATGGATAAAAAAATAACAGGAATTGCACCGAAGAAAACAGAAGATAATATGAAAGTTAATACTATGGTGTGTTAAGCTCCATGTGGTTAAAAACCTTTCATGGGTTAAAAACCTTTGGTAACTTCACGGTCACCATTTCAATTAAATTAAACCCCTTTACCCGTATAATACTTGACTTTGAGTGAGTATTGGGACAATATATGGCTGAGCAGCTCTCTAAGGATACTAACTGGGTTTTCTTTCAGAAAACGACATTACAAACTTGATTATATGCTTTGTTCAAATCTGAAGCTTATTTTGCACTTAGAGGCAGAAGATAATAGTCACGTGATAATCAGGAAACATAAACGAGGACTCAATTGCAGGAAAACAAAAGGTAAGATTTTAATTAACAAGCTAAACAAAATACAAAGTACAAACAAAACTCCCACATGGGGGAAAACCAGAACAAATACTAACAAGGCAAAAACACTAGGAACAAGATACAGGAACTTAGACAAACGAACCAGCACCGGACTGAAAACACAAAGGAGGCTATAAAGGAAACACACACAGGAGGGTAACGAGACAACAGGTGAGGAATGTTAATTACTAAACAGATAACGAGAAGGGAGGAGCTAACAATTAGACAAAGCACAGGAATAATTAGGAGCCATGTGCTCACATGAAACTAGACTAAGATAAACACTAGGGATGCACCGATACCGATACCAGTATCGGTATCGGGCCCGATACTGAGCTCATGTACTTGTACTCGTAGGCCCTACTCGTAAAAATGCCCCGATACCATAACCGATACCAGGCAGCATGTGTACAGTGTCAGAAATTCTAATGAGGATAAAAAATGAAGGCTGTATATGAAATAAATGTATCTTATCAGTGGAATATTAAACAGAATATATTAACGCGTCGTCTATATAACTATATGTCGCGCAAGCTGATTAGAGAAAAACACCCAGAGGATTGAGCGCGCTATGACACAGACGCGCGAGCTGGTCGAGCGCATCCCTTTTTCACAGACGTCAGTGGAAAGTTTGTAGTTCAGTCGGATGTCAATGGCAAATCAAGTAAAACGAGGCATGTAGCTTATTAATAACGTTAACTGACGAGAGAGAGAGAGAGAGAGAGAGAGAGAGAGAGAGAGAGAGAGAGAGAGAGAGAGAGAGAGAGAGAGAGAGAGAGCGCACTTCTGTTGAATGCTGTTGATTGCGGATCATTCACTCAGCACGTGTTATTTGGATTAAAACTAAATCGTATATGTAAGTAAAACATGAACTGTTACCTTACTTATGTTTAACGAGTGGTTGCCTACATTATTACTGGACATTTGCAGGTCAAGAATTTCCATGAACTTCAAACATCCACAGCGCGCGCCCCGAAAACCACCAGACAGCGCGCGAATACTGAGTGGAAGTCTTTCACGCATTGCGCTTGTACGGACGAATTCACACAAAACTATGTAAAAACACATTGGCGAGTATCCTAGTAAAAGTTTGTTATATATCTCAAGTGAACGTAGACAGTATACTGTAATTCAAATGGCGTCAGTGCGTTCGGCCTTAAAGGGGCGGCACTTTAATAAATCTGCTGCTGTGTTTTAATGTTAATCAAACAAAAGACAAATAAATTACTCTCTGCTCTTGGCTAAATAGGCTACCTCTATCAACTTTACAAAAAGATCCATATATATTTAATTTATGCAGTAATAAATATGCAGTGCATGAAATATATATTTGTTGAACTAATTAAGTTTAAATTTAATAAACAACTAATATGATTGATATTATTTTGGTTTCTCTACCAATACATTTAAAAATTACAAATGCATCAATTGAAAATTAAAAATACAGGTATCGGTTACAGTATCGGTATCGGCGAGTACCAAAAATGAAAGTATCGGTATCGGACTCTGTCTGGAAAAAGTGGTATCGGTGCATCCCTAATAAACACGAGACAAACAGGAAATGTCACCACACAGAACTAGTAACAAAAGCAGAACCATGACAATAATTAAATGAGATTTAACCTTTCAGACTGTGGAATAAAGTTGCTTTTATGTCCTTGTGCAAAGTAATAACATAGGCTTATCACTGTAATTTATAAATGTCAAATGAGCGTTATGTACCCTGCTCCATCAATCTCTCCATTCCAGCTATATATATATATATATATATAGTCGTGCTCAGAATTAATGGTACCCCTGGTAAATATGATCAAAAATGGCTGTAAAAAATAAATCTGTATCGTTTATCCTTTTGAACTTTCATTCAAAAAATTGGCAAAATCCTAACCTTTCATTGAAGTAAAAGATTTGAAAGTGGGGGGAAATCACATTATAAAATAAATGTTTTTCTCCAAAACACGTTGGCCACAATTATTCATACCCTTTTATTAAATACCTTTTTGCAATCTCCTTTTGCCAAGATAACAGCACTGAGTTCCCCTTCAGTCGCTCACGTTCGACGTGACGTCGACGTGACGACGTTAGGGGATCACTTCAGGGAGCCCTATCAACTTCGAGTATCTAAAGAACAAGCCAATGAACGTTGGCGTGCATGAAACGCGTCACGCGCCCCGCCCCGCAGCGCGGGTATAAACAGGAAGCGGACGTCGCACTCATTGTCTTTCGCTTCGGAGCCGAGCTTTGTTTGACTCTGAGACTCTACAGACTGCTGAACGTTGTTTCTGTCGACAACTAGAGGGAGAAGAGAACTCTGCTGCAGTGCTGGTGTGACGGCGCGATCAGTGGTGGCCGCGAGCATCTTTATCACAACTGCCGTTTTCACGGCACTGTTTATGTGTGTGTGTGTGTCGGTCTCGTGGGCGTTCCTCATCTGAGAGTGTACCCGATTACACCGCGGCTACCCCTGGGTGCTTCAGCACTAAAGAGTCTATTTCTTTCCTCTGTTTGTTATTTTTACTAAAAGAGCAACACAAGCGTGACCCTGCGTCCTTTTCAGGATGTCATTCCGCTTGTGCGTTTCTGGATGCGGTCGTTCCCTGGCGCCAGCAGATGGCCACAAGAGTTGCCTCTCGTGTTTGGGCATTCAACACGCTGAGGCAGCTTTTGTGAATAGTTCATGTTCCCATTGCGGGAATATGACTATGGCAGCGCTTAGATCGAGACTTGCTTACCTCACGGGAGGTGCAGTCCCCTCGCCTATGCCCCGATCTAGCGCTTATTCTGCCCTGCAGAATAAGCCTACTTCGGCGCATGACCAGGGTGATCTGAGGATTACCGTGAGGGCTTCCCCGTCGAGGCAATCTCCGCGGGCCCCTCACGCCTCTCATGCGCTGTTGCCATCCGCGCCCCTTTGCGATCGACTCGGTCCTTCTCCTGAACGGCCGGTCGTTTCCTTTGGGGCGCCAGCTGACGATCAGATGTCGATCGCAGCATCGGAGGGGGAGCTTCACTCCTCTGGAGATGACGACTCGGCTGCGTTGCCCCCGTCTGGGTGTGTAGCGTTGTCCGAGCCGGATCCAGAGTGGGCGGCTATGCTTTCCCGGGCCGCCGAGAAGGTCGGGCTTGTGTGGAATCCTCCGCCACGTCCCGAACCTTCTCGGTTGGACGATTGGTTTCTCGGGGCGGGCCGTGCTGGTTCTCAGTGCGCCGCCCCGGTACCTTTCTTTCCGGAGGTGCATGAGGAGCTCTCTAGGACGTGGAAGGCACCGTATAGTGCCCGAATCCGTTCTAGTAGCTCCTCCCCCCTCGCCACCCTCGACGGCGGGGCAGCTAAGGGGTATGTGGATATCCCCCCGGTGGAGCGGGCTGTCGCGATGCAACTGTGTCCGGCGTCCGCCTCCTCCTGGCGGGGTAATCCGCGCCTCCCGTCCAAGGCCTGTAAGTTTTCGTCCGGTCTCACGGCGAAGGCTTATAAGGCCTGTGGACAGGCTGCTTCCGCCCTCCATGCCATGGCGCTCTTGCAGGTCCACCAGGCCCAGGCGCTCATGGACATGAACGAGGGTGGTTCTGACCCAGAGCTCCTCCGGGAGCTCCGCGTGGCTACTGACCTCGCCCTCCGGGCGACGAAGGAAACCGCGCGTTCCGTTGGTCAGGCGATGTCCACCTTGGTGGTCCAGGAGCGCCACCTTTGGCTCAACCTGACGGACATGAGGGACACCGATAAATATCGGTTCCTGGATGCCCCTCTCTCCCAGGTTGGGTTATTCGGCGATGCGGTCGAGAGCTTCGCCCAACAGTTCTCGGCCGCCCAGAAGCAGACGGAGGCTATCCGACACATCCTGCCCCGGCGGACCCCCGCTGCTTCCTCCCGTCCGCCGGCCGCAGACCCTCCGTCCGCTCGTCGCCGAGGCCGTCCTCCTGCGGCGTCCTCCGCTCCCGCTAAGCCTCAGCAGCAGCAGCCACCATCCAGGCCTCAGCGTGGAGCAAGCCGCAGGAAGTCGGCCACGCCCGTCCAGGCCGCTACCAAACCAGGTGGTAAGCGCAGGTGCAAACGACCCTGAGACGGGCGACCCAGAGGTGGATCGAGTTGCTCTCCAGGAGACGGTGAAGGCACCGCTCCTTCCCCCGGTGGAGGGCCGGGTGGAGAATCCTTTGTTTCTTTTTGTTCCTTTTCCGCCACTGCCTTCAGTGGTACCCACTTATTCAATAAAAGAGCAATTTCTGAAACCTCTGGGTCCCAAGAGAGCGCGCTTGACGGTCGACGACGCTATGCCTTGTCACCCTCGAGCCCCTCTCTCATCGCCAGCGAGCAGCAGTGGCTGTGTTCCGGACGCTCCGCCGCCTCCACACACTCACTCTGCCCTTCGACGGAAGCAGGTACGTGTTGCACCACACATTCAGACCCCACTCCGGGCCGCTGTGCCGTCCGAGTCGGGTCCCTGCATTCCGCCGCGCTGCCCCACCCCGGGTACGTCTGTGGTGCCGTTGATTCCGCTTACGCGGTGTCTGGGAGCCTGGCTAGCGCTTCCCAGCCCGTCTCGCTGGCTCATCCGTACTGTCAGACTCGGCTATGCGATTCAGTTCGCCCGGCGCCCCCCTGCATTCAGGGGCATTCTGTTTACCCGCGTTCCGCCGGACAGTGCCCCTGTGCTCAGGGCAGAGATCGCAGTCCTACTGGCGAAGGACGCGATCGAGCCGGTCCCTCCAGCCGATATGAAGACCGGCTTCTACAGCCCGTACTTCATTGTACCCAAGAAAGGCGGTGGGTTACGGCCAATCTTGGATCTGCGTGTCTTGAACCGGTCCCTTCACAAGTTGCCGTTCAAGATGCTTACGCAGAAACGCATTTTCAAGTGCATCCGTCCCCAAGATTGGTTTGCAGCGATCGACCTGAAGGACGCGTACTTTCATGTCTCGATTCTCCCTCGACACAGACCGTTTCTTCGCTTTGCGTTCGAGGGACGGGCATATCAGTACAAGGTCTTACCCTTCGGGCTGGCCCTGTCGCCCCGTGTCTTCACGAAAGTCGCGGAGGCAGCCATTGCTCCCATGTGCGAGCGTGGTGTTCGCATTCTCAACTACATCGACGACTGGCTTATTCTCGCCCAGTCGAGAGAGCAGTTGTGCGAACACAGGGACATGGTGCTCAGTCACCTCAGCCACCTAGGGCTTCGGGTCAACTGGGAAAAGAGCAAACTCACCCCCGGGCAGAGGATCTCTTTTCTCGGTATGGAGTTGGACTCGATCAACATGACAGCGCGCCTCACCGAGGCCCGCGTCCAGTCAGTGTTGAACTGCGTGAGCACGCTCAAGCGCAGAACAGCGGCTCCACTGAAACTGTTTCAGAGGCTCCTGGGGCATATGGCATCTGCAGCCGCGGTAACGCCGCTCGGATTGCTTCATATGAGACCGCTCCAACACTGGCTCCACGATCGAGTCCCGAGATGGGCGTGGCAGAGCGGCTCGTGCCGGGTCCAAGTGACTCCGCACTGTCGCCAAACTCTCAGCTTGTGGTCAGACCCTTCGTTCCTGCGGGCAGGTGTTCCCCTAGAACAAGTGTCCAGGCACTCTGTGGTCACCACGGATGCCTCTGCCACCGGCTGGGGGGCCACGTACAACGGGCATGCAGCTTCAGGTCTGTGGACGGGGCCTCAACTGCATTGGCACATCAATTGCCTCGAGTTGTTAGCAGTACATCTTGCATTGGGCCGCTTCAAAACGCCGCTTCGTGGCAAGCATGTACTGGTCCGTACGGACAGCACTGCGACCGTTGCGTACATCAACCGTCAGGGTGGTCTACGCTCCCGCCGCATGTCACAACTCGCCCGCCATCTCCTCCTTTGGAGTCAGAAGCATCTGAGGTCGCTTCGTGCCATTTATATTCCTGGCCTGCTCAACTGTGCAGCCGACGAGCTCTCACGGCAGCAGGTGCTACCGGGAGAATGGCGACTCCATCCCCAGGTGGTCCAGCTGATTTTCAGGCGCTTCGGGACCGCACAGGTAGATCTGTTTGCCGCCCCGGACACGTCTCACTGCCAGTTGTTCTATTCCCTGACCGAGGGGACCCTCGGCACGGATGCCCTGGCACACAGCTGGCCCCCGGGCCTACGCAAGTATGCGTTTCCCCCAGTGAGCCTTCTTGCACAGACTTTGTGCAAAGTCAGGGAGGACGAGGAGCAGGTCTTGTTAGTTGCACCGTACCTGGTTCCCCGATTTTGTGCTCCTCGCGACAGCCCCTCCCTGGCCCATTCCTCTGAGAGAGGACCTGCTCTCTCAGAGACGGGGCACCCTGTGGCACCCGCGTCCAGACCTCTGGAAACTCCATGTCTGGTCCCTGGACGGGACGCGGAGGTTCTAGGTGACCTACCCCCAGCGGTAGTTGACACCATCACTTCCGCTAGAGCCCCCTCTACGAGGCGCCTCTATGCTCTGAAGTGGAACCTATTCGTTGACTGGTGTTCTTCTCACGAGGAGAACCCCCGAACTTGCTCGGTCAGAGCCGTGCTTTCCTTCCTGCAGGATGGGTTGGAGCGAAGGCTGTCTCCCTCCACCCTTAAAGTGTATGTTGCCGCCATTGCCGCACATCACGATGCAGTTGATGGTAAGTCGTTGGGAAAGCATGACCTGATCGTCAGGTTCCTGAGGGGAGCAAGGAGACTTAATCCTCCTCGCCCACTCTCTATACCCTCTTGGGACTTGTCTCTGGTCCTTTCGGCTCTTCAGAGACCACCCTTTGAGCCTTTGCAGTCAGCTGAGTTAAAAGTTCTGTCTTGTAAAACAGTACTCCTGGTTGCCTTGGCCTCCATCAAGAGGGTAGGGGACCTGCATGCATTTTCGGTCGACGAATCGTGCCTAGAATTCGGCCCGGATAACTCTCACGTGATCCTGAGACCCTGGCCCGGATACGTGCCCAAGGTTCCTACCACTCCCTTCCGGGACCAGGTGGTGAACCTGCAAGCGCTGCCTTCGGAGGAGGCAGACCCAGCCCTGGCTTTTCTCTGTCCCGTCCGCGCTCTGCGTCTGTACGTGGACAGGACGCAAAGCCTCAGGACCTCAGATCAGCTCTTCGTCTGTTACGGAGGCCAGCAGAAGGGAAAGGCTGTCTCCAAGCAGAGGATGGCCCACTGGATAGTGGATGCCATCGCCTTGGCTTACGAAGTCCAAGGCGTGCCTTGCCCGCCCGGGTTGAGAGCCCACTCCACTAGGGGTGTCGCTTCTTCTTGGGCGCTGGCACACGGCGCCTCGCTGACAGATATCTGTAGAGCTGCGGGCTGGGCGACACCTAACACGTTCGCTAGATTTTATAGCCTACGTGTTGAGCCGGTTTCTTCCTGTGTGCTCGCTTCAACCAGCCGGTAACACCGAAGTTTCCGCTCTTGTGTCGGCTTGCTGCGCCACTCCCCTCCACATGGAGCGGATACGTGCGCTTTTTTGCTCCAGTCGAGTTCCCCACTCTGGCGAACCCTGTGAGTTCCTCCGCACCCCTCCGGCAGTCGGACGTTGCGGAGCGTCCGACGCCAGGCCTAGTGCTCGTATGCCTGTGTAACTTGTGCTAGGCTGGGTTCCATATGTGGTGATTCCTGCGGCGATCCCATGTGAGTATTCTTCCACGACCAGCTCCCTCGGTGAGCCCGTGTCTTTCCCTTGGCAGAGTCCGCTCTGCCGTCACTGTCTGGTGCTGCCTCCCCCTTCTCAGGCTGGAGCCACCCCAGTGACATTCCATATGTTGCACTGCCCTCCGGCCAGTCCATATGTGTATCCTCCACATGTTACCTCCCTTCGGGCAGGATGTGGCTTCCGCAGCGTCCCTCTCCCCTGGAAAGGCACGCTTTCCCAGTGTTATCCAAGAGTTCCACTGTGTGGGTTAAAGGAACAACAGTGAACTCCCTCTACGCAGGTCTTCCGCCCTAGCCATTGGGGGTCTGAGAGCCTTCCGTAGGGCGCTGGATGTGGCAGCAACCGATGGCGTCTTCCATAGGGATCCCCTAACGTCGTCACGTCGACGTCACGTCGAACGTGAGCGACTGAAGGGGAACGTCTCGGTTACTAATGTAACCCTCCTTCCCCGAAGGAGGGAACGGGAGACGTGACGTCCCGCTGCCACAGTTGCTGACCATCGCTGTACGGCCGTCTCTATCTCGGCTCCTCAGCGAAAAACAATGAGTGCGGCGTCCGCTTCCTGTTTATACCCGCGCTGCGGGGCGGGGCGCGTGACGCGTTTCACGCACGCCAACGTTCATTGGCTTGTTCTTTAGATACTCGAAGTTGATAGGGCTCCCTGAAGTGATCCCCTAACGTCGTCACGTCGATGTCACGTCTCCCGTTCCCTCCTTCGGGGAACGAGGGTTACATTAGTAACCGAGACGTTTTCTCCTATAATGCCTGATGAGTTTGGAGAACACCTGGCAAGAGGTCAGAGACCATTCCTCCATACAGAATCTCTCCAGATCCTGCAGATTCCCAGATCCATATTGGTGCTTCTTCTCTTCACTTCACCCCACTCATTTTCTATATGGTTCTGGTCAGGGAACTGGGACGGTCATGGCAGAAGCTTCATTTTGTGCTCCCTAACACATTTTTGTGTTGATTTTGATGTTTGTTTTGGATCGTTGTCCTGATGGAAGATTCAACCACGGCTTATTATAAGATTTCTAGCAGAAGGCGTCAGGTTTTGATTTTTTATCTGTTGATATTTGATAGAATCCACAATGCCATGTATCTGAACAAGAAGTCCAGGACCTCCAGCAGAAAAATAGGCCCACAACTTTAAAAATCCAACGGTATATTAAATTGTACACATGGGGTACTTTTTATCCTTATGTGCACCAAACCCATCTAGTATGTTTGCTGCCAAAAAGCTCTTTTTTTAGTTTAATCTGACCACAGAAGCCTGTGCCGTTTGAAGATTCAGTCGTGTCTGACACCTGAATATGCTGGAGTTTGTATTTGGATGAGCGAGGAGCATTTTTCTTAAAACCCTCCCAAACAACATGTGGTGATATAGGGGTTGTTTGATTTTTTTTTTAATAGGCTTTCTGACCCCAAGACTCAACTAATCTCTGCAATTCTCCATCTGTGATCGTTGGAGAGTCTTTGGCCACTCAAACTTTCATCCTCACCATCCATTAAGAAAATATAGACACACGTCCTCTTCCTGGCAGAATCGTAACATATTTAGTTGATTATAACTTCTTAATTATTGCCCTGTTGATCAAAATGGGGATTTTTAATTCTTTAGCTATTTTCTTACATCCACTTTCTATTTTGTGATGCTTAACAATCTTTAGATGCACATCAGCTGTGGTTTTACTCATTGTGATGAATGATTAAGGGAATTTGGCCTTTGTGCTTCCTCATATTTAAACTCCTGTGAAACAAAAAAGTCATAGCTGGACAATTTCATGTTCCTAGTCATCCTGGTGTGCTAAAAAAGGTAAATATTAACGGAAATAAACTTCATAGATATTTTATTCATAAGAAATTCTAGGGGTGTGAATAATTGTGGCCAACGTGTTTTGGAGAAAAATATGTTAATAATGTGATTTTTCCTCCCCATTTTCAATTCTTTTACTTCAATGAAAGGTTAGACTTTTGCCATTTTTTTTTATGAAAGATCAAAAGGATAAACGATGCAGATTTATTTTTTACAGCCATTTTTGATCATATTTACCAGGGGTACCATTAATTCTGAGCACGACTGTATATATATATATATATATATATATACATTTGTGCAATACATTTGTAATGAGTGATGCAATTCCTCGTAACATTTAGCATTGCACATAACGTTTTCTGCATTATGCAGCAATTTATTTCTACTTAATATATATATATATATATATATATATATATATATATATATATATATATATATATATATATATATATATATTAAGTAGAAATAAATTGCTACTTAATATATATTAAGTAGAAATAAATTGCTGCAGAATGCAGAAAACGTTATGTGCAATGCTAAATGTTACGAGGAATTGCATCACTCATTACAAATGTATTGCACAAATGTATATATATATATATATATATATATATATATATATATATATATATATATATATATATATATATATATATATATATATATACATATACATATATATTGTGTGTTTTTCCCTTACTCACCCAAACTTGTCAAAAAGGCTACATTACATGAATGTGAGTGCATTACAGGCAATGTTGAATCTCAGGTGTTTCATATATGAGATGAGGACGTGGCTGCATGAGGCTTTGACTATTTAATTTTACTTAACATTATTTTATTTACCCGTTACATTGAAAATACCTTTTTGAAGGATTTTTTAGCACTTAAAGAGACAGTTTCTGGTCTCCTTGACTTCCATAGTAGGAAAAAAATATACTATGGGAGTCAATGAGACCAGAAACTGTCTGCTTACTGATATTCTTCTAAATATCAGAAAATCGGCTGAATGGATTCAAAAACAGTAAAACTCAACTGTTTAACTCTGGGGGGGTTGTAAAATGAGCCTATTTCCAAAAAAAAGTGGAGTATCCCTTTAAGGCTGTTGTGTCGACCTTGATTTATTGCAAAATTGAGGTGTTCCATTTTATTTCAACTTTAGAAAATAAGTTTGCTCTCCTCACAAATCATCTGTTTCTTGATTTTCACTGACACGCCTCTTAGCTTTTGAGGACTTGCATATCCTTGAGCCTAAATTCAGTACGAGTAAAATACTTAAAGGTGCGTGATTTGGAAAACGACCGGCAGATTTTGAAAATATACAATTCAAATGGTCCTACCTTCTTTCCTCTAACGCTGGCCCTGAAGAACATGGACACGCAATCATGCACGAGCGAAAACTCAGATGCGCGAGAGATTGTAATGACGATTTACTACTAATCATGGAACCGGCTTTACTGACGAGATGCGCATGGGTCACAAGCTTTGAGTATGCGCATGACGGGGGTCACTCGCGCTGGTGGGAGGGGGGTGTGGTACAGCCGTTTGATTGACGAACTTACTGTCCAATGATTCTAGGTGGTCTTTTGAAAAAATGGACAAAAAAGAGAATCACATACCCCACCTTTAAATACTGTTAAAATCAGATTATCTAAGACTTTTACTCCTACCATCAAACTATGCAGTATGATACAATGTCCACAACAACCATGGTAACATTGTGTTCAAAAGAATAAAAGAAAAAAGAAGACAATACTATGGTTATTTTGTAAGTTGTAGCAGTAAAGAGCACAAGATATTTTAGGGACATCAGGTGTGAAATTCGCATCTTAAGAACAGCAGTGTAAGTGTAAGATCTATGGAGAAAGCTCATTCAGTCAGATAAGAGAACAAAGAGACTTGCTCCTGCTAAATCAGCCGTGGATCCTGCCATCAGAGGCTTGGCTGCTCTGTTTTGAAGAGGAGGAACCAGGATGTTATTCAGATGTTCTGGAGATATTATGCTATGATTACAATGCACAGAGGGGTGACCGCTGTGATGTCTGCCCCCACCGATACTCCTTCTCCACATTTTTATTCTTACCCTTTGCTTGGTTGGATTGTTTGTTTTATACACAAATTATTGTATTGCCTTCAAGTAACACTCACCTATCAATTCAATATAAAATTTCTAATTTCATTAATTTAATGTAATATTAAAGTTTTATAAACTGCCCCTGTTTACTGTCTTAAAACACAGTATGAGTATTTCAATGGTGTGGGTGATTCCACCCAATCAGTCTTTTTTTTTTTTTGGCTGACATTATTTCCCTTTTTTTTCACCAAACCGTCTTAATTTTTCAAGCCATCCCCTCAGACCACTTTAAAAAAAATCCAATTAATTTCTAATTGATAAAATCAGTCCAGGCCAACAATTTGATTTGAATTTCACTCAGCAATAATTAATCTTACAGCAGTAAAATAGGTTGCAAATGACATTTTGTGTTGACATTAATGTCATTTGATTTCCCAGTTCAGATATTTGCCTGATATAAGAAATATATAGATATATATACACTACTGTTAAATATTTGGGGCGATTTATTTTATTCAGCAAGAATGTATGATTAAATTGAAGAAAAGACTTTTACATTGTTCCAATAAAATATATATTTTTTTAAATGCTGTTCTTTAGAACTTTCTATGTATCAAAGAATCCAGAAAAAAATATCACAATTTAAACCAAAACATATAAAGCAGCACAAATGTTTTCATCATAGATAATAATAAGAAATAGTTCTTATTGTTTCTATATATATAGCCTTGGTGAGCATAAGAAACTTAAAAATCTTACCATTCCCAAACTTTTGGACAGTGTTGTCCTTAGATTGAATATATAAGACTGAGAAACAGACTAAACACATAGCATATTTAAGGCCAAACATAGTGCATGTTAAATCAACATTTCTAATGACTGGGTGAAGTTTGAGTTTGTTTAAAGTTGAAATTTGTTTAAAAAAGTCTGGCTTTTGAACCCCCATACTGATCTTTGCTGCTACCTTAAACCACTCACAGCACCTGGAACCCAAGTTTTTTTTTTTTTTTTTTGTGAGCTCACCATCTCCGGGGTCAACGATTTCCACCGTTGCTGCCTCTGGGAACTCCAGTGCTCCCATGACAGGCTCCGACAGGACAATCTGGAAGGTCTCGGACTGCTCGAACAGGCTGTCCGACAAGATGCGCACCTTCCAAGTAGCAGTGGTCTGACCTGGGTTAAACTGGACTTGTTTCTGGGCCTTTCCTCGAAAATCTTTGTCCTTTTCAGCCGTACCATCTTTGGTGCCGATACCTTAAGAATGTAAGAGTAAATCAACTTTAAATCAAGCATATAAAGCATTTAGTATTTTATAACATTAGTAGATCAAATGGTAGATTAAGCACTAGATTTAAGGTTAAACAGAGTTTGAAAATGTTAAATAGTATGTTCAGGATTTATATTCATTTTTATTTTTATTTATTAATTATTTTATGTAGTAATTTATTGATAATAATGTATTATTGGATTTCTTCTTATTATGTATTTATTGATTTTTGTTTCTGTAATTTTGCTGAGATATTCGTTCTGAAACTATAAAAACAAACAAATAAATACAGTCTTTTCCAGTGCTTTGAAGTACTAAGAACATAATGTTTTACGTATGTACTTTTGACAAAAACGTTGTTAGTGTCATTTTGACAGACTGCTGCAAGGGATTGGCAAAATCTCCTGTTTATATCACATCTTCTGTGTTTCTATAAATCACAGCAGAGCTTTGTTAACAGCCCAATGTAGAGAAGTTGCAGCATGTGTGACGCAACCATTCGGTAATAAAAAGCTTCAAAGAGAGCAGTGTGTCATTCTTTAAAAAGAGAATAAGATTAAGACTCAGAAGGCTAGTCCATCAACATCCCTCAGAAGATCAGATATAGTCACACTGGTGGATTTCTGTCCAATTGGGTTGAAAAGGGTTTTACAATGCCAGGAGCTTCACGGCAGGTGTGCCAGGTGGGCATTGTCAGCTAGAGAGCAACTGTGCGGCAAGGAGAACTTTACAACACACAAATCTCAAAGGTCACCAACAAAATAAGATATTAATATAACCAACAAATAAATAAATAAATAAAACACAGAAAGAAGAAGAATTTCTGGGGAAAACTGCCAGGGGAAAGGCCAGACTAGAAGGGTTATGATGGACGCATAATGATGAGCTTTGACAAAGGAGGTGAAATTGAGCTGCCGTAAGAAAAAAGACTACTTTGAAACAAACTTAGAAAGAAGCGCTTTGATATTAAGGTACATCACATAAAAAGGAGGGGTCCTGTCATGTCCTGCCTGTGCATGTGCCAGCATAAAATGCAATTATTCATAGAACATCAGCCCTTGAAGAGAAACTGAGGGAGGGAGTGAAAAATCTAAATAATAATTGAATAAAAATCATGATTTCAAAGACTTCCTCGTCTCCTCGCTTCAGTACAGGAAGGTCTGTGATCCAGGCCCAGCGAGTGGCAGCCGAACAGCAGGACAGCAGCCCGTCTCACCGAGAGGCCCTGGACCGGAACCGAGGTGAGTTGTGGAATGGTGGTCAAGCTCAGCATGTGGATGGAATATTCATCTGTGTGATGAGAACTTGTGGAGGTCTGTCAGTGTGATCCTGCAAGTCTCATGCAGAGTTCTAACCCATGTTTTTACAGTCTTTTCCATGCCAGTTTTGTTTTGGCCAGAGATAAACACTCCATTTCCGTCACCTGATGGAGTTTGGGTTCCTTGCCGCCACCACTTCTGACCTTCATAGTGGGGACTCTTAATATTCAGCAGTATTATTGAATGTATATTTATATAGTATATTTGACTGCACTGACACTGACTGTTGGTATGACAACTGAACTGAGCTGATCAATGACATCACTGTTGTCTGCAGAGCAGCTTTATAGCTGAGTTGAACTTGAAATTAACTTTACACAGTTATTGAACATAACTGAATCAACACTGAACTGACAAGCTGAACAATGACACTTGTTTCTTTTTAGAGCTGATTTACAGCAGAATTGAATTATGTTTGCATCACTGATCATTATTTACCCGTTTATCATTGTAAAGCTGATTTGAAACAATCTGTATTGTGACCTTGACCCATGACCTTGGTGTTGCTATAGCGCCATGCTCTTCCAGTTGAGCTACAGGAACAGATTAAAATCTGATAACATTCATTCCAGAATCTGACATTTTTTATTAAGGAGTATAACATTTGCCCTTTGGAACTGACTTTTTTTTTTTTTTTTTACATTAATAAGAGCGATTTCTCCAAAGCATATAAAAACATTTTGTCCAAATAATTCAACCAATTCAAAACTAGATCCTAAAATATTCTAGACTTAGAATAAAATATTATGAAATATATCAAAGATAACACAAAATATGGGAAATTTTTGCTGTCATGCTTCTATGGCATTTGGTTCATTTCTTTCCCTGATTCCCACAACAAGCTCAATCTTTCACAAATTCATGAAATTTTGCTGTTCTTCAAAAATTCTTAAATTTGAGATACATATATCTGACAACCATATTATTGTTCAAAGGTTTCGGTAAATACGATTTTTTTTTAATGCTTTTGAAAGCAGTCACAAGTCACAAGTTTCAAAAGAAGAAAAAAAACAATAAAAACTGTATATACTTTCAAATATTACTCATTTAAAATAACTATTTTCCAATTGAATATATTTTAAACACTGTCAGAAAAAAAGGTACAAAAGCTGTCACTGGGGCGGTACCTTTTCAAAAGGTACACTCTTGTTCCTTTTAGGTACTAATATGTACCATTAAGGTACCAATATGCACCCTTTAGGTACAAAAGTGTACCTTTTCAAAAGGTACTGCCCCAGTGAGAGGTTTTGTACCTTTTTTTCTGACAGTGAAACATAATTTATTCCTATAATGGCAAAGCTGAATTTTCAGCATCATTACGCCACTCTTCAGTGTCACATGATGCTTCAGAAATCATTCTAATATGCTGATTTGGTGCTCAAAATACATTACTTATTATTATCAATGTTGAATGTTTTGATCAATTTAATGTGTCCTTGGTGAATCTTCTTTCAAAAAAGCTAAATCTTACTGACCCCAAATTTTTTAAACAGTACTGAATAGTAATGATTTGAAAATTAGCTCAGCATAGTTTAAAATCTATAGGGTTTAAAGTTTGTCGATTGTGTGTCTCCAATGACAGCTGAAATCTCCTGTCTGCATTTCACATTGGATGGACCGCCTGGCACAGAGTGACCGTTTTTATGCAGTCTACAAATGCACACATCAGAAGATCTTACCTCTGATTTGACTACAGTAAGTCTGCAAGGTTAGTGAAATTAAGGTACATCTGCCAAACAGAAAAACGTATCGGCCAATGCAGATAATAATAAAAAAAAGCCAAATATTGGCAGATATGTCGGCCTTGGCAACCACTAGTACTGAATGTACAGTCAGCTGGTAAATTAATACAAAATAAACCCTACAGGGTGATCATGACCCCAAAACAAAGCTGAATGTACCACTTATCGCATGGCTATGCACCAAATAAATAAATACTTGATGTTTTACGGTTCATTATCTTCAGTAATGTAAAGCTGTATTCCATTATTTTCTGCATAACATTGCATGTGTTAATATCAATTGAGAATATCCTCACCAATACAACAAAAATGTATCCTCCTCCCATTAATTAACTGCTTTTTGCAGTTATGGTAATCCAACAACTAAACTTTGATATTTGACCTTTCCCATGTGAGGTTCCTGTTTATAGGGATTTTTTTCCTGCTGATTATGGAAACTCAACTTTGCCCTTAGGGGACCAGCAATGAAGAGATCTGTGGGAGGGTTTCTGATTTAAAACAATGTCAGAAAAACTAGTATTATCATTGTGTATGTGGGCGGAAGCGTAACTATGCCTTGATGCAAATCAAGTAACCAAATCTGATGACATGAGGAGCAACATGAGAGGTTCAAAGAAACCAAAATAGTGATGTTATAAAGATACTCATATCAGCAAATTAGAGGTCACGGTTATTTTACACAAAAAAAGGCTTTTTTCTTCAAAAAATCTTATCAGTAGTGCATGAGGAGAAATTAAGTACTCTCTTAACATCACTTACTAACAAATGAGGTCTCGCCAAGGTAACCTCTACGTCTCAAGACCACCTCCAGAAACTTAGCCTCTTCATCAACCTGGTAGAACTCTTTCTCCAAGGATATCCATGCCCAGTTTAGCCGGAAATGTTGGTTCTTCAGCTTGTTGCCCCCTACAGAAAAACAGAAGATACAATCAGCTAAAGATTAGTATCAAAGGTGTAGTAATGATTTGGAAAGGATCAATCTTACAGGGTATGAATTGTTTGCTGTGCACTGATTGTATCAATCCATGTACAAACATACAAAAGTTAGACTCAACTCTATACATTTTTGTTAGAAGCATGCAAAGGCTTTCTCTTTGAAGTAATAGCTTTAATATGGCCCACTGAGGTTTAATGGAGCTGAATTCTCGAATTCATAAAGGGTACCTTATTCATCTCCACAAGAACAGTGTGATATCAGTCAAAATCTCTGATGCAGCGGTGAGGGAAAGTGCAGATTTAATTGCTTCGTTTCTAATTAAAATAAAAAAGGTTTGTCTGTTTTTTATCTGTGTTAGTCTGTTTTATCGTCAGCGTTTGAAGTGCGATTCAAAGTGAGGGCTCGCTCCTGGAGGCCATCCCTACCAGTTACAATCTGCACATAAAGACAGCCACACACACAGACATCAAACACACACAAATGTAGGAATGCAAATACTGGAAAAATCTAATATGTCTAGTCCATCTATATTCATTTAAATATGCATAATTCATAATACAATTATGTAAATACATTATATAAATATGTGGTTTAATAAAAATTAGATTTTTGTTTTTTTACCTGGTCTGTATGCTTTTGGTTCGTTTTGGACACAAATATTATAGAAAATAACTGCATATAGTCAATCTATGTTAAATTAAATATTCATACTTCAGATAGAATTATGTAAATTTGTATTAAACAATATGGATTAATAAAATGTAAAAATTTAATTTTGTGTCTTTTTGTTATTTTTGTTCTTAAAGTTTTCATAACCATTTTGTGCACAAAATTTGGGACACAGCTTAAAATAACTACATTTTTACATAAACATTATTTTTAAGTTTTAAAGTTTTAATTAAATATTTTTTTATGTTACATAATAGTCTAACATATATAAGAGACCTCATAAGAAAAACACAGTAGAAGGACACCAAAGTTACCATAATTGTGAAATGTGCCAAAAGTAATTTATAAAAGGACAAACCCTGATAAGTACCACCGAATGTCCTGTTTCAACAGGAAATAGAAAATTGTGAGTCTTACTGCACACGCAGCACACAAAAAAACATTCTTCGTATAACAAAGAGAAAGATTGATCTGTCTGACAGACCCATCCAATCAGCATCTGGGATCGTTTGTCCAGTCCAGTCCAGCTGGCATGTTAAGAAAGAAAGAAAGAAAGAAAGAGAGAGAGAGAGAGAGAGAGAGAGAGAGAGAGAGAGAGAGAGAGAGAGAGAGAGAGAGAGAGAGAGAGAGAGAGAGAGAGAGAGAGAGAGAGAGAGAGAGAGAGAGACTTCAATCCATAGGTCTGTTCTGTTCTGGCTTCTTTGTAGTGAGCTATCAGTGGACTGTGGTTTGTTTGCTTTTGGCAACACTACACAGGCCGTACCCACCCTGCACACTCCTCCTCTCCTTCCTCCTCTGTCCAGTTGTCACGCTCTGCAAACCCGTCACGTCCAACTATCTCCGTTTCCCTTTCATGCAAAGGGCGAGACGCACAAGTCTGGATGTTTTGTAGTTTACGTAAATGTGCATGTGTGTAAAGCTTGCTAGTAGCACCTGTTAAGAACGTTTCATGTATTTTTACACCTACAATTCTCAAAAAAATCCCATCAATCCAAATCTAGCATGGTCAATAAGGAAGATTCAATGTTAAACCACTACAGCACAGATACACACCCTATAAAAGTGTGTCACCTCTGATTATTCAAATTCTAACCTTGACAAATATGGATCAACAACTAGAAGACACTTTTCCAATGATTCGGTTTCATTTGAAGGATTTGTGAGAGCTGCTTTTATGAAACGTAACAAGCGAAGAAAGCGTCTTCAAACTGCAAGATGAAGCTATGTCAGAGTGAAGAAATTAACCAACAATGACAGAAGATTCAGATCTGAGCTGAAGTACCTGCCTCATCTTCAAAGTCCGACATTTTGCAGACTAATTGGCTGTCAACACACTATTGATGAAAGAGAATTCGAGATTCGCAGAATACAAAGATTTTTGGACTTCAACAAAGCCTACTCTCTGTGACAGCTGAGCGAATAAACAGGATCCACTTTACTTTTGAGGAAAGATGTGAGGTGCAATTTCATTCTGTTTCTAGAGATTTGGCACCTAAAGACAACATACAGTAACTATGTCAAAGTAACAACTCTAAACGATTCTAATTCTCGGTTGCACAAAATGACCTCTGTATAAGAGTTTATTTTGTGTGTGGGTGAGATCAAATAGCAAGTTCATATGCTTTAGGAAGTTTATTCAGTTAAATATTCAATAGTTTCTGATAAAAGAAGACAATTCAACAAGTTCATTCACTTGACCTTATCTGCAAGAACCCTTCAAAGAGCATTTTCCAGAGGCAACCCGTCCTTCCACATCCTACAGAAAGACCACAAGCTTTGAATTTGACCACAAGAATTTTAATTCGCATATATACACATTATTTTAAATGCAATATGATAAGTCATGTTTAACTAACATATGATAAGCCTAGCATTGTTAGATCCGGCCCACAGTTCAGGTATTAGAGGTGAGGTTGTGTTTCAGCTGAATAAACCGACTTCAAAGAGTTCAAGGAAAACTTCACAGTTAATCTATAACTGTAGCTTAAGATTGCTGAGCAGGGGTTTCGTTAACACTGATGTTTTCTCAAGGTCCCGCTTTCTAGGTCACGGTCTAGTGCATTTTCAGAACCCCCTTTGAAAAGACAATGCTTTGAAAAATAACTTCAAAAATGTATTTTTCTCATTTCTTTGATGATATGCTGCTTGCTGCAAGCAATATGTTACGAAAACCAAACCATTGATGTAATTAATTATTTGTATTGTAAAACATCATTTTGTAAGCAAGCACATTCTACATCACCTCTTAAAAAACACATGGGCAATAGATGCTGATATTGAATCGTTTTACCTGTTATTCAGCATATTTTGGGGAATAAAATAAAATCAATTATCTAATGGTTTTATTCAAGTCAAAAATCACCCTGATTATAGTGGATTCTTTTGTATTGTGATGTACATGCAAGTGAAATGGATTATCAAAAAAGAAAAGAAAAATGTAGGAGACTTGGTTCATCTATCGGTTGTTAATTGGAAGGAAGCAGATCTGAATGTGAGCCAGTAGTCAAAAAAGTTTAAAGTGGACAAAGTTATTGGAGAAGTCCCTAGAAGGAAGTCTGTTGTTTCACTGGAAGATCGAGTTACAATATTTTCTTTAAAAATTACTAGGTCTTAATGTCACGTTTTGATGTGTTCTGTTCTGTTTTGTATCTTGTCTTCCCCTGTCTTTTGTGATTTTTGGTTTAGTCCTGTTAGTTTTCCCGCTCCTCGTTTGTGTCAATTTTCTGCACCTGTTTTCAGTTAATTATCTTGTTTGGTTCAGTTCTTTTAAGCCCTGTGTTTTCCCTCAGTGTTTGTCGATCGTCGTCCATGTGTGGTTGTGTGTTTCTGATTTCCTGGAGTTTTGTTCCTGTTTAAGTTTGGAAAGTTTTCATTTTGTTATTAAAACATTTATATTGAAGCTTTCGTGTCCTCGTCTTCAGCACCTGCACAAACCCTGACAGAACGATCGACCTAAACAAAAAATGGAGAGCTGGAAGCAGGCCTTCGTAGGAACCCGGAGGGCCATATTTCGTGGGACCCGTGGAGGTCGTAGTAGGGGATGTGACCGAGTTCTGGTGGTCCCGAGTCCAGTATGGCCTGAGCCCATTGCATGCACGCCAGAGCCTGACCCGTTTGACGACCTTCCAGAGCTTCTTCCCCCAGAGCCTTCACAGCTGGTCCCGTCCAGCCCAATCAAGCCTTCACCGCTGGTCCCGTCCAGCCCCGAGTTTCCTGATATGCTGGTCCCGTCCAGCCCCGAGTTTCCTGATATGCTGGTCCCGTCCAGCCCTGAGTTTCCTGATATGCTGGTCCCGTCCAGCCCCGAGTTTCCTGATATGCTGGTCCAATCCAGCACGGAGCCCGTTGACCCAGAGCCAGAGCCAGAGCCCGTTGACCCAGCGCCAGAGCCAGAGCCAGAGCCCGTTGACCCAGAGCCAGAGCCCGTTGACCCAGCGCCAGAGCCAGAGCCCGTTGACCCAGAGCCAGAGCCCGTTGACCCAGAGCCAGAGCCCGTTGACCCAGAGCCAGAGCCCGTTGACCCAGCGCCAGAGCCAGAGCCCGTTGACCCAGCGCCAGAGCCAGAGCCCGTTGACCCAGCGCCAGAGCCAGAGCCCGTTGACCCAGCGCCAGAGCCAGAGCCCGTTGACCCAGCGCCAGAGCCAGAGCCCGTTGACCCAGAGCCAGACCCAGAGCCCGTTGACCCAGACCCAGAGCCCCTTGACCCAGAGCCCGTTGACCCAGCGCCCGTTGATGTCAAGTCAGTTCCCGATCATGAGCCTGTCCTCCCCAAGAAAATTTTGGGGGGGCGCTATACGCCTTCGCCGTGGCCGGCCAAAGATCCACGGAGGCCCGAAAAGATAACACCGCCATGGTCACCTGAAGGGTCTGCACCGCCATGGCCACCTGAAGGGTCTGCACCGCCATGGCCACCTGAAGGGTCTGCACCGCCATGGCCACCTGAAGGGTCTGCACCGCCATGGCCACCTGAAGGGTCTGCACCGCCATGGCCACCTGAAGGGTCTGCACCGCCATGGCCACCTGAAGGGTCTTCACCACCACGGCCACCTGAAGGGTCTTCACCGCCGTGGCCACCTGAAGAGCCTGCACCGCCCTGGACGCCCGAGGGTCCCACAGCTCCGCCCTGGACGCCCGAGGGTCCCACAGCTCCGCCCTGGACGCCCGAGGGTCCCACAGCTCCGCCCTGGACGCCCGAGGGTCCCACAGCTCCGCCCTGGACGCCCGAGGGTCCCACAGCTCCGCCCTGGACGCCCGAGGGTCCCACAGCTCCGCCCTGGACGCCCGAGGGTCCCACAGCTCCGCCCTGGACGCCCGAGGGTCCCACAGCTCCGCCCTGGACGCCCGAGAGTCTCACAGCACCGTCATGGCCACGCCCACAGCCTGCTCCGCCTTGGCCACGCCCACAGCCTGCCCAAGCCGCCCGTCGTGGCCACGCCCACAGCCTGCACCGTCTTGGCCACGCCCACAGCCTGCTCCGCCTTGGCCACGCCCACAGCTGCCTGCCACCGTACCGTGTGCCACGCCCACAGCCTGCACCGTCGTGGCCACGCCCACAGCCTGCTCCGCCCTGGAGGCTTCCTGGACCTGCACCATGCCCTCGTCAGCCTCCAGGGCGCCCACCCTCCCACCCCTTTGGATGTTATACGGCGCGAGGACGCGCCTTCGGGGAGGGGGGAGGTACTGTCACGTTTTGATGTGTTCTGTTCTGTTTTGTATCTTGTCTTCCCCTGTCTTTTGTGATTTTTGGTTTAGTCCTGTTAGTTTTCCCGCTCCTCGTTTGTGTCAATTTTCTGCACCTGTTTTCAGTTAATTATCTTGTTTGGTTCAGTTCTTTTAAGCCCTGTGTTTTCCCTCAGTGTTTGTCGATCGTCGTCCATGTGTGGTTGTGTGTTTCTGATTTCCTGGAGTTTTGTTCCTGTTTAAGTTTGGAAAGTTTTCATTTTGTTATTAAAACATTTATATTGAAGCTTTCGTGTCCTCGTCTTCAGCACCTGCACAAACCCTGACACTTAATGTAAAAAAAAAAGGAAAGAAACTTATGTATGGAAGATCAATAAGATGCATAGGGTGAATTTCCATTTCACGAACCAGCCCATCATTTTATACATTACAGAAATGATGATGTCACTGATTAATGCTCTGAGCAGTGCTAATATAGATTTAGTAGTCACTACAGTCCTAACATAGCATGTGCTGTCTCTCACCACAAGATAATAAGCATGACATCGGCTTTTGATGGACATTTGTTATGAATGAGACCGGAGGCTCCGCTCAGCCTGAGCTGTGCCAACTCTGTGCCCCCTGTCTCCTCCATAAGCACTGAGTCTGCAGACTACCCTTATTTGGTCACTGAGAGAGCGATCGAGGGGCCCACGGTGCCCACCACCATTCTCCCTCCATCAGACAAACCCGCCTGTTAGGCATCACTGCTAAACACTGACTTCTCAGTGCCTAAATACAAGACCAGCTTGGAGCAAAATGGAAACTTTGCATATAGTTATTGGATACAAAAAAATGTTTTTACAAAAAAGAGGTTGATGTTTTTTTAACTAATAATTTAGCTATCTTTACTATTTTCACGTGATTACAAAAAGCTTTTCAAAGGTATGGGGTTGATAAGATTTTCAAAGAAGATTTGTAATTATAACAATTTTCTAATTAAATATGTTTTAAAATGTAATGTAATTTATTCCTGTGATGCAAAGCTGTATTTTCAGCATCATTACTCTTGTCTTCAGTATCAAATGATGCTTCAGAAATTATTATAATATGATGATTTGATGCTCATGAAACAGTTGTTATTATTATCAATATTAAAAACTGCTTATTCTCTTATTGTAAATTGTGATTTGCATTACTTATATAGTCCCATTTAATCAATGTAATGCTTCTAAGATGACTAAAAGTATTAATACAAAACATACTAACAATTTTCCTACGAAGGGAAAACAAAAAACCCAACAAGACAAATGTTTCAAGGAGAACCATTCTAGTGTAGGTGAAATGAGACATTAAATTGATCTAATTTGTAATTTTTACAAATCCATAAAGAAAACGTCACTCACTCTCATTCATTTTCTTTTTATTTTTGATTCCACAGAGTTTTTGTCGAAACCATTCTGAAGCTCGCTTCCTGGGTCACAAAAGCAGGATTCCCACGCACTCTTGAGAGGAGGAGCTGCCTGGAATTCACTGAAGTCAGCGCAGCTCATTTATGTGTGTCTCAAGGAGACTGTGAGTGAGAAATAAAGTGTGTTAGCGCCTAAAGGTCAAACTGAACCTTGGGAGTTGCACCATGCTCTGGTGACTTCACTAGCAATCACGGCTGAGGTCAGTTCCCTCACACACTGGCTTAAGTCCCCCAACCAACCCAACCCCCCATACACACACACCGACAGAGGACTCTCAGAAAATACCTTGCTTGTCTTTTTATTGCAAAATGCCTTTCACTATGCACTTTTCCAAACGGAAAAAGGACAAGCTAAGAGCTTCTAAGAGCACCAAATGCTGTGACAGTCCAGGATGACGGGGACTTCACGTTGTCAATAAAATGATATGGCCTTCCACCAAACCTGTCAGTGAAAGCTTCTCACCCATAAAGCTTTCTGGAGTTGTGTCTCACCTCTCAGCTTTCCGGAGATGTCGGTTGTGCAAGGTGTTTTAACATTCTTTGAACATTTTAAAGTGCAATAGGCATTTCTTTCGTTTAGCACACCGCATTGGTATTGTGGTCTTCGTCTCTGCTATCACACTGGGCAGAGGGCTTTTATGAAGGTCACTCTATATGCCTGGAAAACACTGGCACACAAAAACTAAATCCTGTAATTTGGAGTCTAATCCTATTAGCACTAGTTCATTCACACAAGTTCATGCTAGACTCTAAACCAAAAGCACAAACCAGTGCCTCTCTCTTAGGTATTTATATATGCAAAACTAGATTTCAATGTAATTATTTCAAAAAGTTATTTTGTAATAATAATAATAATAATAATTAGAAGAAGAACAACAACAACCAATGTTTGAGAGCAAATCAGCAAATTCGAATGATTTCTGAAGGATCATGTGACACTGAAGACTGGAGTAATGATTTGCCATCACAGGAATAAAATACATTTGAAAAGATATAGGAATATTTCACAATTTTACTGTATTTTTAATTAAATAAATCCAGCCTTGCTGAGCAGAAGAGACTTCTTTTATTACTCACCAAGCATCTTACGGACTCTGTTAAGACTGTTGAATGCTAGCACGCATATCTATGACACCGAGCTTTACTCATTAAACATTAAAGGAATAGTTCACTTCAAAATGAAAAATCTGTCATCATTTACTCGCCCTCAAGTTGTTTCAAACCTGTATTAAATTCTTTCTTCTGCTGAACAGAAAGGAAGATACTTTGAAGAATGTTGTAACCAGACAGTTGATGTACCCCATTGACTTCCACAGTAGGAAAAAAATGCCATGGACGTCAATGGAGTCCATCAACTGTTTGGTTACAACATTCTTCAGTAATTTTCATTTTGATGTGAACTATTCCTTCAAAACATGTAGCTGATGCACCATTTCAAATGTAAAAAAATTAAAAGCTATTTAAAGGTTCTCCTCGTACAAAACTATAATGTAAGTGGAAGAAACATTCTCACTCCCTTCTCTGTGATCTCCTTTAAAGGCAGAGAAAGGCAGAATGTCATACCAAAGCACCAAGGTCGGGTCTTATCCTTGACCGCAGCTCATTAAAAAAAAGAGGATTAGAGCACAGACTTGGATGGACACAAGATTATTTAACAGTGCTTTCTTTCACTGCTTTTTGATTGAATGGCCTCTCTGAAACAGTTTCTTGAGGATCAAGCAAGTGTTTGAATACAAGTAAGCGATAGTAGGTGTAATCCACAATATTGAGCCTGTTCTAATGTAAACTCTCCTCCCCCTAAAAAAAGATCAACCACAACTATAGAGCGAGTCAATGTGAGAGTCCCTGCTTTCTTCAGTTTCAGGATAGATAACATAACCTCTCCAGGATAATCCAACCCTTGTCTTTTTCTATGGCAAGGAACGAAATAGTAATTAATCGCACAAATACATTCCCAATCCCTGCGACTTTGAAAAGTGAACCTAATTGTATTCATAACTCGCTGTAATGCCACTGTGGATCCACTGATTGGCTAATGGAAAACTGCAGCAGAAATAGAACAAGGGAATTATCAGGCAGTCAGTAAAGGCGCTTCGTGATGAGAGACTTGTTAATTTATGTCCTTGTCAGCTATTATATCCCTAGGAAAGTCCTCTCCACCCACTGAGTTGTTTAATTACCACCGTTGTTGTGATGTTAAGATCAGGAATTCATGGTGGCACTGGAAGCAACAACAAAGTCTTTTAGCATGGCAAAATCTCTAGTGTGCACACATAAAGGTCACTGACGATTAAATATTGAAGTAGCAATTATGCACAGCCACTGAGCACTCAAAAAGGACATCTCTACTGAGGTGGGATTAATTAAACGTTTCAGAAATACTGTGTGAGCTGATGCTTTCATGCCAAATTCACTTGTTCATCATGGACATTTTAGCAGGTTGCGATTACCTTCTAGTCGATTAAGGAAAAGAGTGTCTGACTGAGTAGAGGCCACAGTTTATTTTTTGTATTTTTTTGTTTCACGTGTATATTTAATGGTGAGTTTATATGAGATATGTCATACCACAATAGTAGATTGGCATAGAACAAATAAAGCAATTTGTAGTGCAGCATTCTCTTTGAAGAAAAACTCATTGACCTGAAGATGAATTGTAATCCTCTTGGAATACAAAGAAATTCAACACAATGCATTTTGGGAAATGTTTTCTGTCTTTTGATCCAGTTTTTATTAAAAATAATAATAATACAATTATATTGTGTTATATTATATTAAATATTAGGACTGGGAAAAAAATAATCGCGATTAATCGCATCCAAAACAAAAGTTTTGTTTACATAAAATATGTGTGTGTAGTGTGTATAATTATTTTGTATATATAAATACACACGCATGCATGTATATTTAAGAAAAATGTGTTATTAATATAAAAAATCTGTATATTTATATATAACATAAATGATGTAGAATTATATATACAGTATACACATGCAAATATTTCTTAAATATAGACATGCATATGTGTGTATTTATATATACAAAATAATTATACACACTACACACACATATTTTATGTAAACAAAACTTTTATTTTGGATGCGATTAATCACGATTAATTTTTTCCCAGCCCTATTAAATACATTAATTATATATTATATTATATTTTTTGGGTCAATTTATCAAAGAAAAAGAATCCTGAAAAAAAGAATGCATCACGCCACCCCCCCCCCCCCCCCCCCCCCCAATTAAGCAAAACAACTATTTTCGATATTGATAATAATAATACATGTTTCAAATCAGCATTTTAGAATGATTTCTGCTTTGCCATCACATGAATAAATTACATGTAATACTTGTAAAACTGTAATAATTTCACAATATTACTGTGTTTACTGTGTATGACCAAATAAATGCAGCCTTGGTGAGCATAATAGACTTCTTTCAAAAACTTTTACAAATCTCACCGACCACATCATTTTTAATAGTGGATTATTTAAGAATTTTGTACCTAAATTTGAAAATTTGAAAATAGTAAAGAAAATCAATATCTATATCTGCCTGTAAGACAAATAAACATTTAAACAACATTTTCTTCTTCAGAAATTACAGTTATATGAATTTCTTTAAATTTCAATTAAATGTAACGTCTATTCCTTAGGTATTTATCATCTTCTTTGCTACACCAATTTAAATAGTTGCAATGCCACTGACAAAGTAAACTGTAGTAGTTCCCCTAAAGTAAAATATGTGTTATTACCTAAGTCATTGTAGCATGTCATTTCAACAAGTTTGGCAAAGTCTAGACTAACATGTCAACTGGGTGAATGGAGCATTATATACCAAACTCCGAAAAGCAGTAGTGCGTTTCTCCTTACTGTTGGACCAGTGAAAACCTCAATGACTTAAAGAGGAGGCTGCGAAAGGGCCAGAGTGAAAACACTGGAAGCAGAAAGGAAAAAACAACACAGGCATATAATGATTCAGGATGAGAGGGACGTGACAATGAGAGAGGGACTGTGGTTTTTCTTGACCCCTCAATCCCCAGTGTTTGCTGGCTCATCAGGCAGAATAATGGCAGCTTGTTTGCTGAATGGCTTCAGCGCAAGGACACGGTGAGTAAAAGCTGGGCCCCCTGACTGTCGAGCTTCATGCTAATAGCTCTCAGGTTGTTTGTGGCGAGCCTATTCTCCCCTCTGGGAGAGTTTCCAACTGAGCTGCCTCTTTTGGAAGGACATGTTTGAACAGTATTAGTCACTTGTAACTTTTTTTGAGTGGCTTGCCACATCTTTTCTCAAAAATAGGGATCTCTTCTGCAATTCAAGCAGAGAGAGAATGCCAATTTGCACTGCCTGAAACAATTGCTTTCGAACTGTCAAAAAAGTAACATGGGGAGTTAGTGTAAAATGGTGATGTTTCTCAACTTACTGAAAAGCAGCATATGATAAGAATACATTTCGGGAAGATAAAAACAGAAAACTTCAAAAACAAAGATTTTGAAGTTCTCTTTAAAGGGAGATTCTGTGTTGTGGGAGTGATTAAAAGGAGATGCATTTGATTCAAGATTCTTTTGCATAACATGTAGGAGATGAAAAATAATGCTGCATAGCATACTGGGTTAGAGGCTTTGCCTTAAATCAATTGGGTGGTGGAAGCTAGTGCTTTTCACAAGTGGGGAAACATGAGCACAATATAATGCACACTATTATTTAAAAGCATGTTTGAACAATAAAACGTTATTTTTCAAAATCAGTAAGATTTTTTTTTCTTTTTAAGAATCTTTAATTCAGCAAGGATGCATTAAATTGATCAAAAGTGAGAGTAAAGACATGTTACAATTTCTATTAGATTTCCATTTCTAGAGTCCTGAAAAAAGGTCTCCCCAAAAATATTAAGCAAGATGAAATAATTTTTTTCATCATTGATAATAATAATAAATGTTTCTTGATCAGCAAATCACCATATTAGAATGATTTCTGAAGGATCATGTGTCACTGAAGACTGGAGTAATGATGCTGAAAATTCAGCTTTGCCATTTTAAAATATATTAAAATAGAAAAGTTATTTTAAATTGTAATAATATTTTACAATATTACTGTTTTACTGTAGTTTTGATCAAATAAATGCAGCAATAGAAACCTTCAAAAACGTACCAAGCTCTAACATAGCCAACACATTTGGACGGTATAAAAAATTATTAGCTTAAAACGTAATGTATACAGACATGTTCCTCTGGTCAACACCACTGCTTTATGTAACGTCAATTAGTATATGCAATGAAATGTTTCATTAGTGTTATTGACTAGCACTAATCTGTTAATGCAGTCTGCAGTCAAAACATTATTTCAACACATATTTATGCTTTTATACACTGTTCTTTCATCACAGTTAATTAAATGCAACCGTTTCACTGCTTATCAGCAAAGACATGAATTTTGAGTATTGAGCAGCAAACAGAGGCTTTACTTTAAATGAGCCTATTTGGTGTTCAAGCACACCACAAAAACCTCTAAACAAAGTGCTCTAATCAAGGTTTCCAAATGCCCAACATGTCCTTTTCAGTCTTACTCCAGAGGCTAAGAAAAACTTTTTAATAGGTCTGACAAAGTCCGAGTTAATCCAGTATAAGCCTAGTTCCCTGTCTGCCCTGAAACTCTACCCCATTCATGTCTGATGTCCAACGACTTTCTTTTTTCAAGACTAAATTGAAGTCTAAAACCCTAGTGGCCATACAATTAAGAAAAAAAGTATAAGATAACATGCCTGGATGTGTAAGAGTTTAATTCATTCTCAAAAAGAAGCAAAAATAAATAAATAAATAGATACAAAGACAGGTAAAAAAACTAGCAAATCTGCAATGAAATTTATTATAAAAATGAACACTTGGTTGGTTTGAAGTAACAAAATATGACATAGTGAGCATCATGCCTGAGTAGTCTGACATATGTGACATACACAGACCCAATGAGTGCCTAAAAATGAACATTGCCCTTAACTTTTTCAGTGCACAAGCACGAAAGGCCACTACCATGTTCTGGAGTGGCGTGCTGATGCATTCTCGACAGTCAGTGACCTTTTCACTGAAAAGTGGTATTTAGAGTGCCATTTCAAGAGATCTTCACTTAAGAGGCAGTGCAAAGCAGAATAGCAACACAGCTGAAAAGGAAGAACTGACAATCAAATGTGCTGCGAATAAGAGGAAGATACTTCAGAATCAGATACAGGAAAAAGTGGAGAAATCGACCATGAAATTCAAATAAATCACAATATTAGCATATATTAGTGATTTCATAGTTCCTAGGCTATTTTTACATTTAGATTACATTTGCCATAACCATAACCAAACTCTCACCTATAACACACAAATTAATCTTTAAAAATTCTAATATGTAATCTGTAACACAAGTAATCAAATCTTAAAATGAATATCAAGTTCTCACACTGTAAATTATAATATTGTGATGCAGCATTTAAAACAACTGAAATTAGTTTTCAGTGTTTTGTTTTTGATTTATGTAGACAATTTATTGTTATCAACCATGAAAATGAATAAATTATTAAAATTGTATATAGTGTATGTATGTATATACATATGTGACCCTGGACCACAAAACCACATGGGTCAATTTTTTGAAATTGAGATTTATACATCACCTGAAAGCTGAATAAATAAGCTTTCCATTGATGTATGGTTTGTTGGACTAAGAAGGAATATTTTTCCGAAAAGTATTTAAAAATCTGAAATCTGAAACAATCGAAACATTGAGAAAATCGCCTTTAAATTTATCCATTTGTGTTCGCAATTGTGCTGCATTCACTCACAAAAAATAATGTTTTATATTTACGGTATGAAATTTACAAAATATCTTCATGGAACATGATCTTTATTTAATATCCTAATGATTTTCGGCATAAAAGAAAAATCTATAATTTTGACCCATAGCTACAATGTATTTTTGTATATACCCGTATACCAAAAATATACCCATGCTACTTGTGACTGGTTTTGTGTTCCAGGGTCATATATATGGAAATGTATGCATCGCATCAACATGAAAATTATCTGCTTTAATAACGGATACAATTTGTAATATCAGTGCCTCCTTAAGGGGGTCGCACACCGGACGCGCAGCTCAGCGCCGCATCGCGCAGTGCCATGTCTTTTAAATTCGAACACATTATTCTCTATGAGAGTACACACACCGGCGACGCCTGTCCGCGGCGCCCAGCAACGGCTCAGGACCGTGTTCAAAATCCTGCCGCGCCACAGGGCGCCCTTTACATAGTTTTATATTAAATTTACATTTATGTTTCTCAAATCGTAGTTAATGTATATACGGACTTCACCCTGTGCTGCAATATACATTTAGTTTTATATTTATTTACAGAAATCAGAAAATTGCTGATGTTATCGGATTTTCAGGTGAGAGTTGTCCTAGACGTGGCGCGGCGCTGAGCTGCGCGTCCGGTGTGCGACCCCCTTTAGTCACTATAACAGACAAAAACAGTGTGCTCCAAATAAATAACATGTCTTCAATGAGCACACCATGTAAAAAATTCACAGTCCAAGGTAAAAAAAGTATATAAATCTCTGAGCCAATGACTGCAAAATGTAACTAAAGTCAGGGGTCAGTTAACCAGCAGGTCAAACAATGAGACAAGATGGGAGATGATTGGCTCTGACCTATAAAAACACTCACAGATTGACAGAAATGACAAGAAAATAATCCAAAGGGTTCACATACTTTTCCCTATGCAACCCAATGCTTTGGAGTAAAGAAAAATCCAAGTCGTTGGAATCTGAATATAAATAAATCTTATGGCTATGTAAACATACATTGCTAAATGCTGGCCATTTTCAGGCCCTTGGACAAGTTCCCAAACAGACTAAAGTCCCAACGACATTTATAAACACATAAATCAAGTGATTTACGTTATTTAGTAGGGCAAAAACGGCATGCTGAAGCTTGCGCATAAGTACAGTGCTATGATGAAGAGCAGTGAATAGGAAATGCATTGCAGCTTTTACAGACTAAGGTGCTCATGCTGCTGTCCTGAGGCTTGAAGAGGCGATCAGCATGCGTGTCATTGATTTACAGGACGAAGGTTACACTCACAGCCGGGACAGATTGACTTTCATCCCCTGGGATTGGGCTGTACTTGTTGATGGCTCTTTCACAGTCTGCAAGATGCGCTAAATCCCCTTTAGTTGCTTGTAAAACTCAAGGTTACGAGGACAGTGGTGAAAAGTGCTACATCTTGGGCAAAGGCGTCGACAGATGATTAGACAAGTGCTAAAGACATGCAGTGTTAATGACATCTATTGACTAATCATGAATAATTTAATAAATGAATTGACTGAATGAAGGAAAAAGGGGGCTTCACTTTACTGGTCCAAAACTGCTTTACTGATCCTTTCATTAGCTTTATCCCTCATGGTCTATAAAGCCATTCAGTCACAGTGCTCCTAGTTCATCTTATGAGTACTGGTGTCATCCAGAAAATTAGAAAATTATGCTTTTAAACACTTTTTCAGATATTGGTTAGTTTTCGATCATCTTCCTCTGCAGTGAGCTGTTGACCTCACCAAATGGATCATGGAGTCAGAAAGATGAACTTGAGAATCAGTCTGATTCATGAACTATTTATTCAGACCTGCTGAACTGAATGGCCTGATTAATTGAAAAGATCCAATTCAAAAGAATGGGTCTAAGAGTCACATTTTTTTGTATTATTATTTCCTTTTTGTATTATTTTTAATTTACTTATTTTGGTTTGTTCCCTTTTGAAAAGGAACTCAAACTGCGTCGAATGAAGATTTGGGGAACACCTCAGGCGTGACAGGTGTCTGAAATCACAATCGGCGTCAAATATCTTGGGCACGGGTCAGCACACTTCTGAAAACAATCAGCCTTCCCCGTGCATTTTTACATTTCTCTTACCGTAATCCTTCAGCGTTTACAAAAAGAACAGTCCCTGAGGATGAAAAGATGATTATCATGTTTGCAAGGCGCCCTTATATACTTCCAGGTCACAGGCTAATAATTCATAGGCTGTCACCATTCAATCTGATTGCCATGATTTGATTGTGATTTCAGACACCTGTCACGCCTGAGGCGTTCCCTAAAGCGTCATTCGACGCAGTGTCTCATTCCCTTTTCTCAGGGAACATAGGTTACAGTAGTTACCTGAGACGTCTATTGACCAAACAAAAATATTGTAAGGTTTCTTTATAAGACTTTGAATATAAAGTCATATGAATTATTTTTAACTATTGCTGCTTTTGATAAAAAAAAAAACAGTACAATTCTTTAAAATTATGTTCAACAGGAAAAAAATAAGTCATACAGATTTGCAACGACATGAGGGCAAGTAAATGATGACAGAATTTTCATTTTGGGGCAAACTATTCCTTTAAGAAAATTCAGAACAAAACTAAACTGTGCTTTTCTTTTCAACTGAATACTTTTTCAGAAGTGCCATGTAACAGTAAATAGCTAGAAGTCAGAAATTAGAATTTATTTGAGGCAACAGAATGAAAGAATGGCGTGACATGGCTCAGGGCTTTAGGAAGTTGCTCATAACCACTCCAAGGGATTGAGCCACTTCTCTATCTTTCATCTCCCCTTGCACTTCCTTCCAGTCATTACACAGATCTAAAAATTCCCTTATCCCGAGGGGAGGTGGAGGTGGGGGCAGGTGGGTAGTGCTTCACAGGTTATCTCCCAGGAGGAGATGCTCAACAGCACCGGCTGCTCACACCTCCCTCCCCTGAGACACTTACATCTTACTATCAGCACAATGCCATAACATACAAGGCAGCTTGCATGCATTAGTGTGGGCTATAGTGGGATCCAAAAGTCTAATAATGAAATAAAAAAATAAATTAATTCTAAAATAAAAATTACACCACAGTCAAATATCGTGCAGTCAAAAACCAACATTTTAAAAACTTTATTCCATACTAGACAGCACCACAAAATACCTACATCTTTATATCAATAATTTGTACATGATCTCATTTCTATTTCTCTCCAAGCTCTCAAGACGGTACACTGTTCTGATGGAGCTCTACGATGAGGTGAGCTATCAATTTCAGACTGTGTCAGTGAGTAGGAGGGTGAGAGAGAGAAAAAGACAGATAGAGGAGGGGGTTGTGTGAGGTGGAGGAGGCTTGTCAGATTCAAGTCAAGACACCCAGGCCCTGCGGGAAGGGACTGCGAGGCTGCAGCTTGGCCCTCACTGTCAGCAGATCCTCAAAGACAGAAGCAGGAAGGAGGCGGTGAGAAAGCGAAGGCCAGGGAAGAATTATGCAGCCTGATGTATTGAGTGATAGTGCCAGGCTTACAGATGCAGAGTGACAGCGTGTCTGCAGCACTGGGGCATCCGAAAGAACAGCAAACAAGGTCTTTTTGTTTGCAGGATATTACCTTTGAATACCATGACTGAGGCCGACAAAAAATAAGATGAAAGATTGGCTTTACCGAGAAGAGCATTCATCCTTACATTGCCAACATGAAAACTGTATCACTGACTTGACAATGTATCATATACTGTGTCACAGTTGTCATTCTGTGATTTTTATAGTCTATTTTAGTGCTTATAGCCTAGAAATGTTTGGAAATGTTACCAATTATGTTTGGATATTTAACTAATATATATATATATAGTTGTGATCAGAATTATTGGCACCCATGGCAAATATGAACAAAGATGGCTTAGTGACACATTTGTGTTGATTTAGACTTTTTTTTGGATCGTTGTCCTGACGGAAGATCCAACCATTATAAGATTTCTAGCAGAGGCAGTCAGGTTTTGACTTTTAATCTATTGGTATTTGCTAGAATCCATAATACCATTTATTTGAACAAGATGTCCAGGACCTCCAGCAAATAAATAGGCCCACAACATTAAAGATCCAGTGGTATATTTAACCGTGGGCATGGCATACTTTTTATCGCTGTTTGCACCCAACCCATCTGGTGGGTTTGCTGCCAAAAAGCAATTTTTAGGGCATTTTTACACCTATAGATAGTTTGTTTTGTTCCGAAACAGGGAATTAAGTAAGGCATAATTGACGACAGGCCATTGAATTATTAGAAATATAGTTGTGCATTATTTTTCTAATAATTCAACGGCCCGGAGTCAATTATTCCGCTTATACTACAGTTACCACACCTCGAAACATTGTTCAGATGATGTATTTTAAGACATTTGTCAAGTTTTTGTCATTAAAACGCTCTTGTATGTGAGACACACGCAAACACTATACGAATGTAGCTGTCATTCCCACTGTTAAATTATATACTACATTCGTACTACAGCAAATTCAAACACGCTCTCTCTGGATCTCCCAGCGCTATATAGAGGTTAACAGTGTCAAGACACATGCAATACATAAAAATGTATAACAACATACGAATGTTATAATGTTCGTTGTTATGTGGATTACAAATGCTTTAATGCAGCTAGAGCAGGAATCAAGGCTTCATTCAAGACAGTATTCTCAAACGGCTCTTTTGGTTTTCAACTGTGATAACCAGAGATTTCCCCAGCTGTTTGAAATCGGGTCGAGACCACCTCGTTCACCTCGAAAAACAGGGAGAAAACGCACCAGGTTCCGAAACAAACGCTCAGGTGTGATAGCTAGGGTCTTTGGCCACTCAAACTCTCTTCCTCACCGTGCATTATGACAATATAGACACATATTTACTCTTACAGGCATATTTTTAACATCTTTAGTTGATTGGAACATCTTAATTATTGCCCTGATGGTGGAAATGGGTATTTTCAGTGCATTGGGTACTTTCTATTGTGTGAAGCTCAACAATCTTTGGTTTTACTCAGTGTGATGAATGATTAAGGGAATTTGGCCTTTGTGTTTCTTCATATTTACACTCCTGTGAAAGAAGTAGTCATAGCTGGACAATTTCATGTCGTGCTAAAAAAAGTAAATATTAATGCGAATATACTTCAGAGATATTTTACTCATAAAAATATAGGGGTGCCAATAATTGTGACCAATGTGTTTTGGTGAAAAACATGTTATTTCATAATGTGATTTTCCCCTCACTTTCAATTATTTTACTTTAATGAAATGTTAGATTTTCACAAATGTTTTGAATCATTTTTTGAATCTTTGATCATATTTGCATTTTAGCATATATTAATTTGATGATAATTTTGGTGATAATAAAATTAATCTTGTATATTATTTCAATATGCTTTAATACGTTTTAAAATTTAGAATGTATCACAGTTTCCACAATTTTTTTATTACTGATTTCCACACTCATAATAATAAATGTTTCTTAAACGCCAAGTTTTCACCTTTGCATCACAGGAATAAATTACATTTCAATAAATATTAAAATAGAAAACAGTTATTTTAAATTGTAATAATATTTGTATAAAAAATATGCAATAAAAATAAATATATAATACATATATTTTTATGGGTTGAATTAAGTAGAAATTGCACTTTAAGGTAACAATTACAGGTTAGAGGTTACCACATTTTAGAGTGCATAAACGATAAGAAGATATAGATTTTTTTTAAACACTGCCCTACTCCATACTTCAATAGACAATTCCCGAGGCAGAACAGGTCTTGAGGTGCACTGGCATGGAAAAACTGACCCAGTTTAATAGCTGGTTTTCTATAAACTTTTGGAATGGAATGTGCAGCCTGGTAAAAACTCGTCTTCAAATCTTCCACTGCAAGAGCAACATCCTGAGGGAGGGAATGACGACACTCTAATAATCCGGCGGGGCAAGCCTGGACAGAATAGGGAGAATGTGTCGGGCACGTGAACCCGGACAGAAACCTTGCTACTGCCAATACATACACGACACGCTGCTGTGAGCAAGTAAGACATGCTGCTGCTGCACAATATAACATACATGAATTACCTGTAGCAGGTCTATACAGGTGGAGCTGGGGGAGGTGAAGGGTGTCTGAAAACGCCCTACAACTGCTACAGAAAATGCTGACCAGTATTTTGAAGGTTAAGCAGCGAGCTCGTTGGCTACTGATACAGCAGGAACCAATCAGCTGTTCCCTACAGAGAATGATGTGATCGCAAGAAGATTGAGTTAAGGACCTATCAGCCAGCACCATCTAGAGTTTCATGACATAACTTTGTATTCCAATATCAGCAATGACGTCTAATTTGAAAAAAAAAAAAATCCTCTAATTACTGCAAATGCCTGATATGGTACCAATATATTGTGTCATTAACATTACCAGCAAAACCTCTAACTCACAATAGTGCTGGGCTGTATACCGGTTCATACCAAATACTGGTGTTTATTTTTGTTATGATATGAATTTTTAATATACCGCAATACCGGTTTAACAACGTTCAGAACACTTATGACAGTAAAATAGGGCATTCTAAGTCAATCTACTAAAGTTTTTCCTCTCTCAACCAGTAGGAAATATGGTTAACACCCAGTCATGCTTGAAAAAAAAAATACCGTCATATACCGTGAAACCGGTATAATTTTGAAAAATACAGTGATATGGATTTTTGGTCATAACGCCCAGCACTAACTCACAATCAACATTACATTGACAGTTACACTACTTGTCAAGGTTCCTGAGATTTCTTTTGCTTCACAGAGAGGCAAAATAAACAAATACGTATGGCAGTGGAGTTCAAACAATGCTTTCATGCCCTGCTAACCTTATGTATTTGTAAGCAAGCTCTACTGCTAGGAAACATAACTCCCACTCAAGAGTACTGAAGTCACATGCTGTGCAGAAGAGGATGAGGGAGCGCTTGTTACATCAAAAAGTGTAGTGTTTGTTACTTCTTTACTGTAACTATTTTACTTTCTAACTATAAGCCTATATTTCCAAACAGTGGCCATGAAAATGAAAGGGATATTAAAATCAAACCACTTCACATTTTCCTGTGAAACAACAATGTGCCGATCCGGGAAAATAATAATGACACCCTTGTGGGCAGCAGATGTTACCTGTAAATGGTCTATAATCCACAAACAGATGGTTTATGTGAATCTGTGTCTATAATGTCAAAATCACTACTTACACGGCCTGCCGCTAACGAATGTGCTGAAGGGCACGTTTTTGTCTATGGCCCAAAATAGGCAGCAGCGATTTATGATTGTGCTTATCCTGTAATTATGAACGACTTTGCTCTAATCGCTGCATCTGTACCACTGCTAAAGCACCATTCTGCAAAGCCAAAGGTGGTATTTTCATTAATAATGGAATGTGAACAGATGAGAGACTGGAAAAAAATATGCTGATCTATGCACATCCGTTGTGAAGATGAAGGATAAAGCCTGTAAGAGACTCTCTGACCTGACCGGTGCATGTATGAGCTTGTTGTCTTCGTAGCACTTCATGGCATGTGGTGAAACATAATCCTTTTGCTAACCTGAGATTGGAGTGAGGTGGTGCCTCAGAGATGAGCTGGAAAGAGACCCCGTCAATGTCAATGGTTATGAATGAACACAAAGGTTTTGAGCAAGCACCAACGCTTGAGCAGGTTTTGGAAGTCAACGTAACCAAAACAATTCCTTTACAATGAAATAATAAAGTGGGAGGAATTCATTAAGAATGATTGTAGTGTAGTAGATTATTTGCATATGCCTTCTGCATCCAATTCATATTATATCGGATTATACTACTATAGTCACAATTTGGTTCTTTGTGTTCGGAGAAGATTATTTCTTTAAGTTTTTCCTGGTTTCCCCTTTCCTGTTAGTTTCTGTTTAATTGGTCAACATGGGTTTTAATATGTTCATATTTGTTCCCTTACTGATTATGTTCGCCACCTTTCTTTTTTTCAAGTTTCTTTTGCACTTATTAACTTGATTATTTAAAGCCCTCCGTTTGTTCTGTACATTGTCTTTTGTTATGTACGCTGCCACGCATGCCAATTTGTAAAAAAAAGAACCTTTCATTATAGTTATATATATATATATATTATATATATATATATATATATTATATATATATATATATATATATATATATATATATATATTTATTTATTTTATATTTATTTTATCTGTTTACAGTAAACATAATCAATGCTATTTTTATACTTACAAAATTGCATTCTCAAAAGGCCTTGTGTAGCCAGATGTTCCCCATTCCTGCTGTAAAAGTTAAAAGTAAAATAATAAAATAATTGAGGAAGCAACCATGCAACCTTTCTGCATTGTTGAATTGTAACCTACCGGTATACTTATTTTTCTTGAAAAATAATGATTAAAACATCTTCACTGGTTGCTCACATTTAAAATAGCATGACTTTAGTGAAGGGATAGATACAACTTCATTAAGTACAGGCAAAAAAAAAAAAATCAATGCGCAGCAGCTCTTATAATCAAATAAATAACAAAGTTGCAGTCTTAATTCATACTTTATGGGCATATTCCTCTTACACAAACAGGAGAGAGGGAGAGAGAAAGAAAAAAAAGGCAGGAATTGAAAACAAAGAGCAAGGTGCAGGAGGGAATCTGTCAGTGGGGACGTCTCCTCCATTGACTGACTGAGTGGATTAGAGGTTGGAGGCAGACAGCTTCTCTAAAGCTCCACAAACAACCCACAGGCAGTGCTAGAACTTGTGTGTGCTCAGGTAAGCTCAATTTCCAGGGGCGGAGGAGAAGAAGCAGAGGAGAAATTGAAAGGGAGGGGTAAAGGTGGCTACACAGAACAATTAAGTGAGCAAACATGCCAAAAACTGGCCCTTAGGCCTCCATGTCATCTACTTAACAAAAACCAGATGATGTATCTTCATCCACACAGTCTTGACCACTGCCTAGGGGAATCTTTAGGTTGAAAGGTGAGAGAGATTGCTGGGTTCAGCCAAAGAAAAGCACAAGTTTCCACTCTCTGTTAATCTCCATTCAGCAAACCTGACCTAAAGTCTCACAAATAACAATCATTGCCACTTTCATTTCCTATTTATTCTTCTTTAATACAAATTTTCAAGCTTAGCAGCTGCCTTTATTCAAACTAAAAAAAAAAATGTGATAAAGAATGTCGTACCTGATAAAGAGATAATTATTTCTCAAAAAGGAGGAAACCAGGCTTTTGTAGTCTACCTCAAGAAGATTAAATGAACCGCTAGATTGTATTTGTGAAGTGTAGGACTTAAAAATAAAACATTGCTGAGAATTTTATATGAGGTGCCTTCAGGAAACTGCTATTTCAGCATAATGTTCATCTATTCCTTGTTGAGCAGTGTTCAGTCTAAAACTGTATACACACAGAGTTAATTGAACACGGCAGAACAGTACTTCTCTTTTTAACTTTTTAAGTGAAGTAATTTCACCTTTCTATTTTTTTCCGCATTGAGGGCTGTGAAATAGTAAACAGCTCTTGGTATAACACGACATGGCATGAACACACCATAAGCTTTTGTTTTGGTTCAGGAGGAACTGTAAAAGGCATCTGCTGTTTGTTTGTGGCGCTCAGTGACTGTCTGTCTACAACTCTGCATAGCCTTAAGGCCTGTTTACACCGGGATGAATTTCGCATGCGATATTCGTCAACGTTTAATGCCTCGTGACTAAACAATGGGCGCCAATGTGAGTGTGCACACCGACACTTAAAACGCCACGCGTAAAAGCGTCATTTTTTTTAAAACGCCTCGGGTTCGTTTTTTTTGTTTGACGCGCCGCGTCAAAAACTATCCGACCATTGAGATTGGCGCTTTTGCTCACGTGTCTGGAGCTTCTGAAGTTACAGTAAAACACAACTTGGGGGCGCTCAAACACAAAACGGTCTTGCCGAGCACACATACGTAACGGCGAAGAAGATATACAGCGTCTACACTCTGCCGGGAAGAAATAAGACGAGGAAGGTGCAAGGCAAGATGAATGTAGAGCTGTTGGTCTTGTTGTTGTCTATATAAAGAGACACCAACGAGAATAAAGAACTATATGACAAACGCGACAAACTTGCTCTCTTCTTCTGAGTGACAAGCGAGTGTCAGAAGCACTTTGTGGACCGGGGTATTTAGCGCCATCTAATGTCAGGGAATGAATTTGCATGTTGACTCAGCTCATCGTCAGCAAAATCGCTTGGGTGTGAACACAAAAAACGCGTTGAAAAACGCTGACGAATAACGCGAGCCGATGTGTACGAGGCTTTTGATTGATGTTTGATGTCTACGTGAGCATCCAGATATTAATTTGAAGACAAAAAGAATAATATCTTTTGCTTTTTGTCAGTCACTTCAGGTTTTTGTCATTTTAAAAAGAACATTCACTTCCCACAGAAGAACACAACATGAACTTTGTATTAGTCTCATACTCGCAAAGCTTTATTAAACTTAAATAGCAATAAAAAGTAATAGAAAACCGTATTAAATAGAAAAAAATCAAAATCAAACTAAATAAAACGTGTATTTTTATATTATAATTTTCCAATGCCATGCACCACTGGTGGTAGGGATGGAATTACACAAAAAAAAATATATAAAATCATATTTTGCTGTATTTTATAATAATCTTTTTTTGTGTGTGTGTGTGTTTGTATCATGTTTTATCATCTAAAGCATAATATCTACTAGCTGTCACGGTGTGGTGCAGGCAGAAGGAGATGAGGAGTCCAAAGTTCCAATGCAAACATTTGCTTACAATGATATACAAGAAGGTACAGACAGGCAGAAGGTTCACACACACACACACCACTTAGTACAACAGGGAACAGACAAAGACTGACTGAACAGAAGGGAACTAAATACAAACACAGATGAACATTGATTGACAGAACACAGGTGAAACAGATGATGATGATGATGATGATGATGATGATGATTAACTAAATGATACAGATGAACTGATAATGATGATGACACGGACATGAAGATAGGCAGACAAGTCCAATGAAACTACACTAAACAGAACACAACTGTGACATCATCTCCCATAGCGTACAATTGCTGGCATGTTTTTGGCAATGTAACCACTTCCCCTGAGATCTGGAATCATTCAAAAACCATCTTTGGATCCTTTAGTAACCACCTGCTGATATTTGTGTCAAAGTTTGCAAACTGAATCATCCTTTGGGAGACCAATTATATTAATAATTGGGAACATGAGCCAAAGGGACAACTAAACTGAAGAATCTGCCGGCAAATAACAGCATCATTTTGAAGGGCAATTTCAACTCCTCTCATAAAATGATGTTAATTAATTACCTCCATTAGAATAGGACAAGAGCAAAGGTTATTGGCAACAAAAACATTTTAACAACAATTAAAATAAAATTATTCTTAAACCAAATGCCGATACAGTGGCCATACGCATGTAAATATAAGGTATTCAATAAAAAAGACATTTGATTCAGTTCACTCAATGAATACCAGACTTAGCTGCATGCATCTTCTGTATAATGCATTGCATTACAATGCATTTATTCATTTATACACCCCATATCTATTGTATATACATCTATATGTAATGGCATGTTATGAGTACTTGATATGGCATGTTTTATGTGTTCTTTTAAGCCAAATTCCCATATGTGCAACTTATTTGGCTAATAGACATGAAATCTGATTATGATTCTGAAAGCAAGCCCTCAGACGAGTTGATTGAGAATACTGATGTTTTTTTCCACTATGACTTGCTAAATTTCCTAATAGCTCAAGCCTATGATTAAAATAGTTTTATCTGAGAAGACAGATACACTTTTCAACACAGCAATGCCTCATAAAATAAACTGCTTAATCTGACCACACATCTAGAAGCATTTTCTCGACTTTATTCAGCTTAGCCTAAATAAACCCTATATAAACTCAACCAAATCTCTACAAGCAATAACAAAAATGCCCTGTTTTACAACCTGTATGAGCTGTACTGCACCTCACTCACCTTTTGTTGCACTAAGATAAAGAATAAACAGTCTTGTGGATTCATCTCCATTTTCCCCCTCTTACTATACAAGCACAAACTGCAGAGTGATTTTGGCTGCTGAAACATGACAAGATACAGCTGTATCTGAGCACTCAAAATCCAGTGTGGTTGCCTGATACACTGCATGTGAAACAGCCGCAGGGGTACCTGGGGAATTTAGTTTGGCTGCCACAGTGGCTGTCATGCCTACAAATAACATCAGCAGCCTGGCGGACTTGCTATCAACGATCCAGTATTAGAGTGTCATCAACACACAATTCACAATTTAAATTCTCAAAACTGACCCTGCATCTGCATATGTGTACTTTCGCTGCTACACAGTATGAAAAGAGCCTCAAAATAAGTCAAATAAGTAGGGAATTGGGATGCATCTAATGGCTAAAACTCATGAATGGTTAATGAAAAAATTCCAATATGATTAAGTTAGCAATTTACACTATAGGCGAGAAAAGGTGACCACACTGAAGCAAAGCCCTGTGCTGGTTTGGAGATTTGAAGCCCTCAACATGTCTTTGTGCTCATCGGTTCACCTGGTGGGTACAATTTTAAACATGTAAGGCACTCTCTTTCATGGGGAGGAACATGAGTAACTCACCAATAAGCAAATGTTAATGCATACTTGAACTGCACAAGGGTTTATAGGAGCCTCTAGATCTTATCAAGTCCATTTACCAGACGTTTCATGAAGGTGAGGACAAATTCTGTCCATTTAACGAGGTCTACGTAAACCATTAGATGCACACTGCACATATGGATTAAATTGATCAAAAGTGACTTTAATTTTTTTTATACATTTATGTAAAAAAATAGATAAAAATCCATTTCAAATAAATACTGTTCCTTTAAACTTTCTATTTATCAAATACATGTATTAGTTTTAACACAAAAATAAGCAGCACAACCGTTTTTAACATTAATAACAATAATAATTAAAGCTGCTAGCAGCATTTAGCGGTGTTCAAGCAATTAAGGCAGTTAAGGCCTTTAAGCTCAAAAGCATCAAAAGACATTACGTTTTATGTAGCAAGCATTTAACCACTGACATCATAGATGGAAGACAATTTTTAGCATGATTTACCATGATATACCAAATCTAGTGTGATTTTTCATGATTTACCATGTTCCAGTATGATTTACCATGAATCTAGCATGATTTACAATAGTTTACCATGATATACCAAGTTCTAGGATGATTCACCATGATTTGCCTTGTTCTAGCATGGTTTACCACAATTGAACACATTCTAGTATGATTTCATATGATTCTAGCATTCATTGAAGAGATATAGGCTTTCAGGGACACATATGGCTACATATTTAAGTGACCCTATTATAGCCATCCAAATGAAGAAGTTAGACCTTTTCTGATAATCATTGATCTAGAGAGTCCAGAGAAATGCACTGCACTGATTTTTAGAATTACGATATAAAGATTATATTATCATAGATGGAAAATACCATTTACAGCCAATACAGGCAATTTACCATAGGAAATACATGGTTTTAAAGCTTTTTAGCATACAATAATTATTTATTAATTTTCATTCATTCATTTATTTAGTCATTCTTTTTATTTATTTCTTTGTGTTTTATTGTTTAAAATGTCTGTGTAATGTCATTTTATAATGAATTTGTATAGAGACTTGCATCATACATTTGGCAGGTTTATAATGAAGTACTTACAACAAAAGGTGATGTAAGAAATGAAACAAACTCTTTGCATCAGAAAGAGAAAAAAGAAAGGAAAGACAAAGAACTTTGAGATATATTAGACCATATTTGCTGCTTCATTCTCATCATATTCCAACACTTCAAGTATTGATAAACAGGTAAGACTATTTTTATCTTTTAAATTAGTTATAACTGTTATTACATTGACATAATATGCCTAGAATTCTCTGTAATATTTGTTTCTGTTATAAGGATATTCTGTTAAATAAATAGTTGCTTTTAAACACATGTTTTAGAAGTACATAATTCACTTGTAAAGTGTAAATAAAATAAAAAATCCTAATCAAATCTCATTGTCTTTAGGTACATCAAATGTCTTATCGCTGCTCTGATGACAGATCATCTTCATTTAGGACAATAATCAACTCCAGAACCAGCTGAAGATTCTATTCAATGCAAATCAAGGAATCAGTTTGACTGCAGAAAAACAATGTCCAGATCATCACACCACCATCACCATTGTGGACTACATCTGTGTGGCTCAGTTCAGCATTCAGATTATCACCATCACCATTGTGGACTACATCTGTGTGACTCAGTTTCAGCATTCAGATCATCACACCACCATCACCATTGTGGACTACATCTGTGTGGCTCAGTTCAGCACATACTGAAATGCTGACCATTCTGAAATGTTATCACAGTTTTATCTGACAGAGTTTGTTGTGTTTGACAGAGGCCAGTGTTGTCTGTCATTGAGGGTATTTTAGTGTGTTGTCCTGCATGGACCGAAGCCCTTACCACCCTATCATCCCTGAGGATTGGTCTATGAGCTGAACGCCCACTGAATTATTGTCTCTTACCATTTCATATGTCTTGTTTTTCATATGCATTTTTTTTTTTTTTTTTTATCTGTCATTAAAATTGATCTATGACTTTTAGTTTTGATTTCAATGTACCTTTTTTTAAATGGCACATTTTTCATTTAACTCTAATGAATGTGCTTACACAAATTGTTGGATATATATTTGAAATAAATGATTATATATATTAATAATAAGTTATATTTTTCTGATAATTATTGATCTAGGGAGTCAAGAGAATTGTACTGTACTGGTTTTGAACATTGATTTTAACATTATATGCTCATAGATGGAAAACAAAATGTACAGCTAACCTTATTTATTATTATATTATTTATCATAAATATTATTTCCATCATAATAAATAGCTTTAAGCATTTGTTTGTTAGCCAATGCTGAAAACTGCTTTAAAAGATTAAAAATGTCTAATGCTATTGCTCCCTCTCGTGGACAACAGCGGTATTACAATACAGTTGAAATGAATGACAGGATTTTTTTTTATTTTTTTTTTACTTATATCTCGGGAATGAGAAAGCGAAAAAATCTGAAACTCAGAACTTAGATAGTGTTAGAGGAGCTCTGTTGAACAAGACCATCGCGGTGTTCCTGGGTGATCTGGGACAGGAGTTATGTATGTTGAAATGCATATCTTTGTGGGCTTATAACTCGGGAATGCCCAGGCCAAATCGCACCATACTCGAATCGAAGCTAGATGAGGACGGGGCCTTTCCAACAAGCTCTCCCACAAGGATGTAGGTGCTCTAGATCGGGAGATACGGCCATTCAGAGTTGGGGGTCTCACGAATTAGAGATCCGCGGGTCGGGGGTTCTCCTGAGCCCCGCGACGCCAGATTTGGATCAAGAGCCCGGAGAGGACCTCACCATCAAAATTTGAGCGCGCAGTGACTTTTCGTTTTCGAGTTATGAGTGAATTTGTACTGTAGGGGCGTGGCCTGAAGGTTTCAGTTTCGTTTTAAGGCGTTAATGTTGATTTTAATGTGATACTAATAGTAAATTCTCAATAGCAATACTCCAATAGATGAATTTGGACAAAATGTGAGTGTAAATGTTAAAATTGTGATTTTTATAAAGTCTAAATAAGAATTATACTATAATATTAGTTAGTAGCAATGCAAAATGACTATTTTAAACAGCAGGGGGTAGTACAATACCACTTATTGGCTTAAGCCTTTATATTCACATCATTTTCACATTTTTAACTGCTATAAAGGGTATATTTTGTCCGAATCTGTCTGAAAAATGTTGTGCTTATTTAGTTTTACATGTTCAAACTTGTTTTTAAGAAGATATGAGCATTCATTGAAGAGATATAGGCTTTCAGGGACACTTGATCAATGCTACATATTGAAGTGTCACTATTATAGCCATCCAAATGAATAAGTTATATCTTTTCTGATAATTATTGATCTAGGGAGTCAAGAGAATTGTACTGTACTGGTTTTGAACATTGATTTTAACATTATATGCTCATATATGGAAAACAAAATGTACAGCTAACCTTATTTATTATTATATTATTTTTCATAAATATTATTTCCATCATAATAAATAGCTTTAAGCATTTGTTTGTTAGCCAATGCTGAAAACTGCTTTAAAAGATTAAAAATGTCTAATGCTATTGCTCCCTCTCGTGGACAACAGCGGTATTAAATACAGTTGAATGAATGACAGGATTTTTTTTTTTTTTTTTTTTTACTTATATCTCGGGAATGAGAAAGCGAAAAAATCTGAAACTCAGAACTTAGATAGTGTTAGAGAAGCTCTGTTGAACAAGACCATCGCGGTGTTCCTGAGTGATCTGGGACAGGAGTTATGTATGTTGAAATGCATATCTTTGTGGGCTTATAACTCGGGAATGCCCAGGCCAAATCGCACCATACTCGAATCGAAGCTAGATGAGGACGGGGCCTTTCCAACAAGCTCTCCCACAAGGATGTAGGTGCTCTAGATCGGGAGATACGGCCATTCAGAGTTGGGGGTCTCACGAATTAGAGATCCGCGGGTGGAGGGTTCTCCCGAGCCCCGCGACGCCAGATTTGGATCAAGAGCCCGGAGAGGACCTCACCATCAAAATTTGAGCGCGCAGTGACTTTTCGTTTTCGAGTTATGAGTGAATTTGTACTGTAGGGGCGTGGCCTGAAGGTTTCAGTTTCGTTTTAAGGCGTTAATGTTGATTTTAATGTGATACTAATAGTAAATTCTCAATAGCAATACTCCAATAGATGAATTTGGACAAAATGTGAGTGTAAATGTTAAAATTGTGATTTTTATAAAGTCTAAATAAGAATTATACTATAATATTAGTTAGTAGCATGACAAAATGACTATTTTAAACAGCAGGGGGTAGTACAATACCACTTATTGGCTTAAGCCTTTATATTCACATCATTTTCACATATTTAACTGCTATAAAGGGTATATTTTGTCCGAATCTGTCTGAAAAATGTTGTGCTTATTTAGTTTTACATGTTCAAACTTGTTTTTAAGAAGATATGAGCATTCATTGAAGAGATATAGGCTTTCAGGGACACTTGATCAATGCTACATATTGAAGTGTCACTATTATAGCCATCCAAATGAATAAGTTATATCTTTTCTGATAATTATTGATCTAGGGAGTCAAGAGAATTGTACTGTACTGGTTTTGAACATTGATTTTAACATTATATGCTCATAGATGGAAAACAAAATGTACAGCCAACCTTATTTATTATTATATTATTTATCATAAATATTATTTCCATCATAATAAATAGCTTTAAGCATTTGTTTATTAGCCAATGCTGAAAACTGCTTTAAAAGATTAAAAATGTCTAATGCTGTTGCTCCCTCTCGTGGACATATCTTTTCTGGAAAACAAAATGTACAGCCAATAGGCCTACAGGCAATTTGCCATAGGAAACATATGGGTTTAAAGCTTTTTTACAGTTATAGCGCCACCTATTGTCCGATCTCAATGAAACTTTGCATGCTTCTTCACCATGGTATGACACATATGCTCATCGATTTTCGTGAAGTTCTGAGTTTTTATTTATGATTTATAGGCTTTTGAGTGTATTTTGACATGCCCATTTTCTAAATTACCCTGTTATAGTGAACCAAAGGGCAAATTTCAACTTTTTTTCAATAATTATTGATCTAGAGAGTCCAGAGATTTGTCCTAGACTGGTCTGGTTCTGATCGGGCGAAAAACCAGGGACTAGTTCGCAAAAGTAGGTTTTTAACATATTTGTGAATATTTAATGAACGATTTGATTGACAGATATGGTTCTAGAGGCAAAGTTGTTCAGCATGAGGAGATCTATCGACTGATATGCATTTTATGGGGATGTGTGCAACACCACGTGATTACAGAGCCGTAAAACTCGTTAGCGCCAACTAGTGGCCGATTTCTTTCAAAACTCTTACAGACCTCTTGGGCCATGAGTTGAACATGCCTATCGAGTTTCGTTCCGATCGGACTCCGTTAACCTTGTTTAATAGGTGCTTGAAGTTCATTGGCTAATGGCGGCCATGTTTTTTTAGATACGCCAATATCCTTTTACACATACATGGCACTTTGAACCAAGACACTGCATACCAATTTTCAAGTCAATTGGACTAACGGTCAGGTGGCCACACCCCCTTTTATGTTTTTTTAATGTTATAGCGCCACCTAGTGTTCGATAGTCGCGATTTTTTTACTGTGACCTCAGATTGAACTCATGCACATGTGTACCAAGTTTGGTGAGGATATCTCATTTACTTCTCGAGTTATAGCCATTTTAGTAAAATAGGCTCCTCCCACAATGTTTGTTTTACTGCCCCTAGCGACCGTAAATCGAAATTTCAACTTTTTTTCGATAATTATTGATATTCAGACTCCAGAGAACATTTCTGCACTGGTTTGGTTCCGATCGGGCAAAAAACCAGGGACTAGTTCGCAAAAGTAGTTTTTCAACAAAATTCAAAATGGCGGAAAATCCAATATGGCGGAAATTAAATCGGAGATATACGTTTTTTAAGTCAGAAGTCCAGCTTTCCAATGATATAAGACACTTGAGTCTACGACTTACGGTTTAGGAGTTATGAGCAGTTTTGCGCAATTGGTTGCTATAGCGCCACCTATGGGCCAATCGGGCTCATAATTTGATAACCTCTCCTCGATTTTTGTACTACCATCTGACAAAGTTTCAAGTCTCTAGCATTTACGGTTTGGTCTGCACGATGCGTTTTACGGCAGAAGAATAATAATAATAATTAAAGCTGCTAGCAGCATTTAGCGGTGTTCAAGCTGTTAAGGCCTTTAAGATTTTTAAGCACACACGCATCAAAAGACATTAAGTTTTATGTAGCAAGCATTTAACCACTGACATCATAGATGGAATAGACCATGTTTTAGCATGATTTACCATGATATGCCACATTTAGTGTGATTTTTCATGATTTACCATGTTCCAGTATGATTTACCATGAATCTAGCATGATTTACCATAGTTTACCATGATATACCACATTCTAGAATGATTTACCAGGATTCTAGCATTATTTACCTTATTTACTATGATTTACCATGTTTCTAGCTTTATTTACCATGATTTACCACGTGGCTAGCCATTATGTGAAGCATTTAGAACAAATGAAGTAATAAACTCTGACAAAATATGATTGTGTTATAATAGTAATAGTTATATAAGGGATTTTTAAGAGTCTAAATATATGAATGCACATGTGAAAAGACTGTTAATAAGGAGAATGGCCAGCAGAGGGCAGCAGAAGACCACTTATTGGCTCACTTTCATTTTGAACTACTTGGTTTCCCCAGTTTTCTGGACTAAAGCAAACCAGTTTTTCCCTGTTAACTCCATTATGCACGCACACACACACACACACACACACACACACACACACACACACACACACACACACACACACACACACACACACACACACACACACACACACACACACACACATACACAAACACAAACACAAACACACACACACACACACTGTACAGGCCATTTACCATAGGAAATACATGGTTTTAAAGCTTTTTAACAGTTATAGCGCCACCTATGGTCCAATCTCCCTAAAACTGTTCACGCTTGTTAATGATGTTATGTCACATATTGTCACCAATTTTTGTGAAGTTCTGTGTTTTTATTTATGATTTATAGGCTTTTGAGTGTATTTTGAAACGCCCACTAAATGACCCTATTATAGCAAACAAAAGGACAAAATTCAACTTTTTTCGATAATTATTGATCTGGAGTGTCCAGAGAATTGTACTGCACTAATTTTGAGCATTATGATATAAAGATTATATGATCATAGATGGAACACACCATTTAAAGCCAATACAGGCAATTTACCATAGGAAATACATGGTTTTAAAGCTTTTCAACAGTTATAGCGCCACCTATTGTCGGATCTCCATGAAACTTTCCATGCTTCTTCACCTTTGTATGACACATATGCTCATCAATTTTTGTCAAGTTCTGAGTTTCCTTGTAGGATTTATAGGCTTTTGAGTGTATTTTGACACACCCATTTTCTAAACGCCCCTGTTATACCCATGGGCAAAATGCAAAAGTTCAACTTTTTTTCGATAATTATTGATCTAGAGAGTCCAGAGAATTGTCCTAGACTGGTCTGGTTCCGATCGGGCGAAAAACCAGGGACTAGTTCGCAAAAGTAGGTTTTTAACATATTCGTGAATATTTAATGAACGATTTGATTGACAGCAATGGTTCTAGAGGCAAAGTTGTTCAGCATGAGGAGATCTATCGACTGATATGCATTTTATGGGGATGTGTGCAACAACACGCGATTACAGAGCCATAAAACTCGTTAGCGCCAACTAGTGGCCGATTTCTTTCAAAACTCTTACAGACCTCTTGGGCCATGAGTTGAACATGCCCATCGAGTTTCATTCTGATTGGTCTCCGTTAACCTTGTCTAATAAGTACTCAAACTCATTGGCCAATGGCGGCCATGTTTTTTGAGTTACGCCAATTTCCTCACACACATACATGGCACCTTGGACCTAGACACTGCATACCAATTTTCAAGTCAATCGGACTAACGGTCACTTGGCCACACCCCCTTTTATGTTTTTTTAATGTTATAGCGCCACCTAGTGTTTGATCGTCGCGATTTTTTTACTGTGACCTCAGATTGAACCCATACATACTTGTACCGAGTTTGGTGAACCTACCTCATTTACTTCTGGAGTTATAGCAATTTTTGTAAAATAGGCTCCTCCCACAACGTTCTTTTTGCGCCCCCTAGCGACCGGAAATCGAAAATTCTACTTTTTTTTGACAATTATTGATAGTCAGACTCTAGAGAACATTTCTGCACTGGTTTTGTTCCGATCGGGCAAAAATCCAGGGACTAGTTTGCAAAAGTAATTTTTTAACATAATTCAAAATGGCGGGAAAATTTGCATACCGGAAATAAAATCGGAGATATACGTTTTTTAAGTCAGGAGTCCCTCTTTCCAATGATATAAGACACTTGAGTCTGGCCCTTACGGTTTAGGAGTTATGAGCAGTTACGCACAATTGATTGCTGTAGCGCCACCTATAGGCCAATCGGGGTCATACTTTCTGAAGCTCTCCTCGATTTTTGTACTACCATCTGACAAAGTTTCAGAGCTCCAGCCCTTACGGTTTGGGCTGCACGATGCGTTTTAAGTCTGAAGAATAATAATAATAAAAATCCTTACAAATACAATAGGTTTTCAGCACTTCGTGCTTGAACACCTAATAAATGTTTCTTGAGCAGCAAACCAGCATATTAGAGTGAATGCTGAAGGATTATGTGACACTGAAGTATGCTGAAAATGTAGCTTTGTCATCACAGGAATACATTACTTTTAAAATATGTTAAAACAGAAAACAATCATTTTTAATTGCAACTATATTTTTTAAAAATACTGTTTTTACTGTATTTAAAAAAAGATGCTCTTTATGAGCATAAGAGACTTTCATAAAAATCATACTAATCCCAAACTTTTGAATGGTATATTTTAAAATGTTCGTCCAATTATTGCATTCAGTCCGAATGTAATGATAGGATGTCCTACCTGCCTGTCAGCGAATGTATTTCCATACCTCCGCACACCTGCTCGCGCAGATATCACACGTTATTAGCGCAGCCCGTAAGACTATGCAGAGTTGTAGACAGACAGTCACTGAGAGCCACAAACAAACAGCAACCACTATTATTGTAATGTTATGTGATTTAAGACTTGAGTTAAGTTAACGCCATATCTCGTGCACGCCATATCTATGAGCGTTCATGTGTTTTGGAGGAGGCATGGCTTTGGAGAGAGCGCTCTGATGGAAGGGTGTTATCTTATGCTTTCAAAGGTTTAGCTAGCTATTGGTAGCGTCTCTCAAACAAAATATGTAATTAAACATAGTTGTGATGCAGTAGAAATTATCATGATGTTTCATAAAGTTACAAAATTATCCTGCAATTTGTGAATACACTGTTGAGAAAGTATAATAAACTTATATAGTAAACTCAGCGCTTATAACTGAAGAAGCACAAAAGTTATCAATCTTTTGACAAGCATATGAAAGGAGAAATCTTCATTTAGAAAACAAACAGCCATTAGACAAAATGAGGGCATCTTGAGCCCTTTCTGAAAGGAGTGTATGACAATATTCAGCAGAATCCCATTGTACAATTGCCAAACTTCAGAAGACACACACACCTCGTGCCAACTTCTGATAGACAAAGGCTCTTTGTTCCAGTTAATTGTGCCAGTCAATTGACTCAGCAAATGAGTAATCTAATTAGTATGGCCACAGAACAACAGCAGAGAATGTCAAATTCATAAAAAAATAAGTCAGTCTTCATCTTTTATGCTTTTATGATACAAAGCAAATGATTAACAAATTAACCTACTCAGGAAGAGTTCAAACTAATTCTGCAGATCCGAAGTAAACCATGCGAAAATGTAGTCTTCTCCCAACCTCTTTAAATATTCATATATCTACATTCCCCATACAGAACCATGCAAAATGACGCTGGTTTTCACCAGATGATTCCACTGTGGCTATAAGATTGGGAGTTGGAGGTGAGAGCATTTCTTCAAATTCATGGGGAAAAAGAGAAATTGCACCTTCAATACAGCATGTTTCTTTATAGCCATGGCGAAAGAGAACAATGAACAGGCTGTCAGGAGGCTCTCGAAACGTAAAGCGTCCTCAAAAGCACACTAAAACAAGCAATCAGCATTTGTATGTAAAAGTGGAAGGCTGTGTGTACAGAAACAAATTAGGGAAGACAGGTAGGACCATACATTTACAAGAAAATCTAATAATGAAGGCATGGATTACCTTTGTAAAAATGTATCAGTTTCTAACTAAACTATCATACAACTTACTGAGCATTACTTAATTAGCCCGACAATGGCAGTCATTAAGACAGACAGTCATCCTTCTCAAATGATATTATGGTGGCTAAATTTAGACGAGAGCTTTCATCGCACAAGTGATCTTCAAAATGCAACACTTGTTTCTAACATATGAGCTCTAATTTTATTTGGCAGTCAAGCAATAAGTCCTTAATTGCATTCTGGGACTTCTACCTCACTGGGTACTAAGTGCACTTGGTGGGCTTATAATTGGACAGTTTCATTCAATCCATGAGTGAGAGTCTGAGACTGAATTTTTTTTTTTGATTAAAACCCAACCAAAGTTTTCCAGCCCAATATGCCAATGTGTCAATCAAAAGACATTCCAGACAGAACTAAATCGTACAGATTCTAGTTATTGCTATTGCAGTCACACCTTCACAAGCACTTTGTGAGCACACAAAGCAATGAAGGATGATGCAAATAGGAATGCACACTTCTTTAATCCAACTAGGCATATTTTAAACATCCTGAGGCAAAAATAATAAATAAAAGTTGAAATGGCTTACCATTGTCTTCAATGGAAAAGTGGAATGCGTCGCTTGTGGCATTGTCTCCGTCTCGAAGCACGTAGCATATATGCATGTCATCAATGTCAGCTGAAGGAGAAAACATTCAAACAGATAAGTAACCTTTTTTAAACTATATTAATAAACTAAGCTGTGATGCACTTTATTGCTTTATATAGATACTAAATAGATCAAGATCCATTGTATTGTGCATTTCAAACTTTTTTCAGAATCTATTCCAGTAATATAATTTTATAATAATCACATACTCAGATGCAAACATTTCTATATACAGAATGATATATAGAAATTATATTATATTGCATGGGAAATTATATTATATTATATTGCAAGGAAATATGTTTTTTATATATATAAATGATATCTTCAGCTGTTCATGAAGTATCTTCTCTATACCTTAAAAATACATATTAGTACAGGAGGCAGGAATTTTCAAACTTTTTAATGCCAAGGACCCCCAAGTATATAGAAAATCCCCAAAAATATAAAGACAGCTTTTATATATATGTATATTTTAAGACTAATTTGGACTGATAATAGTAATGTGTGATATTAAAAACTAAATAATTGCCATATATGTTGCCATTTACTCCTGTCTTAATGTAATAATATGCACTAATGCACTGAACACACTTTAGGGTTAGAAAAGGCACAAAGAAGAACTCCTAAATGTAAAATCTTTGCAGATTTTTCCTACAAGTGTAGCCATCCCAAATGGCCCACATGATGTGAACACCACAGGAACTATTACCTAACAGCCAACGACCCATGTGTCAAAGTATAGTCTTTGAAAAGGTGAAAAGGACCATGAGAGCGCATGCAGGGTTCTATTTAGGACAGGGTCTATACCAGGTTGAAAAACGCTTTCAAATAAGGGCATATTGTCCATCTGCTCCTGCACAGAGGGTTGAAGGCACCAGACTGCATTATGTCTGATATTCGTCAGCTGGGCAGTTTTTAATTTAAAGTGAAAAAATATATATGGCACAAAAGCCATGGTACATCAATTCCCTTCTGAGTGAAAGGAGCCACAGAGCAGCAGGTTTCCAGCTGGCACCCATCTATTAATTTCTCCATTACCCTTTCTTGTGCTCAAACTTTAGAGTGCATTCATGTATTTGTTTTCTCTGAGAGGGTGTTACATCCACAGTACTAGCCTATCTTTAATATTTGATGTCAAAACATTTCTCTTCAAAGCGGTCAGCTCATAAAAATGTAAACCCATCATTTTCAAATGCCCGCAAAGGAGCAGCAACTTTATTTACTGTCAGTAGCCCACACCACCACCACCCACCACCCCCAACTGTGCTAAATTCCCTTGAAATATTCAAAGAGAATCCTCAAAAAGGAGCTTATTTAGAACGGGGACGCACAGTGGCAAGTTGAGCATGTCCCCTGCTAGTTTTGACATTTACAACTTTGTACAACTATACTAAGGCTTTCCTTGAAAGCTCAGAAAGCCCTTTATTGTAACTCTTTGACTTGTGTAACACGGTTGTATAACTGTTTGCTTTGTACTATCTATTGGTAAAAAGACTTGTAAATTATTGGTCTTAATTGATGCCAAACACATCTCACAATAGATACTGATGCCATTCTTCTGATTCATTCTTCAATGTGGGCGATTTTCCAGATAGGTTTTTCAGGGCAATCAACCCTCATAACACGGTTCAGAACACAGTTCACCAAAAAAGAAAAATTGTCATCATTTATTAACCCTCCAATCCAGGCTGCTCTTCTCCAAATAATAAAAATGAAAGAAACTTGAGGCTTTCAAGCTCCACAATTGAAAAAAAATCTATACTGTGAAACTATACTGTGTTTCATAGTGATGAACAGACTTTTTCACTAAAAATCCTTTACAATCTGCAGTAGCTCTCAAATCCAACTCGAACCATTGACGTCGATGTTGTTTGGTAATGAGACAATCCAAAGCAGTGCTGATGCACCATTTTTCTCCTCCATATAGACTTACTCACAAAGTGAGGTTTTATTTTTTAGGGACAAACTGATTAAATTTAAGTCTGCTTCTACTATTTTTATGAAAATTGACTATGATTAATATGACTTTTTGTAATTTTGCAACTCAAAAAATCCTGAGCTGATTTGCCAGTCTTCCAGGGTTGCTGGTCTGTTGGTTTTAGAGAGGTTGGTGGGCATACAGTATGTCTTCTAGTCAAGCGGAACAAGCTGGCAAAACAACTTTGGCTGGTTTAAGCATATATATATATATATATATATATATATATATTAAAAGAAGGGGTTGACTCATTTCAAATTCACTTTTATTATATGGAAATGAGCAGCCAAGATATTCTTCAAAAATGTCACCTTTTGTGTTGCATGGAAGAAAAAAACATATTTTGGGTCTGGAATGAGGGTAGATAAATGATCACAGCATTTTCATTTTTCCATGAACAATCCCTTTAATATAGTATTCTCACATTTATGTTAATCCAGTATTCTCTCACACACTATTCTGTTGCATTAAGCATTAATCGACCATTAAAATTAATCATTTTAAATTAATATAACCTATTGCATTAAATTAACATCACAAAACTTACCTTGGGTAAATGTGATGATAGTTGCATTGCCTTTTCCCAAGTTAATGAGATAGCCATGTTCAGCACCCACAGTTATTTTAAAAGTCACTGCTCCTTGAGGGCTGTCTCTATCCTCTGCCTTTAATGTTTTACTAGTGATTAGGAACCCAAGGTGACCAGTAGGGAGAATTCTTATTGTTGTGCCACCCTTATTAGTCACAACCTGCGGAACTCCGTTGTCCACCGAAAAAATAGTGATTTTCAACATCTGGGGTTTGCGAGTTGCATAAACAGTGTCAGGGAACACGTAAAAGTCTGTGTGAGTTCCGTCGGTGACCGTAAATGAGAAGCTGTCAGAAGAAGACTCGGTTCCATCGTGCTTGTAGCGGATCATGTTTTCATTTAGATCCTGCTTGGTGAAGAAAGTGACAGGTCGGGTGTTGTTAAACAGCAACTTGCCATGAACAGGCATCTGGGTGATTGTGAACTTTAAAAGCTGGTCGGGTGTATCACGGTCCTCCACTGTCAGCTCAAAAGGAGTGATTAACTTATTTTCACCTTCATTAACAACCAGTCCGTGAATGGTGACCACGGGCTTTTTGTTGTCAACATCCGTAATGGACACACGAAAGGTGCGGAACACAGGGTTGTAACCATCAGTCACCTCAAACTCAAAGCTGTCCATCTTCACCTCGTCATCAGCAGTGTGGATGTAGTATATTTTATTCCCAGCTATTTGAAGCTGAGTGAACAAACTAATGGGCATCCCTGGTACATCAGTGCACTCTAAGTGTCCTCGTATAGGGGCACGAGTGATGGTGAAAACCAAATGCTCATCAGGGCTGTTATGATCACTGGTGCTGAGCAGGTCTGTGGTTAGAGTCACCCTTCCTCCTTCTTTCAGAGAAACACCTTTGCTGATCACATCAGGGAACACCATGTCTATTCCACCCACAGTTACATAGAAGTACCTGTCAATCAAGGGGTTAATGCCATCAGTAACATCAAATTTGATAAGGTCACGAACTCCCTCTTGTCCGTTGTGAATGTACATGATCATATCTTGGTCAACATCGTTTTGTGTGAAATTCATTCCAACGGTAATGTTTTCAAGTGTTCCAAACGGTGTCCGCTTTTGTAAAAACCCTTGATTTGGACCATAACGGATGATGTAGGTCAGAATGCTGTCTTCTGTATCCAGATCAGTTGCTTTTAAAACTTTATTGTTGATTATTTTCACTTCTCCTATCTCTATTTCAAGGCCATCATTAATCGCCATCCTTGGCGTTTCATCGTCAACCAAAATTACCATAATCATGACGGTTTTCTCCACTGTGAATTTGCCATCAGTAAGAAGAACTTCAAAACTATCCTCTGTGTTTTCTGAATCATCATGCTCATAGACAATACTTGAAGCCTCTCGTATCTGATCAAGAGTGAAATTTGTTACAGGAATAGTGCCTGAGGTTAACTGATTGAGGATGTATCCATGTTTCGGAGGTTTTGAAATAATAAATGTGAGCTCACCCACTGGAACATCAGCATCAGCGCCATTTAATATTGGAGTGTCAATCACAATGTTCATGCCTTCCATCACAACAAACTCTCTCATATGGATCTCTGGCTTTTCGTCATTGGATGGGATTATCACGATTGGAAAAAAGTGTCTCTCTGAAAAATTTATCCCATCTGAACACCTGAAAGTAAACCTGTCCTCAACTGGCTCGACGCCTCTATGAATACTTTGCACATAATAAATGTGGTTTTCCCGAATGTCTTTGATGGTGAAAGCACTAATTGCAATCCCTGATCTGGATTTCTCAGAGCCTGGTGCAGGGGAGATGTTTTCTAGGTATCCTGAGGTGGGCTGCACAATAATTGTGCAAAGGAGGTCATCATTAGGGGTGTCAATGTCATTAGCACTAATATGCGAAATTTCAATGACGTTTTTCTCACCCTCCACGACAATGAATCGGGGGCCCACGAAGACCTCAGGGGCCTGACTATCCAACGGCAGAATGGTGACCTGCACACGAACCCCTTTGATTTTATTTCCCCCAACTGTCCATTCATCAGACATATCAGTGAGTGTCAAATTAAAGAAGTCGAGTTTTGTTGTCAAGCCAATTTCTCCAGTACTATGTGTATACATAACCAATCCACTAATGATGTCTGCTTGAGTGAACCTATTGGACGGCACACCATTCACTAATATTTCACCAAACACTGGGGGTTCCTCCACGATAAAGGTCAACCTGAGGTCATCAGTGTCCTCATCTCGACCCTGAATGACATTGGTAGTGATCTCAGTCGCTCCGTTCTCCAAAACATCTATGTAAGAACCAATAGTGCCCTCTGGAAGACTGATAGTTGGTGCTTCGTCATCAATAGGCTTCACATTGATCCTAACTGTGATTGTGACAACGTGGACACCGTCGCTGACATCAAGTTGGAAGAAATCACTGGTCGACTCATCACCATTATGTATGTAAGATATTCTGCCATTAGATATATCGTCCAAATTGAATGAATTCCCTTTAGTCATATCAGTGAATGTGTATTTCACCTGACCGTGCTTTGGAGGCTGGGTGATTGTAAACAGAATCTGTGAGCTGTCCGTGTCTGCATCTGTGGTGTCCAGCTCAGCACGTGTGATGACATGCACCCCTCGTTCTTGCAGGGTAAAGCCTGTGTTGGTGATCTGGGGAGGCTTGTTGTCAACAGGCTGTAAAAATATAGTGAAAATTCCATTGGCACTGTTTCCCGACATGTCCTCGACTTTGTAATGGAATTGCACCACATGTGGAGTTATTCCGAGCTCTAGATCAGGAGGCTTGTAGGCTATCTTGTGATGGTTTATCTGTGCCTGAGTGAACTCGGTGACCTCTGAGTTTGGATTCTCAGTTAGAACGATGCTTCCCAGAATGCCAGGGCTGTTCTCATCTGTGTCAGTGGGTGGCTGCGTAATTGTGTACTTCAGGTCCCTGTCTTCCGAGTCCAAGTCTGTGTAGCGCAAGAATTTCTTTCGAAAATGGGTGAGCTGGTACTCGTGGACAGTCACTTGCAGGGTGGTCCCGGGGTACAACTCTGGGGGGATATCATCAATGGGGAGAACTTTGATGATGAAAGAGTTCTCACCTGATTGGTTCGGTGGGTCATTGTCATCTTGCACACGGAAAACAAACTGGTCCATGATGGTTTTTGTATTATGTGGTCCGACATGCCTGTAAAACAGCTTTCCTTCTGTGATGTCATACTGGAACCACTCGGTCACTACTTTCTCATACATCTCGTCCTCGGCATTGAACCTCCATGTGGATGGATCCTCTGGTGCATCTGATTGACGAAGTATCACTTCTCCGATATTAGAGGAGGGAGGCACAATGATGAATTTGATAGTTGAATCCTCAGAGTCTATATCTGCCGCACTAAGCATTAAAGGAGAAATGGGCATCATTTGTTTTTTAAACAAAACTAAACCTGTGTTGGCATTGATTATGGGAGGTTCATCATCAGTTGGCACCACTGTAATGGGAAATAGAAACTCAACTTCATTTTTGCCATCTGTCATTCTGAAAATGATATTATCGCTGTATGTATCGCTGCCATCATGCTGGTAGATGACACTACCTACATCAAGATCTGCTGGGGTGAAAAATTTTCGCCTGGACCCCAGAACTGTGAGCTCTCCGTGGCGGAGCCCATTAATAACTGTGATTTGGACGTTGTCTAAATTGTCCTCATCGCTAATTTGTAGGTTTTGTGAGCTGGACAGTGGCCTGGACTGACCCTCATAAAGCAGTTGTCCAGTGTTACGGGTCACAACCGGTGCTAGAGTGTTCATGGGCTTAACCACTATCATGAACGCAAAAGGGTCTGATATAGCCCCCTCAGTGTCTACAACTTCAAATTCAATTTGGAAAATTCTCTCTGCATCTGAATCCACAGAGGGAGGCTTGTAGGCGATTTTAAGATCTTTCAGGTCTGCTTGATAAAAAGACGTGATGGGCAAATTCCTGTCATCTGTGCTTACAATGTAGCCCTCCTCAAAGGACAGCGGAGAAGTGATGTTAAAGATTAAATCATCAGGATTAGATTCCACATCCTCAGCGGCAAGCATGTCGTGGGTTATTGCTGTCATTACAAACTGGTCGACTTCCATCATCATCATTGCTACAAAACTCGGTTTAGGAGCTGTGTTTTCCTCACCCTCTTTTATAAGCACCACAATTTGGAAAAACTCTTGTTTAAGTACATTCACTTCTTTGTCTTGTAACTCTAAATACATGGGAATATAATCTCGGTTTGGAGAACGATGTGCAAAAGTGTGCTGATAACGAATGTCCATTCTGACAAATTCATCACAGTTCACTGGTTTGCCTAATTTTCCATTATCAACCAGCTTTCCATACCTGGGTAATGAGCTGCCACTGGCCAGAGATGTAACTTTACACAAATGAGCATTTCTATCATAAGTAAACTCCAGGATTTTCTTATCAATAGGATTACTCATTCCAAGCAGTTTCTCTACAACTACAGGCATGTGTTTGGTGAGAATCTCAAGCTGAGTGAAAATCACCTCCACTTCCATCATAAAGGGAATGATGACTGTATCAGTGTGAGTATCATATCTGAGCTGAAGTCTTACTCTGTCTTTTGAGGGGCTCCTGGATCCGAAATGCGAGTACTTTACATCATTGGGACCAAATTCACAAGGAAACTTTTTCGGGGACAGCTGTCCCGGTCTCTGTGACAGTGGGTCACTATCCAGAACTGTTATGGTGCACTTGTCTCCGGGCTGAACTTGGATAACCAGATCATTGATTGGATCAATATAAACAGATCTGCCAAAGGGGACTCGTATTCCATTATTGGCAACAAGAATAGCATCCTCTGAAAGTTCAGATCTTAAACCGTAGGTTAATCCCAAACTCTCAAATCCCTGTGTAGATGCATGGCGAATCAAAGTCAATATAAAGAGAAACAAGTGCACATGACACGCTCTACGTTTCCGCTGCTCTGTTATACTCCAAGCCATTTGTAATGTGAGCCAGAATTACTCATTCACGTTCGGCACAATCCGTGGCAAGATGAGAAAGTGAGAAAAGTTAAAGCGCACAACAGAAAAATCTCCCATTCGCATCCGCGCAAAGGTGCATCATTCTCCCTGAGCAGCTCGCACTCTGAATAAACTTCATGCCTCGCGGAGCCGTAAGAGGGAAACCACGCCCCGCTCTCACGCTATTGACTAAACTTTACAACGGAATTCGTTCGGAGAGCTCTGATTGGTCGCACGTACTGTCACACAAAGGCAAGCGGGGACAGATCGGCATGTATTCAGAAAGAATGACTTGTTGTGGCGTATTATGGCAAGCCATATTAGCATTCCTTCCTTTAAACTAACTACTATCTATTATTATTGTAGCCAACTTTAAGTTTTTCATCTGTGTAGGCTATATTTTGAGCAAAAACTGTATTTTCGTTCTTTTCTATTTCACGACCTGTCGAAACGAAAACCTGTCAGAATTAAACAACGTTTAATTAATATTAATCCGATTTTAAATGTATAGTTTTGAACCAGTGCTATAAGCTTCAAAATGAAATAACAATGACATGAAATCCAGCACTTCTGAACTTGTAATAGCCTATAATTGTAATCTAAAATGATATTTATGCATGACTACTTTTTTTCTACAAAAAAAAAAAACAACCAATAGCCTAGTAACACATCTTACCACATTTTGACAGAATTTGGCACAGTCATCACCATTTGTACGGAACAGGTAACCAATAATTCCCATCATATGAGTGTGCAGATAATCAATGGTGATGTATTCCATAATTCTGAAATTATTTATTATTTGGTTCCATGAAATAATCAGAACAAAACAATAACATTCTTATTACCAAATAGCATTGGTAACACTTAACAATAAGGTTTCATATGACATTAGTTAACATGAACTAAAATAAACAATACTGCATTTACTAATCTTAGTTTATGATAATTTCAACATTTTGTTAATGCATTATTAAAATCAAAAGTTGTATTTGTTAACATAAGTTAATGCACTGTGAACTAACATAGAAAACAATAAACAACTATTTTTATTAACTAACACTAACAAAGATTAACGAATTTTAGGAAATATATTTCACACTGTTAATTCATGTTAGTTAGGCTATGTTAAATGAGACCTGCAGCAAGCGTTACCATACCATGTTAATTCTGGAACAACTGAAAAGGATAGATAAAAACCTGGTGTTCTTCATTTTGAGCAATGCAGTTTGCTTTGACAGCTATTTTTTAAGTGAAAAATAGTCAGAAAGCATAAAACAAATTATGTAAGATGATGTAAAGATTTTTTCATTTCTATAATGCTCTAATGCATTACATCTGCTGTGCATTGTGTCAGCTCTCTCTGGTGGTGAAAAATAAAATCATGAACTTCATTGTGCAGTAGATCTTATGAGCTTCACTGAGACACACTTATTGCAACAATTGTTCTGTTCTTTGCAATATGGTGAGTTTTATTCTAACATTTCTCTAATATGGGTTAGGAAAAAAAGACACGCTAATTGACACCCACACAAAATAAATATTTCCACATGTTATTTATATATATTTTGGCCAAATAAAAGGCAATCATTCTGTAACCTTGAAAACAACATGTTGTCTTTAAAATATCCTCTTTACAAAACTAGACTACTAACACAAATTAGTCCGAATTTATTAAAATATTCAGCTGCTTTTATATTTTAAGAATGGGTCTCTTACATTTGGGTTCCTTAACATAAAAAAAATTGTAGTGATATATTCTGTCATTCAAATATTGCATTGTTCTATTCCAGCTATATGATACCCTCTAAATAAGACTCTAAATCAGGCATATCAGTTATTTAGGTCAAATGTTCCTTGGGATTGTAGCTGTATTTCACACATGCGATGGGTTTTATTGACTGATAAGACGTGCACATCTTTCTGTGCAGCTGCCAAAGGATGTGAGAGAACAGAGCAGGTGTTGGGAAGAGAGGAAGAGATGAGAACATAAATTATACACTCAACAGCGGCCTTAAGTCAAAGCATAATATTTTATTCAATAAATGCGATACAGTTTGTAATACAGTAATGCTTGCATGGTAAATTATATAGACATAATCACCATGCTTACATAAGTGCTTACATTTAACCCCTAAATGCATGAATATTTCACCAATCATTATTATATTCGGGTCCACTCGGATCGATATCTAAAACGGATGGATGGATTTCTATATTGCGATAATATAAAAAAATAAAAATAAAATATCTCATTTCGTTCAGTACTTGTTCTGCAGTAAATCGCTCAGCCATTTCTTGCTGATGATTTTTCATATTCTTTTGTTTTCTGCCTGCGGTAACTATAAGTGAAACGTCACTTCATCATTGTGTGTCAGACATCGCCACCTTGTGGGATAAAGAGTGAATTGCACTTATTCAGGCATCAAAGATTAAATTATTGTTGTGCAAAAAAAATACTTACACTGTTACACACCCCAGGTCGTTAGCAACCTTATACAATTAAACTAGAAAATTAAAGGAAAACAGGCATTATTGTAAAATTGCTCAATGAATTGATTGAGGAATAACTTGAAGGTTGATGTCTAACATTAAAAAATGAATGAGGAGGAGGGTAGTAAATGACGTCCCGTGTCACTAAAGACCTGAGGCATGTGTTTAAGGGTTAAGATGGTTTCTTTGGCGGACATAAACAGGGTTATATAAAATGTCTACATACATTTTATATGATATACACTTTTACAATTTATCCAACCAGAATGAAAAATTCTGCATAAATGATACCATGAAACCAATTTTAATTAATTACATTTATAAACATCCCTGCCATAAATGCACAAATGAACCTCCATCTACACATAAAGTCAGACAAAATCACACAGCCAACTATTCTGGCATCCTGCTGTTTGGCTGATGTTTCCAGAAAGGCTTAAAATTATCACAGAGGAATTCAGCCCTGTCAACACCCCCAGTGTGAATCAGACAGATCAGATTAGAGGTGCCTAGTGCTGATTTATGGACCTATTTCCCATTTTTTAGCTATTTTTTTCTATTTCTAATGCACAATCAGAAGAACTTAAATGGTCTTCTTTGTATGCCGCATTCTATTGTGTTTTCTCATATGAGTCTTGCATGAAGAATGAAAAAGGTTTTCCCAGCTCTGACTTCAGGGAAATGGTCAAAGTGAAAGCTCTATGAGTGTTTATCATCGCCTGGCTGCTGCCGTGTATTTAACATAATTGTTATTTTGGTCTTATTGGATGTGTAGGAAGCTGCAGATGTTCACAAAAGATGAAAGGCAGCAGTGAAACAGTCAGCAGTTTGAGCGTTAGTCAGCCTATATTTTCATGTGCATTTAAAACAGATTTGATAATTTTTCATTAAATGCTACATCTTTTATATCTTTAGCTTTTACATAGTCATGTTACAGAAAAACAACGTGTAAGAGACTTTGAAACCTCCTACATCCTCTCGCATGAGCCCAGATTATTGTCATTACCTCAGTCTGATCCTGTCGACAATTACAGCATGAGCTCTCTACATCTCTATTGATAGAGTATAAACCCAGTATTACCTGGGTTTCAATTCAAATCCATTTATTTTCTAAAGCACTTCCTCTAGGGGACTTTCCACTTGGGATTGTATGTTCTCTTCGAGGCTTGATTTAAGCATATACCCTTCCTTGCTATTCGTCTTCTCTTTGATGCATAGTTTTTCCAGAACATCATGTGGTTTTGTGCCCAGACTTGACATGTTGGTCAGGGAATTTGTTCCCTGAGGGTGTACTTACACCTGGTCACTTCATGCGTTTAGATCAATACTGTAATCTGACTCAGAACGCACATTACATTTTGGCCATATACAATATACTGTTCAAAAGATTGGGTTCAGATTTTTGTTTTCTTTATGAAAAAAAAAATGCATTCAGCAAAAAGTGAGAGTAAAGACATTTATGTTTGAAAATACTATAATATTTCTGCATCAAGTTCTGTCTTGTTGATGTAACCTAGTGGTTTTCAATGACAAATTATGACACACAAACATTACCTTGCATCATTCATAACTAAAATAATTAAAGCAGACACTTGTCTTGTCTCACATTTGAAATCATTAGCCTATAAATTAAAATGGCTTAACAGGAGAATTGAATAGCAATGACATCATATGGATGGATCATCACAGAAAACATGCTGTGCTCTTGGATGCTGTTGATTTTCCATTTGGAATTCAACGTTCATAGCTGCCTAGCCCCACAGTTGTCATTCTGCCTTTCCACTGCAACAATTGCTGAGCTTATCGGGTCTATTTTTTGCTCGAAATGCACTCGGTTGTGTCTCATTACTGCTATTTTAGTTCACTACTGCACTCTGTCTTTGATTGGACATGCTTTCCATCCGGAAGAGGGAAGTTTGTAGTAAAAACATGTCAAGGCAATTTTATGGCAGGCGAGTTCAGGTCGGCAAACAGAGGTCAAAACAGAATATGTCAGCGGTGCAGATGTCTGGGCTTGTCTTTGAGTCTATAAGGATAGGGTTGAGAAAACTGATTTAGAGTGAAAACATAAAAACGTTTACATCATCTATAATTATAGTTTTAGATCTACAATCAAGACATATTGTTCATATGCGTTTGCATAAAATGGTTTTAGTGAGTTGTTCTGTGATTTTCCATAAATATGCTACATTCTACATTCACACAGACATGGCCAACGCACTTTATGGCGTGTAATACGCTACCCAAGGGGTTTTCAGTGCGTAGCATATGCACGCAAAAACCATTTTTGGCGTATAAATGCCACGATAAATAACATTCGTGGTATTGATACACACTTTCATGAGACTGCGTTGGCCGGTATGCCTTTTCCCCGATCTCTCTGCTTCCAGGAGTTCTGGAGAGGGTGCGTGGAGACGGGATCAGCCTACTTCTAGTAGTCCCCGTACTGGCCGGCCCGGGTATGGTTTTCAAACATCATAGCACTCCTGACCAGCCACCCAACGAAACACTGCGTCCCTCCGTCACGCCTTCCCCTGCCTGGGAGCGACTTGCTTCATCACAGAAGCTAACTCTGTTGTGTGCCGGCATCCCTTTGTAGCTTCCGTGTATACAGTCACATGTTATGTCATAACGCAGCACCAATCAGGATTGTATTAGTTTCATTCATACTTCAGATGCATTACGCTAAGGGTGTTCCCCAAAGTGTCGTATCGACGCAGTGTCGATACAGTCGTAACCCGAGACGTTTTTTAAAGTTAAATCTGTCTCTAATTAACACTGTTATTATAATCAAAGTGGTTCACTTTTATATTGTACCCAATGTGATTTATCTACATGATATCTTGTTTTGAAACTTTCAAATTTTCCCAAAACTATATTTGCATGAGATGAGTATAACTGATGCTGAAATAGTAATGAGCAGAAAGATAAATTCATATTAAAGTTGCGCCGGAGGAGGCGCTTAGAAATAAATTAGTCATAGATCATTAACATCAGAAGTTACTCAGTTATTAAACAAGTTCGCTCAGGAGAAACCCCTCAGACCCTAAACTTTTAAACAGTTGTTAATAAGTCTCAGGGCCTCCAGCTGTTCAGTGGTCAGTAAGGCGCATTAGGGGTCGTTTGTTATAATCCTGTTTTGGGCCAAATCTACATCCACACCCAGCATGATACAATTTCTGCCTGATGGACCCTCATGCTGGCACATGGTCTACACCCACTCTCTACTGCACACTGTAGAAAGAAAATGTTTTAGCAGAAATATGTTTTGTATTATAGCATTTTGAAAGCCTAAGGTCTTTTAACACATAAATATTTAATTTCAAGTGATTTATTTCCCATTGTATAATAGTGTTTTTTGCTTCTCTGCACAATGTTTTTTTTTTTTTCTTGTTACATTTTGCAAATGCCATCATCCCTTTTACTTAACAAGTTTATTGACAGAGTGACCAAGGTCTGTAAGTGTTGTTTGGAATTAATTAAAAATTTTGAATGAAGAGTAAATAACATTTTACATGCATTTTACATAATACTGCACACTGCATCCGTTTAAAACAAGGTCTGATTTATATTCCTTAAAGTGTATCATCCAAACAAATGAGTCTATATGTAACACTATACTGTATGAAATTCATAACAGTTTCAATACTAAGAGCACAAAGAAGCAATACTCTCTGGTTTCTTACAATTGCATTATTTCAGAGTCCCGTCAAACTGCCTGCTAAAGGTTAACATCAATGGCAGCTAATGCTTCTTTGTTTTGGGGTTGACAAAAATATTTTCACTGTTCCCTGCTTGGCATTAATTAAGTACAACATTAATCTTTCATTGAGCTTCTCAAAAGTTCCAAAAGTTAAGCTTTTTCCACTAGACTTAACAGCAGGTATGACACTATACAGTCCAAAATGTCTGCCTCGAAGGATTGATTTTTTTTCTTTATCATTATTTTTTATGTTGAGTGGATGAACTGGCATTTTGTACTCATGTTGTACGGAACTATTTAGATTAGAACACCTTACACCCTCAACTCAAATTCACTGTTTCAGAATCAACATAAACTCCCATTTAAACCACTGGCAATTACTTTTTAACCAGGGCTAATCATGTTAAGTCTGGTTTGTTAACATATGATCGTTCATTCCCGGGTATACGTTGACAGAAAGTCAAGTCAGAGAGATTTTCTCAGTTCTTAATCCTGCTCCCTCACAGGATTCACAGTGTTCTTGAAAAAGTAACTTATAAGAATGTTATTCGCATGGAAGCCTACCAAATGGTAAAAAGCATTACAGTTTTTTCAACTCCTTACACACATTTTCAAAACCTTTTCTCTTTTTTTCAAAACTTTATACACAAATCCAAGAATTGCACACACAAAATGCAAATTGCCTCACATTTCTCACTGTATTCAAAATATCACAAACACAGCAAATATTTGTCTTACGTTGCAAACACCTTTCCCATAATATAATATTTTTGATATCATAAACAGTTATTCAAAACCTAAAACTCTTCTTTAACAAGCTTCTGTACATTTCTGTACGATATTGAAAGTAATTGGCAGATAGATGTTAAAAAAATCATGGTAAACAAGATTGAAACTAAACTATTAATTTGTTTACTGTAAGCATTTGTGGTTGTGAATAAAGTATTGCACAGTTTGAAAAACCTATAACTTGACCTTTGGGTGTTTGCACATGTGAGGAGTTTGTGTGTGGCACTGATGAATTAGAATGGCATTTTGATAGGTTGTGTTTGAAAAAGAAAATCAAGATTTTTTATGTTAGATTTCTGTGTGTTACATAGAGAATCACCTGTTTGTCTTGTCTAAATTCTTTGTCCCCCGGTTTCAAAATCAAGGCTTTTACCTAGTTCCAGACTAAAATGCATATGTTTTAAAGTAACTTGCACTGACATATCTTAAAATATGTCACTGCCATTTTTTTTTCAAGATGCACATCAGTAATGTGTTTTTCTAAGGCACATTTATAAGAGCTACTTAAATGTCACAATGGGCACACCACTCACACACCAATCAGAACCTTTAATAGATAGATAAAAGGGCCAGAGTCAGATCATTGGGTTTTGGAACAATGGATCCAGAATAACATGAAGGAAGAGGTTGAGGACACTGGAGTGGAAGATGATGATGAGGAGGAGGAGGAGGAGGAGGAGGAGGAGGAGGAGGAGGAGGAGGAGGAGGAGGAGGAGGAGGAGGAGGAGGGAGGAGGAGGAGGAGGAGGAGGAAAAGTAGATGGGAGTGGAGGAAGAGGAAAAGTAGGAGATGGGGGAGGAAGGAAGAGTAGTTTGGATTGGAGGAAGAGGATGAGGAAGACGAAGGCCACTCTAGTTGCCCATGTCTTTGCCCATGGTATGACTATGAGGGAGGCTGGGCAACGAGTACAGCCAAACTTGAGTCGCTTCACCGTCGCATCTATCATAAGAACCTTCATGGAGAAAAACAGGTATAGTAGATGTACTTCAGACTGCTCTCTACTGTAACTTTTGAGAGCAGTACACTGTGATGTTACAACACATACATGCATACTGTAGCTGTTGCCCTATTCTGTAATAAAAAGAAATGCATCAAATTGCCTCACAGAGAGAGTTTTCTGAATGCTTCCATGTTGTAAAAACGATGTGCTACAGTTACACTAATCAGTACTTCTTTTTTTTCTAGGACACAGATATGATGAAATGGAAGAAACCTGCCAAATATTTCAGTTGATGCGTGCCAGCGGGGAACAGGCATGCAAGCGGATTTTACCCCCGCTGCCTGGCTAGGGCAATATAGCCTGTGATGCTGACAAGATTCTCTGGCCTGTCCCAGACCAAAGACAGGATGATGGGGCAGAGTTTTTATGTGTGTGTGTGTGTGTGTGTGTGTGTGTGTGTGTGTGTGTGTGGTGTGTGTGTGTGTGTGTGTGTGTGTGTGTGTGGTGTGTGTGTGTGTATTAAGGTATAAAATGTTTGCAAATGTATCCATTGGTTGTGTCTTTTGTGGTAATCATGTGAGAAGGTTTGTGAGGGGGGGGGGGAACCACAAGCAACATAACTTACCAGTTTTGGAAATGTTTTTTGAATTTATTGCACCAGTGTGTAAGACTACGTTGTAGTGTGTGTGTTTGTGAGGGCTTGTGTGTGATGTCTGAGGGCAAAGCTTGTTTTTTTAGCAAGAGTGAATGGTTTTGAGTGTAGAGCTTCATTTTGACCTGAAAATGTGATGTTTGGGGAATTGGGTGAGACGTTATGGATTTGTGTTTACTGTACGTCCTTACCCTTAACGGTAAGTCCTCTAGCCGGACCCAGCTCTAAGACGTGATCCTGAGGAGGAATAAACATCCTAATTTTTATTTTCTTTATTTTTTGATAGCAACATGGTTGCCAGTATTCATCATAGGTGTGATTTCTTTAGTTGTGTTTGTGTTTTTTGTTTCTTCTTTATTTGCAAAATGTTTACTACAATAAAATATTTTTTTTGTAACCACATGCCCTGGACACTGTGTTCTCCATTTTTCTCTGAAGTGTTTAATGAATGATCTGTGGTGCGTATAGTATTGACTGATGTGTCTATGATCTGAAAGCATTGTTTGATTTTGAATTCAGGTGAAATGGTTTTGAAGCAATTGTTTGATTTTGCCAGAAGAGTCAAGTGTTTTTGTTTTAGGTTTTGAGAAAACGAGTGATGGTTTCAAAAATGTGTTTTAGAAATTCAGAAAAACTGTAATAAAAACAAAGAGAAAATCACTCACTGCTCTGAGAACATTAATCACAGCTTTGATAAGTACTATCAATGAATAAATTACACAGTGAAGTTTATATAGTGTTTTATTTTCTTGAAAGCTTCTGTTAAATACACCTGTAGCTGAAAAAAAAAGCACTGTTTATTTCATTTGTATATATGTTGTGTATATGTAATGTGTTACTTTGTTCTTATCTTTTAATAACAAAGAAAATAATGACAAAGATTTTTTATCTTCACCACTTTGGAATATCTGGCATATGCCTGTGCCGGTGTACGTGCCGGTGCTGGTGCCAGTGTGGTCCGTGTCAGTGGTGGTGTCTGTAACGGTGTGTCCATGTCAGAGCCGGTGTCCGTACCGGTGTGTCCGTGTCAGTGCCGGTGCGTCCGTGTCAGTGTTCATGTTGGTATCCGTGCCGGTGTGTCCATGCCCGTGCCCGTGTTGGTGCCGGGGTCTGTGTCGCTGTGCCCGTGCCCGCGGTGTCCTTGCCAGTGTCTGTGTCCATGTCGGTGTCCGTGCCGGAGTGTCGGTGTGTCCGTAGTGGCTTAATGGAAGTTTATTCTATTAAAATCATCACCCTGGTTCACTATTGAGTTTAGGGCTCTTAAAGCTAAGAACAGGCAGCTGGAACGACAATATAAAAAATCAGGTCTCACTGTCCATAAACGTGTACGATGAGCATTTGGTTCAGTACAGCGAAGCCCTCAAAATAGCAAGAACTGAAAAGTCATAAATGATGGTACTACAAATCCAAATAAGATGTTTAAGGCAATCAACAAACTCCTTAAACCTGCCAATTCACTTATTTGTTCCTCTATGCAGCAGTGCAAAAAGTTTTTGAAATTCTTTGCTGACAAAATTTTGAATATTTATCAGCCATTACTCTGTTTCTCTGTGTGCACCTCCTGAGATTTATCCCTTAAATTGGCCTTCTAGTTTTAAAATGGTCACCAAATTAATTATGACGATGAATTCCACATGTACTCTGGACCCTATTCCAATTTATAATCTCAAAGAGTATCTTTCATCTATCAGTCCTCTCATTTTGAACATTTTTAACGCTTCCCTTATTACTCGACTTGTTCCCCAAGCCCTTAAGGTTGCTGCCATCACAGCCGTTCTCAAAAAGCCTGGGTGTGATGTGTCTGATCTGTCTAACTACAGGCCTATATCTAATCTTCCTTTTTTGGCGAAGGTTCTGGAGTTTCAAACCCAGTTTGTTATTTTAGAAAACAATAAATCTAACGTCGGACAGGTATGTCATGGTGTTTCTCTCAGGGGTCTGTCCTTTTTAATATGTACATGCTTCCTCTAGAGCATATTATTAAAAAGCATGATTTGGAGTTCAACTATGCTGATGATACCCAAATCTATATTAGCACGAAAACTAATATCACAGGTATCTCTGCAACACTTTCTGACTGTTTGCAGGTAATTAAATTATGGATGTTCCACAATTTTCTTAAATTGAATGGTACAAAGTCAGAGGTAATTTTAGTTACCCTTGCAGCCAACTGCAACGGTAGAAATTTCAGTTTGCCCCTTGAAAATAATGTGGTATTTCCATCCTCTCAAGTTCGTAATTTTGGTGTTATTTTTGACTCTCACTTGATTCACATATCAAGAGCATTTCAAAATCTGCATTTTATCATCTCAGGAACATTGCCAGGATTGGGCCTTTTCTTTCATTACCTGATGCAGAAAGGATTGTCCATGCACTCGTTACCTCTAGGGTTGATTATTGTGAAAGCCCAAAGCCCAACAGTGCTAAATGTCAATGCACTGACCACTTGGCCATATGTAGCGGACTTCACTCAGCACCACAAAAGAACCACCGACACCAGGCTCTTCAGGGGGATTACGTCTGCAGTTTATTAAAGACAGGACAGGAATTAACATCACACTCTCACACTCAGTTCTGTAGTCTCTGTCTCGCTCAAATCCAAAGCTGTTCTCATGATATACTCTGAAAATACATGAAAATAGGTCTCAATCTAACATAACAATGACATATGATCGTATAGTGGTAATAATGTTTGTTACAATATGACATACCTGCAGTTTATTAAAGACAGGACAGGAATTAACATCACACTCTCACACTCAGTTCTGTAGTCTCTGTGAGAAGTGCAAAAAGATAGAAAAATAAAACCCTGCCCCATTAACACCATAACTGCATCTGCCATCACTGTTTCAAGTATACACTTAACTACAAATACACATTTTTCGACGGATAAAGACAATATACATTGACATGGACAACTGCATGATATTATAGAAACGTAATCCACCCTTTTTAACTATATTTGAGAATTATATAACTGTAGAAACCCGCCGTTCAAAATGGCGCGCGGGCGGCAATTTGAACCAACGCAATAGGGGTTATGCCGAATGCCCTGCGTTCGAACCGGAAAACGGGTCTAAGCATTTCCGGTTTTCACTTCTGTTCACATCTGCAGCGGCATATTACGTATGTATATGTGCAGCGGTATCTGTTTGGTGATCTCTGAGGTAACTGTTCATTTTGTGTTAATTTTCGCTTATTGTAATAAAATTCTTATTTCTGATCAAAATGTTGTGAATTTGTTTTAATTAAAATGTCACGAATACTGAAATAACAGAAACGGGACCATCCGAACAATAGTAGGCTACTCTGGGCTTTGGACGTTTGTTTGGCAATACGGTGTATAAAGGTCGCCATTACTACACTGTTGTGCCGATAGACGAGTATCAAAGCTCAGTCCGTTTTTACTTTCACTTTCAGAGAATGAGCGCGTTTACATGCACATTCTTAACCCGATTATAAGTTACTGAATAAACTGACAATGCATGTGGTCATGTAAACGCTAACCCGTTTTCCTTTATCAGAGTCAAGTCATAAGTTTAAGTATAAACCGAGCGAATCAGCTGATTTTTGCCCCTAGGCTCTGATTTCCCCCGGCATTTAAAACACATTAACCCGGCCGCGTTCTTTTGGCTTATATTGAAGTGGGCATTATGTGAAGTGCATCCAGACAGAGAGAGAGCACTGGAGGACATATATCGCAAACTCCGACTCTTTCTTGACCAAGAAATTATTAAAACGTGTTTTCATCTAGTGCAGAAGTAAAGTCAAATGCTGCATCTGTATGGCGCAGAGAATGCGTGTCAGTAACGTTCAATTTCCCGCTGACATGTTGAAATACTCAGTCATATACAACAATGATTAGGATCTTTTTTTTTACCTCACTATACCGGTAAATAACCTTATTTAGCCTATTAATAATCACTCCACCTTTGCTAGCAAAATATAAAAAGATTATCATATAAAACGAAGTAATAAAAAAGCAAATTAATGAGTAAATAAGCAAGTTTAATAACCAAGCCCCGTCCCCCTCACGATAATATCGTGTATCGCCGATCTCACAGGTTGACGATAGGACGATAGGATATGAAAATTGAGCATATTGCCCAACACTACTACACTGTTTACCCTATGTGTTTACCTCAGCAGCTGACGGCCGGAAGTAGTTATACCCGTTTTGTAGAACCCGGAAGAATGTTGCGCATAACCCCTATAAGACCTCATTAACACAAAACTTGGATTATACACAAAAATAACGACATTCAAGCACATTAAGTGACTCAAATCAGCATTAAAACATGTCATCCTCAGGTATTGATCAAAATTTCAACTTAATGTATTATATATTAGGACTTTACTTCAGAGCTCATTTACACATACCTGTCTCGCTCGAATCCAAAGCTGTTCTAAAAGCTTTGAGCGAGACGCGATTGGAGGACACAAGTGGAAATGACGTCACTTAGCTATAAAACTCATTAAATTATTTTAAAACAAAAAAACGAACATTTTTCCCATATTCTATAAAGAATATGAACAGCAATATATGCAAAGAAAAAGAAAATACAATAGAAATAAATTCAAGAAGGATGACAAAGTTTGCTGGAACGGTCACAAAATTCAAAACACTACACATAGAGACCAATTTGATTAACAGTTAGATGAATATTAGAACATGGGGGAACAGAATCCAATGGCAAACAATCCAGTTGTCAGAATCGGTTCCCCCACACCCACTATGAGAGGTGATGTAGTGGCTTAAAAAAAGGCTTATTCTATTTTGTGTGTGGAAGGAGCTTAACTGGCATCAGTTTAAAGAATAAGTTTTTTGCCGTTTTTGCCTTATTATGATAGCACAGTATGGGATCCAAAAAAATCCACGAGGCAGGACTTGATCTCGGGTCGCCCAAAGACCAACAGTGCTAAATGTCAGTGCACTGACCACGCAGCTATAGGGACCAATTTGATCAACATCAGTTTGATGAATATTAGAACCTCTCTGTGTAAGAAACATGGGGGGAACAGAATCCAACAGCAAACAAACCAGCTGTTGGAATCCATTCCCGCACTCCTATTATGAGAGGTGTTGATGTAGTGGCTTAATGGAAGTTTATTCTATTCAGTGTGTAGATGGTGCTTAACCAGCATCAGTTTGATACATATTAGAACCTCTTTGTGTAAGCAACATGGGGGGAACTAAATCTGACGGCAAACAAACCAGCTGTCGGAACCCGTTCCCCCACTCCCATTATGAGAGGTGTTGATGCCGGCGTGTCGGTGGAGGTGTCCGTGCCTCTGTCGCTGTGCTTGTGCCTATGTGTCCATGTTGGTCAGCCTATGATGTGTCCATGCTGGTGTTGGTGTGTCCCTGCCTGTGTCGGTGCCGGTGTCCGATCCGGTGTCCGTATCCGTGTTGATGTGTCGTGCCGGGGTCCGTGCCGGTGCCAGCATCCGTGCCGGTATTAGATCTACACCAACGTTCAAAAGTTTGGGGTCAATACGATTGTTTTGTTTTTTGAAAAAGTAATTAAAACTTTTATTTACCAAGAATGCAATCATTTGATCAAAACTGATGGTAAAGGCGTTTAGCTTTTACAAATACATTTTAAATAAATGCTGTTCTTTTGCTCTTTACATTCATAAAATAATCCTGTAAAAAATAATGAAACAGTTTTCACAAAAATCTTACTTAAGCACAAAATCCTAATTTCTGAAGAATCATGTGACACTGAAGACTGGAGTAATAGATGCTAAATATTCCGCTTTGCCATCATAGGAATAAATGACATTTTTACATTATAGAAAACAGTTTTATTTGTAATAATATTGTCACATTTAGTTTTGGGTTTTGTTTAAATGTTAATGTCTCATGTCTATTATTTTGAAATGCTCATGTTTCCTGTTTGTCATGTGTTTCCCTTGTCATCATGTGATTATGTCTTGTGCTCCCCTTATTGGTTGACTGTCTTGACTGTCCTTTTATTTTTAACAGAAGAAACAAACTTATTTGGGTTCAAAACAACTTGAGAGAGTAGGTGACAATTTTCATTTTTGAGGGAACTATTTTATTTGTAGCCTATGTTTTTTCATTTAATTTCTTTCTTGAATGTGTCTGTTAAATTCACCTACTGTAGCTGAAAAAAAATAAAGCACTGTTTATTTCATTTGCATATTATAAGTTGTGTATATGTAATGTGTATCTTTGTTCTTATCTTTTAATAACAGAAAATAATGACAAAGATTTCTATCTTTGCCAGTTTGGCCAAATGTCTGTCATTCTTTTTTATTTTATATTTTGTTGCCTTGTATGGCTTTGTTTTTAAAATAGGGACATAAGTTTGGCTGTAATGCTCAGTCACTTTAAAGACTTCTTTTTTTTTAAAAAGAAAAAAAAAATCGATGTCTAACTTGTAAGACTTTGGTTTTGCAACCGGCCCCAGGTCTATATTTGCTATAAATTTGTAAGAAAAAGATTCGGGGCATGCAAAAATAAAAGGCAATAATACATGGTCCCTCTCCATTTTTCCCCCATTGTACAGGTCAGGTGTGAATGTGCCATTTGAATTTACTCTGTATAGGTCTGAACTGCCCTCTTGTGCCAGTTTACAGGTATGCAACCGATTACAAGTCATTATTTATAGAAAAACCCTGTTCTAATGCATCTGTTTTAATGATATGAAACAAAATGCAATCTAATAAACCCATAAAGCATACATAATATCATCTTCATCCAGGATAGCTCTCTTTTATTCAAAACAATAGCAAAAAAAAGGAAAAATTTTAATTTAGGATTTAAAAAAAGTATGTGACGCTAGATGGCGCTCTAATAAAAATGTGGAACATTCCCCACTGTCTATACATCACAAAATATTGAATTAAAAGAAGAAAAAAATACATAGATTTTTAACTTGGTCACCTTTAAAAACAGGATATGGGATTGTTATGGATATTATGTATATTAGCTTGCACTTGAAAATACAATAAAACTGGCATACAAACATCAGTTTTAAAACCTCATTCTAGTTTCATATTTCATGCCAGATTGGATATAACTCAATCTGCTCTGTTTACATCTGCTGGTTTTAAATCGCTGTTATGAACGACAATGGTAATGAAAGCGTTAACTGTCCAATTTATAAAACAACCACTGCCTGAATTATTTTCACCATGACTCTGTATACAAGCAACTCAGGCAAACTAAACAGTATTTGACCACAAGCAAACTGCCCAAACACCCGCTTCGAATGTTATCACTCGATTGAATGGGCGTTATCAGTGGTTATCAGCCCATTCATATGGGCCAGTAGGGGCCTACTGCGCCTACTGGTAGGCTCAGAAGGCTGTTATCATCCATCCACATGGTTAATCACCGACAAATACAAGAGAAGACTCCAGCTCCAATCCCAAAGGAATCCAGCTCGCCGGTAATCGGAAGTCTACTGAATGACGGAGCAACGTTGCAATATTTAGCGCTTGATATTTTCAGGTAAGAACATTTAAATGATAAAACCGATCATTTATACTGTAATTAATTAGTCAATAATGGGAAACAATACATCAAATGTGTTTTAATGTTGCGTGACATGAGTGTTGACATGAGATAACCTATTGCGATATTTAGCGCTTGATATTTTCAGGTAAGAACATTTAAATGATAAAACCGATCATTTATAGAGAGGGAGTAAAATCTTTCCGTGGCAGGGACAGCTGCCACCGAGACCTGTCACTCCACCCGTCACCGCTATTGGCAGCTGTCACTGTACCTGCCACCGCAATATGCGCCTGTCACCCGACCTGCCACCGCAAATGCGCCTGTCACCCGACCTGCCACCGCAAATGCGCCTGTCACCCGACCTGTCACGGCTATACGCGCCTGTCACTCGACCTGTCACGGCTAGACGTGCCTGCCCCGCGACCTGTCTAGGCTATACGTGCCTGTCACTCGACCTGTCACGGCTATACACGCCTGTCCCGCAAACTGTCACGGCTATATGCGCCTGTCACTCGACCTGTCACGGCTATATGCGCCTGTCACTCGACCTGTCACGGCTATATGCGCCTGTCACTCGACCTGTCACGGCTATATGCGCCTGTCTCGCGACCTGTCACGGCTATATGCGCCTGTCTCGCGACCTGTCACGGCTATATGCTGCTGTTCCGCGACCTGTCACGGCTGTATAGGCCTGTCTCACGACCTGTCACGGCTGTATGCTGCTGTTCTGCGACCTGTCACGGCTATATGCTGCTGTTCCGCGACCTGTCACGGCTATATGCTGCTGTTCTGCGACCTGTCACGGCTGTATGCTGCTGTTCTGCGACCTGTCACGGCTGTATGCTGCTGTTCTGCGACCTGTCACGGCTATATGCTGCTGTTCCGCGACCTGTCACGGCTATATGCTGCTGTTCTGCGACCTGTCACGGCTATATGCTGCTGTTCCGCGACCTGTCACGGCTATATGCGCCTGTCTCGCGACCTGTCACGGCTATATGCTGCTGTTCCGCGACCTGTCACGGCTATATGCGGCTGTCCCGCTTACTGTCACGGGTATATGCTGCTGTCCCGCGACCTGTCACGGCTACTCGCCTGTCCCGCCACCTGTCACGGGTATATGCGCCTGTCACTCGACCTGTCACGGCTATATGCGCGTGTCTCGCGACCTGTCACGGCTATCATCACGCGACCTGTCACGGCTGTATGCTGCTGTTCCGCGACCTGTCACGGCTATGTATCTCGCGACCTGTCAAAGCTATATGCGCCTGTCCCGGGTAATGTCATGGCTATATGCGCCTGTCCCGCGTCCTGTCACGGCTGCGCATGTCTCTTGACCCGTCACGGTTATACGCGCCTGTCCCGCGACCTGTCACGGCTATACGCGCCTGTCCCGCGACCTGTCACGGCTACACGTGCCTGTCCCGCGACCTGTCACTCCACCCGTCCACCCATATAGCCTACGCGCCTCTCACTTAAATAAATTTATGCTATGGGCTAGTTCTTCGTGTAGCCTAGCCTACACAATATAGTAGTAGGCCTGCAGCCTAATAATTATTATAATAATTATTATAATAATTATTATATTATAATAATAATTATTATTATTATTATGTCAAGCCAACGGCCAACCTCACTGCATGCTATCTTAAGGTAAACTTGCACTAAAGTTGCACTATGAAAGTGCGTGTCTATACCACGAATTTAATTTCTCATGCCATTTATACGCTAAATATATTTTTGCGTAGCCTATATGATACGCAGTTTTAGACTGCATACGCACTTTTTGGCGTGCACCTTGGACCTTTCAAACGTAGCCTACACTTAGCCCAAATGGACACAGGAACCGGGCTAACGTGAAGGCTGTGTGCACGATCAATGAGTAAATTTACGTAACAGTAACAAAGAAAAGTCTATTCAGACAGACTGTTGATTTGCACAAACTACAATGTGCGAGCTCAATACCAAATTGTTTGAAGTTCAAGCTGATGAGATGCATTTGTCATAGTGAATGAGGAGGGGTGTTGTTGGGGGGTGTTGTGGGGTGTAAGAATGGGATTTTCAAACTTGCTGTAAACACACATTCACACCAGCCGTCAGGTGCCGTCACCCTTCCCCCATTTACCTTTACTTTTTTTTTTAACCTCGAGTACCCTGTAAGCTAGCTATTTGATTGGTCTGAGTGCGTTGACCTGTTTAATTTGATTGGTCTAAAATCGACACCAACGACGGATCGAGGCAGCGATGATCAACTAAGTTCAAGGATCATACATGCAGGAGAATCAGTCAGCGTAAGTACAAATTTGTTCTGGTGTAACCATAGATTTGCATGATTTATCTTTTATAAAATATCGTTTGATGTATAGGCTATGTTTAATAAAAAAAATATAAATATATGTCAATCTCTTTCGCATTGGCACTGAAGCCTATTTATTTTGATAGGAATCGACACTTGTTTGACTCAATTATGGAAGGTAAGCAAAATCATAACATTTTTATTTTTTGTTTTGCATTTTATTTTGATAATTATTTCACTGGTGTCCGCAGATCCATTTGTTCATTTAAAAAGGTCTTGATTATTAAGATGTCTTAAAGGTCTTAATGCACAAGTCACAAAACACGTCCCGTCATGGTTGAAAATACGTTAACGTTAGTTCCTAAATGAAATTCGCGATTTCAACATCTTGACTTTGACGTTATCTGTTTTGTATCTGTTCGATTTATTTATGTCCTACCGCGACTATTTTCGGACAGGGACACGATAACCGTCGGACCAATGTTTGTGTCAGCAGATACCATTTTTAACTTAAGTTCGTACAATTAAAGCAGCTTTACGAACGCTGGGTTTCTTTTGCATGGCATTGTATTTAGTGTATAGGCAGATTATGAGATATCAGTTGTATGAGGTGATGCGATGTGGCATATTGCTTTAATGTTATACTGAAATTGTTCAAGTAATGGGGGGGGGGGGGGGGGGGGGGTTGGTTTGGTTGTTTTTCTCGGTAATTTGGATTTGAACGTGGGGGAGGGGTGTGTGTGTGTGTGTGTGTGTGTGTGTGTGTGTGTGTGTGTGTGTGTGTGTGTGTGTGTGTGTGTGTGTGTGTGTGTGTGTGTGTGACTTGGTTTATGTGATTTATGAGGACACAAATTTGTATAATGACATGTGTATTACACTGGTATTACAACTTATGGGTGGTTTATGAGGACATTTCAAAAATCCTCATAAAACAAATGGCTTACAAAACATTAAAAACGTACTCGGTTACTAACGTAACCTCGGTTCTCTCTAGAGAGGGAACGAGTACTGCGTAATATCTTACGCTATGGGGAAAACTCTTTTCCACGAGATATTGAAGCCAAAAATTATCCTTAATTTTTTATTAATGTAAAACGCTTTGCGGCAGCAAGCAGACATAGGCGAGACAGCTCGCGCGCCTATTGGCTGCCCTGCGGCAACAGCAGCAGCCTATCGAGAGTGGCTCTGCGTGACGTCACGACGAATGGGGGCCTTTCGCGCCCATATAGTCACGTCCCGCCAGAAAGGGCGTGGTCTCGCCCTATAACCAGGCTCGATAGCTGCTCTTACGTTGGTTTTCATCGCCGAAGCGAACCAGAGCGTATTCCAAGCACGGCAAGATACGCAGTACTCGTTCCCTCTCTAGAGAGAACCGAGGTTACGTTAGTAACCGAGTACGTTCTCTTACGAGAGTATCTCTCGTACTGCGTAATATCTTACGCTATGGGGAACACAATGCAACACGCCGTGCTGGTAGGGATCCAACACCAAAGACCCAGGGGCCGAAGCCCGGGGCGCATATAGTGCATAATCACCATACACTCACAGAGAGTGAGGGAAGAGAGGCTAGAAGCATCATTCCCTGTAAATAGCATCCGAAAGGAGCTAATCATGTGACAAATAGACCATACCGTCAGGGTGAACATTCAGCCTGAACTGGGTGGCCACAAGTGTGTCAACATTTTAATGAGCTGCTGTACCGGTCAGTGAGCAATACGCAGGTCAAACTCAGTATCCGAGCCGCACAGCGGGCAGATAGCACTGAATTTTATACCGCCAAAAGCTTAGCTTGTAAGGCGGGAACCTCCAAGTTATAGTATTTTATAAATGTAGACGGCGAGGCCCAGCCCGCGGCCATACAAATATCTTGCAGGGTAACCCCGCTAGACCATGCCCACGAGGAGGCCATGCCTCTTGTGGAGTGCGCTCTAACACCCAAAGGGCACTGTAGGCCCTTAGAAGTGTAAGCCAGCGCTATGGCACCGACTATCCATCTGGATAGGCTCTGTTTCGAAGCGGCAAGTCCCTTAGCACGGCCGCCAAACGAAACGAAAAGCTGCTCAGTCTGTCTGAAACCAGACGAGCGGGACACATAAGCCCTTAGTGCCCTGACAGGGCAAAGGAGACTCGCGTCCTTCTCCTCATTGAGAACCGGAAGGGCAGACAGGGAAATCACCTGGGCCCTGAACGGTGTGTTGAGGGATTTCGGCACATAGCCGTGCTTCGGTTTGAGTATGACCTTTGAGTCATTAGGTCCAAACTCCATGCATGACGCGCTTACTGAGAGCGCTTGCAAGTCCCCTACGCGCTTCACTGAAGCGAGAGCCATAAGAAACGCTGTCTTGAAAGACAAGTGTTTCATGTCTGACGACTGGATTGGCTCGAATGGGGCACCTTTCATGGCCTCTAAGACCGTGGAAAGGTCCCATGTCGGGACTGAAGGGGGCCTGGGAGGGTTTAGCCTCCGAGCTCCTCTAAGGAAACGCACGACTAAGTCGCTCTTTCCTAGTGACTGGCCAGACACCGGTTTTGCAAACGTTGCTATGGCCGCCACGTATACTTTGAGCGTGGAAGGGGACCTGCCCTTATCCAGCAGCTCCTGAAGGAAGGAAAGCACTTCCGTAACCCCGCAGTCTACAGGTGAAAAGCCCTGCGCTTGACACCAAGCAGAGAACACAGACCACTTCGAGGAGTAGAGCCGTCTGGTAGACGGGGCTCTAGCCTGCGCGATCGTGTTTAACACTCCCTCTGGGAGGTCAGCGGGTACCCGTTGATGGCCCATGCGTGCAGGGACCACAAATCCGGGCGAGGATGCCAAATCGAGCCTTCCGCCTGAGAGAGGAGGTCTCTCCTCAACGGTAAAGGCCATGGGGCAGCGCTGGTCAGCTGCATCAGGACAGGGAACCACGACTGGTTTGTCCAGAGCGGAGCTATGAGTAGCACTGGGCATCCCTCCCTCCTGATTCGCTCCAACACCTGAGGCAGGAGTGAGACAGGGGGAAAAGCATATAGGGGGCGGCGGGGCCAAACATGGGCCAGCGCGTCCCGGCTTTTCGAGAAGAATCTCGGGCAGTGAGCGTTTTCTTGGGACGCGAACAGGTCCACCTGCGCTTTGCCAAACGTTTCCCACAGCAGCTGGATCGTCTGCGTGTGCAGAGACCATTCTCCTGCTGGGATGTTATTTCTGGACAGCCTGTCTGGCCCCACATTTAGGTGACCAGGCACATGCGCCGCTCTCAGCGAGAGCAGGTTGTGCTGAGCCCAGACCAGGAGGCGTTCCGTCAGCCTGTAAAGGTTTCGGGACCTGACGCCGCCCTGGCGATTTATGTACGCCACCACTGACATGTTGTCCGACCGGACCAATACGTGGTGGCCTATTATCTGGGGACAGAAGCGCCTTAGCGCTTTGTCGACTGCTATTAATTCCAAGCAGTTTATGTGAAGGAGCTTCTCCCGCGCTGACCATAGGCCAGCTAGCGGTCTGCCCTCGAGCAGCGCTCCCCACCCCGAAGTGGAGGTGTCCGTAGACACCACCTTCACACTCGAGGGGATCCCCAGACTCACACCTGACTGATACCAGTCGGTTGCTTTCCATGGTTTCAGAGCCGAAATGCACTGAAGGTCGACCCTGAGGCGAAATAGACCTGCGGTCCACGCCCTGGGGGGAACTCGTGCTTTTAGCCATAGCTGCAGTGGGCGCATGCGGAGCAGGCCCAACTGGAGTACGGAGGCTGCTGTGGCCATCAGACCCAGCATTTTCTGAAACCTTCTGAGCGGGACTATAGAGCCGTGGCGGAAGGATCTCGCGACGTGCTGAATATTCCATCCGCGCTCCGGTGACAGGCGTGCTGTCATGGATAGCGAGTCTAACACTGTTCCCAGAAAGGAAATTCTCCGACTGGGGAGCAGTGAGCTTTTCGCCCAATTGACTGTAAGGCCCAGCTCCTCGAGGTGCTCGAGTAATGCGGCCCTGTGTTCTATGAGCTCCGTTCGTGAACGAGCTAGAATCAGCCAATCGTCCAAGTAGTTCAAAACTCGCATGCCCCGAAGTCTCAGGGGGGCGAGGGCCGCGTCCATGCACTACGTGAACGTACGGGGTGCTATGGACAGGCCGAACGGCAGGACTGTGTATTGATATGCCTGGCCCTCAAAGGCGAATCTCAAGAATCGCCTGTGATGGGACGCTATTTGTATTTGAAAATAGGCGTCTTTCAGATCTATTGACATGAACCAGTCTCCTTGGCGCACTTGCGCGAGGATTTCCTGGTCGTAAGCATTCTGAACTGGCGCTTCACGAGCGTTCTGTTCAGCAGTCGCAGATCTAGAATGGGTCTGAGCCCACCATCTTTTTTCGGTACCAGAAAATATCTGCTGTATAAGCCCCCTTCGCCCTGAGATAGAGGTTCTATAGCCCCTTTTCTCAGTAGTTTCGCTATCTCGGCTCGAAGTAGATGAAACACTTCGCTTTACACCGTAGTTTCGACTCGCGCCGTATAACGGCGGGGGCGTCGAGCGAACTGTAGCGAACAGCCTCTCGTTATAGTGTTCAACACCCATTCTGATACCCCGGGAAGCCTTGACCACGCATCTGCGTGAATAGCTAGGGGTAGAATGAAATCTGGGCTCTGGCCGCGGCAGGACGGCGGCTCGAGAGCCCCTGTGTACTGGGAACACAACACCGTGTTTACAGCGTTCGAGGCGGGGGGCGCGCTGATCACAGCGGGCAGCCTGGCCGCGCTCAGCTTCTCTATGGCGGGACGCGCAGAGAAAGCGAGCGGGGCGAATCCTGTGGGATTCGGCGCGTGTGAGGGAATGTGGGCACATTTACTAAATGCGGGCACATTTACTACACTGAGAATACTGTCAGCTCGCGCCGACTAAATCACTGCTGTGTTTACAGCGTGCGAGGCGCGCGCTGATCACAGCTGGCAGCCTGGCCACGCTCAGCTTCTCTGTGACGGGTTGTGCAGAGAAAACGAGCGGGGGCGAATCCCGTGAGATTCGGAGTGTCTATGAGAAATGCGGGCGCGAGACAGCGGGCACATTTTCTGCACGGAGAACACTCGGCTCGCGCCGACTGAATCAACGCTGTGTTCACAGCGTGCGAGGTGCGCGCTAATCACAGCGGGCAGCCTGGCCGCGCTCAGCTTCTCTGTGACGGGTTGTGCATAGAAAGCGAGCGGGGGTGAATCCCGTGGGATTCGGCGTGTCAGTGAGGAAATGCGGGACAGCGGGCACATTTACTGCACTGAGAACACTGTCGGCTCGCGCCGACTAAATGTGTGTTTAGTTTCGTTTTTACAGAAACCAAGGGACACGCATAGTGTAGTGTAAGCGGGCATGTATGGGCGCGTTCACTACATTTTCTGCACAACCAACATGAGTTGGTTTTATTTGTGCTAGCCCTGCACCGTGGCGGGCTGTGTCTGGGTGTGGGAATGGGCACTGGGACGTGGGCATTCTTACAACACTCATAACACCATCGGCCGTGGCCGGAACACCAGAAAATGCACTCTTTATTGGATTTATCTGGGTAGCCATAGAAACGGCTTTTGTGCGCAGGCAAGCGGGCTGAGACACCGGCTGCTTCACTGCGAAATACACTGGGACAGTCACAACGCATGGAACTGAACGAGCGAGAAGTTTTGGTGGAAATCCGGCCGCAGCGGGATCTGAACACCGTCACTTTCCTAGAGAGACTAGGAAGGCCTTGAGACCTCGGGCTTTACCTCAATCCTCGGCCGGGGCCCGCGCTGAGGGGGGCGGCGTCCAGCAGAGCGAGAGCGCGGTGTTTGATCTCGGGCCTGGCGGCGCTGCTAGTTAGCCGAAACGACGGCCTTTGTGCGCAGGCAAGCGGGCTGTGGAACCAGCTTGCTCACTGCGAAATACACTGGAACAGTCACATTGCTTGGAACTGAACGAGCGAGAAGTTTTGGTGTAAATCCGGCCGCAGCGGGAACTGAACACCGTCGCTTTCCTAGAGAGACTAGGAAGGCCTTGAGACCTCGGGCTTTATCTCAATCCTCGGCCGGGGCCCGCGCTGAGGGGGGCGGCGTCCAGCAGAGCGAGAACGTCGAGGAACACGGAGCGCTCGGCTTCCGTCATCTCGGATAGCGTTAACCACAAATGTCTCTCACCATTCAGGGGGGAAAGGCGCGGGTCTCGACTGTGACGGAGCTTCGTCTTTCCCGAGAAAGCGTCCGTCCAGCCCATTGCGCGTTAGTTGCGCGAGCGCCTTTCAGTCGAGGCCGATGTAATCCACGGCTTGAGAGAGCGGACGCATCGGCTCAGTTTCAATGCCGTCTCCGGTAAGTTCGTCGAGCTCAAGTGCGGACGCGGCGGCAGACGGCGGCCGCTGTCCGTCTGGGAGCGACTCGAGCGAAGCCGGCGAAGCTGGCGGGCGAACCGGCGAGCTTTGGCGGGCTGGAAATAGCTCGGGCGCGCGCTGGGCGCGGCGCTTCTTGCGGCGCGGCATCACGGCGGGCTGGGATGCGGGCTCGGAGAACGAAGCTAGGCGAGTCCGCAGAGTCACCATAGGCAAGCGTTCACAATGATGGCATCCGCCGTCAGCGAGCGCGATGTCCGCGTGATCCTCACCCAGGCAGGACACGCAGATGACATGTCGGTCCTCGTCGCTGAGTGGGGCTCGGCAAGAACCGCAGGAAGGCATCTTTAAAAAGACGCCGCTCTTTTAGAGGGGGTGGGAAAAAAGCAGATATGCAAGCACACACACACACTCTATGCAGAGGAAAGGATATAACGCCGGAAAGCACAGCAGGTACGGCGGCTGAAGGCGGCGAGGCCAGCGACTCCAGGCTCAATGGCACGTCCCGCTGAAGGCTACAGGTCGACGGCGCGGCTTCTCACTCTGGATCCAGCGATGCGTGAGGCTTCGCTGAAGAGATGAAAATCAACGTAAGAGCAGCTATCGAGCCTGGTTATAGGGCGAGACCACGCCCTTTCTGGCGGGACGTGACTATATGGGCGCGAAAGGCCCCCATTCGTCGTGACGTCACGCAGAGCCACTCTCGATAGGCTGCTGCTGTTGCCGCAGGGCAGCCAATAGGCGCGCGAGCTGTCTCGCCTATGTCTGCTTGCTGCCGCAAAGCGTTTTACATTAATAAAAAATTAAGGATAATTTTTGGCTTCAATATCTCGTGGAAAAGAGTTTTCCCCATAGCGTAAGATATTACGCAGTACGAGAGATACTCTCGTAAGAGAACAATGTTTTATTAAACATTTTAAAATGCAGCATGTCTCCTGTGATGGGTAGGTTTAGGGACAGGGGCAGTGTAGGGGGATAGAATATATAGTTTGTCCAGTATAAAAACCATTACGCCTATGGAGAGTCCCCATAATGCTGTTGCACCAACATGTGTGTGTGTGTGTGTGTGTGTGTGTGTGTGTGTGTGTGTGTGTGTGTGTGTGTGTGTGTGTGTGTGTGTGTGTGTGTGTGTGTGTGTGGGTACTCTTTTTTCTTTACTTGCGCTTGGCCTTCAAAGTAACATATTACAAATTGTCATTGTTTAACTTTAGCATTTATTACAATAAGGATTAAATTACAAGTAAGACTGATGGCTCCAAGTTATTAGGCCTATGCCAATGTTCCTTTTTTATTTATTTTCTATAGCATGCATTTGTTATGGAAAATGTCAACCTACACAGTTAGAAACTATAGCTAAAACATGCCACAGTTGTAGGTAATAAATATTTAGTGAAAAATCTATTCCCTTAACAGAGATTATCTCTTAGGCTATAAATTCAAAAACTAGTCATATTGAGAAGATAATTGATCCGATCAGTTCGTAAAGATTATGAAACCTCCACACGCGCGATGTAGGCTACCTATACAATTAATTAATAGCCTGATTCTTTCGTTTCGTAAAAAAGTAAAAAGCGTGACGCTGAAGTTTCATTATTGATCATGATTGATTTAAGTTTAGTTATTTATGTTTTTATATTTTTCTATGCATAGGACAATTTTTCTAACAAATGTAGCAATATTGATATAGCTATTTGCTCTTGTTGTCTTGTATATATCTTTTGCAACAGAGTATAAATGGATGTGAACGTCATTATTAGACTTTTATTTTCCAATTACATAATTGGATTAATCATATGCTCTCTCTCTCTCTCTCTCTCTCTCTCTCTCTCTCTCTCTCTCTCTCTCTCTCTCTCTCTCTCTCTCAACATGTCTATTGTATTTATTTGACAGGAAGGGTATTTGAGTTTCTCAACAAAGAAGATTTTTTGGAGCTTGGAGGTGATCAGGATTGTTGTTACTGCTCTTCTTTAGTGACAGCATCTAAAAATCACTTTTCTATAAAGCATCTGAGATTTGCTATACACTTTAAAGAGGGTGACACAAGTGAGTAATATCTTGGTAATTAAATCTTGCAAATATTAACAATCTATTAAATGTATATGTAGAATTTATGTATTGAAACTTTGTTTACAAAAGTCCTATTGTTTTATAGGCAAGTTCACCATACCATGTTACTGTCCAGATCGTAAAAGTGGTAAAAGGAGCCACTGGCATTGTCCTAAGTGTGCCAAAATAATAAATAGATCTGGAGATTTCAAATCCCACTTACAAAATCATGGTAGGTCAATGTAAACAATTAAAATCATACTCTTTGTATCTTTGACAAGTTTAAAAGTTACACTACATCTGTCAAAAGTATTTCTTTTCTTTGCCATAACAGGTCTGATGGTGACAGCAACACCTTCTGGTGAGTACACTGAGAAATTTAAACCAAACAGAAGTAGAGATACAACTGTGGTTTATAACTGAAATTATCATGATCAAAATGGAATGTGTCTTATTTTTCTCAGATGTGGAACATCCTTCTGTACCTACTGTTTTAACTGACCAAGTCCAGCAAGGAACCAGGGTGTGCCATATATGCGGGATTCCTTTCAGCACCACCTCAAACTTGAGACGTCACGAAAAAGAGCAGCACGATGGACAAGAACCCATGATGTGCATTGACCCAAAAAATGGACTCTATGTGACAACAAAACAGTCTCATGGTATTAGACTTCCTATACATGTACAGAAGTGTTTACCAGGACGGCTGTATGACTGTGAAGTGGATGAATGTAGGGACTTCATGAGCATAGCTGCCCAAAGTGGAAACCCTGGTAAAGAATGCTACCACTTAGAGAGGACCAGAAAAGCCCAGGCATATATTCCACCACCAGCACTGAAAAATGAGTCTGTGAATGAGATGGTGGAAAAAGGACTCATCTCAACATCCAGGCAAGAAGAATGTTTGGCACTCTACCAACATGCCTACTCAGAGAAAGTCGACTGTGTGTTTCCAATTTTCTGGGGGGAACACAGTCTCTCGGATAGATACATCTTCTTCTCAGTGTACACTGGTGAGAAGGATAACTGGTGTAGGTTTGGAAGGACTATTTCAACGTTCGATACCAAATCAGGTAAATGGCACTGCAAGTGTATAGGATCAAAAAACAGAATCAGCTGTTTACATAGATACTTGTCTATGTGGTGGCTGTTCCAAGAGCATCCACACCTGGCCAAAAATGCAGTGGATACCTCAAACGAGGATATCGAAGATATTGAGGAGATGATCAGTGGAAATCTGGGTATGCATCATCAGCCAGAATACATGCATAGTAGTGTGATCCTTATGACCAACTACTTGTGGAATTCCAAGAGAATCCCAGAGGATCTTCCACTTGATTTAACTAAGACAGAGAAGCCCGTTCCAGAGAAATTTGAGCCTGCAGAGACAAATTGTCCTTACTGTCCAGGGCCATGTCCTCCTGAACTGAACAATGCTTTTGTCATAACAACACAAGCAACGGTCTATGGGATGTTTTCGCAGAACAAAGGTAGGGCATTCTTTAAAATTTTTACACTTAAGCCACTTATATAAATTGTGCAAATATAAAAAGTGAAATGCCAGTAAATGTGTTGATGTGTTTTCATGTAGGTATTTCAGTCTATGGAAAGGAGTGCCCAGTTTGCAAAAACGTAATTCGCTTTCAGGATTACAATTCTGGATTTCACAACTACAATAACAAGATCTTTCTTTCTATACCATTATGTTCTCTTCTGACAACCGGTCTTTCGGTGAGTTCGTCCAATTGGATTGTTATAACTGTGGGACGTTTTTTTAACTAAATTAAGCACATACAAAAATATTAACAACATATGTTTTTTTTAATTTTTGCAGAATCACATTGCTGTTGGACGGATGTTGCGCACAATAGAGTCCCATTCTGGGACTAAAGTGCCATACAACTCACTAAGGAAGGCTTTCTATCACTTCTGTGCTCTCAAAAACTATTCATACAACTATTTTTGTTACCGCTGTGGACACCACCCATCTGTCGTCATTGCTGACGCGAACTGGAAAGTTGCTTTTGAATTACCAGGTGAGAGTTGATTTAAAATGTATTTCAAAACTTCTAGCATAATTTATCCCACAATCACAAGCTCATTGTCATTTTCCTTTTTTTCACAACTACAAGTCCATCTCCTAAAACGTCCGGAGAAACATAATATCACACCCCAGGACACGGAAGTTAACGTGGCAGCAAGATGGGACAACCTGGAGAAGGAAATTATAGCCACCGGATTCTGTGATGGTAAGCATAATATGATAATACATTAGGTGCTCTGTAAATTTTGCAACATTATTAATCTTATTTCTCTTAACATTAATTTTTACTAATTGTACTTAAGTTCAATTTCTGTATAATTCTTTAAGTTAAAATTCTGTATTGTTTCACAATATGGTTGAAGCCATGCATTTTTATTGTAATTCAATTACATACATGACAGAATGAACCTTACAAATTTCATTCTTTAGATGCATCTGGCAATCCATTTCAAACCTCATTGTCATACTCTGGCTTTGCTCCATGGATGGGGCAACATACACGCACCAGTGATACCCTACCGAAAACAGAAGTTTTCAAAGGGCTATCCTACAGTGACAGGGCCAGCAGCACTCGTGTTGCAAAGGACATCGATGAGGACCAGATTTTACAAGTTCTCGATGCAAAATTGGTAAAGTGCATTGTACATGATTTACATTAACATTAGCATGCTACACATTATCTACAAATTTTGCATTTCTAAAAAATTTTAATGTAAATTTTCATTTGATCAGCCAAAAAAGGATAAACTGATTGAAGCCTGCAATGTCCTCGGAGTGTCTGCCAGTGGATCAATCGCTGACATGATAAACAGGCTTGAGGAGCTTCTCCTTTATAAGCATGTTTATCCTAAAATGTTTGTAAAACTCAAAAAAGCTGGAGGTAAGGTTTTGTTACTCTTTGGCATGTATATAATTTATATTAGGGAACAATATATTATACATTTTCTTTTGTAATACAATATCTTTTTGGTCAAACTCACCTACACTGTTCCATAAATATTTGTTGTAATACAGGTGGAGTTTTACACATGGGATGTACCCATGGAGTGGTCTACTATGCATCGCCTTTATGGTGGCAGGAGTCCGCTCGGGACCATGGGGATGCCTTGTTGAGTTTCAAACACCCCCCCACTGTGTACATATGTGACATTGCTGGACGTGTTGCCAGACATGTCAACAATCGCACACAGCAGCGATTTTTCAAGCCACATGATGGGAGGGTGTGTGAGCCAACAGAGGCAAATATATCATTGGCATCTGCTGGGAAATTGAGGGTACATCCTGACTGGGTCAACAATATAAAGATGAAAGCAAGACTCAACCCAGAACCATCAACAATGGACAATTTCTTACAACCTCATCCAGAAAGTGGAACATCAGACCGCTTCTCCTTTTATGACAGGTTCCACCAAAAGAACCAAAAACAACCAGCGGAGAAATTGCGGAGTCTGAAAATAATCCCTGAACTGGCTTCTCTTATCAACACCTCAGAAGCTGAACAAGTGAATAGGGAGCTGTCCTCAAGCCGCTATTCATTGTGTCAGATGAGAGATACCCACTATATGTTTTCATTACGCCTGTATTTCCATCTACACAATACCAGGAAAAAACTCCGCATTTTTGAAAGAAATGCAGAAACGTACAGTGGAAAACATATACGTAGGACTACATGGCAAACTGATGTGTGGCCAAAAAGGTAATGATGTGAAATTTGAATATGTGTGGTAACACATTTTCATTATAGCGAATCTATAATATTTACTGTGGAGTAATGTATTCATAAATAATTGCAGAAACAAACACACGACCAACAGAAGAACAGGGCAGAGATCCACATGGCCCAGCAAAAGTTGACAGTATGCCTGAGGAGGGGAAGAAGTTTTCTGTGGCATTGTTCCCCATTGAGCAGATGCACAAGGTAACAACATTGGGATTTTCACACCACTGACAACCATGAACAACAATAAGAAATTAAACAGTACTATCAACATGTACTGTTTATAGTAATCCGCCGAACTTTTTCATCATTAGGAGACAATCTCCAAACTGTATGCTGTAAAGAGGAAAGAAGATGATGTCATTGCCAGGATTTCTCGCTTTGCCATTTTATATCTGAGAGACCTTAAATCTGTTCTCCCCCCTCATCTGTTGAGTGACACAAGCAGTATAGCAATGCCGTGGCTAACTGATAATGTAAATATGAAATGCTATAAAGCTTCATAAAAGTTTTCTTATCCATACATTTAGTATGTGCATCACCCCATATTGTATATGTTTATATAACAAAAAAAAACTTTTTTGTTGTTGAAAGGCTGTCAATTGCCGCATTGCTCAGATTGCGGAAGAGACTAAGGATGTAAGTTATTCAAACAGAACCTATGACTTACCTGTGACATTTATAGTTTGTTATATAAAGACTAAAACCTGTGATTTTGGCTTTCAGGTTTTGGCCTTGAACACAGACACGTTCATTCTCTGGCACAGAGATTGGCAGAGTAATGCAACAGTGTCAGACGTGCACTTGAAAATTCTTGGGGTATTTACAAATGTGCAGAACAAAATGCATATATTTTTTCAGCATAAGCATCAAGACACATAATGTGTCATAAATGTCTCAGAAGTTAATGTTTCCAGTTTGCTTCATTTTAGAATGCTTCAGATCTCCAGAAAATTCTTTTTCCAAGGATTGTTGGACCTGGAGATAACCCAGAGATGGGATGCCACTTCATTCTTTGGGTAAAAACAAATGATATACTAATACTAAAAAAATATTAATAGTTGTTGTTTTTTTTCCTTTTCTTTTCCAATTGTTCCAGCTTCAGGCTGCTTTAAACTGGACCACCATTTCATATTGCTGTAGACTGCTTTTTCATATGTGAAAGATGTTACTGTTATTTTTACTTAACAGGTTTATGACATGACTACAAAAACCATTAGACTTTATGACAACACAAGTCAATATGTGACAATATCCGACCTCGACATGGAAATTCTGAAGTAAGACATTTATACTGTAATTCTTTTTACACCCTATTTCATGTAATTACAAATTTTGCCCAATACATAATGGTTTATAAATAATAACTTAGCAAAATTTTTAAAACAATTTCAGAGATGCTTTTAGAAATATTGCATCCTTAGAAGATTGGACTGTGTCCAGTCCAAAGCAATGGAACAGAGATGATGGAAGGAACTGTGGTGTTTTCGTATGCACAGTGAGTTAACTGTTTTTAAATAAATGTATTATGTTGATTTAAAAAAAATATGTGTTTTGTAATATATATATATTTTATATAACTAACTGATTCTGTTAAATCGTTTTTGGACTAGATGGCAGAGATGGAAGCTAAAAATATTCGAATGTGCCAGGAAATTCTGCACAATGAGCAGATGGGATACCTTCGTCTTTACCATGCTTCGTGTATGGTGAAAAATCTGCAACCAGAGGTATTGCTGGGAATTTAAAACAAGGTTTACAGTTTACAGTTTGCAAAGCTTAACATGAAAAATTTTCCTAGGACTTTCCACCTGAGGTTAAAGCAGTCCAGAGTGCAACACAAAACAGCTGTATGGCCCAGGATGCTGCTGTCTGCATTTACCAAAATATTCGATCAAAGTATGTAATGACCATTTCATTTCCATGTAGTCTACTGTTTTGATTAAGCAGTTACTCATTGTTATCATTTATCTGTCTGCAGAGTGATGCACCCACAAATCAAGTCACTGGGCTGGATTCAGTGTGACCTTTGCCAAAAATGGCTGCATGCTGACTGTGCTGGCATCAGTATTGAAGCGGTCACAGCAGAAACATCATTTAACTGTGGATGTAACACTAACCATGTGCATGCCTTCGAGAAGTATGTTATACCTTAAATTATATCTTTTGCATAATAAATTACAATACATGTTTCAATGCTACTTTGATTTTACAGAACATGGGCACTCTTGAAGCAGGGCTGGTTGGTTGACATTGTAATAGAGGATCAAGAGATCTTGGTAAATATTGAAAATTACTAAGCGAACCATTTTACTACTTATATCCTAGTTGTATCATTTTGAGTATTGTTATTTACAAAGAGATAGTCTCTCATTCACATTTCACTTTTGTAATGGTGTTCATGAGATTACATAATGTATAGCAATGTAATTTGTTAGAGCTTGTTGTGGGGCACTATACATATATATATGTATGTCTTACACTTGTCTAACTTCTGTAACTATATAACGTTACAGAATTTACACGAAGGCCTGAGGACTGACACAATCCGATCCAACAGGATGTTTTTATTTAAACATCCAACATTTTCTCCAAAGCTTAAGATGAAGCTCAGTGAAAAGCTTAGTTTTTTTGATGAAGATCAGGTATAATTTCATATTGTTGCCTTGTTTAACAATTTATATAGTAAAAATAAGCTTGTGTTTGTTTATTTTGAACCAACAATACAGGACTGTATACAGATGGATAAGAAAATATATGTCAGACTATTTGAACGTCTCACATTTCATCACATCCGTATGCTAACAATGTAGATTTTCAGCAGAAACAGTTACTTTATAAATGTATACGTTTTTAAACCATATCAATGTTAATAAGTACAACTTTAATAATTGTTTTGCTACAGACTGAGAGGATAATTGAAAGATTGTACTCAGTAACACAATTGCCCAGAAACTCCCTGGAAAACACAACCTACATTCTTGATGTTTTGACCCCTGAGGTACATATACAGACACTTTGATACAGTACATTGACAATAGCATTAAATGCACTGTACATGTACCTTTCACAACTGTGTCTTCTTGTCTTTTAAAGCTAACACTGTTAATTCTGCACAAGACTGAGGGATTTCACAGGTTCCAGGCAGAAATGGCTTTACAGTCAAACTTTGCTTTAGAGTACGTCTTTATTATACTGTTGTTGTTGTTATTTTTCTCTACTTAAAACATTTACAAAAAACGTATACCCTGTCCTATTTTTCTTTTAAAGGGTGAAACCATCAAATCCACCATGGTTTTGAAGGCATAATCATCCTGTGTGATGAGGGAGGTCAGCTACAACTGAGCAACTGTGCTTTTGGTCCAAGAGCTGGGGAGGCCCTCTGCAAAATCTGTTTCATGCCGTTTCCAAATTTTGTTTTTGTAAAGATCCATATTTATGTAAAGATTGTTATTGAAATATTCATTTAAATACATGTTTATATATATTTACAGTAATATATTTATAAAAATGTATGTAAATAAAATATTTCTTATATACGCATGACTTTTTGAAGTTTTATTACAAGAAATTGTAAGTGAAAAACTAATAAACATTCTTTGTATTAATACATATATTGCATTTTTTGCAGCATTTTAGGTTCCTGTTTTAACTCGGTTGCAAAGTAACTACATCACTGTGTGTTTTAGACAAATGTCCTCTTTAATACAATAAAAAAAGCCTAACTGTTTAACATTAACATTGATGTTTAAAAAAAAAAAAAAATTTAGCCTAAACATTGTTAAATTGAATGACAAACAGACACCATAGCAGGTTCGTATAGCCGTGACGGGGCGCGGGACAGGCTCATATAGCCGTGACAGGTGCATTAAGCCTTGACAGGTCGCGGGACATGAGCATATAGCAGTGACAGGTCGCGAGACAGGCGTGTATGACAGGTCGCGGGACAGGCGAGTATACCCGTGACAGATCGCGGGACAGCCGCATATACCCGTGACAGGCCGCGGGACAGGCGAGTATACCCGTGACAGGTCGCGGGACAGGCGAGCCGTGACAGATCGCGGGACAGGCGAGTATAGCCGTGACAGATCGCGGGACAGCCGCATACACCCGTGACAGGTCACGGGACAGGCGAGTACACCCGTGACAGGTCGCGGGACAGCAGCATATAGCCTACCCGTGACAGTAAGCGGGACAGCCGCATATACCCGTGACAGATCGCGGGACAGGCGAGTATAGCCGTGACAGGACGAGTGACAGGCGCATATAGCGGTGGCAGGACGAGTGACAGGACGAGTGACAGGCGCATATAGCGGTGGCAGGACGAGTGACAGGCGCATTAGCGGTGACAGGACGAGTGACAGGTGCATATAGCGGTGGCAGGACGAGTGACAGGACGAGTGACAGGCGCATATAGCGGTGGCAGGACGAGTGACAGGCGCATATGGCGGTGGCAGGACGAGTGACAGGCGCATATAACGGTGGCAGGACGAGTGACAGGCGCATATAGCGGTGGCAGGACGAGTGACAGGCGCCGGTGGCAGCTGCCCCTGCCACGGAAAGATTTTACCCTTACTGCATTTATACTGTAATTAATTAGTCATAATCGAAAACAATACATAAAATGTGTTTTAATGTTGCGTGCCGTGACATGATTGTTGACATGAGAAAAGCGTATTGCGAGTTTTTTGTAAACGTTATATAGGCTAACTTTAGGCCCTATTACGTTAACGTTACGTTATTAGCCTATCATTACGGGAACTTACTTGCTTTATGTGAGCATTAACGTTGCTAATAAGAATGTTTTTACGCATGACGCTAATGGGGAAATTTAGTTTCTAGTTAAACGCAAAGTTAGCCTGTAAAAATTACAGGCAAATTTAGCCTATTGCATAATATTGTATGCTCGTTAACGCCCAGCATAGGCCTAACCTTACTCCTATTGACTTATTCCTAGTGAAATTCAAACCCATGACGTATTTTATGGCTGTTTGGGAACCTTGGGATCTTGACTAGAATGTAAAATAAAGTTTTTTGGGTTTGAAAAGAGCTTGGATGGATTTGATCCTGATCCCACACGAGGAAGCTTACATTTTACATTCATGCAAAAGACGAAAACTGGCAATCTATTAAAAGTAAATATAGACTGTGGTGTCTGTGTGTGTCACATTTATTGCTTTCTTTGACATTGAACTTGAAAAAAAAAAAGTCTATTTATCTATCTCTCTGTCTGCCTCTGTAACATTAATATCTTTTTACCTAACTTTTTTGTCTCCCTTTACAGCATCAATTTCCAGTGGATTGCAAGGACTGTGGTAAGTTTGTTTTATTACTTCCATGCTCTATGTCTTTGTTGAACAATCCAAAATTTGGTTTTGGCCTTTTTAGAGAGAAGGGCCCGTTCACAAATCTGTCTTGTGCAAATTTTTCTGTTTATGTTTTAGGTTGAAGATGGCCCAGAGAGGTAAGCCTTGCAGTTGCTAATCTAGAAGCATTAGGCAAGTGTGTCTGAGAACGATGGTATGATCTGCAACACTGTCTTTTTTATTACTGATTTATTACTGACTAGCTTTTTCCCTCTTTGTTTTTATTCAACAAGAGAACACTCCCATTAATGGGAATCAAAAGGAAACCCTGAAATCATTTTTTAAGGATGGAATGACACGAGTTGGGTCAGAATTATTTCCAAGAGCTGCATCTGCTACTGGTTTGGACACCAGTGTCATAGAAGTAAGTTTTACTTTAGTGCCACACTAACAAACAACATGTCAAATAAATATACCATTCTGCTGCACTGCTTGAATAAATGAAGTGTTTTGTTAACATTCAGTTTAATTGGTGTAATACTCTTTCGTTATTTTTTGTTTTTGTTTTCCAGAACTGGATCGGCAATTACAAAAGATCAGAAATTACCAAAGCTTCGTCTCTACCCCGGCAATCAAAGGCCAAAGTTCACATCAGAGAACTGTCGCCTTACAATCTTTTTTGTAGGGACATATTCAAAAACAAAGGTGAGAGACAAAATTGAACAGCTGCTTTTAATTGTTATACTAAATGGTTTGTTTTTGTACATAGTGGCCCTGTTGACATCAGGGGTTTACAAGGGTCATGAAACAGATTTTCAAGATTTGAAGTATTTGGCAAGTACTTCACTCATGCAAGTTGCATTTATCAACGTAAGACTGCTGTGTGTATTGAAAAGAATCATCAGGTCACCTACTTTACATGTTATCTTGTTTTTACAGAGTTGTTACAGAGAAATGGGTTTCACAACCCAAGTAAACCAGTGTGTTGGACAGATTGTTGTTGTATGAATTTACTTTAAAAAAGAGATGCTGAATCTTAAGTGTTAAGTTTTCTCTGCATCTATTTTTTCCTCAGGCACAATGAATGACATTAAGGGCAGGTGGGCCTCATTGAGTGAAGATCAAAAAGCAAAAATACTTTCAAGAGGCAGCAGCACTGAGGGCACATGGCCAGACACAGGACCTTAGCCCTGAGATGAGGGATGCCCGAATTAAAATGCACCTTAAGAAGCTGAAGTTAGAGGTTTGGAAAATGGCTTAATTTGCTAGGCATTTGTGGTATTATTATAGTATTAGATGGAAGGATGATCGACAGCAATTGTGATATGAGCAGAACACTGTGACAGACAACTGGATTGTTGATCTGTAGATTTTTTTTCATAATTTCAAATGAATTCATCCCAAATAAATATTCCAGCTGATTGTTGTTTACATGGCTATAACATCAAATATTCTCACTTTGAAGAAATTGTCAAAGGCTTATACCAGCCTCTCAAACTAAATTCCTACTGGTAGGACTAGTCTCACATCAAGGTGGTCAATTGAAGCATTAGTAGTCACAAATGACTATGAGTCAAAATTATTGCATTTGGACTCTATGTAAACAACTAATTTATAGTTAATGTAACCCTGGGTGGTCCTTGACCACTTATTTGCCACGTGTGACAACACTGTTTTCATATATTGCCAAGCCCTGTTATGAGTTGTTTCTTCAGTGTGTGTTGAATTTTTAAAAGTAGCTTTTGTGTATAATCAATTATTTACTATTTTTGTGGTTGTCTTCTTCTAAATATTGTACAGGTGTCCAAGCTTGAGAATTTGGGTGTGGAAACAGCCATTTTATAATTTGACCGCCAAAAGTCCACATTAAAGGTGTTTGAACTGAGCAGCAGAGGAGCCACTGATTTCCTTGATTCAACGGAGACAGTGAACAACTTTGCACTGCATTTCGAAGGTATTGGTTATATAAAAATCCACATAAATTGACTCAGACCTGTAATAGTGCAAATATACATAATACAGTTTTATGAAGTGATTGTTGTTTGTTGTTACATCTGTAGCCAGCTCCTCACCCGCAACACCCAGTACCAGAGAACATGTCAGTGTTCTAGTAGGAAAAGTGCAAGATCTATTCAACCAAAAATATAGTAAGCATAAGTTCAAATACTTGTAATACCTTCATGAATCCATGGCATTATTATCAAATTAATAAATGATCTAATGTGCCCATTAACCATTAGATTGACACCTTACCAAAATGTCTGTTTGCAGCTTGTACACTGGCTATCAACTAGAGGAGAGAGTCACAATTGTCGAACTGTGTAACATTGTGTAACGTGTGCATGCATGTGTGTGCCCGTGTATTTCAGAGGAGGCCGGAGGTACTGGGAGGCTCCCCTACCAGTCCCAGGTAAATCAGGGCATGCCCATTAATGTAGCTGGACTGCCCACAAGCCTTACCCTCAGGAAGCCTTCCTTTTATGGAAGGAACCAATTGGTCGAAATTTTGAAAGCTGCAGAGGAAATTTCATTTGAAATAAGTAAGTGACATTACCATTACCAGTGTCTTTCTCCACTCGTGTTTTAGCAGACCATTTGCCTCTATGCAAAGTGGGGAAAATAAGTTAACTAAAGAATAATATAGGCCTACATGTAAGTCTTTGTATAGTTTTGGGGCATTGTATCTCTCTCCGTCCCTTCACCGCAAACGGTCAAGGCAGATGGCCGCCCACCCTGAGCCATGGTTCTGACGTATCTGCCTCTTAAAGGGTTCATTTGATGCGATTTGTTCTTTTTCTTTCTCTTTAGTGTGTTATGTAGCTGTTTGTGCATGTATAAGATCTGCAGCATTACAAAGATCAAAGTCTCAAACCTAAAGAGATATTCTTTGTAAAAGTGAAGGCTCAGCCACACCTTCCTAAAACACTCTACGTCAAGCACACCCCCACATCTCTACGTCAGTATGTGAGGGCAGAGTTCTATAACACCGCCCAAATGTATACGCAAAGAAGGCATAGCTTTTATCCGCGCCGGCATGTCGTGGAGACACTGTGTTTTTCGTTGCGAAAGCCCAACTACTTTGTTTGGCTTTCCAAAAGAGGACACAATTAGAAAACAGTGGCTAAGCTTTATTTACAACACTGTTCTAGAACATTACAACCCAAATATTCGACTGTGTGCTGCGCATTTTTCGGAGGACTGTTTCTAGCACCTGGGAGAGCTCAGACTACGTCTTTGTCGTTTCAACGATAACAAATGCAATACTGATACTTACCAATCTGATACATTCTGGTCCAGTCGCACTGGCAACGTTGATCGATTAGCCTAGTCATCTGCATCATCCGGATCAGATTCCGGCTCTAATGGATAAGGTAGGACTGACATTATCATCTGTCAATATTGCTTTGCTTTGGGAGCTGATGTTCCAGATATGGTAAGAAGCGTGATATTTCCATCAGGCGTTTAAGGTATTTGGGCCAATCACAATGCACTGGATTTCTGGCCAATCAAAGCACACCGCGCTTTTTAGAACAATGAGCTTTATACAAATTTGACATGTTTCAGAAATGAGTGTCATAGAGGAGCAACAATAATGTACAGTATGTGTAAAATAATGGCTTTTTTTAACCTAAAACCGCATAAATGCATTGCATTAAACCAAATACACAAAATAATATTATTTTGGAACCATCATATTGACCCCTTTATATAGAAGTTTTTCCCTACCTCCGTCTACAGTAGTGCTTGTTCATGGTGGGAATTGTTGGGTATTTGTTAACAATATTAAAGAGTATGGTCTAGACCTACTCTGTTTGTAAAGTGCTGTGAGAGAACTTTTGTTATGAATTGGCGCTATATAAATAAAATGTAATTGAAACAAATTCAGGTTATAGTTTCTGTATGTGTCTTTGACAGTTTGTAAGGGATGTTACACTATTTCTCAGTTTCGTCATTATCCTGAATATCCTATAGATGTTTAGTTAAATATGACTCGTGACTGTGGCCCTGGGCAATGGTTTTCATCTTTTTCATGCTCATCAAACTATTCACTAATTAAATTCTATGTATATAATTCCTTCGAATTACATTCATTCATTGATATAATCACTGCTGTGTGATTCATTATTTTTGTCCAGTACTATTGCAGGAAGGCCAATTATTTGTTAAGCTCATGCTACATAAGGGTTTTTTCTTTCTTTCTTTCTTTCTTTTTCTAAAAATATCAATCAGATGCAGCACAATCCAACCCACTGACTTGGGAGAGGGGATGTCAGAGCACATGGATCCAGAAGGTACACTGAGTTGTTTTTATTTTATCTTTAAATAAATATATTACATTAAACTTAAGAAGCATAGTTAACTAGATATGTAACTGTGGTCATTACAGAGCACATTTGACTACTGTATACATTATTGAAATAATGCAATTAATTAAAAGATGAAATTTTCACCTTTGTGTGATGGTTTAATCTTTTCCAATCAACAGACACAGCGGATGGCATCCAGACGATGTCGGTGGAGGAAACTTTAGAGGCCATGTGTGAAAATGGTATTTCTTGTAATCATAATACATTTTACCAAATGTTACAAATCAGTTTTTGGTATTGCTTAAGTTCAAGCTTAATTAAAACTACTGTTATGAGAAGTCATCCATTGACATTTGACACAAAGAGAAAAGCTCACTTGAAAATTACAATTTATGGATACAATATTTATCCAGGTGACATTAAACAGCCTTTATATATAAGGTTGGTATTCTGAACATTTTACATTTTGAATTGGCTGTTGAGATTTAGATGCAAATAATGGAACTGTCTTTTTTTTTAATCAATGATTTACTAATTAACTATTGACAGTATAAATCAGGGGTGGGGAACGTTGATCCTGGAGGGCCATTGTCCTGCAGAGTTTAGCTCCAACCCTTTAAACACACCTGAAGCGAATCAAGGTCTTCAGGATTGCTAAAGTTACAGGCAGGTGAGTGTTTTTTTTTTCAGGGTTGGAGCTAAACTCTGCAGGACAATGGCGCTCCAGGATCAACGTTCCCCACCGCTGGTATAAATGCTAACAATTTGAATTAGGAATTTGTAATTAAGATTAAAAATTCGTATTTAGAAACTATTATTGTGTTTTGTTTTATGTACTTTAGGTGCACAGCAGATGGAAGAGTCCTCAGAAACAGCCACTACTGTAGCCATCGTGATGACTGCAGATAAAGGTATCTTTCCACATTGTGGTTATTTTTATATAACAGGAAGTGACTGTTATACCATATATATTGCCTTAACAAGTTACAAAATAACAAAATATAACAAATGAGCTCTTCCTCGTAGATCTGGCCAAGACTAGCAGCAACCTGGATAAGAACAGATATGGAAACAGAAGCATAGACTAAAACATTTTAAAAGGGGTAGAAAAAACATTAGACAATGACAAACTGTGACAAATTAGCCTCCAATCCTTTCATTTAGGATATAACAGCATTTAACTAGATTCACTTTTAAGTCTTTCAAGGGGCAGATTCCAGGCAGAACGTGCAGAATACATACAGCGTTTTCCCAATCTCTGTTACGTATAAAAACATCTCGAGAGTGCAAAAGGTGTTGTCCAGTACATTTTTCTTTATTTCAGGGTTATACTAAAGCCGCTTTCTGAAATGTAAACCAGGAACTCTTCTTTCTTGACCTGATTTCATCTTATGATTGAGCATCAGCAATATCTGAGATGAATTGATGTGCAATACTCACATTCGCATTTGGCAACAGTTACAAATGAATAAGCTGCCTTTTATATGTTGCTTTGAATATGGTGATGAGTATTTCATCTAACTGCTTCCAAAATATTTGTGTTTTTCCTTTGGTAGATGGAGACAATGTGTGCCGTGTCTGCCGCGTCCATTTTGATGACAAGAAAAAGAATGCAAGAAAGAAGTGGCGTTCATGGTCACAGTGCACAGTGTGCCAATCATGGTCACACACTGCATGTGGTTTTAAAAAGAACACGTGCCTTCACTGCCAGTGTCAAAACACCATGCAAACACCCTGAACCTATGCTATTTACTGCATTCCAAAATGTATCTTGTTACTTTGAGTTGTTTTACTGTGTTGACGGCCCCCAACCCATCCCTACAAATATACACACACACTCACATAATACATACTGTACATACATACATACATACACGCGTTTTAAAATGTATGAAGTCCCTTTCACCTTTTTCATTAAAATATACTTGATGAACCTTGCTCCAAATTTATTGTAATGGTTACACTTTACTTGTAAGAAGAAAACTGATATTTTTGTTGTTTTCATTCACCCCAATTTTTATTTATTGTTGTAGTTTGTTGGCACCATCAATGTGGTCCCTTTTAAACTGGGCCATGTGGGGATCAATAAAGTTATATTGTACTGAATTGAGTCTGTGTTTTTTATATATATAAATCTGTTTCATCAATGGTTCAGTAGGGCCGGGTTTTAGCAAGGACCTCACCATAACACAATTTTTTATTTATTTTTAAATATAATGGTTGCTATGGATGCTGCTGTCACTGAAGCCACCTAGTTTGCATAACGTAGTTCCCCTCGAAAGTATTTTCACACTGTCTTATGCTTTTCTTTTAATGATTAACATTTAAGATAAAACGTGAAGGGTATAATTTTATCTGTGTTAAGGATATTAATTGTTTCTCCTTGGATTCTGAGAAATAAAGTTAATTGTCAGTTTATGCAAGGGAGTTCCACTTCTGTTTAGAGTTGTCTGCCATGGATAGACTACATTTCAATTCAAAGTACTGCCGGTCACTATGATATTATATTTTAGTCACAAATATAAATTATTTGAACACATAACCAACCATTTCTTTAAAAAAAAAAAAAAAAAAAAACACTTTCTTGAGGTGAATACAAAAAAAAATTAAATAACATGCTTTTAAAATTGCTTTTTAAATGGCACATGAGTTTTGGTAACATGGACTGAGAAAACATGCACCCTTCTTCTGCTTGGAAACTTGGTAATAACTTAAGTTGCCTGAGAGTGACCAATACACATTTTGAATAGTTAAATATGTGTAGTATTAGATTCTGTTGAAAAAAGAAGCTTAATTTTGAAGAGATACAGCAAGCAAATGTCACCTATTGGGTGGAAGGGCCAATGTATAATGTAGGCTACTCGTGTATTTGACTACCACTGGGCCTAATAATAGTCTACAAGTAGCCTAAGAGGAGACGACTACCCATCATGTTGACGATAGTCTTATTCATTAATGGTATTTAACCATCATAACAGCATTAACATAAATAGATAGCCTATGTATATAAGCCATATGTGTCCCAAACCCAAACATAAATGCAGTGTGTGTGTGATATTCCTCATGTTGTGGGGTTGTAAATCTGTTTACAGAGTCTGAAACAAACAAACAAACAAACAAACAAAAAGCTTCATATAGGCTACTCCTATTGAGCCTTCAAAGTGCTCTCTAAAACTACACCAGGGATGGCTTGTGTGCATGAAATGAGAAAATTAAAACTTTGCTGTAGAGCTAAACCAATACATCGTTAGAAAGGTCTTGACCTAGAGAGTAACATATGTAAGTATTAAGATTCTACATGGCCCCTGTTTTGAAATACTGACCTTTGAAACATCACCTTGGTGCATGTTTGAATGCTTATAATTAAGCAATAAAAGGGGCTATCGACATGGGACCAACTGTAATAGAGAGCTCTTGTCCTTAGTTATCATGTGAATATAGTCAACAATTTGGAACAATGTCAACTATGGTTAAAAATAATTTTAACCTATTTAAAAATGTAAAAATTATTTTCATTTTAAATCTGATTACATAGATGTGTTTACAATCCCCCTAAACTCATCACTGTACTCTCAACTAACTATTTATAACCTCCAATTCTAAGAAAAACACTAATATTTTAAAAACTACAATTCCCTGTAGCTACACAATGCAGCTTGATACGAATCAGCACCGCAGTTGTAGTTTTTCTGGTTTGCAAAGTAGGGTTGTAGATTAGGGTTGTAAAAAGACATATCTACTGAATGTATCAAATATATAGTACAGCCAAACTATTAATTAAACTCTATATAGATGATCTAAGTTAAGAAAATGTAAATATGTTGATTTATTTAAGATATGTTAGCCGAAAAGGAGAACCCGTAAACCCCGCCCACAACACAATGCACTTCCGTGTTTCTCAGCATCGGAGTATTTGTTAAAAGCGTTAACCTTAACATGAACATATCGTATTTTTTAGTTATCAAGTTGTGGTTTTCTGTGGACAAATGTTAAATTTATTATTTTAAAAAAGTGTCTGTGAATAAAATTATTTCATGCAAGCTGCGTGGTTTCAGCGATAGCAGCGTCAATAGCAACCACCATAGCAACTAAATGCAAGATTAAACTAAATGTAATGTACATTCACTGAACGAAGAATGTGAAAAAAAAATGAAAGCAGTCAATTGGAGGAAGAAGAGAAGAAACCTACTGTACAGTTATGTAAGAACCTACTCTATTGTATGTGGTACACTGTCTGGTGGATTATGACTGTAAAATCATTCTGTCATTTGAATTTATGTGTGCTATGAATAAGTGCTATGACAATGGTTGAAAACATGGCTATAACTCATTATGAGAAAGGTGTATTGTAGAGTCAATACACATGTATGTTCCCTTATAGTTTTACAAACTTATAGTTGATTCAGAGGATTCAAGATTCGATACTTTATTGTCATTTCAACTCAGTCGAAGGGGATTTGGTTTGGTGAGCTCACTAAAAAGAAAACAAACTCTCACACATGACCACATTTGTACATTACAATAAATAAAGTAATATCACAATATGGTAAACACACAATTTTGTACTCGCATCTTAGTGGCGATATGTGCTTAAATACAGTACCTAAGCTTTAAAACAGATCAGACCCAGTAAAACAACATGTCTTTGTGAGCTTTGTAAATACAGGCCCTGTCCTGTCAAACCAGTGCTTACATTACTAGTTATCATGGTCATCAATGTCATCCTCATTATCATCATTATCACCATCATCATTGTATACTAGTGTCTGTATGCTTGACATGGGGAGGGCCTGACACAAGTAGGGGTTGTCTACAGGAACAATGTCTGGTACATATGGGTGAAACATCACAGGGGCTTGATGTCGTTTTCTTTCCAGCTGATGGAGACGTTGGGTGAGAGCAGCTTTTGCACCAGGCTGATCTGCGTCTTTGATGGCAGAGCACAGAAAGGCGTGCTGCTGATGGAGGTGTTCAGTTACAGTTCTCATTTCCTGGTAAAGCATGCGCTTTTCCTCAGCTGCCCGAGTCTTCATATGTAAGGCATCAATCCCTCGCCTTTTTAGACTCCTCGAAACATTGTCTTCTTCAATCTGAAAGATACAAGAAGTAAAAAAATGCTATGTCATGTTACCAGGTGGTTTAAATGATGGGCAGTTAGTTGTGGTTGGTAAGTGGTTGTCAGATTGTTTCTTGAGTGTGACTGCTGTGTGGTTACTAGGGTTAGGTAATTATACTTACATTGTCATCAAAGCAGAAGTAGACTTGCCAAGAGGGATCGCATGCTTCCTGAAAATCAATTATTGTAGGGAAGATGCTCATCTGCGGTGGCCACTGAATGCGGTTGTATTCTTTTATTGCCTGTCTCAGCCTCTTGTTGGAGCTGGCAATCTGCTTGGAAAGTCAAATGCCCTGCCCATCTGTAGCAAAGTTAGGAAACATGCATGCAGAGAAATTAATTTATTAGTTTGTATTATGGTCCTTTTCAAAGTTGAACTTAATATCTTAATGTATCTACGTATCCACAGCACTTTACCTGGATATTTTCTTTTCAGATGGAGGAGGACTGTTCACTCCCTTGATTCAGTTCTAGCTTTGAAGATTAGTTGCCCTCTAAGCTCACAGTCAACATCCTTAAGGGTAGACTGGAAGTCTGAATCCGATTCTTGCCATCTTCTTCCAATCCGGTGCTTTTTCTCTATGTTCAGCAGAGAGTCCAAAAAAGGTGAAAACAAGGGGGGTGTTCGTGTTCTGAAGAAACACTGTTACCTGTGAAACAAGCAATAGTATGTTCCTGCACAACCGGAGGCTGCAGTTTCAGGACCCCAGTTTTAGGACCGCAGTTTCAGGACCCTAGTTTTTCGTGACAGCGCCACCTACCGAACTGGATGATATCTTAAGTCTTGTTAGAAATTTATATATAATCTTAACGAAGAAGATTATGGGATAGAAAAGCTCCTACAGCAGGTGGATTAAGTTAGAGCAAGTAGCATCAAGCTACATGACACAATTTAAAATATTAATATTACACTTTTACTTAAAGCTCACTTTAAACCAGCATCGAGTATTTGTATCATATTCCGGTGTCGGTTTAAAATGGTTTTAAGTAAAAAAAAGATGTTGAAATATGTTATATATAGCATTTTATATGCAGCTAATGGCTACACCTTGTTTAGCAATACTGTAAACATTCTTTATTCATATGAAAATATCAAAAATCACACACAAACCACATATACTCGAAATCGTGCATTTATTAACTTCTTGTTTCAGGTGAAGAGATGTGTCTTAGCTTTGTTATCACGGAGGTCAGAATGAGGAAGTGTACACAGCAGCGCGTCATGCAGAAGGGCGGGATTATTGTCACGTTAAACCACGTGAGATGATTGACAGCTCTATAGCGAATAAGAGAGCACAGAGAACTGACACAAATCAGGAAGAGGAGAGATAGATCCATAGACAGATCCCGCTGTTTGAGCTTCAGATCGCATAATTTAGTGGAACATGAAAATCATTATTTCTCCAAATATGCGCACCATTGGACTAAGAGCCCTGGCGGATGCCGACCGTATGTATGTGAACACAAATAAACCGGAGAAAACGTGAATGACTGCTTTATGAGTAATGATTTCTATTCAAAATAACGAACGTTACAGATTAATAATTTTGCACTCCTGTCATAAATTAAGAAATTATTGTCAATGCAAACCAGTTTTATCATAAACAGTGGTCAACTATCGAAGCTGGAGTTTTAAATATTTCTAATGATGCTCAGTCTAGATCAAATAAGTAAGAGTGTGATGTTTTAACGAATAATGAATATTGAACAATAATCTGGGGCCGTCTGTGATCTTTGCTACGAAAGGGGTTAAATGAGTGTTTTTGGTGATCCAGTTCGGTAGGTGGCACTGTAACAGAAAACTAGGGTCCTGAAACTGCGGTCCTGAAACTGGGGTCCTGAAACTGCAGCCTCCGGTTGTGCAGGAATACCCTACTCGAAACAAGGGTACTCTGTGTGTGTGTGTGTGTGTGTGTGTGTGTGTGTGTGTGTGTGTGTGTGTGTGTGTGTGTGTGTGTGTGTGTGTGTGTGTGTGTGTGTGTGTGTGTGTGTCAAACTTTGTGTACACACTCACTCACTCACATTAATAAATAGAAAGAAAGAAAGAAAGAAAGAAAGAAAGAAAGAAAGAAAGAAACATTTAAATAAACAAATATTTCTGTCCAGTTATTTCAGGTACACATGTTGAGTATATTTGCACTTGTAGATGTATTAGATTCATAAAGCTTGAAGTGTGTGTAGCTGTTGGTTTAGGTGGCGTTTTGTGGGTTTTATATGTGATTTTATGTAATTATTATTATTATTATGGACAGGATTAAAGACTACTGTGATCTGGTGTACTTTTTCTACGATATTACATCATTATTGCACCACTGGATACAGACATAAACTCTGTGTCTGGACAAATGCCGGTTATACTATTATAGTGTTATTATAACAACCGGATGTGTGGTTTTCTTAAGTACAGTGCAAGCTTTTCTCCTCTTTCTCATCAAGCTTTTTGTAATGAGATGCTGTTTCTTTGTAATTAATTGTGCAATTTCAACTTGCAAGTGACATTTCTCTCCATCAAATCAAATGTTTTGAGTCTAATCACTTCCATCTTCTCTGTCTCTACTCAATATGAATGTGGGGAAAACGTACTCGGTTACTAACGTAACCTCGGTTCTCTCTAGAGAGGGAACGAGTACTGCGTAATAGCTTACGCTATGGGGAAAACTCTTTTCATCGAGATATTGAAGCCAAAAAATTATCCTTAATTTTTAATCAATGTAAAACGCTTTGCAGCAGCAAGCAGACATAGGCGAGACAGCTTGCGCGCCTATTGGCTGTCTTGCGGCAAAAGCAGCAGCCTATCGAGAGAGGCTCTGCGTGACGTCATGACGAATGAGGGCACTTCGCGCCCATATCGTCACGTCCCGCCAGAAAGGGCGTGGTCTCGCCCTATAAACAAACTCGATAAGCTGCCATACACTGATTTTTCATCGCCGAAGCGAACCAGAGCGTATTCCAAGCACGGCAAGATACGCAGTACTCGTTCCCTCTCTAGAGAGAACCGAGGTTACGTTAGTAACCGAGTACGTTCTCTTACGAGAGTATCTCTCGTACTGCGTAATAGCTTACGCTATGGGGAACACAGTGTAACACGCCGTGCGGATAGGGATCCAACACCAAAGTCCCAGGGGCCGAAGCCCGGGGCGCATATAGTGCATAATCACCCCACACTCACAGAGAGTAAAGGAGGAGAGGCTAGAAGCATTTCTCCTTATAGATAGACCCACAGGGGCTAACCATATGACCATTAAACCACGCAGCCAGGGTGAAAGCTTTCAGCCTAAACTGGGTGGCCCTACTTGTGCCAGTACTCATGGAGCTGCTGCATCGGTCTGAACGATGCGCATGCCAAACACTCAGCATCCGAGCCGCACAGCGGGCAGATAGCACTGAAGTCTAGATAGCCAAAAGCTTAGCTTGTAAGGCAGGCACCTCCAGGTTATAGTATTTTATAAATGTAGACGGCGAGGCCCAGCCCGCGGCCGTACAGATATCTTGCAGGGTGACCCCGCTAGACCATGCCCACGACGAGGCCACGCCTCTCGTGGAGTGCGCTCTGACACCCAAGGGGCACTGCAAGCCCTTGGAAGTGTAAGCCAGCGCTATGGCATCGACTATCCATCTGGATAGGCTCTGTTTCGAAGCGGCAAGCCCCTTGGAACGCCCGCTATACGAAACGAAAAGCTGCTCGGTCTGTCTGAACCCAGACGAGCGGGACACATAAGCTCTTAATGCCCTGACTGGGCAAAGAAGAGTAGAGTCGTCCTCCTCATTGAGAACCGGAAGGGCAGACAGGGAAATCACCTGGGCCCTGAACGGTGTGTGTTGAGGGATTTCGGCACGTAGCCGTGCTTAGGTTTGAGTATGACCTTTGAGTCATTAGGCCCAAACTCCATGCATGACACGCTTACTGAAAGCGCTTGTAAGTCCCCTACGCGCTTCACTGAAGCAAGAGCCGTAAGAAACGCTGTCTTGAAAGACAAGTGTTTCATGTCTGACGACTGGATTGGCTCGAATGGGGCACCTTTCATGGCCTCCAAGACCGTGGAAAGGTCCCATGTCGGGACTGAAGGAGGGTTTAGACTAAGTCGTTCTTTCCCAGTGACTGGCCAGACACCGGTTTTGCAAACGTTGCTATGGCCGCCACGTATACTTTGAGCGTGGATGGGGTCCTGCCCTTATCCAGTAGCTCCTGAAGGACGGAAAGCACTTCTGTAACCCCGCAGTCTGCAGGTGAAAAAGCCCTGCGCTTGACACCAAGCAGAGAACACAGACCATTTCGAGGAGTAGAGCCGTCTGGTAGACGGGGCTCTAGCCTGCGCGATCGTGTTTAACACTCCCTCTGGGAGGTCAGCGGGTACCCGTTGATGGCCCATGCGTGCAGGGACCACAAATCCGGGCGAGGATGCCAAATCGAGCCTCCCGCCTGAGAGAGGAGGTCTCTCCTCAGCGGTAAAGGCCATGGGACAGCGCTGGTCAGCTGCATCAGGACAGGGAACCAAGACTGGTTTGTCCAGAGCGGAGCTATGAGTAGCACTGGGCATCCCTCCCTCCTGATTCACTCCAACACCTGAGGTAGGAGTGAGACAGGGGGAAAAGCAAATTGGGGGCGGCGGGGCCAAACATGGGCCAGCGCGTCCCGGCTTTTCGAGAAGAATCTCGGGCAATGAGCGTTTTCTTGGGACGCGAACAGGTCCACCTGCGCTTTGCCAAACGTTTCCCACAGCAGCTGGATCGTCTGCGGGTGCAGCGACCATTCTCCTGCTGGGACGTTGTTTCTGGACAGCCTGTCTGGCCCCACATTTAGGTGACCAGGCACATGCGCCGCTCTCAGCGAGAGCAGGTTGTGCTGAGCCCAGACCAGGAGGCGTTCCGTCAGCCTGTAAAGGTTTCGGGACCTGACGCCGCCCTGGCGATTTATGTACGCCACCACTGACATGTTGTCTGATCGGACCAAGACGTGGTGGCCTTTTATCTGGGGACAGAAGCGCCGTAGCGCTCTGTCGACTGCTATTAATTCCAAGCAGTTTATGTGAAGGAGCTTCTCCCGTACTGACCACAGGCCAGCTAGCGGTCTGCCCTCGAGCAGCGCTCCCCACCCCGATGTGGAGGCGTCCGTAGACACCACCTTCACACCCGAGGCGATCCCCAGACTCACACCTGACTGATACAGTCGGTCACTTTCCACGGTTTCAGAGCTGAAAACGCACTGAAGGTCGACCCTGAGGCGAAATAGACCCGCGGTCCACGCCCTGGGGGAACTCGTGCTTTTAGCCATAGCTGCAGTGGGCGCATGCGGAGCAGGCCCAACTGGAGTACGGAGGCTGCTGAGGCCATCAGACCCAGCATTTTCTGAAACCTTCTGAGCGGGACTATAGAGCCGTGGCGGAAGGATTTCGCGACGTGCTGAATATTTAATCCGTGCTTCGGTAACAGGCGTGCCGTCATGGATAGCGAGTCCAACACTGTTCCCAGAAAGGAAATTTTCCGACTGGGGAGCAGTGAGCTTTTCGCCCAATTGACTATAAGGCCCAGCTCCTCGAGGTGCTCGAGTAATGCGGCCCTGTGTTCTATGAGCTCTGTTCGTGAACGAGCTAGAATCAGCCAATCGTCCAAGTAGTTCAAAACTCGCATGCCCTGAAGTCTCAGGGGGGCGAGTGCCGCGTCCATGCACTTCGTGAACGTACGGGTGTGTTAGGGACAGGCCAAACGGCAGGACTGTGTATTGATATGCCTGGCCCTCGAAGGCGAATCTCAAGAATCGCCTGTGATGGGACGCCATTTATATTTGGAAATAGGCGTCTTTCAGATCTATTGACATGAACCAGTCTCCTTGGCGCACTTGCGCGAGGATTTTCCTGGTCGTAAGCATTTTGAACTGGCGCTTCACAAGCGTTCTGTTCAGCAGTCGCAGATCTAGAATGGGTCTGAGCCCTCCATCTTTTTCGGTACCAGAAAATATCTGCTGTATAAGCCCCCTTCGCCCTGAGATAGAGGTTCTATAGCCCCTTTTCTCAGTAGTTTCGCTATCTCGGCTCGAAGTAGATGAAACACTTCGCTTTTCACCGTAGTTTCGACGCGCGCCGTATAACGGTGGGGGCGTCTAGCGAACTGTAGCGAATAGCCTCTCGTTATAGTGTTCAACACCCATTCTGATACCTGGGAAGCCTTGGCCACGCATCTGCGTGAATAGCTAGGGGTAGAATGAAATCTGGGCTCTGGCCGCAGCAGGACGGCCGCTCGAGAGCCCCTGTGTACTGGGAACACAACACCGTGTTTACAGCGTTCGAGGGGGGGGCGCGCTGATCACAGCGGGCAGCCTGGCCGCGCTTAGCTTCTCTATGGCGGGACGCGCAGAGAAAGCGAGCGGGGCGAATCCCGTGGGATTCGGCGTGTGTGAGAGAATGTGGGCACATTTACTAAATGCGGGCACATTTACTACACTGAGAATACTGTCAGCTCGCGCGACTGAATCACTGTTGTTTACAGCGTGCGAGGCGCGCGCTGATCACAGCTGGCAGCCTGGCCGCGCTCAGCTTCTCTGTGACGGGTTGTGCAGAGAAAACGAGCGGGGGCGAATCCCGTGAGATTCGGCGTGTCTGTGAGAAATGCGGGCGCGAGACAGCGGGCACATTTTCTGCACTGAGAACACTCGGGTCGCGCCGACTGAATCAACGCTGTGTTTACAGCGTGCGAGGCGGGGTGCGCGCTAATCACAGCGGGCAGTCTGCCCGCGCTCAGCTTCTCTGTGACGGGTTGTGCAGAGAAAGCGAGCGGGGGTGAATCCCGTGGGATTCGGCGTGTCAGTGAGGAAATGCGGGTGCGGGACAGCGGGCACATTTACTGCACTGAGAACACTGTCGGCTCGCGCCGACTGAATGTGTGTTAGTTTCGTTTTTACAGAAACCAAGGGACACGCATCGTGTAGTGTAAGCGGGCATTGTATGGGCGCGTTCACTACATTTTCTGCTCAACCGACCTGAGTCGGTTTTATTTGAGCTAGCCCTGCACCGTGGCGGGCTGTGTCTGGATGTGGGAATGGGCACAGGGACGTGGGCATTCTTACAACACTCGTAACACCATCGGCCGTGGCCGGAACACCAGAAAATGCACTCTTTATTGGATTTATCTGGGTAGCCATAGAAACGGCTTTTGTGCGCAGGCAAGCGGGCTGAGACACCGGCTGCTTCACTGCGAAATACACTGGGACAGTCACAACGCATGGAACTGAACGAGCGAGAAGTTTTGGTGGAAATCCGGCCGCAGCGGGCTTTACCTCAATCCTCGGCCGGGGCCCGCGCTGAGGGGGGCGGCGTCCAGCAGAGCGAGAGCGCGGTGTTTGATCTCGGGCCTGGCGGCGCTGTAGGTTAGCCGAAACGACGGCCTTTGTGCGCAGGCAAGCGGGCTGTGGAACCAGCGTGCTCACTGCGAAATACACTGGAACAGTCACATTGCTTGGAACTGAACGAGCGAGAAGTTTTGGTGTAAATCCGGCCTCAGCGGGAACTGAACACCGTCGCTTTCCTAGAGAGACTAGGAAGGCCTTGAGACCTCGGGCTTTATTTCAATCCTCGGCCGGGGCCCGCGCTGAGGGGGGCGGCTTCCAGCAGAGCGAGAGCGTCGAGGAACACGGAGCGCTCAGCTTCCGTCATCTCGGATAGCGTTAGCCACAAATGTTTCCAGGGTTGGGGAGTAACGGAATACATGTAACGGCGTTATGTAATCAGGATACAAAAATCCAGTAAATGTAATTAGTTACAGTTACGTCAAAAAACGTAGTAATCAGATTATAGTTACTTTTTAAAAAAGGGGGGATACTTTCAGGATTACAATGGTTTCATTTAAAACTAAATAAATCTGTATTTTGGCATAATAACACTATATTAAGCGTTGCTTGATTAATGACTCACGAGTGCCACCCGCCGCTGGTGCATGCGCAAAATAACAGCTCTGTGCAACAATCTCCTCAGACACCAGTGATGCGCGGGTTGATCCAAAATGAGCCGCGGTTACAAGTCTTCCACAAGTATTTTTAATGATACGTTTGAAATAAAGATTAAATCTTTCTAATTTAAATAGTAGCCTAGCTACTAGACACAATTTTCTATGAAATAGGCCTTTATTGGCTGAAACTGGCGTGAAGATGACGCACGAGCTCAGTCTGCAGGTAGAGATGAAGACGGCAAGAGAAAAGGTGAAGACTGGGCAGTGGAAGCTCCGCAAATACCTACTAATACAAGTGGGAAATCCTTATTTACCTTTTGAATGTTGCGCGTTATTAACTTTTGAATAAATGCTGACGTGGGACAAAATGCCCGATTTCCCAACACGTTGAACTGAAAAATGCCATTGTACCATTTTAATAGGCTACTTTTAATAATGCATATCTCAGTAATGTCAGTATTATGTATTTTCTGAGAGGGGGCGGGATTTTTATTGGGAAAGTCGGAGGAGAGACGCACACTTCGATTAGACTGGATAAACACATGCAGATAATCGTTAAGAAAATGAAACGAAATAAATGAATAGCCTAAATCAAGCCTTTATTAGGCTACATAACACTAGGCTATACAGCATTCAGAAAAAGAACAGTTTGCGCTCCTAAGGGCAAACATTTTTTTTTTTTTTTGGTCCGAGTTGCGGGCGGGTTAGTTGAAACCGTCGGTCGAGTGCGGGTTAGTTATACATTGACCCGCGCATCACTGTCAGACACAATCACTGCTGCTAGAAACGATGCTGCCCACGGGTAAAAATGCTTTAATTTCTTGGAAATTCCGCTGCTATTTTGTTTATAAAGAAGAAAATGCCAACAACATGGTTGTACAGTGCAAACTGTGCCTTCCAGCACTGAAAACACTTTCTTTATCGAAGGACTCGACATCCAACCTAAAGAAGCATGTTTGCATTCTCTATTTTCCTGTTGAAGAAATATCCATTTTATTTTTTCCTTGTCCTTGTCAAGTTAAAAATAAAACAAAATAATCTGTAATACTGTAGCCACTCGATGTCTGCCTTTACATAAATATTTATTCAGGGCTGAGGGCTGTGAAATTCTTAATAAATAAAAGTTTTTTTTTTTTTTTTTAAATAATATCTGTCCTTGAAGTAATCCAAAAGTAATCAGTTACATTACTTTCATATTGTGGTACTTGGATTACGTTACTGAATACTTTTTTTATGAAGTAATTTGTAACTGTAACGGAATACATTTTTAAAGTAACCCTCCCAAGCCTGAATGTTTCTCACCTTTCAGGGAGGAAGGGTCTCGACTGTGACGGAGCTTCGTCTTTCCCGAGAAAGCGTCCGTCCAGCCTGTTGCGCGTTAGTTGCGCGGGCGCCTTTCAGTCGAGGCCGATGTAATCTACGGCTTGAGAGAGCGGACGCATCGGCTCAGTTTCAATGCCGGCTCCGGTAGGTTCGTCGAGCTCAAGTGCGGACGCGGCGGCAGACGGCGGCCGTTGTCCGTTTGGAGCGACTCGAGCGAAACCGGCGAAGCTGGCGGGCGAACCGGCGAGCTTTGGCGGGCAGAAGATAGCTCGGGAGCGCGCTGGGCGCGGCGCTTCTTGCGGTGCGGCATCACGGTGGGCTGGAATGCGGGCTCGGAGAACGACGCCAGGCGAGTCCGCAGAGTCACCATAGGCAGCCGCTCACAATGATGGCATCCGCCGTCAGCGAGCGCGATGGCCGCGTGATCCTCACCCAGGCAGGACACGCAGATGACGTGGCGGTCCTCATCGCTGAGTGGGGCTCGGCAAGAGCCACAGGAAGGCATCTTTAGAAAGACGCAGCTCTTTTAGAGGTAGTGGGAGAAAAATGCAAATATAGCAAACACACACACTCTAAGGCAGAGGAAAGGATATGTACGCCGGAAAGCGCAGCAGGTACGGCGGCTGAAGGCGGCGAGGCCAGCGACTCCAGGCTCAAAGGCACGTCCCGCTGAAGGCTACAGGTCGACGGCGCGGCTTCTCATCCGGATCCAGCGATGCGTGAGCTTCGCTGAAGAGTTGAAAAATCAGTGTATGGCAGCATATCGAGTTTGTTTATAGGGCGAGACCACGCCCATTCGTCATGACGTCACGCAGAGCCTCTCTCGATAGGCTGCTGCTTTTGCCGCAAGACAGCAATTAGGCGCGCAAGCTGTCTCGCCTATGTCTGCTTGCTGCTGCAAAGCGTTTTACATTGATTAAAAATTAAGGATAATTTTTTGGCTTCAATATCTCGATGAAAAGAGTTTTCCCCATAGTGTAAGCTATTACGCAGTACGAGAGATACTCTCGTAAGAGAACCCAGAAAATAAAAGTACAGAAGAAGTTTTTATTTGTATCCAGCATGTCTGCTTGTGATCTGTTTTGGAGGGAGAACATGCGGGTGTACAGTCATAGACGTAATGTGGTTTCACACATTTGTTGTTGACCTCCTCAACCTCGTTTGCTGAGATCTTCATTATATGAGCACATCCGGTCTCTTTCTTGTTGAGACGTGCAGCACAGACTCCTTTACATGTTGATGAATGACACAGAGCCACAGAAGGGGTAAGTCTACAGTCATTACATTTAAAAAAAATAAAATTCAATATAATATTTAAAGATGATGACGATGACCAAACTACACATATTTTAAGCACATGAGAGCAAACATCAAGCATAAGACAAGTTGATATTTGATATCTGAACCTATGATGATGTCTTCAGTACCAACATTGATATCAGGTTTTGTTCTCATCACCAGTGGAGTTTTCTTGCTTCTCGACAGTCTCTGGCTGATATTTAGGTCTATTGATTTATTGTTCCCTATTCACAGGGGCCCATTGTAACACTGAAACATACATTTTCTGCTTTGAAACAATAACTTTTGAAATAAACATGACTTCACTGAAAAGTCAGGGGATGTGCTAAATCTGAAATACCAGATATGAATGACACTCATGAGGGAAACATCAGTTAATGCTCATCATCATATGCAGATATTATAACAAACAGGAGCAGCATCAAACATTTGCCAGTTGTTTGGTGTACATTAGTGATCTTTACTGAAAACAACTCTAAAACATGTTTCCATTACGCACTAGAGTTGATGTAGCCTATACGAATAGCTAATACACAACGTGCTTTTCAAACTTTCAGTTCAAACTCCTTGCATTTGGCATTGCCAAAAGATTGTTGTTATGTTACAGGTCCGTGCAAAAAGTTTGTTCTGTTATTTTCAGAGAATAAAAGCTATTTTGGTATTGCAAAACAGGTCTTTATAGACACAGTTTTTGATTTGGGGAGATTTCTGTGATGGTTTTATACACTTTTATGCATAAGTGGTACTTTTTGGGAGCATATACTGTATTTACAGCCAGAAGCATACCACAGTGATAAATAAATGTACCAAAATGTATTTGACATATATTTATTTTATGCTAAGTATACTACAAATGCATTTACATATTTCAGTACTTAACCCTTTAAGTGTCACCCCCCTTTTTTTGAATATACATGAAAATGCACATTTCAAACTTAAATGGTTGTAATTCAAGAATGCTTTGGAATATAGACGTAAGATTGTCTCGTTTTAAAGAAGACATTTGGCAGATTTTTGTAGAAGTGAAATAAATTAAGAAAGTGAAACAGAAAAAAAGTTATAGAAGTTTGAGTTTATGAAAATATACAATGTAAAAAAATTCATTATTCATATTTTATAGAAAATATATATTTGTGAAATAGTCACCACAAGTACCCAAGTGAAAATGATTTTAGATCCTTCGCTCTCCAAAAAAAAAAATAATAATAATTAAGAATATTTAATACACGGGGTGTATTTGTATACATTTGTATGTATACAAATGTATTAAATGTATTTAATACATTTAATGTGGGGTGTATTAATTATTTAATAATAATTAATACACCCCACAATACCTTACAAACAGTAAAAAAAAAAAAAAAACTTATTAGCTTAAATACAGTAGAGTACTGTTAAATTTGCACTAATAAATGTATTAAAAGGTTCTGTGCTCTGGTCCTGCTCCTTGGTCCTATAGACCTTGGGTCCTTTTTCTCAGAATATTTTACTGTTTTAATGGAAAACAGTATTTTACTGTCAGATTTTGGCCGTTTTTTTTAACAGCAATACATAAATGTTCTAATTGGACTAAGGCTTAATTCAGGCTTAATCTAAACCCTGTCTGTGAAACTGGGCCTTATTTAAAGGTTTGTGTCACAGGTCGGGAGGGTCGACTGGGTCTACCCCCTCCCTTTAGAATGTACCACTGAGGAGCAGACCAGAAACCAGGCGGACAAGGAAAGTAAAACGTAACAGGCTTTATTGATTAAAAGAATTTGTATATCCTAATTAAAATTCCTCCTTCCTCCCCAGCATCCAGTGGCCGCCGGGACGTCGGCTGGACGACAGGCGGGGACTGGGTCCACTCAACCCCCTCGGACTCTTCGGGTGCCGAGGTTCTCGGCAATGGAGGGAACGCGGACCTGACCAGCAGGCAAGTGCTCTAAGCACGGCTTTCCTTCTCGGACTCTGAGCAGACTGTACTCTTCTCGACCTCCCAAGTACAGAAGTTTACAGCGGTGAAGAGGAGCGTCGACTGGACAGCCGGTAGGTACTCCTGGTACGGTAGGTTCTTTCCTATGCAGGGGATGCAGAAAGCTTACGGCTGTGAAAGGGGCGTCGACTAGACAGCAGGTGGGTACTTCGAGTACGGTTGGTTCTTTCCTATACAGGGGATGCAGGAAACTTAGGGCTGTGAAAGGGGCGTCGACTAGACAGCAGGTAGGTACTTCGAGTCCGGTTGGTTCTTTCCTATACAGGGGATGCAGCAAGCTCACGGCTGTGAAAGGGGCGTCGACTAGACAGCAGGTAGATACTTTGAGTCCGGTTGGTTCATTCCTATACAGGGGATGCAGAAAGCTCACGGCTGTGAAAGGGGCGTCGACTAGACAGCAGGTAGGTACTTCGAGTCCGGTTGGTTCTTTCCTATGCAGGGGATGCAGAAAGCTCACGGCTGTGAAAGGGGCGTCGACTAGACAGCAGGTGGGTACTTCGAGTACGGTTGGTCCTTTCCTATACAGGGGATGCGGAAAGCTTACGGCTGTGGAAGGAGCGTCGACTAGACAGCAGGTGGGTACTTCGAGTACGGTTGGTCCTTTCCTATACAGGGGATGCAGAAAGCTCACGGCTGTGAAAGGGGCGTCGACTAGACAGCAGGTAGGTACTTCGAGTCCGGTTGGTTCTTTCCTATACAGGGGATGCAGAAAGCTCACGGCTGTGAAAGGGCGTCGACTAGACGGCAGGTAGGTACTTCGAGTCCGGTTGGTTCTTTCCTATACAGGGGATGCAGAAAGCTCACGGCTGTGAAAGGGGCGTCGACTAGACAGCAGGTGGGTACTTCGAGTACGGTTGGTCCTTTCCTATACAGGGGATGCAGGAAGCTCACGGCTGTGAAAGGGGCGTCGACTAGACAGCAGGTAGGTACTTCGAGTCCGGTTGGTTCTTTCCTATACAGGGGATGCAGAAAGCTCACGGCTGTGAAAGGGGCGTCGACTAGACAGCAGGTGGGTACTTCGAGTACGGTTGGTCCTTTCCTATACAGGGGATGCAGAAAGCTCACGGCTGTGAAAGGGGCGTCGACTAGACAGCAGGTGGGTACTTTGAGTACGGTTGGTCCTTTCCTATACAGGGGATGCAGGAAGCTCACGGCTGTGAAAGGGGCGTCGACTAGACAGCAGGTAGGTACTTCGAGTCCGGTTGGTTCTTTCCTATACAGGGGATGCAGAAAGCTCACGGCTGTGAAAGGGGCGTCGACTAGACAGCAGGTAGGTACTTCGAGTCCGGTTGGTTCTTTCCTATACAGGGGATGCAGAAAGCTCACGGCTGTGAAAGGGGCGTCGACTAGACAGCAGGTGGGTACTTCGAGTACGGTTGGTCCTTTCCTATACAGGGGATGCGGAAAGCTTACGACAGTGTTGATAACACAGAATGCACAAGGCGTGCGATGGAGGACACTCAGAACAGCAGATCACTGGACTTCCTCCGTTCTCCAGACAACATCAATGATGAATCAGAACATCGCAAGCTTTAAATTCCACCGTCGCTTAATCTCTTCTTCAGCGGCTCCAAACTGCAACACAGGGCAAGGCCGATGGGCACGTGACAGAATTCGGTATAGTAAGCATGCAGTAGCTTCACTTCAAACACACACGGTGGGCACAGCATCAACTCACGTCACTCTCAACCACTCTGTGAAATATAAGGCCACAGCCCACCTCCTTGTTCTGAACAGCAGGGACAGTAAGACGGAAGAATATATAGCGATCTCACTCGTGCATCATAACAGCTGTCTTCTCATTACGGTGTCTAGACTCCGGTTCCTAGATCGCTTCTCTTCATATACAGTGTCTTGGTGTATAAATCACGTATCATACGGCCAGTAAAAGGTTTGCACTTATCTCTACCCAGGCAGGGGACTTGATGTTTCCAAGGCAACTTCTCCTCTGCTTCTCTGTTCCACTCCACCCAATCTTTCGTAGCGGATTCCCTTCCGCGGATCGATCTCACCAGTCAATTTTGTCCCACAGAAACTCTCAGCCTTCCTCGACGGAACAAGGTCAGGACACAGCACCCGAAACCGAACACAGAACACTGCACTGAACTACTACTCTTGGTCTCCCAAAGCTTGGTCTTTATCTGTTTCAAGCCGCTGTGTGTCCCAATCACCAAACAGTCCCTTGATGCGCCGCACCTGCTGTCACTCTGTCATCAGCGGCTGCTGTTGCCATGGTAGCGACGCATATCAGGCTGACTGGGTGTTGCGTCGAGAGCGCTCCGGGCGGAAACATTCCTCCGTGGAATATATAGTTCCGCTGCTGGTTCGTCACCTTGTGACATATGCGTAACCAAGTTGTAAAAGAAAGGTTAAAGGGAACGGCAAATTAATGTGGAAAAAACCAAAGGGTAACGTCACCAAAACAAAATATGAACTTAAAATGGGTGAACACACCATCACAGATAGCACACAAGTTGCTAATGAATTTAATACTTTTTTTATACAATCCGTTAACAACCTAACATCAAGTTTTCCCCCGAAGATCAAGCTAATTCATTCCAGCTCAGGGAGGTCGGTCAGACAGCTGTTTTGAAAGCTATACAGGACCTAAACACCACCTTCTCGAAAGATATTTTTAATTTAGATACAGCTTTTCTTAAAAAATATAGCAGCATTCTGGTCCAGCCTCTCACCAATATTGTTAATATTTCCATCAGATCTGGGCAATTCCCAGACGGGTGAAAAAATGCTCTGGTAACACCGATTTTCAAATCAGGAGATGACAAAATGTCTTGTAATTATAGACCTATCAGTCTTCTTCCAGCTTTGTCTAAAGTTTTAGAAAAGATTGTTTCCGAACAACTCATGCACTACCATGAGACAAACCAATATCTGAGTCCTCTACAATTTGGATTCAGGAACAACCATTCCACAGAATCCGCAATCTGTCTATTAACTGAAAATGTCAAACAATCACTTGACCAGGGAAATGTAGCTGGTGCTGTATTCCTAGATTTTAAAACAGCATTCGACACAGTAAATCACAACATATTAATTTCAAAATTAAGCAAATTCAATTTATCCAAAAAATCATTATCCTGGTTTGAATCATATCTAAAGGGCCGTGAACAGTGTGTTGTGATTAATAGTGTGAGATCCACTTTTCTTAAAATTAAAACAGGCATTCCTCAGGGCATGGTTGAGGGACCCATACGCTTCAGTTTATATATTAATGACTTGCCGGATGTAGTATGTCCAGATATAGGTCTATTGATGTATGCATCTGCTGATACCTGTATTTCTGTGGCTGACAAACTTAATGCTAATTTAGAAAGAATATCATCGTGGCTGGCCTCATCCCGTCTAACTTTAAATATTAAAAAAACAAACTCTGTGTGCTTTTCTATTCGACAATTACCCCAACAGAACTCTTGAATATAAAAATTATGCAAAATTATGGAATTCTCTGCCAGATCATCTGAAATGTATTCCGACATTAGACATCTTCAAAAAACAAACCAAATTGTGGTTAATTCAAGAACAGTGTTGTTCTCATATCTAGTCTTTCTGACTTTGCCCTTTCTGTATACTTTTATTATTTTTAATACTTAATACTTTATTTTTTCCCATTGTATACTACTTTCTTAACTTTATTACATTTAACCAAAAAAGCCCTTCTAGGGACAAATGTTGTAAATTAGCTATAGCTAGACACATTATGATACATGCATCAGATTACTGTCAAAGTTCATCTATGTTATTTGTATCTGTCCCTATCTAAATAAACTTAAATAAATAAATAAATAACTGCTAAATTGGAACAACTAATTTTGTACTAAATGCACTTTAGTAATCCGGAAGTAATGCTGAGGTCCAACTAAAGATACTTACTACAAGTATATTTTGATTGTGATAAAATTGAACTATTGCAAGTATTTTTTAAATATCTTGCATTTAAAGACAGTGATATTAAAACACATTTTAGACTTAATCTTAAGAAATGTGAATTGTGCAATTAGAAAATACTCCAAATAAAGTTGAATTATAACATTTACATCAGTAAGTCCCTTTGTTGCACAGTGTTCTGTACTGTTGAAGAAGACAATTGTATGATTTAATGTATGATCATTCTCATACGAAAAGTCATTTTTATCTTCTTCATTAAAGGAGATCTGTTCATAAAGCCCTTGTTAACGGACTACGAACATTTCCACAGACCATAAGAGAAATCAGCAGCTAAGTGCCTCATCAAACTTCCCTCAGAAGATGGCAGACCCGCAAGATCTCCTGTCCAAAACTGCTGTTTTCAGCTCTTTTGCATTGAGCCTTTTGTTACTCGGATTGGAGAAGCTGATTGAATTTGAATTTGTATGTCCATGTGGTCAGAGTACACTTCTAACAGTCTTCATCTTCATTGGGCCTTCTGTTTTTACCTTTGCGTTAATGTTCCTCCTCTTAAGACCATTTAAACATGGATGCAGCCGTCGTTCTGCAGGAGTAAATGATGCTCAGCAGAACTGTCCTAAAGCTTTTGCATCTTGTCTGATTCCCCTGTAATGTGGGCCATCATCTTGTTACTCAATGGTGAATATGTGGCGTGTGTCATGTCAGACTGGAAGGGGGTTTATGTGTTTGATAAGGAGCTCAACAGGTCTTGGTGTAAACCCACTGAAGGAATGAGGAATGAGAAGGAGCTACGAGAGCTGACTCGCAAATATATTCAACGATCTCAGGTAAGTATAGTATACCACAACCCACTGCGCAATGTGACGTCAGAGTGACGTCTTTTCTATGTCATTTTTGGACGTCCAATTCCGGTCCACTGAAGGGGTTGTTTTGTAATGCCAGGCGACGTCTTTATTCGACGTCTATTGCATGTCTAATGTTGACGTCAGTGGGACCAAATGTGGTCGTTTGTGGACGTCTTTTCAACAAATTATTAGATGACGTTTTTACACAACTTCTGTAACTGTAGTCCATGTTTCAAAAGGTTTCAAAAGGGTGGAGGACATGTTTTCTGTACCATGTATTTATACTTTTATCCACAGTGACTTTTTGTCACTTCAGTGACCTTGCATTACACATTTACATTCCTATACCATTGCTTGGGAATCAAACCCCATGATCTTGGCGTTGCAAGCGCCAACGCTCTACTGTTTAAGGCGCTACAGCATTACACCTTTGTATGTGTCAATTACCACCTGCTACTGAGACAATAACGTTTTTGGAAAAGTATCTTAAATAATTATAATTATAAGATTGCATATTAATCATGTAAATTTCCTGCACCTGTAATTGACGTCCAAAAAAATGACCCAGTTCAACGGTCAAATGTTGAACGTCAATATGACGTGTTTAGTGGGAAGATTTGTCACATCTATAACTGACACTCGACGCGCATGCACAGTTCTCATTTTACCTCTGATTACCATACATGCACAAAGTGACCGTTACAATAAGTTGATTTTTTTTTTTTTGCCTTTCAGGTTTCAGGTTATGTCACGATCTTTGTCTTCAGTGCTTTGACAATTATCTTATTTGGTATTTATGACCGCTACATACGTGGAAAATGTGATACATCAGAGGGACCAGATATGAGAGATGGTCAAGGAGAGGCTCTGTCTCTTAATTCTGTCAATAACGATTAGCGATCTGTGTAAAGGCCCGTTCACACAAATAACCATAACTGGAAAGATAATTATAACTGTAAGTTCTGTAACTATATTAGCGTCCATACCAGCAGATGATGAGGTTGTGTTTATTATAAGCTTGTGCATGCCGCTTTAAATGCTCAAGCTCTTTAAAGCAGGATTGATTCTGATTGGCTGTCGATGTTTAACATTTATTAACTGGAAAACTCGTTCTTAAAGGGATTCCAACCATATTGTTTCTCTGTGCCATTATTGTTACAGTTGGTGTGGACTGTACTTTTCTTTTAGGCTATATTTAGAACAACTGTATATGTTTTTTGTTATCATTATAGTTATCAATAGTTCTTGACCTGGATGTGAATGGGCCTTAAATCGATTTGGGGTTTTATGGTCTGTCTATTGTTCTTCAGCATCACATATTTTGGTAGTTTGGAATCAGCATAGAATTTACTGTAAATAGCAAATGTAAATGAGTAAAAAATCATGTATTTTTATGTTTTTCTTTTTCTGCTTTTTCTTTTTGCAAATATCTCTGTTTGTGAAGCAAAGAAATTATAGCTAATATAAATCATCAGGACAACTAATCATGTATTCATGTATTTTTATGTTACTTTGATATTTTACTTTACAAACATGTCACTCATATATGCTTGCTGGTAATAATAAGAGTAGCCTATATGCTGTTTCTGAATGATCTCTGAACTAAAGAATATTGGACTTTAACATTTCCGTCTTGATTAACAGGTCCATTAATGAGTATCAGCAGAACTTAAGAACTGTAATGCACATGTGATTCTTGTGATCAAAACTATTCGTGAAATACTAAAAACAGTGTAAACACACATAGGCGGTTTTGAGCCGGGAGGCTTAGAAATCTTAAATAGAAGTATAAAATCTGAACATGAAGCACAATTAATAGAAGCGCTTTCCTTTTATCATCCTTTAATACTCTTCTGTCTGGACGCACAAGCGGCTCTTGTGATCTATAAGGCATATTGTGAAAATCAGTTTAGAATAATTTCCAGAAGTCTCAGCTATGGAGGCCTGAAGGAAGGAGATGAGATGAGGAAAAACACCCATTTAACAGCCTAAAATATTCTCTGTCAACTTGCAGAAGTTTGAACTCTAAACTATGGGATATGCTCCCCATTGTACCTTGGTATTCCTGTGTTAAAATAAGGGCTGTATTCAACCAAAGAAAATCTTGGTCGACTGAAGTCCTGAAATTTTCGACTAAAAATCGACTAAAATCGACTAAAAATGACGTTAGAAAAAAAAAGCGTTAAATTAATTAGCTGTGCACTGTGCGCAGTAGGCTACTTGTTGTCCGCCTAAATAAATTATAAATAAACATAGAAAACTAGTAGGCTATTTGCAGTATATTAAATCGTTTTTGACCTAATTATTTTGCACTGAAATGAGTCTGACACACGAGTCTGTCGCCTCTGACAGCGCTGCAGCACCTGCACCTGCGCAATATCATAGCCTATGATTTCCGAAAATAGTAGGCTACTATGTTGTCAACTAGTGATATCATCACAAGAACTGTTGAGGAATATGCAACATAATTTAGACAATTATTTTGGTCATATGTTAAAATATTAAGTTATAACTGTCAGACACTATCATTTCAGCCGCTCTGCATGTCCTCGCACCGAGCTAGGCTGAACATGAGCTCAGCTTCGCGGCTGAGACACGAATAGACTATTAACTTAAAGCTCTTACTCTTAATAAACACAAAAGGCACGTCCACTTTAATAAAAAAATAATATTTATTAAACAAACCAGAGCAAGAGCAGAAACGAAATAAAGTGCATAACTGAAAAATAAACATCTTAGGCTCAAACACTCAGTCGGCACAACGCAATTGCGCATATAGGCAAGGCAAGGCAAGGCAAGGCAAGTTTATTTATATAGCACATTTCATACACAATGGTAATTCAAAGTGCTTTACATAGGAGAAAATAAAATAATCAGAACAAATAAGAATAATTAAAACATTTTAGAATAAAAAATAAAATAAAGTACAGTAAAAACAGTCGGACGAACAGTGGCACAGTGCTCATTCAGTAAAAGCATAGCTAAACAGATGTGTTTTGTCAAACTCTGTGTGAATCGATTAATCAAAGTCTTTGTTTTACCAGATGTTGAAGATGACAAATGGATTCTGCAGGAAAGCGTCTCTTCAGGACCTGGGGCCTCAGTTATAAACGTTGCGTACGCACAAAAGAAGGCGTACGCCGCTCTCTACGCAATAATTGGTATTTATTAAAAGCAAACTTGACGGGAAAATGTGCGGTCCTTCACGCAAGCTTTGACCCAGGCGTACGCACAAAAACGGGTGAAATGAGAAATGGCGACACCCCGTCGGCAGATGCAAGAAACACGTGAAAGTGTGTGAAAGTGTGTAGACCGTTAACGAAATGGCAATACTGCCTCTCATAAATAAAATGAAGACTTCACAAAGCAAGTATTACAATTAACAGCCTACTACACGAACACCCGTTTGATCGATCTGCAGTGTAAAACAAACAAAATCAAACGAAGATTACAACAGAAATGCAAATTAACACATTATTTGCAAAAAGAAAAGTGAAATATGTTCTGCAATAATATTGGCATGTTATGCAACTCATCCTCATAACATATGTAGCTTGTGAGATGCAATCAAATGAATGGTAATATAAAATGCCATGATGCCATCACAATACATAATGGAGCGCTAGACGCATTTCTTTCTTTTTTTTTTTTTTTTTTTGCTCGCCACCAACCCCCCTCGTCGGAGGACAACTTTATTTTTAATTCAAATATATGTACTAAGTACATACAGTGATTACTTCAGATAAACCCACATCCGACCATTTCTTTTTTATTTCGGCCACGGTCCGAGGTTGTGAAGCTGCAGTAGCTATTAACGGCGTCTGCAACCTTTTGCCACTCAAGTGCCTTTTTGGCATTAGTAATGTCCACACTGTGCCCTCCAAACAACATGTTACTCCTCTTTTCCACCTCGCCAACGATAATTTCTACTTGACATTGAGTGAAGTTCCGTTTCTTGTTTTTTCCTCTCTGTATTTGGCATGATTTCGCAATCGATGAATATTAAATTGTGGGCATTTCACGGACTATTTATGGGCAACTATGGGCGTTTAACGGACTATTTATGGGCAACTATAGGCGTTTAACGGACTATTTATGGGCAACTATGGGCGTGACATGAAGCCGCAAAAGCTGCGCTACATTTAGAATAGATTGTGATTTATTAAAGGAAAACTGCGTAGGATGTGCGTGCGCACGGTTTTATAAATCCGAATATTTCTGTGCGTACGCACGTCCTTTGTTTCATCCGTACGCCAGTTCTGATGCAAATCCTACGCAAAGTTTTATAAATGAGGCCCCAGAAGTCCAGAATCCTGGCTTACGAGTAAAACTGTGATCTGTGAATTACTATTATTAATAATTCTGGGAGGAATGTCAACTTTGCGAAATGCATTAACAATAATGTTGGAACAATGACACTTTTAGAAGCATTCTAATCAAACACATACTTCTGCTGCAAAACAGAAACTGCACTTTTCTACCATGAAATGTAAAACGCCACGTTTTAACACTTTGAATCCCTCAGAAGAATTAGGGTTTTCTTTCGTTTCTCTTGAGGTTTTCTTACTTCGTTACGCCTGCAGTCACACACGTAGGCTGTGTGTGTGTGTGTGTGTGTGTGTGTGTGTGTGTGTGTGTGTGTGTGTGTGTGTGTGTGTGTGTGTGTGTGTGTGTGTGTGTGTGTGTGTGTGTGTGTGTGTGTGTGTGTGTGTGTGTGTGTGTGTGTGTGTCAAACTTTGTGTACACTCACTCACTCACTAGAAAGAAAGAAAGAAAGAAAGAAAGAAAGAAAGAAAGAAAAGAAAGAAAGAAAGAAAGAAAGAAAGAAAGAAAGAAAGAAAGAACATTTAAATAAACAACTATTTCTGTCCAGTTATTTCAGGGAAACATGTTGAGTATACTTGCACTTGTAGATGTAACTATTAGATTGATAAAGCTTGAAGTGTGTGTAGCTGTTGGTTTAGGTGGCGTTTTGTGGGTTTTATATGTGATTTTATGTAATTATTATTATTATTATGGACAGGATTAAAGACTACTGTGATCTGGTGTACTTTTTCTATGATATTACATCATTATTGCACCACTGGATACAGACATAAACTCTGTGTCTGGACAAATGCCGGTTATACTATTATAGTGTTATTATAACAACCGGATGTGTGGTTTTCTTAAGTACAGTGCAAGCTTTTCTCCTCTTTCTCATCAAGCTTTTTGTAATGAGATGCTGTTTCTTTGTAATTAATTGTGCAATTTCAACTTGCAAGTGACATTTCTCTCCATCAAATCAAATGTTTTGAGTCTAATCACTTCCATCTTCTCTGTCTCTACTCAATATGAATGTGGGAAAACGTACTCGGTTACTAACGTAACCTCGGTTCTCTCTAGAGAGGGAACGAGTACTGCGTAATAGCTTACGCTATGGGGAAAACTCTTTTCATCGAGATATTGAAGCCAAAAAATTATCCTTAATTTTTAATCAATGTAAAACGCTTTGCAGCAGCAAGCAGACATAGGCGAGACAGCTTGCGCGCCTATTGGCTGTCTTGTGGCAAAAGCAGCAGCCTATCGAGAGAGGCTCTGCGTGACGTCATGACGAATGGGGGCACTTCGCGCCCATATCGTCACGTCCCGCCAGAAAGGGCGTGGTCTCGCCCTATAAACAAACTCGATAAGCTGCCATACACTGATTTTTCATCGCCGAAGCGAACCAGAGCGTATTCCAAGCACGGCAAGATACGCAGTACTCGTTCCCTCTCTAGAGAGAACCGAGGTTACGTTAGTAACCGAGTACGTTCTCTTACGAGAGTATCTCTCGTACTGCGTAATAGCTTACGCTATGGGGAACACAGTGTAACACGCCGTGCGGATAGGGATCCAACACCAAAGTCCCAGGGGCCGAAGCCCGGGCCGCATTTAGTGCATAATCACCCCACACTCACAGAGAGTAAAGGAGGAGAGGCTAGAAGCATTTCTCCTTATAGATAGACCCACAGGGGCTAACCATATGACCATTAAACCACGCAGCCAGGGTGAAAGCTTTCAGCCTAAACTGGGTGGCCCTACTTGTGCCAGTACTCATGGAGCTGCTGCATCGGTCTGAACGATGCGCATGCCAAACACTCAGCATCCGAGCCGCACAGCGGGCAGATAGCACTGAAGTCTAGATAGCCAAAAGCTTAGCTTGTAAGGCAGGCACCTCCAGGTTATAGTATTTTATAAATGTAGACGGCGAGGCCCAGCCCGCGGCCGTACAGATATCTTGCAGGGTGACCCCGCTAGACCATGCCCACGACGAGGCCACGCCTCTCGTGGAGTGCGCTCTGACACCCAAGGGGCACTGCAAGCCCTTGGAAGTGTAAGCCAGCGCTATGGCATCGACTATCCATCTGGATAGGATCTGTTTCGAAGCGGCAAGCCCCTTGGAACGCCCGCTATACGAAACGAAAAGCTGCTCGGTCTGTCTGAACCCAGACGAGCGGGACACATAAGCTCTTAATGCTCTTAAACCAAAGAAGAGTAGAGTCGTCCTCCTCATTGAGAACCGGAAGGGCAGACAGGGAAATCACCTGGGCCCTGAACGGTGTGTTGAGGGATTTCGGCACGTAGCCGTGCTTAGGTTTGAGTATGACCTTTGAGTCATTAGGCCCAAACTCCATGCATGACACGCTTACTGAAAGCGCTTGTAAGTCCCCTACGCGCTTCACTGAAGCAAGAGCCGTAAGAAACGCTGTCTTGAAAGACAAGTGTTTCATGTCTGACGACTGGATTGGCTCGAATGGGGCACCTTTCATGGCCTCCAAGACTGTGGAAAGGTCCCATGTCGGGACTGAAGGGGGCCTGGGAGGGTTTAGCCTCCGAGCTCCTCTAAGGAAACGCACGACTAAGTCGTTCTTTCCCAGTGACTGGCCAGACACCGGTTTTGCAAACGTTGCTATGGCCGCCACGTATACTTTGAGCGTGGATGGGGTCCTGCCCTTATCCAGTAGCTCCTGAAGGACGGAAAGCACTTCCGTAACCCCGCAGTCTACAGGTGAAAAAGCCCTGCGCTTGACACCAAGCAGAGAACACAGACCATTTCGAGGAGTAGAGCCGTCTGGTAGACGGGGCTCTAGCCTGCGCGATCGTGTTTAACACTCCCTCTGGGAGGTCAGCGGGTACCCGTTGATGGCCCATGCGTGCAGGGACCACAAATCCGGGCGAGGATGCCAAATCGAGCCTTCCGCCTGAGAGAGGAGGTCTCTCCTCCACGGTAAAGGCCATGGGGCAGCGCTGGTCAGCTGCATCAGGACAGGGAACCAAGACTGGTTTGTCCAGAGCGGAGCTATGAGTAGCACTGGGCATCCCTCCCTCCTGATTCGCTCCAACACCTGAGGCAGGAGTGAGACAGGGGGAAAAGCATATGGGGGGCGGCGGGGCCAAACAAGGGCCAGCGCGTCCCGGCTTTTCGAGAAGAATCTCGGGCAATGAGCGTTTTCTTGGGACGCGAACAGGTCCACCTGCGCTTTGCCAAACGTTTCCCACAGCAGCTGGATCGTCTGCGGGTGCAGCGACCATTCTCCTGCTGGGACGTTGTTTCTGGACAGCCTGTCTGGCCCCACATTTAGGTGACCAGGCACATGCGCCGCTCTCAGCGAGAGCAGGTTGTGCTGAGCCCAGACCAGGAGGCGTTCCGTCAGCCTGTAAAGGTTTCGGGACCTGACGCCGCCCTGGCGATTTATGTACGCCACCACTGACATGTTGTCTGATCGGACCAAGACGTGGTGGCCTTTTATCTGGGGACAGAAGCGCCGTAGCGCTCTGTCGACTGCTATTAATTCCAAGCAGTTTATGTGAAGGAGCTTCTCCCGTACTGACCACAGGCCAGCTAGCGGTCTGCCCTCGAGCAGCGCTCCCCACCCCGATGTGGAGGCGTCCGTAGACACCACCTTCACACCCGAGGCGATCCCCAGACTCACACCTGACTGATACCAGTCGGTCACTTTCCACGGTTTCAGAGCTGAAAACGCACTGAAGGTCGACCCTGAGGCGAAATAGACCCGCGGTCCACGCCCTGGGGGAATTCGTGCTTTTAGCCATAGCTGCAGTGGGCGCATGCGGAGCAGGCCCAACTGGAGTACGGAGGCTGCTGAGGCCATCAGACCCAGCATTTTCTGAAATCTTCTGAGCGGGACTATAGAGCCGTGGCGGAAGGATTTCGCGACGTGCTGAATATTTAATCCGTGCTTCGGTAACAGGCGTGCCGTCATGGATAGCAAGTCCAACACTGTTCCCAGAAAGGAAATTTTCCGACTGGGGAGCAGTGAGCTTTTCGCCCAATTGACTATAAGGCCCAGCTCCTCGAGGTGCTCGAGTAATGCGGCCCTGTGTTCTATGAGCTCTGTTCGTGAACGAGCTAGAATCAGCCAATCGTCCAAGTAGTTCAAAACTCGCATGCCCCGAAGTCTCAGGGGGGCGAGTGCCGCGTCCATGCACTTCGTGAACGTACGGGGTGTTAGGGACAGGCCAAACGGCAGGACTGTGTATTGATATGCCTGGCCCTCGAAGGCGAATCTCAAGAATCGCCTGTGATGGGACGCCATTTATATTTGGAAATAGACGTCTTTCAGATCTATTGACATGAACCAGTCTCCTTGGCGCACTTGCGCGAGGATTTTCCTGGTTGTAAGCATTTTGAACTGGCGCTTCACAAGCGTTCTGTTCAGCAGTCGCAGATCTAGAATGGGTCTGAGCCCTCCATCTTTTTCGGTACCAGAAAATATCTGCTGTATAAGCCCCCTTCGCCCTGAGATAGAGGTTCTATAGCCCCTTTTCTCAGTAGTTTCGCTATCTCGGCTCGAAGTAGATGAAACACTTCACTTTTCACCGTAGTTTAGACGCGCGCCGAATAACGGCGGGGGCGTCTAGCGAACTGTAGCGAATAGCCTCTCGTTATAGTGTTCAACACCCATTCTGATACCTGGGAAGCCTTGGCCACGCATCTGCGTGAATAGCTAGGGGTAGAATGAAATCTGGGCTCTGGCCGCAGCAGGACGGCCGCTCGAGAGCCCCTGTGTACTGGGAACACAACACCGTGTTTACAGCGTTCGAGGCGGGGGGGCGCGCTGATCACAGCGGGCAGCCTGGCCGCGCTTAGCTTCTCTATGGCGGGACGCGCAGAGAAAGCGAGCGGGGCGAATCCCGTGGGATTCGGCGTGTGTGAGAGAATGTGGGCACATTTACTAAATGCGGGCACATTTACTACACTGAGAATACTGTCAGCTCGCGCGACTGAATCACTGTTGTTTACAGCGTGCGAGGCGCGCGCTGATCACAGCTGGCAGCCTGGCCGCGCTCAGCTTCTCTGTGACGGGTTGTGCAGAGAAAACGAGCGGGGGCGAATCCCGTGAGATTCGGCGTGTCTGTGAGAAATGCGGGCGTGAGACAGCGGGCACATTTTCTGCACTGAGAACACTCGGCTCGCGCCGACTGAATCAACGCTGTGTTTACAGCGTGCGAGGCGGGGTGCGCGCTAATCACAGCGGGCAGTCTGCCCGCGCTCAGCTTCTCTGTGACGGGTTGTGCAGAGAAAGCGAGCGGGGGTGAATCCCGTGGGATTCGGCGTGTCAGTGAGGAAATGCGGGCGTGGGACAGCGGGCACATTTACTGCACTGAGAACACTGTCGGCTCACGCCGACTGAATGTGTGTTAGTTTCGTTTTTACAGAAACCAAGGGACACGCATCGTGTAGTGTAAGCGGGCATTGTATGGGCGCGTTCACTACATTTTCTGCTCAACCGACCTGAGTCGGTTTTATTTGAGCTAGCCCTGCACCGTGGCGGGCTGTGTCTGGGTGTGGGAATGGGCACAGGGACGTGGGCATTCTTACAACACTCGTAACACCATCGGCCGTGGCCGGAACACCAGAAAATGCAGTCTTTATTGGATTTATCTGGGTAGCCATAGAAACGGCTTTTGTGCGCAGGCAAGCGGGCTGAGACACCGGCTGCTTCACTGCGAAATACACTGGGACAGTCACAACGCATGGAACTGAACGAGCGAGAAGTTTTGGTGGAAATCCGGCCGCAGCGGGCTTTACCTCAATCCTCGGCCGGGGCCCGCGCTGAGGGGGGCGGCGTCCAGCAGAGCGAGAGCGCGGTGTTTGATCTCGGGCCTGGCGGCACTGTAGGTTAGCCGAAACGACGGCCTTTGTGCGCAGGCAAGCGGGCTGTGGAACCAGCGTGCTCACTGCGAAATACACTGGAACAGTCACATTGCTTGGAACTGAACGAGCGAGAAGTTTTGGTGTAAATCCGGCCTCAGCGGGAACTGAACACCGTCGCTTTCCTAGAGAGACTAGGAAGGCCTTGAGACCTCGGGCTTTATTTCAATCCTCGGCCGGGGCCCACGCTGAGGGGGGCGGCTTCCAGCAGAGCGAGAGCGTCGAGGAACACGGAGCGCTCAGCTTCCGTCATCTCGGATAGCGTTAGCCACAAATGTTTCTCACCTTTCAGGGAGGAAGGGTCTCGACTGTGACGGAGCTTCGTCTTTCCCGAGAAAGCGTCCGTCCAGCCTGTTGCGCGTTAGTTGCGCGGGCGCCTTTCAGTCGAGGCCGATGTAATCCACGGCTTGAGAGAGCGGACGCATCGGCTCAGTTTCAATGCCGGCTCCGGTAGGTTCGTCGAGCTCAAGTGCGGACGCGGCGGCAGACGGCGGCCGTTGTCCGTTTGGAGCGACTCGAGCGAAACCGGCGAAGCTGGCGGGCGAACCGGCGAGCTTTGGCGGGCAGAAGATAGCTCGGGAGCGCGCTGGGCGCGGCGCTTCTTGCGGTGCGGCATCACGGTGGGCTGGAATGCGGGCTCGGAGAACGACGCCAGGCGAGTCCGCAGAGTCACCATAGGCAGCCGCTCACAATGATGGCATCCGCCGTCAGCGAGCGCGATGGCCGCGTGATCCTCACCCAGGCAGGACACGCAGATGACGTGGCGGTCCTCATCGCTGAGTGGGGCTCGGCAAGAGCCACAGGAAGGCATCTTTAAAAAGACGCAGCTCTTTTAGAGGTAGTGGGAGAAAAATGCAAATATAGCAAACACACACACTCTAAGGCAGAGGAAAGGATATGTACGCCGGAAAGCGCAGCAGGTACGGCGGCTGAAGGCGGCGAGGCCAGCGACTCCAGGCTCAAAGGCACGTCCCGCTGAAGGCTACAGGTCGACGGCGCGGCTTCTCATCCGGATCCAGCGATGCGTGAGCTTCGCTGAAGAGTTGAAAAATCAGTGTATGGCAGCATATCGAGTTTGTTTATAGGGCGAGACCACGCGCTTTCTGGCGGGACGTGACGATATGGGCGCGAAGTGCCCCCATTCGTCATGACGTCACGCAGAGCCTCTCTCGATAGGCTGCTGCTTTTGCCGCAAGACAGCAATTAGGCGCGCAAGCTGTCTCGCCTATGTCTGCTTGCTGCTGCAAAGCGTTTTACATTGATTAAAAATTAAGGATAATTTTTTGGCTTCAATATCTCGATGAAAAGAGTTTTCCCCATAGCGTAAGCTATTACGCAGTACGAGAGATACTCTCGTAAGAGAACCCAGAAAATGAAAGTACAGAAGAAGTTTTTATTTGTATCCAGCATGTCTGCTTGTGATCTGTTTTGGAGGGAGAACATGCGGGTGTACAGTCATAGACGTAATGTGGTTTCACACATTTTTTGTTGACCTCCTCAACCTCGTTTGCTGAGATCTTCATTATATGAGCACATCTGGTCTCTTTCTTGTTGAGACGTGCAGCACAGACTCCTTTACATGTTGATGAATGACACAGAGCCACAGAAGGGGTAAGTCTACAGTCATTACATTTAAAAATAAATAAAATTCAATATAATATTTAAAGATGATGACGATGACCAAACTACACATATTTTAAGCACATGAGAGCAAACATCAAGCATAAGACAAGTTGATATTTGATATCTGAACCTATGATGATGTCTTCAGTACCAACATTGATATCAGGTTTTGTTCTCATCACCAGTGGAGTTTTCTTGCTTCTCGACAGTCTCTGGCTGATATTTAGGTCTATTGATTTAATGTTCCCTATTCACAGGGGCCCATTGTAACACTGAAACATACATTTTCTGCTTTGAAACAATAAGTTTTGAAATAAACATGACTTCACTGAAAAGTCAGGGGATGTGCTAAATCTGAAATACCAGATATGAATGACACTCATGAGGGAAACATCAGTTAATGCTCATCATCATATGCAGATATTATAACAAACAGGAGCAGCATCAAACATTTGCCAGTTGTTTGGTGTACATTAGTGATCTTTACTGAAAACAACTCTAAAACATGTTTCCATTACGCACTAGAGTTGATGTAGCCTATACGAATAGCTAATACACAACGTGCTTTTCAAACTTTCAGTTCAAACTCCTTGCATTTGGCATTGCCAAAAGATTGTTGTTATGTTACAGGTCCGTGCAAAAAGTTTGTTCTGTTATTTTCAGAGAATAAAAGCTATTTTGGTATTGCAAAACAGGTCTTTATAGACACAGTTTTTGATTTGGGGAGATTTCTGTGATGGTTTTAAAACACTTTTATGCATAAGTGGTACTTTTTGGGAGCATATACTGTATTTACAGCCAGAAGCATACCACAGTGATAAATAAATGTACCAAAATGTATTTGACATATATTTATTTTATGCTAAGTATACTACAAATGCATTTACATATTTCAGTACTTAACCCTTTAAGTGTCACCCCCCTTTTTTTGAATATACATGAAAATGCACATTTCAAACTTAAATGGTTGTAATTCAAGAATGCTTTGGAATATAGACGTAAGATTGGTCTCGTTTTAAAGAAGACATTTGGCAGATTTTTGTAGAAGTGAAATAAATTAAGAAAGTGAAACAGAAAAAAAGTTATAGAAGTTTGAGTTTATGAAAATATACAATGTAAAAAAATTCATTATTCATATTTTATAGAAAATATATATTTGTGAAATAGTCACCACAAGTACCCAAGTGAAGATGATTTTAGATCCTTCGCTCTCCAAAAAAAAATAATAATAATAATTAAGAATATTTAATACACGGGGTGTATTTGTATACATTTGTATGTATACAAATGTATTAAATGTATTTAATACATTTAATGTGGGGTGTATTAATTATTTAATGATAATTAATACACCCCACAATACATTACAAACAGTAAAAAAAAAAAAAAAAACTTATTAGCTTAAATACAGTAGAGTACTGTTAAATTTGCACTAATAAATGTATTAAAAGGTTTTGTGCTCTGGTCCTGCTCCTTGGTCCTATAGACCTTGGGTCCTTTTTCTCAGAATATTTTACTGTTTTAATGGAAAACAGTATTTTACTGTCAGATTTTGGCCGTTTTTTTTTAACAGCAATACATAAATGTTCTAATTGGACTAAGGCTTAATTCAGGCTTAATCTAAACCCTGTCTGTGAAACTGGGCCTTATTTAAAGGTTTGCGTAACCAAGTTGTAAAAGAACTTAGAATATCTAAATCAAATCACTATATTCAAGCTCTAACAGAGGTTAAAGGGAACGGCAAATTAATGTGGAAACAATTAAATAGCCTACTAAATCCAAAGGGTAACGTCACCAAAACAAAATATGAACTTAAAATGGGTGAACACACCATCACAGATAGCACACAAGTTGCTAATGAATTTAATACTTTTTTTATACAATCCGTTAACAACCTAACATCAAGTTTTCCCCCGAAGATCAAGCTAATTCATTCCAGCTCAGGGAGGTCGGTCAGACAGCTGTTTTGAAAGCTATACAGGACCTAAACACCACCTTCTCGAAAGATATTTTTAATTTAGATACAGCTTTTCTTAAAAAATATAGCAGCATTCTGGTCCAGCCTCTCACCAATATTGTTAATATTTCCATCAGATCTGGGCAATTCCCAGACGGGTGAAAAAATGCTCTGGTAACACCGATTTTCAAATCAGGAGATGACAAAATGTCTTGTAATTATAGACCTATCAGTCTTCTTCCAGCTTTGTCTAAAGTTTTAGAAAAGATTGTTTCCGAACAACTCATGCACTACCATGAGACAAACCAATATCTGAGTCCTCTACAATTTGGATTCAGGAACAACCATTCCACAGAATCCGCAATCTGTCTATTAACTGAAAATGTCAAACAATCACTTGACCAGGGAAATGTAGCTGGTGCTGTATTCCTAGATTTTAAAACAGCATTCGACACAGTAAATCACAACATATTAATTTCAAAATTAAGCAAATTCAATTTATCCAAAAAATCATTATCCTGGTTTGAATCATATCTAAAGGGCCGTGAACAGTGTGTTGTGATTAATAGTGTGAGATCCACTTTTCTTAAAATTAAAACAGGCATTCCTCAGGGCATGGTCTTGGGACCCATACTCTTCAGTTTATATATTAATGACTTGCCGGATGTAGTAAGTCCAGATATAGGTCTATTGATGTATGCATCTGCTGATACCTGTATTTCTGTGGCTGACAAACTTAATGCTAATTTAGAAAGAATATCATCGTGGCTGGCCTCATCCCGTCTAACTTTAAATATTAAAAAAACAAACTCTGTGTGCTTTTCTATTCAACAATTACCCCCTACAGAACTCTTGAACATAAAAATGAATGGTGAACTTATTAAACAAGTACCTGAAGTGAAGTATCTCGGAATAAATATAGATTATCAGCTGAATTTTAAAAGTCACATTAAGAAAATTTGTAAAACCATTAGGGCCAATTTGAGCTGTTTCATGCTGATAAGAAACTGTCTGACTCTTGACTGTGCTTTTACTTTTTTAAATTCTATGATTCTTTCACATATATCTTATGGCATAACCACATGGTCTCAAGCTCATCAGTCATCAGTCAAAACTATAGAGTGTCTTTACAACAGAGCCTTGAAAGTTTTAGACAAGAAGAGAATAAGGTACCATCATCACTGCCAAATTCAAAGTAAATATAAGATTTTAAGTTTTGTCAATTTTATTTCTTTGCATCTGGTTAAACTGGTCTTCAAATGTTTAAATGATGCTGCTCCACTACCGCTTTGCAAAATAATAACAAGACAGCAAAGTACTAGACCGACCAGATCTGCTCTTAAAGTCAACTGTAACATCCCTTTCTGTAGAACATCATTTGCTCAGGCTGCTGTTTCAGTGAAAGGGGCAAAATTATGGAATTCTCTGCCAGATCATCTGAAATGTATTCCGACATTAGACATCTTCAAAAAACAAACCAAATTGTGGTTAATTCAAGAACACTGTTGTTCTCATATCTAGTCTTTCTGACTTTGCCCTTTCTGTATACTTTTATTATTTTTATTATTTTTAATACTTAATACTTTATTTTTTCCCATTGTATACTACTTTCTTAACTTTATTACATTTAACCAAAAAAGCCCTTCTAGGGACAAATGTTGTAAATTAGCTATAGCTAGACACATTATGATACATGCATCAGATTACTGTCAAAGTTCATCTATGTTATTTGTATCTGTCCCTATCTAAATAAACTTAAATAAATAAATAAAAAACTGCTAAATTGGAACAACTAATTTTGTACTAAATGCACTTTAGTAATCCGGAAGTAATGCTGAGGTCCAACTAAAGATACTTACTACAAGTATATTTTGATTGTGATAAAATTGAACTATTGCAAGTATTTTTTAAATATCTTGCATTTAAAGACAGTGATATTAAAACACATTTTAGACTTAATCTTAAGAAATGTGAATTGTGCAATTAGAAAATACTCCAAATAAAGTTGAATTATAACATTTACATCAGTAAGTCCCTTTGTTGCACAGTGTTCTATACTGTTGAAGAAGACAATTGAATGATTTAATGTATGATCATTCTCATACGAAAAGTAATTTTTATCTTCTTCATTAAAGGAGATCTGTTCATAAAGCCCTTGTGAACGGACTACGGACATTTCAACAGACCATAAGAGAAATCAGCAGCTAAGTGCATCATCAAACTTCCCTCAGAAGATGGCAGAACAGAAGATGGCAGATCTCCTGAAAACCATGCATACATACCTGTCCAAAACTGCTGTCTTCAGCTCTTTCCCATTGAGCCTTTTGTTACTCGGATTGGAGAAGCTGATTGAATTTGAATTTGTATGTCCATGTGGTCAGAGTACACTACTAACAGTCTTCATCTTCATTGGGCCTTCTGTTTTTACCTTTGCTTTAATGTTCCTCCTCTTAAGACCATTTAAACATGGATGCAGTCGTTGTTCTGTGGGATCAAATGATGCTCGGCAGAACTGTCCTAAAGCTTTTGCATCTTGTCTGATTCCCCCTGTAATGTGGGCCATCATCTTGTTACTCAATGGTGAATATGTGGCGTGTGTCATGACCGACTGGAAGGGGGTTTATGTGTTTGATAAGGAGCTCAACAGGTCTTGGTGTAAACCCACTGAAGGGATGAGGAATGAGAAGGAGCTACGAGAGCTGACTCGCAAATATATTCAACGATCTCAGGTAAGTATAGTATACCACAACCCACTGCGCAATGTGACGTCAGCAGGACGTCTTTTCTATGTCATTTTTGGACGTCCAATTTCGGTCCACTGAAGGGGTTGTTTTGTAACGCCAGGCGACGTCTTTATTCAACGTCTACTTCACGTCTAATGTTGACGTCGGTGGGACCAAATGTGGTCGTTTGTGGGCGTCTTTTCAACATCAATTTTAGACGTCGTTTTTACACAACTTCTATAACTGTAGTCCCATGTTTCAAAAGGGTAGAGGACATGTTTTCTGTACCATGTATTTACATTTACGCATTTGGCCGACGCTTTTATCCACAGTGACTTTTTGTCATTTCAGTGACATTGCATTAAGGCTTGTTCACACAGGGACAAATTTCGCGTGCGATATTCGCCGACGTTTAACGCCTCGTGACTAAACAAAGGGCGCCAATGTGAGTGTGCACACCGACACGGAAAACGGCATGCGGAAAAGCGGCATTTTTTTAAAAATGCCTCGGTTATATTTTTTTGGTTTGACGCGCCGCGTCAAAAACTATCCGACCAATTAGATTGGCGCTTTTGCTCACGTGTCTGGAGCTTCTGAAGTTACAGTAAAACACAACTTGGGGGCGCTCAAACACAAAACGGTCTTGCCGAGCACACATACGTAACGGCGAAGAAGATATACGCCAAATAGCGTCTACACTGCCGGGAAGAAATAAGACGAGGAAGATGCAAGGCTGCTGTCTATATAAAGAGACATCAACAAGAATAAAGAACTGAAGAAGGCATTAGCCGTATTGCGTAGGTGTATCTGTCACCAATTTTATAGATAAAAGCCATGATTTAATAAAGGCTTTTTAATTTTTGTATACACAATTCGAGTGCCTTGGAGTATTACTTTGATTTTAAGAATAAAGAACTGTATGACAAACGCGACAAACTTGCTCTCTTCTTCTGAGTGACAAGTATGGAAGTAAAATACTGACAAATGTTTTTGAAACAAAAAGCCTGTTGAATTGTACTACTTGAAAAAAATATGCATTGCATTAACCCTGATTGTATTTTAATGCATTGTATTTTTAGGGCTTGCATTTTTATGGGCTGAAATTTAGCATGGTTGAATATTTAAGCTGTGAATAATTCAATTCATACATTTCAAACACATTTTCATTAGTAAAATTTCAATAATCCATTTTTACCTTTCATATTTCACTTCCAAAATATTAAAACTGATTAAAAATACAACCTATAATATTCAACTGGCGGTTTTCGGTCCATTTTATTTCGCTTTCAAATTCGCTTCCACAAATTCAGTGGTTCAAATTCGACAGTTAATTCAACGTTGACATCCAGGGAAAAAAGTAGATCACCGAGCATAATCTCCATCTGCTGTTAGTAGACCTCACCAGCAGGGGGTGCAAGCGCGTGTTGTTAATGAAGATAGAGTTAACAAGCCATTCATTCATAAAAACTGATTATCTGGGTCAGTATATATGCGGAAAAGATGATTAAGGCACAAAAGCTCTTTTTATGTTTCATTCATTAACTTCATTGTTACTTTCCCTGTGTAGCCTACATGTTATCAGCTTTTTCTACCATGAACGGGATTATAATCGGTTTCCCTCAATACCTCATCATCATACTCAAGGATTCCCTTTCTGTCGGGACAAAACTGACAATTCCTGTAATGGAATAATACAGTGATATAAAAGACAAAACTCGCATCTTATTGAGGAAGTATGCCAACATACATTTACTGCATTTGATTAAACTGGGAAGGGTCATAGCACTTTTATATTGTTGTTCTATATTGTTAGTTGTTTAAGTGTAAATCGCTTTGGATAAAAGCGTGTGCTAAATGACTAAACGTAAAATTGTCTTGACGTTCGCACATTTAGGGACCGTCTCTAAAGTAACATTGGTAGTGCTATTAGGCCTAAACGTTTCTAACTTCAATAGCAAACTTCAATTTATTTGAATAAATTGCGCATTATGCCTGACACCTACATGAACACTGTACAGTTGGTTTTATGACTTAAGTCGTTCTCTTCAAATGCTATTGAAGTTAGAAACGTGTATACCAATGTCGTATGTAACTTTAGAGATGGTCCCTAAATGTGCGAATGTCAAGACAACTTTATGCCTGCAGCCAGTATCACTGGGAAACGCTGATTATTAAACTTTGTGCGTTTAGTTCATATTCTTCTGAGTCCTTCTGCTTGCCTGCAAGTTTGGTCTTTTATATCACTGTATTAACGTTAGTCCATTAAGCTAGGTTAAGCGTTTTATATGTCCAGCAGGGGAATCCTGACGTGAAACCCTATGCATGCAGCACAATCGAGATGGTCCTCACTGCAGAACATGAAATCCACGGGGAGGAGTCGGATCTAGATCCGACTCCTCCCACCTTACATACCTAAACCTACCCAGCTCCACCCCTTATCCCTAAACCCACCCCTAAACCTACCCAGCTCCACCCCTTATCCCTAAACCCACCCCTAAACCTACCCAACCCCACCCCTTAATCTGGATCCGACTCCGCCCCCCGGATCTCGTGTACTGCAATGAGGTGCTACTGGCACAATCACCGGCACCGCAACTAAACAACCAATAGAAATATATGTCAAACTCAAATGTAACATTGGATCTGTACATCCGCATCGGGGAATAACATTATAATCTCGTTCACGGTAGAGAAAGATGCATAAGGCTACACAGAAAAAGTAATCGTGAAGACACTGAATTTCACATAAAACAGACGTCATCATAATCACAGATACTCTTCCATTGTTGTAAATTAGTTTTTATGAATGAATTGGCTTGCTCTGCTCTATCTTCGTCAACAACACGCGTTTGCACCCCCTGCTGGTGAGGTTGACTAACAGCAGATGGCTATTATGCTCGGTAATCTACTGCTTTTCCTGCAGTTCCTGGATGTCAACGTTGAATTTACTGTCGAATTTGAACCACTGAATTTGTGGAAGCGAATTTGAAAGCGATATAAAATGGACCGAAAACCGCCTGTTGAATATTATAGGTTGTATTTTTAATCAGTTTGAATATTTTGGAAGTGAAATATGAAAGGTGAATATAGATTATTGAAAATGTACTAATGAAAATGTGTTTGAAATGTTTTGAATTGAAATATTCACAGATTAAATATTCAACCATGCTAAATTTCAGCCCATAAAAATGCAAGCCCTAAAAATACAAGGCATTAAAATACAAGCAGGGTTAATGCAATGCATATTTTTTTCAAGTAGTACAATTCAACAGGCTTTTTGTTTCAAAAACATTTGTCATTATTTTACTTCCATAGACAAGCGAGTGTCAGAAGCGTAAAGTTGCGCAGCGCCACTTTGTGTACCAGAGTATTTCTGTTTTACATTAAGCACCAATCTAATGTCAGGGAATGAATTTGCATGTTCACTCGGCTCATCGTCAGAGAAAATCGCTTGGGTGTGAACACAAAAAATGCATTGAAAAACGCTGACAAATAACGCGAGCCGATATTTGTTCCGGTGTGTACGAGCCTTTACACATTTACATTCCTATACCATTGCTTTTCCTGGGAATCGAACCCATGATCTTGGCGTTGCAAGCGCCAACGCTCTCTTTGAGCTACAGCATTACACCTGCATGCGTCAATTACCACCTGCTACTGAGACAATAAAGTTCTTGGAAAATTATCTTAAATAATTATAAATAATCTGTATTCATATGTATTGATCATGTTGATAACAACAATGTTGATATTTGTAAATAAAAAAAAGATTGCATATTAATCATGCAAATTTCCTCCACCTGTAATAGACGTCCAAATGAAGTCCAAAAAAATGACCCAGTTCAACGGTCAAATGTTGAACGTCAATATGACGTCCAAGTTGGGTCATGGTTGGACGTCCAAATAGATGTGACCGACGGAGCCAATATAGACATGATCTACACGTCTATCCGACGACCAGTGTTTAGTGGGAAGAGCTTGTCCTGTAATTGTAATATCATTATATGAAAATTAAATTTGTTCTTTATATCTCTAAATAAGTCAGATAGAAAAAGGAAAGTAGTTCCATCTCCTGATGCTCTAAGCAATGAAAGTATTCTTATTATAGAAAGTAGCCTATTCTATACACTTTTTGTGATACATTTTTCCTCTTATAAATCATTTAAATTCACAACACATCCTAATGCTTTTTTATCCTAAAGTATTACTGAACTGATCAACACAATACGTACCAAATATATAACATAGGGGAGCGCGGAGCACAACGTAACGCGGGGCTAGTTGTAACACACTTGTTTTTAATACTTCCACACATGCCAGCATGACGAAACTTAGTGTATTTACTAGTTGCCATCAACACTATATAGAGAAAAAATTGCACCAAAATTCTGAAATCTTTGTAAGATATCACTGAACATTCATTTAACCATAGCAAAAGTACATTTCTTACTAATGTTAATTTTTCATCTCTATTTTTTGTGTTTAGATAAAATTAGACAAATCTGATATTATTTGAATCTCCAATATGTTATTTAACAGTTTATATAGTTCTTTAATGCTTCGCTAACGAGCAGAAGACACTCGCAGGGTTTAAATCACAGTTGTGCAGCTGGGGCATGTTGTCACACTGCGTTACAATGTGCCCCTATTAGAACTATGCTATTCTATTCTATACTTTTATGAATTCTATTGAGAAAACATGAGAAAAATTTAAATAAATACTGAGAGTCAATGTTCAGAAATTAAGAAGTATTATTATGTTTTGAACTATGCTGTATAGCTGTGTTTTCCGGTGTGTTTGTTGTCAAACTCAAAAATTTGTTTATTTTTAATTATTAAAATATTATGCCATTATTTTATATGAAAAAGTTAATAATTGTATTTTATGGAGAAAATATTTTGGTTTGACTTGTATATTTTTTTTTAGATCAGATAACATTTTAAGCTGTCATATGGTCATGTTACAATGTGCCCCTCACATGTTACAATGTACCCCACCCATGGGGCATGTTGTCACATTTCACTTCCATTCTTTAGGGGTAAATCAAGAAAAAAGTAAACACTGTATTAATAAAACAAAGCCACATAATTGTACTAGACATGTTGGAAAATAATGTGGGGAAAAATAAATACTCTAAACCCCAAGTAGATTCACACAAACTCAGAAAGTCAAGATCGCATATTTTACCCGTGTTTAATAAAACTCCTTAAAGGGATACTTCACCTCTGGGAAGATGAATGTGTATTTAATATTGGTCATTTATATAGTAGAAATGTGAAATTATTGAAATTGAAGCATTCTAGAATGAGAAAAGGCAGAAAATGTATTTTTTACTCATGTGGCTGAAAGACAACAACTCCCAGAATGCACTTGCTTTGCGGCTTACGAGGCCACTCCCAAACCACGCCTAGCGGTTACAGGCGGCAGTATCCGAAAAATTTATACAACTAGGCTTGTTTTGATACATTGTGAGTTATTTGATAAATTTCCATCGAAATGGTGCTAAATTGCGTTGTACCGGGATGTACTTGCCTAATGTATATAACACAACTAAGTCTTACACTTTCACATTAAAAATATGATGCAAGGCAGGACACCATGTCAACAGAGTAGCATAGCTCTGCATATGAACTGTTTTCCTCCAATTGAAATCACTATTTCTCTAAGCTAATACATTCTCTAGGCTAATCCATACTCTAGTAACACTAAAGGTTTATAAAAAGAACCACAGCCAATGTGAGTTATAACTTTTAATTAAAAAAAATATTAATATTAACACTTTTACACTCAAAGCTCTGCGGATTCAGCGATCTCCTCCAGAAGAAAATGGCATCGCTGAGATTCGCGACAGCAATAGGACTCTATATCTGTTTTCCATCGGCGCACAGCGAGGCCCCAACTCGAGTCTGGCCGGGCTCAGGTCTCGCTCCGGCCGCCTCTTGTTCCTCCATCTCCCGCAACTGTTTATTGCTCTATTGCGGCTCGTACAGGTCTCGCTCCGGCCGCCTCTTGTTCCTCCATCTCCCGCAACTGTTTATTGCTCTATTGCGGCTCGTACAGGTCTCGCTCCGGCCGCCTCTTGTTCCTCCATCTCCCGCAACTGTTTATTGCTCTATTGCGGCTCGTACAGGTCTCGCTCAGGCCGCCTCTTGTTCCTCCATCTCCCGCAACTGTTTATTGCTCTATTGCGGCTCGTACAGGTCTCGCTCAGGCCGCCTCTTGTTCCTCCATCTCCCGCAACTGTTTATTGCTCTATTGCGGCTCGTACAGGTCTCGCTCCGGCCGCCTCTTGTTCCTCCATCTCCCGCAACTGTTTATTGCTCTATTGCGGCTCGTACAGGTCTCGCTCCGGCCGCCTCTCGTTCCTCCATCTCCCGCCACTGTTTATCGCTGTATTGCGGCTCGTACAGGTCTCGCTCAGGCCGCCTCTTGTTCCTCCGTCTCCCGCAACTGTTTATCGCTGTATTGCGGCTCGTACAGGTCTCGCTCCGGCCGCCTCTTGTTCCTCCATCTCCCGCGACTGTTTATCGCTGTATTGCGGCTCGTACAGGTCTCTCTCCGGCCGCCTCTTGTTCCTCCATCTCCCGCAACTGTTTATTGCTCTATTGCGGCTCGTACAGGTCTCGCTCCGGCCGCCTCTCGTTCCTCCATCTCCCACCACTGTTTATCGCTGTAGTGCGGCTCGTACAGGTCTCGCTCAGGCCGCCTCTTGTTCCTCCATCTCCCGCCACTGTTTATCGCTGTATTGCGGCTCGTACAGGTCTCGCTCAGGCCGCCTCTTGTTCCTCCGTCTCCCGCAACTGTTTATCGCTGTATTGCGGCTCGTACAGGTCTCGCTCCGGCCGCCTCTTGTTCCTCCATCTCCCGCCACTGTTTATCGCTGTAGTGCGGCTCGTACAGGTCTCGCTCCGGCCGCCACTTGTTCCTTCATCTCCCACAACTGTTTATCGCTGTAGTGCGGCTCGTACAGGTCTCGCTCAGGCCGCCTCTTGTACCTCCATCTCCCGCCACTGTTTATCGCTGTATTGCGGCTCGTACAGGTCTCGTTCAGGCCGCCTCTTGTTCCTCCGTCTCCCGCAACTGTTTATCGCTGTATTGCGGCTCGTACAGGTCTCGCTCCGGCCGCCTCTTGTTCCTCCATCTCCCGCAACTGTTTATCGCTGTAGTGCGGCTCGTACAGGTCTCGCTCCGGCCGCCTCTTGTTCCTCCATCTCCCGCGACTGTTTATCGCTGTATTGCGTCTCGTAAAGGTCTCGCTCCAGCCGCCTCTTGTTCCTCCATCTCCCGCAACTGTTTATCGCTGTATTGCGGCTCGTACAGGTCTCGCTCCGGCCGCCTCTTGTTCCTCCATCTCCCGCGACTGTTTATCGCTGTATTGCGTCTCGTACAGGTCTCGCTCCGGCCGCCTCTCGTTCCTCCATCTCCCGACAATGTTTATCGCTGTATTGCGGCTCGTACAGGTCTCGCTCAGGCCGCCTCTTGTTCCTCCATCTCCCACAACTGTTTATCGCTGTATTGCGGCTCGTACAGGTCTCGCTCCGGCCGCCTCTTGTTCCTCCATCTCCCGCGACTGTTTATCGCTGTAGTGCGGCTCGTACAGGTCTCTCTCCGGCCGCCTCTTGTTCCTCCATCTCCCACAACTGTTTATCGCTCTATTGCGGCTCGTACAGGTCTCGCTCCGGCCGCCTCTCGTTCCTCCATCTCCCGCCACTGTTTATCGCTGTATTGCGGCTCGTACAGGTCTCGCTCAGGCCGCCTCTTGTTCCTCCGTCTCCCGCAACTGTTTATCGCTGTATTGCGGCTCGTACAGGTCTCGCTCAGGCCGCCTCTTGTTCCTCCGTCTCCCGCAACTGTTTATCGCTGTATTGCGGCTCGTACAGGTCTCGCTCCGGCCGCCTCTTGTTCCTCCGTCTCCCGCAACTGTTTATCGCTGTATTTCGGCTCGTACAGGTCTCGCTCCGGCCGCCTCTTGTTCCTCCATCTGCTGCGACTGTTTATCGCTGTATTGCGGCTCGTACAGGTCTCGCTCAGGCCGCCTCTTGTTCCTCCATCTCCCGCAACTGTTTATTGCTCTATTGCGGCTCGTACAGGTCTCGCTCCGGCCGCCTCTCGTTCCTCCATCTCCCACCACTGTTTATCGCTGTAGTGCGGCTCGTACAGGTCTCGCTCAGGCCGCCTCTTGTTCCTCCATCTCCCGCCACTGTTTATAGCTGTATTGCGGCTCGTACAGGTCTCGCTCCAGCCGCCTCTTGTTCCTCCGTCTCCCGCAACTGTTTATCGCTGTATTGCGGCTCGTACAGGTCTCGCTCCCGGCCGCCTCTTGTTCCTCCATCTCCCGCCACTGTTTATCGCTGTATTGCGGCTCGTACAGGTCTCGCTCCGGCCGCCTCTTGTTCCTCCATCTCCCGCGACTGTTTATCGCTGTAGTGCGGCTCGTACAGGTCTCGCTCAGGCCGCCTCTTGTTCCTCCATCTCCCGCAACTGTTTATCGCTGTATTGCGGCTCGTACAGGTCTCGCTCCGGCCGCCTCTTGTTCCTCCATCTCCCGCGACTGTTTATCGCTGTATTGCGTCTCGTACAGGTCTCGCTCCGGCCGCCTCTCGTTCCTCCATCTCCCGACAATGTTTATCGCTGTATTGCGGCTCGTACAGGTCTCGCTCAGGCCGCCTCTTGTTCCTCCATCTCCCACAACTGTTTATCGCTGTATTGCGGCTTGTACAGGTCTCGCTCCGGCCGCCTCTTGTTCCTCCATCTCCCGCGACCGTTTTATCGCTGTATTGCGGCTCGTACAGGTCTCGCTCCGGCTGCCTCTTGTTCCTCCGTCTCCCGCGACTGTTTATCGCTGTATTGCGGCTCGTACAGGTCTCGCTCCAGCCGCCTCTTGTTCCTCCATCTCCCGCAACTGTTTATTGCTGTATTGCGGCTCGTACAGGTCTCGCTCAGGCCGCCTCTTGTTCCTTCATCTCCCGCAACTGTTTATCGCTGTATTGCGGCTCGTACAGGTCTCGCTCCAGCCGCCTCTTGTTCCTCCATCTCCCGCAACTGTTTATCGCTGTATTGCGGCTCGTACAGGTCTCGCTCAGGCCGCCTCTTGTTCCTCCATCTCCCGCCACTGTTCATCGCTGTATTGTGGCTCGTACAGGTCTTCGAGATCCCCTTCTGACATTTCAACTTCAAAACTACCATCTGCCGTCGTGATTAGCCTACTATACAAACTTTCTACACAGAGCAAGAGGCACGAGCCTGTTAGCTTAGCTTAAAGGTGGCTGACACTACCTTTACATTCTGTGAGTGAGATCCCGCCCCATATGGGCGTGGTGAAAACATGCGGAACACTGGCTGTAGTCTTTAGCCTCTGGCACAAAAATCCTCCGATGACGCAAAATGACGATTTTTGCGTCATCTGAGGATTTTTTCCAGACTAAAAATGAATTTTTCTCTCATATCAGGGGATATGAGGGGGGGAAGCATGGTAATTCGAAAATACTACTGGTTTTCTACTAATACAAAGCTTAATGCTCAATCCTGAAGTATCCCTTTAAACGTCACACTCGTCCGCATACATGGGGATCGAGTGAGAAAAATTATACAAACAAATATCCAACTCTGGTCACAATATAAAAGGAAATAAAAGAAAGTACAAAAGTCGGTTATCTGTTTTCCTCATCTGTCACATCTATAACTGACTCTCGACGCGCATGCGCAGTTCTTATTTACCCCCATAAATGCACAAAGTGACCGTTACAATAAATTGATTTTTTTTTTTTTTTTGTCTTTCAGATTTCAGGTTATGTCACGATCTTTGTCTTCAGTGCTTTGACAATTATCTTCTTGGGTATTTATGACTGCTACATACGTGGAAAATGTGATTTTCATTTCCTACATCGATCGGAGGGACAAGAAGAACGAGATTTGAGAGATGGTCAAGGAGAGGCTCTGTCTCTTAATTCTGTCAATAACGATTAGCATCTGTGTAAAGCCCCGTTCACACAAATAACGATAACTGGAAAGATAATTATAACTGTAAGTTCTGTAACTATATTAGCGTCCATACCAGCAGATGATGAGGTTGTGTTTATTATAAGCGCATGCATGCCACTTTAAATGCTCAAGCTCTTTAAAGCAGGATTGATTCTGATTTGCTGTTGATGTTTAACATTCATCAGCTGGAAAAATCGTTCTGAAAGGGATTCCAACAATATTGTTTCTTTGTGCCATTATTGGGTACTTTCCTGTTATCTGGACCCCAGTGACGGGTAGGTTTAGGTACGGGGTTGGGGTAGGTCATATATTTATATATAGTAATGTAACGTTAAGTCAACGGCGGTGGGGTCCGGATAACAGCAAAAAAAAATATATAAATATATGACCTAACGTTACCCCAACCCCGTACCTAAACCTACCCGTCACTGGGGTCCGGATAACAGGAAAGTACCCATTATTGTTACAGTTGGTGTGGACTGTACTTTTCTTTTATATTTAGAACAACTGTATATGTTTTTTGTTATCATTATAGTTATCAATAGTTATTGACCTTGGTGTGAATGGGCCTTAAATCGATTTGGGGTTTTATGGTCTGTCTATTGTTCTTCAGCATCACATATTTTGGTAGTTTTTCTGCTTTTTCTTTTTGCAAATCTCTCTGTTTGTGAAGCAAAGACATTATAGCTAATATAAATCATCAGGACAAATAATCATGTATTCATGTATTTTTGATAGGCTATTTTACTTTACAAACATGTCACTCATATATGCTTGCTGGTAATAATAAGTGTATATGCTGTTTCTGAATGATCTCTGAACTAAAGAATATTGGACTTTATTGGAATATTGGACATTTCCGTGTTTTTGTTCAACACACACACACACACACACACACACACACACACACACACACACACACCACACACACACACACACACGCACGCTCGCTCGCTCGCTCGCTCGCTCACTCTCTCTCACACATACACAGTCTCTCTCTCTTTCTCTCTCTCTCTCTCTCTCTCTCTCTCTCTCTCTCTCTCTCTCTCTCTCTCTCTCCTCTCTCTCTCTCTCTCTCTCTCTCATACACACACACACACACTCTCATAAAGCAATATCACCATAAATTGATGTTCTGTGATTGTGAACTGATAAACAGTGTTGTAGAATGACACACAGAGTTCTCCAGTGGTCCTGAAGTCTTGATTAACAGGTCCATTAATGAGTATCAGCAGAACTTAAGAACTGTAATGCACATGTGATTCTTGTGATCAAAACTATTCGTGAAATACTAAAAACAGTGTAAACACACATCGGCGGTTTTGAGCCGGGAGGCTTAGAAATCTTAAATAGAAGTATAAAATCTGAACATGAAGCACAATTAATAGAAGCGCTTTCCTTTTATCATCCTTTAATACTCTTCTGTCTGGACGCACAAGCGGCTCTTGTGATCTATAATGCATATTGTGAAAAGCAGTTTAGAATAATTTTCAGAAGTCTCAGCTATGGAGGCCTGAAGGAAGGAGATGAGATGAGGAAAAAAACTTGTTTAACGGCCTAAAATATTCTCTGTCAACTTGCAGAAGTTTGAACTGAATATTCAGACGCTCTCGTCCTGAGCTCATCACACATCAATGATGGAGAATCATTAAATAAGTGATCGCTTGATTTACATCGGGACCTGGAGAACAGAGAACCCATGGATGTTCATTATTCAGTTTGAAGAGATGATCTGATTAAACACAGTTTCCTACAGTAGTTACGGACTCTGAACGATAGAAGTTCGTCCAACTAATCATCGTCCAGAATAACCTCGTCTTACACTGAACTTTGACCTTGGAAATACTTTTCTATTTTCAAAAAAAGTTTTGGACACTTTATAATAGGTGGCCTTTTGATACAATTTGTATTATGTACGGTTACACTTTATTTTACAGTGTCATTGTTATATTATGTTACATGTACTTACCATAGTAATAACAGTAAATTATGCATAATTACATGCAACTAACCCTATAGTAAGTACATGTAGTAAATTATTATTACACTAACAATGACACCTTAAAATAAAGTGTAACCTTATTTGCATACAGTACATTTTCTCGGGGGAACGCAAAAGTTTCTCGGGGGAACGCAAAAGTTTCTCGGGGGAACGCAAAAGTTTCTCAGGGGAACGCAAAAGTTTCTCTGGGGAACGCAAAAGTTTCTCATGGGAACACAAAAGTTTGTCAGGGGAACACAAAAGTGTGTCAGGGGAACACAAAAGTTTCTCATGGGAACACAAAAGTTTGTCAGGGGAACACAAAAGTTTGTCAGGGGAACACAAAAGTTTCTCGGGGGAACACAAAAGTTTGTCAGGGGAACACAAAAGTTTGTCAGGGGAACACAAAAGTTTCTCAGGGGAACACAAAAGTTTCTCAGGGGAACACAAAAGTTTGTCAGGGGAACACAAAAGTTTCTCAGGGGAATGCAAAAGTTTCTCTGGGGAACGCAAAAGTTTCTCATGGGAACGCAAAAGTTTCTCGTGGGAACGCCAAAGTTTCTCGGGGGAACGCAAAAGTTTCTCAGGGGAACGCAAAAGTTTCTCGGGGGAACGCAAAAGTTTCTCATGGGAACACAAAAGTTTCTCAGGGGAACGCAAAAGTTTCTCTGGGGAACACAAAAGTTTCTCATGGGAACACAAAAGTTTCTCAGGGGAACGCAAAAGTTTCTCGGGGGAACGCAAAAGTTTCTCATGGGAACACAAAAGTTTCTCAGGGAAACGCAAAAGTTTCTCGGGGGAACGCAAAAGTTTCTCTGGGGAACACAAAAGTTTCTCATGGGAACACAAAAGTTTGTCAGGGGAACACAAAAGTTTCTCAGGGGAACGCAAAAGTTTCTCAGGGGAATGCAAAAGTTTCTCGGGGGAACGCAAAAGTTTCTCATGGGAACACAAAAGTTTCTCAGGCGAACGCAAAAGTTTCTCGGGGGAACGCAAAAGTTTCTCGTGGGAACGCAAAAGTTTCTCGAGGGAATGCAAAAGTTTCTCATGGGAACGCAAAAGTTTCTCTGGAGAACGCAAAAGTTTCTCGGGGGAACGCAAAAGTTTCTCTGGGGAACGCAAAAGTTTCTCATGGGAACACAAAAGTTTCTCGGGGGAACACAAAAGTTTGTCAGGGGAACGCAAAAGTTTCTCGGGGGAACGCAAAAGTTTCTCATGGGAACACAAAAGTTTCTCATGGGAACACAAAAGTTTCTCTGGGGAACGCAAAAGTTTCTCGGGGGAATGCAAAAGTTTCTCATGGGAACACAAAAGTTTCTCTGGGGAACGCAAAAGTTTCTCTGGGGAACACAAAAGTTTCTCATGGGAACACAAAAGTTTGTCAGGGGAACACAAAAGTTTCTCAGGGGAACGCAAAAGTTTCTCAGGGGAATGCAAAAGTTTCTCGGGGAACGCAAAAGTTTCTCATGGGAACACAAAAGTTTCTCAGGCGAACGCAAAAGTTTCTCGGGGGAACGCAAAAGTTTCTCGTGGGAACGCAAAAGTTTCTCGAGGGAATGCAAAAGTTTCTCATGGGAACGCAAAAGTTTCTCTGGAGAACGCAAAAGTTTCTCGGGGGAACGCAAAAGTTTCTCTGGGGAACGCAAAAGTTTCTCATGGGAACACAAAAGTTTCTCGGGGGAACACAAAAGTTTGTCAGGGGAACGCAAAAGTTTCTCGGGGGAACGCAAAAGTTTCTCATGGGAACACAAAAGTTTCTCATGGGAACACAAAAGTTTCTCTGGGGAACGCAAAAGTTTCTCGGGGGAATGCAAAAGTTTCTCATGGGAACACAAAAGTTTCTCAGGGGAACGCAAAAGTTTCTCGGGGGAACGCAAAAGTTTCTCGTGGGAACGCCAAAGTTTCTCGGGGGAACGCAAAAGTTTCTCGTGGGAACGCAAAAGTTTCTCGGGGGAACGCAAACGTTTCTTGGGGGAATGCAAAAGTTTCTCAGGAGAATGCAAAAGTTTCTCGAGGGAATGCAAAAGTTTCTCATGGGAACGCAAAAGTTTCTTGGGGGAACGCAAAAGTTTCTCGGGGGAATGCAAAAGTTTCTCGAGGGAATGCAAAAGTTTCTCGTGGGAACGCAAAAGTTTCTCGAGGGAATGCAAAAGTTTCTCGTGGGAACGCAAAAGTTTCTCGAGGGAATGCAAAAGTTTCTCGTGGGAACGCAAAAGTTTCTCGAGGGAATGCAAAAGTTTCTCGTGGGAACGCAAACGTTTCTTGGGGGAATGCAAAAGTTTCTCAGGAGAATGCAAAAGTTTTGAAAAAAAAAAGGTTTTCTCCCATCCTAAGATTTTTTTTCACCACCATGTTCCTTTAAGGGCTTCATAGTAAGTTCAATAAAATACATTTAAAAAAATTTACCAAAAATTAGAAAAAAACTTTTTTGTCAAAAACTTCATCCAGATGTGATTCAGAACGATGATCAACACACAGATGAAGTAGATCGAGTCCATCAACACCTCAACGCTTTAGTCCTAAGCTTTTCATGCAGTCAGTTATCAGTCAGATATATACACTGCTGAATGTTAATGAACGTGTTATTTTACATATGAAATGAATCTGCTTACACAGGCGAAGAGAAAAGTAGAAACAAGTGATTGCTATGGCAAGCCGTTTTAGCTTAAAGGGGTCATATAATGCCATTTTTGTACAAGTTAATATGAATCTTTAGGTTCTAAATAAAAACTTTGTAATATACTTTTATTAAAAATTCTCATTAGTATTTTAAGAAAACACTCATTTTACCTGCTCAAAAACAGCTCTGTTTTCAGCACGCCGTTTCAGTGCATGTGTCTTTAAATGATAATAAGCTTTGCTGACTCCGCCCCTCTGTTCTGTGCGTACACAGTTTTTAATAACCCAATTACCATAACGCGTTGTTCATTATAAACGTGGGATTATTAATTATATATACGTGGTAACGTTACATAGAAAACATGCCGTAATGCACCCTGAGTGTAAACATTAGCCACATTCATCGTGAAGCGTGCAAGCGATTTGCAAAGATTAATATTTAAAGGTTAATAAAACGTTACACTCACTTCAGTTCTTCCGGAGGTGCAGCAGGAACATGAATATTTGGTACCGATTCTTTTTTCAGGAGCAGCTTCTTAGCAAAAACAGCTACTGATCCTCGTTTATAAATCAGTCTGGTGAGAGAAATGATTCATGCAAACATGAACATTGATCAACACGTTGATCGTGGAGAATATTCCCTTCGAAACAAACTCAGCCACTGCGTCTTCAGCGGTTCGGATTTAGGAACATCAAAATGACTGAACAGAACACCACAATCGCTTAGACGCCATTCTACACCAGCGTATCAACAATGACGGACTATCATGACCATAGACATCATATAGATAGAGACTATCTATATGATGTCTATGATGAGGACAGCTCGCTCAGGGCGGGTCTGTGTTGAAATGCTGCTGTCAATCAACAATCGTGGGAGGGGCGTTTTATCTACGTCACAAAAACGAACGGCTCAATTTGAGGCAGGGGAAAACATATAAGGAGATTAAAACAAAAACACTGGATGGATTTGTATCATTATATGATGGTTGTGTACAGGCTCTGTCAACACACATTTCAGTACAATCAACTTGTAAAAGTGCATGTGCCATTATATGACCCCTTTAAATTCTACCCAGTGTTACTCGTCGTAATTGCATTTTTACTAGTAAGAATTGAATTAGAGAGCTTCACAATTCAATTCTTACTAGTAGCAATTACAATTAAAGAGCTCTCTAATTTAATTATTACTAGTAACTATTCCAATTAGAGAGCTCTATAATTCAATTACAGAGCTCTGCAATTATATTTTAAATTTTTTTTTACTAGTAAAAATTCAATTGTAGAGCTCTCTAATTGAATTCTTACTAGAAAAAATGCAATTATCACGAGTATCACTAGATACAGTTAAAGCTCAAACGGCTTGCCATAGATGCATGTGTTTCGATCAGGAGACTCAGCTCTCTCAGAGGAAGAGTAACAGCGCCCCCTACTGTACAACAGACACAACACAGAACACGTGGGGTTAACTGATGAAAACTGTAATGTGAAACCTTTCACAAATTAGAATAATGAAGATAAGGATTTAAGAAAGTGAAAATATGTAAAAAATAAAAAATAAAATAAAAATATGAAAAAAAACCTGATTTCGGAGGACAGGACCACGTCACCTGAATTCACAAGTTATTATGTGCATGTCTATGATGATTTATAGACAAAAATAAATATCAAATATCAAACCGCTGACTTATCTTTAATGTGGATACTTCATGTGGCTTCACACACACACACACACACACACACACACACACACACACACACACACACACACACACACACACACACACACACACACACACACACACACACACACACACACACACACACACACACACACACACACACACACACACACACAGACACACACACACACACACACAGGCTCATGGGACCTTATTTCTGGAAAAATATGTATGGTAGTAAATGGCGAGAGACAACTTATCTTTTTATTCCGTCTGAACTGTGCCCTGAATTACACATATAATGTTTGTCAATTTAAAAGATAAATATAGCTGCGAGCAGCGATTACGGGCCCAAGCCGGTGGCACCGCAACCCTGGTGCACCAGGGTGGCGGTACCGCCGGCTTTGGCCCTTCATCGCTGCTCGCAGCTATATTTATTTATATATATATATATATATATATATATATATATATATATATATATATATATATATATATATATATATATATATATATATATAAATAAAGCCGGTGGCATCACCACCCTGGTGCCTTTAGGGTTATTGTGCACGACGTGACACAAAATATCTGCTCGCTATCTGCCGAACGGCTCTGGTAGTCCCGCTTCAGCACTGATGATGTTGTAGAAATAGTGTGCTCTGGTTGGTCTGGATTATTCGGGATTTTTTATTTTATACAGAAATAAGTTATTTATAATTCAGATGAGAATAAAGTTAGTGTTGATTAAAATGAAGGAAAACAAATATATTGATCTGAAATATAGCACATTCATTTTACATTTATTTAGGTTCAATTACCAAACATACAATCTTAATTTAATTTAAAGCAAACTATACATTAAAAATACATGGGTTGTATGCACATTTTTTTTTATAAAAAATATATATATATCCAAAAAGACAAGGCTTAAAAACTCTTGTCACTGTAACAGAAACAATCTCTCTCTCAAACACACACACACACACACAAACACACACACACACACACACACACACACACACACACACACACACACACACACACACACACACACACACACACACACACACACACACACACACACACACACACACACACACACACACGTCAAGTCACTTTTTAGATGCAATATTGAATAAGCAGAAAAATCTGATTTTCTGCTCTGAAAATATAAATAAGCATACAAATTGAATAAGCACTTTGAATATTCTAAACAGAATAAGCATTAGTCGCTAATGAATAAGTACTAGTACTTAATGGAATAGATACTAATATCTAAAAAATAAGTACTAGTAGCATGAAAATAGAGACTAGTATGTTAAAATGATTAAATGTTAAAACGGCTTGCCATATTGGCTCAGAGAGAGAGAGAGAGAGAAAATGACATTTTAGATAATAGTACCTATTAATAGATACTAGTATTTATTCAATAAATACTAGTTCTAAGTCATTACATACTAGTACCTATTAAATAGATACCAGTACTTATTCATTAGCTACTAATACGTATTCAAAAGAATATCTAAAGAATAAGCACTACTATCTAAGGAATAGGCACTAGTATTATAGAATAAGCACTAGTCGCTAATGAATAAGTACTATTACTTAATGGAATAGATACTAGTATCTAAAAAATAAGTACTAGTAGCATGAAAAAAGAGACTAGTAGGTTAAAATGATTAAATGTTAAAACGGCTTGCCATATTGACTCAGAGCATCAAAAGCATCAAACAAGAATATTAAAGTTTGATGCGTTGCCACTGCAACAGTTTCAAAGATATCAAGAATCCCTTCACAGGTCTTCATCTGCAGTGTATTTACATTATACAGATGAAGTTTGAAGCAAATCGGGTAAAAATAAGAGGGTGATTTCAAAGCCTTTAGGAAGTGACACACTTCCTGCTGCCAGTTGGTGGCGCTATAACTTTGACTCACAATAGTCACATCCATGTGATCGGACTCTTACAGCGAACACACTGCTGAAGTTTCATCAAGATCAGTTAATGTATGCTGAAGTTATAACACACTTCCTGTTTCCATTATTCGCCATAAATTCGTTTCCTCGCCACGGCCAAACCGTTCGAGATATCAAAAATCCCCTGGCAATTTTTCATCCTCAATGTCTTGACTTCGTGCACACCGAGTTTCGTGGCGATTGGTTGAATTCTCTAGGATTAGTATATCGAATTCCAGGGGCATACGCTTCCAAACAAACGATAATAGCCGACTTCCTGTTGGGCTGGGGTAAAAAGTAAAAGTACAAAGGATATATGAACCGATGAGATCTATATGTGTAGCGAGTTTCATATTAAGCGTGTTTGATTTATGGACCAAGTTTTCGGACCCCGTTCCAGGGGGCGCTGTCGAGCCCCCCTGCCACGCCCGGGTACCAGCTTCAGCCCGGCCCTGATGGCCGCGTTTTCTGACCCGTGTGCAAAGTTTCAAGAGTTTTTGAGCATGTTAAGGGCCCCAAAAGTGCGCTAAGAATCTCAAAAGTATCCAAAAAGAATATTAAAGTTTGATGCGTTGTCACGGCAACAGCATCTAAGATATCAACAATCCTTTCACAGGTCTACATCTGGCGTGTGTCTACATTATACACATCAAGTTTGAAGCAAATCGGGTAAAGCCTGTTTGATTTATGGACCAAGTTTTCGGACCCCGTTCCAGGGGGCGCTGTCGAGCCCCCCTGCCACGCCCGGGTACCAGCTTCAGCCCGGCCCTGATGGCCGCGGTTTCTGACCCGTGTGCAAAGTTTCAAGAGTTTTTGAGCATGTTAAGGGCCCCAAAAGTGCGCTAAGAATCTCAAAAGTATCCAAAAAGAATATTAAAGTTTGATGCGTTGTCACGGCAACAGCATCTAAGATATCAACAATCCTTTCACAGGTCTACATCTGGCTTGTGTCTACATTATACACATCAAGTTTGAAGCAAATAGGGTCAAGCGTGTTGGATATATGGACCAAATTGTCGGACCCGTTCAAGGGGGCGCTGTCGAGCCCCCCTGCCACGCCCGGGTACCAGCTTCAGCCTGGCCCTGATGGCCGCGGGTTTTGTCCTGTGTGCAAAGTTTCAAGAGTTTTCGAGCACGTTAAGAACCCCAAAAGTGCCCGAAAGCATAAAAAGCATGAAAAAACTTAAAAAAAGGAATATTAATGTTTGATGCATTGCCATGGCAACAGTGTCTAAGATATCAATAATCCTTTCACAGGTCTACATCTTGCATGTGTCTACATTATGCACATGAAGTTTGAAGCAAATCGGGTAAAAATAAGAGGGTGATTTAAAAGCATTTTGGAAGTGACACACTTCCTGCTGCCAGTTGGTGGCGCTATAACTTTGACTCACAATAGTCACATCCATGTGATCGGGCTCTTACAACGAACACACTGCTGAAGTTTCATCAAGATTAGTTAATGTATGCAGTAGGTATAACACACTTCCTGTTTCACGTTTCTCGCCATAATTTCGTTTCCTCGCCACGGCCAAACCGTTCGAGATATCAAAAATCCCCTGGCAATTTTTCATCCTCAGTGTCTTGACTTCACGCTGACCGAGTTTCGTGCCGTGTGTTTGAATTCTCTAGGAGGAGTGTTTCACATTCCTTTGCATGCGTTTTCCAAACAAGCCTAAATAGCCGACTTCCTGTTGGGCTGGGGTAAAAAGTTAGAGTGCGAAGTATATATGAAACGATGAGATCTACATGTGTACCGAGTTTCATATTATTACATGCAAGCGTGTTTGATTTATGGACCATGTTTTCGGACCCCGTTCCAGGGGGCGCTGTCGAGCCCCCCTGCCACGCCCAGGTACCATCTTCAGCCCGGCCCTGATGGCCGCGGGTTCTGACATGTGTGCAAAGTTTCAGGAGTTTTTGAGCATGTTAAGGCCTCCAAAAGTGTCCAAAAGGTAGAAGAAAAATAATAATAATAATAATAATAATAATAAATATAGCTGCGAGCAGCGATTACGGGCCCAAGCCGGTGGCACCGCAACCCTGGTGCACCAGGGTGGCGGTACCGCCGGCTTTGGCCCTTCATCGCTGCTCGCAGCTATATTTATATATATATATATATATATATATATATATATATATATATATATATAAAGCCGGTGGCATCGCCACCCTGGTGCCTTTAGGGTTATTGTGCACGACGTGACACAAAATATCTGCTCGCTATCTGCCGAACGGCTCTGGTAGTCCCGCTTCAGCACTGATGATGTTGTAGAAATAGTGTGCTCTGGTTGGTCTGGATTATTCGGGATTTTTTATTTTATACAGAAATAAGTTATTTATAATTCAGATGAGAATAAAGTTAGTGTTGATTAAAATGAAGGAAAACAAATATATTGATCTGAAATATAGCACATTCATTTTACATTTATTTAGGTTCAATTACCAAACATACAATCTTAATTTAATTTAAAGCAAACAATACATTTGAAATACATGGGTTGTATGCACATTTTTTTTTTATAAAAAATATATATATATCCAAAAAGACAAGGCTTAAAAACTCTTGTCACAGTAACAGACACAATCTCTCTCTCACACACACACACACACACAAACACACACACGCGCACACACACACACACACACACACACACACACACACACACACACACACACACACACACACACACACAAAACACACACACGTCAAGTCACATTTTAGATGCAATATTGAATAAGCAGAAAAATATTCAAAATAATATTCTTTAAAAAATAGATAACAAGAATCCCTTCACAGGTCTTCATCTGCAGTGTATTTACATTATACAGATGAAGTTTGAAGCAAATCGGGTAAAAATAAGAGGGTGATTTCAAAGCCTTTAGGAAGTGACACACTTCCTGCTGCCAGTTGGTGGCGCTATAACTTTGACTCACAATAGTCACATCCATGTGATCGGACACTTACACCGAACACACTGCTGAAGTTTCATCAAGATCAGTTAATGTATGCAGAAGTTATAACACACTTCCTGTTTCCATTATTCGCCATAAATTCGTTTCCTCGCCACGGCCAAACCGTTCGAGATATCAAAAATCCCCTGGCAATTTTTCATCCTCAATGTCTTGGCTTCATGCTGACTGAGTTTCGTGGCGATTGGTTGAATTCTCTAGGAGTAGTATATTGAATTCCAGGGGCATACGCTTTCAAACAAACCATAATAGCCGACTTCCTGTTGGGCTGGGGTAAAAAGTAAAAGTACAAAGGATATATGAATCGATGAGATCTATATCTGTACCAAGTTTCATATTATTACATGCAAGCGTGTTTGATTTATGGACCAAGTTTTCGGACCCCGTTCCAGGGGGCGCTGTCGAGCCCCCCTGCCACGCCCGGGTACCAGCTTCAGCCCGGCCCTGATGGCCGCGGTTTCTGACCCGTGTGCAAAGTTTCAAGAGTTTTTGAGCATGTTAAGGGCCCCAAAAGTGTGCTAAGAATCTCAAAAGTATCCAAAAAGAATATTTTAAAGTTTGATGCGTTGTCACGGCAACAGCATCTAAGATATCAACAATCCTTTCACAGGTCTACATCTGGCATGTGTCTACATTATACACATCCAGTTTGAAGCAAATCGGGTAAAGCCTGTTTGATTTATGGACCAAGTTTTCGGACCCCGTTCCAGGGGGCGCTGTCGAGCCCCCCTGCCACGGCCGGGTACCAGCTTCAGCCCGGCCATGATGGCCGCGGTTTCTGACCCGTGTGCAAAGTTTCAAGAGTTTTTGAGCATGTTAAGGGCCCCAAAAGTGCGCTAAGAATCTCAAAAGTATCCAAAAAGAATATTAAAGTTTGATGCGTTGTCACGGCAACAGCATCTAAGATATCAACAATCCTTTCACAGGTCTACATCTGGCTTGTGTCTACATTATACACATCAAGTTTGAAGCAAATAGGGTAAAGCGTGTTGGATATATGGACCAAATTGTCGGACCCGTTCAAGGGGGCGCTGTCGAGCCCCCCTGCCACGCCCGGGTACCAGCTTCAGCCTGGCCCTGATGGCCGCGGGTTTTGTCCTGTGTGCAAAGTTTCAAGAGTTTTCGAGCACGTTAAGAACCCCAAAAGTGCCCGAAAGCATAAAAAAGCATGAAAAAGCTTAAAAAAAGGTATATTAATGTTTGATGCATTGCCATGGCAACAGTGTCTAAGATATCAATAATCCTTTCACAGGTCTACATCTGGCATGTGTCTACATTATGCACATGAAGTTTGAAGCAAATCGGGTAAAAATAAGAGGGTGATTTAAAAGCATTTTGAAAGTGACACACTTCCTGCTGCCAGTTGGTGGCGCTATAACTTTGACTCACAATAGTCACATCCATGTGATCGGGCTCTTACAACGAACACACTGCTGAAGTTTCATCAAGATTAGTTAATGTATGCAGTAGTTATGACACACTTCCTGTTTCACGTTTCTCGCCATAATTTCGTTTCCTCGCCACGGCCAAACCGTTCGAGATATCAAAAATCCCCTCGCAAACTTTCATCCTCAATGTCTTGACTTCACGCTGACCGAGTTTCGTGCCGTGTGTTTGAATTCTCTAGGAGGAGTGTTTCACATTCCTTTGCATGCGTTTTCCAAACAAGCCTAAATAGCCGACTTCCTGTTGGGCTGGGGTAAAAAGTTAGAGTGCGAAGTATATATGAAACGATGAGATCTACATGTGTACCGAGTTTCATATTATTACATGCAAGCGTGTTTGATTTATGGACCATGTTTTCGGACCCCGTTCCAGGGGGCGCTGTCGAGCCCCCCTGGCACGCCCGGGTACCATCTTCAGCCCGGCCCTGATGGCCGCGGGTTCTGACATGTGTGCAAAGTTTCAGGAGTTTTTGAGCATGTTAAGGCCTCCAAAAGTGTCCAAAAGGTAGTAAAAAAATAATTAGAATAATAATAATAATAATAAATATAGCTGCGAGCAGCGATTACGGGCCCAAGCCGGTGGCACCGCAACCCTGGTGCACCAGGGTGGCGGTACCGTCGGCTTTGGCCCTTCATCGCTGCTCGCAGCTATATTTATATATATATATATATATATATATATATATATATATATATATATATATATATATATATATATATATATATATAAAGCCAGTGGCACCGCCAGCCTGGTGCCTTTAGCGTTATTGTGCACGACGTGACACAAAATATCTGCTCGCTATCTGCCGAACGGCTCTGGTAGTTCCGCTTCAGCACTGATGATGTTGTAGAATTAGTGCGCTCTGGTTGGTCTGGATTATTGGGGATTTTTTAATTTATGCAGAAATAAGTTATTTATAATACAGATAGAGAATAAAGTTAGTGTTGATTAAAATGAAAGAAAACAATTATATTGATCTGAAATATAGCACATTAATTTTAAATTTATTTAGGTTCAATTACCAAACATACAATCTTAATTTAATTTAAAGCAAACAATACATTTAAAATATATGGGTTGTATGCACATAAAAAAAAAAGAAGATATATCCAAAAAAGACAAGGCCTTAAAGCAGTGGTTCTCAATCTTGGTCCTATGGGTGCCACTGCTCTGCACATTTTATATGTCTCCTTTATCTGACACACCCACTTCAGTTAATAAAGCTCTTTCCTAACGAGCTGATGATCTGAATCAGGTGTGTTAAATGAGGGAGACATACAAACTATGCAGAGCAGTGGCTCCCTAGGACCAGGATTGAGATCCACTGCCTTAAAGGGTTAAACTCTTTTCACTGTAACAGACACACTCTCTCTCTCTCACACACACACACACACACACACACACACACACACACACACACACACGTCAAGTCACTTACATTTTAGATGCAATATTGACGGTTTTTCTGTTTCAGCAGCGAAAATAGTTAAACAAAGATCACAGCAGAACCATATTGCGCATCTCACAGCAACATGTTTTCTCATTACTGAATGATTCAGCATTTTGGACAAATTGGTTTACTCAAAGATTCAATTAGGGTTGTGCCGATAGACGATATCATAGTTAAGCCAGCATCGCGACCCCCCCCCCCCCCCCCCCCCCATGTTTCCATGGTGACGCGTCATGCTTGGCACGTGATTCACCACAGCCAAAATAGCGCTGTATGACATGTAACGTTACCATGTCATCAACTATCTTCTATTCTGATTCTCAAATGTGTGTAAGTGAGTTTGTTTTGTCGTTTAAAAAACAGTTTCTCCCGAAATACATGGCCGGTGAACTGGGAGAAGAATAGAGTTAACTTTATAGTTACTTACACTGTGTGTCTGATATGAATAAAATCCGTCGGCAAATATATTTGAATGGGTTGTTATTGCTGCTTCCATAGACACCATTGTGTATTTTACAAACTATAAATGTATTGTTTTGCTATAAATTATATGCATTTAAATGTCTGAACCCTAAAATAAACATTATGTGGTTAAAAACACTGAATAGTTGTGATATAATATGACAAGCACTGAACGCGTCTGTCTCTGGCTCAGCGCCAGCCACAGCGCGAAAGCACAGTCTGGATCTGGCTGCTCTGTCACGTGTACATTGTACATCATGTACATTCGCTCCTAGTGGTCAGCTGCTGCAGACTCAGAGCGTGCCGAAATCAAAATGGCTGATGAGATGTAGAGGAAAATATCTCCGCGTTGTGCCTACGCCCCTTAGCTGTTCTAAATCCACTGTAAAACACGGCTTTGCGGGGCTTATTGCTTAAGTGAAAAATTAAAACGTTAGCCCCGACCCTCCTCCGATATCATCGTCCATCGCGATGTTTCACTGTACACATCGTCTGATGCCAAATTGGTAGACATCGCAAACCCTAGATTCAATGACCAATCCATACCTGTCTCATTCATGAATGACTCAGTCGTTCGAACGAATCGTTTGAACGAATGAATCAATGACTCGCTCATTAAGACGGTAGCCTGGCGACACCTAGTGACGGTTCAGTGTTATGTTTAAAAGTATCATTCTTTCCAACGATTTTTAATTGACTCATATTTAAAACAATCTCATAACATCTTTTAATGCATTGTTATTTTTCAATGTAAATGATGTAATTTGATCAGCCCTACCTAGGGTAACAGCCATATAGTATCTTATTATTCTAAATAATTGAATTTATTGATCAAATTTACAAATTAAAATGAAAGATGAAGCATACATTTAATAAGACTGGACTAGGGGTGCCTTGCAGATATTACAATTATGCACTTTTAAATATACCATTGCCACCCACCGTCAATTTGGTGTGTGTGTGTGTGTGTGTGTGTGTGTGTGTGTGTGTGTGTGTGTGTGTGTGTGTGTGTGTGTGTGTGTGTGTGTGTGTGTGTGTGTGTGGTGTGTGTGTGTGTGTGTGTGTGTGTGTGTGTGTGTGTGTGTGTATGTGTGTGGGTTGGTTTGTGTGGGTTGGTTTATGTGATTTATGAGGACACAAATTTGTATAATGACGTGTATTACACTGGTATTACAACTTATGGGTGGTTTATGAGGACATTTCAAAAGTCCTCATAAATCAAATGGCTTGAAAAACATAAAAAACAATGTTTTATTAAAAAAATTTAAATGCAGCATGTCTGTTATATGCCTTTACTTTATTAAAAAAACGTATTTAAAAAATACAAGGCTTAAGACATTTATTTCCTTTTTTAATGAAGGCCAAACCCCACTCCCCCTCCCCTCCCCACACTCACAGACACACACACACAGAGAGCAGGCACATAGCCCCACTCCCCTCCCCCTCCCACTCCCCCTCCCCCTTCCCACACTCACAGACACACACACACAGAGAGCAGTCACAGAGACGTAGGCTCAGAGAGAAATGACCATATTCAAACCAAAATATCTGACTTCCTCTTGGTTGTTACTAATGACTGTAAATTAGAAAGTTGTCTGGCTGGAGGAGAACTATATAAATACAGATTTTTGTAACTCTAGATGAAACTAACCCCCCCACTTTTGTCAAAAGGTGGCGCTACTGAGTCCCTGCACCACGCCCGTTTCTGAAACTATGCACATGTCACCTGGCTAATAAATGTGATCTGTCTGTCGAGTTTCATGCAATTTTAAGCAATTTCAGGCATGCTAAGAGTCTCAAAAGCATCCAAAAAGAATATTAAAGTTTGATGGATTGCCACAGCAACAGTTTCAAAGATATCAAGAATCCATTCACAGGTCTTCATCTGCCGTGTATTTACATTATACAAATGAAGTTTGAAGCAAATCGGGTAAAAATAAGAGGGTGATTTCAAAGCATTTTGAAAGTGACACACTTCCTCCTGCCAGTTGGTGGCGCTATAACTTTGACTTACAATAGTCACATCCATATGATCGGGCTCTTAGAACGAACACACTGCTGAAGTTTCATCAAGATCAGTTAATGTATGCTGAAGTTATGACACACTTCCTGTTTCACGTTTCTCGCCATAATTTTGTTTCCTCGCCACGGCCAAACCGTTCGAGATATCAAAAATCCCCTCGCAAACTTTCATCCTCAATGTCTTGACTTCACGCTGACCGAGTTTCGTGCCGTGTGTTTGAATTCTCTAGGAGGAGTACTTCAAATTCCTTTGCGTGTGTTTTACCAACAACCCTAAATAGCCCACTTCCTGTTGGGCTGGGGTAAAAAGTAAGAGTGTGAAGTATATATGAAACGATGAGATCTACATGTGTACCGAGTTTCATATTATTACATGCAAGCGTGTTTGATTTATGGACCATGTTTTCGGACCCCGTTCCAGGGGGCGCTGTCGAGCCCCCCTGCCACGCCCGGGTACCATCTTCAGCCCGGCCCTGATGGCCGCGGGTTCTGACATGTGTGCAAAGTGTCAGGAGTTTTTGAGCATGTTAAGGCCTCCAAAAGTGTCCAAAAGGTAGTAAAATAATAATAATAATAATAATAATAATAATAATAATAATAATAATAAATAATCCTTAGGAAAACAATAGGGCCTTCGCCCTTTGGGCTTGGGCCCTAATAAATATAGCTGCGAGCAGCGATTACGGGCCCAAGCCGGTGGCACCGCAACCCTGGTGCACCAGGGTGGCGGTACCGCCGGCTTTGGCCCTTCATCGCTGCTCGCAGCTATATTTATTTATATATATATATATATATATATATATATATATATATATATATATATATATATTTTATATATATATATATATATATATAAATAAAGCCGGTGGCATCACCACCCTGGTGCCTTTAGGGTTATTGTGCACGACGTGACACAAAATATCTGCTCGCTATCTGCCGAACGGCTCTGGTAGTCCCGCTTCAGCACTGATGATGTTGTAAAAATAGTGTGCTCTGGTTGGTCTGGATTATTCGGGATTTTTTATTTTATACAGAAATAAGTTATTTATAATTCAGATGAGAATAAAGTTAGTGTTGATTAAAATGAAGGAAAACAAATATATTGATCTGAAATATAGCACATTCATTTTACATTTATTTAGGTTCAATTACCAAATATACAATCTTAATTTAATTTAAAGCAAACTATACATTAAAAATACATGGGTTGTATGCACATTTTTTTTTATAAAAAATATATATATATCCAAAAAGACAAGGCTTAAAAACTCTTGTCACTGTAACAGACACAATCTCTCTCTCAAACACACACACACACACACACAAACACACACACACACACACACACACACACACACACACACACACACACACACACACACACACACACACACACACACACACACACACACACACACACACACACACGTCAAGTCACTTTTTAGATGCAATATTGAATAAGCAGAAAATTCTTATTTTCTGCTCTGAAAATATAAATAAGCATACAAATTGAATAAGCACTTTGAATATTCTAAACAGAATAAGCATTAGTCGCTAATGAATAAGTACTAGTACTTAATGGAATAGATACTAATATCTAAAAAATAAGTACTAGTAGCATGAAAATAGAGACTAGTATGTTAAAATGATTAAATGTTAAAACGGCTTGCCATATTGGCTCAGAGAGAGAGAGAGAGAAAATGACATTTTAGATAATAGTACCTATTAATAGATACTAGTATTTATTCAATAAATACTAGTTCTAAGTCATTACATACTAGTACCTATTAAATAGATACCAGTACTTATTCATTAGCTACTAATACGTATTCAAAAGAATATCTAAAGAATAAGCACTACTATCTAAGGAATAGGCACTAGTACTAAAGAATAAGCACTAGTCGCTAATGAATAAGTACTATTACTTAATGGAATAGATACTAGTATCTAAAAAATAAGTACTAGTAGCATGAAAAAAGAGACTAGTAGGTTAAAATGATTAAATGTTAAAACGGCTTGCCATATTGACTCAGAGCATCAAAAGCATCAAACAAGAATATTAAAGTTTGATGCGTTGCCACTGCAACAGTTTCAAAGATATCAAGAATCCCTTCACAGGTCTTCATCTGCAGTGTATTTACATTATACAGATGAAGTTTGAAGCAAATCGGGTAAAAATAAGAGGGTGATTTCAAAGCCTTTAGGAAGTGACACACTTCCTGCTGCCAGTTGGTGGCGCTATAACTTTGACTCACAATAGTCACATCCATGTGATCGGACTCTTACAGCGAACACACTGCTGAAGTTTCATCAAGATCAGTTAATGTATGCTGAAGTTATAACACACTTCCTGTTTCCATTATTCGCCATAAATTCGGTTTCCTCGCCACGGCCAAACCGTTCGAGATATCAAAAATCCCCTGGCAATTTTTCATCCTCAATGTCTTGACTTCGTGCACACCGAGTTTCGTGGCGATTGGTTGAATTCTCTAGGATTAGTATATCGAATTCCAGGGGCATACGCTTCCAAACAAACGATAATAGCCGACTTCCTGTTGGGCTGGGGTAAAAAGTAAAAGTACAAAGGATATATGAACCGATGAGATCTATATGTGTAGCGAGTTTCATATTATTACATGCAAGCGTGTTTGATTTATGGACCAAGTTTTCGGACCCCGTTCCAGGGGGCGCTGTCGACCCCCCCTGCCACGCCCGGGTACCAGCTTCAGCCCGGCCCTGATGGCCGCGTTTTCTGACCCGTGTGCAAAGTTTCAAGAGTTTTTGAGCATGTTAAGGGCCCCAAAAGTGCGCTAAGAATCTCAAAAGTATCCAAAAAGAATATTAAAGTTTGATGCGTTGTCACGGCAACAGCATCTAAGATATCAACAATCCTTTCACAGGTCTACATCTGGCGTGTGTCTACATTATACACATCAAGTTTGAAGCAAATCGGGTAAAGCCTGTTTGATTTATGGACCAAGTTTTCGGACCCCGTTCCAGGGGGCGCTGTCGAGCCCCCCTGCCACGCCCGGGTACCAGCTTCAGCCCGGCCCTTATGGCCGCGGTTTCTGACCCTGTGCAAAGTTTCAAGAGTTTTTGAGCATGTTAAGGGCCCCAAAAGTGCGCTAAGAATCTCAAAAGTATCCAAAAAGAATATTAAAGTTTGATGCGTTGTCACGGCAACAGCATCTAAGATATCAACAATCCTTTCACAGGTCTACATCTGGCTTGTGTCTACATTATACACATCAAGTTTGAAGCAAATAGGGTCAAGCGTGTTGGATATATGGACCAAATTGTCGGACCCATTCAAGGGGGCGCTGTCGAGCCCCCCTGCCACGCCCGGGTACCAGCTTCAGCCTGGCCCTGATGGCCGCGGGTTTTGTCCTGTGTGCAAAGTTTCAAGAGTTTTCGAGCACGTTAAGAACCCCAAAAGTGCCCGAAAGCATAAAAAAGCATGAAAAAGCTTAAAAAAAGGAATATTAATGTTTGATGCATTGCCATGGCAACAGTGTCTAAGATATCAATAATCCTTTCACAGGTCTACATCTGGCATGTGTCTACATTATGCACATGAAGTTTGAAGCAAATCTGGTAAAAATAAGAGGGTGATTTAAAAGCATTTTGGAAGTGACACACTTCCTGCTGCCAGTTGGTGGCGCTATAACTTTGACTCACAATAGTCACATCCATGTGATCGGGCTCTTACAACGAACACACTGCTGAAGTTTCATCAAGATTAGTTAATGTATGCAGTAGTTCTAACACACTTCCTGTTTCACGTTTCTCGCCATAATTTCGTTTCCTCGCCACGGCCAAACCGTTCGAGATATCAAAAATCCCTGGCAATTTTTCATCCTCAGTGTCTTGACTTCACGCTGACCGAGTTTCGTGCCGTGTGTTTGAATTCTCTAGAAGGAGTGTTTCACATTCCTTTGCATGCGTTTTCCAAACAAGCCTAAATAGCCGACTTCCTGTTGGGCTGGGGTAAAAAGTTAGAGTGCGAAGTATATATGAAACGATGAGATCTACATGTGTACCGAGTTTCATATTATTACATGCAAGCGTGTTTGATTTATGGACCATGTTTTCGGACCCCGTTCCAGGGGGCGCTGTCGAGCCCCCAGCCACGCCCGGGTACCATCTTCAGCCCGGCCCTGATGGCCGCGGGTTCTGACATGTGTGCAAAGTTTCAGGAGTTTTTGAGCATGTTAAGGCCTCCAAAAGTGTCCAAAAGGTAGAAGAAGAAAATATAATAATAATTAAAGCTGCAAGCAGCATTGAAAGGGCCCTCGCACCCGTGCCATCGCCACCCGGTGGCTTTAGGAAGACAGACCACGGTGGGCAATGTGCATTTAAGTAGATAAATATAGTGGGAGTATGTCAAAGTCAGTTACAAAAATGTCCTTTATTATGGGTATAATAGCATGCTGTTAAACATGTCACTTCCTGTTGCCAGCAGGTGACGCTATGACTGTAACTGAATATGAGCATGCACATGTGTTCAGGACAGAACTCTTATCAAACATGTGAAGTTTGGGGCAGATTGAACTTTGCCTTCTTAAGTAAAAACAACTTCCTGTTTCATAGCATTAGCATGCTTTAGCACTTAGCTAAAAATTGCTAGCATGTTTAACATGTTTATAACATGTTTATAACTCAATGGCATATTTACTATGTTGCCAGTACTGCATCACACTGTTAAACATGTCACTTCCTGTTGCCAGTAGGTGGCGCTATTACTATAACTGAATATTGTCATGTAGATGTGTTCAGGGCAGGACTCTTTTCAAATGTGTGAAGTTTGGGGCAGATTGGACATTGCCTTCTTAAGTAACAACAACTTCCTGTTTCATTTCATTAGCATGCTTTAGCACTTAGCTAAGAATTGCTAGCATGTTTTAACATGTTTATAACATGTTTTTTACTCAATGGCATATTTACTATGTTGCCAGTACTGCATCACACTGTTAAACATGTCACTTCCTGTTGCCAGTAGGTGGCGCTATTACTATAACTAAATATTGTCATGTAGATGTGTTCAGGGCAGGACTCTTATCAAATGTGTGAAGTTTGGGGCAGATTGGACATTGCCTTCTTAAGTAACAACAACTTCCTGTTTCATTTCATTAGCATGCTTTAGCACTTAGCTAAGAATTGCTAGCATGTTTAACATGTTTATAACATGTTTATAACTCAATGGCATATTTACTATGTTGCCAGTACTGCATCACACTGTTAAACATGTCACTTCCTGTTGCCAGTAGGTGGCGCTATTACTATAAGCTGAAAATTGTCATGTAGATGTGTTCAGGGCAGGACTCTTATCAAATGTGTGAAGTTTGGGGCAGTTTGGACATTGCCTTCTTAAGTAACAACAACTTCCTGTTTCATTTCATTAGCATGCTTTAGCACTTAGCTAAGAATTGCTAGCATGTTTTAACATGTTTATAACATGTTTATAACTCAATGGCATATTTACTATGTTGCCAGTACTGCATCACACTGTTAAACATGTCACTTCCTGTTGCCAGTAGGTGGCGCTATTACTATAGCTGAAAATTGTAATGTAGATGTGCTCAGGGCAGGACTCTTATCAAATGTGGGAAGTTTGGGGCAGATTGGACATTGTCTTCTTAAGTAACAACAACTTCCTGTTTCATTTCATTAGCATGCTTTAGCACTTAGCTAAGAATTGCTAGCATGTTTTAACATGTTTATAACATGTTTATAACTCAATGGCATATTTACTATGTTGCCAGTACTGCATCACACTGTTAAACATGTCACTTCCTGTTGCCAGTAGGTGGCGCTATTACTATAGCTGAAAATTGTAATGTAGATGTGTTCAGGGCAGGACTCTTATCAAATGTGTGAAGTTTGGGGCAGTTTGGACATTGCCTTCTTAAGTAACAACAACTTCCTGTTTCATTTCATTAGCATGCTTTAGCACTTAGCTAAGAATTACTAGCATGTTTTAACATGATTATAACATGTTTATAATTCAATGGCATATTTAATATGTTGCTAGTACTGCATCACAGTGTTAAACATGTCACGTCCTGTTGCCAGTAGGTGGCGCTATTACTATAACTGAATATTCTCATGTAGATGTGTTCAGGGCAGGACTCTTATCAAATGTGTGAAGTTTGGGGCAGATTGGACATTGTCTTCTTAAGTAACAACAACTTCCTGTTTCATTTCATTAGCATGCTTTAGCACTTAGCTAAGAATTACTAGCATGTTTTAACATGATTATAACATGTTTATAATTCAATGGCATATTTAATATGTTGCCAGTACTGCATCACAGTGTTAAACATTTCACTTCCTGTTGCCAGTAGGTGGCGCTATTACTATAACTGAATATTCTCATGTAGATGTGTTCAGGGCAGGACTCTTATCAAATGTGTGAAGTTTCGGGGTTTCGGGGTTCGAAGTTACAGCAAATTACTATTTAATTGCAGTAATAGCATGCTTTAGCACTTAGCTAAGTGTTTGCTAGCATGTTTTAGCATGTTTCAAGTATGTTGATAGCATGTTTAGCACTTGCTGGCACTTTTTTATATGTTATTAGGAGTCCACAAAAGTGTTAAACATGTCACTTCCTGTTGCCAGCAGGTGGCGCTATGACTGTAACTGAATATGAGCATGGACATGTGTTCAGGACAGAACTCTTATCAAACGTGTGAAGTTTGGGGCAGATTGGACATTCCATACCTGAGTTACAGCAAATACCTATTGAATTGCAGTAATAGCATGCTTTAGCACTTAGCTAAGTGCTTGCTAGCATGTTTTAGCATGTTTCAAGTATGTTGTTAGCATGTTTAACACTTGCTGGCACTTTTTTATATGTTATCAGGAGTCCACAACAGTGTTAAACATGTCACTTCCTGTTGCCAGCAGGTGGCGCTATGACTGTAACTGAATATCAGCATGCACATGTGTTCAGGACAGAACTCTTATCAAACATGTGAAGTTTGGGGCAGATTGGACATTGTTTGCCTGAGTTACAGCAACTTCCTGTTTCATGGCGAAACATCAAAATTTGTCAGGCCGCCGAGGACACGCCCTTCGACGAAAACTCAAGATCTTCGCAATTTAACGTCGCAAAGGCCTTAAGATTACACTCACCAAATTTGAAGATGATCAGATTAAAACTGTAGGAGGAGTTCGTTAAAGTACGAGGCCTGAAAATGGCAAAAACTGCACAAAAATCTGAGAGGAAGTTCAAAATGGCTGACTTCCTGTTGTGTTTAGGGCTACGCTCCAAGAGACTTTTTTGTAGGTATTGGGCCATTACATGTATGTACCGAATTTCGTACACGTACGTGAAACGTAACGCGAGGCGCACTCCGTTGAACCTTTATAGGTGGCGCTATCGAGCCATTTTGGCCCGCCCAATTTTGAAACGCATATCAGATGTAAATTTTCGCCAGTTCTGACGCGTGTGCAAATTTTCGTGAGTTTTCGTGCATGTTTAGGCCCTCAAAAATGCGATTCATTGCGGAGAAGAAGAAGAAGAATAATAATATAGCTGCGAGCAGCGATTACGGGCCCAAGCTGGTGGCACCGCAACCCTGGTGCACCAGGGTGGCGGTACCGCCGGCTTTGGCCCTTCATCGCTGCTCGCAGCTATATTTATATATATATATATATATATATATATATAAAGCCGGTGGCATCGCCACCCTGGTGCCTTTAGGGTTATTGTGCACGACGTGACACAAAATATCTGCTCGCTATCTGCCGAACGGCTCTGGTAGTCCCGCTTCAGCACTGATGATGTTGTAGAAATAGTGTGTTCTGGTTGGTCTGGATTATTCGGGATTTTTTATTTTATACAGAAATAAGTTATTTATAATTCAGATGAGAATAAAGTTAGTGTTGATTAAAATGAAGGAAAATAAATATATTGATCTGAAATATAGCACATTCATTTTACATTTATTTAGGTTCAATTACCAAACATACAATCTTAATTTAAAGCAAACAATACATTTGAAATACATGGGTTGTATGCACATTTTTTTTTTATAAAAAATATATATATATCCAAAAAGACAAGGCCTTAAAGGGTTAAACTCTTGTCACTGTAACAGACACAATCTCTCTCTCTCTCTCTCTCTCTCTCTCTCTCTCTCTCTCTCTCTCTCTCTCTCTCTCTCTCTCTCTCTCTCTCTCTCTCTCTCTCACACACACACACACACACATGCAAACACACACACACACACACACACACACACACACACACACACACACACACACACGTCAAGTCACTTACATTTTAGATGCAATATTGAATAAGCAGAAAAATCGGATTTTCTGCTCTGAAAATATAAATAAGCATAAAAATTGAATAAGCACTTTGAATATTCTAAACAGAATAAGCACTAGTCGCTAATGTATAAGTACTAGTACTTAATGGAATAAATAATAGTATCTAAAAAATAAGTACTAGTAGCATGAAAATAGAGACTAGTATGTTAAAATGATTAAATGTTAAAACGGCTTGCCATATTGGCTCAGAGAGAGAGAGAGAAAATTACATTTTAGATACTAGTAGCTATTAATAGATACTAGTATTTATTCAATAAATACTAGTACTAAGTCATTAGATACTAGTACCTATTAAAGATACCCGTACTTATTCATTAGCTACTAATACATATTCAAAAGAATATCTAAAGAATAAGCACTAGTATCTAAAGAATAAGCACTAGTCGCTAATGAATAAGTACTAGTACTTAATGGAATAGATACTAGCATCTAAAAAATAAGAACTAGTAGCATGAAAATAGAGACTAGTAGACTTGATTGATGATTGATGATTAAATGTTAAAACGGCTTGCCATATTGGCTCAGAGAGAGGGGGAGAGAAAATGACCATATTAAAACCAAAATATCTAACTTCCTCTTGGTCTGAGCTAATGACAGTTAATTAGAAAGTTGTCCGGCTTGATCTGAACAGTATGCATACCTGTGTCTGTCGAGTTTCATGCAATTTCAAGCATGCTAAGAGTCTCAAAAGCATCAAACAAGAATATTAAAGTTTGATGCGTTGCCACGGCAACAGTATCTAAGATATCAATAATCCTTTCTCAGGTCTACATCTGCCGTGTGTTTACATTATACACATAAAGTTTGAAGCAAATTGGTTAAAAATAAGAGGGTGATTTCAAAGCATTTAGGAAGTGACACACTTCCTGCTGCCAGTTGGTGGCGCTATAACTTTGACTCACAATAGTCACATCCATGTGATCGGACACTTACACCGAACACACTGCTGAAGTTTCATCAAGATCAGTTTATGTATGCAGAAGTTATAACACACTTCCTGTTTCCATTATTCGCCATAAATTCGTTTCCTCGCCACGGCCAAACCGTTCGAGATATCAAAAATCCCCTGGCAATTTTTCATCCTCAATGTCTTGACTTCATGCTGACTGAGTTTCGTGGCGATTGGTTGAATTCTCTAGGAGTAGTATATCGAATTCCAGGGGCATACGCTTTCAAACAAACCATAATAGCCGACTTCCTGTTGGGCTGGGGTAAAAAGTAAAAGTACAAAGGATATATGAATCGATGAGATCTATATGTGTACCAAGTTTCATATTATTACATGCAAGCGTGTTTGATTTATGGACCAAGTTTTCGGACCCCGTTCCAGGGGGCGCTGTCGAGCCCCCCTGCCACGCCCGGGTACCAGCTTCAGCCCGGCCCTGATGGCCGCGGTTTCTGACCCGTGTGCAAAGTTTCAAGAGTTTTTGAGCATGTTAAGGGCCCCAAAAGTGTGCTAAGAATCTCAAAAGTATCCAAAAAGAATATTAAAGTTTGATGCGTTGTCACGGCAACAGCATCTAAGATATCAACAATCCTTTCACAGGTCTACATCTGGCATGTGTCTACATTATACACATCAAGTTTGAAGCAAATCGGGTAAAGCCTGTTTGATTTATGGACCAAGTTTTCGGACCCCGTTCCAGGGGGCGCTGTCGAGCCCCCCTGCCACGCCCGGGTACCAGCTTCAGCCCGGCCCTGATGGCCGCGGTTTCTGACCCGTGTGCAAAGTTTCAAGAGTTTTTGAGCATGTTAAGGGCCCCAAAAGTGCGCTAAGAATCTCAAAAGTATCCAAAAAGAATATTAAAGTTTGATGCGTTGTCACGGCAACAGCATCTAAGATATCAACAATCCTTTCACAGGTCTACATCTGGCTTGTGTCTACATTATACACATCAAGTTTGAAGCAAATCGGGTAAAGCGTGTTGGATATATGGACCAAATTGTCGGACCCGTTCAAGGGGGCGCTGTCGAGCCCCCCTGCCACGCCCGGGTACCAGCTTCAGCCTGGCCCTGATGGCCGTGGGTTTTGTCCTGTGTGCAAAGTTTTAAGAGTTTTCGAGCACGTTAAGAACCCCAAAAGTGCCCGAAAGCATAAAAAAGCATGAAAAAGCTTAAAAAAAGGAATATTAATGTTTGATGCATTGCCATGGCAACAGTGTCTAAGATATCAATAATCCTTTCACAGGTCTACATCTGGCATGTGTCTACATTATGCACATGAAGTTTGAAGCAAATCGGGTAAAAATAAGAGGGTGATTTAAAAGCATTTTGAAAGTGACACACTTCCTTCTGCCAGTTGGTGGCGCTATAACTTTGACTCACAATAGTCACATCCATGTGATCGGGCTCTTACAACGAACACACTGCTGAAGTTTCATCAAGATTAGTTAATGTATGCAGTAGTTATAACACACTTCCTGTTTCACGTTTCTCGCCATAATTTCATTTCCTCGCCACGGCCAAACCGTTCGAGATATCAAAAATCCCCTCGCAAACTTTCATCCTCAATGTCTTGACTTCATGCACACCGAGTTTCGTGCCGTGTGTTTCAATTCTCTAGGAGGAGTGTTTCACATTCCATTGCATGCGTTTTCCAAACAACCCTTAATAGCCGACTTCCTGTTGGGCTGGGGTAAAACATTAGAGTGCGAAGTATATATGAAACGATGAGATCTACATGTGTACCGAGTTTCATATTATTACATGCAAGCGTGTTTGATTTATGGACCATGTTTTCGGACCCCGTTCCAGGGGGCGCTGTCGAGCCCCCCTGCCACGCCCGGGTACCATCTTCAGCCCGGCCCTGATGGCCGCGGGTTCTGACATGTGTGCAAAGTTTCAGGAGTTTTTGAGCATGTTAAGGCCTCCAAAAGTGTCCAAAAGGTAGAAGAAAAATAATAATAATAATAATAATAATAAAAATAAATATAGCTGCGAGCAGCGATTACGGGCCCAAGCCGGTGGCACCGCAACCCTGGTGCACCAGGGTGGCGGTACCGCCGGCTTTGGCCCTTCATCGCTGCTTGCAGCTATATTTATTTATATATATATATATATATATATATATATATATATATATATATATATATATATATATATATATATATATATATATATATATATATATATATATATATATATATATAAATAAAGCCGGTGGCATCACCACCCTGGTGCCTTTAGGGTTATTGTGCACGACGTGACACAAAATATCTGCTCGCTATCTGCCGAACGGCTCTGGTAGTCCCGCTTCAGCACTGATGATGTTGTAGAAATAGTGTGCTCTGGTTGGTCTGGATTATTCGGGATTTTTTATTTTATACAGAAATAAGTTATTTATAATTCAGATGAGAATAAAGTTAGTGTTGATTAAAATGAAGGAAAACAAATATATTGATCTGAAATATAGCACATTCATTTTACATTTATTTAGGTTCAATTACCAAACATACAATCTTAATTTAATTTAAAGCAAACTATACATTAAAAATACATGGGTTGTATGCACATTTTTTTTTTATAAAAAAATATATATATATCCAAAAAGACAAGGCTTAAAAACTCTTGTCACTGTAACAGACACAATCTCTCTCTCAAACACACACACACACACACACACACACACACACACACACACACACACACACACACACACACACACACACACACACACACACACACACACACACATTTATATACTTTATTTGATTCCACATTACAAGTCAATTTCATTTGGAATCAAATTTTTTGAATAATCCAACAGATTAAAACAAAGCAGCACATTGTTATGGATTACTAGAGTTCTAAGGGTACAAGAAACATCGTCTTTTCCAAATAAACATGCTTCCTATAGTTGCTGAGATTGAACAGTACTTTGCCAACTGTTTGGCCCCTGTTTTAGAAATCCCCCCAATACAAAGTCCATGGACCGCCAGCCTGTGTACATGACCTAGACTACCAAACACTAGCACAATAAGTCGGCATCTATACCCAAGGTTCTCAATGGTCGATATCAATGGCTGATATTTTAGAATCTTAGAGCAGTAAGACTCCTCCATAAACAAATCAAATGCACATGACACCTCAAATAGTGTAACTTTTTTGCCATTGTGAGTGATGTTAACAATATCGGGCGTATTAGCAATTCCTAAAAAAGTGTTTGCAGGAGAGTTAAACCATTCGGACTGTACAGTAGTGTGTTTAAAAATCTGCTCATCAGCCACGCAGGGAATCTGAGCAGCAATGAGGTCCACGAGTCTGTCGTGTCTGGCAATATATAGTCCTTTCATTGCTGAGCAACTGTTCATGATGTGGGCTACTGACTCCAGGTGTTGAGGGGGGTATGCAGCATGCAGAGGGGCGAGTGTGTGGAGGGAAACCACAGTGATAGGTTGTATTTTGTAGGAAGAACCTGCAGACGTGCTTTCACACAGAAAGTAAGGATCTCCTCACTGATGGTGGCATTGCTGTAGATAGTGTGTGATACGGAGTGGTCCGCACAGGGCAGTTTTGCCAACTTTCCCTGAAGGTTCAGGCTGGACCAATACTCCATATTTTTGGCTCTGTGAATAAACAAGAGAGTCTGTCTTGATGTTCTAGGCTGGAGCCGGTGAACAGTGTTGTTATGGTGCAGCTTGGCTTCCACGAGGACAGATGGGTCCTCTACGACTGCATCAGAGACCTCTACAGGTCGATCGTGAGAGCTCCACTTTAGTTCAGTACCTGTCTTCCAGCATAGGTCATTTAGGTCTGGCCAGTCTGATGACACACCAAACCCCTGTGCCCGTCCATCTAGCTTTCCATTGGTCTTTCTTTTAAAACCCAGGAAGCTTTCTTCCCCACCGCATGCGTGTAGTACCTTCCGTCTTTTAAAATCCAGCAATAAGGATGCTCTGGCCATTTTCCTCACGCTGACGTCATCACAGTTCAGCATGTTGGTGAGGTGAGACTGTCTTGTAGCGGTGTACTCCCACATGCAGTGAGGAACTCCAAGCCCCCCATCCTGTCTTTTCTGAAAGATAAAACATCTTGTGGAATGTGTGTTGAGACAAAGCCATTTCCTAACCACGCTTACGGTTTTGTTGTCCATTTCATGCAATACTTTTTGCGGAATATGGACATTTGCAAAAAGATGTTGAATTTTAGAAAATGCTATGTCTCTTATTGCTTGCACTTTTAGAGTAACAGGAAGTGGTGATGCATCAATGAGATCCAGTCTGGTCATAAACTGATGTGCCATGTCAGTCACTTGCAGACTCCATTCTCCGGCGATGTTAAACTTGTGACCCAGATAGTTGTAGGTCTCGTGTCTAGTATACACTCTGAGTGGCTTGTCTAAGATGGTAAAATCGGGGGGTTGATCGGCCTTGGATCTATACCAACGGTTGCCACCGCTCCTCCTCTCATAGAAAACTGCACATTTACTGTGCTTCACCTGTAGGCCAGACCACATCAGGAATCTTTCAGTGCATGACAGCATGTTTTTAATCACGCCTTCATCTCGGGATGCGACGGCCACATCATCAGCATAGCCCTGGACGGGGTTCGGTGACAGTACGTTGGGTGGGGCATGTGCGCAGAGCCATTTTAGCCATTGATTTATTGCAATGATAAAGTTCACAGCACTCCATGGACAACCAGTTTTGATTCCTACCTCCAGTGGTATTAGTCTGGTAAGGTCTTTTCCACAGATCACTTGTAGGTAGGAATCACGATATATATCTTTTATTATGTCCACATAGATCTTAGGGAGCTGTATCTCTTCCAATGCTTCAATCATGACTCTATGAGGCAATGTGCCAAAGGCATCTCTGAAGTCAAGAAAGACAATGTATAGCTTAGCAGATTCGTGCTTAAAATCATCAATGGCAGTTTTTAAGCAAAAAACATGCTCATTCATGCCTTGTCGCTCAATATAAGCTTTCTGTTTGTTAGACAAAATTCCAGTATCAACCAGCCAAGGTAATATTCTTGAAAGCAGGCACTTCATAAAGACTTTGTATACAGATGGCAATAAAGAAATGTCCCTCCATGTTGAGGGATCTTCTGGTACATTGTCTTTCTTCGGTATTCTGTGAATGAGTGCTCCCTTCCATGAACTAGGGACTTTACCATTAATCATACAGGTGTTAAATATGCTTTTCAGTATACAGCAAGATGTTTGCCGTGTTGCTTTAAGACTCTCATAAGTAACACCATCTGAGCCACTGGCTTTGTTATTGGGCAGATTTACAATTACTTTCTCAATCTCTTCTATTGTAAACGCCGATGTAGGTGGCGACAACTCAGTCATGGTATTTTCTAGGTCATCATTCCAAGGCGGTAATTCACGCGTGATAGTAGTTGGATTAGACTGGCATTTTTTCAGATAATATTTGTACACTTGCTCAGTGTTACCAGGATCTGATGATGGCGTGGGAAACATGCAGTCATTAAGGATAATGTCAATCGCCTTTGATCTACGATGCTGCCAAAGATAGGTTAGTTTGTTTTTTCCTACCTTTTGAGGATTTCTCTGATGCTGTCGTGTGGCAGACGCAATCGCTGGTTGTATCACCTCCCGCAGGTACCGCAGTTGTTTTTCAATCCAATCGGCAGGATTTACAACCGGACCCGATCTAAATCGCGCATTATCGTCCAGTGGCAAAGTTCTTAAAATCCGCACTACATACTTGAGTAACGGTAGTCCAAGTTGTCCTCCATCTGTGCGGGTTGTGGAAAATATTCCGGTTTTGAAGAAGGCCCCATTGAGAACTGTAAACAACTTCGACCACTTCCTGAAATCTCCGGTGAGTACAAAGTTTTGTTTTTCTTCTAATCGCTTAGTATCCAGGCCTTTCCTAAATTGTCTTTCATGATACTGAAAATGTATCCATTCATTTTTTGTCAGCAATCGTTCATAATCCGTGAACTCTGTTGATAGAATATTGCTGGCCGACGAAAGATGTTCTGGGGTAGAGTCAAGGACTTGCCGGCGGTGTTTGTAAATTTTACCACTTTGTATCGCCTGCTTAAAGGCTACTTTGATAGATGTTATCAAACACATAACAAGAAGTGCTGTACGTAGAATCATGTCGGAGAATTCTCTACATTTACGACGGCAGTTACGACGGGTGCTGTTGCGTGTTGCACACTCACACACACACTGATTTTCTGCTTTGAAAATATAAATAAGCATACAAATTGAATAAGCACTTTGAATATTCTAAACAGAATAAGCATTAGTCGCTAATGAATAAGTACTAGTACTTAATGGAATAGATACTAATATCTAAAAAATAAGTACTAGTAGCATGAAAATAGAGACTAGTATGTTAAAATGATTAAATGTTAAAACGGCTTGCCATATTGGCTCAGAGAGAGAGAGAGAGAAAATGACATTTTAGATAATAGTACCTATTAATAGATACTAGTATTTATTCAATAAATACTAGTTCTAAGTCATTACATACTAGTACCTATTAAATAGATACCAGTACTTATTCATTAGCTACTAATACGTATTCAAAAGAATATCTAAAGAATAAGCACTACTATCTAAGGAATAGGCACTAGTACTAAAGAATAAGCACTAGTCGCTAATGAATAAGTACTATTACTTAATGGAATAGATACTAGTATCTAAAAAATAAGTACTAGTAGCATGAAAAAAGAGACTAGTAGGTTAAAATGATTAAATGTTAAAACGGCTTGCCATATTGACTCAGAGCATCAAAAGCATCAAACAAGAATATTAAAGTTTGATGCGTTGCCACTGCAACAGTTTCAAAGATATCAAGAATCCCTTCACAGGTCTTCATCTGCAGTGTATTTACATTATACAGATGAAGTTTGAAGCAAATCGGGTAAAAATAAGAGGGTGATTTCAAAGCCTTTAGGAAGTGACACACTTCCTGCTGCCAGTTGGTGGCGCTATAACTTTGACTCACAATAGTCACATCCATGTGATCGGACTCTTACAGCGAACACACTGCTGAAGTTTCATCAAGATCAGTTAATGTATGCTGAAGTTATAACACACTTCCTGTTTCCATTATTCGCCATAAATTCGTTTCCTCGCCACGGCCAAACCGTTCGAGATATCAAAAATCCCCTGGCAATTTTTCATCCTCAATGTCTTGACTTCGTGCACACCGAGTTTCGTGGCGATTGGTTGAATTCTCTAGGATTAGTATATCGAATTCCAGGGGCATACGCTTCCAAACAAACGATAATAGCCGACTTCCTGTTGGGCTGGGCTAAAAAGTAAAAGTACGAAGGATATATGAACCGATGAGATCTATATGTGTAGCGAGTTTCATATTATTACATGCAAGCGTGTTTGATTTATGGACCAAGTTTTTGGACCCCGTTCCAGGGGGCGCTGTCGAGCCCCCCTGCCACGCCCGGGTACCAGCTTCAGCCCGGCCCTGATGGCCGCGTTTTCTGACCCGTGTGCAAAGTTTCAAGAGTTTTTGAGCATGTTAAGGGCCCCAAAAGTGCGCTAAGAATCTCAAAAGTATCCAAAAAGAATATTAAAGTTTGATGCGTTGTCACGGCAACAGCATCTAAGATATCAACAATCCTTTCACAGGTCTACATCTGGCGTGTGTCTACATTATACACATCAAGTTTGAAGCAAATCGGGTAAAGCCTGTTTGATTTATGGACCAAGTTTTCGGACCCCGTTCCAGGGGGCGCTGTCGAGCCCCCCTGCCACGCCCGGGTACCAGCTTCAGCCCGGCCCTGATGGCCGCGTTTTCTGACCCGTGTGCAAAGTTTCAAGAGTTTTTGAGCATGTTAAGGGCCCCAAAAGTGCGCTAAGAATCTCAAAAGTATCCAAAAAGAATATTAAAGTTTGATGCGTTGTCACGGCAACAGCATCTAAGATATCAACAATCCTTTCACAGGTCTACATCTGGCTTGTGTCTACATTATACACATCAAGTTTGAAGCAAATAGGGTCAAGCGTGTTGGATATATGGACCAAATTGTCGGACCCGTTCAAGGGGGCGCTGTCGAGCCCCCCTGCCACGCCCGGGTACCAGCTTCAGCCTGGCCCTGATGGCCGCGGGTTTTGTCCTGTGTGCAAAGTTTCAAGAGTTTTCGAGCACGTTAAGAACCCCAAAAGTGCCCGAAAGCATAAAAAAGCATGAAAAAGCTTAAAAAAAGGAATATTAATGTTTGATGCATTGCCATGGCAACAGTGTCTAAGATATCAATAATCCTTTCATAGGTCTACATCTGGCATGTGTCTACATTATGCACATGAAGTTTGAAGCAAATCGGGTAAAAATAAGAGGGTGATTTAAAAGCATTTTGGAAGTGACACACTTCCTGCTGCCAGTTGGTGGCGCTATAACTTTGACTCACAATAGTCACATCCATGTGATCGGGCTCTTACAACGAACACACTGCTGAAGTTTCATCAAGATTAGTTAATGTATGCAGTAGTTATAACACACTTCCTGTTTCACGTTTCTCGCCATAATTTCGTTTCCTCGCCACGGCCAAACCGTTCGAGATATCAAAAATCCCCTGGCAATTTTTCATCCTCAGTGTCTTGACTTCACGCTGACCGAGTTTCGTGCCGTGTGTTTGAATTCTCTAGGAGGAGTGTTTCACATTCCTTTGCATGCGTTTTCCAAACAAGCCTAAATAGCCGACTTCCTGTTGGGCTGGGGTAAAAAGTTAGAGTGCGAAGTATATATGAAACGATGAGATCTACATGTGTACCGAGTTTCATATTATTACATGCAAGCGTGTTTGATTTATGGACCATGTTTTCGGACCCCGTTCCAGGGGGCGCTGTCGAGCCCCCCTGCCACGCCCGGGTACCATCTTCAGCCCGGCCCTGATGGCCGCGGGTTCTGACATGTGTGCAAAGTTTCAGGAGTTTTTGAGCATGTTAAGGCCTCCAAAAGTGTCCAAAAGGTAGAAGAAAAATAATAATAATAATAATAATAATAATAATAATAATAATAATAATAATAAATAATCCTTAGGAAAACAATAGGGCCTTCGCCCTTTGGGCTTGGGCCCTAATAATAATAATAATAATAATAATATAGCTGCGAGCAGCGATTACGGGCCCAAGCCGGTGGCACCGCAACCCTGGTGCACCAGGGTGGCGGTACCGCCGGCTTTGGCCCTTCATCGCTGCTCGCAGCTATATTTATTTATATATATATATATATATATATATATATATATATATATATATATATATATATATTTTATATATATATATATATATATATATATATATATATATATATATATATATATATATATATATATATATATAAAGCCGGTGGCATCGCCACCCTGGTGCCTTTAGGGTTATTGTGCACGACGTGACACAAAATATCTGCTCGCTATCTGCCGAACGGCTCTGGTAGTCCCGCTTCAGCACTGATGATGTTGTAGAAATATTGTGCTCTGGTTGGTCTGGATTATTCGGGATTTTTTATTTTATACAGAAATAAGTTATTTATAATTCAGATGAGAATAAAGTTAGTGTTGATTAAAATAAAGGAAAACAAATATATTGATCTGAAATATAGCACATTCATTTTACATTTATTTAGGTTCAATTACCAAACATACAATCTTAATTTAATTTAAAGCAAACAATACATTTGAAATACATGGGTTGTATGCACATTTTTTTTTATAAAAAATATATATATATCCAAAAAGACAAGGCTTAAAAACTCTTGTCACTGTAACAGACACAATCTCTCTCACACACACACACACACACACACACACACACACACACACACACACACACACACACACACACACACACACACACACACACACACACACACACACACACACACACACACACACACACACACACACACACACACACACACACGTCAAGTCACATTTTAGATGCAATATTGAATAAGCAGAAAAATCGGATTTTCTGCTCTGAAAATATAAATAAGCATACAAATTGAATAAGCACTTTGAATATTCTAAACAGAATAAGCATTAGTCGCTAATGAATAAGTACTAGTACTTAATGGAATAGATACTAATATCTAAAAAATAAGTACTAGTAGCATGAAAATAGAGACTAGTATGTTAAAATGATTAAATGTTAAAACGGCTTGCCATATTGGCTCAAGAGAGAGAGAGAGAAAATGACATTTTAGATAATAGCACCTATTAATAGATACTAGTATTTATTCAATAAATACTAGTTCTAAGTCATTACATACTAGTACCTATTAAATAGATACCAGTACTTATTCATTAGCTACTAATACGTATTCAAAAGAATATCTAAAGAATAAGCACTACTATCTAAAGAATGGGCACTAGTACTAAAGAATAAGCACTAGTCGCTAATGAATAAGTACTATTACTTAATGGAATAGATACTAGTATCTAAAGAATAAGTACTAGTAGCATGAAAAAAGAGACTACTAGGTTAAAATGATTAAATGTTAAAACGGCTTGCCATATTGACTCAGAGCATCAAAAGCATCAAACAAGAATATTAAAGTTTGATGCGTTGCCACAGCAACAGTTTCAAAGATATCAAGAATCCCTTCACAGGTCTTCATCTGCAGTGTATTTACATTATACAGATGAAGTTTGAAGCAAATCGGGTAAAAATAAGAGGGTGATTTCAAAGCCTTTAGGAAGTGACACACTTCCTGCTGCCAGTTGGTGGCGCTATAACTTTGACTCACAATAGTCACATCCATGTGATCGGGCTCTTACAGCGAACACACTGCTGAAGTTTCATCAAGATCAGTTAATGTATGCAGAAGTTATAACACACTTCCTGTTTCCATTATTCGCCATAAATTCGTTTCCTCGCCACGGCCAAACCGTTCGAGATATCAAAAATCCCCTGGCAATTTTTCATCCTCAATGTCTTGACTTCATGCTGACTGAGTTTCGTGGCGATTGGTTGAATTCTCTAGGAGTAGTATATCGAATTCCAGGGGCATACGCTTTCAAACAAACCATAATAGCCGACTTCCTGTTGGGCTGGGGTAAAAAGTAAAAGTACAAAGGATATATGAATCGATGAGATCTATATGTGTACCAAGTTTCATATTATTACATGCAAGCGTGTTTGATTTATGGACCAAGTTTTCGGACCCCGTTCCAGGGGGCGCTGTCGAGCCCCCTGCCACGCCCGGGTACCAGCTTCAGCCCGGCCCTGATGGCCGCGGTTTCTGACCCGTGTGCAAAGATTCAAGAGTTTTTGAGCATGTTAAGGGCCCCAAAAGTGTGCTAAGAATCTCAAAAGTATCCAAAAAGAATATTAAAGTTTGATGCGTTGTCACGGCAACAGCATCTAAGATATCAACAATCCTTTCACAGGTCTACATCTGGCATGTGTCTACATTATACACATCAAGTTTGAAGCAAATCGGGTAAAGCCTGTTTGATTTATGGACCAAGTTTTCGGACCCCGTTCCAGGGGGCGCTGTCGAGCCCCCTGCCACGCCCGGGTACCATCTTCAGCCCGGCCCTGATGGCCGCGGTTTCTGACCCGTGTGCAAAGTTTCAAGAGTTTTTGAGCATGTTAAGGGCCCCAAAAGTGCGCTAAGAATCTCAAAAGTATCCAAAAAGAATATTAAAGTTTGATGCGTTGTCACGGCAACAGCATCTAAGATATCAACAATCCTTTCACAGGTCTACATCTGGCTTGTGTCTACATTATACACATCAAGTTTGAAGCAAATAGGGTAAAGCGTGTTGGATATATGGACCAAATTGTCGGACCCGTTCAAGGGGGCGCTGTCGAGCCCCCCTGCCACGCCCGGGTACCAGCTTCAGCCTGGCCCTGATGGCCGCGGTTTTTGTCCTGTGTGCAAAGTTTCAAGAGTTTTCGAGCACGTTAAGAACCCCAAAAGTGCCCGAAAGCATAAAAAAGCATGAAAAAGCTTAAAAAAAGGAATATTAATGTTTGATGCATTGCCATGGCAACAGTGTCTAAGATATCAATAATCCTTTCACAGGTCTACATCTGGCATGTGTCTACATTATGCACATGAAGTTTGAAGCAAATCGGGTAAAAATAAGAGGGTGATTTAAAAGCATTTTGAAAGTGACACACTTCCTGCTGCCAGTTGGTGGCGCTATAACTTTGACTCACAATAGTCACATCCATGTGATCGGGCTCTTACAACGAACACACTGCTGAAGTTTCATCAAGATTAGTTAATGTATGCAGTAGTTATGACACACTTCCTGTTTCACGTTTCTCGCCATAATTTCGTTTCCTCGCCACGGCCAAACCGTTCGAGATATCAAAAATCCCCTCGCAAACTTTCATCCTCAATGTCTTGACTTCACGCTGACCGAGTTTCGTGCCGTGTGTTTGAATTCTCTAGGAGGAGTGTTTCACATTCCTTTGCATGCGTTTTCCAAACAAGCCTAAATAGCCGACTTCCTGTTGGGCTGGGGTAAAAAGTTAGAGTGCGAAGTATATATGAAACGATGAGATCTACATGTGTACCGAGTTTCATATTATTACATGCAAGCGTGTTTGATTTATGGACCATGTTTTCGGACCCCGTTCCAGGGGGCGCTGTCGAGCCCCCCTGCCACGCCCGGGTACCATCTTCTGCCCGGCCCTGATGGCCGCAGGTTCTGACATGTGTGCAAAGTTTCAGGAGTTTTTGAGCATGTTAAGGCCTCCAAAAGTGTCCAAAAGGTAGTAAAAAAAGAATTAGAAGAAGAATAATAATAAATAATCCTTAGGTATAAATAATCCTTAGGAAAACAATAGGGCCTTCGCCCTTTGGGCTTGGGCCCTAATAATAAATAATCCTTAGGAAAACAATAGGGCCTTCGCCCTTTGGGCTTGGGCCCTAATTAAGAAAGTCACAGTTGGTCATAAAACAGAAGACAAGGTGTCTACAGATATAAACAAGTTAAATTTAAGACTTTTTAAGACCTTTTTAATGCCACTTTGAATGAAATTTAAGACCAAACCTGTGATGGAAATACACATTATATTAAATACGTAAAGTACTATTTAATGTTTAACCTAAGTAATTGAAGTAATTTAATATTAACTACTACTTTTATTGAACTAAAATCAATGTAACATTTGCAAACATTTGCATTTTTAAAAGTAAAAATTTAAAATGTTGAGTTTTTTATTTATAATATGATATAGTTAAGTAACATAACATGAGAGTTTTTTATGTGTGCTGTTATGCTCATTAGTTTTGATTACTCACTATAACATCTCACAGAGACAGGCAGCGCTACCATGAAAACGGGTCAGGGGTGAAAAAGGTGAGAAGGATATTACCCCTGTAGGTAAACCCCTGTTTGCTTCAGTAAAGTTAGGCACATGATAATCACTCGGAGGCATGCTCCCCCGTAAGGAAAATTTGAATATTCCATATTTTAAAGCATCAATCTGATGCATTTTGAGATGCATTTTTTGCCAACCTGGGGAGAGCTGGAGAAACTTAACTCCAGCCATGAGTCAAAAATATTATGGCCTCCAGAGCGTTAGCTAATAATTTTCCACCAGAGATTTTCCATGTGTATTTAGCATCAAAAAATACACTAAATACACTTAAAGTTATACTTTAGTATAATTTAATTATAACTAAAATACACTTAAGTATAACTTTAAGTGTATTTAGTGTACTTTTTGATGCTAAATACACATGTACTTAAAGTGTACTAAGTATACTTGAAATTGACCCTTCGCAAAGACCCGCCCTCCTTAGTTACTGTCGCTATGTCCGACAAGCTACACCGCTCTCACACTCTCACCATGTTCTCACGCAGTGAAAAATACATCGCGGAGCAGAGAGGAGACTGACAACACGCGGACAGACAGGACAGACCAGGATACTTTTCGGTTACTTTTGATATTAAACATATTAAACAAAGTCTCACCTTTCAAATATAGTCATTTTTTGAAAGAAATTTAAACAATAAATACCGTTTTGTGGCTCTTTAATGTGCCGTGACAGGTCGCTGTAGAGCATCAGTTAAAGCTGCTCGTGATCCGATCATCTCTTCCTTCTAGTTCATTTATAGCATCAAATAAACATGAACGAACATAAGAAGTAATGTTGTTTTAACCGCGGAAAGGCGCCAGTATCAGTTTTTCAAGTTCAAATCCTCCCATGTTAATCTACTAACTCTCCAGTCCTGACTGCTTTGTCGGACAAAATGGCGGATGGCGAAGTATGATTGGTCAGAACACCTGTCAATCAAGCTCTACGCGAAGGGTCAATTGTCTCAATTTAGCATCAAAAAGTACACTAAATCCACTTAAAGTTATACTTTAGTATAATTTAATCATAACTAAAATACACTTAGTACAAAAAACATTTATCCAAAATAGCACACTTCAAGTTAACTAATCATTAACACACTTGAAGTATACTGACAATTAGTCTGGCTGCAAGTATGAACTGAGTAAATGTAAGTAAAAAAAATTAAGTAGATCTGAGTAACTGCATTTGGTACATTAACAAATAAAATTGAGTTGAAATAATACAACATTAAAAAAAAACAATATTTATGAGTAATACTAACTTTTTCCTTTAAACCTTTGTAAAAAAAAAAAATATTCCATACACCCACCGGTACATGACATTGGCCTTTATTGTCGATGAGTACAGCAATACAGTGAATTGTATACGGTTTTAAAATAAACAATATTGCATACATAACTCATGTAACAAACATTTTAGAAGTAAAAATTAAACATTTAAACATTCAAGTAATTCAAGTTTAATCAACCAGTCTGTTATTCAATATCTTCCGGATCAGCGCTGGTTCTCGTGCCGGAGATGGACTCGCGCTCTGCGGGTAAACTTCTAACTTTAGACCGCCGTCCTGAGTTTCACTCAGAGCCGAAAGATGCTGCGACGCGACTCCAAACCCTGCTAATAAACAAACAGTGCACAGTTCTGAGAACATTTTATCATCCAAATTAGTTATATTCATCATCTTTAGGAATATAGTCTTGTTATAGTCAGAGGCGCTGCAATAGGGCAGGCAAGGCAGGCAATTGCCTGGGGACCCGCATTTTGAGGGGGCCCCCGAGGGCCGATCATTTAAACAATCAGAAATGTTCATATTAATATAACACGCAGTGACGCCGCAACACCTCCGCATCCCCCTTAGTGGGCCCCCCTCTCTCGCAAGGCTGTGTATACTTTTGCTGCTTCTGGCGCCTTTTTCAAACTGTCGCAGCGCTTACTCGCGTTTCTGTCTTTCTTTTACTGTCTGTATCCGAAAATGCATGAATTCGTGTATTAAAAATGAAGAGGACATATCCATCATCTGGCAGACAGAAGCGGAAAAAAAAACAAGATGATGGGGAAAAGAGAAAACATGACTGCGGTAAGTGATGGAGAATGAGATGATGATGATTAACTTAATTGACTTAACATTTACGTTAAAGGGGGGGTGAAATGCTGTTTCATGCATAGTGAGTTTTTTACACTGTTAAAGAGTTGGATTACCATGCTAAACATGGACAAAGTTTCAAAAATGAAGTTGTAAGTTTGATGGAGTATTTCTGTTCCAAAAATACTCCTTCCGGTTTGTCACAAGTTTCGGAAAGTTTTTTTCGAATACGTAACTACTAGGGGTGGGCGATATGAGGAAAAATTCATATCACGATATTTTTCACTGTCCGGACGATATCGATATTATATCGCGATATGAGAAAAAAAAATTGAATCACATTTTACTACACCTTCGTTAAATTACAGGCAAAATATGCATTTTAACTAGCCTGACTTCGTCATACTCATATTCTGGTCAGAACATGAGTCTGAGACTGCTCCATAGGGCTTTGATTATGAGGCGTGTCTTAACCGAACCAGGAAAAACAACAACTCTGCACTCAATTGGATAGACCGACAACCAATCAGAGGAACGCAGTAAGTGACGTATGTTGAGCAACGCATAGTTATCAAACAGAACTCTGGAAAAGGTATGAAAAAATAATGAGCGTTAACAATCTTTGCCAGTGTTGCAAAAAGAACTTAAGGATTCGCGGAGTAGGCCTACTTGCATGGAAACACGAAAAGCATTTTTGAAAGAAAAAATACGTTTGAGGACATGATGATTACGTTATTGGATGGATTATCTGTCCATCATCGTATAAAGCCCGCCCTGGCAATTTGATTGGTCCGACCATTTTTTGGCTGATCATAATTACTCCTCAATGGATCGAGTCCAGACCGAACTTCCCGACCAAAAAATGTTGTAGGCGGGGTTCGGGCTGGCATCCAGGCTACATTTTAACCCTATATAACTAGAAAAAGGTGAGGGATTTCATTGAAGATAGACCTGAATTTTTTTTTTTATTGTGCCATTTTTTCTCAAAAAGTGCAACATGAGGTAGGCCTGAATGCACTTCTTATGTCTTTCGACTCTTTGCTCGTCTTGTCATAATAGTACCGGCAGCGAATGAAGACTTTATTGATTTCCGAGTGAGAGCCGTCTTCGGGCGTGCTCCGTCTCCGGGAATATCTGTTGTTATTATTGTTTTGCTTTCTTAAATTAGTTTTTATTTTAATATCGTTTTCAATTTTGCTTTAAATTTCAGTTTAGTTTTAGTTAGTTTCGTTAATGGTTTTGTTAGTTTTAGTTTAGTATTTATTTTGGAAAAACATTTCTATTTAGTTTTTATATTATTTAGTTTCAGTTTTAGTAATTATAGTTTAGCAGAGCAAGCAGTACACTTCCAGTGTAGACCAAATCGAGACGTTTATTTTAAGTTTAATGTTTTCACAGATTACAGTTAACTCTTGTGCAGACATCTTAATAATACAAATAAAATAATTGTTTGAGATTGAACAAAGCACCAAATAAATGGAACTTAAAAGTATACAAGAAAAAACTATGAAAAATTCATACAAACTAATTCATTAGTGTAAGGAGACAGAATAATACAGTTTGTACAGTATAAAAACCATTAAGTCTATGGAGAGTCCCCACAAAGATAGTGGACCAGTGTGTGTGTGTGTGTGTGTGTGTGTGTGTGTGTGTGTGTGTGTGTGTGTGTGTGTGTGTGTGTGTGTGTGTGTGTGTGTGTGTGTGTGTGTGTGTGTGTGTGTGTGTGTGTGTGTGTGTGCGCACGCGCGCGCTTGTGTGTGTGTTCGATAGGAGGATTGGACTGTAATAGGTGATGATTTGTTATCTCTAGCTCTCCTCAATGGGGTGTCGATCAGAACACACTGGATTCAATCAGTTCCATGCAAAGTAGGTTTATTGTTGGCAGTTTTGGCCATGCACAAACAGCAGTACACAGGTTGCTTAAAGTATTTAACTGTGTGTATTTGTGGTCTACAAAGGGAAAGAAATAAAGATATATATTAACAAATGTCTCTAGAATTATTATACAAACTAGAGGTGGGCATAGATTAATTTTTTTTAATCTAGATTAATGGCTCATTTGAATTCTCCTGAAGGCATTCAGAATATGTGTGCTACCCAAATAATGACTAAAAGTAAGTCTTTGAGAATAGTTCGCCTCGCAAAGGGATGTGAATTTCTGCCAAAAATGCCATTCGACAATCGAGGAGCAAAAGTCGAATATCGTTAAAAAAAAAAAAAAAAAAAAAAACCGCAATGACAGAAAGGGAGGCCAATTTCATCTTTAGCAATTTGTCATCAAACAAACTGTTTATTAATTGAACAAGTAACATGTTTTCTTCAGGTTTTTTTAACATAGTAATTGGAAAACAATGCACACGACAGTCCGTTTTTGCATCGCCAATGCTCGTTAGATCAAAAAATAATGTCATCATATGTCATAATGATTTTATGTGAACCTGCCTTGTTACTGCAATAGCCTCCTTTTTAAACAAATTAGTTTCAATCAATGTAAACTATTCGTGTGATTATGCCACTGCGCAATGCACACACATTACCGCGGGATGGCGGGTGTTCAATTTCATAAACTGTGGACAATGGTAGCTTATTTAAACCTGTTAACCAGTGCGCCGACGCTCTGAAGCATTTTTTTTTGTAGCCTATAAATTAATGTAACTGTTATGTCCAAAAACCGGAAAATGTCATACTTTTTAGTGGTGCTATCGTGGCGTAATAATCTGTTTGGTTGTAAAATGTATTACCTGAATGAAATGAACTCGAATGTATCGTCCTGTGGAATCATTCATTCACAGACAGCATACGAAGATGTTCAACTAATAAAGATCTTCATCGCTGGCAAAGATATGATGCATTTGCAAATTTGCTTTCACTAGACTAAACTGTAGATCCACGGCCACTTCATCCAACGCTCTTGATGTTCTTAAATCTTCCTGTTACTTACGACTCCTCGAGTGTGAATTGAAAGCGCTTCAGAGTTCAGACGATTCAGTGCCTGAGGAACTGAACAGATCAACTGATTCGCGAAACGATTTAACAGATCTGACAACTTGTTTGATGAAGTCTTTGAACAGAACCGACTCAAAAGAGTGATTCATTTGTAAATGAGCATCGCTCATGCCCATACAAAGGATACAGCGCACTTGGAATGAAAAGTACACCTTGTATCCCTGACAGGAAAATACCCTGCTGCGTGATCTGTGACAGTAGGTGCGGCGTCAAGTATGTATGTCATACTACACACTAGAATTGCGCGAAAATAACGATATTCGAAAATGCTATTTATGATCCCAACCCAACTTAGATTAACGGCGATATTTTTTTTATCGCGCGATAAGAGTCTCACGTTAACGCAGCACGTTAACGCCGATAACGGCCCAGCACTAATACAAACATTACTTCCAAATCTACATTCGAAAATATGCACTTCACTTTAATTCCGTAGTGTCATCAGGCAGTAAGCTGCGCATAACTGGTGGTGCTGGCCAAGTACCCTGAGGTTGGAGGAGGAAGTTATGGCCCTTTGGGTCCATCGATTGTGTTCAATAAGGTCCTTCAGGCTCTTACCACGGGTAAGATCATCTGCAGGGTTCCTGACAGAGTCAATGTAATTCCACCCTTTAAGGTCCGTCAATTCTTGAATCTCTGCCACCCTAGTGCCCACAAACACCTTGAAGCGGCAGGATTCGGAATGTAACCAGTGGAGGACAGTTGTTGAATCTGTCCAGAAAGTGACCTTCTGGATCTTCAAGGTGAGCTCATTTTCAGCCAGCTTGGCCAACTGCGCTCCTATTAGAGCACCACACAGCTCCAGTCTAGGAATTGAGCACTGCTTACGTGGGGCAACACGTCATCGGGCCATGAGGAATGAAAGGTGTACCTTCCCGCATGAATCTTCTGCGCGAAGGTAAGCGACTGCCCCATAAGCCTTCTCAGAAGCATCGGTGAAGATATGGATTTCCCGAGTGACCTCTGAGTTGTCCATGCTGGATGGAAGGTAGCACCTAGGGAGTACTACAAGAGGTAAGTACTGAAGCTCAGCTTCCCACACCTTCCATGCCTGCTGAAGATCATCGGGAAGTTGTGGATCATCCCAGTTCCTGTTCTTAATCCAGAGCTGTTGAACAATCACCTTGGCTCGTGTGGTGAAAGGAAGAATGACACCAAGGGGGCCATACTGACTTGCTAACACGCGATATATGTTCCGCATCGTCAGAGCACTGTAAGTAACGGGTCTATGCTTGAATCCTAGGTGGTCCGACTCACAGTGCCAATTCAGTCCCAAGGTGGATTCACGTGGGTCTTCTTTATTATGTGATAGCCACAGCTCTAGCTTGGGAGATCTGGCCTCCGGTGGCAAGTGACTGACGACTTCTTGCGCGTTGCTGGCCCATTGACGGATATCAAACCCTCCGGACGCTAGCAGCTTACAAAGTTTATCTAGTAACTGCCGTGCCTCTTGAGCCGATGGGAAGCTCTGTAGACAGTTATCCACATAAAAACAGCGTTCCACGGAATGTCTCACATCTTCATCCGCTGTGCTGTGCGATGAGACATGTCTTTGGAGGGCGAAGGATGCACAGCAGGGACTGCACGTGGTTCCGAACGGCAGCACCTGCCATTCATAGATGTCAGGGGGATCGCCCCGTCTCATGCCACGCCAGAGAAAGCGCAAGAGGGGCTTGTCTTCAGGTAAGAGCAGAACTTGGTGGAACATTCCACGTATATCACCGCTGATAGCCACACAATGCTCCCTGAAGCGAAGTAGAACACCTAGTAGAGAAGGGCTCAAAGTTGGACCAGGCATCAAGGAATCATTAAGGTTCAGTCCTTTATATTGGTAAGAGCGGGATATACCAGGTCTCCCCTGTCATAGTGCTTGCAGCAGCTGAGAGTTTGGTAACTGCTCCATTCAGTTCTAGCTTTTCAATTTCAGCATTGTACACGGCTGCTTTCTCTGGATTTTGGGTTAGTCGTCGTTCCATACTCCGTAGACTTGGAACCACAGCCTCTTTCGGAGCACAAAATGAGGGTGAATCCTTGCGCAGCAAGGGTGTCGCGTAGCGTAAGATCCCATTCACCTCCACACGAATTGTCCTAGTCTCTAAGAGATTAATGGCCTCCTGGTCCTCCCTGGACCTTGTCACCTGCTTTTCACAACGGAAGGGCAACACATCAAGTTGCCATAGCCTTTCAAAATCTCTTTTGAGTTCTAGTTCCGCAGGGGTGAGAGACAGGAAAAGGCACTGCTGTGGCTGCAACTTGTGGCGCTTTTCCACTGCATGGTACGGTACGGTTCGGTTCGGTACGGCACGCTTTGGCGCTTTTCCACTGCATGGTACGGTACGGTTCGGTTCGGTACGGCTCACTTGTGGTGCTTTTCCACTGCATGGTACGGTACGGTACGGTGCGCTTCGGCGCGCTTTAATGGTACCTGATCTGTTGAGGTTCCAAGCGTACCGTACCGGTACTAAAATGTGACGTGAAACACTGCAGATCACTGATTGGTCAGACAGACAGAATCGTCACTACCAGCGTCATTGGATTTGCGACACGAGACACTAAACCCGCTATACAGAGTCATATAACCAGTAGACAACAGCCAACACGGTAGCACCTGTGTTTTACTTACTTGAAAAAAAAGAAGAGATCAACACTTTAAAAAGGAAATGGCTGAATCGTGGTCGAGGTGCAGACAATCCTCTCGTTGGTTGCCTAGGAGCGGGTCCAGCGAGAGCTGGATGGGGCAAAACAGAATGAAAAAGTGTTCCAAGAAGTAGCAGCTAGCTCAGCTCTTAGCCGCACACGGCTATCACCGGACCTACAAACAGTGTAACGATCAGTCCCACCCACTTTGAATGGGTACTAACTGCAGTGGAAAAGCAACCGAGCTAGCGAACCGAACCGTCCCGTACCGAGTCGTACCACGCAGTGGAAAAGCGAAGCCGAACCGAACCGTTCCGCGCCGAATCGAACCGTACCGAACCGAGCGTACCATGCAGTGGAAAAGCGCCATTGGTCTCCAAGATCTTGGCTGGTCCCTGCAGTGTCCATCCTAGCCTTGTCTTTATGGCTGCCGGACCACCAAGTGGACCAATTCGGACAGGTGCAATTGGTGTGATTAGATGGGTGTTATCGGCTCCGATGAGAAGTAAAGGACTCACTCTTTCAAAGGCCTGCAGGGGAAGATCTTTGAGATGCTTGTACTTCTCCAGCAAACTGACAGGATAGGAGTAATCGGCCAGACCAAGACGTTTCGCAGTGAATGCTGCATTGATCTTAAAGGTCTTCTGTGGTTGGGTGGCAGGAGATATGTGGAAGGTAACCGTGGTACCACTGATGGTCTGCACATCTTGGCGGATGGTCCGTAAGGCTATGTTTTCGGCTTGACCTTGTATACCAAGCTTATGGGTGGCATCAGGAAGAAGAATAGTGCACTCGGACTGTCATCCATGACAGCATAGGTGTCGAGCGTCTTACCTCCATAGTGCAGCAAGACCCGGATGACCTTTAGGAGAACACGCCCGCAGTCAGTGGGTCTGTCCAAATACAGTGTCTCATCGGTTGAACTAACAAGGCAGGAACCTTCTTTGGGACTCTTTATGTTGACTTCATGCAAGATTTGTAAATGCTTCCCTTTGCAGATGCTACAAGGCTTCTTGAGTGTGCACTGGGCTGCTTGGTGTGCACGCCCACAGCGCCAACAACGATGATTGGTCTGGATCCATTCAATCATTTGTCGTTTATCAAAGGACTTAAAAGTGGGACATTGACTAAGATAATGGTCCTCGTTATCGCAGTAAGGGCAAAAAGCTCTAGGTGGGAGTTTAGGTTTCTCTGCTTTAACTGGTCTAACTTGAGGCGGTGCTGAGGGTATCTTTGTGGCAATGTCATCCGCTCCATGAAGGATGGTAGCTGAACGAGCAGTGGGTTTGGTTTCTCTCCAGCGTTCTGGTCTCTGGCTCTTGTAACTGATCTGTGACTCACTGCTTTGACACCAGGCCTCATACTGAAGCCACTCGGAAAATTCACGAAGGTTATACACAGACCCAGGACGGTGGTACATCTGTCTTCGGAATCCTGATCTCATTTCAGCAGGTAACTTACTCAGCAGTCTCTCTACATGTGACCCACATCGAAGCTCGGCTTCACCTTCATCTCCAAGAGTTTCCAACATACCCACCAAAGCCCTAATCTGTAGAGCGAATTTGTCAAAGGCCTCGGTATCTCCTCGTCGGATATCTGGGGAATCCATCACTTTGGCAATCTTCTTGAGTGCCAACTTGTGAGGCTGGCCAAACCTTTCATTCAGAGCAGCCATGGTAGCAGAGTATGGAAATGGGGAATTGAGATAGGAATCTGCCACCAGACGAGCTTCGTCTAGCTTCAAATGATCCAGCAAGATTTGGTACCGGAACAGTTCTGTGGCATCTGATGGTAGAAGGTTCTCAAGAGCTATTTTTAAACGAGTAAACTCACTGGGGTCCTTAGTGCAAAAGTTGGGTATGGTTGGCACTGGACCTCGGTAGGTGGTTTCTTGTCTTACAGGATTCAGGTTAGAGGCATAAGGATCTCTGCGTACTAACTGTGGCCTTGTAGGTTGCTGGGACTGAGAACGCACCTGTGTAGGGTAATCTAAAGTCTCTCTGGGGGACTTGTACAATGTCCTGGAATGCCAGTGAGGGACAGCAGTATCTGCTTGGAGGCCTGGCATAGGACGAGCTACTCTCTGATAAAGAGGGTGACTTGGGTTTTCAGGATGCTGCCAGGAAGGGAAATCATGGCCAGCATGTTCATTACACAGGATTGGCTGAATGTGTGATTTAGTAGGTGCCGCCGCTAAGATCTGATCTTTCATTATCTGAAGTTCACCCATCATTGTTCCCAGAATGTCTAACATTTTAGAGTCACCTATTGTAACAGGAAGGGGCTGATGTGGCTTTAGAGGTGGCGCTGTTGTGTAGTCTGTCTGGCAACGCTTACCATAGGTAGGTGGGGGCAAAGATGTAGACACCATGGAGTGTGGAGGGTAGGATGCCGTTCCAGGATGTGGGAGGAGTCTATCCTGTGCAGGGAAAGATGTACTTGGTAACGGCGTGGACTGATGTGCTTCCCATGGCCGATGATATGGAGAAGTCTGAGGACTATTAACTGACTGCACTGAAGCGTAGCTGGCGCTAGGTTGTTGCAGTTCTATGTTATCCATTCCTTGGCTAAAATGATCCCTTTCCCCAACTATGGGCGGCCATTCATCCACTGTGTCCCATGGATCTTGACTTATGGGACTAGTTACTCTGGTAGAAGGTGAAGGGATGTTCACTGCAGCATCTCCAAGCCACTGTGTATGCTGTGTTGTGTGAGAGGATACTGGCTGGCTGCCTGCTCTACGAGGTACAGTTGTAAGATCATAATCTTTAAGGTAAACAGGAAGATGAACTTGACGTTTGGGTCTGACAATCTGTGAAGATGCTTCTTCAGGTTGCATAGTGATACTGATCAATTCTTTGTCCATAAAGAATGCCAGATCCGGCTCGAAGGACCATTTGTTCGATAGGAGGATTGGACTGTAATAGGTGATGATTTGTTATCTCTAGCTCTCCTCAATGGGGTGTCGATCAGAACACACTGGATTCAATCAGTTCCATGCAAAGTAAGTTTATTGTTGGCAGTTTTGGCCATGCACAAACAGCAGTACACAGGTTGCTTAAAGTATTTAACTGTCTGTATTTGTGGTCTACAAAGGGAAAGAAATAAAGATATATTTTAACAAATGTCTCTAGAATTATTATACAAACATTACTTCCAAATCTACATTCTTCAAATAAAGAATTACCAGGTTCGATTCTATATTAAATAAAGAAATCAAAATACAAGCAACAAAAATATGCAACACCGCCACCAGGTGGTCAGAAATGGCATAACATTCAAAACCGAAACCAAATCTGAGGTAATTTAAATGAACGGCACATAATAATAAAGATCGCGTCCTTAAACTCGAAATTACAAGAGTTTCAAATACTAATGTAACGATCACACATATATATGCACAATCAAACAATGGGTGCAATCTCAATATTATAAATTGCAAGTAATATCGAACATAACGGCACATTCACGAGCCCTAAACCTCACGCGATTAACGGATTCATCTCTCTTAAACATGCATCACTTTATGTAAGTATGACATCAAGGCTTTACAGCTCCTTAACAAGTATTGATAGCCAAACTAGGTAAACAGTCAACTTACATATATTTATTGACGCACTTCGCACACACAGTCTTGCTTGTACAGTCCCGCTCTTACAGTCCCGCTCTGGGCTGATGATGACTGAAAGTAACGCATGCGCACATGACTCGGCCTTTCCGACAGTGTGTGTGTCGTGTCCTGGTATTCCATAGCCTACATTGCGGGGAAATGTCTCCACGTGGATAATAATATTATTAGCAGTAAATGTTTTGTAAAAACAAAGATAATAACAGCACCTTTCAACCTTCATGAAAACATGACATCTCAACATGAACATTTAAGGGGTTTTTTTTTGTGGTTGAAGAACTTGTTTTGGTGTTGCACCCGCCGCGTCTCGCAAATGAAACGGCATTCTAAAAATGCTGCGCTCAAGTTAAAAGAAGTCCAACTTGCGTCTTATTACCTTGTGTTATTTGCCATTCCACCGCAAAAGATGCATCCTTTATGAACAGCCGCTTAGCACGCGATGTGTTCTACTTCACGGTCCTTCATTGAGTGCGTGCCTCAGCAACTTCACGTGTATGAAGCGCCAAATCAGGCATTTCCGCTAAAGTAAAGAGCTTATTAATCACGAAAACGATGATTTATTTTTGATAATTGAACAAAGCAATATAACTGCAAAGTTTGAATTTATGAATATCTACGGTATCGCATGGCACAACATAATACCGGTAGTCACGTTCATACCGGTATAGCGCCTACCCCTAGTAACTACGTGACGTCAGAGTGGGCGGAATTTCCTTATACGGGTTTTAAGGCACTTCTCCCGGAAGGGCGCGCGCAGCTGTAGCCTAGAGCGTACGAGAGCGTCCATAAGAGCGCTGGGCTCGGCTGCGCTGCAATCAAAACAATGGCACCAAAAAGTGTGTTTTTGGTTGCCAGGGCAAGACAACACTGCACAAATGTCCAAAGAACCCAGAGTTAAGGGACCTGTGGATGGATTTTGTTTTTCCAGAGCAGCAACGGAGTTGCGCAAGTGTTCTTGTTTGTTCACTTCATTTCGGCGGTAGCTGCTAATAGTTTTATAAACAAGGCACAGTTCGACGATTTGCAGATCGCCTAATGCTTAAAGATGGAGCAGTCCCAACGATAAAGGTTCACGGAACCGCAGGCGGTGAGTAAAACTGCTTCAAATGTCTGTGTGTTGTTAACTATCGGCGTGTAAGCTAAGCACAGCAAGTAAACAACATGTTCACGTACAGTTAATGTATCGATGGAGCATGCGATGTATGGTGTGTGTGTTGTGTGTTTAAATACAGTTGTTTCGCTGGCCACTGTAGGTGTCAGTTTGTTTATTGTAAAAATAAATCATGTCCTCATAAACCACAAGTCTGTCTGTTTACAACTCACGCAAAAGCTTCGCGCGCTCCCGCCCACACGGCACGCCTCCACCCGCTCGGGTTTTTTCCGGAAAGACTCGGTACAGCCTATTTTTCTTTTATAAATATAATAAAACTAAAGACTTTTTGGAGATATGAAGGATGCAATACTACTCTATAGGTACTCAAGATTAACATGAGATTAAGTGAAACTGAGTATTTCACCCCCCCTTTAAGGATAATTAATGACAAACAAATCGTTTCGTCGTTCAATTCACATTTATTTTTCACAGTAGTAACGTTACATATCGTTTTAAAGCACCTTTACAGAAAATACATGTAAGTTATCTCGAGTGATCTGTTATCAGAGGTGACTGTTAAGTAATGGTAGCTATTTTAAGAAATGTACAAAACAAATCACACAATCCACGTTGTTAATTTCAGTTTAGTTTCACTTAAGATTACTTACTAGTAACGTTAATATGTTACTGAAAAACTGTGTTTAGCTAGGGGGTTGCACACTTAGCAACAGCATGTAAAGTGTTAGACGGTATTAATGCAGGCTGAAATAGAATAGCAGCTACCGTTAAAGGATTAACGTTAGTTCACCTCAAAATTAAACTTTCCTACTAATTTACCCCAATGCCATCCAAGATATCCATGTCTTTTTTCCTCAGTGGAAGAGATTTTTTTTTTTTTTGAGGAAAACATTTCTGGATTTTTCATCGAATAAGTTAATTAAGTTTAAGTCCAAGTAAGTTAAATTACGTTTTTAAGTCCAAATCAATGCAGTTTCAAAGGTCTTTGAAGTGCTTCAACGGGCTGTGTACGATCGCATCTGAGGAAGAGGGTCTTATCTAGCGAAACGATAAGTTAGGTCATTTTCTAAAAAAATAATATACTTTTTAACTAACGTTACAACTGTTCGGATTGAGCTGATCTGCCACGGTACTTCCGACGGCGCCAGCGACATGGAGCGAAAGTATATAATTTTTTTTAGAAAATGACCTATCGTTTCGCTAGATAAGACCCTCTTCCTCAGATGCGATCGTGCACAAAACTTAATTTCTCTTCCACTGAGGAAAGAAAGACATGGATATCTTGGATGGCATTGGGGTGAGTAAATTAGTGAAAATGGTAAGTTCAGAGTGTCAGATAGTGCTAGTATAGAAATTCTATAATAGAATAATAAAATAAATGTTAAATAAGATGCCAACCATATATTTATTATGTAGGAGCATTACTTAAGTTCCTGTCACCACCACTTCAGACAGAGGATTCTCCAGTCCCTCCTGACAGTGAAAATGGTAAGTTCAGAGTGTCAGATATAGTGCTAATATATTTCAGTATACTGATATGTGCTTTATGTATGTGCTTTATGAAAGTATTTTGTGACTAAATATCTTCTGTATGTTTTTAGTACCATCCACCTTGTTGACATTGCAACAACAACCTGCTGATGATGAGGAAACACCACTCACTTCTTCCACATGCAGTAGTGTTGATCTTGACAAAGGTACTACAAGATTCCTAATGTCTCACGACCCTGCAAAATGGCCAAGGATTCTTAAAGATCGTGAGCGCTGTGAAATTGTGGGAAATGGCCCAGTCCAAGTAACCGATGCAGTGTTTCCACAAAATAACGAAAAAGTTCCTCGACGGTTCACAAAAGACAATTTTGAGATTGTAATGAAAAATGGAGAGAAAATCAAGAGATCGTGGCTTATATACTCTATCAGCAAAGATGCAGTATTCTGCTTTGCATGCACACTGTTTGGTAAATGTGAAAATGCTCTCAGCAAAGGTGGATTTCGCACATGGAAGAATAGAACCAGTCATTTAAAAGAACATGAGTATTCAAAGGCACATGCTGAGAATATGGAAAGCTGGCATAATCTTCAGAAGAGGTTGCTAACTAAAACAACCATTGATCAAGATTTAATGCAGATTGAAGTGCAACATTGGAAAGGTGTTGTAAGGAGAGTGATTGCCATCATCTGCCATCTTGCTGAGCGCAACCATGCTTTGAGGGGCCACACAAATGTTTTATTTGACCCACACAATGGCAATTTCTTGTCACAGGTAGAGTTAATGGCACAATTCGATCCCATTCTAAATGAACACATTAGGAGGATTCAAAACAAAGAGGTAAAGGTTCATTACCTTAGCAGTACAATACAGGAGGAGATCATAACATTAATTGGAGACAAAATAATGCAGGAGATAGTTAGCAGGGTGACCAAAGCAAAGTACTATTCTGTCATAATGGACTGTACTCCTGACGTCAGCCATACTGAACAACTTTCTGTTGTGTTGAGAATTGTGAATTGTGAATCTTCTGTTGGAGTCTTCATCACTGAACATTTCTGTGGATTCATTGATGTACAGGACACATCTGGAAAAGGTCTATATGATACCCTTTTGGAAAAACTTGAGAAGCACAACTTAAAGATTTCAGATTGTCGTGGCCAATCCTATGACAAGGGAAGTAATATGATGGGCAGTAAACAGGGAGTTCAGACAAGAATCTTGCAGCTGAACAACAAGGCATGGTGTGTCCCATGCAGCAGTCACAATTACCCCTTTTCCACCAACAAGAACCGGGTGCTGGTTCAGAGCCAGAGCCAGAGCTGGTTCGGAGTTGGTTCCACTGACAAGCTTACTAAGAACCGGTTTGCCTTTCCACCGGCTAGAGAGCCACAACAGAGCCAGATCTTACGTCACTGCATACGTCTCATGTTGCCCAGCAACGCTAGTGCGGTAGCGCCAAACACAAACACGCCAGTCTTGTTCGAGATGCATCGGCTTCTCGCAGATCGATCGCCGTATCCGTATGACATCAAAGCACTGCGAAAGCGATCCAAAAGCACAACGAGTCGTATGCTCTCCAAACACTCCCGCAGCTCCGATCGGTCCGCGCCGCTCCGATGCATCTCGAACAAGCCATCAACAATAACGGACGTTGCGTTACTATGGATGCTCATGGGTTTGCAAAAATACATCGGAATCCAACGCGTTTGTGCAGCTCGCCGTAACTTACATAGACGGATATTATAATCAAGCTGCTATTAGCTCGACTAGCTGCTATTTAAAAATGGCGGTCACAAGTTTCTATTCGTCTTGTTGGTCACGGTAACCCCGCCCACAGCCCCTGACGCAAGCGGTTCTTACTTGGCTCTGTTCTAGACCAGCAATGATTTGGTGCTACTTAAGAACCACTTTTCCTGGTTCGGAGCTGGTGCTTTGCGTGTGGAAAAACAAAGAACCGAATTGAAACTAGGCTCTGGCTCCGAACCAGCACCAGCTCTGCCTGGGTGGAAAAGGGGTAACTCTGAACCTGGTCTTGGCAGATGCAGCCAAGTCATCTGTGACATCAGTCTCTTTCTTTGGTGTTCTGCAGAGATTGTATAATCTCTTTAGCTCATCTGTGCAGCGCTGGGCAGTACTACAGCAAAATGTGAAGCATCTTACTGTCAAATCTTTGTCAACAACGAGATGGGAGGCTCGAATTGATAGCGTGAAGGTGGTACGTTACTAGCTGCCAGAGATTGTGGAAGCCCTGTCTGCCCTCCAGAAATTTGCTGTGGAGAAGAAAGACTCGGAGACAATGTCCATAGCAAACAGCATTCAGAATGAGCTAATGACTTGGCGTTTTGTCCTGTGTGTGGTAATCTGGTATAATGTCTTGTATCAGATTAACCATGTGAGCAAAATTCTTCAGAGCCCAAGCGTTTCTCTAGAAACACTTAAAAAGGAAACTCAGGGAGTGCAAACATACTTGAAAGATTTCACGGAAAGTGGACTTGCTGCTTGTCAAACGGATGCAAGAGAGATAGCAGAAGCTCTAGATATTGACATGACATTGCCTGAGAAAAGACAACGCAAAACATCACAGCAATTCCTATATGAGGGCAGAGATCAGACACAATCCACACCAGAGGAGTCTTTCAGAAGAGATTTTTTTTTTCTGCCCTTGGTTGACACAGCCATTGGAAGTCTCAATGACCGATTCTGTAAGCTGGAGGATGTTTATGCCATGTATAGTTTTGTGTTCTCAAAAGAAAACATGAGAGAAGCAATGCATAGTGGACAACTCGAAGACAACTGCAAAAAATTGGAAAGAGCCTTACATGACATACATTCAGAGGATTTGGTTATGGAGGTCAGGGCTGCTGTCCATACCTTTCCTGATCATTCATCAGGGATGTGATTTTTCCGGATTAATCCGGAATTCCGGATTTTCCGACCTGAAAATGTGACCTACGTGAATCATGCAGATCTATAAAAAAAAAGAAAAAAAAGAAGGGGGGTGGGGGGTGTCAAGCGAAAAGGAGAGCATAAGAGGAAATCTACAGGCTGACGTAGTAGTAATACTATATGAAGCTATAGTAAAATGTGAGATAGAAATGTATATTTAAGTCGTAAATTCAAGTTCACGTAACGTTAAACCTTTCCCTCCGCTGCGGCTGTCAGTCATTCCCCATTCAGCGTCAAACAGCGCGTCGCGTTCGATTACAACAGTCAACAACGATGAAACTCTCTCCAAGATGATTCAATGTTAATATTATTATACTTGATCTGTAGATAAAGCTCTATGGTTTCGGATAAAATGACTATCTTGCTGGACTGTATTGCTGTACCTTAATCATCTTCCTTTCTACCGTGTGTCTGTTAAAGGCACAATATGGAACTTTTCGGCTTTCAAAATAGCAAAAATAACTGTATCTATGTTATATATTTCTTTTAGTTGTGTACTAACATTATCCCAAAAGTTCCCACCAACTTTCAAATCCGGAGAAATTTATATTTTAATTTGAAGACACGGGCCGTGTCTTTATTTCCGTTTCGTCGCCCGTCTATGACGTCATATAACCTTTGACTCTAGTTTCTCTAACTTCGTGCGGATCCCGGCGAAAAACCGCCAAACGCAAATGTAAACACCGGACGAACGTCACTAAAATAAAAGAAGACGATAAAGAATCAATAGTTGGATATCAATAATGGACCATGATTATGCTTTGCCTGCACGTTCTGCTGCTGGAGGCAGATCCGTGAAGCGGAAACGCACGGGTGACAGAAATGACTCGAGAAGGGTTTGAGACAGGAGAAGAGACATGACTCGCGTTAACATTGGAGTTGCATTTCCACGAGCTTCGTGACAAACTGGAACTACAGAGAGATGCCGATCTCGCTTGCATTCTAATAAACAAGTAAGCACCCATTCAGCTAACTATATCTATCCGTAACTTATATGTTGTGAAACGATGATGGCATGTGCAAAACGCAGACGGACTAGCTCTCATGTACAGTATAATGTAAATTCACATTTGTTGTAGATATAGCTGCAGAAAGTAGCTTCATATGCAGTTCACCATCTTTTTCAATATCATAGTATAAACGTAATTATAATTATTAATGAAAGGTGACCGTGTTTTTTAACATCTATTAATACTAGCTAGATGGAATATTGATTCAATAGCCCTGATAATTCATATATCTCTCCGTTCGAAGAGACGTGATTTTAAAAACACTAAGTTAGAACTAGAATGTACATTTCCAGGAGAAAATGTGAAATGGTGCTTGCAGTGGCAAAACTCACTGCTCGGTTGCTAGGGTGTGGTACATGATTGCATACGAGCCAACAAACATGTCTGTACGATGTTCTGGTGCTGAGATATGGCTTATTCATGTGTTCAGGTGGTTGCTAGGTGGTTGCTAGGTGGTTGCTAGGTGGTTGCTAGGGTATTCTGGGTGGTTGCTAGGGCATTGCTAGACGGTTGCTAGGGTATTCTGGGTGGTTGCTATGGTGTTGCTAGGTGGTTGCTAGGGTGTTCTGGGTGGTTGCTAGGCGGTTGCTAGGGTATTCTGGGTGGTTGCTAGGGCATTGCTAGGTGGTTGCTAATGTATTCTGGATGGTTGCTATAGTGTTTCTAGGCGGTTGCTAGGCTGTTCTGGGTGGTTGCTAGGGTATTCTGGGTGGTTGCTAGGGCGTTGCTAGGCGGTTGCTAGGGTGTTCTGGGTGGTTGCTAGGGTATTCTGGGTGGTTGCTAGGGGGTTGCTAGGTGGTTGCTAGGCGGTTGCTAGGGTGTTCTGGGTGGTTGCTAGGGCGTTGCTAGGCGGTTGCTAGGGTATTCTGGATGGTTGCTAGGCGGTTGCTAGGGTATTCTGGATGGTTGCCAGGCGGTTGCTAGGGTGTTCTGAGTGGTTGCTAGGGCGTTGCTAGGCGGTTGCTAGGGTATTCTGGGTGGTTGCTAGGCGGTTGCTAGGGTATTCTGGGTGGTTGCTATGGTGTTACTAGGTGGTTGGTAGATGTCACAGATGGTTACTATGGAGTTTGTAGCATTTTCTTGGCATGATTTAACACTTAGCTAATCAACATTAGCATGTAGCTATTCACTGCTAGCATGTGTAACATGTAGCAAGTCCTGTTTGCTAGCATGAGTCAAAAGAGCCAACCCCCATCTCTATACGATGTTCTGATGCAGAGATATAGGTCTTGCAAAACGGTTGCTAGGGTACTATGTTTGGTTGCTAGGGAGTGGCTTGGCAGCTGCCAATCATTAAGCTTCAAAGTCAATGTAACTGTATAAACCAACCCCCATCTCTATACGATGTTTACATGTAGAGATATAGGTCTTGCAAAATGGTTGCTAGGGTACTCTGTTTGGTTGCTATGGAGTTGCTTGGCAGTTGCCAGTGATGAATCTCTAAAGGCTTCTTGTCACTATGAATGATATAAACCAACTCCCATGCCTCTGTGACATTCAGAATGGAAGATATCCCTCTTTGGATTTTGGTTGCTAAGGTGCTCGACAATGGTTGCTAGGGAGGGGCTAGTAAGTGTTGAGGTGATTCATGATTGGCCGTTTGCTGCCCCGAGTCAAACAAGACCACCCTTGTGTTTCTATGACACTTCTATCCGGAGATATCCTTTTTATCTCTTTCAGTGGAAGTTTATGGAACTTGTTGCTAAGGTGCTCTAAATGGTTGCTAGGGCGTGGCTTGATAGCTACACAATGATCCTGAGAGACTGATTGGCCGTCTGAGTAAAATGAGCCCGCCCCCTTGTCTCTACGACACTGTGATCCAGAGCTATGTTCAATATAAAAGCGGTTTCATGGGCCGTCCTACACCATAGTAAGTCAATGGGGCAACTTTGGGCCGCTCCTGCCCCCCAGGGGTGCAACTTTTACCCCATTGTGTGGTATGTTCTTACAGAGCCTATCAGCCTCTTCAAATGTGGTAAATTACACGTTTCTGCGACATCCTCGTTCCGAGCTACGACGCGTCAAAGTTTGTCGCAATGTTACGTCTATGGGATTTTTCGGCCGCTTTTTCACCTCTGGGGCAAACATCGTACCCCCGATCGCTTATAAAAGTCATACCACACCATTCCCGAATAATCCGCACGATTTGACGCCTCTTTCGTGGGTCTGTGACCAAAACTGCGGGACCTTGGTAAAATGAATATACTGACGCCTTTCCGCGGTTAAAACAACATTACTTCTTATGTTCGTTCATGTTTATTTGATGCTATAAATGAACTAGAAGGAAGAGATGATCGGATCACGAGCAGCTTTAACTGATGCTCTACAGCGATCTGTCACGACACATTAAAGAGCCACAAAACGATATTTATTGTTTAAATTTCTTTCAAAAAATGACCACATTTGAAAGCTGAGACTTTGTTTAATATGTTTAATATCAAAAGTAACCGAAAAGTAACCTGGTCTGTCCTGTCTGTCCGCGTGTTGTCAGTCTCCTCTCTGCTCCGCGATGTATTTTTCACTGCGTGAGAACATGGTGAGAGCATGAGAGCGGCGTAGCTTGTCGTGCATAGCGACAGTAACTAAGGAGGGCGGGTCTTTGCGAAGGGTCAATTGAGTAAACTTACTTAATTTATTATGTGTGTGTTAAATATGAATAATATTGATTTGAATAAAGTAATATTTGTGGTTCTTGAAACAGATAATAATAATAATAATAATAATACATTTTATTTGAAAGCGCTTTTCTGAGTACTCAAAGACACTTTACATAAAAAAATAAAATAAATAAATAACAAAGCAGCAGGAACAATATCATTAGACAAGACATCTAAAACATTAGACTAAGCTAAACATTAAAAGCAATTTTAAAAAGGTGAGTTTTTATCAGTGATTTGAATATTGGGAGGTCGGTGCAGTCACGGATTTGTTTGGGAAGAGAGTTCCAGAGGGAGGGGGCAGCAACAGAGAAGGCTCTGTCGCCCCAGGTTCGGTGCTTGGTCCTGGGAGGTAGAGTCAGGAGGTTGGCATCGGATGAGCGGAGGCTGCGAGATGGGTTGTAGCGGTGGAGCAGGTCACAGAGGTAGGAAGGGGCCAGGTTATGGAGGGCTTTGTGTGTGAGGAGGAGGATTTTGAATTGAATTCGTTGTGGGACCGGGAGCCAGTGGAGGTTCCTGAGGACAGGGGTGATGTGGTCACAGGTGCGGGTGTGGGTGAGCAGACGAGCAGCAGAGTTTTGGATGTATTGGAGTTTATTTAAGGATTTGGAGGTTATTCCGTATAGGATGCTATTGCAGTAGTCAATTCTGGAGGTGATGAAGGCGTGGATGAGGGTTTCTGCAGCGGAGAAAGAGAGTGATGGACGAAGTCGGGCAATGTTTTTAAGGTGAAAGAAGGCAGTTTTGGTGATTTGTTTTATGTGGTGTTCAAAGGAGAGGTTATTGTCAAAGATGACTCCGAGGTTGCGACTGTGAAGGGATGGGGACAGGGTGGAGGTGTCAACAGTGAGGGAGAAACTGTGAATAGTTTTAGTGATGGGTTTGGGACCGATAATGATCATGTCTGTTTTTTTGCAGTTGAGTTGAAGGAAATTGGTGTGCATCCAGGATTTAATGTCGGTGAGGCAGTTGGTGATAGTGGAGTGGGTGGCAGAGGTGATGGATTTAGTGGAAATGTAGAGCTGAACGTCATCGGCATAGCAGTGAAAGTTGAGACCATGGTGGCGAATGATATTGCCAAGGGGAAGCAGGTAGATTATGAAGAGGAGAGGACCAAGCACCGAACCCTGGGGGACGCCTTGGGGCAGTGGAGCAGTGGAGGAGGTGCAGTTGTTTATGGAGATGAATTGTTGTCTGTCAGTGAGATATGATTGAAGCCAGGAAAGGGCAGTGCCGGTGATACTGAGGGAAGATTCAAGGCGGGAGAGAAGAATGGTGTGGTTGATAGTGTCAAAAGCCGCAGTTAGATCAAGGAGGATGAGGATGGTGAGGTGACCAGCATCTGCAGAGAGGAGGATGTCATTGGTAACTTTGAGGAGGGCTGTTTCAGTGCTGTGATATGATCTGAAACCAGATTGAAATGGTTCATAAAGGTCATTTGAGCAGAGGTGAGTTTTAAGTTGTTTGGCGACAGTGCGTTCTAGTATCTTAGACAGAAAGGGGAGATTCGAGATGGGCCGAAAATTTGACAAGATGTCGGGGTCGAGTCCGGGTTTTTTGAGGATGGGGGTGACAGCAGCCAGTTTTAGAGAAGGGGGAATTGAGCCAGAGCTGAGAGAGGAGTTAATGATATCAGTCATGAGTGTGGAGATAACCGGTAGACAGTCCTTGATGAGGTTGGATGGAATGGGGTCCAGGACACAAGTAGATGTTTTCATTCCTGATACAGTTTTGGACAGCTCCTCTGCCGACACAGGGGAGAACTGAGACAGGGACTGACAGGACAGAGGAACAAATGACGAAGTGGGAGGGCAGATAGTGGTAACAGAGGAAGAGGACAGATTGTTGTAAATGGTGTCGATTTTAGTCTGAAAACATGAAAGAAAAGAGTTGCATTTATCATTTGTGAATGAGTTGGTGGTATTGTTAATGGGTTTGAGAAGTTTGTTTACTGTGGAGAAGAGAGCCTTGGGGTTAGTGGAACCAGAGTGTATGAGGTGCGAGTAGTAAGTGGACCGGGTAGTGTTGAGGGCTTCCTTATACAGCTGAAGGTGATCTGTGTAGGCTTGTAGATGAACAGTTTAAACCAGTTTTCCTAAGGAGTCTTTCAAGCTGGCGCTTACGGGATTTCATTTTGTGCAGATCAGGGGTGTACCAGGGAGCAGAGTGAGTGAATGAAACAGTTTTGGTTTTGGTGGGAGCCAGATTATCAAGACAGGAGGAGAGTGTTTCATTGTAGTAGTTAATAAGGTCGGAGGGGTTGTCAGTCAGCGGTGGGGGGGAAAAGGATAGTTTGCTGATAAGAGAAGCTGAAAGGGCAGGAGTGGAGATGGATTTAAGATTTCTGAAGGAGATTGTGCGTTTGTTCTTGGTCAAGATAGGGAGATCAATGTTCAAGGTGATTGCCTTGTGGTCTGAGATGTTAAGGTTAAAGCTGGAGAGATGCGGTATGGTGAGACCAGTCGAACAGACCAGATCCAGGATGTGACCGCGACTGTGGGTAGGAAAGTTGACATGTTGAGTGAAGTTGAAACAGTGTAGCAGTTCCAGGAATTCAGTGGCAGATTTACAGTTAGTGTCGATGTGAATGTTGAAATCTCCCAGAAGCAGAACAGAAGGTGAAATAGCAGATAACTGAGTTAAAAAGTCAGAAAACTCAGAGAGAAAGGAGGGATTTGGTTTTGGTGGGCGGTAGATTATAGCAGTGACCAGAGGAGTGGGACCAGAGAGTTTGAAAGTGATGTGTTCAAAGGACTGAGCAACAGGGATGGATATATTGGATGTTTTAATATCCTTTCTGTACACAGCAGCGACACCACCTCCTCGCCCCTCAGGTCGAGGTTTGTCCATATAAGTATATCCTGTGGGTGTGGTTTCATTGAGTGAGAAATAATCCAGAGGTTTGTGCCAAGTTTCAGTGATACAAAGGAAATCCAGGTTATTGTCAGTTATGAATTCATTTAAGATTAGACTTTTGTTGTTGAGTGAGCGGGTATTAAGCAAGGCCAGTTTCAGGTGACGTTGCTTTATGATGGGTTGAGAAGACCGAGGAAGGGAGCGGAGATTAGATAGGTGCACGTGGCGTTTGTTGTGATGACGTAGAGAGGTAGTTGCAGTGCGCGAATTAGACCAGATGGATGGAATAGAGCTTGGGGTTGAAAAGTTGTAATTGAACATACGACCAGAGCCTCTATGCAGAGGACGGCGAGGTAGTCCAGTTTCTCGGAAGAAGTTAATGCAGTCCAGACAGCGGTGATTATTGAGTGGGTGGAAGTCAGCAGCGGAGCAGAGCGGTGGCATGATTCAGGCGCGGTGCGCTAGCACAGAGCTAGCGCTTGCTTGCACTCAAATGCCGGGCGTCACAGTCCAGTCACAATTCCAGTCCGATTCCAGCAAGTAAGTGTGTCTTTTTCCTCGCGATCGGAGTGTTGTTCATCTGGTCGATGGTCGTTGAAACGGGCTCTTGTTGCTTGCTTTGGTGTTTGCCTTACGTGAGATTTCCTGGACAGACTATCCGCATCTTAAGTTATTATTGTTCATTCATGCATTAATCGTTGCGATTTCGTTATGATTTCCAGTGCTGAGAAGGTAAAATGAACTTGTAGTAATAAAATTATTACTGTCTAAAAGTAATTAGGATAAAAACATTAAAAAAGAAAGCAGGACGGAGGAGCGGCAGCCAACGTGCGCCAGCTCGTGCGCCAGCTCGTCGTGCCCACAGATCAGTTTAATTATCCATTCTCAAAATATTTTGATGGAAATTTCACAAATAGATTAAGTATATTGTAAATAAATAATTGGTTAGTCAAATACTAAATTCTTTTAGTGAAACGTTTTTTAGAAAAACTTAAATTTTAGACAAAATTAACTGTTGGATTTTTAGTCAATTATTATTGTATGTTCAACTCCAATCAAGTAAATGATGTTCAGAGATTTTATTAAGTTAGGCTAATAAAGTTAATTATTACTGTGATATTTACTAATTAAGCCACTGACATATTTTTTAGAGTATACTTTCTTCCCCAAAGCTTTCAATGCATTTATCATATGTTTTAGTACTTTCTGAAAGTAGCAATTAAGTGAATTGCAAGCATGACGAAATACACTTAAAAAATTCCATAATTTATTACTGCAACTTCAGGTTATTTAATAATGTACTTTGAAAGTATACTTTCAATGCATTGTTGCAATAATCATTTTCAGCACAGTTAAAAAAATATGCATAAAATATATTTAAGAAAAGGGCAAATACATATACTTATAAAAAATAAACAGAACTTTCACTTCAAGTATATTTTTGTAAAATATATTTTTTAGAAAATATACTAAATTACAATTATTTTAAAGTGTGTTAAAAATTGTATTTTGAAAATAGTCAAAAGTATGCTGCTAATATACTTTTTGTATATTTAAAAAAAGTACATTTTTTATTAGTATATTTGAAATGTACTATTAAAAGAGGGAATATATTACAAATACAATAAAGTATACTTTTTTTCACTAGGGTGGAAGAGTAACATTTAGTTTTATGTGAAAATCGCTCAATGAACTACATCTCTTGCCTCACAATATGTACGTCACAAAGCTCGTGTGTGTGTGTGTGTGTGTGTGCAGTCTAGTACAAAACACACAGGCATGACAGCGTAACGTTATGATTATAATGCTGGACTACAGAAAAAATGGCAGACGTTAGCTTCAGGGGCCAGTTGCACCAGCAGGGCTTACGCCTGGTCTTAAGGTAAGTAGGTCTTAACTCAGCATTCTAAGTCTGACATAATAGTTACGACTGTTGCACCATCCAGACTTAAGTCCTCTTCTCGCTAAGACCGGGCGTAAATCTTACGCCTAGTCAGTAGCAGGCGTAAAGTCAAAATCTAGGCATATACTAGCGTTAATAGGCCTATCCGTTTTCCGACAGATAATGTTTCTATAGTAACCACAAAAAGCAAGTGATTGTTCATTGAATCGTTAAAATGATTTTTAAAAACGTTCAAAAAATCTTCCTCCATGGAGACTCTGCTACAGTTTCATTTTGAAATTCTCGTCAGAGAAATAAAGGGGAAACAAACAATATTCACAATATTGTGTCTAAAAAGTAACTCACAATGTTAACTTATTGTTAATTTAACTGTTGTATAAAATAAATATCACATTTGCAATTGTGCACATGAAAACGGCCCTTTTAATAACATATGATATAAATATAAGACAAAAAACTTATTTTGGGACATTACCTATAACTGCAGTGACACATTACGCAGTGAAAACAAGCACGAGAGACAAATGTGATGTCAGCTCGCAGTGCCTCATCCATAGTTAAAACAATGATTACAATATCATTATAGACGATACATAGCACAAACTCCTAAGCACATAAAGAATGAACTTATAATTGAACTGACATTTATTACCAACGTTCTCCTACCTCTCCTCTCGCGTGCAGGAGACGGACGTAATGCTGCCGCGAATGAATTGAATTGTCACATGCTAACTGTACAGCTCTATTAACTTTCGCATCTCAATGTCGGTGAAATTTCCTTTTTCTTTGATCCTTCATTGATACGGCTACAAGTGAACAAAACATGGAAGATTGTTTACAGCGTAACCCAGCAACGCACACTGCTTGGCAACCGCTAGTGTTCCATGGCCATTCACATGAACACGCAACGCTAAGACCAGGCGTAGTTAAGCCTAGGCTTAAGTTTGGTTGGTGCAACTGACGTTAGGTCAACTCTAGAGACTGGTCTTAACTAAGACCTACTTAGCCGTTAGGACCAGGCTTAGTAAAGCCCTGTTGGTGCAACCGGCTCCAGTAAAGTTAGCTTCAGTAAAGTCAGCTTCAGTAAAGTTAGCTTCAGTAAAGTTAGCTTCAGTAAAGTAGTTAGCTTCAGTAAAGTTAGCTTCAGTAAAGTAGTTAGCTTCAGTAAATTTAGCTTCAGTAAAGTTAGGCTCAGTAAAGTTAGCTTCAGTAAAGTTAGCTTAAGTAAAGTTAGGTTCAGTAAAGTAACCCCTGAGTAAAGTTAGCTTCAGTAAAGTAGTTAGCTTCAGTAAAGTTAGCCTCAGTAAAGTTAGCCTCAGTAAAGTTAGCTTCAGTAAAGTCAGCTTCAGTAAAGTTAGCCTCAGTAAAAATAGCTTCAGTAAAGTTAGCCTCAGTAAAGTTAGCTTCAGTAAAGTTAGCCTCAGTAATGTCAGCTTCAGTAAAGTTAGCTTCAGTAAAGTCAGCTTCAGTAAACTTAGCTTCAGTAAAGTTAGCTTCAGTAAAGTTAGCCTCAGTAGAGTTAACCTCAGTAAAGTCAGCTTCAGAGCTTCAGTAATGTTAGCTTCAGTAAAGTTAGCTTCAGTAAAGTCAGCTTACATTTACATTTACATTTAGTCATTTAGCAGACGCTTTTATCCAAAGCGACTTACAACTGAGGACAAAACCAAGCGAGTCATCGTGAAAAGGCAAAAACAACGCAAGAAGTGCTCAAAGTACAAAGTTCACACATAGCTCGGAGTAGTATAAGCCAAGCAAGGGAGGATTTAAGGGAAGGGGAAGGTTTTTTTTTTATGTTAAGTGCTCCCTGAATAGATGAGTTTTCAGTTGTCTTTTGAATGCTGTCAGGGATTCTGCATTCCGAATGAGGCTTCAGTAAAGTTAGCCTCAGTAAAGTTAGCCTCAGAAAAGTTAGCTTCAGTAAAGTTAGCCTCAGTAAAGTTAGCTTCAGTAAAGTTAGCTTCAGTAAAGTCAGCTTCAGTAAAGTTAGCCTCAGTAAAGTTAGCCTCGGTAAAGTTAGCTTCAGTAAAGTTAGCTTCAGTAAAGTTAGCCTCAGTAAAGTTAGCCTCGGTAAAGTCAGCTTCAGTAAACTTAGCTTCAGTAAACTTAGCTTCTGTAAAGTTAGCTTCAATAAAGTTAGCCTCAGTAAAGTCAGCTTCAGAGCTTCAGTAAAGTTAGCTTCAGTAAAGTTAGCCTCAGTAAAGTTAGCCTCAGTAAAGTGCAGTGTAGTCTTCATGATGAAAAACTTGATTCATTTGTTGCTATAGGAGAGGAAGAATTTTGCAAACTTGTTAAATCATCTAAATCAACAACATGTATGTTAGACCCTATACCGACTAAACTATTGAAAGAGATGCTTCCAGAGGTCATAGATCCTCTTCTCAATATCATTAATTCATCTTTGTCTCTAGGATACGTACCAAAAACCTTTAAGCTGGCTTTGATTAAACCACTTGTTAAAAAAACGCAACTTGATCCTACAGAATTAGTCAATTACAGGCCAATCTCGAATCTGCCTTTTCTGTCAAAGATACTAGAAAAAGCAGTATCCTCACAACTGTGTTCCTTTTTAGAAAGAAATAATATCTGCGAGGATTTTCAATCAGGATTTAGACCGTACCATAGTACTGAGACTGCTCTCATTAAAGTCACAAATGATTTGCTCTTAACATCCGATTGTGGTTGTATCTCTCTATTAGTGTTACTTGATCTTAGTGCTGCATTTGATACTATCGACCACAACATTCTTTTAAATAGACTAGAAAACTATGTTGGCATTAGTGGAATTGCACTAGCATGGTTTAAATCATACTTATCTGACCGTTATCAGTTTGTAGCAGTAAATGAAGAGATGTCTTATCGATCACAAGTTCAGTATGGCGTACCACAAGGCTCAGTACTAGGACTGCTGCTGTTCACTCTGTACATGCTACCATTAGGAGATATCATTAGGAAACATGGAATTAGCTTTCACTGTTATGCCGATGATACTCAGCTGTATATTTCTTCAAAACCTAACGAAACTTACCAATTCACAAAATTAACGGAATGCGTAGCTGATATAAAAAATTGGATGACTAGTAATTTCCTACTACTAAATTCTGAAAAAACAGAGATTCTAATTATTGGACAAAAAACTTCCTAACCTAATAAACTAGAATACTGTCTAACACTTGATGGCTGCTCTGTTAAGTCTTCGTCGTCAGTTAGGAACCTGGGTGTGCTCTTTGATACCAATCTTTCATTTGAAAGTCACGTGTCTAGTATCTGTAAAACAGCATTTTTCCATCTTAAAAATATATCTAAATTATGTCATATGCTCTCACGGACAAATGCGGAACAATTAGTTCATGCGTTCATGACCTCAAGGCTAGATTATTGTAATGCTCTACTGGGTGGTTGCCCTGCACGCTTATTAAACAAACTACAGCTGGTCCAAAACGCAGCCGCTAGAGTTCTTACCAGAACCAGGAAGTATGACCATATTAGCCCGGTTCTGTCAACACTGCATTGGCTGCCTATTAAACATCGTATAAATTTTAAAATATTGCTGATTACTTACAAAGCACTAAATGGTTTAGCTCCCCAGTACTTGAGCGAGCTCTTAATGCATTATAGTCCTGCACGTCCACTGCGATCTCAAAATTCTGGCCAGTTGATAATACCTAGAATATCTAAATCGACTGCTGGCGGTAGATCCTTTTCCTATTTAGCACCAAAACTTTGGAACAATCTTCCTACCATTGTCCGGGAAGCAGACACAGTCTGTCAGTTTAAAGCTAGACTAAAAACACATCTCTTTGACCTAGCATTCACATAATACATTATAAACTTTGATAATTAAATGTTAGGCTGCATAGATTAGGCCAGCCGGAACCGGGAACACTTCCCTTAAATCCTGATGTACTTGTTACATCATAAGAAGAATGGCATCTACGCTAATTTAGTGTCTTTGTTAATCCCGAGGTTTTCCAGCAGCCTGCTGGATCCAGGCCGTTTCCAGATCTGACGAAGGACCTTCGCCTGGACCCGATGACAACGCAGTGCTGAAGTGCCAACTAGCCTCTCCCTATGGAGGATCCCTATTCCACTCTACAGATAAAGCGCTATGAAATTACGGTTTCGCGTCCCTACGCCGAATTGATAAAATTAAATTCTGCGTCAAAATTTATAGTCAAGACAAGTAGTTTGTTTAGGCATGGTTTGTAGCGAATTACGAACCTGCGCACACATATATTCAAACGCACATAACTATAGAATCAATTCTTAACGCGCATATAAACGCCATCAGCGTTTATCACAGGTTCGCGTTTAAAGTCTATTTAGAGAGAACGGCGGCGTCTTAGCAGCCCCTAATTTAATAACAAATGATCATTTCGACGGAAGTGAATCAATCAAAACTAACTTTAGCTGGAAACAACATATTCAAGAACCGCTATAAAACCAAACCATTCTTTGTTACCTTAACTTATATGTTTGTCTCTGTAAAGCTGCTTTGAAACAATCTACATTGTTAAAAGCGCTATATAAATGAGGATGACTTGACTTGACTAAAGTTAGCCTCAGTAAAGTTAGCCTCAGTAAAGTTAGCTTCAGTAAAGTTAGCTTCAGTAAAGTTAGCTTCAGTAAAGTTAGCTTCAGTAAAGTTAGCTGCAGTAAAGTCAGCTTCAGTAAAGTTAGCTTCAGAGCTTCAGTAAAGTCAGCTTCAGTAAAGTTAGCTTCAGAGCTTCAGTAAAGTCAGCTTCAGAGCTTCATTAAAGTTAGCCTCAGTAAAGTCAGCTTCAGTAAAGTCAGCTTCAGTAAAGTTAGCTGCAGTAAAGTCAGCTTCAGTAAAGTTAGCTTCAGAGCTTCAGTAGAGTTAGCTTCAGTAAAGTTAGCTTCAGTAAAGTCAGCTTCAGTAAAGTTAGCTTCAGTAAAGTTAGCTTCAGTAAAGTCAGCTTCAGTAAAGTTAGCTCAGTAAAGTTAGCTTCAGTTAAGTTAGCTTCAGTAAAGTCAGCTTCAGTAAAGTCAGCTTCAGTAAAGTTAGCTTCAGAGCTTCAGTAAAGTCAGCTTCAGTAAAGTTAGCTTCAGAGCTTCAGTAAAGTTAGCCTCAGTAAAGTCAGCTTCAGTAAAGTCAGCTTCAGTAAAGTTAGCTGCAGTAAAGTCAGCTTCAGTAAAGTCAGCTTCAGTAAAGTTAGCTTCAGAGCTTCAGTAGAGTTAGCTTCAGTAAAGTTAGCTTCAGTAAAGTCAGCTTCAGTAAAGTTAGCTTCAGAGCTTCAGTAGAGTTAGCTTCAGTAAAGTTAGCTTCAGTAAAGTCAGCTTCAGTAAAGTTAGCTTCAGTAAAGTCAGCTTCAGTAAAGTTAGCTCAGTAAAGTTAGCTTCAGTAAAGTCATCTTCAGTAAAGTTAGCCTCAGTAAAGTTAGCTTCAGTAAAGTTAGCTTCAGTTAAGTCAGCTTCAGTAAAGTTAGCTCAGTAAAGTTAGCTTCAGTAAAGTCAGCTTCAGTAAAGTTAGCTTCAGTAAAGTCAGCTTCAGTAAAGTTAGCTTCAGTAAAGTTAGCTTCAGTTAAGTTAGCTTCAGTAAAGTCAGCTTCAGTAAAGTCAGCTTCAGTAAAGTTAGCTTCAGAGCTTCAGTAGAGTTAGCTTCAGTAAAGTTAGCTTCAGAGCTTCAGTAAAGTTAGCTTCAGTAAAGTTAGCTTCAGAGCTTCAGTAGTTAGCTTCAGTAAAGTTAGCCTCAGAGCTTCAGTAAAGTTAGCTTCAGTAGAGTTAGCTTCAGTAAAGTCAGCTTCAGTAAAGTTAGCTTCAGTAGAGTTAGCTTCAGTAAAGTCAGCTTCAGTAAAGTTAGCTTCAGTAGAGTTAGCTTCAGTAAAGTTAGCTTCAGTAGAGTTAGCTTCAGTAAAGTCAGCTTCAGTAAAGTTAGCTTCAGTAGAGTTAGCTTCAGTAAAGTCAGCTTCAGTAAAGTTAGCTTCAGTAGAGTTAGCTTCAGTAAAGTTAGCTTCAGAGCTTCAGTAGAGTTAGCTTCAGTAAAGTTAGCCTCAGAGCTTCAGTAAAGTTAGCTTCAGTAGAGTTAGCTTCAGTAAAGTCAGCTTCAGTAAAGTTAGCTTCAGTAGAGTTAGCTTCAGTAGAGTCAGCTTCAGTAAAGTTAGCTTCAGTAAAGTTAGCTTCAGTAAAGTCAGCTTCAGTAAAGTTAGCTTCAGTAGAGTTAGCTTCAGTAAAGTCAGCTTCAGTAGAGTTAGCTTCAGTAAAGTCAGCTTCAGTAAAGTTAGCTTCAGTAAAGTTAGCTTCAGTAAAGTTAGCTTCATTCATGTAGAGAAAAGGTATGGCTTCACATGCGCGCCTTTTGGGTTTGTAGTCTTTGTAATGACGTATTTTCACAGTCTTATACCTCAACAGTTTTACATCAAACTGTGACTTTCTTGACTTTAAAATGTATCTTTTAAATTGACAAACATCATATGTGTAATTCAGGGCACAATTCAAACGGGATCCAAATATTTGTTGTCTCTCGCGTCTTGTCATTGACTACCATACAATATTTTTCCGAAATAAGGTCTATACTGATGAAATATGAATTATCATGTGTCAGGGCATTTATAAATGAGGAACTAAAGTACAAATATTAATCATTTACCTTGTTTTCCCTCATAATGTCGTCTCTGGAAGATCAGAAAAGTCCTGTAATGATGTTGAATGGCAATCTTACATTGAACATTAGTAGAGTTTCCAGAAAGAAATGATTTCTGCCCGGTAACAGGAGCGGTCACAACCCCAGATTTATTTCAACAAAATAGTGAAAATACAGTTTATATAGCGCACTCTCTTCTCAGCTGTACATGATCAGTAACATTCATTTACAATAAAACATACATTAAAAAACCCTTTATGCTTATATCATTAATACAATCAATGCTGTTCATAGCAAAAACAACATACTCAAAAAATAAAATTACAATAAGAAGAAAAGCATCTGGGTCCAGACAGGGAAAGTAAACGATAAAAATGTAATACTCCAGTTATTGTCCCTTAATATAATACATTTATTCAACCCTATACATCATCGAAGGTTTAGTTCATATACAAATGTGTTCGTTTGCGTACAGAGAGAAACGACTATCAAACCATTTGCATTCTATACAAAATGTTCTGTTCAAAGAGCATTAACTAACAAGGAATGAAAATGCACATCTAGCATATAAATATATTTTCCTTTGGGACAAGCAATATTGATCTCGCTCACTATGTACAACGACAGGAGTAGCAAATCCACATCTGAGCCTGTACAATCAGACGACGTCATACGTGCGCATACACACGTTATTATTGCGTAAAAAACTAGGCATGAAACACTGTAAACCGAGAGCGTGTGTAAACGTTGCTGAAACCATGCGTAATGAGGCGTGAGCTTTACACACACACATCCAGAAGTGTGTGTGCGCCACTAAAGTACCATAAACACTCAAGAAGTGCTGCATGCACGTGTGTTACGCTCACACACTCCCAGACAGAAGTGTGTATTCTCCCAGAGGACCCGATTGGACGGTGAGCAGTGTGTCTGTGCACGCGAGTGTGTGTGAGGTATTGGAGGAACGGGTCCGGCTTCATCTTTCTTCAGCGAGTGTGTGATGATCTGTGTTTAACTGGAGAAACCTGTACCTTCTCTGGCATCAACCAGGAGTGTGTGTGTGTCCAGTCACACGGCAGAAACCTGCTCATCTGAAACACACACATGAACACACTCAGTTAAAGCACTGAGAGCTTCGTCCACACACACACACACACACACACACACACACACACACACACACACACACACACACACACACACACACACACACACACACACACACCACACACACACACACACACAAGCGTTACATCCCAAAGCTCAAACGCTACTTACACCCAATGTCACCAAAACATGACCAGCTCACAGTTCACCCAACGGAAATCATAATTTGCATAAAATACGCAGAAAAAGAGTTTGTTCACTTGCTGAAGAAAAATGCATAATTTACACTATAAAGCATTTTATATTCGTTTTACAGCAGTTTTATTGGAAATACTAATAATAATAATGATGATTTTCTGGTTAGCGTTGAGTTTGTCTGATCTGGGTCAACACAGGTGAATAGAGTAAAATATAACAGATTTCACCTCAAAAAAATCTGAAATGTTGTTTAAATATATAAATGAGGAATTTGATTATCTAATTAAATATGCATTCATTTTCAAACATTTCCAGAACAGAAATCTGCTTATTGAATAAAGCCAGATTCAAAACTCTTGTTTGATTTGGATATATTAAAGGTTTCTACGCTGAGGATTTTGGATTTCTCTTTTTATCACTCCATAAATTAGGGCTGCATGATATTGAAGAAAATTGCGATATGCGATAACTCATTAAATAATGCGATATGATAATACTTAAAGTGTGTAAAATAAACTTGAATTATCTTTAAAATATGGGTTATAGTATAGGGTTTACTACCCTATATAGTATAATATAGGGTTTCAGGTTATCTACATTGGGATTATTAAACAACAGAAACTGAATAATCAAATGTAAAAATAAAACTCTGCTTAGTTTTCACTGTATGAATTAAATATACATATATATATATACACTGATTCTTATTAAAGCTACAGAAGTTATTCAGCCGAGAGCAGCGAGAGATTCTCTCTTTGTCTTTTGTTCATGAATAGTTATTGCAAGCCGTTGCAATATTCATATCACGATATATACATTTGTGATATTTCAATAAATTGTGCAGCCCTACCATAAATCAGAAAATACGGTCAACAGTGAGAGAGATACAATTTTAACATGTTTTTAGGAATTAAATGTTCATGAACAAACCTTCAGAATATAGATAGCTATAATGCTGTAAATATGGTGTATGTTAAGCTGCTGACGTGGAGAAAAAAGTCACAATCTTTAAACATAAGTATTATAATTTTATGAATCCACCAGAGCATGTTTTTGTTTTTGCCTAAATGTCTCGCCTTGACTTTAAAATTAAAATGTCCTAATATTTTATTCTCCCTCACGTCATCCAATATTTTCATGTCTTTCTTTTCTAAAATACACATTAATATACTTTAACCACTAATGCTGGTCTTGCTCTAGCTGTGATGCGACACACATTACGTCATCAGGGTGAAAGGTCACGCGTGACGTAGGCGTAAGAACCGACCCAGTGTTTACAAGCGAACGTGCAAAGACTAAGGCAAACGGCATTCACAAAAAAATAAAAATAAAAGGTAAAACAACGATGTCAGATGATTTTGAAGTTGTAGGCCATTTATAAACCGGAACACGCGTGACCTTTCACCCTGATGACGTAATGTGTGTCGCATCACAGCTCGTGCAAGTCCAGCATTAGTGGTTAAAAGTATATAAATGTGTATTTAGTTATAAATGTCGCTGGTTTGTCTAGATCAGACTCTTATTCCTCGGCTGGATCGTGTCGAGACTTTGAAGCTGCACTGAAACTCACATTTCGACCCGTTGGACTCCATT